>OX352740.1:19118910-20401410 GCA_947095525.1 Trisateles emortualis
TTTTGATATAAGTAGATATAATGGGGCGGCTTGGAGATTTGTAACACAGGCTTTAAGCCTAGTACAGACTCCAGCTCTCATTAAGGATTCATATAACTTTACGATGTCATACTTTTTACTATTGTGACCCATTGTACTTTTATCAGAGAAATAAATAAATATTATTATTATATTATTATACGGAGCAATGGTTGATTGTTCAACGTCTTCTACAGCCAAACGTTCTCTCGATGCCACTGCAATGACAGCCACTAGAATAAGATAATATAGCAGACCTGACAAACGATGAGCGCCAGCAATAATAGCAGCAGCATAGAAATCAGGCCCCAGACCACTCCAAGTTGCGTGAGCGCAAACACGTAGAGCGTCTTGTGACACCACTGGTTTGGCTCGAAGAGCGTTGGAGCGAAATCTGGCCACATGATGCCTAGAGTCCAGTAATTCCCGAATGCGAACCTGGTGAAAAAAAAAAAATTAAAAAAGAATTGGATATTCACTGCAAAAATTAGAAATTCTTTTACGATTTTCTATTTTTTCAGTTTTTTAAATAGTTCATTTTTTTTTTGGAAAATTGTAAGTTTATTTACATTTTGTCTCATTTACACTATACAAGTAATTTACAACTAAAACTACATAGTTTTAGTTGTAAATTACTTCTAATTTGTGTAATAATACATTATATTTACACAAATTAGTACTTATAATAAAAAAATACAAAAAAGGTTCAAGTGTCATTATTGTATTGGTTTTGTTTATTTTCATATTTTACTAACATGTTTATTAAGTTTTTTTGGATGACATTCTATACTTTTTTATGACATTGTGTAGCCTTTTGTCATACCAACAATGCAAAACCTGTTCTATGTATTTATATTGAGAAAAAAATGTTCTAAATCCTTCATCATCATCATCTCAGCCAAAAGACGTCCACTGCTGGACATAGGCCTCTCCCAAGATTTTCCACAACTCTCGATCCTGAGCCGACCTTGTCTAAATCCTTACTAATATTATAAATGTAAAAGTTTGTAAGTATGAATGTATGGACGTTTGTTGTTGGATCTAGATGAAATTTGACACAGAGATAGATTATAGTCTAGAACAGCATATAGGCTACTTTTTATCGCGATAACCGACATCTACGTGGGCGGAGCTGCTGGCAATAACTAGTTTCATAATATATTTGAGTCTGCAACAATATGGTAAATTACAAAAACAACAGTTCAAATTTGACATGATACTTTAGCATCCAAATACTATATATTAAACTAAATGAAAACATGAAATTAAACATAAAAATATAAAAGACAACGGTATGTGAAGTGGAGTTAGAAAATGTCCAATTAGCAGTCGATGGTATCCACTGACAAAGCGAGTCTTTAACAAATTTCATCAAAAATTGCCTTTGATGTTTTTTGGTTTATTTATTTTTGAAGTTCTATGAACAAGGTATGATGACGAGTATTTACGTAAATGTACCTAATATCGTCAAAAATGTACGCAAACGTATGCATTATGGCGGTTATCGAAATCACGCGGGCGAAGCCGCGGGCAACAGCTAGTAATAATAATATATTTGAGACAACTCACACAAAGCCATCTGATCCCATACTAAGCAGAGCCTGTACAATGACAACCAGACAATTGATAAATAAACATACTTATACATTTCTAAATACATACATATTTTACATAAACAACACCCAGACACAGAACAAACATTTATGCTAATCACACAAAGATTTGTCTTGGGTGGGAATCCAACCCACGACCTCCGGCGTAGCAGTCAGAGTAACTATATATATATCCTGACCGTATTCGGCCACAGCGACTGGCTACTAACTATTGAGAGCCTCGTTGATGTGCTCTCATATGACTGACGTAACCGATCATTGCAACGCATGTACGACCACATACGCTACAGGTCAGTACCCCTCCGACATAGTTATAGTGTATGGCCTCGGGTATTCGGGCCTTGAGCTCGTCTCGTTTAGCATCGAGCTCTACTATTCGTTTCGTCTCAAACTCGGCCATCTTGGTGTTTATGGTGTGCCTCCACCGTGGTCGGTCTGCCGCCATTGCCTCCCATTGTGACGGATCTATGTCACATTTTTTCATGTGTCGCTTAAGCACATCTTTGTACCGCAGGAATTGGCCACCGTGTTTCCGTTTGCCATCCTGCAGCTCAGAGTAAAAGATGCGCTTAGCCATTCTGTCATCAGACATTCGGGAGACATGGCCACACCACTGAAACTGCCGTTTCATTAGATAAGACTCGATTCCACCTATATTTGCCCGCCGTAGAACTTCCGTGTTCCGAACACGGTCCGACCAATGTATATTCATAATGTCGCGAAGGCATTTGAGGTGAAATCTATCTAATGTGCAGATATGCTTGCGGTAAAGGCACCACGTTTCAGACCCATACAAGAGGTTCGGCATAACGATCGCCTTGTATACATCTTCTTTCGTAGAGAGCTTTACGTCGTGTGAACGGAACACCCTGATACGAAGTCTACCAAAGGCTGCAGCAGCTGCTCCGATTCTGCTGTTGACTTCATTATCAAGGAGGCACCTCGATGTTACGGTGCTCCCCAGATACCTGAATCTATCTACGTGCTTAAGTGAGACGTCAGCGAGTTTAGTGTCAGCTGGGGCACTATTCAACGTTTGGGCCATCACTTCGGTCTTTCTTACGTTGATTTTTAAGCCAAATCTGCGACATGACTCATCAAGTCTCGACATAAGTGTTTGTAGACCCTCTGAGGATTCCGCTACAAAACATAAATCATCCGCATACATCATCTCCGTAATAGTCGCGTGAGACACCTTGGTGCGAGCTTTAAGTCTCGATAGGTTGAAGACTCCACCACCATCGGTACGGAAACGAACACGAATGCCATCAGACAGACCTTGCAAGGCTTCCCTTACTACAACTGCAAAGTACAAGGCGAACAGAGTTGGCGCGAGCACGCAGCCTAACTAACCAATAGACCAACAGGCCAGTCGAAAAATAATACTAATAAGACTCAAATACAAAATGAAGGCTGGTGCAATATCTAGATATAAAGCAGCCAAAAGACTATAGCATGGGGTTCTCCAAGAAAGGAGTTATAAGTTTTTTAAAGGGTCGGCAACGCGTGAGTAACACCCCTGGTGTTGCAAACGTCCATGGCTACGGTAACTGCTTACCACCACGCCTGGTGGCCACGCACGCACGGCCCGCCGGCCGTATGTCTTATTTGTCACCTTGGTAGTGTAAAAAAAAAGCCGGATACCTAATAAATGTTGTTGGCAAGCTTACAAATTGCTAAAGTTATTTAAAACAAAATAATTCTGTTAGTTTCCAGTTTCAGCGTTTTGTTGTTATCCCTTGTCAATCTTACTTAGAAAGGTGGCGTTACTAAGTAGTAAGGACACTTTCACTTCGCTGAAGTTTCTTTCTCCGATGAAATTGTTGGTAAATTTCTTTTCTCTCTAGTAATCTGGCTACTATACAAAATCCGCTTTATAAACCAACCAGATATCGATAATTGCTATAAAAATGTTAGTGTCCTTCCCACAGAAAAGACAATATACTCTAAAGACAATTGACTGGCCTGTTGGTCTAGTGGTAGGGACTCTGACTGCTACGCCGGAGGTCGTGGGTTCGATTCCCAACCAGGACAAATATTTGTGTGACGAGCACAATTGTTTGTTCTGTGTGTGGGTGTAATTTATCTATATTATGTATGTATTTAGAAATATATATGTATGTTTATCATGTTTGTCTGGTTACCATAGTACAGGCTATGCCTAGTTTGGGATCAGGTGGCGGTGTGTGAGTTGACCCAAAATATTACTATTATTATAATAAATGGGTCTTTCCTCAGGATACCATTTATCTCAATGTTAAATTCCATTAAAATACCTTCAGCTATTTAGTGGTGAAAAGGCAACAGATAGACAGACAGGCAGACAGAATTACTTTTACATATATAATAATAGTTGGGATATCCAGTCTTAACCCAGTCAATAAGGTGAGACAGTACCAATTTTTCAAACAAATACTATTTGTTTTTCGCGACATGAAACATAATTCAAGCTGCGAACTATTCAAACAAAATAATAATGTTATGCCAACTAGTTTCGATACATAAATAATATAAAAGGCAGTGGTTCACTGACGGTGCTTTCAAAGGTATAATATTGCATGAAAGGGATTCGCTCCCGATAAATAAACTTGGTGTTATCCTCGTGATTCCTGATGCAACGATCAGAATCTCTTCATTGATTTAGGATTCAGTGGTAATAACCAGGTTCAATTTTGAAAGTCTTTTTTTATATACTACCAAGGTAGCAAACAAGCATACAGCCCGCCTGATGGTAAGCAGTTACCGTAGCCCATGGACATAGATGGGATGACATATATATCAAAGGGATCACCAATTTGGATGTAGAATCCAAATTGGTGATCCCTTTGATATATACGACTGCCTTGGTGGTCCAGTGGCCGCAGTATGCGCCTGCTGTGCACGAGGTTGTGGGTTCGATTCCCACACAGGACAAAACTTTGTGTGACCCACAAAGAATAGTTCTGAGTCTGGGTGTAATTTATGTCCGTTAATTGTATGTTTTTAAAGTCCCCCGCGACACAGAGCTAGTTGTCTTTTAGCTAGCGGGAGTTGTCTTTTTAAAAAAGAAAGAAAGAAAAGATATACGTAGTGTAGAACGCCCTCAGGTTAGATGGAGTGACGATCTTTACAAACAATGGATGCTTGCTGCTGGATGCGAGGACCCCAAGACCGTGTCAAATGGCGTACTCTTGGAGAGGCCTATGTCCAGAAGTGGACTGCGATTTGCTGACGGCGATGATGATTATAGATACGAGTATACTAACCAAGCTAGCAGAAACCCAGTTAGCAAATACGCGAGAATCCTTTCAGGGACGCTTGCTGATGAGTTGGAGTTCCGACTGGCGAGCTGTGCCCAGAGCAGCCAGCAGATACCAGCTCCACCGGCCGCTCCTCCCACTACCATGTAGACTGGAATCCGGGGCTCCGCTGGACAATCTCTTATGTAGTGGACACCTGAGAAAAAACAGAGGTATTTTAATTATGGATATTGTAAATATAAGATATCATATTTAATAAACTTCTTATAAATAGATAGGTTAATGCTATATGCTTATTAAATTATATTTAATTGAAATAAAACGGCACTAAAGATTTTTGTTAAGGTTTATCAAAGTCAAAGTCAAACTCATTTATTCATTTAGATCAAATTCATGATACTTATGAACGTCATTAAAACAAAATGCCAGCATACTTTTTATCTAAGGCCAATTCGCTGACTATGTAGGTAGGGTCTCTAGAAGAATTGGCAAGAAACTCGGGCCACTCTTTTTAATCGCCAGAGTATAACATTTACAATTTGGAGTTACAATAGTGGTAACAAAAAGGAAAGGAAACTAATGTATCATAAGAATGAAATTTAGATAAGTATTTTATTAATAAGTAAGCAATATAAAAAAAAATAGTTTTTCTGTATGGTAATAAGGGATCGTTTCTTTTTGTAAGTATAAGATAAGATATGATATAAGATAATAAAGATATAAGATATCAATCACGATCACAAAGTATACCCAGATTTTACGTAAGTCTTCATCATCATTATCTCACGACGACGACGTAACTCTCTCTTCTTAGTAATATATTTCACATGATTTATAAGTCTTATAACGTATAAACTTTGCTATTAAAACTTAACACGGAATACAAATTCAAATCTCCTCGCACTTTCTGTCGCCGGCGGGGAATTCATCCTCACACTTTAGAACCTCAATCATCCCGTACTGTGCGGTTTGTTGTGGAATGAACTCCCTGTCGAGATCTTCCCGAGGGATTGTATAGTATTTCTTTAAAATAGGAGTTATTTTACAGAATTGGCAACGCGCGAATAGTACCTCTATTGTTGTTAGCGCCCATAGAATGTAGTAACTGTATTTGTGTATTTTAAAATAAACAACTCCCGCACTAGAGAACGAGCTCTGTGTCGCGGGGGACTTTACAAACATACAATTAACGGACACAAATTACACATTGACTCAGAACAACTCTTTGTGGGTCACACAAAGTTTTGTCCTGTGTGAGAATCGAACCCACAACCTCGTGCACAACAGGCGCATACTGCGACCACTGGATCACCAAGGCAGTCACCTGCTTACAACTAAACCTTAGTTTTAATGGAAAACATGCTTGTGACTATAAAATCAATATTTTGTTCAAACTTTATTTCCATTACATAATATACTGGCTTTCCCCGCGCTTAAAATCCCCCAGGAACAGTGTTTTTTCCGGGATAAAAAGTAGTTTTTGTGCTATTCAAGCCTATGCTCAATTTCTGAGCCAAATTTCATCCAGATCCGTTCAACTGTTTTGGCATTGATTAAGTTACAAACATTCATCTATCGATCCAAACTTTCGCATTTATAATATGAATACTAGCTTTTGCCCGCGGCTCCGCCCGCGTGGATGTCAGTTATCGCTGCAAAAAGTAGCCTATGTGTTATTCCAGACCATAATCTATCTCAGTGCCAAATTTCATCCAAATCCGTTCAGTAGTTTTTACGTGAAAGAGTAACAAACATCCATTCATCCATCCATACATTCTCACAAACTTTTACATTTATAATATTAGTAAGGAAGATATAGATTGTAATGGCTTATGTAATCGTAATATCGAAATAGTTTCAATATCACAGGTTGTAATTCTACGTGGTCTAGCTGAATTATAAACAAAATTTCTCTGTACATTTTGTAGGATTTAAACCCTGTAACCACCCACCCTTTAAACATAACATCAGGCACAGATATAAGCGTCAGATAATTCTCGACCTAATTTCAGTTGGCGATAGCACCAAACCGGATTACGAGCGTACGCACCGGATTACCGACCGATACGTTGATTAAACTTTGCCTGACTGTACAAATGTTTACCACCGACGATCAATTGTATAGCTGGCTGTTTTTTATTCCATTTTATTAGAAGAATACAAAACAAGGTTATATTAGGTTGGTGGAAAAATTAGGGTTGCTTTAAAAAAGGTTGGTGTAAAAAGTATTTTTTTATTGGTTCGGAAAGATGTTTGTTGCGGTTTTTATGTTTTGTACCGCACATGTGGAATGAAAAGGCAAAAAGAGCTTATATATTTGACTTAAAATGTGTTGTTTATTCGGTTACTAAGACAATTTTCTGATATAAGTTTTTGTATCCAAAGTTTGAAGAATAAATCAGACTTCTTATATAAGTACATAACTCAATCAAATATTGTCTGCGTATTTTTATTATTTATATGTTGCAAACCAATTTTTATGCTATCCTTATCTGCCTTGCCGAGACTAACAGAGATGGGACGATACTAACATTAAAATAATAAGGGACCGAATATCAACAACATCTCAAAAACATTATAATATGTTAGGTGTCTCTCTGAAAGATCGAATTCGAAACGAGGTGATCCGACAAAGAACCAAAGTTATCGACATAGCTCAAAGAATAAGCCAGCTGAATTGGCAATGGGCGGGTCATATTTGGTGAAGAAGTGACAACCGCTGGAGCAGACGTGTTCTTGACTGGAGACCGCGGCTCGGCAAATGTAATGTCGCCCTCAGGCGAGATGGAGCGACGATCTTCGCAAAGCGGCTGGAAGAAGCTGGATGCGGGAGGCCGAGGATCGTGCTAGGTGGCGTGCACTTGAAGAGGCCTATGACCAGCAGTGGACTGCGAAGGCTGATGATGATGATGAACATTATAATTGTGGAAAATATTTGTGGAAATCTTTGGGGGAGGCCTATGTCCAGCAGTGGACGTCTTTTGGCTAAGATGATAAGTATAACTAATAATGATGACTAATGAGTATAATTGTGATGTCCTCTAGACTATATTTGCATAAGACACGAAGTTACACTTTTCATTCACTCATTGTTCATTTCGACACGATCAGAGAACGATCAGACGCAGAAACTTTCCGAGTCACGGACGGGCGTCGGCAAATTTGTTTAGCCTCATTGATCTATCGGTCTGCGTGGCTATTACTAAACTACGAGCTCATTCATCATTTAGCCGTTTATTACGTTGTACAATCAATTAGAGAGACGCAATCATTTAGATAATATTCATTAAGTAATGAATCAATATTCATGAATGATTCGATGAAGCGCGTCGCAATTGACAGATTGTTACTCACCTAATGCAAAATTCGTTTAGACTTGCGTTTTATAAGAAAGCTGTCAATTAAGTATACGGCCTCCCCGATGGTGAAGAATTACACGATGCTAAGCGTATCTTATTCTGTTGCGTACAATTTGAAACGTCCTACATTCAGCAAATTGTGCGCTAACATATTAGGTGTACGCTAATATTAAAGAATATTTTTTATACTACTTGGGTGGCAAACAAGCATACGGCCCGCCTGATGTTAAGCAGTTACCGTAGCCTATGGACGCTTGCAATACCAGAGGTATCAATTGCGTGTTGCCGACCCGTATTTTTACACCAGGGCTTTAAGATGGAGTATCCATGGGATAGGAAAACGTTTCTTTCAAAACGCATCCTTAAATGAGCGCTGTAGACCTGTACTCACATACCGTAACACAACTACACCGCTGTGTGTATATGGCGATGGTCTTCTGTAAGGTGAAGGACCTTCCCCAGTCGGGCTTGATCACTAGTATGGTGCCCTACCTCTCTTAGATTATTTTATTTATTATAATAAGATTATTATAAATTAGAACACATACGAAATAGAATATGATACCTATGTTTTTGCAAGCATCCATTGCCTAACAGTAACCGATTACCGTCCTGCCCCTCTAGACAAGTGGCATAAGCGATAGTCAAATCGAAAAGTAAGTTTACGACATTAAATATTAGACTTACGTCAAATCCCATACATTTGTTTTTTTGACTTTTCGATTCGACTACCGTTTATGCCATTTGTCTAGAGGCTCTGGCCGTATGCTTGTTTGCAGTCTTTGTCAGAATTAAAATCTTCTCCTGACAATATATACATTCACAACTATCAACGTGTAATTCAATAACATTATTTCACAAGTTTTTCTTTCGTATATCCGTGAGCGCCATTTTATTTGTCACTCACTAATTTCATTAACGCTGCCTCCCCGGCCGGACTTATCAGATTTATGTCAAGTACGTTTTAATCTTTATCTCTGCGAGTGTACCGGGTTCATTCGTAGAGTGAAGTGAAGGTGAAGAAGTGTTTGGTAAGAAAATGTACTAGAAATAAAGAAATTATTAAATATATTACAAAACCAGTTCTGGTTCAAGGTTCTTCAGGAAAGGAGTTAATGGGTTTCTAAAAGGTCGGCAACGCGCAAGTGATACCCCTGGTGTTGCAAGCGTCCATAGGCTACGGTAACTGCTTACCATCAGGCGGGCCGTATGCTTGTTTGCCTCCTTGGTAGTTTAAAAAAAAAGACGTGTGGCACTCGGGGACTGCTGCGGTAAAGCTATAGCATATTTTTTATCGAAACAAATAAAAATTACTTTACAGAATTATCTAAATCATTTTATTTTATTCTCAATGATTCATAAAAATGAAGAAATTCCGTAACGAAAATAATAAACTTAACACCCCCCCCGTGTTAAGTTTATTTATTTTCGTTACGGAATTTCTGGATTCGGTCTCCACGCCCAAGGCCCGCGATAGAAGCAATGCAATAGCTTAAAAATGATAATTTTTTTGTCGTTTTTTTTTTTTAATAATTTATAATTTTTTTTTATCATAATTTATTTGGTTCATCGGCCGAGGGAAACAGTGAGTTTCAATTCATGCTTAGTGTTGGTTTTCAACTGGCACCTTTATTTATCAGCTTTTACGCATCAAACTTGATCAAACTTCTAGATTGATTGAAAGCCATGGTATTTCTAACAGTTCGGTGGAATATATGCCCAAATTTTGGCCAGAAAATCCTAAGTAACTTCACCTGACTGGTATGACACGTAACCATCTAACACGCACAGTCAAAAAAAATATTAGGTTTGTTTGGTTGAACGCGCTAATCTCAAAAAGTACTGGTACATCAAAATATTTTTTTGTTGAATAGTGCATTTATCCTGGAAGGCATTACGCTATGTTCAATAAGAGCGGAGCAGTAGTGAGATATGTTGCAAAATCGGGAAAATATTCCATATTACCACACGGACAAAGTCGCGGGCGACCTCTAGTTGAATATGTTTGATAATAACAAACAAAATAAGATGTTTGAAAATATTTTGGAAGCTTACAGTATGAAATATGTGGCAATTCTAAACAATTTTATGAAGCTAAATCTCTTCAAGTCTGAAGATAAGCTGGTGATATATTATCTCACATTGTAATTTAGATAGAGCACACTATTTTGTTACCATTTATTGCAAAATAAACCTTATTTACTATGTTATAAGAGTGACATTACGGTGAAGGTTTGTGGCGTTAGTTTTACATAATAATATTTAGTGAGTACTATATAGTTATAGTGGTAAAGTAACGGTTAAGAAAATCACTGCAAGAAAATCAAGAAACGAATGGCATCTCTTATCTACTAACTCACATTGGGCTAGCGTGAGCGAATTACGGCCTGAATCATGTCAGCTTTAAAAGTAAAGAGACTAGAGAGATACGAGAAAAAAAATTGACATTTTATTTTAAAAAAAACGAGTATGCTTTAGACAACATGACTGAAGTAAAACTTCTTCAGTTTCCATTCTATAATCCTATTAATATTGTAAACGCGAAAGTTTGTAAGTATAGATGGATGGATTTGTAAAGATGGATGTTTGTTATTCTTTCACGTAAAAACTACTGAACGAATCTGAATGAAATTTGGCACAGAGATAGATTATGGTCTGGAATAACACATAGGCTACTTTTTTTGCAGCGATAACCGACATCCACGCGGGCGGAGCCGCGGGCAACAGCTAGTTATATATTATATTCATCATCACAACACATAAACGTCCTACTGCTGGGCACGGGTCTCCTCCATACAATTGCAGGGATATTAGCCTACTATACCACGCTGGCCAGATGGGTTGGTATAGGGTTTTGTTTCGAGTTTTCCGTCTCTTGCAGTGGATATTGTCTGCCTGACTGACCCTTAGTCGACTCTTACGACAAACTCGGGATTGAACGGGGTGGTGACATTTGTATTATACACGGACAATACATATAGAAAATTAATACATATATAAATTTTCTATAAATATTTAAATTTATTATGGGTTTTTTATTTTATATCTCCCTCTCAACTTTCGTTCTCTTCGCCCGATCACAGTTTTGGTAACGCTCTCGTCACGCTTATTTCCCCAAGTCAAGCGAGCGTAAAGAAGTTTTACTTCAAAAACTAAGGGTCGCTCACTAAAAAACTAAGTAAATGTCCATCCGTGCGAATGCAGGACATAGCTAGTAACTTATAAAGTGGTCTTCGCCGTAGAGAATCACTATTCTAATGTCAAAATCAAAATCATTTATTCATATAGATCACACTGTGACACTTATGCAGGTCAATGAAGAATGCCAAATAAGACGTCAGCTAATTTGCCTACTGCCGGATTTGCTGACTGAACAGACAGGGGTAGAGCCCAAGGAAAGAACCGGCAAGAAACTCAGGACACTCTTTTCAATCGCCAGATATGTGATTACAATTTTATTTGTGTTACAATTAGTGCAGAAAGTGATGCAACCAAAAAACTGGTAGGATAGAAAAGATGAGTGTCATAATATATCAACTCGACAACGGTACTAACCACAGGCTAGACGATTCGTTACGATTGCGGTCAAACAGTTGCTCTTTGTAAACACACAGATACACAGTAGTAACATTCGGCAATAGCTAAAATACACAACGTTTATCCACTACGAAACGAACTTCACTCGGCCACGTGTTGTGAATGTTACCTGGCCTCAGATGTTCTTTGACTAAGTGCATAAGTGACGGGTTTACGTAGTAGAATTATGTGTTTATCTACCTCTCTTACACTTTTTTTAAGTAGTGACATACTCGTTATGCATACTGACACATTCGGAAAAAGCAGTACGGTTATATCGGCCTCTCTGTAGAGATGATAAACGGTAGGCATACCAACTATAACCCCCCTGTGCACCTACACCCGCATTCGCTATAGGACCAACAGAATGGTGCAGTTATTTGTACATAGATTATTTAATCATCATTCAAATTTGTCCTTGTAGAAGTCCTTGGGGTAGGCATAGGCCTACCCCAAGGGCAACCTCTTCTTCTTCGCTGTTGGACATAGGTCCAACAGCGAAGAAGAAGAGGTTGCCCTCATATAGGCGGCTGCAGTGGAAAATCATTCCGATCAGTTTTTTTAGGTTTAAAGTGGTAAGTAAAAAGATCAACATATCATTTGCCTAAACTTCTTATTTACTCCTAAATTAACGCAAACAGAAATGTCTTTTTTATAACGATTTTAAAAACGAAATCTCCCTTTATGTCAAGCATTGCATATTTCTAAAAAAACTTACCCATTATAAGCATCACGACAGGCAGCGTTGACAGACAAGCCAGGAACACAGTCATCAGAACTGAAACAAAACAATTCGTTATAATAGCCTATCTAGGTATTTAATCTTTTTATGGCAGAGAGAATTCGACACAATATGATCGCCCGCAAGCCCGAGCGACAATAATAATTACATTTTAAATAAAACCCTGCCACAAAGCGATATAAATATTATTCGAAGTCTCGCTATTGCCACGTCTTTGTCCGAGAGGAATTTTCTCAAATTCTTTTAAAAGAATCGGTCTTTTAAAAGAATTTTAAGAATTTCTTTCGTAGCGGGCGGACTTTATCATTTATTACATAAAGATCCGTACGCCTACATTTTTTTTACAAATTTTAGCTCAAGTAAATTTTGATGTCTGATTTCTATCATCCAGTCTCTTTCTTAAATTTGTATCTTTTATTAACTGATGATTCATCAAATGTTTTAGTAAATATTTTGATGATTTATCTTCAAATATGTAGCCATACCTAGACTTGATACACACTTCTCAATAAAATACTCTTCAAAGCAAAACATAAGAATACTTGAGCCAAACTTCAACTAAGTTTGTGTCTCGACTTTTCTTTTTGTCACTTGACCGAATTCAAGTCCCTTTACTACAATATACGAGTACCTACCTAACTTGTTCAAACTACAATATAAAACTAGTAAGTTTGAAAGTAATAATAATTCGTTTAACACAATGTTGCGACTATAACCCATGTTTATCTAATAGAATTCTGGCTGCAAATAAAACTACTTAAATATTGTCCAAAATCACAAATGCATAAAAAAGACTATAGCATGGGGTTCTTCAAGAAAAGAGTTATAAGGTTTTTAAAGGGTCGGCAATGCGTGAGTGACGTCCCTGGTGTTGCAAACGTCCATAGGCTACGGTAACTGCTTATTATCAGGCGGGCCGTATGCTTGTTTGTCACCTTGGTAGTATAAAAATAAAATTGCGTATCTAAAAAGGTTTTATAATGGAGCTATTTGAAACGACTAGTGGTAAAGGTTATTGTGTTGCCTACAAGTTTGTTCAAGAACGAAGAGTGAAATATGGGCAACTTAAAAGTTTTCCCAAGAGACTATAGAATGGGATTGTTTAAGAAAAGAGTTATAAAATTGGCAACGCTCGAGTCACACCCCTGGTGTTGCAAGCGTCCATAGGCTACGGTAACTGCTTACCATCAGGCGGGCCTTATGCTTGTTTGCCACCTTGATAGTATAAAACAAGATACATGTTATATTATGAAATGGGTTTTATTCTAAATGAATACTCACTGGTCCTGTTCATGATCTTTGCAGCCCTGCAGACGAAGTCCACAGTACCTGAAGCCTCCATATTAGCGTCTTTAAGTTGGTAGGCGACCGAGCCGTAAGTGGTGAGGCCCATGCCAAGGCCCAAGCCACGACCTTCGCTGTACTTCGCCTGCTCTCCGCACAGGCGGCGTTGTTCATCTCCAGATACCTGATGAGGAAAGATATAATTTAGGCGCTAATGATAATGTATATCTGACCCATATCGATTATGATAGCCAATCTTAATAATATTGGATACTAGTTGTTGCCCGCGGCTCCGCTCGCGTAAATGACCATATACTACGATATAGTATCCGTGTGGTGACGGATTAAGAATACAAATGTCACCACCCCCTTCAATCCCGGATAAACAAAAGAAAAAATACTTAAAAGTTTTGGGGAAGCTTTAAATACTCTCTTGAACCCCGCAACGAATTTAATAAGTAGAAATAAGATGGATGGAAAATGTATCCATTTTCCTCCACAACAAAGCAAAAAGACAATTTGAAACAACCGGAGGGAGATTTTTTTTTATTTTGTTTTGAAAAGACAACTCCCGCACTAGAGAACAAGCTTTGTGTCGCGGGGGATTTTACAAACATACATTTAACGGACACAAATTACACCCAGTCTCAGAACAACTCTTTGTGGGTTACACAAAGTTGTGTGCTGTGTGGGAATCGAACCCACAACCTCGTCTACAGCAGGCGCATACTGCGGCCACTGGACCACCAAGGCAGTCAACGGCTCAACGGCTCAGATCAACGGCTTACCGTGCTTTTTGAACGGTTTGTTTGCGAGATTAGTTTTAAATTAAAAATATATATTAACTTAATTACCAACATACTCCAATGGCTAATTAACAGCGGTTGCATGCTGAATGCATTGTTACTTACATGCGAACCTAATTGAGTCAAACAACGAAAACATATCGTTAACTTTTAAATTGTTATCCAAAGCTAGTTAAACACTTTTATACACTTATATGAATAATGGTATTACATAAAGACTTGACTGCACGTGAGTGCCTCGATAGCGCAGTGGTAGTAAGTACGACTGGCGGGCAGACATCCAGTGTACGATGCCTGAGTTGGATGGTATTGGAATTTCCCGACGAATCATGCCTGTTTTCTGGATTTTTTGCTTTTTCTATTTTAACACAACTCCCACACTAGATAACAAGCCCTATATCGCGGAGGATTCTACAAACATGCAATTCACGGACACAAATTACACCCAGACTTGGAACAAAAATTTATAAATCACACAAAGTTTTGTCCCTCGGGACCAAATGAGAATAATATTTTCGGGATAACTCACACATCGCTATCTAATCCCAAATTAGGCAGAGTCTGTACTATGGTAACCAGACAACTGATAAACATACTTATATATTTCTAAATACATACATATTATAGATAAATTACACCCAGACACAGAACAAACATTCGTGGAATCGAACCCACGACCGCCGGCGTAGCAGTCAGAGTCACTAACCACTAGACCAACAGGCTAGTCTAACTCACGACATTCGGCTTAGCAGTTAGAGTTACTATCTACTAGACCATCCAATCCCACTAGACCATGGGGCCAGTCTACAACACAAGGACCAGTTTGGTGTTAGGAGTTTTTTCCGGTATATGGCTATAGACTTGCCACCGAAACAAACGTAGCTGGTGAACATTTATGTGCGATATTTTCAAGCCTGAAAATTTATTATAGGTATATAAATTATACCTATAATAAATTTTGTATAGGACTGCCTTGGTGGTCTAGTGGCCGCAGTATGCGCCGGGTTCGATTCCCACACAGGACAAAACTTTGTGTGACCCCACAAAGTGATGTTCTGAGGCTGGGTGTAATTTGTGCCTGTTAATTGTATGTTTGTAAAGTCCCCCGCGATACAGAGCTTGTTCCCTAGTGCGGAAGTTGTCTTTAAAAAATAAATAAAAAAAATTTAAACCCAACTAATAAGATTTCAACAACTATCAAAATTATTCGCTGCAATTCAATTAATTGACAGTACCATTATGATAAAATTACTTTAGGCATTACAGATCTTGTACACAGAATATATAGGTATAAGTGCAACAAAGTGCAATGTCCATTAAATGCTAAAGAATTTTTCAATTTTCCTCCGGTCAATGTACTGTTCCCAGACAACTGAACGTTACAACACGACTGCCCTTCCATATAAACAGGATCCTTAAAAAAACTATTGCTGTCTCGCTTCCTTCCATTTCCAATAACTTGAGGATAAAAGGGATAATATTGTACCTTAGGTGCATTATCGCAAGGCTATATTATGTGACTATAATGTAATATTTAAGTTCAATACCTGCTATGCTATTCTGCTATGTCATTTTGTATAACGCTATTTTGGTATCCGCTATTGGTGATAGTACCAATGTGAATTTCACTTTGTGGAGAATATATTAGTTATCAAATGATTCGCCATCTGTTAACGGTGAAGGAAAACATTGTGAGGAAACCCACATGTCTTAGAAGTAATTCTAAAGACATGTCTGATTCACCAACCTGCGTGAATTAAGGCTTAAACCCCTAGCTCTCTCAGAAGACTCGTGCCCAGCTGTGTGACATATACATCTCAACCTATAAACGTCCCACTGCTGGGCACGGATCTCCTCCATTAATTTGGAGGGATATTAGCCTACTACACCACGCTGGCCAGACGGGCTGGTATAGGATTTTGTTTCGAGTTTTCCCTCTCTTGCAGTGGATATTGTTTGCCTGACTTACTCCTTATGTCGACTCTTACGACACCCACGGGATGGAATGGGGTGATGACATTTGTATTCTTAATCCGTCACCACACGGACATATATGGCATATATGGGTTGCTATTATTATTATTTTATGCTATTTGCATATTTTTTTAATGTGATACCTGAACAATAATTCTTATGATAATAATAATATTGGATTGATGTAATAATTATTGTTGAACACCATAATGATTAAACATGACTGCCATTTTCAGCATAACGACGCAATACGTTATGTATACATTTATAAATTCTTTTTTTTGTGTTTGTTATTGTCAGAACAAGTTTTGTATAAAAGAAAATTAAAATAAAAAATGGCGGTACGAAGATCCAGCTAGTTGATTTATAATGCATGGGGTTCTTCAAGAAAAGAGTAATAAGGTTTTTAAAGGGTCGACAACGCGTGAGTGACACCCCTGGTGTTGCAAACGTCTATAGGCTACGGTAACTGCTTACCATTAGGCAGGCCGTATGCTTGTTTGCCACCTTAGAAGTATTAAAAAAAATATCAATTACACTGATTACAATCAAAATAATAACCATTTCACTCTGTCATCTCACAGAACCTCATAACATAACAGTGTTAAGCCGTCCTAAGCTTACAGACTGTGATTTGTCCAAATACTTTACCTCTAACCTTGCCTTTGCTTTTGAGTGCAATTTCATAAATCTCCAAAAATATAATTTTAAATAAAATAAGCAATTTTCAGAATATATCTCAGTAATAAATATAAAAATGACATTAACAAGTGTTAATTAACGAGATAAAATATTTCAGTGCTTTCGTTAAGCACTGAAATATTTTATCTCGCTCATTTCATCATAATTGCTATAACTCTTGCGTTTAGGTCGTCAACTAGGCTGTATACAAATTTCTAGAATCGTGTTATTAGTCGTTATTGCAAGCTGCAATATAAGATGCCATTAAATATTATTATGAATATTATAATATTTTTATTTCGTACCGTAAATCGTATCGTGTGATAGCGGTATACAATGTATTGTCATCGGGTAGTTAATCCCCCCGCCACCCGCGTGGACCATGGAAGTGTCATAGTACGAATTTGTCAAGCTATAGCTCACCCGGCGAATTTCGAACCGCTATTTTTTTTTTAAATTTTCTTTTATATAAACCTTGTCCTGACAATAACTAACACAAAAAAAAGAATTATCTGATTTGATGCAGTCGATCGGAAGTTATGAGCGTACACACATTTGGGGGGTTTAATTTTTATTGATATATAATAATAATAGCAACCCATATATGTCCCACTGCTGGGCACAGGTCTCCTCTCCTCTATCAAGAGAGAGAGAGTGTTTAGGGAGGCCTCCGTCACTCCATGTACTTGCGCGCTATAATTACCTACGGCTCGTCGTACCGGCGCGACGGACCAAATTCAATGCGGTTTTCGCAAGCGAAGCGCACGCACGTTGTTCAATTCTAATCGTTCTATTAATTTTTTCTACACTAAAAATTAATAACCGAGAATTTAGAAAGGATAAGAAATTTATCTATACATATAATAAAATCGTAACCAAGTCGCGTCTGTACATTGAATTTTTTTTCGAAAAAACAATTTATATACGTTGTATTTATGATACTGAGGCCAAAAATGTGGTTTTTAGAATTTTTGTCTGTTTGTCTGTGTGTCTGTTTGTCTGTTTGTCTGTTTGTGGCCGCGTTTGTACGCGATAAACTCAGCAACCACGCAACCGATTTAAATGCGGTTTTCACTTATATATTGTGGCAACCTTCCCATAACATATAGGCTTTATTTTATTCCAATCGGTTCACAAATAAAAAAGTTATGGTCACTTTAATAACACACGTGCTATACAAGAAACACGCTTCGATTTATTTAGCTAAAACTTTTTAAAATGTAGTTTGTAAAACCACGTTTGAAGTTTATATGAAAATAAATTTAAAAAATAATGCGAGGTTTCGGAGATATAGCAATCACCAATTTAAGTTGAACTCTCATCAATATCGGCGACCATATTAAATAGAGATCAGCTGACTGGTACATCACGTGTTAACGGTACTAGGTTAAAAGTGACCATTTTACAACGAAATGTAATAGAAGCAGACATTTTAACAGGATGCGGTGCAGGTGATAATCTTTTATGCCCCGGGTTCTTTTGATTCCAAACAATTTTCCGTTTAGCATCTCCAGGAAACTCTATGTTTTAATCCCTGAAGTCCACGCAAACGAAGTCATAAACACATATCAGCTATACATCTATACACACATTAATAAAATTGAAGTGTCTGTTTGTAATATCAAAATCACAGCTTTCTATTAAATTCATGTCGCTGTTTACATAGCACTTACAACAGAAATACAATTTTAACAGTTTTATCTCTCTATCTGTTTGTTGCAGCTAAAATCGTCTTTGATAAAACTAATACTATATAAATATACTATAAGTACGAATAAAATGCGTTAATCATGCCAAGACCTAAGATAATCACTGACTAAATTAAACGCCTAATACAACTTAAACACAAACTATAAAATATTACTATAAAATGAATGCTATTTCATTTTGTGTAGGCGCTAACATTTAACAATACCTTAATAGGTAATCAGGAAAGCAGCACAGAAAAGAAAACACTCCACCGAATCTGTCTATCTGGTCACGATAAACTCAATAACTACCAAACAAAATTTCATACGATTTTCACCAGTAGACGGCGTGATTCTTTCATTATAGTTTTGCGAGCGTGAATTGGCTGAAATATTACGATGATAGTTGAGCGAGTCGGAAAAATCCTGCCGTTGGAGGCAATGTTATTTGCAAATAGATCTAAAAAACTCCGCGATACTATGTGTCTATCTTCGACCAAAAAAATCACTCATAGCGAAACGCATGATCGGCCTCTGTCTCATCGGCATACTTAACTGATATATATTTTTAACTGAATTTTTAAAGATCAGGTTCCATTGCATTGTTTTTTTTATTCCTGAACATCGTCATTTAAAAGCCGACAAGGTCAGCTCAGGACCGAATGATGTGGAAAACCTTGCGGGAGGCCTATGTCGAGCAGTGGACGTCTTATGGCTAAGATGGAACTACTTTTGTGGCAACCAAGCATATGGCCCACCTGATGTTAAGCAGTTACCGTTGCCTATAGACGCTTGCAATACCAACGGTATCACTTGTGTGTTATCAACCCATTTTTTACACCAGGGCTTAGATGGGAGTATCCCTGGGATAGAAATACGTTACTTTCAAAACGAATCCCTAAGTGAGCGTTGGAGACCTATACTCACACACAGGAACACAACTACACCACTGTGTGTAGTTATTAGGCTGTGGTCTTCTGTAAAGTGGAGGTCCTTCCCTCTCTTTAAAAATTATCTTAAAAATCTTTTTGTAATTGGATGGATAATCTTTCATATTGTTCTCAGTTTTAAAAAAATCCAGTTCTGATGATGGTCTCCGTAGGAAAGTGAGTAACCTCCTCAAATACTATAGGCATACTGCAATGAATCAAACAAATGCATTCAGAAAGCATCAATTCGTTAGTGAAACTAATAAAGAATACTGCAGATGGCCAACTTCTCAATGATAAATATTTTTCCGATGGAGATCAGACATAATGTATCTCAATTATGGTAATTAAATAACAGTAACTAATCACATTCAATGAGCAAATTAAAATGTTACGATTGAACTAATATTATGATATTACAGCCGGATGTAGGCACGGAAACTTCGTAATTAAACAATGTACAAAGTAAACAATGCATAGTTTCAGAGTTAAAAATAATAATTAACAGATACCTATATAGGCACCGAATTTACGTTAAAATGTCACTAATATGGTCGACAATATTAAATAGGGTTCAACTTACTGGTTTATCATTCAGTTTTGTTCCGAAAGCTTATGTAAAGTAGTATAACTGTATTATAAGAACAATGGATTAAAAGGAAAGTTCAATTTCTGAAATCTTTGAGCACTACGACGGACCATTATGCCCTTTAAGAATTTAATAAATTTTTAGCCCACATAAACTGTGTAACAGTACCTATCAGGTTAGAAGTGACCAATTTAAAACGAAATGTAATAGATGTAGAGATTTCTACAGGGTATGACACAGATAATACATAACAATACATAAATTCAAACTATTAGCTAGGCGATGCCGCGATGGGCCAATTAAGGTTATTCACGTTTGCGCTAAGGCAATTTGAAGAGCAGAACAATCATACAAACAAGGAATATTTCTTCATGAAGTTTATTACTTGCAGAATCCAAATGTTTAAAAGAAAAACGTGACTGAATAATCAACAAACGCACAGTTTAAATCATTAGACACTCAGATAGCTATTATGATATAGGCATCCGCAAAGAAAGGTTTTTTTAAATGTAACCACTAAAGATGAAAATGAGCCGATGAAAGTTTGTATAGGGATAACAGCTGTAGCTTTGAGATTTTCAGTAAAAGACTGAACACGCGAACGAAGTCGCGGGTACAGCTAGTATAAAAATAAAACTCGTAACTTTTAAAGATTTTTTTATTTTACCTACATACTGACCTATATAATTATGTTTTAGATGTATTGCACAGTCAACAATTTTAAACTACCACCTATAGTCAGAACATATTCACAGTTCTCAATAAAATAGGCACAAATAGTTATTTATGTTAATTTAATTTTATCAAAGAGGCAGCCCCGCGATTGCTGTGGGATCGCGCAGTGCGAAGCAATCACAACTGTACGCTTGAGCATTTAGGCACATTTTAGCATGCAGCGGTTGCTGACGCGACAGAGTAGGCTATTATAGCAGAAGGTATTGGTAATTTTCTTCTGAGTGAAGTATCTGTTACGTAGTAACTATTTAGTAATCTGTGGTTTAGGCCTTAATTCACACACGCTGGCCTAATGCGTGGGTGAATCTGACATGTCTTTAGAATTTCTTCTAAGACATGTGGGTTTCCTCACGATGTTTTTTTTGATATAGATAGATAAAAGCTATGGCAGACGAGTGAGACTTGTACATTGTACACATGAAGTGAACTTTACTTTTTGTAATTTAATCGGACAAATCAAATGATTTACAAACGAAAACAGTAAGCAAACCCACATGTTTTATAAGAAATTTTAAAGACATGGGCTCTTAAGCTTGCATGTGATGATGTGAATTAACTCGAAAATGACTACTATAATGTACCTACCTATGGAATGCAATAAACAATTTGAATTTGACTTTATTTACACACTTTCCCAGCAGACACTAACGTTAAGGAATACTAAGTATGTATAACGCTTAAAGAACACAGTCCTCAAATCATATTATTACTTATTTAGTTTTTTCATTTTTTTTACTTTTAGCTCGTATGACTGATGACCATTGGGGCAGAAAAGTTCTAGAGTGGCGACCACGAACTGGCAGACGCAGCGGGGGCAACAAGGTGGACCGATAACCTGGTAAAGGTCGCGGGTAGCCGATGAATGGATCCTTTGGGGAAGGCCTATGTCCAGCAGTGGACGTATTTTGGCTGAGGTTATGAAGATTAGTTTAAAGCATTAAAAATGTGTATCTATAGATATCAATGATCGAGAACGAGCAAAGACCCGTGTGTAGTTGGAACCTAGACAGGTGGCTTTTACCTTAATCCTATTACTAGAAATTTTCGTTGCGATAAAAGGTCTTCGTAAAAAGAAAAATAATGTATATATGTTTATTGTTACAGGTGCTCTAGTTTGCATCAATCTAATGCCCCAGTTCTAATGCACACTTAGTATTACCTATTGCTTAAGCTAAGCTATAATCAATATTTACCCTTAAGCTATCACGCTACGCTAATTTACTACTAATTTGTAACGGCACGTAATATTCACTAAACTGAGCTGGAGAAGATGAATATCTAAATTTATTTATTAATTAACTAGGGGTTGCCCGCGACTTCGTCCGCGTGGTAATTTGGAACGTACATTTTCCCGATTTTGCAATATATCTAACTACTGCTCCGCTCCTATTGATCATAGCGTGATGTTATATAGCCTATAATAGCCTTCCTGGATAAATGCACTATTACACAAAAAAAAATTTTTTCTAATCGAACTAGTACTTTCTGAGATTAGCGCGTTTAACCAAACAAACAAACTCTTCAGCTTTATAATATTAGTATAGATTAGACTGGAAAGAGTAGGATAAAATAGTTTTAGAACTAACAAACTAATTAATTCACTTATTTCTCTTGGAACTCTATGAAATTTTAATTGATTTAAACGCAAATGCGATATTATAATAGCATCCCATATACATATGTGCCAATGCTGGGTACGGGTCTCCTCTCCTCTATCGAGACAGGGGGATCTCTATTAAGAGAGGTTTTATTCACACACGGTAATTGTACGTTTCAGTGTGCATAATTCTATTTATTCATTTTCTCAGCCTAGAGACGTCCACGGCTGCACCAGGATTTCCACGGCATACAAGGACCAAATGAAATAAAAAAAATCATAAACAACTACTTTCCTCACCCATCAGCATACCTACATATATATATCATTACGCCCGTGTCCCATTGGGGTAGTCAGAGACCATCGTACGCCAATTGGTTCGGTCCAAACATACTTCTTTCGCTACCTCTACATTCATCAACCTCTTCATGCATGAACGTCGATTCTGGGTGCTTTTAATTTGGCCATATTTTTTAGCAAATCACCTACTTAGTCACTGTATGTTCGCCTAGGGCGGCCCCTACCGACATCTCCATTAATTCTCTCACGAGGCACCTCTTCTGTTATTCTTCCATCAGCATAGGCAGAATCATTTTGATCATCATCATCTCAACCCATAAACGACCCACTGCTGGGCACGGGTCTCCTCCATACATTTGGAGGGATATTAGTCTTCTATACCACGCTGGCCAGACGGGTTGGTTTCGGGTTTTGATTCGAGTTTTCCCTCTCTTGCTCTATTATTATCATTCATCTCAGCCATAAGACGTCCACTGCTGGACATAGGCCTCCCTTAAGGTTTTCCACATCGTTCGGTCCTGAGCTGACCTTGTCCATCGGTTGCCCGCAACCTTTACCAGGTCGTCGGTCCACCTTGTTGGAGGCCTGCCCACGCTGCGTCCCATTATTAACACACCTAAATTAAATTCTCTACAAAATACTATACACAATTAGCTTCATTTTACTTCTGCTTATTTCATCCGCAATGATTCTGCGATAATCCCGTACAGATGAGCCGACACATTATTGGTCTGACCACCCACACACCATTTTCCATTCCGCGCAATTTGCGTATATTTCTGCACAATTAACTTGATATTCGGCAGGATTCGGCGCTAATTGAAAATGTGGGTATTAATAATCCATCGAAATTGAAATATATTTAATAGCGTTTGGTATAACAGCTCACAATAGCGCCCACTTTTTTTATTGCCATTCAGATGGCAGATGAGCCAGTGGTTGATAAATAATTATGGCTGTATCTAGGCATTACACATATAGGCAAACTATACATTATCAATACTTGATTTAACAAATTATGTGTTCTCTATGTATTAAGCTTATTAATGTATTAGGCTTATGAAATAAATATTATTATTATTACTACAGTCATAGATTATGGTTTTATTTTTCAATTTAGTCAAGTCTCCAACGCTTATTTGGGGAAGCATTCTGAAAGAAACGTTTTCCTATCCCCAAAACTACTACATCTTAAAGAAATGGTGTAAAAATAAATTGGTCGGCAGCACGCAAGTGATACCTCTGGTATTAATAATAATAAATCATTTTATTATCGCGTCGCATAAACGCATAGATATATACCTTACAGACTAACGTACATATTAATATAATCCTGTGTTAGTATTAAAAAACTTAAAACTATGTTAGTACACTTCACTTGCACTATGTCGCAGTGCGTTCGTGTGGCACTTGTATTGCAAGCGTTTATAGGCTACGTTAACTGCTTAACATCAGGCGGGCCGTATGGTTGTATGTCACCTAAGTAGTATAAAAAATCTATTTTTAAATAAGCTTTCCATATAAATTTTGTTGTTTACCATGTATACCATTCGTCTTTGCCATTTCTATTTATGACATTTTAATATGAAGGTACCCGTGCAAACACAATGCGATAACACAATAGTCTGATGACAGAGGTCAGAAGACCCGAAACACAGAGGTGTAACACCGCTACTTTTGACACCGTTTGACTATTGAATTTTTTTAAACATAAGTACTCAATAGGGCTTTTCAAGACGCATACTATACATAAATGTAAACTTATGCTGCGGGGGAGCTAAGTAGTAAAAGTGTTTGATATATATTCATAGAACTAATCATCGCTCAGTATTGAATATCAAAGAATGGATATTATTGCTTCAATTGAACGAACATAACACTCAACTAAGCTTTATGAATTCTACGAAATAGCTTCATTGCGAGGCAACTGCCTCTCGATAGAGCTTTGTGGAGAATTACTTTGGTAATGTCGAGTATACTTTAGAAAATATGTTATTTCTGCGTATTGAAGTGTTCTCAATAACTTTATGTGTGCATATCAATATTATGTTATTGTTTTAACATAGTAATATGAAAGATAAACGAAGCGATAGATTGTTGAAACACAAGTTGATTGATTGGAACACAAATATAAAAATATTTGTGACATTACAAATAATATTTGTCCTTAATATCCTACTAATATTATAAATGCGAAAGTTTGTAAGAATGGATGGATGGATGTATGGGTGGATGGATGGATAGATGGATGGATGTATGGATGAATGTTTGTTACTCTTTCACACACAAATTTGGCACAAATATAGATTATGGGCTGGAATAACACATAGGCTACTTTTTACAGCGATAACCGACATCCACGCGGGCGGAGCCGCGGGCAACTACTAGTAAGTAATATAATAGTAGTAATAATTTGATGGCGAAGAAAGGTTCTCGAGTGGCAATCAAGTACAGGAAAACGCAGCCTGGGACGACCTCCCACTAGGTGGACAGATGACATCATCAGAGCTGCAGGAAAACACTGGATGCAGGCAGCTCAAGATTGGCCATTGTGAAGACATATGAGGGAGGCCTACGTTCAACAGTGGACATTATCAGGCTGAGATGATGATGATGATAAGTAATATTATTTAAATTCTATGACACTTAACTAAAAGCTAATTATAGTTTTAAGTTTTGTATAACACTCTCAAAATATCTTACTAATATAAAAAATGTGAAAGTTTGTGAGGATGGATGTTTGTCACTGTGTGTATTACGTAAAAACTACTGAACGGATCTTGGATGAAATTTGGCATACAGATAGATTATAGTCTGGAGTAGCGACTTTTTATTACTATAACCGTCATTTACGCAGGCGGAGCCGCAGGCACAGCTAGTAATTTATAGTTTAAGAGCACGCTATCGAAATAACTATAGTAATATTTTAAATCTCTCACACTTTTGTCTCTTGAGGGAATTGAACCCACAGTAAAAGCGTGGTGTTAATGGCTAGGCAATTAAATCACTGAGCAATACAGGAAATGGACTCACCCATAGCAATATAACTGGCGCAGTTTAAACCTCCGAGTATACCTTCTACACACATTCCTGAACGAGATACCGAATACCATTTTACCCAACCCGGCGATCTCATAAAACCTATCCATTCTGATGCATTCATTATATGTATAGCCATTAAAAATTGTTTTTTTTTATACTACTGGGATGACTAACAAGCATACCGCCCGCCTGATGTTAAACAGTTACTGTAGTCTAAAGACGCTTGCAATACTAGACGTATCATTTGCGTGTTGCCAACCCATTTTTTTACACCAGGGCATTAAGATGGGAGTATCCCTGGGATAGGTATACGTTTTGAAACATTTCAGATGCAGAGTATCCAAATCCAAATACGCATACAATATTTCCTTTGTTACCAAGTCACAAATTTGACATATTACTCAAGTGACATTCACTGTTCAAAATTGTAAGCTATTATGCCGAAAGAGATGTGCTCACTGAAGCGTATTCTTATAATTTAACTGAAGATACACATCATATTTACTTACATAATAATGATTATATCATATCCAATTAGTGAAACTTACGATTGAATAATCCTAAAAGCTTAAAGCGGTTATTCAGCCGAGTATTAAAGAAACTAATCTAGTACCTGTAAGGTCTAAAAATAAGGAATCTAAATCTATGATCTGCAGGCGTAACATAGGGAAAATATATGATCACAACATACCATGACGTACTTACCGTTTTGTAACTTTGATTTAAATGGCAATTCAATATATAAGTTCTTTTCATATGCAGTTATCTCAGAATAACTGCTTAAATGTTTATTTTTTTTTATTATAATTAAGCCTAGAATATGGAGTGGTCTGAGTTTTTCACTAATTCTTCTTATGGCTTAACTTGTCAGCAAAAACGCAGATAAATTGGATGACATTGACTTTCTGTTCCTATTATTTTTATAACTTATGACATTTAATTGAAAAAGTTCAAGTAAGTAGGTACTTGCACCGCTGTACCTACTTACAAAACCGCATATAACAGGTTACGTGGGTGGCGCAGCATAAATTGAAACTAAAAGTTTATTTATTCATTAATTTACAACGCTTATAGCGTTTATAAGTTATGAATATAACAGTAAAGCCAGAAAGACGATAAAAGCCAATTTACATACAACTAATTAAGTTACAGCTTGGTGCGTGCATTGAAGTATGCTCACGCGCCTGCCTGCGGTTGCAGCAAATTGGCAACTCACAGAGCATGAAAACGTAGGTAAAACACACTCAACTGTATGTGCATGTACCTATACGCCTTTCGCACTAAGGAGAATATCGTTCACTGAATGTCTGCGTTTATCTAAACTGTATCATAAAATTTAAAAAATAAAACGATTTTTTTCGAACGCGAGTAAATATTTGACCAGATAATTGGAAAAGTATAGGTAGGTATATTGTTTTTGATATTTTCCCATGTTAAGTCTGCTTTCACGCAAATTAAGTGTATCTAAGAAGCATAACAGTTACCTGACTGACCGAGCTGGAAGCTCGACGGGATCCAGTGTCAGACAAGGCGCCGGTACCACCTGGACGACCAGCCAGCGATGCTCTGTATGGTGACATGCTTCTGCCACGAGTACCTGCACAAAAAGAATAAAATAAAACTCTGAGTATGTAGACTTAGGCAGCCGAGTGTGACTGTGGTCTCGGGTTGGGTGAGCCTGTGATGAGGGTCGGAGCAATCGACCGAAATGTTGGAAAACCAAAGATATTTTATCTTAGAATTTATTTTGAAATAATTTATCTCCTACACATTTTGAAACAAAAAAATCTGTGTATTATCTAAGCTCTTTTTAATTTGAAATGCAAAAAAGTTTGGATGGATGTATGGATGTCATCAAGCATGAGACCTTGGATTTTAAGCAGATTAAAGAATTGATTAGACGTGTACATAAAAAAACTTAATAACAGCAGGAAACGAAATGGACTACTATACCCATCTAGAAAGTAAACTATTTCAGTGACCATGAAAAGGAAAACCTAAATCTATGAATAACTGAAGTAATAAGTTAACTACTACTCATAAAAACAAAAATTTGAAATCGAGTCTTAAACCAACTTTATTGAAATCGATTCCACAACAACACAAAAGTAATAGCGCCCGTAATTGAAAAGTTAATGCCTGGCATAAATATAGTGAGTTATAAATTGACAGGGATGTTATTTAAGTTCCAGTACATTTTCCAGTATAAAATTAATTTTCTCATTAAACTTTTACGACTAACGTGGGTGTAAACAAGTTGAAGGGAGGTGGTAAACTTTCACTCACTACATCTCAGTCACATCAACAAGAGAAATAGGTCATTGAACTTTGACACAAGTTTCAAGCAGCTAGTGATTTATAAATAAATAGTTTCCACCTGTGGCTTTGCCTTTGAAATAGCACATAGGCATTTTTTTATGTGCTATTTCAGACTAGAATCTATATCTGCGCTAAATTTCATCCAGATCCGTTTTGGCGTTATTGAGTTCATACATCCATCCATTAAAACTTTCGCATTCATCATCATCAATCAGCCTGTTTCAGTCCACTGCTGGACATAAGCCTCGAGTCTACCGTAACCTATAGATGCTTGCAATATTAGAGGTATTACTTGCGTGTTCCCGAACCAAACATTTTACTACCAGGGTTTTATAAAGAAATATCCCAGAAATAGGAAAGTGTTTTGTATTCCTGGGATACTCCTTTAGAAAAACCTAAATGATTGCTGGAAACCATTACGCATACACAGGAACACAACTACCCCGCTGTGTGAAGTCATTTGGTAGTGGTCTTCCGTATGTTCGGACTTGCTCGCTAGTATGATAACCTACCTCTCGTAAAATATTAAAAGTTGATAGATGTTTTTTTGCTTACCAGCAGATTGACTCTCTTCGCTTGGCCGTCTTTCTCTGGATGCCAGTGGTTCCTGAAAGGTCAACGTCAGGCTTCCTCTAGGACTCACTCTCGTTGCTTCTTCTATACCTGTCACTAGGCTACCCCTTGCACTTCTCTCTGAAGGAGCAATACTTCCTCTTGGGCTCCTCTGTGAATCAGGAATCAATGAACCCCTAGGACTTCTAGTCATATCTTGAATGTCCTTCTTTAAGGTTTGCTCTGGACCCACGCTACCCCTTGGACTAGTTCTTGGACTAGGCCCTAAGTCTTTTTGGCTCCTTGCTGGATCTATTTGAATACTGGCTACTGAATGACGTGGACTTCTTCCCACATCTGGTACCAAAGAATTTCTGGGTTGGTTCCATGATGTACCTTCAGGCACCAAACTTCGCCTCGGACTTCTAGCTGTTGCGTCAGGTGCAATACTATTCCTTGGACTGCGATTAAAGTCTTGAGGATTCAAGCTTAGTCTGGACCCATACGCCATATCGACTGCTAAGTTGATTCTTGATGGAGCTAAGCTATTCCTGTGTATCGGCAGTGCCGATTCAACTGTTATAGAGTTTCTCGCGGACCTTGGTTCCGGGACTAAGGAGTGACGGGGACTTCGATGATACCCATCAAGCGCAGCTTCTGGTGCAAGGCTGGCACGTGGGCTTCGTTGAGGTGGCGGTGTTGGTTCCATTTCTTCGTCTGTTTCTGCAGCAGCTAATGATGCCCTCCTCGAGGCTTGTGCCGATGCCCTTGGGGATCTAGCTTGTGGTGACGTAGCGGCGCTCCGTGACGCCCGCCGTCGCCTTGACGATGAAGTTCGATGCAACATTTTGGACTATTTCTTTCCTCTGAACTATAGATGCGCCATAGCAGCTCGCGCCTCATCCATCATTTTCTGTAAACAAAAAGAGATATTAGTACGACACGCTTAGAGATTCAGTATTCTTTACGCTTTTATAAAATATTACTAAAGTTCATAATCTGATTGTAAAGCCGCAATTTAAACTTCTTTGTTTACTGTTACGGTCCGTGAATCTTAAAGGTGTTTGTAAAATGAGCTCAGCAGTATAATCCCTGTCATTTATCATGTGCCCGAAGGTTCGTGTGAAATTTTGCTCATCATATAAAATAGTAACAAGATAAGTTGTTTCTACAACTCATCTTGTAACAAATAAACACAACAGATAAACTGTGAACAATAGCAAAACATAGCCTTTAGAACAATTAAGTTAATTATTTATCTTGACATAATAATTATTATTTTATTTAAAATTTAGAAGTCAATTGTTGTATAAGCATACGTATTTTGATTACATGTCCATGTAATATGCCTAGTCTTGAAACTACCGATACATATTTAGATCGACTATTATAAGCAAAAATTTGTGTGCATTGACATCCTCAGAGTGAAGTAACAGCTACACACTCGGGTGCTACATACGTAAGTTTCGCCTTTCTAGGGTTCCGTACCAAAAGGGTGCTGACGGAACCCAATATTTACGCCTCCGCTATCAGTGTCTGTCAGCCATCGTCCGTCAGCAGACGTATCTCATATCAAACAGTTAAATTTTTCAGAGTATGTATTTCTATTGCCGCTGTTTCAAAATTTTTTTTAATAAGTATAAATTAATTACTACTACTTACTACGTTTCAATTGTCGTTTAATTCTACAACGATTCATCAAGTCTTCTTTGCATAACTCTACCCACAGCGAGTAACCAATTACACAATCAAAACTAACCCCTCACTTACTCTGAACAACAATTCAGACATTATTAACCTAATACCGGCGAAATGTTTCAGAGCCACTTAATTGTGACAAGAGTTACTATTACACAACCTATTGTTGCCCACAAAGGGCAAATCCAGGTCAATTTTACTTTGGTATGTATTAATTTAGTTATAATTGTGGAGTATAAGCCCAGCCTCATTGTCTCGTTATTCATTATTAATTATGTATGTAAATACTTGCAGGACATTTTCAATTTTATCGTTTCACTAGATTGTACATGTAGTGTGGTGACGGATTAAGAATACAAATGTCACCACCCCATTCCATCCCGTGGGTGTCGTAAGAGTCGACTAAGAGAGTAAATCAGGCAGACAATATCCATTGTATGAGAGGAAAAGCTCGAAACAAAACCCTAAACCAACCTAGACAGGTTGGTTTAGGGTTTTGTTCTTTTTTTGGTTGTTGTACCAATCTGGCCAGCGTGGTATAGTAGGCTAATATCCCTTCAAATGTATGGAGGAGACCCGTGCCCAGCAGTGGGACATTTATGGGTTGAGATGTATATGTCACACTGCTGGGCACGAGTCTCCTGAGAGAGCGAGGAGTTTATGTAGTGTATGCGCTAAAGCATGCATACGCTGTCTTGTTTGTACCTGTATTGGCTGTATTGGTTAACTAAACGTCACTCTGACAGTTGCACAAAAGCGCGGCAAAGGGTAAGCCACGGGCGGGTATGTGAGCTGGGTGAGTGAGCTTTAAAACCGATTACCAAGTACAGTCAGTGTGATAACGTAAGTAAACATCAAACCCGATATTTTTTGAGACTTAGGTTCGACGTTCATTTGTTTTTTTTTACAGTACAAAAACAAATGAACGTCGAACCTAAGTCTCAAAAAACACGTAAGAAAAATTTAAGAACATCCAAAATTCGGTCGTTTTACCATTGTTCTACTTTTGGTGTCTGTCCACGCGTCAAATTTAAAAAAGTTTTTGCAGTTTATGGCCTACTGTGAACAGTTCGTGTTAAGACCTAAAGAGAGTGTAGGGTTTGTTGTTTACTCACGTTATCACACTGTCTCGACAATGCCCTGTACTTGGTAATAGGTTTTATAGCCCACTCACCCAGTTCACATACCCGCCCTTGGCTTACCCTTTGCCGCGCTTTTTTATGCAACTGTCACAGTGACGTTTAGTTAACCGATACAGCCAATAATAATAATAATATAATAATAAAATCGTTTATTTCTATCCAAAACCGAAGTACAATGTACAAATAACTAAGAGCTAAGGTATAGGTACAAAATTCCTGTTTTAGATTGCTGGTGCCTGAAGTAGGTACAAATTACCTGTGTTACAGGTCACCAGGTCTCTACTCGAAACCACGTAGTACAATGTCAATATCTTAGCACATTAACAATACTTAAGAAGATAAACGAAAGTAAAAAAAAAAAAGATTAAGAAGAAACAATTTATAAAGAAAATACTACAATTACGTGTGTGTATGTGTGTGTGTGTGTGTGTGTGTGTGTGTGTGTGTGTGTGTGTGTGTGTGTGTGTGTGTGTGTGTGTGTGTGAGTGTGAGTGTCTGTGCGTGCGTGTGTGTATGTGTGTGTGCGTGTGAGTAAAAGAGTGTGTGTATGTAAGATAGGTACTATGTGATTACTATGAGGAGTGCTTCACTTTCATCATAGCTTTGCTTAAGAAGCCACTCTGTGACATCAATACTATATTTGTATCGATTTGCATTGAAATTCAGTAGTTTCTTATGCACTTTATTATACAGAAAGGGTCCAAGGAAGATGAAAAATCTGTGGCTAAATGAGGTTCTAGTCCGGGATGAAGAGGCAACAAGGTGATTACGTCGAGTAGATTCGCTAGGGTATTCTGTTAGGGAATGCTGTTTAAGAATTGTGGCTTTAATAAATAGTTGTCTTACGGTGAGTACTTTGCAAAATTCATATAGCCTGGTGGTTGGATATAGGCAATACAGGTACACACGTGACAGCGTATGCATGCTTTAGCGCATACACTACAGAGAGTATTACAGAAACAATAACATGAGCATGAGACGAAATATCAAATTTCAACGTGGATGAATCCATGAGAGACCGATCATTATCGTCGTCATTTCCTCACTGGTGCGCGTCACGATGCGTCTCCAAGCTATGCGGTCTTCCGAAGTATGAAACGGAACCGATAGTACTGTAAAAACTCTTTTGCAGACAGTAATGTCAACACAATAAATGTTTTATTGTCGGAACGTAAATAGACGTTAACTGTCCTACAAAGTGTTAATAAATGAAATTCAATTTGCGATAGACGTTTCAGATTTATCGGAAACGTATATTCAAACTAGATTGTCGCTTCTGTTCATTGTTTAGAGGCGCAAATAGCCGGGTGCACTCGCTGTTCGGCAAACGATCAGCGGGTGAAGCAATCAAGGGCACGGTAACCCTATAGATGGGTTACCGCATAGTGGTATTTCATCTGAGCGTCTTCGTGCTTCGGAGGGCACGTTAAAAGTCGGTCCCGACTGTTATCAGTCGTTAAATCACGACAGAGGCCTAAATATGGGCGATCTAAATAACTCTGTCACCAGGTTGGCACTAATCAAATGATAAGAAGAAGAAGACTTCTGTTCATTAAAACAAACTAATGTACAACTAAAATTGAGTACATTTTATTCAACTTGTGACCCTTTGATTATAATATCGAAAATTCATTCAACTCTTCTCCAACAGCCTGGCTGTATAAATATACACATGAGTAAACAACAATTACTCTCACCGGATTCTGGGAATTATTTAACATCGAAGGTTTCGTTTTATTGTTGAATTAACATACCAATTTATTGTTTTATATTGATATTTTGTTTTTATTTTTAACTACCAATCCACTCAGACTTTGCCTGGGTTGAACTATGTTTTAACCGCTTAGGGATTGAATTTTTAAAAATACATTTTTAATTACGATATTTAAGGAACCTTTGTGCAAAAATTCAAGTTTGTAGGCCCATTGGTTTAGGCTCCGCGATGATTAATTTCTAAGTCAGTCAGGACAAGTAATTATTTATTTTATTTGGAAAACTAACAATTTTACAAAAACTAACAAAAAAAAATATCAATAGTAACACAAAAACATTAGGTACCTGGGTTTCAGTATTAAAAACTATTTTGTATAAAAAACTATAGATTACTAGCTGACCCAGCAAACGTTGTTTTGCTACTAAAATAGTAATATCGCTATCATAAAATTGGGGTTGATCGTAGAGGGGTAAAATTAAGAGTTGTATGTATTTTTTATGCTGAATCATAAAAAATAAAAAAACAAAAAATTATGTCAAAAAAATTAAATAAAGGAAATTTGAGGTGGACCCTTGACATCTAGGGGGGTGAAAAATAGATGTCCGAATCGCAGACCTAAACGATAAGCACAAAAAATTTCACGAAAATCGGTCGAGCCATTTCGGAGGCGTTTAAGTACACGCACCGTGACACGAGAATTTTATATATTAGATTAATAAGAATGAAGAGTTGAAATGATTTGACCCTGTAGAACTTTATAAAGTTTAATAAGTTATAACTAGAGATCGGACCTATGCTTATTTAACCAAAGTAAATTTTTGGCTAACATAATTATGGATTATGGATGCGGCTTCTAAAAATATTTTCATTATAATAAAATTCCTTGATTGCCTAACTAATCAGATTTAAGTATATTTACTCAATGTAACATTTTAACTCCCTGTTTAATATGTGTATGTATGAAAATATTAGAAATTAGTGTGTTATGTAAATTTAAACACAAAATGAACATAAATCTTTTTATTTCAACATCACGCTGTAACAGGGAAACTGTTATTTGTGTAAAATCCGGTTTATTACATCTCATGGAGAACTATACTACAAAATAAATCTGTATAGGTTTGTAACCTATGAAAAGGAGCACCACGGACGACCTTAAACTATGGGACCTATGTGAACTAAGTTTGATTGCTATAATATGTATGGCAGAAACGTTTAAACGCACGGAAATTCCCTTCAGATGAGACCAAGTCCCCATAGTAGGCCGCTCCAGATGATACATTGTATGTACGATGTTCAACATAATAGTACGATCATTATTCCAAAGACTACACTCCCAGAGTATGTGATAAGCAGACTGCTCCTGATCGGAGCCAGATGTTGAGCATTGACAGTTCGGCGAATCAACTAGATTAAATGAGTATAACTTGCATTACAAACCTATACAGATTTTTGTCTCCCGCTTTGCTATGGACAATTATACTACAATAAAATTTGTTAATTACGAGATTTTTCGATAGCGAAGTGCTTTCCATAATAATTGACATCAAAATTCAAGGTAAATATGCATTTGGCTATATTATATGGCCTAATAACACGAAACATTCATAGCCTTGTAGTTACTACAAAATAAACCTTCCTTATACTCAAGTATTTGGCCAAGTATCTATTTTTCAGGCAATCTACTACATTAAAACATGGGCCTGTGATATATTGACTGTATTCGAACGCTCTTGGCGAGATTTATTAGACCTACAATTTGGGGTTGCGTAGCGAACTGTAGAAAGTATTCACTTGGTCATTAAAATTTATGTTTTTATTTTTAAAAGGCAGCCCTCGTACTAGGTAAGAAGCTTTAAATCGCAGTGACTTTATAAATATACAAATCATGGAAACAAAGTGACTGCCTCGGTGGTCCAGTGGTCGCAGTATGCGCCTGCTGCACGAGGTTATGGGTTCGATTCCCACACAGAACAAAACTTTGTGTGACCCACAAAGAATTGTTCTGAGTCTGGGTGTAATTTGTGTTCGTTAATTGTATGTTTGTAAAGTCCCCCGCGACACAGAGCTTGTTCTCTAGTGCGGGAGTTGTCTTTAAAATAAAAAAAACTACCTACACCTATATTCGACAGAACTATCTATAAATCACACAATATAATATCTAACTATTTTTTTTATCAAATAATACTTGGCGGAATATCCGACTAATCCTACTTACATTATTAAAAAATTTCAAAATTCGAACGTATAGTTGAATGTTTTTTACTCAATCAAGCCAGAACGTTTACACATATCTGTACGAAATTTGGCACCGAGATAGAATAGTTTTTTGTAAAGCATTTTTTTTCTTTTTTTCTTTTAATATAGTCTAGAATGTAAGATAGGCTTCTTATCTCGAAAAAAAAACACTATTCCCATAGGATGGTACACGTGGATGGAAGCTAGTATTATATATTATTATAAAAGCCCCAGCTCTTTAAGCGTGAAGCGTCGTATTCACACATGTTTTTTCACCGTGTAAGGTTACGGATATTGTGCCGCGGTAAAGTATACACAACACGGCAAACTTCCGTGCAACGTGATGTCTCGGTACCTACGGCTACGGCCTTGCTAACTTCTTTATGTACTATACATGTTATGTACTACACACAAAAAATACTTAACTAAATCTTATCTAGTCGTATTTCTACGGCGTGTTTTGTTTTGGTTTTTAGAAAAAGGAAGATTTAAGCTAGTTCGTTGTTTATGGTAATAGACGGAAAACAAGACTGTGGTAAAATAATCATTATAGTCTTATTCCAGACAAATTTTCCGGTGGTATGTGAAAGTAAATAACACACTACAATATTAAAATGTTGGTGACAAATAATAAAAAAATAAAAAATGCTTTGTAATTAAGCTAAGAATGTGTGTGTCATCCACTAATTAAATTGTGCATAGCTTTGCTCACGTAAGCACTGGTAAAAAAAGATCAATCAAATGAAGTTTAGAACATATAAAAGGGGCAAACAATTAGATACATGATAGTGGTTTTTTTACAAAACCACATCTTATCTTATATGTTTTTTTGGTGTACAATAAAGTGTTATCTATCTATCTATCTATCTTATCAGTTCTCTACACCAGCTTTGGCAGAAGTCTACATAGTTTTGTAGCTCAGCATTGCAATCCCGCCACGCTCCGCTCATCGATGCTAGTGACTTAAGCGATTTGCTTTTTTTTTGTATTCAGAGCATTATTGTGCCTTAATTTGAAAAATTGAGAGCCGAAAACTGTTTTGTTCGGATTACATAAGTAAGTACCTACTTTCTCGAAACTCGACTCGACTGTTCTAATGGACTTTCAGACTTATGAATAGTCGGATTTTGTTACTCGGGCATTTGGTTGAGTCTACTAAATAATAATAATAAAAATCTTTATTTTCTCTCCAACAACCAAAAACAAATATGTATGTGCATAAAAAAGTGTGCGTGTGGTGAAATTAAAAATCGTATTTGTAACATCAGGTGTTTTTAGTTGGGATTATTAATATATTTTCAGTTTCATCGTAGGATAGTGTGAGAAGCCAGTTTTGTATGATGTTTCTGCAGTTATGTGAGTTTAGAGTGTAAATCAATTTTATGTAATTTATTGTATAAGAAGACAAAGAACCTACGACTAAAAGAGGTACGGCTAGGAAAGGAGGTAGCAACAAGATGGTTGCGACGCGCTAGTACTTGGGTAAGTGTTTAAGAGTGGTAGCTAGTAGGTAAATGGTCTATGGACATATTGTTATTTAGTTCGGTTTTATACAGTGTTTAAGTTAATGCACTTTACATTTCACATACTATCACGTAACAGCAATAATAAATAAGTACATCGTGATGTTTAGGGGTTGTGTCATGTAGCCATTATTTTGTCTACTTAGTAACAAAACGTTCCGTTCATTTATGTAATACGGACACATATTACACCCAGACTTAGAACAACTCTTTGTGAGTCACACAAAGTTTTGTCCTGTGTTGAGAATCGAACCCACAACCTCGTGCACAGCAGGCGCATACTGCGGCCACTGGACCACCAAGGCAGTCATGAACGTTACATGTACAATTAAATGGAGCGCATAAAAATAAAATTAAACCACCAAAAGTTCTCTGTATATAGACAAAGTATTTGGAGAGCGCCAGCCTCGGCTCCAGTATTGCTTTATCACTTAGGAATGTTTTCAAGAAAAACTCAATTATTAATTTAACTCAAATTCATGATACTTATGAACGTCATAATAACAAATGCCAGCATACTTTTTCCTACGGCCAATTCGCTGACTTGGGTAGGGCCTCGAGAAGAAATGACAAAAAAACTCGGGCCACTCTTTTTAATTGTCAAAGTATAACATTTCAATTTGGTATAAGTTACAATATTTATTACCATAAATATTGTAACTTTTCAATACTAAAATTAGTCTACAATTAGAAACCGTCCCTTTGGTTACCACCAAAGGGACGGTTTCTAATATTAGTAGGTACGTACCTACTAATATCTATATATAAAGGATGATTATTTGACTACCTACTACCTAGTAGGTAGTCAAATAATCTTTCCTTTTTTTCCCTGAAAGACGAAGCGTGAGCAGGTCTTCAACAAGGTGGACCGACGGCGACAACCTGGTAAAGGTTGCGGGCAACCGATGGACAAGGTCGGCTCAAGATCAAGAGTTGTGGAAATCCTTGAGGGAGGCCTATGTCCAACAGTGGACGTATTTTGGCTGACATGATGATAATGATGACTCTTTAAAATACTAGTTTATAGATTGTAATATATTATATGCTATCTGTCAGGTCACACTTCCTCAGTATAAACTACAATTACATTTGCCAGTCCCATAGCTATAGTCTATCACAGTATTAACACTCTGACCCGCAGTAAGCACTTAATCTTACTCCAACCGACGTCCCTTATCCACTTTCACGAAGCCTGTATCTGTCATGGCTACCTTTAGCTTTAAATTAAGTCGGACCATAATATAAATAATAGACAGTACATATAAATATGGAGGGATGAGGTGGATGTTGAAATAAGAGCTTATGTTATGGATTATGGAAATATCCGACCCATGATCATAAACGAAAAATTTGAACAAATTATAATTAGTTTTGTAATTGGTATCTGGATGACTGAGCTTTGCTCAGTTTTTTTTTTGGAAATGAAACCTAATTGAAGCTAGTTCGATTAATCGCCCCCTAAACCCCCTGCATACAAAATTTCATGAAAATCGTTGGAGCCGTTTCGGAGATTCAGTTTATATATACACAAGAATTGCTCGTTTAAAGGTATCAGACTATAATTCAAGTCATCATGTTCAAAATATATCACGGCTTTGTTCTGGAAAGGGTAGGCAAAGGTGTACAATAACAACTTTTCGCCAGTCAAGGCCCCATGTAGGGCGAGCCTACTACTCACAAGTCTGTTATCTCTGTTTACAGTGGTTAATGGCCAACCTGCTGACCGATCTGTTCAGACCATCCATAAAGATCTGTATCATATGGTCTGGAATAACGTATAGGCTACTTTTTACAGCGATAACCGACATCGGTTAGGTCTGCGAATCGGACAATATCTATTTTTCATCCCCATGGTGGTCCACCCCCTATTTTTTTTTCTTTTTATGAGTCAGCATTAAAAAATACATACAACCCTTAATTTTCCCCCCTCTACAATCAACCCCTATTTTTTAATAGCGATATTACTATTTTAGTAGCAAAACAACGTTTGCGGATAAAGTATAAACTTATTGTGTGCCAGCTAGCGCGGGTAAACGCGTGCATCAAGCCTTTACTTAAGATAGCAAAGGCACATCACGGAACATCCTTGCGACGAGATTACGCCAACAACACACCGGAAATTACAAAACCAGGCTATGAGGCAACAAAGCTGTTTGTTCTAATATATTTTAACTATAATACAGATATAACTGTAGTTATATAATAATTTTCTTATATATAAAAATGAATCCCTATTTCCCTTTGTCACGGCATCACGCGTGAACGGCTGGACCGATTTCGATTATTCTTTTTAGTTGTGTTTGTTATTGTCAGGAGAAGGTTCTTATGTTCTTAAGTTGCGCTGAAAATTGTTTAACCCGGACGAAGTCGGGGTGAGCCGCTAGTAATATAATAATAATAACTTTATTGTTTTAAAAGCAGCAAGCTGTCTATGTGTTATTTCAGACCATAATCTAACTCTGTGCCAAATTTCATCTTAATCCGTTCAGTAGTTTTTACGTGAAAGAGTAACAAACATCCATCCATCCATCCATTCTCACAAACTTTCACATTTATAATATTAGTAAGGATAATACAGATATTACTGTAGTTAGATAATAATAATAACTTTATTGTTTTAAAATAGGTACATTTCAGGTCATATGTAGGCACTGGACCCCAAACTAGGATTCCCGGGGTATTCCTGCCGCAGACACCCAGGCGTGGGGGACCTCCGGCCGATTCGGGGATTGCTTCTATTGTTGCACTACAAGACGAGCAACCCAAGCCAACAAACGGGCAAGCCGCAGCACCAGTCCAGAACGGCCAAAATGGCCAGACAACTCCCCAGGAGCCTACTCCCGCACCCTTACCAGGGCCCGAACCCAAACATGACAGCCCTGTGAAACCTGAACCGGCTAGCCTACCAGCTAAGGCAGACGCTCCTAAACGCGTCCGCGTGCCCCCAGGAGGATTCTCCTCAGGGCTCTGGTAAGACTGGACCACCAAAAAGCTTGTTTCGCCGCGTTAAAGATTCCCGTCGGGACCAGTACTCGTTCATAATAGGATTTTTTCGCATTCGGCATATTAAATTAGTTGGGGAAAAACTAAATTATTTTGAAATTTTATACTAAAATATAATTGAAATACTTGACTAAACAAAGGGTTATTATATCCTGCATCTTTGTGCTTAACTTACTCCTACTTAAGGAGAATATATACAAGACTGTGTAGTGATTTCTGTAGAGGTTTTTTTATATCAAAGACAGCTCAGGACTAGGTGCCACACTATAAACTTCCATTAGACATTCTTCCAGTTCCATTATACACATCTATGAAGAAGCAACAAGTTATTTTGATGTATATATTATAGTCGCGAACGGAATTAGCTGCATATTCCGTATGCGGAAAAATTGATTTCTTACTTCCTAATGTGGACGAGTCGTTAGGTTTATTTAGGGTATGCTGCTGTGCCTTTGTTTAAAAAAATCGTTGGATGTAGATAGTTTTGTTTAAAAATGTAATCGCTGTCTGGTCCACGGGCATCTTAGGATTTCGCTTTATAAGTTAACTATGGTTCTTTTACAATCCTCGCAAAAAGGAATTCTTAATATTTACTGAACAGATACTTTTTCAATGCTAGTATTATTTACCTTTATATTTAGGAAATTATTTTCTTATATTTTAATGTTGCATATCTCAAGCTTTAGTGTCGTAGCGAAGCTAGCTGAACTCTCTATTAGGATTTAAAAGGTCACAACAATTCGATTAAGATATCTTTCAAGGCCAAAAATGTAAACTCCTGACTGTTTTGATATTTACTCAAATTTCAACTCAATATTTGGCTACTTAGAGATTATTATCGTGTAAGGCTTGAAATTGTAATGTACCAATGATGTGTTAGCATTTTGTGCGTTTTAACAGACTGATATGTGCCTGTCGTGTTGATCGATGTACTTAAAAATTGTCTCAATTTTAGCATTTCATCTTTTGCAATTTGTTTTATCGAAAGTAACTATGTATGCCTTCGCTGGCAAATGCGATTATGTATATTGATAATGATAATTGTATTTTTTTTTTATATGAATTCCTCGCTAAGGAAATCATAGCGCACCTGAATGGTGCGTTTTGAGGAATACTTTAGGTGCGTTTCAAAACGGGTGCGCTTCGAGGAATACCCCGGATTCTCCCTGGGGACCAGTATCTTTCATCTAGTTGATATAAAGTATGGTACAGTTTGTCATATACACAAACATATATGAATATTACAATAATGTTGTGGTGTATGAGAGATGATTCAAGATCAGGCGACCTGTAAAGCCGTATGTTGTTAAATTATAGTATTAGTTAGTTTATTAAACTAGCTCCCGCCCGAGGCTTCGCCCGCGCGTACAATCCCTTGGCAACAGAGTTTTTTTTCGGGATAAAAAGTAGCCTATGTGTTATTCCAGACTTTAATCTATATCTATGTCAAATTTAATCCAGATCCGTTCAGTAGTTTTTGCGTGAAAGAATAACAAACATACATTCATACAAACTTTCACGTTTACAATATTAGTATGACTAAATAAAACTACTATTAAAAAGTTAATTATTTCCAATGTTTTTGATATGAGGCGCTCATAGCTAGGCTCACTCGCTGTTCGGTAAACGATCAGCGGGTTACGCTACCAAGGGCGCGGTAACCCTATAAATGGGTGACCGCATAGTGGTATTTCATCTGAGCGTCTCCGTGCTTCGGAGGCCACGTTAAAAGTCGGTCCCGATTGTTAACAGTCGTTAGATCACGACGGAGGCCTAAATATGGGCTATCTAAATAACTCTGTCACCAGGTTGACCACTAACCAAACGATAAAGAAAGAAGAAGAAATATGTTTTTGATATGTTTTTAACTAGACAATACCATTGATTTCATACTAGGTACTCGTGTTTTAAGTATAATTACCACTGATGTATATATTATGAGCTCACAAACAGTCGATTCATCCACGTCCGTCCTTGACCTAAACAAAAGCGTCCAACATTACCCCGTCAAACAAATAATTTTTCACAAGCCTTCATCTCTTGACAAATGAGTTTCGTCCCCTTCATCTTGTTCAACAAATAAAAGTCTAACATTACAGAACATAGACCTTTCATTTGTGTTATTTCAAGCATTATTGTTTTATTTTATACTTGCTCTGTTTATCCTCCGTGAAATTAAATGTAATTCCGTTCATTGAAGTGAGTGGCGTTTTTCTAATAAATAAAATACCGCTGCGAACTATTTTGCTTTTAATCGACAAGTTGTTTTATCCCAGCTTTATTTTAATCATTCATTTCTTAGAGTCAATTTTCATCATGTCATAATAACAGATTGTCTTTCTATTTAAAGTGTCATCGTAACAAGACGGCTTTATGAGCTTGAATAGTGTAACAAACGGATGTGAATGATACGAAGGAATACCTCAATACTTGCATAAAGCAAAAGAAAAATATTAAATAAATTCTGTAAAGCGGTAGGTTTATAATTCGAGACTTGAATGTCAAAAGAGCGAGTTTTTTTTTTTCTTTAGTTCTCTTTGTTTTAAAAGACCACTCCCGCAAGAGGGAACAATCGCTGTGTCATTTAGGACATTACAAACATACAATTCACGGACACAAATTTTACCCAGAATCAGAACTTTTGGATATCATAAAATTTTGTACTTTGTGGGATTTGAACCTACGACCTCTGGTGTTGCAGTCAGTGTCACTAACCACTAGACAAACAGTCCAGCCATTTTCACTGCGAGTTACTTTCGAGATGTAATCTGCGTTTAGAATAAACTTAAGTGACAAAATATTGGATATCAGCTGGAGTACATGATCATGATGAGTTTAAGCTTCAACTACAAAAGTGTAGGCGGCATTACTTTAGCTTCCCACGTTGTTTTCTGCGTATACAAAACATGATCTTGTCCGGAATCAGTTGAAGCCTCAGGAATGTTCCTAGAAGTTGATATTGTTGATATAGATATTACAGATCAATTTTCAATAGTTTCGTGTAGGTCGTCTAGCTGCCATACTTGATTATAATGAAGGTTAATATTGGTGATAAATATCAGCATTACTACGCAAGACTTTATCCTTACTAATATTATAAATGTGAAAGTTTGTGAGAATGGATTATGGAGTTACTCTTTCACGTAAAAACTACTGAACAGATTTGGATGAAATTTGGCACAGAGATAGATTATGGTCTAGAATAACACATAGGCTACTTTTTGCAGCGATAACCGACATCCACGCGGGCGAAGCCGCGGGCAACAGTTAGTATTCTAATAATTATGTAAAAGCTAAGTACTACCGACTGTTTAATAATGATTTTTGAGAAAGTATGCCTGAGTGATACAAATATGAAGTTTTTTTTTTTAAACTAGGTATTTGTAAGGAAAATTTCGACGGAGAAAGCAAACTAGATGTCGGCAGTATGAAGACCCTATTGGATTGAAAGCACATAGGAAACACTTTAAAAGTGCGTTAACAGAATATCATCACTGATTGCCTCTTATTCACACAGCATTTAGTAAAATAATAGGTAGGCGTTTTGTCTGCACCCAGCGAAAACACTTAGATGCGCACTTAAAAATAGCATACCCGTAAGTATTTAAAAAAAAATCACTCCGGGAGTGCTGACAGAAATGAAAGCACTAGGCAAAACAGTTGTTATATTTTTTTTATTTATTTATATAGACGCGTTTGCGGTCTGCTATATTATGTATACATGCATATATCGCCTCTTTGCTTTAATAACGTGACAGTCGAAAAAAGACTTTTCAGATATGTCAAGCTGCATCTCGTAACGGTGTCGCGAATCCAGAGATTTTATCTCATCTTAAAATATCCGTACCGTGCTAAAATAAGTTTTCTCTTTAAAAATCTCAATCAAACGCAAGAGCAACGTAAACTTTACGGTTGTCGAACTTGCAATATTCCATAAGAGAGTTAGGGCACCATACTATCGAGCAAGCCCGACTGAAGATGGACCTTCACTTTACAGAAGATCACAGCCAAATAACTACACACAGCGGTGTAATTGTATTCCTGTCTGTGAGTACAGGTCTTCAGCGCTCATTTAGGGATGCGTTTTTACAGAAACATTGTCCTATCCTAGGGATACTCCATCTTAAAGCCCTGGTGTAAAAAAATGGGTCGGCATCACGAAAGTGATACCCCTGGTAGGTATTGCAAGCGTCTAAAGGTTACGATGACAGTGAAGTAGTATAAAAACACAGTTTGTATCGACAAGTAAATTAATTCGACACCCAGCAACCATTATTCATGGCCGCATCGCGCGTCGCTCGTGTCGTCACAAAGACCACCACAATCACATAATTTAAACCTTTTATTCCCTCGTATAATTCAAATAACAGGGAAACTTAATTCAATTAATTTCTACACCACAGTTTGACAGATTAAATTGTATTCCAAAATTTGGTGCGATCACAATAGAAAACGAGCGGTATTCCATTATAAATTTTATGTCCTGAACGTTAGAGTTTAAATTTAAATGTCTGTTTTAATGTTCTAGGTATATTGTTGAAGGAATCTTTTTATAAGTATAATAAATTTTGTTTGTAATTTGTTTTGTTGTAATAAGTATTTTGATTGACTGCTTGTCAAAAGAATTTAATATTAAATTTAATGTCATACTTATTATTCAGACAAACAAAATATTTCGTATACCTAATAATAATAATAGTCTCATCGCATTTTAAATTAAAATTCTCAAAGGGCCTCTGCGTGTTGGATCTATGTCCCCGCGTAAGCCTTCCAAACGTCCGGGTATTCTCCTAGAATGATGGGAAAATACCCGTGATAAAGAGAGACATAATAAATAATAATATATCATTTTATTTTCGCGTCGCATCCGCATAGATATAGATAGACCTTACAGTCTAACGTACATAATAATATTATCCTGTGTTAGTATTAAAAACTTAAAACTATGTTAGTAGGTACACTTCGCTTGCACCATGTCGCAGTGCGTTCGTGTGGCACTTGTCCGCGGAAGTGACGGAACACTACACCTGTCGGCCAAAAACTCTCTTCCAAGACGAGATTTCAGTAGACCAACAGTCTACCTAAATCTCGTCTTTACGAGATTTAGGTAGACCAATAACAGGCAGCTTTGGTGTGTTCAGGATTCGATCTCTGGTCAGGTGTAATGTGGCCAAGAAATACTCATAATCAAAACTTTGACTAAAGCTGAGTGTTCAATGAACTCAAGGGATTAAACCCCGACCTCATCATGGCTATCATACACATTCCACTCTTCTAGCCTTAAGTGTAATATTAATAATATTTGCGGGACAACTCACACATCGCTATCTGATCCCAAACTAGGCAGAGCCTGTACTATGGTAACCAGACAACTGATAAACATACTATTATATTTCTAAATACATACATATTATAGAAAAATAACACCCAGACACAGAACAAACAATCATGTTCATCACACAAATATTTGTCCTGGGTGGGAATCCCCACGACCTCCGGCGTAGCAGTCAGAGTCACTAACCACTAATAATTTCAGACCGTAGGTATCAATATTATAGATACGCTTCTTACTCCAATATCCAATTAAAACTAATAGTCATACAATTAGTAACTGGTATAATGGAATATTCTAGCAATTATAGCCTATATCTGTTTATACAACATTAGTTAATAGATATAATATCTTATAATTAAATTGACTACTCACTCGGAAAATTGTGTGAAAACAAACAAAGAGTCAGATAAGTTAGATCTGTCAGTGCTATATACCAGCTATAAAAAGTGACATACAGATAGACCATTGGGAAAATACGAAAAGCCAGATAGAAAACTTAACAAACAAGAAAACAAGCAGACAGATAGACAAACAGAAGAACAAATTTATAAAAAGTCTCGATGAAAGGGAAGCGGTCAGAAGGCAAAAAGACTCGAAGATTGGCTATCTGGTTCTGAAGAACTGGAAATATTCCAGTTTTCAGATCAAGTTTGTGAATTTGGATGTTTGTAAGGTAGCCTTTCACGTAAAAACGACTGAACGCATCTGTATAAAATTTGGCACAGAGATAGATTATAGTCTCGAGTAGCGCATAGCACTTTTTATCGCGATAACCGAAATCCACGTGGCCAAAAGACGCCTACTGCTGGACATAGGCCTCCCCCAAGGATTTCCACAACTCTCGATCCTGAGCCGACCTTGTCCATCGGTTGCCCGCATCCTTTACCAGGTCGTCGGTCCACCTTGTTGGAGGCCTGCCCACGCTTTGTCTTCCCGCGGGCAACAGCTAGTTATAATTTAAATACGAATAATTTGTATTCCTATTGTCACCATACTTAGCATAGAACAAATCATCCATCACAGGAATTAATTATTTATCAGCGTGTCCCATTTAACGTGACAGTCATTTTCATGTAAACACGGCTCAAATGTCACCTGTCTGTCACTTCCTCGTGCCATTACGATTTAATGATAGTCACTATGTTTATAATGATATAGTGTCAGATCAAAATATACTTCATTCTTTGTCGTTGATTTTTATGTAGTAACTAGGGGTCGCCCGCGACAACGTCCGCGTGGTAATTTGGAACGTATATTTTTTTCTCGATTTTGCAACATATCTCACTACTGCTCTGCTTCTATTGGTCATAGCGTGATGTTATATAGCCTATAGCCTTCCTGGATAAATGCACTAGGTATTCAACAAAAAAAGATTTTTTCTAATCGAACCAGTACTTTTTGAGCTTAGCGCGTTCACCCAAACAAACTCTTCAGCTTTGTAATATTAACTAGGGGTCGCCCGCGACTTCGTCCGCATGGTAATTTGTAATATTTTCCCTGATTTTGCAACATATCTCACTACTGCTCTGCTCCTATTGGTCATAGCGTGATGTTATGTAGCCTATAGCCTTTCTGGATAAATGCACTATTCAACAAAAAAATATTTTTTCTAAGTACTTTCAGTACCCAGTACTTTCTGAGATCAGCGCGTTCAACCAAACAAACAAACAAACTCTTCAGCTTTATAATATTAAAGTATAGATAATGCCCTCCTAACCGAATTTTGGTTACGACGGCTAATAGAGAAGATATTATAGTGCACAAGGGTAGAATATATATTATTTATTAATTATTACCATCTGCTCAAGATGAAAGTAAATATAAAACAGAAACAGAATCCTAGAACTCTACAGGGATGTCTGATCCACCAAATCGCATTAAAAACCTCTTAACCCGCATAGTGCAGAGTACTCTCTAGATAGAAGAAAGGAGACCACGTCCACCAATGGGACACATATATGAGTTATTGTTAATATTATAAGTACGTAGTAGGAATTATGATTTCACTTAACGAGTTTTGCGAGGCAATTCTAATAGCATCGTTTTATATTTCCTCGAAGAATTAGACAAAAACAAATTGACACGGGAGTTGGCTTTAATAACTTGTATGAAGTACATTGCTCTCCACGACAGGATTTTATCTGCAACCTTTACGATTAGGCTGTGGAATGAGCTCCCTGCCGAGGTTATCCCAAGAGACTATAGCATGGGGTTCTTCAAGAAACGAGTTATAAGGTTTTTGAAAGGTCGGCAACGCGTGAGTGACACCCCTGGTGTGGCAAACGTCTATAGGCTACAGTAACTGCTTACCATCAGGCGGGCCGTATGCTTGTTTGCCACCTAGGTAGTATAATATATAAAAAAAAACTCCGCGAAGAAACAAAACTTCTAAATCAGTAATTTAATACTGTATATCGGTTTTACAAAGTTCAACATTTCACCACTAAGTACAATATTTAATAAGTTGTTAGAAGTTCTTAGAATTTAACCCTTTTACGTCTGCCAAAGACTTTACCACGTTACCCAAATATCAGCAACGGCAACGCATTAATTTCCCGGTTTTAATTTACGAAATTAATCATTTCCCTTCAGAAATTGTGATCAAAAGGGCCCGAAGTTGGCCGAATACGTTCGAAGTTGGCCGAAGCGGGACGAGTCGTGATTATACTTTGATTGTAGTAAATGTCTGTACCAACGTTCGTTTTGTGGTGATTGGATAATTAATTATTAGTGAGACAATTTAAATTGTGAGAGCTTGTCGATTTATGGTATCACTTCAAAGCTAAGTTAAATTAAATAAATGTAATATCGACTTATCACCGTGACACAAATAAATAAATCCTAGTAATATTATAAACGCGAAAATTTGTGAGGATGGATTGATGAATCCATCCTCACTTCACAACAAAAAATTATAGACTATATTTTATTTTTATAATAGATACATAATTCACGCGGGCTAAACCGCTGGCTAAATCGAATGGTACTACTTATGACAAATTATATGGTGGTCTCGCGTTAACCATTGCAACAAGCATGGTCAATGACATTTTGAAAAGAGTTTTACAAATATTTGAACCAAAACAAAGAAAATATAAAAATGAATACCTAGCAAAGGTACCTAAGGCATCAATTACAGAAATATCAAAGTAACGTCCATACTGTCGGTAATGTTTCATAATACATCATACCCAAAAGACGTTCCCCAGGGTATCACAGCGGCCCAGAAACATACAGAGTAATTATCGGTAATGGCATCAATTTACGCTCTCGTGAAGACTTTGTCAGAGTAGCGTAATGCTTGTCGTAATCATAATAAAGGAGGCTTTTGTAATCTAGCAATAGATGAAAAGATCTTCGTTTTACGAGCAAAAAATAACAACACAATAATACTTTGTAGCGAACTTACTCTCAAGCGTTACTGAGTTTTTCTGTCGACATCATAATATATACCTACTGCAATAACAGCCCGAAAATCGACCTTTTGCGTTTTTAAACTGACTACTAGCTTTTGCCCGCGACTTCGCTACCTAGATATCCATTATCGTGATAAAAATAATGTATGTCTTTCCCCGGGATACCATTTATCTCCTTACCAAATTTCAATAAGATCTATTCAGCCGTTTAGTAGTGAAAATGTTAAAAACAAACATACATATAAACATCGCATTTATAGTATTAGTATGGACAGTAGTACACATATTGCATTATTCCTCAATAGCAATATTATGCAAATTGAAACAGACTGTACGCCATACTATTTTGTTTTTATCTCGCTCAAGCAGTACTAAGTTCGATTAGCCTTTTTATCAATAAAGTAAGTATCGTGTTTTGACTGCATCAGCTTGCATGCTACCATACTTGTATTTTACAAAAGATTGTTACTATCTGGCGATTAAAAAGAGTGGCCTGAGTTTCTTGCTAGTTCTTCTCATGGCTCCACGTCAGCGAACTTGCCGTAGGTAAATTTAGCTGACATCATCTTTCTGGCTTATTCATAATTTATGACCTTCATAAGTGTTTCTTTGTAACCTAGATGAATAAATTCATTTTGAGTTGGAGTTTGAGTTACATTTTCTAGTGATGTGGTAGATGAGCCAGCAACCCACCTGATAACTGCCTTTTTTATAAGTTTTTGTAGAAGGCTTTTCCGGAAGAAAATTGCGTAGGAAACAGGTTAATCCAGGCAAAGCCGGAGCAGACCATTATAATAGCAACCCATATATGTCCCACTGCTGGGCACGGGTCTCCTCTCCTCTATCAAGAGAGAGAGAGAGGGTTTAGGCCTTAATTCACACACGCTGGTCTAATGCGGGTTGGTGAATCGGAAATGTCTTTAGAATTTCTCCTAAAACATGTGGGTTTCCTCACGATGTTTTCCTTCACCGTTAGCAGATGGCGAATCATTTGATTAGTACATATAAACTTCACAAAGTGAAATTCACATTTATACTGCCCGGGATCGAAATCGCACCTCTTGCATGCAAGAGGTGCGATGTGTGGTAATGGCCGAGTGGGAAAGTAATTGCCCACTCGGCCACCACCATTAGTTACCTAATAAATATAATAAATTATAGAAAACAACTCTCATTAATTTGGTTTAGCACCCGATTACGTGGGTATAAACATTTTGTTACGTCAACATCTTGTCTACGCTACGAATAATATTGCTTTTGATTATACCCAAATTATTCCCGTCAATGAGAAAGGTCGTAACACTTGAATTAATTCGGGGATAAACAAAAACAGTACTCTAAAGTAAACAATCCGTTTGGGTGAATATTAAAATACTGTATTTACTTTTACAACTTTTAGTCGAGAGTTGCGCAGTGGATGGGACTTAAAGAAAACATAGAAGAGTGTGAGTTCAGTTTCAAGCCAATGTTTGAAATGGGTATTGGCGTAAACGTATTCCAGTCACGTATTAACGAAGAAATAAAGCGAGGCTATTTACAACACCAACAAAACCAGATATTATTCGACTGCCCTCTTGGTCTAGTGGTTAGTACCTAATTATTCTATAATATGAACTAATGTATTAAGTGGGAAGGGGCTGGGCATCAATCAATCAATCAGCCTATCGCAGTCCACTGCTGGACATAGGCCTCTCCTAACACGCGCCACAGCACACGGTCCTCCACCTTCCGCATCCAGTCCGTCCCAGCGACCTTTTTTAGGTCGTCGGTCCACCTAGCTGGGGGCCGCCCTACCTTACGCTTACCGAGTCGCGGTCTCCACTCTAGGACACGTTTGCTCCATCGGCCATCGGTCCTTCTGCAGATGTGACCAGCCCATTGCCACTTCAGCTTGCTAAGTCTGTGAGCTATGTCGGTAACTTTGGTTCTTTGTCGGATTACCTCGTTGCGAATTTTATCCGTCAAAGAAACGCCGAGCATAGCTCGCTCCATAGCCCGCTGTGCAACTTTCAGTTTGTGGACTAGTCCTACTGTGAGCGTCCACGTCTCGGCACCGTACGTCATAACAGGTAGGGCTGGGCATATAGCTCGCAAAACTGATAGCTTCTGGGGCAGAAAGGTTCTAGAGTAGCGACCACGAACTGGAAGACGAAGCGAAGGCAGGCCTCCAACAAAATGAAGCGACGACATCGTAAAGGTTGCGGGCAACCGATGGACAAGGTCGTCATCGAGAGTTGTAGAAATCCTTGAGGGAGGCCTATATCCAGCAGTGGACGTATTTTGGCTGATATGATAATGATGATGTACTTGCCCAAAAGGCTAATTTTTGCCCTAGGTAAAGGTCAACTTTTGAATCGCGTATGACTCTTAGACATTTCAATATAATTAGTGTGCAATTGGTATTGAAACTAGTCGTATAATGCAATTTAAGTATATACATTTCCCCGTATCATCAAGGCATTTAAATTATAAAAAGAAAATTGAAAAACAATGTATAGATTAAATCACCTTCTTATAGGAAAAACCGTCCGTTGTCCGTGTTGTGACGGATTAAGAATAAAAAATGTCACCACCCCGTTCTATCCCTAGGGTGTCGTAAGAGTCGACTAAAGGAGTAAGTCAAGCAGACAATATCCACTGCAAGAGAGGGAAAACTCGAAACAAAACCCTATACCAACCCGTCTGGCCAGCGTAGTATAGTAGGCTAATATCCCTCCAAATGTATGAAGATGACCCGTGCCCAGCAGTGAGACGTTTATGGGTTAACAAAGTAAGTAGGAAAATCGCCCACGTATATTCTATTCTGAGGTATTAAAACACGAAACTTACACATCAAAGAACAGGAAACATACGGAATTTATTCAGTAGCTTCATTTACTACCCACATGGAAACACACGACCTTTGAACTCTTGTAAAGCAATAGACAAGTTAATATTGTATGTAAATTAGGCACTTAGTTAATTGCCTTAGAGAAAATGCATAAATTATTCGCTATTAAAAAACGAGATTTTAATTCTAGAATAAAAAGCATGTTTCCATGACAACAAGTTTGTTCCCATCCTACTAAAAACGCCAAAATTTGAGAGGATTTTTGTTTTTCCTGAACACATCAAGGTAATAATTAAGAGTGACACATACTAGCCAGCAAGCCCGACTGAGGAAGGACCTCTACAAAATTACTATAGTCAAATAACTACACACAGCGGTGTAGTTGTGTTCCTGTGTGTGGGTATAGGTCTCCAGCGCTCATTTAGGGATGCGTTTTGAAAGAAACGTTTTCCTATCCCAGAAATATTTCATCTTAAAAGCCCTTGTATAATAAAATGGGATAGATTGACTAATAAACGAAATCCATTCAGGCAAAGCCGCGGTCAAAGCTAAAAGTTTTTAAATATAACACTTTTACCATGAAACCATAATAAAAAATAAAAAAAATGATATCAAACATTCCAAATACATATAAATAAAATCGATAAATGGTTAAAACCTTATTCGTACTATTTTAATTATTTTGGGGAACATACAAACTTTTGTTAATATTGTGGAAATTTGAAATAAAGAGAAGGTAGAGGTTTTATTTATTTGTTGTCATAGAACTATGACGCTACAGTATATTTAATATATTCTATTTCTGATTTATATTAGATATTGATATCTATGGATATTTACAAATACCCTTTCTATTTTCAGACAAAATTATATACAGCATTTTTGTAGAGGAAGGTCTCGGCAAGATATCTTGTTCAAATTGGCAAAACGTACTAGCATCAATGCCGTGTGGTGACGGATTAAGAATACAAATGTCACCACCCCATACTATCCCGTGGGTGTCGTAAGAGTCGACTAAGGGAGTAAGTCAGGCAGACAATATCCACTGCAAGAGAGGGAAAACTCGAAACAAAACCCTACGAGTATACCAACCCGTCTGGCCAGCGTGGTATAGTAGGCTAATATCCCTCCAAATTAATGGAGGAGACCCGTGCCCAGCAGTGGGACGTTTATGGGTTGAGATGTATGTACTAGCACCAATGTTTTTTTTTTTCTTTTGTTTATAAGACAACTCCCGCACTAGAGAACAAGCTCTGTGTTGCGGGGGACTTTACAAACATACAATTAACGGACACAAATTACACCCTGACTCAGAACAACAATTTGTGGATCTCACAAAGTTTTGTCCTGTGTGGAATCGAACCCACAACCTCGTCCACAGCAGGCGCATACTGCGGCCACTGGACCACCAAGGCGGTCATTATAAAGATAATTATGCTACCTTCATACTGAGCAGCGCGGCGTTTAGTTTTTTGTTTCCACGTTTTAGTGCATACATGCTTATAGATTTCAATATGAATGCGATAGATAATACAGAACCTAATGATACAGAAAGAGATAGTGATAGGAGAAATGAAGGTACGTAGCTGCTGTTGTCAGAAACAGTTTCCGTGCGTACAGTTAGTGCGATATCTACGCCTTTGTCAGTAGCCTGCGAGTAAATTACCAATTAGTAATTTACTCGCAGGCTACTGATGCTTTCAGAATTACTGGTATAATAGTGAACATTACTGGTGCATACCACATTTTATAAATAAGAAAATACAGTCTAAAAAACCAGGTTACTGTGAATGCTAGTCAATGATATTATAGTAATATACATATATTTGTATTATTAATAAAGATACTTTTTTTAACTCCCGCACTAGAAAACAAAGGATCTGTGTCGGGGACTTTAGAAACATACAATTAACGGACATAAAGTACACCCAGACCCGGGACAACCATTTATGAATAAAAAATTTTTTTGTCCCATTTGGATCGAACCCACATCACGACGCACGTAAATGGTGAAGTAACCACTTAAGCCCAGTGGCTTAAGTGGTTATTCACCATTTACATAATTTTATTGACTGTATGGTAGGTTCAGTAACTTACCATACAGTCAAAACAATTATATCAACAATAAAAAACAATTATATCAACAATAAATAAAAGTATTGCTTGCTATGAACTGGCTAAATTTTTTTACAGAAAATTCCAACATTCCAACAACTTACCCGGAATCCCAACACGCAAGACCAAAGTATGTCTATATTTATTCCTCAAGTAATTCTACCAATTTTAACACGAAAATATTAATGAAAAGCACCATAAACCATGACGCACAGAGAATTATTAAGTCCGTAATCAAATCCCTCCAAATTTTAAAACACGTTTAATTTTTACGACGCCATATTGCCGTGCTCGTAAGCTGGGATACATTTAATTTTATTGATGCATTGTACTAGGTACTATAAGAGTAATTTTGTTATAAATTGTACAGTAAATTAAATTTATAATGAAGTTATAACTTTTTTGTTGTGACAAGATTTAGGTTTGGTGATACGACGAGATGGTTCTTAAGGACGAGACGACTTCACGGGAAGATTGGTTTATAGAGATTGATGTTGACATTTGAGTATTTGACGTAAGACTATAATGGATACACATGTTTCATCACTGACTGCCTTGATGGTCCAGTGGTCGCATTATGCGCTTGCTGTGCACGAGGTTGTGTGTTCGATTCCCACACAGGACACAATTTGTGTTCGTTAATTGTATGTTTGTAAAGTCCCCCGTGACACAGAGCTTGTTCTCTAGTGCGGGAGTTTAAAAAAAAAACATCGTCACCAGATTTCGCGGTTTTTTTAATACTTAAATTAATATTTTTGGACGATGAGCCATATAGCCATATTATAACATTAACAACGTTTGCCTATCTACATAGAAACATGAATTTAGAATTACAATATTCCTTTTAAGCCTTTATTCCTAAAACACCAAAATGTTTTCTACCATCGCAAGCCTACTCTGTTTTTCTACAATTAACATATCAGTTTACAACTAAACCAAACAACTCTCGTATTAAAACACACGCTCTATTAAAAACCTGAAGCGACATGAACACACCAATATCAACCCTTTGTTATATCAAAATAGTGTTTATATTCCTGTAAAGTATAACATGCCTACGTAAATGAAATCGCGTTTGTTATTACCATAGTAAATAGGGTAGGACAAATGATAAAGTCAATTTGTATGGGTTCTGTAACTGTCTGCGTTTGGTTAGGTAGCTATGTGACGTAGGCTTCTTTAATCGAATTCATTTATTTATTAATGTGCTTCTAATCGATCTTGGTCACGGCCAACCTTAGCGAAGGCTAACTGACTGTATGAGAAATGTTATTGGGAACAAGTGTGTGAGTAAACACAGGTGCATTCTATATGCCCTCGTTTGCATGGTCAGATGTCATTCCATTTTTCCAGTGGGCTCATTTTTATTAAAAAAAAAATTAAAAAACAAACTGAAACCGACTTCAAAAACCTAAAAATAACTGAATACAGATTGAAGTCGGTGCTTGGTTTATCCTGTTACCTAATAATATTAAGCTTAGCACCGACTTCAATCTATATTCAGATATTTTTAGGTTTTTGCAGTCGGTTTCAGTTTTATTCTTCTATTTTTAGTGATACAATAAAATTAAAAAATATACGAAAAAAAATACATTGTAAATACCTATACATTTGAGGGTTGCCCTCGATTTTCCTAGGATTCTATCATCAGATACTGACTTGGTGTATACTCAATATACTATGTCAAATAAAAAAATAATTTTGAGAATCGGTTCATAAACAACGAAGTTATCCGCGAACAAATATTTAAAAAAAACATATATTATGTACGGTTGTATTGAGAATCTTCTTTTGTTGAAGTCGGTTTAAAATTAAGAAATAACAATTTTCAACATAAGCCTTTATTCTACTAAATGAATTTCATGATACACAAAATGAGTTACGAATATAAAATATACAAAAGTTTCAATACAATTGTGTTATTTACAGAATTGTGAGCTACATACCAAATAAATTGGCTTATTGTAAATTATATTTTGATAGAGATGAAATGATAAAAGGTATCAAAATTATACAGAAACAAAGCCTTAAAATCATTGAGTGAATTGTAGTTGCAAGGCTTTTATAAATTTGAAATAATATATCAAAACTAGGGGTCGCCCGCGACTTCGTCCGCGTGATAATTTGGAATATTTTTTCCGATTTTGCAACATATCTCACTACTGATCCGCTCCTATTGATCATAGCGTGATGGTATATAGCCTATAGCCTTCCTGGATAAATGCACTATTCAACAAAAAAAAAGATTTTTTATAATCAAACCAGTACTTTCTGAGTTTAGCGCGTTGAACCAAACAAACAAACAAACTCTTCCTATACCAACCCGTCTGGCCAGCGTGGTATAGTAGGCTAATATCCCTCCAAATTAACGGAGGAGACCCGTGCCTACCAGTGGGACGTTTATGGGTTGAGATGTGAAATTTACCACTAGATTTTCAACTACGTTACTGAACCTTGAACATTTCATTTACATATAACGTCTATTCAACTGAAGTACGAGTACATAAATACAGATGCCCCAATTCACAATATTCGGTATGTGTTTTCCAATTCATTCTATGTCAATTGAATAAGAAATATACTTACATTAAATACAGGAAACGTATTCAATAGAGAATCGTCAATTGATTTATTCACAAGCCTCTTACTTGGCACGTTTCTGTTATTTTTTATTTACAAAGCGGTTTTTGCAAACGGTGTATTTGTAAAAAATGTGCTCAAAGAATGTTCTTTTTTTTTGCTTGTTTGTAGGTATTTCTTTGAACTTCATACTTCGACTGCCTCGGTGGTCTAGTGGCCGCAGTATGCGCCTGCTGTGCACGAGGTTGTGGGTTCGATTCCCACACAGGACAAAACTTTGTGTGACCCACAAAGTGTTCTGAGTCTGGGTCTAATTTGTGTCCGTTAATTGTATGTTTGTAAGGTCCCCCGCGACACAGGGCTTATTCTCTATTGCGGGAGTTGTCTATTACAAAGCCAAAAAAAAACAGAAAAACTGGATTTTCGTCCACAAATGGTTATCATTAGACTGTAGTCTAAGAATTGAGTGTTTATGGTTACTACATTGTACTTAAATAGGTGGTAGAGTGCACAGCACTAAGTACGATAAGTTTTTTATCAAAAAAGAAGTATCGTGTTTTGACTGCATCAGCGTACATGCTACCATTGTATTTTACAAAAGATTGCAACTGTCTGGCGATTAAAAAGAGTAGCCTGAGTTTCTTGCTAATTCTTCTCATGCCTACACGTCAGCAAACTAGCCGTAGGCAAATTTAGCTGACATTATCTTTCTGGTTTATTCATTATTTATATAACCTACTAACTGTTGCCCGCGACTCCGCCCGCATGGATGTCGGTTAACGCCAAAATTAGCCTATGTGTTATTCCAGACCATAATCTATATCTGTGCCAAATTTCATCCAAATCCGTTCAGTAGTTTTTACGTGAAAGAGTAACAAACATCCATCTATCCATTCTTACAAACTTTCACATTTATAATATTAGTAAGGAAATGAATGTTGAGTTTGAGTAAATACAAATATGCCTACCCTTTTTGTGGACAAGCGCGATAAGCATTAAATTATGTAACAAATTATCTCTAAGTGTACAGATTATTATGCAAAGATTATGAACACATATTAATGATAATGTCCACGCTTTGTAATTAATGTTGTGGCCTATTTATAATATGTGTGGCGAACCATGAACTAATTTACTTGCACATGTTTGTATATAGCAGCTAATTGATAAAGCTAGGGGGGATTTAGTTTAGATAATCTAGGTACCTATGTGTTTATTTAGGAGTTATAAGGTTTTTAAAAGGTCGACAACGCGTGAGTGACATCCCTGAGCCTCTAGACAAGTGGCTTATGCGATAGTCGAATCTAAAAGTCAAAAAGGCAAATGTATGGGATTCGACGTAAGTTTACGAAATTTTATCGTAGACTTACGTCAAATACCATACATTTGTTTTTTTTACTTTTCGTTTCGACTACCGGTTATGCCACTTATTTAGAGGCTCTGGTGTTGCAAACGTCCACAGGCTACGGTAACTGCTTACCATCAGGCGGGCCGTATGCTTGTTTGCCACCTTGGCAGTATAAAAAATAAAAAAAAATTGCGACTAATCTTTGACGTGATATTAGGCTGACATTTTTTTTTATATTCAACTTACGTACTAGGGAACAAGCCAAGAACAAGTGTCGCGGGGGACTTAAAAACATACATGTTACGGACAGTTGTGTCCGTAAGTCATAAATGTTTGTTCCGAGTCTAGGTGTAAGTTGTTACACCTAGACTCGGAACAAACATTTATGAATTACACTAAGTTTTTGCCCCATGTGGGAATCGAACCCATGACCGCCGGCTAAGCATAGTTACTCACCACTAGACCAACAGGCCAGTCAAAATAGTAATATCAAGATCAATAACTAGTCTACAGGATACCTACGACGTAGCAGCTACGACAAGTCTGATTGCTACACGTCCGTAGCACTATGCTACGTCCTCAATTGGGAAGTGAGTCTACTCTATGACGAGCACCACGCTTCATGGCAATATATTATTTTGCCGTATTTTAACTTATAGAGATTTTGTCAGAAGACATTGTTACATAGTTTTCTCTCTGCATCACTAAAAGGTTGACTGGTAGAGAATGCCTGTGGTATTAAGTCCGCCTTGTTCACATTTTTTGTGAAAAAGTTTTTAAATAATAAAATTGTTAAGATTGCAGGTATCAAATTTTTTTTTAAATTAGATTTCATATTTATTTTAGTAGAAAAAGATCACACGACTCATATTCTATTTATACTCAGCCAAAAAAATCTACTGTTAAAAAAAGGCTCCCAAAACTGTAGAATATGTATCTTATTAATAAGCTAAAACTATAGGCATAAATACTCTAATCTCAGAAACCACTAAGTTGAATTACAAAAAAAAATCACTGATCGACAGTTCAGACTAAAAAGAAAGACATGGACAATTTAAAACCAAAATATAAAATGTTGTATCAAATGAACATATTCCAGTTTATAGTGATTCCGTCGCAATAGGAATATGTTATGAGCATTATTAAAATGATACACATATATGGTATTCAGGTGCAGCTTCAACGATATTAACTCAATTTCTGTGCAATATTGGATTTCTAAATATAGTACGAGTACATTTACATAATGTTGCATTTATGTAAATTCTCAAATAAAATGTGTATATTTTGTATGTTTAAATAACATTTATATTTGTGTTTGTGGTTTTAAACGACAACTCTCGCACTAGAGAACATGCTCTGTGTCGCGGGGGACTTTACAAACATACAATTAACGGACACAAATTACACCCAGACTTAGAATAACTCTTTGTGGGTCACACAAAGTTTTGTTCTGTGTGGGAATCGAACCCGCAACCTCGTGCACAGCAAGCGCATACTGCGGCTACTGGACCACCGGGGCAGTCAAAATTTATTTTGTAGTAGTACAAGTACCTAACCTGAACCCCTTTGGTTACTTAGTGGTTTATAACCAGTTACGTAAAATAAATTTTCTTTACTTTTTTCAAATTTTCTTCAATTTTGTAACCAGGATCATTACTTTTCCAAATTTTGTATTTTGAATTTACTTTTTTTAAAACACTTAGCCTTTTTTGGAAGTATTTATAGGCGGTAACCTCTTAGAGGTGAGTCTCTAGTATCAATATAATAAAATAATTAGAGTTACACTGGTACTTATTTTTACAAGTTAGACTTGCAAAAAATTGGTATAACATTATTTTTAAAGTCTAAAATTTTACTTTACTTGAATGGTTTATATGGCTACAAAAACATCTATTTCTTTTAAAATAAATAAAAACGATCATTAGTAATTTAGAAAAACACAATCAAAGTTTCCCGAGACTGTGGATAAAAAGTGTTAAATAAGTAAATACTTCGTTACGTAAAAATCCATTCATTAATAAATAATTTCTTATCGCCAACAAAATTATCCACAAACGGTAATGTTAAAATATGTATTTGTTGACACTAATTGGATTAAACATTTAAGATTAAGCGTCAGATTAACACCATTTAATTCCGTGTCTTTCCTTGAACAGAGCTTCCTTAACAAAAATATCTCGACAAAAATAAGACAGAATGATAAATGGTTTTGGGTGGAAATATAAAACAAACTTACAAATTTTGTTAAAATCCTACTAATATTAAACGCAAAAGATTGTAAGTATGGATGGATGAATTGATGTTTGTTACTTTCACGTAAACGGACGGATAAAATTTGTCACAGAGATATTTTATAGTCTAACACATAGGCTACTTTTTATCGCGATAACGGACAACCACGTGGGCGAAACCGCGGGCAGTTGCTAGTCTTTATAAATAAGAGTAAGCCAGCATCGAACTCATAACTTACCCAAAAATCTTCTCATTCATACCCCACAAGCTGCTTGAAGAATGAAATCATTTCACAAAACAAAAGCATATTCGATCTAAATGGCCCACACCAATACTGGTGCCAGATGAAACTCATTACTGAAAGCGAACGTAGGTAATGGAAACATCCGAAAAGTCAATTAGTCGATTTGTTTTATTTAACATCGGGCATTGCGATCGTGTGATGGGCATAGATAGTTGAATTCGTATGCAGAACTCCGTTTGCATTGGCCGCTACTTCCACTGACATCCTGATATAATAGTGTCATGAAATCAAAAATTCCTAAAAACTGAAATTAGAATGTTGTTGTTTATTAGATTATTTTGATAAGATTGAAGTTAATCCAAAATTCAAAAGTTAATTGTATGTTTATAAAGTCCCTCGCGACTTATATCGCAATAACATTAATAATAATAGTAATACTGCAATAGTGCAGCTGTGGCATGACTATGGTAAGCGTCACATCATTTAAAATTAAAATTCTCTAAGGGCCTCTTCGTGTTGGATTTATGTCCCCGCGTAAGACTTCCAAAGGCCCGGGTATTCTTCTTGAATTATGGGAAAATACCAACCCACCCCATAAACAGAGACATAATAATAGAATTAACTAACGCAAAGCACACTCAGAATCAGCACAACCATTCATTCAGAACCAGCGCTACCACAATGCTTAATGCATTGTGGTAGCAAATAGCTGAATGGGTGGTCAATTATTTCTTTACTTGTATTTTAAAATTGTACCTCAGAATATTATATGTATTGTATAATGTAAGAAATAAATATTTTTCTCTCTCTCTCTCTCATTTAGATCAAATACATGATACTTATGAACGTCATAAAAACAAATGCCAGCATACTTTTTTCCTACGGCCAATTCGCTGACTAGAGTTGGGCCTCGAGAAGAATTGGCAAGAAACTCGGGCCACTCTTTTTAATCGCCAGAGTATAACATTTACAATTTGGTATAAGTAACAATATTAGTGTTGACAAACAACATTTATTTATCACACATGTTTTGTCCTATGTAGGAATCGAACACACAACACACCGCGCAGTGGTAAATGGCGAGAAACCTAAACCACTGAACTAACTGCAGTCGATATAATAGAAACTCACTGATTGCATAGACTGATCAGTGTTTAAAGCGAACTCCTCCAAGTTGCTAATCCAATCTATCCAACAGTCTAACCACTAGTATGATTGGATTCGATCCTCGCACTGAACAACTATAGCTTTCTGTGATTTGCATTTAATGTAACGAGTCTTATTAAGGTACAATCAAAATTACACGAATGAAGTAAAGATTAAAATCTGTTGTGGATTTCATACCCACTCTGGAAAAAATTTAAACCTTTGAATAGTTGCAATATCAGTTTTTTTATACTACTTGGGTACTACCCGCAGTGGTATTCCGTAAGAGCAAAAACCGAGCCAACGAAAAACCGAGCAAAATCTGGCTGTCAGATTGAAAATCGGTATTCCGTAAGAGCAAAAACCGAGCCTTTTTGACGTTTAGTCAATAGATTGTGCAGTCACCGAGCAATTTCTTAGAGAATCAGCCGGCCGATGTTAAGCAGTTACCGTAGCCTATGGACGCTTGCATTACCAGAGATATCACTTGCGTGTTGCCAACCCATTGTTTAACATCAAGGCCTTAAGATGAGAGTATCCCCGGGATAGAAATACGTTTCTTTCAAAACGCATCCCTAAATCAGCGCTGGAGACTTGATTTATCACTCACAAATTGCGAAATGGGAAATATTGACTACTAGAACAGACAGAGATTGGGAGACTACTAGAACAGTAGGTATAAGTCTAAATTCTGTCAACTAAATGACATTATCATTTATTTCTTAAGGCAGCTGAGTATTATTCAATTGTGACTCCGAAAAGTCTTAAATTATTCAGAACTTACTTGGCGTTGAAACTTTCCAAATCACCTGAGCGTTTGCTCTATTAGTCATTCATTCATTCACTCTTGAACGAGTGAAAGAATGATTATTCCGCTCAAATAGATCGTTATGAACAAAATCAACAACTCGCAATGATTTCAATATTTGAAAGACTTTGTTAATTTGAATGAGATGTCTTTTTGAAAACGATGTATTGAATCTTAAATAAAGTGTAAAAAATGATTTTTAGCTCCATTAGCGTTCGTACACAATTGCGTTATTTTTTGCTCGTGAGTTTGCTTGCTTGATCTTTAAATAAATAATAAATAAATCATTTTATTATCGCGTCGCAAAAACGCATAGATATATAACTTTCAGACTAACGTACATAATAATATAATCCTGTGTTAGTATTAAAAACTTAAAACTATGTTAGTACACTTCGCTTGCACTATGTCGCAGTGCGTTCGTGTGGCACTTGTCGGCGGAAGCGACGGAACACTACACCTGTCGGCCAAAAACTCTCTTCCAAGACGAGATTTAGGTAGACTGTTGGTACTCGCACCAACACTACAATACTAGAGAAAAATAAACAAATTGGTACCTGTCAGATAAATCCTTTTATTTAGAAGCACTTTATTAATATTTGACAAACAAGAATATGATTTAACAATATACAGAGTTTCGTCACTGTACAGATATTTGATCTTTTAGTCGCTTTCTCGTCGCAGTGTACCCAATATTATTATTAAATTATAAGACTCAGATATTTTGTTCATACCCCGGATAAATCTCTCCGTTACTAATGATGCTCAGGGGAAATTGGATGATCCATTCGTTCACGAGACAGCGCACCATAATATAATAATTATAATTTAAATACTATTTCGGGAATCAAAGAAAACAGAAAGGAAATTGTACATTCAAATGAGGCCGTCTTTTTGAATACAATCTTGTAATTTGTACGACATCGGTTTCTTGGAAGGACTGAATATAGTTGAGTTGGAAAAAAAACTGAATAATTTTTAAATGACAGCTTGTCTTTGGGTTTTCCATTGTTAATACCTACTGATAAAAATGGATGAAAGGTTTTTTATTCACAATTTAATCCTGTATATTGCAAATTGAGAGAGGCTTTTATCCAGAATATATTTTTATCTTAGCCGTGTTTAAAGCATTTTCATAATATATCTTGGGTTTAATGCATTTCATCGTCGAATTTTGTAAAAGTTTTTATTAAATTTAAGGGCGTTATAATGACAATAGGTAGGTTCATAACTGTCGTTGTCATACACTCAGAATTATTTGTGTTTTAGCTTACGCCCGCGGCTTTTGGGAACAGGTTTTTCCGGAATAAAAAGTAGCCTATGTGTTATTCCAGACTATAATCTCTATGCCAAATTTAATCCATATCCGTTCAGTAGTTTTTGCGTGAAAGAGTAACAAATATACATCCATACATCATTACAAACTTTCGCGTTTATTATATTAGTAGGACTTATTCAAGTGCCATACTGGGTCTATCTCTATCGTATATCGTTAGAAAGGGAAGGCAATATTTGATTAAAAAATACCTACTCCTCCTCTCCGCCAGCTACGGTCATTTTAATTTGCTAGTTTTGTGACAGGCAAGCAATTTCCAAAATTAATGGGATATGTTATGTATATTACCTCTATAATCCGTATGGTGAACGTACAAATATGCCTTCACACGTCATGTAGGTTACAAGCTTGTAATATTTAATGAGATCTTGCAAATCACTTCCTATTGATTTGCAAATTCGTTAGGTAGGGCATCATACAATTAAGCAAACCAGACTGGGAAAGGACCTCCGACAGATGACCTCAGCCAAATGACTACACACAGTGGTGCAGTTGTGTTGTTATGTGTGAGTACAGGTTTCTAGCGCTCATTTAGCGTTTTTAACAAAACATTTCCTATCCCAGGGATACTCCACCATAAAACCCTGGTGTTAATTTTCATTTTGATTTTAAGCAAGTGACACTTCTGGTATTGCAAGCGTCCCTAGGCTACGATAATAACTGCTTACCTTGTTGGTCACCTAAGTAGTATAAAAAAAAACTGTTCTTCACATACATTTTAGCTGTAAACCTACAAAATTCGTGTAGAAAAACTTGCAAGCTGACGTATAACACTGTCTAGTCTATTAGGTTCTTTTTTAAAATATATAATCCCAGATGTACACTCGACAGAGCTTAGCCCGCTCAGCCTCGGGGCACGTGACAGTGTATAATCCGCCTAACTTTCATCGCTAGTCTGCCTATACCTATACCTAGTAAACATTGAGTGCAAATGGGGTAGCATGATAGTACCTACATGTATGTATGTTTACATGTTCTTTTTTATACTACCAAGTTGGTAAATAAGCACACGGCAAGCCTGATGGTAAGCAGTTACCGTAGCCTATGGACGCATGCAACACCAGGGGTGTCACTCGCGCGTTGCCGACCCTTTGAAAACCTTATAACTCCTTATACTTCATTCACGCATCCATTGTCTCACTCATTTTTGTAAACATAATACAACGCGAGGTTCCATCTATTATGGTCTAAGTTTGTATCGTATTATTTTTTGTTCTTCTTTCTTTCATTTTCGCGATTCTTTATTGTACACACAAATTATACAGAATATACAAATAAAATATTATGTACAAAGGTGAGCTTTACTCATAATGACTTTTCTACCAGCAAACCTCTGAGTTATAGAAAAGATAAAGATGAGAGAGCAAATGAAGTGTACAATTGAATAGGAAAGATGAGGGAGATAAAAAAAATGAAATTATTACTTATAGAACTAATGTATACCATAGTTTATGCTATCATAATATCATTTTCATATATTTTTTACCGACTTTAAAAAGGAGGAGGTTTCTCAATTCGACAATATGTTATTTTTAAAGTTTGTTCGCGGATAACTTCGTTGTTTATGAACCGATTTTCAAAATTCTTTTTTTATTTGAAAGAATATATTCTAGTGGTGGTCCCATTGGCACCAAGTCAGGATCTGATGATGTAATCCCAGGGAAATCGAGGGCAACCCTCAAATGTTGTAGGTATTAACAATGTATTTTTTTCTTCGTATATTTTTTACTTTTATTTTATGACTAAAAAAAACTGAAACCGACTTCAAAAACCTAAAAATAATTGAATACAGATTGAAGTCGGTGCCAAGCTTAATATTAGGTGACAGGATAAACCTAGCACCGACTTCAATATGTCCGCACTTATATGCGTATAATTTGCATATATTTTACGCATATAAGTGCGGAGGTAAAAATAAGTAGATACCTATATTTTGTGCTTGAACTCGTAGCGAAGTGTTAGCGGCGCGGATTGATAAATCTGCAAGGTTAAGTAAGCTCGCCGCCGTCAGCCTATAGATGGTGACCATTTTCTAAGAACACAACAAGATAGGTAGGGCACTATACTAGGGAGCCAGCCCGACTGAGGAAGGACCTTCACCTTATAAAAAACCACAGCCAAATAACTACACACAGCGGTGTAGTTGTGTTACTGTGTGTAAGTACACGGGCCGTATGCTTGTTTGCCACCCAAGTAGACCACGTCGCGCCTCGGAAAGCACGTACAATTTTTGTTTTGAGTGTTTGCACATTTTTGTAATAAAGACAGACAAGGCGCTAATGTTTTAGTTAAAGATTAACGCAAAAGATTTGTTTCCTAAGCAATGTTGAGATGTCAACATAATTCATTCTGTTATCTAACGCTTATGTTAGCTTGAATTCACGTCCTTCATAATTATAGCAGATTATTTGTTAATGACTGCCTCGGTGACGCAGTGGTAGTAACGTATCTACGACTGACTTCACCCAAGTTCATTCCCTGGGTCGGGTAAAGTGTAACTTAGCAGATATATTGACCCGCGCCGCTAACGCATTTTCTAACCAGCTTTGAAAACGAGGAGGTAATCAATACGTGGGTTTTTTTATGTTTGTTACCGCAAAACTCAGTCATTTATGGACTGATTTGAAAAAAACTTTTTTTATCCTAAAGGACATACTTCCAGTTTATATAATACCTCAAAAATTATAGGCACACATAAAGCAATTTCAATATTTTTAACAACAAATCAAACAAATGCATTCAGTAAGAATATGGTGAAGTAAAACTGATGAAGATACATGGCCATCTGAACTTCTCAATAATAAATATTTTACGGATGGCAATTAGATAGTTTCGATTAAGGTTGCTAAGCAACTATTGCTAAGCAAATGTAATGTAGCAAATGAAAATGGTACAATTGAACTGATGATAAAGCCGGTAGCTAGGCAACGGATCTTCATAATAGAACAATGCAATCTAGCTGTGTTTGAGCTTATTTGAATAGTCATGAGATGCACTATAGCTGTAAATTATTAGATTAATAATTTTAACAAAAAAAAACCGACTTCAGTACGGCAAGTTGTAAAATTTTCAAATATTTGTTTGTTACAATCGAATAAAATCGACTGAGCGTCGGGCTGAACACAGGTCAAGTAGGTATTAAAAGCAATATTTAATCTGTGCAATCCGCGCTCAATTCATTTACGTCATTATTTCTTATTAATAGTTGCTTAGCAACAATAACCGAAACTTATCTAATCGCCATCAGTAAAATACTTATTATTGAAAAGTTCAGATGGCCATCTGTGGTCTTCTTCATCAGTTTTACTTCACCAAATTACACTTTCTGAATGCAAATGCCTATAACTTTTGAGGAGTTCCCGCAATTCCTCATGGATCCCATCATCAGAACTTTCTTTTGATGATAATGGGACTAAACTGGAAGTATGTCCAGTCAGACAAAAAAAGAATTTTTCAAATCGGTCCATAAATGACGGAGTTATGCGGTAACAAACATATAAAAAAAGTCTTTAAGGGAGGAAACGTGAGATAAGAGTTTGCATGTAAGTTCACCCTGTTTAAAGCAACGCTAGACTAGGGGCTTTAAGGTTTTTGAAATTTTTTCAAGTTGCCGTACTGAAGTCGGTTTTTTGTTGTTAAAATTATTATACTACTTGGGTGGCAAACAAGCATACGGCCGGCATGGTGTTAAGCAGTTACCGCAGCCAGTTATGGACGCTTGCAATACCAGAAGTATCACTTGCATGTTGCCGGCCGGCATCTTTAAGATGGAATATCGCTGGGATAGGAACACGTTTCTTACAAAACGCATACCTAAATGAGCGCTGGAGACCTGTACCTAATTACACACAGAAACACAAATATACCGCTGTATGTAGTTATTTGGCTGTGGTCTTCTGTAAGGTGGAGGTCCTTCCCCAGTCGGGCTTGCTCGCTAGTATGGTGCTACGAGCTAGCTACGAGCCCAACATTAACATAGTTACTCCATAATTACAGTAAGTTTACATTTAGTTCTGTAATGTCCACAAACTGATTATGTTTAAAGCTCACTCCATCTTCTATACTTTGCTTACACAAACTTACTTCGAGGAAATTCAATAAGTCGTTACTTAAACATTACATTTTGTTGTTTTAGTCAAGTTCAATGGGGTGGAATGAAACTTTCTGAGAAGACTTGTATGATGAAACTCCGCCAAGTGTCTTTGAGTATATGCCTACTAATATTATAAATGTGAAAGTTTGTGAGTATAGATGGATGGATGGATGTTTGTTACTCTTTCACGTAAAATCTACTGATCGGATCTGGATGAAATTTGGCACAGAGATAGATTATGGTCTTTTTAGAGCGATAACTGACATTCACGTGGATGGAGCCGCGGGCAACAGCTAGTGCTAAATAATTATATTATGTTTATTTGACTGTATTGTTGGCCTAGTGGTTAGTGACACCGACTGCTAAACTGCAGGTTGTGCGTTCAATTGCTATCAAGAACTAATCTTTAGGTAATAAGCACGATCATTCTATTTTTTTAATATCATTTTAATTACGCGTTCACCTAAGCATGAAGCGCCGGCAAGATGGTCAAACGTCATTAAGAAGGCGTTTGGAGGTAGCATGTACCGCGCGGTCCACACTTAAGAAGACCGCATAGCTTGGAGACGCGACGTATGTGGTCGCGATCCTCAGCAGTGAGGGAACGACGATGATGATGATGATAAAGAAAACAAAAGAAAGAAAAAACATTTATTTTCAAATTATTATAATATTTAAAGACAACAATTACCTGAACAATTAATGATAAATCTAAATAAGATAAACAATTAAAAATAAGGAATGAAAAAATGATAACTAACATTACGAGGACAATTTAATTAAATACTAAGTGCAATGTGTGTTGCTAGTTCTTCTCAAGGCTCCACGTCAGCGAACTAGCCGTAGGAAAAATTTGCTGACATCATCTTTCTGGCTTATTCATAATTTATGACCTTCATAAGTGTTACTTTAGAACCTAAATGAATAAATAAATTTTGAGTTTGAGTTTGTCATCGAATTCGTCAAAAAAAGATGTCGCTCAGCCTAAAGCTACATCGTAGTGGACGACGACGCATCGCTGATTTTCAGCAACACCTCATGATGATGACGATCATTTTGTGTTTAAATAGCTACTTTACAGTTTTTGAAAAACTAATTCCAAGTTTAATGTTTACTTTATATTTTATACCTCTTACAAATATATATTTTTTTGAAAAAATCAGCCACCAGCCAGCGATCTCAAGACTCATTACTTAATTTATTTTGATCGAATCAACAATAATTATAATAGAAAATGTAAGTTAATTTACTAAAGGTGCCTCCTCAGGGACCCGTATGGCCCAACAATTATCGTGGACCCATGTCAAGAGTATAATCGTGAACACGTCACTCTTCCATCGTATACTATGTCGTAAAGGAACATAATTTATCGTAAGGAAATTATCTTAGGACACTGTTATACTGAGGGATGCGGTGCGGCTGCGTTGCATAAGAAATTTTACTGCAAAAATACATACCTTATTCTTACAAAAGAAGGCACTGTTAGTTCAATGGCTTAAGTTGTTACCTCGCCATTTACTACTGCGCGGCGTGTTTTGGGTTCGATTCCCCCACGCGGGACAAAAAATTGTGTAACTCACAATTGGTTGTCCCAAGTCTGGGTGTAATTTGTGTCCGATAGATGTAATTACGTCTGTTAAATTCCTAGCAACACAGGGCTTGTTGCCTTGTGCGGGAATTGTCTTTAAATATAAAAAAAAGGTAAACCTAACTAGAAGATAATAAGAAAAAGAGTTATTTGAATTTCTTGTTATTACTTCTGCTCAGTGCTCTCAGTGCTAGCTTTTTCTTTTCATAACTTATGACCTTCATAAGTGTTACTCTGTTACCTAGGTGAATAATACGCTACCACAGATTCCACCGGCAACAAGGCCTGTCCACGCCGCAAAGCTGTTTTTAACACTGATCGTACATTAGCGAACGATAGTTAAGCAGTCGAATTGAGTCTTCACTCCCTCGATTTCTAGTTCAATAATTGACCCGCCCTGATAGTGTGGTGTTACCGAATGCTACGTCTATGTCAGTTCTCATATAGCTGTAACAAAATACCCTTGCTCAATTTTTCTTTTTCTTTTTAAAAGACAACTCCCGCACTAGAAAACAAGCTCTGTGTCACGGGAACTTTACAAAGATACAACATACAAATTATTTATTTTTCTTTGCAGGTCACACAAAGTTTTTGTTTTGTGTGGGAATCAAACCCACAACCTCGTGTACAGAAGGCGCATTCTGCGGCCACTACACCAACCACCCACCAAGGCAAAAAAAAAAATTGCCTAATTCACTTTTAAAAAGAAAAAATATATTAGAAGCAGCTCGACGCTATAAGTGATGGGGCAACCAATCCTTTTCATCAACCAACAAATTTTCTCGAAACCAGTCGTCAAAGCTATAAATTCTATTTCATAGATGCCAACGAAACTGAAATAGACGCCTAACTATTTATTAGATGCGACCTCTGCCACTGGTTATTAGTTCGTGTCGGAGTCAATACAATATCGAGTAAAGTTACTAGTCACTGAAGCACTTGCAGCCGATGCACAATACAGCAGCTTCAGTCAGATTGGAATATATGTATAACAAGCTTGTAAGCTCAAAGTGAATAGGTACGTACGTAGTAGTTTATAAGACTCTATTGATTTGTCGTCATGGATACAGCACCTTATAGTATGGACATAACTTTTACTAAATACCTATGTGATAAGTTTCGGCAACTCTTACGCGATGGATTGGCAGATTATGTACTAATAATAAAGCTAAAGAGTTTGTTTGTTTGTTTGAACGCGCTAATCTCAGAAAGTACTGAGCCTCTAGACAAGTGGCATAAACGATAGTCAAATCGAAAATTAAAAAAAAAATGTATGGAATTTGACGTAATTCTACGATACAATGACTTAAACTTACGTCGAATCCCATACATTTGCTTTTTTGACTTTTTGATTTCCTGGATAAATGCACTATTCAACAAAAAAAGATTTTTTTTAATCGAACCAGCCCCTCTAGACAAGTGGCATAAGCCATAGTCGAATCGAAAAGTCAAAAATGCAAATGTATGGGATTTGACGTAAATTTACGACATAAAATCGTACAGTTACGTCAAATCCCATACATTTCCTTTTTTTAACTTTTCGATTCGACTATCGTTTATGCCACTTGTCTAGAGGGGCAGATTTCAATTCACCTACTAGACGTGAGGTATAATTCAAATTTATTCGTGTATGACTTTGTCGGACATGTCTATCTACTATTACATTTAACATTAATTAAGAGGCGCTCATAGCCAGGTGCACTCGCTGTTCGGTAAACGATCAGCGGGTCAAGCAGTCAAAGGCACGGTAACCCTATGACCGTATGATGGGTGACCGCATAGTGGTATTTCATCTGAGCGTCTCCGTGCTTCGGAGGGCACGTAAAAAGTCGGTCCCGACTGTTAACAGTCGTTAGATCACGACAGAGGCCTAAATATGGGCGATCTAAATAACTCTGTTACCAGATTGACCACTAACCAAACGATAAGAAAGAAGATTACATTTAAAGTCTTGTGACATGACGGTACCTTATGTCACAAGAAATCTACTAATTATGGTTATCTGATAACGTGATGAATGTGCGAAAATGTCTAGTATACACATTATATTACTGACATTATCATAAAGGGCAGATCATAATGTCAGACATATTACGTTACTTTTGACATTAGGTGCGCAGGCAAACGTTTTATATTACTGGATATTTAGTAGTAGTAGATTTTATAGTAGGCAAATAGAAAGTCAGGGCAGAAAGGTTCTAGAGTGGCGACCACGTACTGGAAGACGCAGCGTGGGCAGGCCTCCAACAAGGTGGACCGACGACCTGGTAAAGGTCGCGGACAACCGATGGACAAGGTCAGCTCAGGACCGAATGATGTGGAAAACCTTGGGGGAGGCCTATATCCAGCAGTGGACGACTTATGGCTGAGATGGAAAATAGAAATTGATACAAAAGAATCATTTTCATAGGCTGACCTGTTTGTTTAGGGGAAATTATAAGTCTAGCCACAAAAATATTTATTGGACACGTGATTAAACTTCTAATTTTATTACTAAGCAACGGGAAAATGACATAGCCTCTAATAAACTAATTCGTCTTTTTTACAACGCCCGCTAAATATTCTATAGAAAGCGTCAAGTAAAGATCATCAATTATTGTGACTTGTCCTTCTTATTTATGCATTACCACCTAATTTACTAACTCGGCCACGGATTTTACATCTCGTCACCATTTTACGTTTTACAGCTTCTACGCAATGTCCTCAAAAAAATATAATTCAAGCTTCTACAGAAAGCACCATTTATTATAACTTAGCATGTAAAATAATACATCATATTCTTTTATCGTGAAATAAGATACTGTAAATTCTAGCCCTGCGACTAAATTAATAGGTGGGCGACTAAATTACTAAGTGACCGACTAGAAAGTCATGCATTTGAATATTATTATATATTCATGCATTTGCTACCAGAAACGAGATGCTATCAGACAAGTAGGTTAGGTTAGGTTAGAACTGTGACCCTAACAACGCGCGAGCCGAGCGAGCGAAGCGAGCGTGCCGCGGCAGCGGCCGGCGAAGCGCTAATTTTTATAAATTGTGTTCGCCCTCAGTTTTTAGCTCACTTAGTATTTCTGTACCCCATATACAGTATTTCTGTGCGCCATATTCAGTAATGTTGGCACCCATAAATTGAATTTGTGTTTGCCCTTAGTTTGTCACTCACTTAGTATTTCTGTACGCCATATTCAGTAATTTGGACACCCATAAAAAAAGTTAGATGCTAAATAAATATATATTTTGATGTCATTTAATAGTATTTTAGAAGTTTACTATTAGAATGCATGCTACAAATTTAGATGCTAAAAAATAATCATTATGCTGAATAGTATTTAGAGTGGTTCACATAGAAGATAACTAGTGGCTAAGATAGTATTATTTTGATGCTCGTTAATTGTGGCTGACTTAGTAATTTAGAAGGCAACATACATTTTTGGGGGCGAATAATGATACTAAAAAGAAGCCTGTTTAATTAGCACCCTTTGTTTAGTGGTTTTTAACTCTGTTTTTCAAACTGGAAGTCGTGGGTTCGAATCCCATCCAGGACAAATCTGCGTGTGTCAAACGCGATTCTTTGTTGTGTGTCTGGGTTTAATTTTTTTTTTTTTTTTTTTTTTTTATACTACCAAGGTGGCAAACAAGCATACGGCCCGCCTGATGGTAAGCAGTTACCGTAGCCTATGGACGTTTGCAACACCAGGGGTGTCACTCACGCGTTGCCGACCCTTTAAAAACCTTATAACTCTTTTCTTGAAGAACCCCATGCTATAATTCATCTGTTATGTTTGTATTTAGTGATACCTATATACCTAAGTATGATTACCATTAACGAAATTTTATGACACAACGAGGAGGTTAAACTGATAAATGTTATTTAAAATATTACTTGTTCGATTGATGGGTAATTGGTACAAAAGAATGGATAAGGCGAAAATCTCGTAAAACTAATGCCAAGTTGCGTGTAGCCATGCAACTAAGCTTTAGGACTTTAGCTCAACCCATAAACGTCCTACTGTTGGGCACAGGTCTCCTTCATACACTTGGAGGGATATAAGGGATATAGGGAGTTCATCCTCACATCCTTGAACCTCAAACGTGCCGTACCGTAAGATTCCAGAGGAATTTCTTACCACGTACGATTAGGCTTTGGAATGAGCTCCCTGCCGAGGTTTTCCCAAGAGACTATAGCATGGGGTTCTTTAAGAAATGAATTATAAGGTTTTTAAAGGGTCGACAACGCGTGAGTGACACCCCTGGTGTTGCAAACTTCCATAGGCTACGGTAACTGTACTGTACTGTGTCACCTTGGTAGTATATAAAAAAAAATACCACGCTGTCAAACGGGTCTAGGACGTTAGATGCAACAATGTTTTAGCCAAAATGGTGGTCAAAAGAAGCCTGATTGTATTTTGTCTAGACGACGATATTGCTTTTAATAAAATATTGTATTCATTCCAATTTATTTTCACAAATAAAAAAAGGTAAGTACATGGCTCATACACGAAATATCAAACAGTGTTAAACTAAGATTAGATTATTGTATTAAATCCAGTTTATTTGACATAGGATAACGTAACTTTATTACTACGACAAGGGTCTTATTTTAAACTGTTTGTGAACATCTGAGTTTTAGGCCAGTTACACACAGCAACACTTCTGCGGCGACTCAGTTATATACAAAAAACCTGGATAAACATACTCAACTTTAAACAGTAAAACATTGTAGACCGACTGTTAACACTGATAACAGTCGGTCCCGACTGTTAACAGTCGTTAGATCACGACAGAGGCCTAAATATTGGCGATCTAAATAACTCTATCACCAGGTTAACCACTAACCAGACGATAAGAAGAAGAAGTAAAACATTAACGAGTCAAATTAGTAACTGTGTTAACGAATACGACATTGTGAATAACGCTTTAAAATGCTTAGTGTACAACATGATATATACTATTAACCTATCTTACTTTTTATCAAGAGCTTGAAAAAACCTAAACCTATTAAGATTTTTCGGATAAAAAACGCGCAATTGATTCCCTAGGTATTGCAAACGTCCAAAGGCTACAGTTTACTGATGTTGGCGACCTTAATTTAACTGCCTAGTCTCCAAACTTTCTTTCTTTCAAACAAGCTGTATGTTTGTTAAAGTCGTTTGACGTTTCCACTCGTCACGTCCACTGCTCTTAACATTTCTCTTCGTGTCATGCTATTCTGTTTTTCTTAGTAAATAAAATTACAGCAACACTAAATTTTGCGTTGTGTATATCCTTACTAATATTATAAATGTGAAAGTTTGTAAGTATGGCTGGATGGATGTTTGTCACTCTTTCACGTAAAAACTACTGAATGGATCTGGACGAAATTTGGCACTGAGATATAAGGAGTTATAAGGTTTCTAAAGGGTCGGCAACGCGCGAGTGATACCCCTGGTGTTGTAAGCGTCCATAGGCTACGGTAACAGCTTACCATCAGGCGGGCCGTATGCTTGTTTGCCTCCTTGGTAGTATAAAAAAAAGAGATAGATAATAGTCTGGAATAACACATAGGCTACTTTTTACAGCGATAACCGATATACACGCGGGCGGAGCCCAGCAACAGTTTTAAATAAAAACACCATAGTCACGATGCAGCCGCGCTTTTTAATCGCAATAAAAAAGTGTCTCACCGTGTAACCATCCTTACCGTGCTAGCTGTTTACATGCAAATTGTTATTTACATTCACGCCTATGATCTCTAATGTAATAAAGTGGGTAACACTTCTTGAATAAGGATTAGCTCATGCGAAAATGGCGCAGAAGGGAAATTAAACTGTTTATGGTTTAGGAAATACGGTTTTATTATCGTTATGTATATTAGTCCTTTATTTGGATTATTTTATTAGCTTGATGAAAGTTTGGTAATATAAGTTACCCATTGACAATACATTGTTAACCGACTTTAAAAAAGGAGGAGGTTCTATGTTCGACTGTATGTATTTATTTTTAATGTATTTCCACCGATTTCTTTGCCATTTGTGGACCGATTCACAAAATTATTTTTTTATTGGTACTCTTGGAGTGATCTTATTGGCATCCAGTAAAGGATTTGATGATGGGATCCCACGGCAATCAAGAGCACCCCTCAAATTTTATAAGTATAAACATTGTTTTTCATATACTTTTTTTTCTACGTTTTTTTTGCCACTGCATGGCTGCTTAGCTAAGCTGAGTATTAGGTAGCACGATGAACATAGCACCGACTACAATCTGTATTCAGTTTTTAGCTTTTTGAAATTGGTTTAATTTTTTAACTTATTGGATTTTAAAAAGCCTCTTTGTTATATTTTTTCTGTATAATTAATAAAACCATACACCTAAATTAAGCTAGCTCATACTTGTATTGTACTTTTTGTAAACGTCTCATCTGATATTTAAGGTTTGTTGTTATTCGCTAAGCTACTTATCGCTGTGTATCATTTTAAGCACAAATGTGTTAATCCTAAGTCTGGAAGAGATTGCTTTCTTTGTTTTAAAAAGACAACTCCCGCACTAGAGAACAAGCTCTGTGTCGCGGGGGACTTTACAAACATACAATTAACGGACATACATTACACCCAGACTCAGAATAATTCTTTGTAGGTCACACAAGGTTTTGTCATGTGTGGGAATCGAACCCACAACCTTGTGCTCAGCATACTGCGGCCACTGGACCACCAAGGCAGTCAAGTTTTGTTTTATGTAATTTATTTGATGTACTTTTTGTAATAATAATAATACTTAGAAACATATTTGAATAGGTACCTATTTATAAAAGCAAAATATAACTTTGTAATAATATAGCAACAATAGGTGTTGCCTGCGGCTCTGCCCACGTGGATGTTGATTATCGCGATAAAGAGTATGTGTCTAGAATATGCTAATATATGGCTATGCCAAATTTCATCCAGATCCGTTTAGTAGTTTTTGCGTGAAAGAGGAACAAACATACATCCATACATTCTAACAAACTTTCGCGTTTATAATATTAGTAGGAAGTAGGATAGGCATATATGCCTTATATCGGTCGTGTGTGATTCCGATAGTTTTGCATAATTATGATACTCAAACCCAGTGCACTATAGAACTACTTATTTATATGCATAAGCATTTAAAATACGTATCTAGTCATCTGACAACAGAATCCACATCGATAGTCTGAACTTTTATGGCTTAGCCGCAAAAACCAATTTTATTAAACTCGTAAAAATATCCTCGGAAATAATATTAAGTTACCGCTGTGAAGCGTAGGACTAAATCTAGTTTCTTGTAGGCTAATAGCGGTTTCATTTTATAAAACTACTAGCGAACCGAATATATAGATAATGTTCCTCCTTTGCTACAGTTCGTATGAAAATTTAAAGGGCTTTACCTACCATTTAGGAATGCGTTTAGAGAATTCGCCAAAATAATAAAAAAATAAAAAAAGTGTCGTGACAACTTTTCGTAAGATTTTTTTCCGTCTAGCCCCCTTTCACAACCCGCGATAAGGAACTTCGTTCCAAAAACAAAATCATCATCAGTAATTTGGCCCATCGAAGTCCACTGCTGGACATAGGCCTCTCCAAGTGTTTTGATACCACATAAGTAAAATAAATCTAGAATAACATATGGGTAGAACCAATCTATTCCGCGTTTTAAATCCTTTAACTGACATCAACGATCGGTCCATTGGCTCGGAAAATAGGGTTCGGAAACTAATTGATACGGCCATTTGGAATTCACAAAAAACGAGTGAAATACTTGCGAAAATGTGTGGGTCCCAAGTTCTATTCACATTTGTGATCCGACTGTGTTGTTTAATGGGGCGATAATCGATGCCATTACTACGTCTACCAATCCTTAGAATTATTCTGAAAGAGTACAAAAACAAGATTTTACGGGTTTACTAAAAAGTTTGAGGTATACAGCTAACAGTTTCATTTAGTTTCATAAAAGCTTTATGTTTATATATTATGGTATCAATAATGGAATATTATATTATTTACTTTATGAAAGAGAGGTAGAGCACCATACTAGCAAGCAAGCCCGACTGGGGAAAGACCTCCACCTTATAGAAGACCACAGCCAAATAACTACACACAGTCGTGTAGTTGTGTTCCTGTGTGTGAGTACAAGTCTCCAGCGCTCATTTAGGGATGCGTTTTGAAAGAAATGTGTTCCTATCCCAGGGATACTTCCATTACAAAACCCTGGTGTAAAAAAATGGGTTGGCAACACGCAAGTGATACTTCTGGTATTGCAAGCGTCCATAGGCTACGGTAACTGCTTAACATCAGGCGGGCCGTATGCTTGTTTGCCACCTAAGTAGTATAAAAAAATAAAATAAAAAAATATATTGACTATTGACTGGTCTGTTGGTCTAGTGGTTATTGACTCTGACTGCTACGCCGGAGGTCGTGGGTTCAATTCTCACCCAGGACAAATCTTTGTGCGATGAGTAAGAATGTTTGTTCCGTGTCTGGGTGTTATTTTTCTATAATAAGTATGTATTTAGAAATATATGTTATTATGTATGTTTATCAGTTGTCTGGTTACTGTAGTACAGGCTCTGCCTAGTTTGGGATCAGGTGGCGGTGTGTGACTTCTCCAAAAATATTATTATTACATTACAGAATATATCTTAATCTATATCATATATAATATTAACAGAGTCCCCCTCATCGTGGAATAAACCATTATTCAAAAGATAAAATTATTATATTCGGATGTCAAAACAAATTCCTCTAAAATTGTAACCTTTCAGTTTCTCAGGTACCTTGAGAATAGGACTTATACCGAGCTGACATCACGCCAAGATTAAGACCGGTCTACACTATTACACATAGTTTGATGTATACCTGCAAATTATAATGCAGGGTTTACACGAACACACCATGTTTTTGTATTCTGTGATGACTCAAAAATAGTACCACGCTTTCCCCTTGAAGAAGTATTTCAATCAGCCATTTTATATATTAATTACATTGTGATATAGTAAGTATATAAAATTGATGATAATGTGACTTAGTTCAGATGCATTAGCTCAAAAATTCATAATCTAAGAATATATTTTCTATCATCAAATTATATTTAAATTTTTCACTTCTCAGAGGTTTGCTGTAAGAGAATTCAATTTTGAGTTAAGCTCGCCTTTGTACATAATATTATTGATACCTATGTAAAACTATCTGTATATCTTTTTTTTTTTTTTTTTTTATACTACCAAGTTGACAAACAAGCATACGGCCCGCCTGGTGGTAAGCAGTTACCGTAGCCTATGGACGTTTGCAACACCAGGGGTGTCACTCACGCGTTGCCGACCCTTTAAAAACCTTATAACTCCTTTGTGTACATTAAAAAATTAAAGACTTATATCTAAATATTATAGCTATATTAGGTGCTACGTAATAGATGGCTATATTTTTCTATATATGCTCCCTTGCTACATAGATCTCTGTCTCGGTGGCTCAGTGGTCGATTGCGAAAGAGAGCTACATCATTTTAGAACAAGATAAGCTACTTTTTATAGCCATACATAATGCAAGCAAAACTAGGTAAGAACATCAATTAAAGTAGATAAAAAATATATAAAGGTTGTAAACTTACATTATGTTACTTAATATGGTCGAAGAATATTTGACAGAATTGAAAGCGCACTGCAAACAGTAGTGTGAGTTTGGCTTTACGTACAGTAAAGGTATAATTAATATTTGCCTCAGCTAGTTTAGATAGGATTATTCAAATGAGATTAGTCTATACGCTTAATTAGACTCGCTGAAGTTTGAATTAAATTAGTGAAATTCATTCAGTCCATGTAATTAATCATTTATGAATCTTGACTGACACAAGAGTGAATTAGCTAGCGAGCGAGTTCAAGCAACGGTTACCGCTTCGAGGTTGTCAGTATATAAGCTTATTACATACACAAATAAATACACTCACGCAATTTTTTTCTTATTAAAGTCATCTCCCGCGCTAGAGAACAAGCTATGTCTCGCGGGGGACTTTACAAACATACATTAATGGACACAAATTACACCCAGACTCAGAACACTCTTATTGGGTCACACAAAATGTGTGTGTGGGAATACTTTTTTCCTACGACCAATTCGCTGACTAGGGTAGAACCTCGAGAAGAAATGGCAAGAAACTCAGGTAACTCCTTTCAATCGCCAGAATATAACACTTACAATATGGTATAAGTTACAATATTAGTGATAACGAAAAGGAACGAAAACCAATATACCATACAGAATGAAATTTAGATAAGTATTTAATTAATTAAGAAACAATATAATGACAAAAAAATGGAATGAATTTAATATGGTAATGAGGGATCTTTTCTTTTTGTATGAATAAGATAAAATAATCTACGTATCATTTTCGAGTTATAGGTCGTTTCGCCCGCCATTTGTTCACCCGAGCGGGCCAAACGACCAAATTACAAAATTTATAATATTTGATTGACAGCATCAAAATCTGTCTGTACATGAAAAGTAATAAAACCTGCATCGGGCGAAACGCCCAATCAAATATTATAAATTTTGTAATTTGGTCGTTTGGCCCGCTCAGGCGAACAAATGGCGGGCGAAACGACCTATAACTCTCATTTTCAAACTAAAATTTCCGCATACACTCAAATTATCCATTTTCTCCAAAGAATATCTACCATGAGTACTTGAACATAGTTGTTTAAGAAAATAGAAGACAAAAGTGTTTTCGTGGAACTTAATATGATTGCAAATACAGCATGTGTGTGTAAGTACATGTATGAACAACGTTCGTAAACATTCAATATGAGATTTCCGAGGCTTCTTTGTTTATTCGAGAACTCAGAAGCTTTGAAGCGTTTTGCATGTTAACACGAAATAAATGTAAATATTCAAAGTGTTCGCTTGAACTGGGAGTTTGTGCAAGAGTTGTTTTGAGTAAGTATAATCATCCATCATAAGGGGATAATTACGTGCATGTTACGTCCAATAAGCGTATAGTAAAGTAGGTAAATGAACTTCACAAGCAAATGCCGGCAAATTGTTGTGAATTGGAAAAGTTGCTGATTAAACATTCAATTTGATTTTATTCTACCTATGAGGCAAACAAGCATACGGCCCGCCTGATGGTAAGCAGTTACCGTAGCCTATGGACGCTTGCAACACCAGGGGTATCACTCGCGCGTTGCTGACCCTTTAGAAATCTTATAACTCCTTTCATGAAGAACTCCATGCTATAGGCTCTCGGGCAAACGCTCATTCCACAAACTAATCGTACGTGGGAGGAAATTCCTCTGAAACCGTACAGTGCGGCACGATAGAGGTTCTAAAATGTGAGGATGAACTCCCTGTCGGTGGCGGGAGATGCGTTGATAAAATGTGGCCGTGGGCATTTTATCATACAATTCCTCGGAACACAGGCGGTAGAACATTTCACACGAATCTTATTGTATAGACCTCTTACGAAAAAGTTCCTTAGATTTTGGTATAGCGTAATATTTTTTTAGTTTAGATTATTTTTCTTTTGTTTTATCGACTATGGTTAGTAGCCAACCTGGTGACGGAGAGCTCGGTGACACTCAGATGAAATAAACAGATTAAACTGCCTTGGTGGTCCAGTGGCCGCAGTATGCGCCTGCTGTACACGAGGTTGTGGGTTCGATTCCCACACAGGACAAAACTTTGTGTGGCCCACAAAGAGTTGTTCTGAGTCTGGGTGTAATTTGTGTCCGTTAATTGTATGTTTGTAAAGTCCCCCGCGACACAGAGCTTGTTCTCTAGTGCGGGAGTTGTCTTTTTAAAAAGAAAAAAAATAGTACTATGATATCGGCCATCCATAGGATAAACGTGGTCCCCCCTCTACTATTCTATCATGACGTCACCCAATCCTCTACTTAACTCCTTACTTTAAATATCACAGCTCTGTCCATTAAAGAAAGCTTTACTCTTCCAATAATCTCCAACTCACTTGTGTTAACGTGCTCTTCTGTCAAACAATTAAAAACGATAATATGTGATTCTGGCGAATATTTAAAATCGAAGCTATTGCAAGTTCCAGTCGTTGTCATGCCGACAGAATGGACAACGTGGCGACGAGATACACAGTCGAACCGTGTAGTCAAGATGAAGTAGTAAAATAATATTATTGGTGTTAAATAATACAGAGAAATTGTCTAAGCAATTATAATCAGTTAATGTTGATGTAAAAAGATGAGAAGTGTATAAAGAAGCGATTAAGACTTGAGTTTGTATTATAATATCCTTAAAAGTAGTGATCATCTGAAACGTATATGCCGATACGTTTTTTATACTTGTACTTCTCATACTTCTGGCTTTGTTCACTCTTCTTTCCCTATTCAATCCATCCATCCATCGTAGCTTAACTCGCTGCTAGTTTACCGATTAACAAGTGCACTTTTCATTTTTATATTCCACAATATATTATTTTTACAGTCCAAACAACAATGTCCTAACCGATCATAAAAACTTCTTAACCATGTAATATGGCTATAAAGCCAAACAGTTTCACACAAAGCAATATAAAAAGTTTAAGCAATAGAAACTGTTAATTTACTTCCCAACGGTCGGTATGAGCAGTACATCAATGTAATGCTGTTTTTATTGTGTTGCCTACACAGCCATTTGTCTAACTCGAGGAACAGATTGCCGTTCACAAACCGATATTTATATACTACTACTGAGTTACTTCACAGGTTCCATTGATAACCTTAGTTGTATTGAAGTTTTGTAACCTGTAGTTATCTTGCTAGTTCTTCTCATAGTTCCACGTCAGCTAACTAGCCGTTGGATTTAGCTGACATCATCTTCATGACTTACTCGTATTCATAATTTATGACCTTCATAAGTATTACTTTGTAACCTGAAAAAAATAATTTTGTAAAATGAATAAATTAATTTTGAGTTTGAGTTATATAATGTACTAGCTGACCCAGCAAACGTTGTTTTGCTACTAAAATATAGGGGTTGATCGTAGAGGGGTGAAAATTAAGGGTTGTATGTATTTTTTAATGCTGAATCACAAAAAAATAAAAACAAAAAAAATTGTCTAAAAAATTAAGTAAAACATTTAGGGGTAGACCACCCTTAACATTTAGGGGGATAAAAAATAAATGTTGGCCGATTCTCCGACCTACCCAATATGCACACAAAATTTCACGAAAATCGGTCGGGCCGTTTCGGAGGAGTTCAAAGTTGAACACTATGACACGAGAATTTTATATATTAGATTAAGTTATTAAAGTATAGCTAGAAGAATATGGCTGAAAGAAGTTCATAAGATGATTATGTCCAATGTCCTCTTAACACTTTGAAGGACAGTGAACGCCTATAAACGTTATGACAATAAAACATCTATTGTGTCTACGTTACTGTCCGCGAAAGTGTATACCTAATTTCGATGGTCATTTTCGATAGGACAGCAATCAGACGAGAGAAGACGGAGAGAGATCCTGGGCCCTAAATCTATTAATTTACGGATGGCTCTATGAATGAATGAGCTATCCGTAAATTAATAGATTTAGGGGGAGGAATTAGCAGAATTGGGGCCTAGGTGTAGGACCAACGCCTTTACGTCTTAGGTCTTTACAGACTTCTTTACCCTATTCAAATAGCAAACAAGCAAAGAATCTCAGGTAATCATAAATTTCTATATTTATAGAGTTTATATCCAGTACTTTTACAGGCAAATATTAGATTAACCTTCTTGGTCCCACTGAGGTCGACAACGTAGGCGGATGTCATCCGGAAATTGATTCTGCAGCTTCCCTTTGAGTGTGGAGATGAAAAATTATTGGCAAATCTCACGCATTCGACACGGTAACAATGTTGTGGCAATTGATTTGTTTTTTGTGTACATTTTTGAGATAATGAAAGATTTGAAGTAGGTATAATATTTTGGTAAAGTTATATATTACAAGGAATTTACGAACTTAGAACTTCAATATGATATTATATGGCAGGATATGTAGAAAAATACCTTTACCACATTCTTGCACATTAAAATGTTATTCATTCGAATACTTACTTGTAAATATAACCTAGAATATTGGATACGTTTAGGTGCATATGTGGCCCGTTACGGATTATAGAAAATGATGGTAATACGTATTTATTATTGCTTAAGACAATGAGCAAGAGGGATTGATTTATCCTACTAATATTATAAATGTGAATTTTTTGAGGATAGATGTATGAATGTGTATTACTCTTTCATGTAAAAACTACTTCTTCTTTTTCTTTTAAAAAGACAAGTTCTCTAGTGTGGGAACACTAGAGAACAAGCTCTGTGTCGCGGGGGACTTTACAAACATACAATTAACGGACACAAATTACAGCCAGACTCAGAACAACTCTCTGTGGGTCACACAAAGTTTTATCCTGTGTGGGAATCGAACCCACAACCTCGTTCACAGCAGGCGCATACTGCGGCCACTGGACCACCGATGCAGTCAAAATTAATTTGAACTTCCAACCAACGAAGCTGTCGTGTCGTAACGACAGATGGCGCTATATCTCTATAATTTAGTAGCAACTTCACAGCTGAGCAGACTAGTGGGAGTTGTTGGTGCGTAAAGGCCAAGCGACGGAGTCGAGGTGTCCACACCACTTGGCGCGATAACATTTGTGCACGATTTTATATGAACGAGCGGTATTTCGAGTGGGAACAATGGACGATGTTGAAGAGGTGAACTTAAGGTCATTGTAGAAAAAATCGTCATATGAAAGAAGAAAAGAAAGAAAGAAAAATCATTTATTTCGAACGAATTTCAATAACACAATAATATTTTTTTAGGGACCATAATTATACAATTAAAATTATGAATAAAAAAGATAACTAACAATAAAATACTAACTTAGTGCAATGTGTGTCATGGAATTCGTCAAAAAAAAGATGTCGCTCAGCCTAAAGCTACATCGTAGTGGACGACGCAGCGCTGATTTTCAGCAACACCTCAATATACATACATACATGTTACATTTTAATACTAAGTAAGTGTGTTGACTACTTGTCTTCATTCATATCGAAATGTATATCCTACTCATATTATAAACGTGAAAGTTTGTAAGTATGGATGGATGGATGGATGTTTGTTACTCTTTCACGTAAAAACTACTGAACGGATCTGGATGAAATTTGGCACATATATAGATTGTGGTCTAGAATAACACATAGGCTACTTTTTACAGCGATAATCGACATCCACGCGGGCGGAGCCGCGGGCAACAGCTAGTTCGAAAAAAAACTAAAAGGAAAAAAAACTTAGGACTATGAAACTCCAAACTCAAAATTAATTTATTTATTTAGGTTACAAAGTAACACTTATGAAGGTCAATCACTTATGATAAATGTAAACTGAAATTCATAAACTCTAAACTAAAACATTTAACATTTAGGTTACATAAAAATCTAAAAAAAATTATTACAAGAAATCTATAAATAAATCATGGTAGTTACCATGAGAAGAACTAGTAAGATATTTGGATCGCATTGTAAAATAGTAATAATTTCGATTTTGGGATAGTTCCCGTCTTCGTAATGTTTGCAACACGAAGAAAATTACTACCTAGAATAAAAAACGGTTATTTCAAAAGAAAAAAAACCTTCATTGAGCACTGGAGACTTCATTTAAACAAATGTTATAAAGAGGACGGATTTGATTTTTGTTTGTCTGTTACGATTAAACTGATAAACTACTGGACCGATTTTAAAAATTCTTTCACCATAAAAAAGCTACATTATCAGCGGGTAACATAAGCTATAAAAAGGGAAAGATAATACGGAATCCTTACGAAATATAAATAAATTCCACCAGTGCGAAGCCGTTATTATATAAAAAGACTAGCTGACCCAGCAAACGTTGTTTTGCTACTAAAATAGTAATATCGCTATTAAAAAATAGGGGTTGATCGTAGAGGTGGGAAAAAAAGGGTTGTATGTATTTTTAATGCTGAATCACGAAAAAATAAAAACAAAATTTTTTTGCTAAAAAATAAAATAAAATTAGGACCCCTTAACATTTAGGGGGATGAAAAATAGATGTTGTCCGATTCTTAGACCTACCCAATATGCAAACAAAATTTCACGAAAATCGGTCGAGCCGTTTCAGAGGAGTTCAATAACGTACACCGTGACACGAGAATTTTATATATTAGATAACCTGTAGGGATGTATCCCTTCCTTAAAGACATGGCACTAATATAGTCTGTTGTCTTTAACAGTATGATTAATGGTCACATATCTTTTTCGTTAAACTGCATAGATCCACGAACACTTAAAAGATGTTATGACCGTTATCTTTCATGATAGTAGTTGGGGTTCTACTAGAGCTTCCTTTAACAATAAACCTTGATAGATAAAGTTCTTTTATAGTAAAACTACACTACTAACTAGCCTGCGGCTCTGCTCGCTTAAGAAACTAGTCCGTTTAAGTAATTACGTTTTTTTATTTAAACTTCAGTTTAATTTTATCTCTGTTTTTTTTAAAAAGACAACTCCCGCACTGGAGAACAAGCTCTGTATCGCGGGGGACTTTACTAATATACAATTAACGGACACATATTACACCCAGACTCAGAATAACTCTTTGTGGATGACACAAAGTTTTGTCCTGTGTGGGAATCGAACCCACAACCTCGTGCACAGCAGGCGCATACTGCGGCCACTGGACCACCAAGGCAGTGAGTTAACTATCTTTTTATAAATTAATTGGCAAACAAGCATTCTATCCGCCTCATGGTAAGCAGTTTACTTGCTGACCCAACAATATGTACAAATGATTGTAATCTACGTGTTTGTAGTTGTGGGTTCGATTCCAACACAGAACAAAACTTTGTGTGACCTGCAAAGAATTGTTCTGAGTGTGGGTGTAATTTGTGTCCGTTAATTGTATGTTTGTAAAGTCCCCCGCGACACAGAACTTGTTCTCTAGTGCGGGAATTGTAAAAAAAAGAAAAAACTAAGTGTGTTTCAAAATGAATAAAATACTTTATGTTTTCATTTAGTAAACAAAACCGCCAACACTTATAACACTGACCTTCATTTACCAACATAATCATATAGTAAAGTTAACCCAAGTGACATCAAGTACAACAAGCCAGCTGATACCCATGTCACACATAAACGACACGTACAAGTTACCAACTGTGTAATGTGACAACTAATCAATAGTTATACCACACCCTCAAGTATTTATATCTGTTCGCTATTATGTATGTGGCTCTTTACAAGCTTTCACTATGGGCCTCGAGCGAAAGGTCAAAGTCACTCAAAGAGCAATGGAGAGATCTAAGCTTGGAGTTTCCCTGCGAGATCGAATCAGAACGAAAGAAAACAATGTTTATTCCAGCATATAAAACAAAAAAAAACAATATTAACTTCAAACGATTAGCTGCTATTAAGTATAAAAGAAAAAAGTCATCTTAGACTTTAAGTATCTGTAAAAGAAAGAAAGAAAGAAAGAAAATATATTTATTTTGTACCTAAACAAAATTACAAATACTTAACAAATAATATACCTTATAAGTAATTAATAATTAACCTAGATTATGTTAAGTATAATAATGCTGTTCAAGAACAAAAATGGTCTTAGCTCAGCTTTGTAGCTGCTAAGCCGAATGGCGAAGCAGCACTGATATTCTGCTAACACCAATAGTGACATACACGGGCAAAGAGCTATCCAAAAAATAATAAAAAGTATGAAAATAAATAACTGTTTACATAACAATAGACCTATATAATTATATATATACATACCCATCCCCATATAACCTTGACGATAAAACTTAAAACAAAACTAGGCACTACTAACATAAAACAAACTAAATGAAACTGAAATTAAAAAATATATATTATATATAACAGAACTTTAAAAAACATGGAAGTAACAGTGACATTTCTAACAACTAAACGTAAGCAAAACCAAACAATATTTTTTTACTAATTAAACGCTGCAGAATGCGGCTTACAGATTGACAGCGCTTTTATTGTCTGTGGCGAAACTGATGAAAACAATAATCAATATTGACAGTTGTCTGCGGTTAACATAAAATATATGCAATAGCAGTAAAAAAATAAATAAACTAAAATTAAACTAAAACTACATACACTAAGGATGTCAATAAATGTGACCTATGAATTTATTTGATGATGCACTACTACGACCCTCGGAAAATATGCAAAATGAACAAATCATGTAGCAACCGCGATCCAATGTTGAATGTCGTTTAACTGATACAAATATGAGCCTCTTACAATATCTACCTGCCAAAGTGTCAGCACAAAGTCTGTACAGCACAGCCCTGCTGGAAAAGGTCACCATCTCAGCATAGGCTCGAACGATAAGGTCAAGCGCTGATTTTTAGTTGGCAACCCTTTGACGTGAGTCATAAACGCTGGCTACTTTCCATTATTCAGGGAAGGTGGATGTTGCGAGCGATGTGTTTATAATATTAGTAAGAAACTCAAGAGTTTGAGGCATGCTTAATAACATATCTAAAATAATGTGAAATCAGAAACGAGGAGATCCGTATGAGAAGCAAAGTATCCGAGATAGCTCAAAGAATTGCCTCCATTAAGTGGCAATAGGAAGGGCACAGAGCTCGCAGAACTGATGGCTGTTGGGGCAGAAAGGTTCTGGAGTGGCGACCACGAACTGGAAGACGAAGCGTGGGTAGGCCTCCAACAAGGTGGACCGACGACCTGATAAAGGTTGCGGGCAACCGATAGACAAGGTCGGCTCAGTATCGAGAGTTGTGGAAATCCTTGGGGGAGACCTATGTCCAGCAGTGGACATCTTTTGGCTGAGATGATATTTACAAGCCATACTAAATTTTTACTCGAAGTCTATTATTAGCATTAATAAATATAAAAGCGTCAACCATGGAACTACACGGTTGGTTAAAGGGTTTATGTGGTTAACCAGTTATTTACCTCAGCGCAGCATGTTGTGGGTTCGATGCCTACACTGGATAAAAAATTGTGTGACACAAGTGATGGTTCCTAGTCATCATCGTCATCATCATCATCATCATCTCAGCCTGATAATGTCCACTGCTGAACGTAGGCCTCCCTCATATGTCTTCACAATGGCCGATCCTGAGTTGCCTGCATCCAGTGCTTTCCTGCAGCTCTGATGATGTCATTTGTCCACCTAGTGGGAGGTCGTCCCACACTGCGTTTTCCTGTACGTGGTCGCCACTCAAGAACCTTTCTTCTCCATCGGTTGTCGGTTCGTCGAGCGATGTGGCCTGCCCATTGCCACTTCAACTTGCTTACTGTAAGAACTATATCGGTAACTTTAGTTCGTCGGCGGATCTCCTCTTTGCAGATTTTATCACGCAGAGAAACACCGAACATAGCTCTTTCCATGGTTCCTAGTGGGTAGTGGATACTTGATATTCATGAATTGTGTATTTTTAAAATCCTCCGCGACACAGCTAATTCACTAGTGTGGGTGTTGTTATTTAAAATTAATATAAAACTCCATCTATTGTGAATTTCTTAACAGAAAAACCTAATATCGATTTGACCCGGGAATCGAACCCGGGACCTTGTGATCAGCGGCCTCACAAACTACTTGCACACAGTAGAAACAACTTAAACCTGTAAAAAGCAGAGTAATGTTTTACGTGTTCAGAAGAAATTATGTCCCGTTCTCACGCGTATTATACATTTCCTTAGTCGTAAACTCACGCAAACACGCGCAACAACTCACTTAAGTTTCATCACAATTGGATGATTACATTCGTTACGAACAAAATACATTTATTTTTATATCAAGAGTGGTCGGGGTGGAATACCTACCTACAGAGGCGTAGTTGTATCTCTGTGCGTAAGCATGGGTTACCAAAAGATTTCTTTTTATACTACTTGGGAGGCTAACAAGAATACAGCTTAACATCAGGCGGGCCGCCTGATGTTAAGCAGTTACCGTAGCATGGACGCCCGCAATACCAGAGGTATCACTTGCGTGTTGCCAATGCATTTTTTTACCAGAACTTTAAGACGAGAGTATCCCTGGGATAGGAATACGTTTCTTTCAAAACGCATACCTAAATTAGCGCTGGAGACCTGTACTCATACACAGGAACACAACTACACCGCTGTGTGTTGTTATTTGGCTGTGGTCTTCTGTAAGGTGGAGGTTGTTCCCCATTTGGGCTCGCTCGCTAGTATGGTGCCCTACCTCTCTTCAGATGCTAGTAATAATTTTTTTTAAAGACAACTCCCGTATTAGGGAACAAACATTGTGTTGCGGGGGACTTTACAAACATACATACACATACGATCCACGGACACAAATTACACCCATTCCTAGGGCCGACCCTAACAAAAATAGATATTGACATTACATGCTCTATGTTTTGAAATTGATAATGAGGGAATAAAGAGTGCAATTGTGTTTGGGCACACACTTGTGCACTATAATATCTGCCAAATATATAGCTAGTCTTTGTCGAGATTAGGCACCGTGACCAGGCCTTCGTTACTTCATGTACTTGCGCGCTATAATTACCTACCGCTCGGCCGAGCGGTCTCGGGCCGTTTGCGGACCAAATTCAGTGCTGTGGGATTGCGCGGTGCGAAACAATCACAACTGTACGCTTGAGCATTTAGGCACATTTTAGTATTCAGCGGTTGCTGACGCGACAGAGTAGGCTATTATAGCACTAGGTATTAGTAATTTTCTACTGAGTGAAGTATCTTTTACGTAGTAACTATTTTAGTAATCTGTGCCGTGCGTGACCCAAAATTAAGTTAGGCGGAAATTATTATACACTAGCTGTTGCCCGCGGCTCTGCCCGCGTGAATGTCGGTTATTGCTGTAAAAAGTATTGTCGGTTATTGCTGTAGCCTATGTGTTATTCCAGACCATAATCTATCATTCTCTGTGCCAAATTTCATCCAAATCCATTCAGTAGTTTTTACGTGAAAGAGTAACAAACATCCATACATACATACATCCATCCATACTTACAAACTTTCACATTTATAATATTAGTAAGGATTTAAGAAAAGGAGAAATATATAGATCCTATTCCTTCTCCTTCTTATGATTGACTACAATTTACGTAACATCTGACCTACTTACCAAAAGTCTATCAAAATTGAGTTTTTCAGATAGATAGCGTGCTCTAGTCCACTAAGCCTCGAACCCTGAACCAATAACGATCGATATAATGCCATCATTAGAAGAAGCCATTAAGCCAAAAATAAATGTCCATATTACAGTAATGATGTACATTATAGAAAAGATGGGCGAGAAATGAGCGATGCTAAAAGAAGATAATGATTATACATTTATTTAAGAAGCTCGTGGTTGAATGAGTCCATTTTGAAAATAACTTAGCATAACATCACGCCTTCAGTCTTGAAAAGGTTAGCAGAGATGTAAATTGACTGCACGGTTGGTTCAGTGCCTGTGATCACCTCGCCATTTACCACTTTGTGGCGTGTTTTAGGTTCGATCCCCATACGGGACAAAAATTTGTGTGGTCCATAAATGGTTGTCCCGAGTCCGGGTGTACTTTGTTTTTTTTTTTATACTACCAAGGTGGCAAACAAGCATAAGGCCCGCCTGATGGTAAGCAGTTACCGTAGCCTATGGACGTTTGCAACACCAGAGGTGTAACTCACGCGTTGCCGACTTTTTAAAGACCTTATAACTCCTTTCTTGAAGAACCCCATGCTATAGTCTCTTGGGAGAACCTCGGCAGGGAGCTCATTCCACAGCCTAATCGTACGTGGTAAGAAATTCCTCTGGAATCTTACGGTACATACCCATGAGTAACGGCTAAAAACGGCTTGCTTTGTGTTCGTTAATTGTATGTTTGTTGTGACACAGAGCCTGTTCCCTAAAGCGGGAGCTGATTATTAAAGAAAAGCTTTTGTTTTGTTTCTATTTTAGGTAATGTGAGATAGGGACGACGGATTTGCCATCCTCTTTCATGTGTTTTGTAATTGCTATTATATTGATCACAATTCTATGGAATTGTGATAGGATCTTTTCTATAAAAACTGCTTGGTCAGGATAATACAAAGCAGTTTTCGTAGGAAAGACCATTTCAAAATCTTATGGCACCTAGAGATCGAACCCAGGACCAGAACCCAGAGCAGAGGGCACAGCAATTTTACAAAATAATACCGCGCAATCGAGCAAATTTTGTATAAGGCAAAAAACACAGGAAGTTTTGACCGACCTTAAATAGTTAATTTATTCAGAAAAATATAGCAAAAAAGCATACGGCTTCCTTACATAAAAGCAATCCTAAGACAATATTTTCTTCTTCACTTTTTCTTCACAAAAAATTCTAACTTTTTATATTATTTTTAAAGTTAATATTTTTTCTTCTACAAGCAAATCAACACGGATTAAATGCACGACTGGGCAAACTACCGTCGTGAACCTTTTTACTTTTATATGAATATTTTTATAAGTAGTTGAGAGATGAAATTCAGCAAGTTTCCTCTCGTGTTTTACTTGCTAATGTTGGGAAGGATCGTGTGTTGAAAAGTAAGTTCATAATGTTGGTAAACTGCGAATATTTTATTTTTGGGACTTTGAACGTAGTAGGAGAGAAATTTGTGAGGCAAACAATGATCGCAAGTTTATTCTTTGATATAGTAAGAATTTTGCTATTGAAGAGTATTTTTATGATTGTCAGAGTTTTCAAGCCGCCTGAAGATTGTTGGGTGACTAAATGATCAGCCCCTCTAGACACTAGACAAGTGGTATAAACAGTAATCGAATCAACGTTATATTGTAAATTTACGACATCTTGTAAGAACTGCTGCAGTGAGCTAAAGTCACGCTGTGTCCTACACTGTTTTACCTAATGTTGTTGTTGATAAATATAAAAGTATATCATAATTCCTAATCAAATCTGAACAGCAAGGTCAGGAAAATTCAAAAGGCAAAGAATACATTTACGTTTAACTCACAGAGCTAACGGTAGATGGCGCTACGTGAACTTCAGATAATGGCAGACAAGTCACGTACCCCCGTAACTCTTATAACGTAATTGAAATTACAAATTCACTTGAGATTTCAAGGAGGGAAGCTTTTTATAACGTCTATAGGAATTTGAGTTAATATTACGAATTAGATTAAAAAGCTGATTAAGTTTATTTGATTATGTTTGTAAGGGTGCTTGTAAGGGTTGAAAGCTATGAAGGAATTGTCGATTTCAATTTATTTTTATATTGAAATTTTGTCTGTAGGTAGGCACGTTACTTCGCTGACTGTTTAAACAATCCGTAGATTGCGCGTATCCATGGCCAATTTTGAGTATTGCCAAATAATGACAAGAAAAAAGGCAGAAGAAGACTTAGAAGAAATCATAATGATGAAGCAGACGAAAGAGAAGGGTAAGGTCATATTTTAAGTAAGACTTTGAACTCAAAAAGTTATTGAGTTTGAGTTGAGAAAAACTTGATCATATCGGTTAGATATCTTATAATAAGCTTATAGAACTGTCTTGGGGATACGCCATAGAAGCATAAATCTTATAAATAAAGCCTGCTATCGGAATCTAAAGTACACCAAACCTGTCTTTATTTAAAAAGAAAAATGTTTAAGCATGGTAATCAGATATAACGCAGTTTTCCCAGGAGACACATTTTAATGAAAAACCCTATAATATTCCGGATAACCTATCAGTAAGTAGCTACTTTCAACGAAAAACAAACCATTATCCTTATCTTTAGTCCCAAAACCATGGAATTTTCCAATAACGGTGAAACTGACGATTCATTACTGAAATCCTCTGATAACCCTACTGCCCGAGAGACTCCCGTAGGTACTCAAAATTGTACATCGGCAAAAGTGCTACGTCCTTATTGGTCACGGGTCTGCATTGATACAATTACAATGAGATTTTGCTTCCATCTTCAGTAAAGCGTGTTTTTTTTTCATACAACTTGAGTGGCAAACAAGCATACGGCCCGCCTGATGTCACGCAGTTACCGTAGCCTATTTCATCACTTGCGTATCCTGATCTGTGTAGTAACGGATTAAGAATACAAATGTCACCACCCTATTCCATCCCGAGGGAGTCGTAAGAGTCGACTAAGGGAGAAAGTCAGGCATACCTCCATATAAATATATGGAGGTCTCGGACTTAGGTGCAGCATAGGCGAAATACATACGCTTGTTTGCTACTTTAATGGTATATAATATTATTGTCTAAATAAACATATTCTCAACATCACGCAAACCAGTAGTCAGACTCGCTGTAGCACAAGTGTAGCGTTTATCCACAAAACACGCGACTAAAAACGCATATGAAACCTGTTACACCAATAGTATATGTTTTCTGACTGATTTCAATCATTTGTCACACAAAATTATATAAATATTACCCGCGACTAATTAGCAACGGACATAGCAGTAATTAAACCATTGAATTAATAATATCAAACTAAATTATGCGGTGAAACCAATCACTTATCGACTGAATTTATTAATAATCACCACACTATAGGTTTTATGTTGCTAATATTATAAACGCGAAAGTTTGTAAGAATGAAAAGATGTATTTTTGTTACTCTTTCACGCAAAAACTATTGAACGGATCTGAATTAAATTTAGCATTAAGATAGATTATAGTCTGGAATAACACATAGGCTACTTTTTATACCGGAAAAAATCGCACGGGCGAAGCCGCGGATGGAAGCTAGTTACTTAATATATAAATGTTAAAGTAACTTTTTCTGCGTATTGCCTTTTCAGGACTAAACGGCTAAACCAATCTTAACGAAATTTGGCAAGAAGGTAGAGAGATTAATGAGAGGAGATATAGGATACTTTTTATTGCGATAAACGACAAAAAACACGGGCGGAGCCGCGGATAACATTTAGTTGTATTTACATATATTATATTAATTGCCCTTTAATTTCTCAACACACATTTAACTAATTGCGTAATAGTGTTTGCCATCATGAAAAGGTACCGATGATATTTACTAAACAAAGGTTAACCCACCAATGTCTAAATGTCACAGACGAACAGTTATTTTTTGTACAAAAATAACGTATTGTTGATGAACACAAGCGTCAATCTGATTGACTTCATAAATACTGTCTGGTTTTATGAAATTTCGACTTTATACTGTAGCAATAGAGTTAAATATTGCTTGATTTTTAAGGTATAGGTATACTAGGTACATTTGAAGACGAGTAATTCGGCGTATAACGTTGACGAGAAAGATCGATACGCGTCGTTAAGACATAAATTGGAGCGTCCGATATACATATACTTACTAATTTATTTTATGTTTTGTAATGGATGCCATAATTGCATATCATTATAGTTGTTTTCAATAATATTAATGATAGGTTTTATACTTCCAGGTGGTTACAATATTTTATATTTATTTATTTATCTAAAGGGACTAACAGTTAATATCTATCTATATAATATCTAATCTTCAAAGGTTTTTGAGGGTTGGCAATGCGTGAATAATTCTCTTGGTGTTGCAAGCGTCCATATGGCACTGTATCTGATTACTGCTGCTTGGTTGAATTAAAAAAATCTTATAAAGCAATTATACAACAACAAGGTGGACCGAAGACCTGGTAAACGTTGCGGGCAACCGATGGACAAGGTCAGCTCAGAACCGAGTGATGTGGAAAACCTTGGAGGTGGATATTGCATTGGAATAGAGCTATCAATAGGGAATTCCACTGGTAGAAACAACATTTTCACACTCTTTTTCAGCTTTGTCACACACAGTCAGGCAAAAGAAATAAACAAAATTACACTTCTTAAAATCTTATTTACCTCCAACTTCACCTAACATGGTTAGATAGAAAGCACTTCCTCTATGAAACTAAACATGAAATCCAACAGCGTTAATATATTCGTAGGTAGTATCGTTCAATCTTCGTAAACGCCTTGACGTCGAAGTTCAAGGACAAGTGATACAAATACCTTCCGTCGTAAGGCTATATTAGATTAGACGAGTGCTTTGGGAATATGTAGGCTTTAGGAAAATCTACTATAGTGGTTTAGAGGTAGTGTATTAATGCCTTGCTAAAGTCTCGTGACAGAGAATGAAATGATTTATTTATTTGTAAACTAGGGGTCGTAATTTGGAATATGTTCCCCGATTTTGCAACATATATCACTACTGCTCCGCTCCTATTGATCATAGCGTGATGTTTTATAGCCTATAACCTTCCTGGATAAATGCACTATGACTGCGTCGGTAGTCCAGTGGCCGCAGTATGCGCCTGCTGTGCACGAGGTTGTGGGTTCGATTCCCACACAGGATAAAACTTTGTGTTGTGACCCACAAAGAATTGTTCTGAGTCTGGGTGTAATTTGTGTCCGTTAATTGTATGTTTGTAAAGTCCCCCGCGACACAGAGCTTGTTCTCTAGTGCGGGAGTTGTCTTTTACATGAATGAATTTAAAAAAAAAAAACTATTTAACAAAAAAATATTTTTCTAATCGAACCAGTACTCTCCGAGATTAGCGCGTTCAACCAAACAAACAAACTTAAAAGCTTTATAATATTAGTATAGATAATATAGTATAAGCAAATGTCAGTACAAAATTCTTTAATTTAACAGATGACGTATTCGATTTCAAATTTCAAGTCATCCATAATGATTTTTCCTAATGGGAGAGCCGATTACTGTTATGTATCATTATATACTTTAATATTAAAACAATGTGGAAAAAGACGAGCCCGGAGCAGGATTTGAACCTGCACCTCTCGGGTGTCGGCAACTGTATCCGTCCGAGCTCCTACTCCGGAGTTCGAATTTGTCCACCGCTTGTTTACGTCTTGGAGTGACGTCTTTCCATATTGCTTTAATATTTAAGTATATTTGAGCTGATTGCATAGCAAAAATGCAAAAATTATTTAATGTATCATTATGTTACCATTTTCTACGTATCACGAGACAGGGCGTTCTAAGGGTTTGAAACTCGGAAAGAACATATTAATAATAATGTCATGTTTCCGAGTTTGGGCATCTTTCCTAAGTATCACCTACTCAGCTAAACAAAAACTTCGAAAGATCTACAAGGTTTTGTTCATAAATGAAAGTTCATTATTAAGATTAATATTATGATCTTTTCGAGTTTGGGCATCATAAATTTATTTTAATTATAATTATTCCCAATTTTCGTGTTACAAATCCGACATCTCCTTTGATTACTATCTAAAAACACATAAATCAAAATGGGTCATTATATAATAATACCACCATCAGATTGGAATGATTAAACGGCCATCATTAGATACATAGAATACAAGTAAATAATATCAAGAAAGGTAAAATAAATTATTGTATTGTAATAAATCATGTTCAATGTCGCGCCACTAATGATATCAAAGCCCACATGTTCACATTATACATTGGTGTCTGTTAATGTATACATTGGTGACTTGAACAGGTGCTACTTACTAAAATCGTTACGTTACTATAATTTTAACAAAAATAAACCGACTTCAGTACGGCAAGTTGTAAAATTTTCAAATATTTGTTTGTTACAATCGAATAAAATCGACTGAGCGTCAGGCTGCACACAGGTCAAGTAGGTATTAAAAGCTATATTTAATCTGTGCAATCCGCGCTCAATTAATTTACGTCATTATTTCTTATTAATAGTTGCTTAGCAACAATAACCGAAACTTATCTAATCGCCATCAGTAAAATACTTATTATTGAGCAGTTCAGATGGCCAACTGTGGTCTTCTTCATCAGTTTTACTTCACCAAATTACACTTTCTGAATGCAAATGATTGATTTATTGTTAAAAATATTGAAATTGCTATATGTGTGCCTATAACTTTTGAGGAGTTCCCTCAATTCCTCATGGATCCCATCATCAGAACTTTCTTTTGGTGATAATGGGACCAAACTGGAAGTATGTCCAGTCAGACAAAAAATAATTTTTCAAATCGGTCCATAAATGACGTAGTTATGCGGTAACAAACATTAAAAAAAAAAATACACACGAATTGATAACCTCCTCTTTTTGAAGTCGGTTAAAAAAGAAACGATCCCTCATTACCATACTAAATTTATTCTTTTTTTTTAACTTATTATATTGTTTCTTAATTAATTTAATTAAATACTTATCTAAATTTCATTCTGTATGGTATATTTGTTTCCGTTCCTTTTCGCTACACTAATATTGTAACTTCTACTAAATTGTAAATGTTATACTCTGGCGATTAAAAAGAGTGGCCCGAGTTTCTTGCCAATTCTTCTCGAGGCCCTACCATAGTCAGCGAATTGGCCGTAGGAAAAAAGTATGCCGGCATTTGTTTTATGACGTTCATAAGTATCATGTATTTGATCTAAATTAATAAATGAGTTTGACTTTGACTTTAATGTAATTTTTACTAAATTTAGACCCCAGACTAAGGCTTGGTTTTTTGGTTTCTGAATGCTACGAATGTACCTACGAAAAACATATTCCGAAAACCGTATGTATGTGGCGGCTCTAATATCTATCGAAGAGTTAGTGGTAAAAGTTTGTCAATATCATCTTGTACATACATAATCATCACGCCCTTCTCCCATTAGGGTAGGCAGTCACCTCTTCATGCACGAACGTCGATTTATGGGTACTTTTAATTCGGGCCAAAAAAAATATTAATTAGCAACTTGACCATATTATTATTATCCATTAAATTATGGTTCAAATTACTAATTAATACTTTTCAATCTTTAGTATTTTAATCATAAAATACGATGTCATTTAATAATACTTTTTTACAACCGACTAGTTCTTGCATTTCAGAAGATTTAAAAAATATTTAAATGTCGGTCTGGAAAAATATTAATCTCGGAATAACTATTTAAAGATACAAAAAAAAAACTTACCTAGATTCATAAAGACAGCCAGTACCTAAAACAGAAAAAGTCATAACTATAAAAAACATCTGTAGAAATCGAATTAGAATGATAAAACTTCGTTAAAATAGTTCTAAAATATTTCAATATCATGGTTTACAAGCAGCGACCTGTAATACGGTATCAGTTAACCTCGATTGAACTTTAGAAGTTTTGCATAAAAGACTGCACTTTGAACTTATAACGAGAAGATGGAGGAGTTGAAGTCTCAATTCTATGTTATAACGGGAGTGTTAGCTTCCCACGGATTGTCTTATTATGTACAATTTTGAAGAAAATAATCATTATCATTATTACTTCTCAAGATTACGTGATAAATGTAATTGCTTTTTTTTGTTTTAATTTTATTTATTCATTAAAATATAATAATAGATTAATGCTATATATATATATATATATATATATATATATATAATTATATATACTCGTATATACTTGTGAGCAAGCCCGACTAGAAAAAGTCCTCCACCTTACAGAAGACCACAGACAAATTACTATACGCAGCGGTCTAGTTGTGTTCCTGTGTATGAGTACAGGTTTCCAGCGTTCATTCAGGATACGTTTTGGAAGGAGCGTTTTCCTATCCCAGGCATATTCCATCTTAATTCAATTCAATTTATTTATTTCAATCATCAATTGGATCATATAGTAGAAATAGGTACATATATAAGACAAAACACAACACACAATTTCATTAATAATTACAAATTTGGCCACGTCAGTACATTAAAATTACTTTAAAAATAATCATAAACAATAATTAATACAAAAAATAAATAATTAATTTAAAAATAAACAATAATAATAATAATGTTAAATAATATAAAAGCGCGACAGATGATGAACATATTGTGTTTTAATAATTTCATTTTATGGTTATTGTCACTACATTAAGCATACAACAATGGTTAATGTAGTGACAGTCGAACCTCTCAGCCATCATCCTCAGGATGATGTTAGAGCTAGCGCGGACCCTGCGCACCAAGGATGCACAACGTTTCCGCATCGTCGCATAGAAGCAGTCAATGCGTGACTCGGCGAACATCCCCGACGCACTGCAGTACCGAGGCAGCCCCAACAACACCCTGTAGGCATTGTTGTATTGGACTCGTAGAATCGCCAGAATATCCATTCTAAGTTGCTCACTGTTATTTTGACACCACTTTAACCGGCTTTTAAAGATTTTACGGCTTTCTTGCATCTCACTCCAAATACGACCCGACTTCGGTCTGCCATACAAAGTCCATAACTGGAACTTAGACCTGGCCTCCCTGTGAGCACTACCGACATGTTTGTTCCAACCTACTACAGGATTTTTCTTACGTGTCCTGTTACTACCAGAGTAACTGTCATTAGCTGCTCGGCCTAGGATGTCTACAATTTCATCATACATTTTGTCGATAATATGCAACTTATGCTCTACATCATCGCAAGAGAAATCACAACAGTTACTTAACTTACTCGGAAAATCTATTAATTTTAATCGTTCATTACATAACTTGTTATACAGTGCAATTTGTTCAGATGATCGCTCTCCCCACCGTATTTTATTACACGCTTCGATATTATTACATGCTATTTTAGGCTTAATACTATTTAAATTACAACATATAAACAAAGGAAAGTGATCCGACCACATGACATCATACTTAATTTCTACGTTCACAACAGTTTGCATAGCCGACTCCGTCGCTAGACAGTGGTCTAACCAACGTCTAGACCCGTTCGCTTCACTTATAAAGCTATATGTATCAGCTGACAGACCTAGTAATTTAACATCGGCACATATCCACTCAGCCTCCGCGCAAAAATGCGTCAACTCGTTAAAGAATAACTGTCCCGGATGAGCGTTAAAGTCCCCGAGTAAATAAACCGTTTCAATATGTTCATTACTAATAATAGCACTTACCAAGCTGAGACAATCCGTAAATTCCGGTAGGTTCACGACACTATCAGTAGGCATATAAATACAGAATACTAAAAACGACCTTTGCCCTAACTCCACTTTAATGGCACAGACGCGAGCGTTGTCGCACTGCACTATAGACACATTCTGTAGGACGCTCTTCTTCCACAATATCGCCACTCCACCATACGGCCGGCCTACGAGCATGCCCGCCGTCGTATCCACAGCTGACGTCCCCACATAGCCGTATTCAGAATGAATGTCGCTTAGGAAATGTATATCACTCGGTAGAAGCCATGTTTCTTGCAAGGCTATTATATCAGCGGTATAGCATAATTGCCTAACATAGTCTACCGATCGCTTGACACTTTTACAATTGAAGCTAACCAAAGTGTACAGGTTGTCTTTATCCATTTACTACATTCTCAGACCAAACACGACGCGGCAACGCTTCGTCGTTCATTATTTTGCGCTTGAAATTTACAAAACGCCTGAATATGATTCCTTGAGGCCATAAACCGCTATCGAGGAATAGTGACGACTTACTTTCCAAAATAAAGAATTTATAAGCTTTGTATTCCCTTTCATATTTAAAAGATATTTTCTCCAACAGAATAATTTCATTTGTTTTATTGTATACGTAATCTGTTATATCTTTTTCTGTTGTATCATTATGTATTCTCGTAATAAAAATCGGTATCTTTCTATCCGCCGCCTTAAATTTACCCTCATTGTCGCGACATATTCCCGCCGAGCCAGTATAGCGATATCTCATAGGTTTTTTATGATAATTCACTACCTGCCAGTCGTTATGATTATTATCATCATGATTGTTTCGTTTCGAGTTTGAGTTTGCGTTATGTACAGAAGCACTCGACGCAACTTCATCCTTATAATAATTCCGGTTTGTATTCGAGCGCGGTGACGTCATGGTTACTATCTTCACACTCGATACAGACGTAGACGGCATTGTGTCATTCGTACCGCTACCGGCGACCGGTTTTATAACAACCGACGGTTGAACAACAGCTGGTACGTTGCGCTGATTATTCTCCGCTACCCCCAAAATATCGCTAAATGTTATTGGAGTAGTTTCGATTTCCTGTTGCTTACACAATAATAGTTCCGATTTTAATTGATCGAACTGACTTTGCGAAACGTATGTAGACTTAATATTCCTCAGTTCTTCTTGAACTAAGAGTAAATCCTTAAGTAGTTTCGTGCAGTCCAGGTGATCAAATAGCACTGGAGGGAGACGTTCTAATTCCCTGGCGACGTAGATCGGAAACAGATCCGGTTCCTTCGACTTAAAGACTTGCACTATATCAGCTAGGTCCCGTTCCTCCTTGCCCTTATTTTTACGTTTAATTTTAATCCCAGGTACAGACTCGAACAACAATAATTTCGATTTTTCAATTTCTTCTTTGGAGAATGAAGATGTACAAATTCGAACTAACGTATCCTCATCTATCACTGATACTTTGTTCTGTATGTACGCGAGCATTTCGTCAATGACGATATTACAAGATACACACTTCACTACGTTCGTCATATCGATTTACGATTCGCGATGCGCGACGTTCCGAAAGACCACACGACGCGCGCGGGCGCGACTGATGCCCCCGTATCAAAAAATGGCTCGTCAATGCGCAATTGTGCGGTGTAGTTGTGTTCCTGTGTGTGAGTACAGGTCTCCAGCGCTCATTTAGGAATGCGTTTTGAAAGATACGTATTCCTATCCCAGGTTTACTTCCATCTTAAAACCCTGGTGTAAAAAAAAGGGTTGGCAACACGCAAGTGATACCTCTGGTAATGCAAGCGTCTATAGGCTACGGATACTGCTTAACATCAGGCGGGCCGTATGCTTGTTTGCCACCCAAGTAGTATAAAAAAAAAAAAAATTGATAGCTCTAGCACAGATTAATAAATAGTTACTACGGCTCTAGTATTGCAAGCGTTCATAGGCTACGGTAACTGCTTACAGGAACACAATTGGCTGTGGTTTTCTGTAAGGTGGAGGTCCTTCCCCAGTCGAGCTTGCTCGCTAGTATGTATGGTGCCCTACCTCTCTTCCCTTGGGCTCAATTCAGAAATAATTTTAAGATTGACACAGACACAGTAAAATCATTTTTAAGATTGTCTCAGAAACATGTTAATTGTCAAAATTTCCGACAGTTTAATAAACAAATTTTTAACATCAAACAAACTAACTTTACAATAAGTGGTACCCATTGTAAACTAGCCTACAACTATAATGTTCGTGTTCAAACTAAAACGGGTACATGTTGAAGCACTCAGTAGGTATAACGTAAGCACGTGACTGTTTTTATCAATATTTGTATCACATCGATCGGCGGGTGTGTGTGTGTGTGTGTGTGCTTGGGCGTGTGTGGTACTCGGGGAAGTGATACGAAGAACTTTCCAGAAGTTCTAACAACGAGTTCAGAATATATTATTATGTAAGATGGAAAAATTGTTTATGATTTGAAAAGCGTCGAGGTTAAGATTTTGAGTTATAGGTCGTTTCGCCGGCCATTTGTTCGCCCAAACGGGTCAAACGGCCAAATTACAAAATTTATAATATTTGATTGGGCGTTTCGCCCAATGGAGGTTTTATTACTTTTCATGTATAGATAGCATCAAAATCTGGCTGTACAAGAAAAGTAATAAAACCTCCATCGGGCGAAACGCCCAATCAAATACTATAAATTTCGTAATTTGGTCGTTTGACCCGCTCGGGCGAACAAATAGCGGGCGAAACGACCTATAACTCAAGATTTTGATCCCCATTCTGTGATCTACAGATAGTTGATCCGGGTCTGAGTGCCTCGTGTATAGCATAATATTATATTATTATGACAGAGTGTCCCTGTGTGAGAGAGAGAAGCGCAAAAGGTGGCCTAGCGCCGAGTGTTGTAGGTTCGATTCCCACACGGGAAAAAAACTGTGTGTTTGTTCCCAGTCTGGGTTTACTTTTTGTCCCTAAATTGTATGCTAGTAAAGTCCCCTGCGGGTTTTTTTAGTGCGTGATCATTCTAAAATTAATAAAAAACGAAGAACCAGTTATGTATAGTATACTAGGGGTCGCCCGCACGTCAGCGTGGTAATTTGGAATATTTCCCCCGATTTTGGAACATATCTCACTACTGCTCCGCTCCTATTGATCATAGCGTGATGGTATATAGCCAATAGCCTTCCTAAAAAATGCACTATTCAACAAAAAAAGTTTTTTTCTAATCGAACCAGTACTTTCTGAGATTAGCGCGTTCAACCAAACAAACAAACTCTTCAGCTTTATAATATTAGTATAGATTAATTTTTTAGATGGTATCCCTATACTATCTGACCCTGGAATCGAATCTGGGTAGGCAGTTGAATGCATTACCACCGCGTCACTAAAGTAGCCCATTCCATGTATCGTGTTCCATAAAATATTTGCAATAAGACGTACGCTGAAGATTGTCTTCTTCTTCTTCTTTAAAAAGACAACTCCCGGACTAGAGAACAAGCTCTGTGTCGCGGGGGACTTTACAAACAATTACCGGACACAAATTACACCCAGACTCAGAACAACTCTTTGTGGGTCACACAAAGTTTTGTCTTGTGCGGGAATCGAACCCTCAACCTCGTGCAGAGCAGGCGCATACTGCAGCCAATGGACCACCAAGGCAGTCAAAACAATGTTACTTCGGACGACTTTCAAAGGCTTTATTATTTCGTTCTACGCGCTCCATCTAACTGATTCTTTTATTCATTGCACGTACGTTTATTAAATTTCTCAACTCAATGGTTATTCCACATGAATGCCACATAAAACATGCTCATCTAAGCCAACATCGCAGCAGAAACTAACAAATTTACCCTGTCTACTTAAAATACAAAACGTAGATATGAATATTTCATATCGTTACATTATTCAGATGGGGTGCATGTAACATTCGTTGTACTTGACAAATGACGACTTCCCACGGATAAAATAACTGAAGCAGAAGTAAAACTTCAGGGTCCTGAGTACTGACCGGGAGAAATTTGTTCGAAAACTTTGGTAATGCAAAGTTTCAGTTTCTAAGAGTGGTTGCAGACTAGCGTTTTATACGCGCGTTTTAGTTTTTTTTTTAAAGAAAACTTCCGCACTAGGGATCAAGCCCTGGGTCGCGGGGGACTTTACAAACATACAATTCACGGACACAAATTACACTCAGACTCGGTACAAATATTTATGGATCACACAAAGATTTGTCCCGTGTGGGAATTGAACCTACAACTTCCGGCGTAGTAGTAAGGGTCACTTACCACTAGACTCAGCCAATCAAAAACAAAACTCGTTTCTAAAACGATGTAAAAGCGCGCCTTTTACCAAACGCGCAACTCGAACGAGCGTTGACACGCTTATAAGCTCCATTGATTTCATCAGAATCTATGTTAATACTGACTCAAAACTACCAGCTCTATTGAACACGCCGGAATAAGACCATGTACGCGTACACCAGTCAGGTTTTATGAAGCGCGAAATGTGCGTGTAAGAAAACGACCGTATACACGCAGAAAAAAACGCTAATCTGCAACCGCTCTAATGTCAGTCCTCTGGCGATTTAAGCACGGATCTCATATAAACCTTTTACCAAGTTCGTATTCGTAACGTTAAGAATCTATTTACTGGGGACTGGTCGTGAATCGACCATTTAAAGTCGTTCGCTACCTTATTCTTTGGGATTGTCACATAATTTACAAGATATAGCATCGACCTCGTTTATGCGACGTCCTCAACTTCGTTACCATTCATGTATACCTACGTATTTTATAGTAATACCATGGAACATACAAAGATATAGAAGGTTGAAGTAAGTGAGGCTCTGTTACGGTTTATTTACCGGGTATAACACAGATATTATAGTATCTAGTAGTAGTTTGGAATATTTTCCCCGATTTTGCAACATATCTCACTACTGCTCCGCTCCTATTGATCATAGCGTGATGTTATATAGCCTGTAGCCTTCCTAGATAAATACACTATTCATCAAAAAAAGATTTTTTCTAATCGAACCAGTACTTTCTGAGATTAGCGCGTTTAACCAAACAAATAGATTCTGTTAGCCTCATGAACAAGCTTAGAGTCACTCAATGAGCTATGGAAAGAGCTGTGCTCGGTGTTTCTCTGCGTGATAAAATTAGCAAATGAACCAAGGTTAACGACATAGGTCTTATAGAAAGCAAGTTGAAGTGGCAATGGGTAGGCCACATTGCTCGACGAACCGACAACCGATGGGGAAGAAAGGTTCTCGAGTGACGACGTGTACAAAACGCAGCGTGAGACGATCTCCCGTTAGGTGGACAGATGACATCATCAGAGCTTCAGGAAACTCCTGGATACAAGCAGCTCAGGATCGGCCATTGTGAAGGCATAAGTGGAAGTCTACGTAGAAGTGCTGCTACGTAGAATACCAGCGCTGCTACGTCTTTCGTCGTGGCGGCTATATAGCTGAGCTAAGACCATTTTCGCCTCAACTAGGCTAGTTGTTTGAATAAGTACCCACCTTTGTTAAACTACTTCTTGTTTGAGAGCGAAATAATTATTTTTTTCTTTCTTTCTTTCAAGTCATCAGGCTGAGATGATGATGAACACAAATAGAAAAAAAAATCACCATGGTAGTATGAATCTTTTTAAACTTGTAATTTTCCCACTAAATTGTCTTGACACCTGTTCTATTCTATTTTATTTATATATTCTGTGGTTAATTCATTCGTTTTTCAAATAATATTATTTCTATCTGACCTATATTTGTTGATTGGGTCCATTACTTTTTGTTTCGTGTTCGAGTACACTTTGAATATAAAGCGTTTACGTAAATGTTCATGCATCGCGGAGCGTAATGAAGCAATCAGGTAGAATATCAATATTCAAATGTTTATTTTAACAGATTCAAATGATAAGAGAGTACAAGACCGTTTATGAAGGTACATTTACACTAGGAAAGTAATTGTATTGTTTTTGTTACCTACTGTTAAAAGAAATATGACAAGAGATGTCTTGAAAACATTTATTAAAAATTTAAAATTGCTAACAATAACAGTATTTGGACTATCAAATTTTAACATATCGTTAACACGTGTGCATTCTTAACGAAGCTCGTTTTAATTGAATTAATTCATTGAACCGCAAGAAACAATGTTTGTGTTCTAACAAAGTAACTGATGTGAAAGATAAACTTAATTACGTTTTCATTGTACTGGATATTTTTGAGAAATTGCCTGTTATATTTGAAGTTGTTTCATCATGGGGGGCGTAGTTACAACATCGTTCTGTATAAAAACACGACGCAATCTATTAAACCTCTGTAATTTATGTTTTTAGTTACTTCTCATGTATATCTAAAGTATAGTATTTACAGGTCTCCAGCGCTCATTTAGCGATGCGTTTTGAAAGGAACGTATTCCTATCCAAGGGATACTCCATCATAAAGCCCTGGTGTAAAAAAATGCTGCATCAGCTTGCATGCCACAATACTTGTATTATACAAAACATTCTAACTATCTGGCGATTAAAAAGAGTGGCCTGAGTTTCTTGCTAGTTCTTCTCAAGGCCCCACGTCAGCGAACTAGCTGTAGGATTTTTTTTGCTATTATCAGCTTTCTGGCTTATTCATAATTTATGACCTTCATAAGTGTTACTTCGTAACCTAAATGAATAAATGAATTTGAGTTTTAAATCATCATGATTTCAACCAAAAGACGTCCACTGCTGGATACTGGGCCCCAAAAAGGTGGACCGACGATCTGGTAAAAGTTGTTGGCAACCGATAACTTCAATCTTCTGACCCTCTATACAAGTGGCATAAACGGTAGTCGAAAATCAAAAGAGCAAAAAAAATGTATTTTTGACTTTTCGATTCGACTACTGTTTATGCCACTTGTCTATAGGGGCTGATCTAATTGATGCAATTTTTTATTGATCTTGTCTCGGTTACAGTGTTTTACATTTTTCATATTTTAAAACTTCTTTCTACAAAGAAACAAGCCATGACATGTATTGTGTTGCCGGCTGCGGGGGACTTTTTGACCAGACAATTAACAAACACAAATACGTCCTAACTCGGAACAATAAAAGTCTCACACAAATATTTGTCCCATGAGGGTATTATTAGCCCGGAGCCTCAAACTGTGCCCTATACGAGTATGTATATAACGAGCAAGTCTTGTATATAAATATATATATAATCTGAATCTCGGAAACGGCTGCAACGATTTTCATGAAATTTTGTATGTAGTTTCAATTTTAGAAACGTTAATTTAAAAAAAAAATACTGAGCAAGGCTCGCTCATCCAGGTAAGTACTAGTAATACATAAAATCTAACATGGCGGGCAATTTAAAAATTATCGTACCCCAACTTTTTATATACACTATATTTCTTTTTTTTTTCTTTTCTTTTTTTTTTTAAAAGACAACTCCCGCACTAGAGAACAAGCTCTGTGTTGCGGGGGACTTTACAAACATATAATTAACGGACACAAATTATACCCAGACTCAGAACAACTCTTTATGGGTCACACAAAGTTTTGTCCCTGTGTGGGAATCGAACCCACAACCTCGTGCACAGCAGGCGCATACTGCACCCACTGGACCACCGAGGCAGTCAAATTCAAATTTCAAAAAGTCAAATTATATTCATTGACAATATCGATTATGAAGTCTACTTGAAGCGAATTTATATTTCAAATTATTTTCTCTCTACTTTTGTATCAAGTAGGGTTCCACTTGATGGAAGGTTCTACTTCAAGACCGATCTTTTTGGTCCGATCTTTTTCCTAATTCAGCAAAGTTTGAATATCTTTCGGCATTTGCGGTCACGTGCTTATCTTAAGAGGCTACTGAAATTCTCCAAGAGGGTGATTAAAGTAAGAATAAATATTTTTTTATTTAAAACTAGTGACTCGACGTAGCTTTGCATGGATGTTATTTTTTTTATTTTATATATATATATATATTTTAATTAAAATGACAACTCAATACTCAATACTCAATCGTTTATTGCTTCCACAATGTATAAGAGATGGTATCTTATAATTATGTAACAATCATGGACCCTGTCGGGCACAGCATAGTCGGTTTAATAGGAGAGAGGAAGATGGCGTCTATTCTATCATTATGAAATGTACTGTGACGGATTTTACTCAATTTTATTAATTAATAATATTTTTTATTTTTTTTTGTAGAGATATTGTTGTCAAATAAATTGAATAATTATAGTTTAAGTTAGTTATTATAAATTTTAGAAGTTAAAATGAAGTTTTGCTATATATAAGAATAAAAATAGAAATATGTATGTCAGATATATAATTTAAAATGTCAGATTTTATAGAGAAATGTTTGTCAAATTAATATTTTAGAATGTCAAGTTTTATAGGAAATTTATTATCAGTCAAATATTATGCATATTATAGAATGTTAAGTAGCTATTATAAAATTAAATTATGTCACACGTGTATAGGAAAGTCTTAGAAATAGATTATTATTTTTCATCCAAGTATTCTTTTATGATATAATAGCATTTTTGTAATAGTTTTTTAATAAAAGTATTATACTTTATTTAAGTTAAGTAGTTAAGTGATTACTCCCGCACTAGAGAACAAGCTCTGTTTCGCGAGGGACTTTACAAACATACAATTAACGGACACAAATTACACCCAGACTCAGAACAATTCTTTGTGGGTCACACAAAGTTTTATCCTGTGTGGGAATCGAACCCACAACCTCGTGAACAGCAGGCGCATACTGCGGCCACTGGACCACCGAGGTAGTCAAAAAAGTCTATACAAAATATCGTGTAAACATTGTCCTGATAATAACACAACTAATAAAAATCAGTTAAATCGGTCATGCCTTTCTCAAGTGATATACGTGGCAATTGATTGGTATTTATATACACTGACGGACTCATAAACTGCATCAAAGTTCAGGATTATTTTTAAAATGATTTTTTAATAAGTATGATAACTTTTTAGTCTTAGTTAGTCCTAGTTTAAACTAGTCTACGGTTTCTAGAATATACAGAAGGTTTGTGGAGACAGATTCTTACAGAAGGAGACGTGGTACAGGCAGGACTCGAGCAACCACCGGTCGTGATGACCGATTTATTGTTACAACTTCCCTGCGAAATCGTTTCCTCACGTCTGTTAACATCAAAACAGAGCTTAATGAAGTGCGTGGAGTAAACGTGAGTGCACGAACAATAAGAAGAAGGTTAAAGGAAGCGGATATCACCCCTTTTAGACCAGCAAATGGTCCAAAGTTGTCTGTAGCTCACAGACAAGCTCGCTTAAGATTTGCGCGTGATCACCTGAATTGGACAGAAGAGCAATGGACCTCCGTATTGTTCACGGACGAGTGTAGGACATGTTTATATGGTGCAGATGGTCGCAGAAGAGTCTATCGTCGACGTGGGGAGCGATATGCTCAAAGTTGCATTGAGGAGCGTGTTCCTTTTGGAGGCGGTTCGTGTATGGTCTGGGGTGGCATATCGATGAACGGGCGAACAGAACTTGTGTTCATAGACATGGTCCGTCAAAACGGTAATAGAGGGGGTTTGACTGCACATCGCTACATAACAGAGATCTTAGAAGATCACGTGGTGCCTTACATGGGATTCATAGGCGAAAATTTTACTTTAATGCAGGATAATGCCCGGCCGCACGCTGCTGCACAAGTTCGACAATATTGCGAAGAGGTTGGGATACGTACAATGAATTGGCCAGCACGCAGCCCGGATCTTAATCCCATTGAGCATGTTTGGAACAATTTAAAAAGAGCTGTATATGCGAGAAACCCTTTGCCCACGACAGTGGCAGCACTAAGAACAGCACTTTCAGAAGAATGGGACAATATTCCGCAAGATCTTTTAATAACCCTAATAAAATCTATGCGGAACAGATTAGAATCCGTAATAAGGGCACGTGGAGATAATACACCTTATTAAAACATAAATAAACCCTTGCATAAAGTTTGTGTCTATTGTTAAAACCAATTTTTTAATTAAACCAATTTTCCTTAAATTTCTGTTTTTCTTCAAAAAAAGTCTTAAGGTCCTTTCCAGTACACAAACTTAAACTTAAGGATATGACCCTACACTGTTTTAAAGTTCACGAACCAATCTAGAGGTTTCAATTTAAATCTGTATAGAAAGTTTGACTACTTGGTTAAAATATTTATTTCAAAGTCGTCTATTACTTTGATGCAGTTTATGAGTCCGTCAGTGTAGATACTAGTGGCCTGCCCCAACTTCGCCCGGGTTAATAATTTTTTAGCAGTTACAACACCAATTTTCATAAATCTATCTTCAAAAACGAGAGAAGGGTTAATAGTAGAACAAAAATCTCAAATAGATCATAATATGTATATAATAATCAACCCATATATGTCCCACTGCTGGGCATGGGTCTCCTCTCCTTCATCAAGAGAGAGGGTTTATGCATTAATTCACACACGCTGGCCTAACGCGGGTTGGTGAATCAGACATGTCTTTAGAATTTCTTCTAAGACATGTGAGTTTCCTCATGATGTTTTCCTTTACCGTTAGCAGATGGTATATCACTTGATTACCTACTACATATAAATTCCACAAAGTGAAATTCACATTGGTACTGCCACCAGGGATCGAACTCGCACCTCGTTCTAGTCGGTTATTTTCCCACTCGACCACCACCGGTTACACTTTAATAATAATATATTTAAACACGTATCTGATGCTCGACGCAAACGAAAAATGGGTTGGCAACACACAAAAGATACCTCTGGTATTGCGAGCGTCCATAGGCTACGGTAACTGCTTAACATCAGGTGGGCCGTATGCTAGTTTGCCACCTAAGTAGTATAAAAAAAGCGTTGTTACAAATTCAATATACTTATTCAATTTTCTAAAGGGTGTCTAAACGACATGACCTATGACATCTAACATAAAATCTTAGATATGATGATCGTACGGTCGGTCTTTGTCGGGGAGTTGTCTTTTTCTTTCTTTCTTTTCTAAATGTGAAAGTTTGTGAGAATGGATGGATGGATGTTTGTTACTCTTTCACGTAAAAACTACTGAACGGATCTGAATGAAATTTGACACAGAGATAGTATATATAGTACTATACTCTGGAATAACACATAGGCTTTTTCAGCGATAACCGACATCCACGCGGGCGGAGTCGCGGGCAACACCTAGTCTAAAATATATTGGGTGACCGTCGTCAGTAGCAGTGAGCCTCTGGGGCTAAAGGCCAATTTAAGTCACTACCCTAACACAGAATTAGTTTTGTTATCTATAGATATGTTTATTATTCGTATTATTTGAATTCGCTTTAATATTTAACTTCACGGTTGCTTCATTGGCTTAGGTAGTTACCGTGCCATTTACCATTGCGCTGCGCGACGTGTTGTGGGTTCAATCCCCACACAGGGCAAAAATTGCGTGATCCTCTTTTTTTTTTTTTTTTTAAACAACTCCCGCACTAGGCAACAAGCTCTGTGCCGCAGGAGACTTTACAAACATACAATTAACTGACACAAATTACACCCAGACTCAGAACAAGTCTTTGTGGGTCACACAAAGTTTTGTCCTGAGTGGGAATCGAACGCACAACCTCGTGCATATCAAGCGCATACTGGGGCCACGGGACCACCAAGGCAGTCAAAAATAGTCATAAATGGCTGTCACTTATATTTAACTAACCCACATTTAGATTGGCTAAACCAAGTCAAAGTGTATTTGTGTTCATGACTTGTCAAAATGTCTTCTGCGACACTGGATTGCTTTATAATGCGCATATCGTACGTAGGTATTCTTCTGGTAAATATATTTTTTAACAGTAGGTATAGTAACTAACACTAACAGTTACGTATATTATGAGTATGTAAAATGGTCATAAAACGGATAAGCTTTGTAAACAAAAAAAAAGACCGACTTCAAAAAGCTAAAAATAACTGAATACAAATTGAAGTCGGTGCTAAGCTGAATATTAGGTGACAGGATAAATATAGCACCGACTTCAATCTGTCTGTCGGTTTTTTTTTCTATTTTTAGTGATAAAATAAAAGTAAAAAAGTATATGAATTAAAACCATTGTCAATACTTATTACATTTGAGGGTTGCCCTCGGTTTCCCTACGATTCCATCATCACACCCTGACTTGGTGCCGATGGGACTACCTCAAGAGTATACTCTTTCAAATAAAAAAAATATTTTGAGAATCGGTCCACAAATAACGGAGAAATCTATGAATATATATAAAAAAGAAATACATACAATCGGACATAGAACCTCCTCCTTTTTTGAAGTCGGTTAAAAATTTCCAAATACTAGTTTGTAACAAAATAACAAACCCACACGTTATTTATTCTTCTACTGAAGCTATAACAGTTAATATACACCCAATTACCCCTAAAATCACCATAAATAAAGATCGCTAACTCAATCAACCCTTGTATAAAGGGGTCTGTGAGCAAGGTCACTGTAGCCGACCTTGTGTTCATCGTTTATTCATTAGGTAATGTGCCTTGTTATCTATTGAGGAACTGATAATGTCTGATAAGTGGTATACCCACCTACACGTTGGCCAATGTTCAAGATTATAGGCCATATAAATTGTTCGTATAAGCTTAAAGCTTTGTTGTGGACCTGGAACAAATGTTGGCGCTCGAGTTGCACTTTGTAACTATATTGGAAAATAGGCGTAAGGTGCGACGTGCGTACGACTGCGATTCTAAAGTCCCAGGGTCAATCTCTGGGTAGTGTAAAATAGTACTAAGATTTTGGTAAAAAAATTACGGTACCAGTTGTATAAAGAAAGAAAGAAACATTTATTAATTCTCGCAAATAACTAAAATAAACAAAATTAAATCTAAGAAAACGATTAAAAACCTAAATAAGATCTAATGATATAGACAGGAAAGGTATCAAAATATATAAATCTAAAACTAAACAAATATTTGAATAAAGACAGACAATAAATAAAAATATTAAAAATAACTAAAATAAAAAGAAAGAAAGAAAGAAAAAACATTTTTTATGGACTACAATGACAGAACATTTACATAGGTACATTACAATTTTATTTCGTTGGTCTTCGGAAAAACAAATAACATATCTTACCGAATAGTTAAACAATGTTTTGTCCTCTTCTTTTGAGTGTCATATTACTGATGACAGAATGAGAGATCATATAATAAAATAACATCTATTCTATTTCACGTTTATTAATAAGGCTGTATGTGCATAAACACGTGACGATAAAGAAATTCCCTTAAAAATTGTCAATTACGTTAATAATACTTAGAAATAGGTATTATTTCTAAGAAATAGCTAAATGCTATTATATTTTTCATATTGGGAGTTTCCAGAGGGCGTTTTACGAACGCCAACGCATATTCATCACTCCATATAATAATACAGTTACGAGTAAATTAATTTGTTCGCAGAAATGTTAATAATGTTCACGCCCGTATTAAATTAGATTTTTCATTGTTGTTCGAAAATTATATTGAGAATATTGTTGATATTATTGACTACTAACGGTCTGCCCCAACTACGCCTAGGTTAAACTAATAATTAACCATTTAGGAATGGAATATCCAAAAATCCCTTTTTAGTGGTAAATTAATCAATCAATCAATCCCTTTTTAGTGGTAAATTAATCAATTCTGGACATAGGCCCCTCCTAACACGCCCCACAGCACACGGTCCTCCGCCTTCCGCATCCAGTCCGTACCTTTTTTAGGTCGTCGGTCCACCTTGCTGGGGCCCACCCTACCTTACGCTTACCGAGTCGCGGTCTCCACTCCAGCCCCTCTAGACAAGTGGCATTTACGGTTGTCGAATCGAAAAGTCAAAAAAGCAAATGTATGGGATTTGACATAAGTTTACGATTGAATGTCGTAAACTTACGACTACCGCTTTTGTCACTTGTCTAGAGGCACTGGACACTCCTGCTACATCGGCCCTCGGTCCTTCTTCAGATTTTTAGTGCTCACTTACCTATGTCATTTATGGAACATTTGTGCAAATTTTCAAGTTTAGATCCCTAGTGGTTTAGGTTTTGCGTTTATGATATTTAATTTAATTTGTGTAATTTATGTAATATCCAACAAGGTGGACCGACGACCTGTAAAGGTTGCGGGCAACCGATGGACAAGGTCGGCTCAGGATTAAGCTGTAGCTGTGGAAATCCTTGGGGGAGGCCTATCAGGCCGTCCAGCAGTGGACGTCTCTTGGCTGAGATGATAATGTAATCTTTCTGGACATGTTATTATAATTTTTTGATCACATAATACATTTATTTAATGTTTGACATTGCATAAAATTATTTTGTTTGAAATTTTAGTTTGAATGTTTGAAATGAAATTTTATTTTGTATTTTTTTTTTATGTTTGTTGCCGCAGAACTCCCTCATTTATGGACCGATTTGAAAAAAACTTTTTTTTGTCTGAGAGGACATACTTTCAGTTTGGTCCCATTTTCATCAAAAGAAAGTTCTGATGATGGAATCCATGAGGAATTGAGGGAACTCCTCAAATTCACTCTATGTTATGTAACGTATTTGTAATCTTTGCATTACAAAATTCTCTTAGTAATTATCGAGAGTGTAATAACGCTTTGTGAAAACAACTATGTAAGATAATAATATTATTATAGCTGAGAGACTTAATATTATGGAATTTATCAAGCAAACCTTTGATAATATTAGCTGTTACTTTGTACGCGTAAAGTTTGGCTTTAGTTTTAGTGTTTACTAGTTGTTTCCCGCGGCTCCGCCCGCGTGGATGTCGGTGATCGCTGTAAAAAGTAGCCTATGTGTTATTCCAGACAATAATTTATCTCTGTGCCAAATTTCATCCAGATCCGTTCAGTAGTTTTTACGTGAAAGAGTAACAAACATCCATCCATCTATGCATCCATCCATACTTACAAACTTTCGCGTTTATAATATTAGTAGGATAAGAAAACGCAAGAAAATATATGAAGAATATTTTTTCTTATAATCGTTTATGTACTTAACAGATTTATTGCATACACGCTCTTGCGTGCTGCCAACCCATTTTTTTTTGTTACCAGGGCTTTAAGATGTAATATCCATAGAAAAACATTTCATTCAAAACGCATCCCTAAATGAGCGCTAGAGACCTGTACTCACACACAGGAACACAACTACACCGCTGTGTGTAGTTATTTGGCTGTGGTCTTCTGTAAGGTGGAGTCGAGCTTGCTCGCTAGTATGGTGCCCTGCCTCTCTATAAATTAAAGTGAACAATAAATCTACAACCGAAATGAGCTACAATTTACAGGTAACGGGCAACACCATAGAACACAGCTATATGGTTCTTCGTCTTCTTCGTGTCATCGTACAAGTCCAGAATAATGCTACCTCTACGGCGTTATCAGCCAGTCAGACTGCAACACAACAAACTTTGTGTGACCCACAAAGTGTTGTTCTGAGTCTGAGTGTAATTTGTGTCCGTTAATTGTATGTTTGTAAAGTCCCCTGCAACACAGAGCTTGTTCTCTAGTGTGGGAGTTGTCTTTTAAAAAGAAACTACAAAAAAAAAACTTATATATACTACTCTTAAGAAATATTTACCAATAACCCTAGTTTCAAACTTAGTCCTTAGAAGTAGGGTTGGTAAGAATTGCGATGTAATTGAACTGGAAAAATATATATTATTATCATGAATCAGAGCAATTTGTAAGTACTTATCGATAATAGATGTAGTTGATGCTTACATAATAATACTAATTGGGGACGGGGAAATTACGTGTTTACACAATTGTTAAAATAGGTATGAAGTTTAATATTTCTTTCAAAATAAAAAATGTCTAATATAAGTATGATATCTCAATTTGTTATACATTTAGTAAAACGTGTAGTGTTAGTGTGTAAGACATATTATAAGTCTGCCGTACTTCTTCTTTAATTCTTTACTTCTTCCTACTATCCTTACTAATATTATAAATGTGAAAGTTTGTCAGTATGGATGGATGTATAGATGGATGTTTGTTACTCTTTCACGTAAAACTACTAAACGGATCTGGATGAAATTTGGCATGATGATAGATTATGGTCTGGAATAACACATAGGCTACTTTTTACAGCGATAACCGACATCCACGCGGGCGGAGCCGCGGGCAACAGCTAGTCTTTAATAATTCTATAAAACGGTATTTTAAATCCAGTCTAATATTACCTAATGCTTCGTTTTTTATTTCATGGACCTTCACGTGGCCTAGCAATGTATCAAATTGTTATTATTTAGATAGGTTAATAAGTAGGTTTCTAGTCGCATACTCCATATCTACTTATATTATAAACGTGAAAGTAACATTTTTGTTTGTTACCTTTCTACAACTACACGGCTAAATGGATCCCAATAAAATTTGACTAGGAGATGGTATCTTGACGAAGGAAATTTACGGTCACTTTTTATCGCGATACCAGACATTCACATGGGCGGAGCCGCGGGCAACTGCTAGTATATTTAAAGAGAGGTAGGGCACCAAACTAGTGAGCAAGCCCGACTGGGGAAGAACCTCCACCTTACAGTAGACTACAGCCAAATAACTACATACAGTGGTGTAATTGTGTCACTGTGTGTGAATAGAGGTCTCCAGCGCTCATTTAGGGATGCGTTTTGAAATAAACGTATTCATATCCCAGGGATACTCCCATCTTAATGCCTTGGTGTAAAAAAAAGTGTTGGTAACACGCAAGTGATTCCTCTGGTATTGCAAGCGTCCATAGGCTACGGTAACTGCTTAACATCAGGTGGGCCGTATGCTTTTTTGCCACCCAAGGTATATTGGGTTCCGTCCCTTTTTGTTAACACTAATATTGTAACTCATACCAAATTGTAAATGTTATACTCTGGCAATTAAAAAGAGTGGCCCGAGTTTCTTGTCAATTCTTCTCGAGGCCCAACCCTAGTCAGCGAATTGGCCGTAGGAAAAAAAGTATGCTGGCATTTGTTTTTATGACGTTCATAAGTATCATGTATTTGATCTAAATGAATAAATGAGTTTGACTTTGACTTGACTTGACTTGACAAGTAGTATAGACAAAAAAAAATGTATATAAATATTGTTGTTAGGAAATTAATTTCTCTTGTGACTTGGGAGTTCATCGGTCTTCCAAATAACACAGATATAGTTACCTGTTTCAAATAAACAAGTACATTAACTGCGTGGCTACAAATCTCTAGGGATAAGTTAATTAAAAAAATACACAAGAGACTTGCCGTACGTTACCGACAAATAAACGTAGGTAACTGTATCACACGTTTGTTGTTCAGAAGTTCTAATGGGTTTTATATTTCAGTGATGTTTGGTGATGTTGTTATATTCTGAAACTGCCCCGGTGGATCAGTGGTTAATGTAATTGACGGCCTCGGTGGTCCAGTGGCCGCAGTATGCGCCTGCTGTGCTCGAGGTTGTGGGTTCGATTCCCACACAGGACAAAACTTTGTGTGACCCATAAAGAATTGTTCTGCGGGAGTTGTCTTTAAAAAAAAAAAAAAAAAGTGTGCTAATCATGAAATTATGACAATGTATAATAAACTATTGGGTTTTTCTGACAATAAATTCACAATAGACGCCCGAAGTTTAGAAATTGGCGGTATTTACACCCTGTGCCTCGCAAAGCAAAGCCTTTGGTCCTACGAGTTTTCTCTCTACTGTCACAACGGATCACCGTCCCATCAAGGTATGAGAGTGAGGGTATAAAGAGTGCACTTCTGTTTGCGCATACACTTGTGCACTATAATATCTCCTGCGCAGATGGCTAGTCTCCGTTGATATTAGCCGCCGTGACCGAAATTCGGTTAGGACATTATATTCTGAAGTTTTAAAAAAGTGGCCAAATTTTCTTGTTTCTTTTAAAGGTCCTTGTCGGAAAATTGCCTGTTGGAAAAAAAATTATATCTATTGTTTGTTTGTGTTGACGATCATAATTGTCATGCATATTATGATTTAAATGAATTTGACTTTGATTTGGCGATAACATTTGCATTTATTATGCATATCGCTACGACGATGGCTGTAATCTTAAAAAAGAAACAAAACGGAGAAGGTACAACCAACAGTGGAATGCGATAGACTGATGATGATGATGACGAAATAAACGTTTCTTTCTTTCTAAAACTACTAGAAACAGATAGTAAAATATATTTCAGTTTAAAAATGTGCAAATTTATCTAAACTTCTTTTCTCGTGAAATATTAAAGCCTTTCCGAACAAATCTCATCAAAACTGTATTCCATTATTTCTAGAGTTCTTCTTAAAGCTATTTTGGGCAAACAAGTAAGTTTGATTTGAATAACAATAATTGTTTTTTTTTTAGTTTTGTGTGTAATTTAAAAAAGAGCCGACTAAGAATATTTACACTAATAAGTAAGTATAGTGTGTAACTTACTAAAATATGATAATAATTAAACAAAAGGTAACATCGACTAGAAAGCGAGTAAAAGTGCCACACCTCTCATTTACAACTCGGAATTATTTACAACATTTCCGCTGTGTGTAGTTATTTGGCTGCGGTCTATATAGGTCTTTCTCCAGTCGGATTTGCTCGCTATAACGGTAACCTCTCTTGAATTGATTAATAAACTAGTGAATTCCAAAACTTCCTAACATTCATTGTGCTTTGACATTCAAACAAAGTCATAGCCAGTTTTCCTTTGTCATATAGCAAACAAACAAGAACAACCAACCGTCCAACTTTTTAGTTTACTACTCGTAGTTGATTGGTTGAATTTTTTTTTGCTTGATTCATATATAAAATCAAGTGAATGAAAATGTGTATACGTATACATGTATGTACTGACTTCATATAATATGAAGTCAGTTCTTCTTGTTTAGCCGACAATTTTATTGTTAGTAGAATTTTGACAGATCGTTCATCTATCTATAATATAAAAATGAATCGCTGAATGTGTTGCTAAGCGCAAATCTCGAAACCAGCTGAACCGATTTCGCTAATTCTTTTTTTGCTATGTTTGTTATTGAGCTAGCTAATAAGAAAGTTGAGCTGAGTCGGGGCTGGCCACTAGTATATTATAACATTTTCGTATCACAGTTTTAGTTACCATACTCCTCCGAAACGGCTTTACCAATTTTAATGAAATTTTGTAGGTATGTATTGTTATCAATTTTTTTTATTATAAATTTTTATGATGTGGCATTAAAAATACATACAACCCTAAGAATTCATCTTTCTACCGGATGGCTATGGGCTTCCATAGCCATCCGGTAGAAAGATGGAATGGAAGCGCACCTACAGTATTCCTCGAAACGCACCATTTTTATTGTTTTTTTTTTTATTTCCTTAACGCACCATTTAGGTGCGCTAAAGAAATCATAGCGCACCTGAATGTTGCGTTTCGAAGAATACTTTAGGTGCGTTTCCATTTTGAAACGCACCTAACGTTTCAAAATGGATGCGCTTGGTGGAATATATAGCGTATTGCTATATTCGTTTTGAGGAGTAAAATAAGACGATGATTTTTGCTTGTAATCGACTGGTCTTTATTCTTAATCTTAATCTATTTATATTAAAACATAACAAAGGAAAATACAATTATGTGTTGGAAGGGATTAAACGATGAACGTGAGTAATGTGCAGTGACAGCACTTTGCCATATTAATGTATTTACACGTTCACACGTTTTACAATATTAGTTATGGCTGTTGCCATAGATACTCCCTCCTTAAAAAAAATATTTACGATTAAACTTATTACCCTACACTACGTTGGTTTCTCGTATCACACGCATAAATCTCTTCTCGATTTTTGTTCCGATCGCTCGGAACAACATGTAGACACTGATGATGCATATTATTATTATCACTGCGATAATCGTTATTGTGATCCAACCTCGTATGCTCTGTAGGTCCTCAGCGAGCCTAGAGTGTATCTGCAGTAACTCTTCCGGAATGGCTGGCGCGTTGTTTTGCACCATGTTGACTTGTTCTTTCTCATGAGTACTTGTGTTGGATCCCATGTTGCGTGTGAAAACTTTTTGTCGTGAGTGGTGATTGTAGATCGTTTGTATAGCTTTATATATCATAGCTGGAATCGAACCGTTGGGCGTGAGATTCGCCCTGCACGTGTTTTTTTATTTGCTAGATTATCTTGCGTTTCTACAACTATTTTCTTATCTACTGATGTGCGATTTCTTATCTCCTTATCGTTTATTACGAAGGCGGGTTTTATCCTGTCGATAGATACGGTACTGTGTCTTCCGTTTATCAATATCGTGAATAATTTATCGCTCCGGCTAATTACGAGATAAGGTCCGTCGTATGGCGGCGTCAAGCTCGGCCGCAATCTATCGCATCGTAAGAATACGTGCGTGCATTCTGCTAATTTTGGATGTACAAATATTTTGTCATTTGTGCGCTCTCTCTGTGGCACGGAAGTTATTCGTTCGATGTTTTTCTTCAACTCTTCTACCATTTCAGTGTAGGTTGTTAGGCTTCTTGTCTCGAAAAATGCTCCAGGTAACGTTATTGTTGTTCCATATACTAGTTCGGCTGCCGAAAATCCAGTATCCTGCCGTAAGCTGGTACGGATACCGAGTAATATTGTGGCTAGTTCCTTTGTCCAGTTTGTAGTGTTCCCTCTTGCCATTAATGCTGCTTTCATAGTTCTGTGTAATCGTTCGACTTTCGAGTTTGACTGTGGGTGATACGGAGTTGTCCGTATTTTATTTATTCCCATGAGTTTTGCCAAACTTCTGAATATTCTTGATTCGAATTGAGCTCCCTGATCTGAAGTTATGTATTCAGGACATCCGAATCGGGTTATCCACCCTTCGTATATCACTCTTGCAATTGACTCTGCAGTGATGTCTGACGCTGCGAAAGCTTCTGGCCATGACGTACATCGGTCAATCATTGTTATGATGTATCGTTTATTCTGGGATGTTGTGAGGGGTCCGACAATGTCGACGTGTAGATGAGAGAATCTTTCTGCTGGCATGAATTTTCCAAGTGGTGATTTGGTGTGCCGATGTATTTTTGAACGTTGACACTGTAAACATGCTTCAGTCATCTTGTTGATGTCCGTGTTCATGTTTTCCCAAATGTAGTTCGCTGCAATTAACTTCCTCGTAGTGTTTTTTCCGGGATGGCTTATATTGTGGAAACTCTCGAAAATGTCTCTTCTGAATTTAAGGGGAAGAAATGGTCGTTGTTTCCTGGTTGATAAGTCGCAGAATATCTTGATTCCTTTATCGTGAAAATGTACCGTTTCGAACCGTAATGATTTATTTGATTTCAATCGTTCGAGTTCGTCATTGTTTTGTTGACAATTTGCTACCTCCTTCCAGTCTATATTGGATGGTAATGATATCGTTTCAACAACTCGAGACAAGGCGTCTGCAACTGTGTTTTCCTTGCCGCTAATATGTGTTATATTAGTGCTGAATTGCGATATGTAGTCCAGGTATCGAATCCGCCTCGGTGTGTCATTCAATGATGGCTTCTTATCGAATGCCTGAATCAATGGCTTATGATCCGTGTAGACGGTGAATTCTCGGCCCTCGATGAGTCTTCTAAAATGTTTAATTGCCATGTAAATTCCCAGTAACTCTCTGTCGTAAGTAGAGTATTTCGTTTGAGCTTCGCTTAGTACTTTTGAAAAGAAAGCTATCGGTTCCCACTTTCCTTTTTGTCGTTGCTGTAGGACGGCGCCTACGCATTTTAAGCTTGCGTCAGTCATCATTGCTAGTTGGGTTTGGCTGTCTGGGCAGGCTATTGACGTTATTTGTCGTATATCCTGTTTGCAGCGCTCGAAAGCGTGGTCCGCTTCTTTATTCCACTGAATGATTGTTTTATCATTTTCCTTCGAATTTCTCAAGTATCTATTTAGAGGCGCTTGATGCTTCGCTGCGTACGGTATGCTGCTTCGGTAGAAGTTTAACATGCCTAAGAAACGACGTAGTTCTTTCACTGTATTTGGTTTCGGATATTCGTTAATTGCTTGAACTTTTTCCGTTGTAGGCGTCAATCCTTGGCTCGTTATATGATAACCAAGAAAATCAATCTCCGATTTTGCAAATTCACACTTGTTTGTGTTAATTGTAATGCCGTTTTCTTGCAGGCGTTTGAATATTTCTTCTAAGTGTTTGTAGTGGACGTCGGTTTCTGAGTCAGCAATTAAAATGTCATCAACGAAAACATATACGTAGTCTAAATCTCTAAATATAGAGTCCATCCACTTTTGAAATGACTGTCCGGCGTTCTTTAAACCGAACGGAAGTCTTGTAAATTCGAAAAGTCCGAACGGCGTTATTATCGCTGTTTTCTCTGGTTCAGCGACAGCAATCGAATAGAATGCTTTCTTTATATCGATTTTACTGAAAATGGTTTTTCCGCTTGCGATATACGTAAAATCTAACAGTCGTGGCAATGGGTATCTATCCGGTACGGTAATTTTGTTGAGTGCGCGGTAGTCACCGCATGCTCTCCATTCGCCATTTTTCTTCTTGACCATATGAAGTGGGGATGCCCACTCACTGCTTGAGGGTCTGCAAATTCCCATATGCATCATCTCCTTGAACTCTTGCTTTGCGATTTTGTATTTGTCTGGTGGAAGAGGACGTGCCCGTGTAGCAACTGGGAACCCTTTTGTTATAATCTCATGCTTAACATTGTGTTTCGGAGGGTTCTTCATCGATCCAGGCTTTGTAATATCTTCATACTTTTCTAACAAGCACCTGATCGAATCTGGTAAGTTCGAGTTAATTGTTCGTATTGATGAAATATTTGCTACTATTATTCGTGCAGGCGTTTCTAATCCCGTTTCTTTGTCGATCAATTTTCGTCCGTGTATATCCACTAACAGCTGGAAATGCTCGAGGAAATCGGCTCCTAGAATCGGCATTTTCACGTCGGCGATGGTAAAACACCATTTGAATTCTCTACGGAGTCCGAAATTCAGTGTTAGCGTGCGTTCTCCATATGTGTTAATTGGGGTTCCGTTGGCGGCGTATACTTGGTATTTGCATGCGTCGCTATCATGTTCCGTGCGATTTAAAACGGAAATGTTTGCACCGGTGTCGACTAAAAATCTATAACTACTGTTTAAGTCGGTTATAGTTAGACGGTTAGCGGGGTGCATAGCACAGAGATCCGTCGCTTTCTGTGCTATTAGTAGTTTTCCGACATCGCATTCGTATTTTTCTTCCATGTACACGGCTGACGGCATTTTATTGCATTTTGCTTGAATTTGTTATGATAATAACAAATGCCATTCTGCGGCTTTCGATAGTGCGACATTGACCGTGAGCGTGAATCATTACGTGACCGGAAACTGCTGCGTTGTCGCGTTCGAGACAGACGATTGTTGCGAAGCTCGTTTATTTCAATTTGCATCGCTGCAATTTGTGACGTCAGGTTTGTTATTAAACTGATGTCAGCTGTCGACGATATGGCGCTCGTTCGTGTATACGTTAGATTCTCGTGAATTTTGTCGGCTATTTCGCTCAGTTTTTCCAATGTCAAGTCTTCGGATACTGCAATGATAGATGTAATGGTGGCTGGGAGTTGTCGGAACCACAGGAGACGTATCGTATCGTCGTTCATCTTCCCGCTGCCTGCTTCCCGCATTTTTCGTAATAGCTGGGAAGGTTTCTGGTCACCGAGGTCCATCTCTGATAATAGCTTTTGAAATTTTCTGTGCTCGCTCTCCTCGTAACAGCTTATAAGGCGATCTTTAATAGCCGTATATTTTTGCTCGTCTGGAGGATGTGTCAGGATGTCGCTTACTTGATGGATCACCTCCTTTGGCAATTTGGCAATTACCATGTTGTACTTATATTCCTCTCCTTGTTTCTGGGGAGCCATGATTGCTTCGAACTGCGCGAACCACAATCTTGGTGAGTCAGTCCAAAATTGAGGCAGTTTCTCGGTAACTGATATCGCTGCTATACTATCAGTGCTGGCGTCGCCTTTCGCTGGAGTCGCTGGTGGAGCCATGGTGTCTTGTTTGTTTTCTATCACTTTCTAGATTTGATGCTGAAAACCAATTTGGGTTCCGGTCGTCCCGGTATTATATCAGCACTAGAGAAGCGGTAGCCAGTCGGGGTCACCAATTATAGCGTATTGCTATATTCGTTTTGAGGAGTAAAATAAGACGATGATTTTTGCTTGTAATCGACTGGTCTTTATTCTTAATCTTAATCTATTTATATTAAAACATAACAAAAGAAAATACAATTATGTGTTGGAAGGGATTAAACGATGAACGTGAGTAATGTGCAGTGACAGCACTTTGCCATATTAATGTATTTACACGTTCACACGTTTTACAATATTAGTTATGGCTGTTGCCATAGAATACCCCAATTTTATAACCAGATCTAAAGATGCCTCGAATCACAAATGAATATTTGATGATCGCGTTACGTTTAACGCGACTGGAGATAAAAAGGTCGCCTTACATTCGAAACATACTGTTTATTTATTTAAACCCTCTTACATAATAGTGTTGTGGAGTTTAACCTAGTTATACGCTATTATTTTGTTTAAGAACTACCCTGCTTACGACAAAATTAATTAATTGTTTCTATATAAACTGGCGGTCCGCCCCGACTTCGTCTATGTTAAACTATTTTCAGCCGAACCTTCACCTGACAATAATAAATACAACAAAAAAAGAATTACTGAAATCGGTTGAGCCGTTCACGCTGATGCCGTGACAAAGGGAAATAGGGATTCATTTTTATATATGTATATAGAAGATATAGACTGGTTTGTTGGTCAAGTGGTTAGTGTCCTGACTGCTAAGCCATAGGTCGTGGGTTCGATTCCTTTAAACACCACTGTCCCGCCTTTGTGGACATTAATTTATATTAACAAACAAATCAAGATAAAATATATTATCATTCACAATGTCATGTATTTTTTTTATACTACTTGGGTGGCAAACAAGCATACGGCCCGCCTGATGTTAAGCAGTTACCGTAGCCTATGGACGCTTGAAATACTAGAAGTATCCCTTCCGTGTTACGAACCCATTTGTTTACACCAAGGCTTTAAGATGGGAGTATCCCTGGGATAGGCATACGCGTTTATTTCAAACTTTCAAATTTCGCACCCCTAAATGAGCGCTGGAGACCTATACTCGCACCCTGTAAATAGACTGCTGTGTGTAATTATTTGGCTGTGATCTTCTGTAAGATGTAGGTCCTTCCCCATCGGGCTTGCTCACTAGTATAGCGCCCTACTTCTCTTTATATATCCTAGAACTAAAAACAATGAAGTCATCGACCTTTTAAAAAAGAATTCTTAATATCATATAACTACTTTAATACAATAAGGTTCTCTTACACAGGTATTACAATGTCCAGAAATTGGATCAATAATACAATTACCTACTAATTAGCTTATAGATTAACGACACCCACAGGCGTACAGTAAGACGACGTTAATACATTCTTTAAATAAACATCCTGTAGTTTACCCACAAATAGAACGCAATTAAATGGAGTCGTTTTGGCAAAACATCCTGTATTTACCTCATAATAGGGTACTGAAAAGAAATTGTTTAGATAAACGCAGATTAGGTTATGCTAGCGTTGCTAATAGAGACGCAGTTCGTTAGTTTAATGTTTGCTAACCTGTTAAATAATCTGCTTCTTTCGTGCTTGTATTAGGTATCTTGAATAATAGGGTTTTTTTAAGCTATTGCATAGCTTCTATCGCGGGCCTTGGGCGTGGAGACCGAATCCAGAAATTCCGTAACGAAAATGATCTAACACCCCCCCACTCCGACCGGCACAGCGGTGTTACTTTTTTTAATGACGAATTCTCTAAACAGCCAATAATAATAATTATGTCAAATTTGTGTAAGGAGGTTTTGATCTAAGAGAATATTAATGTGAAAAAGATTATAGTATAAGGAGTCTTAAGGAATTATTACAAGTTCTTATTTATTTTCATTATTACATATTTTTATGAATCATTGAGAATAAAATAAAATGATTTAGATAATACTGTAAAGTATTTTTTATTGTTTCCGAAAAAAAACATACTAAAAAATATGCATAAGCTTTACCGCGGCAGTCCCCGAGTGCCACACGTCTTTTTTTATACTACTTGGGTGGCAAACAAGCTTAAGGCCTGTGAACGTATAGAGGTGGATAAATGAGAGCCATAAGTTCCACACAATATAAGTTCTTTATTAACATAAATGTACGTGTATTTATACAATAATAAATGATGTATCGGCAATATCTCCGATACATATTGGTGGGGAGTACGTGGAAGTAACTACGTGATATTATCTAAATACTCATTACTGCTGAGCCCACATCACTCCCCCTTTTGAAAAAAAGGAAAACATTATATTTAATATTATTAAACTAAATACATTGTAAAATTTTAAACTATCAATGGATGTATACCGTTTGTAAAAACCTTAAAATAGTAAAGTATCCTAGTGTAAAAATGTATATAACAATATAAAACAATTAATTAATTTTCTAGGTATAAACAATTAAACATATTATTATAATAATGTAAACAAACAGTTTGCTTAGAACGCAAATCTCACGGTCGGTTTTACAATGTGACCGGATCGAGTTACTAGTCGCGAGCTTCTTTCTGCAAACGCTGCTTTATTATCAGGTGCATTGGCTGCGGGTGATGTAACCGATGTTTGTTTTGTTTTATTTTTCTGCACTTTGTCCTCTGTAGTTTGTAGAATAAATGCTGGTTTTAGACGATCTATGGACACGACGACGGTTCGGTCCGGAAGCTGGATAGTGTAGCATTTTCCTTCACGTTGCAGAACACGTCGGACTGCGATGTTTTGATTGTGTCAGCGAAAAAATCAGCTGGCAATCGCAAGGTTGTTCCGTACGTCCTTTGTGCTGCACTTATTCCACTTTTCTCGCTAATTGCAGTGCGTAATCCCAGTAGAACCATTGGTAAGTTAGCTACCCAGTTCGAGCTATTTTCGCATGAAGTTAATGCTGTTTTTAGACATCTGTGCCATCTTTCAACTTGCCCGTTCGCTTGCGGATGATACGGCGTAGTACGTATTTTATTTATTCCGAGACGCTTTGTCAGCTGATGGAATAAATCTGATTCAAATTGCCTTCCTAGGTCGGTTGTTATCGTTAATGGACAACCAAATCTCGCAATCCAACCACTTATTAGTGCCGTGCATATGGTTTCAGCGGTGATGTTTGCTACGGGTATTGCTTCGGGCCATTTTGTCTTCCGATCGATGATGGTAACACAGTAGCGATATTCTTGTGATATAGGTAGTATTACTATGTCTAAGTGAATGTGCTCAAATCTCTCTGTTCTTCGAAACTCGTTGAGTGGAGAGACAGTGTTTCGATTAATTTTTGTCCTTTGACAATCTATGCATGTCTTTGCCCATGTTCCAACTTCTTTATTCATGGTAGGCCAGAAGAATTTTTCAGACATCATCTTTCTTGTGCTTCGTATCCCCGGATGACTGAGACCATGTACTGCTGTGAATGCTGGGTACCGGAACTGCAGTGGTAAATAGGGTCGAAGTTTTCCTGTAGACGTCTCGCATACGACTTGTAAGTCGCTATTAGGTATTGTGTACCGTTTAAAGTGTAGCTTTTTATTCTGCAACAATTCAGCTAATTCTTTGCTTTGTTGTTGTTCAGTGGCTAATTCCCCATAGTTAATAAAGCTAGGAAAGCTAATTTCCTCGATTCTTGATAGTGCATCTGCTACAGCGTTTTGTTCGCCCGGGATGTGCTTAATCTCCGAGCAGAACTGCGAGATAAAATCTAGATGTCGTAGTCTTCTAGGCGTGTCATTGTTGGATGAGGCTTTGCTAAGTGCGAATGTTAGCGGTTTATGGTCGGTATAGACTGTAAATTCTCTTCCTTCTATCATGTGGCGAAAATGTTTGATAAACATATATATTGCCAATAATTCACGATCGTAAGTGCTGTAGTTTCGTTGAGCCGTGCTTAAAGCCTTGGAAAAGAAACCAAGTGGTTGCCATTGCCCATCGATCTTCTGTTGTAGTACAGCACCCGCACACGTATTTGAACTGTCCGTCATAAGTGCCAGAGGTGACGTCATTGAGGGATGAAAAAGTGTGACAGCGCTTTGGATGCTTTGTTTACATTTTTCAAATGCCCTATTTCCTTCCTCTGTCCATGGAACGAGTCTTTTGTCGTTCTTCTTAGCACCGTGTAAATACAGGTTCAGTTCCCTTTGGTGTTCAGCTGCGTGAGGCATGTTAGCACGATAGAAGTTAACTATCCCGAGAAATCGCCTGAGCTCTTGTATAGTCTTCGGCTTGGGATAGCTTGAGATAATATCTATTTTGTCTTGTAATGGTCGTATACCGTCTTCATTTATGCGATATCCGAGAAAATCTAACTCGGATTTGGCGAATTCGCATTTTTTAATATTTAGTGTAATGCCATGTTCTTGAAGTCTTCTAAATACTTCTTCCAGGTCTTGTTTATGACTATTTTCATCGCTGCATATGAGAATGTCGTCGATGAAGCTATATACGAAGTCCAGACCTTTTAGCACCATATTCATAAATCGCTGAAACGTTTGCGCAGCATTGCGTAGACCGAATGTCATCTTCATAAATTCAAAAAGTCCAAAAGGCGTTATGATGGCGGTTTTTGGGATGTCGTCTGGATGGATATCTATGACGTGAAATGCCCGGCGAATGTCCAGTTTCGTAAATACTGTTTTGTCCTTCATTATGTGGGCGAAATCCTGCATCCGGGAAATCGGATGACGATCGGGAACCGTAATAGCGTTTAAACGACGGTAGTCGCCACAAGGCCTAAGTTCACCGTTTTTCTTCTTCACCACATGTAAGGGAGATGCCCAAGGACTGCTGGACGGTCGACATATTCCATCTTCCATCATCTTCTCAAATTCACGTTTGGCGGCTTTGTATTTCTCTGGATTCAATGGGCGTACTTTTTCGTGAATAGGGTTCACGTTTGTTGTTATTATTCTGTGCTGAATTGTATGCGTCGGAATGCTATTATTACGCGGTTTAGTCAACTCACTGTATTTTTGCAAGATGTCATAATACGTGTTATTACGGTCGATCGTGCGAATTGTCGCATCGGCATCTTGCGTAACCTTGGTAATAACACATAATTCAGTGACCTTATCAATTAATTTCCTCGCGTGTAAATCGATGAGTAGCTTATAATTTTGTAGAAAGTCTGCTCCTATGATGGAACGTCGTACATCAGCTACTATAAATGTCCACTTGAAGACGCGACGTAGTCCCAAGTTGAGATGCATTGTTTTTTCGCCGTAAGTACGTATAGATGTTCCATTTGCAGCGTATAATGTGTACGCGCTTGAGTTATTTGCGACTTTTCGATTCTTCGCTGCCAGCACCGATACCTCTGCCCCCGTGTCTATTAAAAATTGTGTACCACTGTTTAAGTCGGTAACACATAGTCGACAGTTTGGGGTATTATTGACGCCGAGTACTGCCACAGTCGGAGTCAATGTTAGTTTTCCGACGGCTTTCGGAATGCGCATTTTTGTTCGTTCCAACATCTAAACGCATTTACGCCATACTTCATATGTGGACGGCATATCCAAGCTGCTTTCCGGGAATTTGATCTTGACCTTGAACGTGACTTTTCGCGGTGCGGTGATCTTCCTATTCGTCCTTGGCCTCTCTTTAATTCTGCTATCTCCATAGCCATACTGTCTAATTTCGCGCGAAGATAGCTCATGTCATTGCTACTTGAAACTTGTGCGATCTGGTTTTGCGGCATGACGTTTTCAATTATCTTGTCAGCAATTTTTGATAGACTATCTAAGTCCTTTGGGTCGGCGACGCTCAAAACGGCTCGTGCTGACGGTGGCAAAAGTTTTGTCCACATTATGCGTAGCGTATCGTCGGGAATCTTGCTTCCGGCTAATTCACGCATCTTGCGTAATAATTGAGATGGCTTTTGATCGCCGAGTTCCATTTCTTCCATCAATTTCTGAAGCTTGCGAGCCTCTGACTCTTCGTAGGCGCTAATGAGACGTGTTTTTAACGCCTTGTATTTGTCAGACTCAGGCGGAGTCGCGATTATATCGCTTACTTGCTGCAACGCATCTAAGCCGAGTCGGGCAACGGCTGCTTGGAATTGCGCATCGTCACCTTTTTTCTGCGGGGCCATCACTGCTTCAAAATGGGCGAACCATAACGTAGGGTACGCCGGCCAGAAGTCTGATATACGAGACTGTATGGAGAGCGTTTCTATCAACGCTCTGTCTTCCACTGGCGGAGCGATCTGGTGTTGTGCAACTGGTACGTAGTTCGTACCGGCTGCGTTCTGCTTAGGACATGTTGCCATTTTCTTGACGTTACGTGCCGGCGATAATAACCGTGAATATTGCCTCTTGAAATTCCAATTGGTGGGACCCGCTTGTGGGAAGCCAATTGAAATGTGCGATCACTGGATATCTCGTTGATGATGTTCTTCAATCTTCTTAGCCGGCAGGCAGAAACCAGGTCCGTTGCTAGTCAGGGTCGGGGTCACCAATGTGAACGTATAGAGGTGGATAAATGAGAGCCATAAGTTCCACACAATATAAGTTCTTTATTAACATAAATGTACGTGTATTTATACAATAATAAATGATGTATCGGCAATATCTCCGATACATATTGGTGGGGAGTACGTGGAAGTAACTACGTGATATTATCTAAATACTCATTACTGCTGAGCCCACAAGGCCCGCCTGATGTTAAGCAGTTACCGTAGCCTATGGACGCTTGCAATACCAGAGTATAACTTGCGTGTTGCCAACCTATATTTTTTACACCAGGGCTTTAAGATGGGCGTATCCCTGGGATAGGAATACATTTCGTTCAAAACGCATACCTAAATGCGCTGGAGACCTGTACTCACACACAGGAACACAACTACACTGCTGTATGTAGTTATTTGGCCGTGGTCTTCTGTAAGGTAGAGGTCCTTCCCCAGTAGGGCTTGCTCGCTAGTTTGGTGCCCTATCTCTCTTTGTTTATTACCTATGTTATGTGATTTATGTTTTAATTTGGTTAAAGCTGTTATAGTCAAATAGGTAGGTAAGTAATTGTCTGTCTGGACTGAGGTATGGGTTCATTCCTGGTAGTAAATTTGTGAGATTCACTTTATATACTTCTCAATTTGAAATCAATTTATAATTTAATAGTAACCCATTATGTCCCACTGCTGGACACGGGTCTCCTCTCCTCTATCAAGAGAGAGAGAGGGTTTAGGCCTTAATTCACACACGCTGGCCTAATGCGGGTTGGTGAATCAGACATGTTTTTAGAATTTCTTCTGAGACATGTGGATTTCCTCACGATGTTTTCCTTCAACGATCAACGATTTCATTCACGATGTTAGCAGATGGCGAATCATTTGATAGTACGTATAAAATCCACAAAGTGAAATTCACATTGGTACTGCCACACGGGATCGAACTCGCACCTCTTGCATGCAAGTCGGTTACTTTCCCACTAGGCCACCACCGCTTCAAATTAATTTATTTGACATCTAATCAACATAAAATCTTTGCAACTTACATAGAGAATGAAACAGTTTTAATTACAATTTTAGACCATCAACCAATCGAACCAGTACTTTCTGAGATTAGCGCGTTCAACCAAACAAACAACAAACTCTTCAGCTGTATAATATTAGTATAGATATACATATAACAAAACAGCCAATTTCACTCACACAAGGATAATCGCTGACCCCACGGTACAAAGGTTAATTCAGAAACATTTCTATCAATTTCGTTACCGAAAATGATGGCTGTTAAAATACGGGCCGTAGCTAATTTCCCTGAAGGCTCACGATTGTCGTCCATAAGTCTATCGGGACATTGAAAGAGCAAATTTATTAGAAAAATATTTCTACGCTAAATAGAGTCACGCTCTGGAGGCGACAGCAAGACTTTCTGACGTTTTTAATCAGTTCTACTGACAACTTGAGGTCGGTAGTCCTTGGAGCCTATTGCATGCTTGATTGCTATGCCATGTTTACTTAAAGTTATTAAAATCAAATTCCTTAATAGTTTTTTATCAAGTATATTATTAAGTACTAGCTGTTGCCCGCGGCTCCGCCCGTCGATGTCGGTTATCGCTGTAAAAAGCCTATGTGTTATTTCAGACTATAATCTATCTCTGTGCCAAATTTCATCTAGATCCGTTCAGTAGTTTTTACGTGAATGAGTAACAAACATCCATCCATCCATCCATCCATCCTTACAAACTTTCACGTTTATAATATTAGTAGGAAATTAGAAATATCACATACAAAACTTAATTTACCAAACGTCCGTGAATCGTACGTTGTGTTACTCAATTAGCTAATAAATATACTATCTCAACCGATAAATGTCCCACTGCTGGGCACGGGTCTCCTCCATACATCTGGAGGGATATTAGCCTACTATACCACGCTGGCCAGATGTGTTGGTATAGGGTTTTGTTTCAAGTTTTCCCTCTCTTGTAGTGGTTATTGTCTGCTTGGCCCCTTAGTCGACTCTTAAGACACCCTTTGGATAGAACGGGCTGGTGACATTTGTATTCTTAATCCGTCACCACACGGACCTGATAAAAATAAAGCCGCTGTTGCTGTTCAGTGAAAAAACACACCCAATGTATTTTTTTACATTTATGCTTTCTCGGACGCCATGCTGACTATAGTGCTATTGTTTAGTCAAATAGTAGAAAATCCTTATTCTCATTTACTCTTTAAAACTAAACAAGATGATAAAGTTAAAGAAACACAGCCTAATATCACATCAACAATAAAAATGTATGCTGGCATTTGTTTTTATGATGTTCATAAGTATCTAGTATTTGATCTAAATGAATAAATGAGTTTGAATTTGACTTTGATATCATCACCAACATTCTGCTTAGTATATACCACTCTGTGCTCAATTCCACATCCACACGTTAAATACGCACATTGCCAACACCCTTAGCCTCTTTCCTCTTGCCATGGCTATAACATTTAATGGTTAGAGCCACCCTATAACTATTAATTGACTAAATAAATTGGGACTTCGGCGACATGTAACTATCGTCAGCTATTGCGAATCACTGCGATCGACGCGGAAACGGTACGGCCCGAACTGTGTTCAAGCTAAATAAAAGGATTTTTCACACCTAGCCGTGTTTACACACTTCTATATAAGAAATTATATTCTCTCTCTCTCTCTAGATAGAGGTGAGGAGACCCGTGCCCAACAGTGGGACATATTATGGGTTGATATTATTATTATATTTGACTGCCTCGGTGGTCCAGTGGCCGCAGTAAGCGCCTGCTGTGCACAAGGATGTGGGTTCGATTCCCACACAGAATAAAACTTTGTGTGACCCACAAGGAATTGTTCTGAGTCTGGGTGTAATTTGTGTCCGTTAATTGTATGTTTGTAAAGTCCCCCGCGACACAGAGCTTGTTCTCTAGTGCGGGAGTCGTCTTTTTTAAAATAATAGAAAAAATAATAATAATATAGAAAATTAAAGATTATTCCATTCCATCTCAGCCATAAGACGTCCACTACTGGACGGCTATTTCCACATCATTCAGTCCTGAGCTGACCTTGTCTATCGGTTGGCCCATAGTGAACGACCATGGATACCACCTATGGATCTGAAATCCATAGGTCATGGCAACACACACTAGTCAAAGACTCTCCGTCTTGAGACACTGCGGTATTTGAGACGAGATGATATAATAATAATAGTAATAGTTTATTTCAGATCGCATTTAAATGCATACTTTTTTTTGTATTAAGTTATATGGTTTAGCTTTCCGAACGCTGCACAACCGAAATATTATTACATACAATTAATATAATCGACTGGCATGTTGATTATTGGTCTAGTGGTTAGTGATCCTGACTACTAAGCCGGAGGACGTGGGTTCAATTCTCACACAGGACAAAACTTTGTGCGGTCTATATAAATTACTAGCTGTTGCCCGTGGCTCCGCCTGCGTGGATGTCGGTTATCGCTGCAAAAAGTAGCCTATGTGTTTTTCCAGACCATAATCTATCTCTGTGCCAAATTTCATCCAAATCCGTGTAGTAGTTTTTACGTGAAAGAGTAACAAACATCCATCCATTCTTACAAACTTTCACATTTATAATATTAGTAATTATAAGCTGATTGTTAGTATGCTTACATAAATTCTTATATATAAAATTATATTTTTTATTTAATAATTATAATTTTATATATGTTGTATGATATATGTGATAATGTATTTAATTTATTGTTTGTCATGTAGTTTAATTTTGTTTTAGTTATTGTACATTCATATACATTTTTTTAATTGTTTTTGAATAAATAAATTAAATTGAAATTGATTTCGAATAAAATTTCAAAATTTTATCGTTCCAATATAATTATTGTAAGACATTATAATAGCATGATCTAAATAAAAGGCCTTTATTTTGTCACAGCCGGTTATTGCCATAAAAAATACCTTTCAAAATTCTTGAGGTAATTTTTTCGACATCGAAATATAATTTGTTGTCCGTTTCTGAAAACGATATCAAAACTCGTTTGTAAGACCAAAGAGAAACGAGCGAAGCGAAAAATAATTTTCAATTGTTGAGAGAACTTCCGAATCGAATTGGATTTGCCACTTTAAAAACCGTTGCAATTTGAGTTCGAAATTAAATGTAGACTGAAACTATTTACAGACTTGGACCTATATTATTATTATTGGAATGCAATTTGAAATTGTTCTCAATTTGAATTATAATTTATTGAAACTACTAAATGTAATACTTACAGTTCGACTAAATTGTACCTTTGATACTTACTTTCCTGTGACAGGTAAATTTTATGTCACAAGAACAATATATATAGGAAAACACCAACCCTAACACAGTCATTTCAAGTTTAAACAAGACGAACCGCGTTTAACCTTTTCTGCTGTCAGAACATTACAACGATCGAATCGAATTGTAACTCACATAATTTGACAGACAACTTTTATCCTACCTACCCCACTCTGTCATGAACACATCTGATTTTGAACTTTGTTTCGAAGCTGTAAGGTTTAATATTTATTTTGAGGTTTTAAGTTAATCCGCTTTCGTTCGTGTTCACGCACCAATATTGCGGTACGAAGTTTTTTAATTAATGATCCTTGGAAGTCTGGCGATTACTGAAGACTTGCTCACGGCGAATCCTAAGTTTTTTTTATTAGCTTCCTTCTGTCAAACTTTGTCTGTTGAGCTTCTGTTTTGATATACCTTTTTTTGCTTTGTCGATGTTTTCCTATTCTGAAACTTGTTGTTTAGGTAATCACAGTTTTATTGTTTTATGTATTATCTGACTTCGTAGCCATTTTATTACGCTTTAAGTAATAAAATATCGTAAGTAAATATGTCATGCTTTGTGTCAATTAACTGCCTTGACGACACAGTGTTAGTGCAATGATTAACTTACTGAGACACCAGGTACGATCCTCGAATCTACTAATGTGGCAGGCAGGATAAGGCTTTTCTGTAAGAATTTCCACATCAGCCAGATTCAATGGATATCCTTAAATTCCTCGGTGAGACTTTTCAACAGTTTTTTCATCTCTCTCGGCAAATCGGGGACACATATAAACGTGTTTTTTAACTTAGGTATTTAGTGTGACGAGTGACATTACTTTTTCCATTAAACAGGAGTAGTAATGCAAGCAATTAATACTGTTATTCAGGTTGTCTTAAATAGATTCATACTGACTTATTCAGACCAGTTAACGAACTGTTTCGACTAATTAATACACGGACTGAAGTAAAAAAAATGTTTGTCGAACACAAAATGTTTTAAATAAGTTGGTCAGTTCGACCAACTTATTTAAAAGTTCGACAGCGCTACTGCACTGTCTGCGTCCATCCCCCATTCGAGTTCACGGTTCATTTGGTTTCGTTTCATTTGTTATTTAATTAAGCAGGTAGTACTATTTTTTTAAATTAAAAGCATAGTTTTACAGAGGTGGACTGATGACCTGGTAAGGGTCGCGGGTAGCCGATGAACAATATCGGCTCATGATCGAGTTTTGTGAAAATCCTTGGGGGGGGGAAAAAGCCAGCAGTGGACGTCTTTTGGCTGAGATGATGATGATGAATAGTGACTGTTACTAATTGTTTAACAGCTGTTTTTTTTATTTGATGTATTTTGACATGAATTTAAAACATATTACATTCTTTAGCTTCTTTTTAATTTTTTTAATTCCGCTCACCTAAATTCAACCTAATCATTTAAAAATATACTTTTTTAAATGTTTTTATAGCCAACATTTACCTGCTTTTCATTCAACAAAATTCTGGCAAAAAATTCTTTGCCTTACAACATATATAAGTAGAATCAGAAAAACCTATTCTTTATTAGCTTTCGTCCATTTACACACTTATATTTGCCTTGCCTTCAGTAAATTGAGTGCTGGAGTTTTGACGAGTTACACGGGAATTCATATTTGCATCTATACTTTTTTAATATTTTTCAAAGCTTTTGACGCAGTCCGTGGTGAAGGAATAGCTGTTGAAATTGTGAAAATATTCGCTTGAAATTCTTTATGAACATCATTTTTTAAATGTAATATGGAGTTGGCAGTTTGTTGAATGAATAAGTGGTTTTTACTAAGTACGAAAGGCGCACTAAAAATCCTGGAATGAATATAAAAATATACTATGCAAAATGAATTTATTGGTGCTTACCCGTGGAACTACCGGTGGTATAATTGATAGTTATTTTGCCCGTGGATATTTATTATTTCTCAAAATATTCTTAGTAAGCATGAACCAATTTCTCATAATAGCACATATCTGCATCACGAAAAAGTTTATGAAAAATGTAAAAAAATAAATAAAAAAATATTGGAATATTTTAAAACTAACACGTTATCGGCGACCCTGTCAGATGACCACACAATACTTTATTTTATAGTCAACTACTTTGTCAACGACGACTTTGTCCGGGTTAAACTATTATCAGCGCAACTTTCTTTTTTTACATTATAACCTTCTCCTGACAATAACAAACACAACAAAAAAGAATTACTGAAATCGGTCCAGCCGTTCACGCGTGATGCCGTGACAAAGGGAAATAGGGATTCATTTTTATATATAAGATTTGCTGTCGATGTCAATTTAAAGAAATTCTCATATTTTCCGAAATACCCTTGCTTTTATTTAATTTCCCCTCACTATTATTACGTGCACCAGTATTGAGTACATCACTACTGAATAACCCAGGTCACGTGGCACAGAATAAAAAACAAAAATGGTCGCTTGCCGGGCCGCCATTAAAAGCTCTCGCTCGAACCGAATACAGGAGCGATTTTTTTTATTTTCATCCTAACCTGGTTTTAGTTCGCATACATAAATATAGAAAAGTGGAATAATAATGACTATTAAAAGATTAAAAAAAACATCGCCTTTATTCCATAGCGATTTATCAAAGTCAAAGTCAAACTCATTTATTCATTTAGATCAAATACATGATACTTATGAACGTCATAAAAACAAATGCCAGCATACTTTTTTTCCTACGGCCAATTCGCTGACTAGGGTTGGGCCTCGAGAAGAATTGGCAAGAAACTCGGGCCACATATCTATATAGATATAAGTAATTGCTGGTACTGACTGACTGACTGACAGATTCCTCAACGCACTGCTGAAACTACAGTGCCTAGGACTGAGATAGTATGCGTACTGTTTCCTTTTACACTGTAGGTGAACACAAAGAAAGGAATTTTTAAAATTGAATCCTTCATTAATATCTTCATTTCTGAAGATGGAGTTATAAAAAATTGTGTTTTATGGGTATAAATAGTTTAACCCAGGTGAAGCCGGGGCGGGCTGCTAGTCTATTATATATCTGCAAAAGTTCTAGCGAAAGACCATTATGTTTAGGGTTAGTACCCTGAAATCCCGAATAGGTATGTTAAGGGTGTGAATGAAACGAAAAAAATATGTCAAGCCACAGATTTTAGCTGTACGATTTCTGTAAGTAGAATATGCACTGTTGTAGATAGCCTAGAAATTTTATAATTTTAACCTAACCTAGGACATTATTTTAATATATATCGATACTAGCTTCCGCCCGCCGCTTTGCCTAAGTATACAATCCTATAAGAACACTGATTTCAACTGCACATTTCTCCGGGACAAAAAGTAGCATATGTGCTATTCCAGGCTATAAGCTATTTCTGTGCCGAATATCACCCGAAATCATTAATAATTGAGTAACAAACATCTGTCCAACCTTTTGTATTTATAATGTTTAGAAATTGAAATTAAAAAGTTATTGAAGTAATAATGTTGTTATTTTATATCCTACTAGCTGTTGCTAACGGCTCCGCCCGCGTGGATGTCGGTTATCGCTGTAAAAAGTAGCCTATGTGTTATTCCAGACCATAATCTATCTCTGTGCCAAATTTCATCCAGATCCGTTCAGTAGTTTTTACGTGAAAGAGTAACAAACATCCATCCATCCATCCATCCATCCATACTTACAAACTTTCACATTTATAACATTCGTGAGGATAAGGATTCGTCTAATATTATAAATGTGAAAGTAAGGATGTATGTATCGATGTTTGTTACTCTATCACGTTAAATCTACAGAACGGATCTGGATGATATTTAGCATAGAGATAGATTAAAGTTTGAAATAGCGAATAGGCTACTTTTTATAGCGATAACCGACATCCACAAGGGCGGAGCCGCGGGCAACCGCTAGTCTATTTATAATAGGTAAATACTCGCACTCCCCGCGTTCCCCCGCATGCCCTACGCCACCCTGCGTGCGGGTGAGTAGTTTAGGGTGTGGGTTGATATATCAGTCAATCAATCAATCATTCAGTCAGGATCAGGACTTTGAATTTTATCCTACTAATATTATAAACGTGAAAGTTTGTAAGTATGGATGGATGTTTGTTACTCTTTCACGTAAAAACTACTGAAAGGATCTGGATGAAGTTTGGCACAGAGATAGATTATGGTCTGGAATAACACATAGGCGGATGGAACCGCGGGCAACGACTAGTATTTTATATCCATACTTAATATTATAAAGCTAAAGAGTTTGTTAGTTTGGTTGAACGCGCTAATCTCAGAAAGTACTGGTTTGATTTTAAAAAAATATTTTTTTGTTGAATAGTGCGTTTATCCAGGAAAGCTATAAGCTATATTACATATATCACGCTATGATCAATAGGAGCGAAGCAGTAGTGAGATATGTTGCAAAATCGGGGAAAATATTCCGAATTACCACGCGGACGAAGTCGCGGGCGACCTCTAGAATAAAGATAAAACTCATGTTACTTATTATTGCAAATGGGAAATAACCTAGACACGAACTTCAAGTTCATATAATTTAATTCTAAAAGCGCTTAACATAACAATGGATTCCCTACAATGGTTCAACGGACTTGAACCCGCGACCTTTCAGTCAACGGTTCACGATCATCAGTCAACAAATCGTTGACTTGTATTGTTGGGCTATAATAGCCTTACATTGTACAACTAAGAGGCTTTGAGTATTTTATTTTGTATTGAAGTTTATAGAAGAAAGGATTTATTTGTTGTAGGTACACTTTTTTTTTAAAGACAACTCCCGCACTAGAGAACAAGCTCTGTATCGCGGGGGTCTTTACAAACATAAAATTAACGGACACTTATGACACCGGTCGGCTGATTCTCTAAGAAACAGTGATCGCAAACTGACAGTTGTGATTACTAGGTGACGGCACACACGATTGCTAAACGTTAAAAAGGCTCGTTTTCGCTCTTACGGAATACCGATTTTTAATCTGACAGCCAGATTTTGCTCAGTTATCGCGATCGCTCCGTTTTCACTCTTACGGAATACTCCTGCCAGACTGTGGGTCACATAAAGTTAACGGACACAAATTATACCCAGACTTAGAACAATTCTTTGTGGGTCACACAAAGTTATATCCTGTATGGGAATAGAACCCACAACCTTGTGCACAGCAGGCGCATACTGCGGCCACTGGACCACCGAGGCAGTCAACTTTAAGTAAGGATTACCTCAATGGCTCAGTGGTAATGCATGAATAGCAAGGTAAATTGGTTTACTCAGGTTTAACCCGAAGTTTAGAATTATAAAGTTTGCTACATTACGACCTAACATGAATGCCTGTTTACGCTTTTTAGAAAATAGGCGTGATGTATTTTTTGTTTTTATTTTAGCTTTGCCCCCAGCTTGGCCTACATGAATTTTAACGGACGCTCTATTTAAAAAATAGCCTTTCTACTTAATTCTGATGTATAAGCCATAATATTGCAAACTTTCATAAAGACCGGCCGTAATAGTATCTGTGTGAAGGAGTTACAAACATTCATCCTTACAAACTTTCATGTGTATAATATTTTTAGGATTGGTTCATATATCATCATCATCATCTCAGCCAAAAGACCTCCACTGCTGGACATAGGCCTCCTCCAAGGATTTCTACTACACTTCATCTTGAGCGGACCTTGTCCATCGGTTGCCCGCAACCTTTGCGACGGCGTTGGTTCATCTGGTTGAAGGCCTGCCTACCCTTCGTTTCATGTATACACCTATTTATAAAATTCTCATGTCACAGTGTTTGTAACCAAACTCCTCCGAAACGGCTAAACCGATTTTTATGATTTTTTGTGTAGGTATATTTGGTAGGTCGGAGAATGTGTCGTAAGCTTTTCTTATACCCTTAAGGGATGTTATGATTCGGCATTAAAAATACTTATGATCCAAAATTTTCACCCTTCTACCACCAACCCCTAATTTTTAATAAAAAAATATCATATGGTAAAATAACGTTTGCCAGACCAGCTTGTTATGTTATAAATAAGTAAAATATTTATCTTTTCAAGTATAGTACTGAGTAGTTTAAATACTAAGATATTTCAAGAATCCTACCAAAATTGTTTTATCTGTAGGAAAAATTGTTGAGAATGTAAGACATTTTCGTGGGATTTTTCCCGCGGTTATTACATCGGTGGCTTTAGAGGCTTTCACTAAAATGTGTCGGCTTGACACACACCTCTCTCGATACGAGATAATGGAGATAGCTCCGGAGATTGCTAGCCATACCTACATTATTTCTGATAGAATATTTTACTTCTTAGTGCCTCAGTGGCACAGCAATATTTTTTTTTACATTTTATAATGAAATTCCAATCTTTGGATGGAGATTATATTGGTAGGATTAAAAATAGTATTTGGAGTACTATCGCGATAAAAATGAAATAAATTCAATAGCTTATGCTCTACAGTTAACGAACCAGGCAATAGGCAAATTAGCTAAAGTCACGTCATTTGGCAAAAAAACACTTAAATTTTGAATTTTGTAAAAAGTATTTTTTTACTAAATTTTTAATTAAGTACCTGCTTTTTAAATACATATATTATACTAGTGGACCTGGCAGACGTCGTCCTGCCTGAAAAAGCTGAAATACCGACAGCAACGCCACCTACCGGGTCCAATTGTGAATCTAAACCATCCAGGGCCCTACCCAACACACACACAAAATTTCATCAAAATCGGTCCAGCCGTCTAGGAGAAGTTCAGTGACATACACACGCACACAAGAAATATATAGAAAGATATGTATAGATTATGAATTGAATTATTGAAGTAGTGCTTAAGACTACCATGTCATGGTCCCGAGTTCTATACCCAAATATTTCAATTGGTATTCTATCCAAAAATGATCAATATCAGTGAATATCTTACAGTTAACTTGGCCTCTATTTCTTTGTGTGTTACCCCCTTATCTAACCTTACAAAGTAGAGGCATGATCAATGAAAAGTAATTAGGTAATCAATTCACGATTTACAAATGTGTTGCCGAACTTACCAATAGATATAAAATGAAAAGCTTCAGTCTAATACGACGTAAGTAATAATAATAGCAACCTATATATGTCCCACTGCTGGGCGCGGGTTTCCTCTCTTCTATCAAGAGAGAGAGAGAGCTTAGGCCTTAATTCACACACGCTGGCCTAATGCGGGTTGCTGAATCAGACATGTCTTTACAATTTTTCTAAGACATGTGGGTTTCCTCACGATGATTTCCCTCATCGCTAACAGATAGTAAAACATTTGATTAGTACCTACTAATTCCACAAAGTGAAATTCACATTGGTACAGTAACCCGGGATTGAACTCACACCTCTTACGTGCAAGCCTGTAATTTTCCCACTCGGCCACCGCCGCTTAGTATGACGGACATAATGAACCAAGTATCGACCGATGCATTTCACATCGACAGTATTAGCAGTAATAATACTGTTAATAATAAAGTGGAAATCTATATCTGTACTCACCACAGAACGTTGCGACTACGAAACCCTATAATTCTATCGTTTAGAATTGAAATGTATTTCAAGGAATGTCAAGTAAATTTATTATGAAGACGAACGGTGCTTTGAAATACTAGATTTCCATTTAATTTATGGTGACACCTCCGTTACTCCCACTTCAACTTTATAATAGTATTCATGGTTCTAGGTATTATAAGTAAAGACCAGTTGTACATAATATCCCGAGTCCCAATTGCTGTACTTGATAATCCAGAAGAAGATAGAAAATAAGGTAGAAGGTACGATTAGGTTGTGGAATGAGCTCCCTGTCAAGGTTTTCCCGAGAGACTATAACATGGGGTTCTTCAAGAAAGAAGTTATAAGGTTTCTAAAGGGTCGGCAACGCGCGAGTGATACCACTGGTGTTGCAAACGTCCATAGGCTACGGTAACTGCTTTCCATCAGGCGGGCCGTATGCTTGTTTGCCTCCTTGATAGTATAAAAATACACAGTATTATATTATCTGCGGTAGAATATAATATAGGTAAGAGACAATGAAATTTGCATTTTATTGAATTGCAAAGCTCATGGCAGTAGTTGAATTTAAACTATTATAAATAAAATAGAAGCTGACGGTTAACACCCGGAACTTTAGGATTGCTCACTAGTTTAAAACTCAACCGTGACCGCTTAGTTTTTAGTTTATATACGTAACATGTCCTTGCAAAGTTTTGTGAGTCAACAAAATAAAGTCAACAACTCGTGGGGACAAGCTGCAGGCCTTTTTCACGTACACATCTGTACACTGACTGATAGGAACGGCAGGGTATTCCGTAAGAGCAAAAACCGAGCCACTGCAAACACTGAGCAAAATCTGGCTGTCAAATTGAAAATCGGTATTCCGTAAGAGCCTTTTTGACGTTTAGTCAATAGATTGTGCCGTCACCGAGCAATCACAACTGTCAGTTTGCGATCACAACTGTCAGTTTGCCATCGCTGTTTCTTAGAGAAATAGCCGGCGGATCTCGGTATGTAAAGATCACGAATGACTAATAAATTTAAAAGATCGCCTATAGATCATAATACTCATATTATAAACTAGCTGTTGCCGCGGCTCCGCCCGCGCAGATGTCGGGTACCGCGATAAAAAAGCCTATTCGCTATTCCAGACTATAATCTATCTCTATGCAAATTTTCATACTTTCTAATTTATAATATTAGTATTCTACTAATATTAAAATAAATTATAAATTTGCATATTCATGTGAATTATTAGTAGGAAAGGAAAGAAAAGAGGAAGGAAATGAGGAAAGACATATTAGTAGGATGCGAAAATGATCTCGATAAAATTTGGCACATTGATAGTTATAGTCTGGAATAGCAATTTATATCCCGAAAAATAACATTTTTCGCGTTGGATTATACTTGCGGGCGTAACCGCGGGCGGAACCTAGTCAGTGATCTAATTGTGATCAGATTGTTATGAACGCACACTATGTGAGAAGATTATTAGTACGTATCTTTTCATGAAATAAAAAGTCTTCAACAGAATATTCAGTGCCTAAATACATCTATTTTACTTTCATTTGCAATGTATTTGATCCAATAATATGTATATTTATACTAATATCCCACAAATGAAAAGTATACATAATTTGTTAAGTAATCATTTTTGAAACAGTTTCAAAAGTCACTGTATCAAAGAAATATCAAATAAACAACATAATAATTAAGTTGTTTTATGAAACGAAAAATAAATTGAGAAAAAGACGATTGGCAAATATAAATGACAGAAAATCGATTTACGAACGAGAAAAACGTAATTTCCGAACGTGATTAAGTTTTGCTCTCATCTATCACTTCCTTAATTTATCTATGAGTACATAGTATGTGTGTGAGTACAGGTCTCTAGCGCTCATTTAGGAATGCGTATTAAAAGAAACGTTTTCCTATCCCAGGGATACTACATCTTAAAGTCCTTGTGTAAAAAAGTGGGTCGGCAACGCGTGTTGCCACCTCTTATATTGCAAGCGTCCATAGGCTACGGAAACTTTTTAACAGCAGGCGGGTCGTATGCTTGTTTGCAACCCAAGTTGTGTATCTAAGATATATATATATTACTAGCCGACCTGGTAGATGTCGTCCTACTTAGAAAAGCTGACATACTGACAGCTATGCCACCCGAACACACTCACAAAATTTCATTAATATCAGCCGAACCGTTTAGGAGGAGTTAGATACATATATAGCTAATTCGTTAGATACATATATTTATCTAACTCTTCCTATAAAAATACAAAAAAATATATTTTATTTTTGTATTTTTCTCTTATAAATTTAATGATATTGTCTAACAGCTACGGATTGAAGAAGACTAGTCCCCACGACACAGGGAATCTTAGTGTGGAGACTTGAGAACCCTACTATTGTATTGTACCTCTTTAAAGACAATAAATAAATTATTATTATTATTATATCATCATGCCCGTCTCACATTGAGGTAGGTAGAGACTATAGTTCCGACCGGCCGGCTGATTCTCTAAGAAACAGGGATCGCAAACTGACACTTGTGATTGCTCGGTGACGGCACACACGATTGCTAAACGTCAAAAATGCTCGGATTTCGCTCTTACGGAATACCGATTTTCAATCTGACAGCCAGATTTTGCTCCGATTTTCAGGCAATATAAGTATCAGGGTAATCTGAATATCATCGAGGTATTCCAGCTAGTCCTAGAAAATGTTGAGGAAAAAAAGTTTAATTAACTCCAATAAATATAATAAAAAAATGTTTTTTTTTAAGAATGGGTTTAAAGAAAATCCTGTAAATAATCGATATCAATGAATAAATCCTCCTATAATTGCAAATAATACATAAAGCGAAAACCGAGCAAAATCTGGCTGATCTGACAGGCAGATTTTGCTCTGTTATCGCGGTCGCTCGGTTTTCGCTCTTACGGAATACCCCAGCGGGTGTTGTGGTGTAAATTAGAAGAGACCTATTCAACGGTGGATTGAAAAAGACTAATTGATTGTACCAACTAACATCTGAAATTCATAATTTTTTGTTGATGTGTAGAAAAAGAGTGTTAATGTTTAGTTCAAATGAAAGTCAATGTTTAAATAAATTCAGAAGAATTATTATCATAATATTATTACGTAGGTGCTTTTGAAAAATAAAGTTGAGAGAATTTCATTATAACTATATTACAGAAGACAAATTGGATATAATAAAAACTGTTATTATACTAATCTTTACTGAGGCAATATCTTCTTCTATTTTTAACAACTATTTTATCGCATGCTTCTGCGAACAGTTATAGCCAATGTACTCGTAGATATGGAAACTGTTTCGATGGCTCAGTGGTCTATGTGTTTGACTGCTGACCCTCGTCGGGCCAAAGATCGATATTGGGTTTTTCTGACAAGATATTAACGGCAATCCGACATGACCGGTGTGAGGTCAGACGTATGACTTTACGTGCTTTCCGAGGCACGGGGGTGTAATATATATATATATATTACCAGCGGACCTGGCAGACGTCATCCTGCCCAGAAAAGCTAACGTATTGACAGCTGTGCCACCCGAACACACACAATTTTATTAAAATCAGCCGAGCGGTTTAGGAGGAGTACAGTGACATACACACGCACAGATGAATTATATATAAAGATACATATATAATCATGCACGTCTCACTCTCGACCGACGACCGGCCGGCTGATTCTCTAAGAAACAGCGATCGCAAACCGACAGTTGTGATTGCTCGGTGACGGCACACACGATTGCTAAACGTCAAAAAGGCTAATTTTATCGCAAGCTACTGCGAACAGTTATAGCCAATGTACTCGTAGATATGGAAACTGCTTCGATGGCTCAGTGGTCTATGTGTTTGACTGCTGACCCTCGTCGGGCCAAAGATCGATATTGGGTTTTTCTGACAAGATATTAACGGCAATCCGACATGACCGGTGTGAGGTCAGACGTATGACTTTACGTGCTTTCTGAGGCACGGGGGTGTAAACACCGCCAATTTCCAAACTCCGGGCATCTATTGTGAATTTCTTAACAGGAAAACCCAATATCAATTTTTGGCCCGACCCGGGAATCGAACCCAGGACCTCGTGATCAGCAGTCTCACACATCGACCACTGAGCCACAGAGGCAGTTAATATTAATTGAGTGGCAAACAAGCATACCGCCCGCCTGATGTTAAGCATTTACCGTAGTCTATGGACGCTTACAATACCAGAAGTATCACGAGCGTGTTACCAACCCATTTTTTTACACCAGGGCTTTAAGATGGGAGTATCCCTGGGATAGGAATACGTTTTTTTCAAAACGCATCCCTAAATGAGCGCTGGAGACCTGTACTTGCACACAGGAACACAACTACACCGCTTCTGTAAGTTGAAGGTCCTTCCTTAATTGGGCTTGCTCGCTAATATATGCTCCCTATCTCACTTTTTTACGGTTAAAGGTATATATATAAATTTCATTTCAATAACAGGTGGTCAATTTCATGGAACGCTCAATAACTGCAACAGTCTGCTATTAAGCCCTCGACAAATAAAACCGGCCATATTTCTTAGAAGCCAGCTGTGGCACCACCGCCATTAAGTACCAACTGTGTTACCACAGTAATTACTATCGATTTTCTTTCTATTACCCATCCATTATTGATGAGTGTTATAACTGCCAAGGTTTTCACATAAAACGTTATTCTATTGACATTTTATTTATGTTAATAACTAACGTTTAAGTTTGCGGATTGCTTTGGAATTGCGCAGTGGTATTGCGCATTACTGCCACGATTAGGTTCGATCCCTGGATTAGGTAAGTATATTTTGTTTTGTCTAAAAATATTGAGTACTAGTTGTTGCCTGCGGTTCCGCCTGCGTTGATGTCGGTTATCGCTGCAAAAAGTAGCATATGTGTTATTCCAGACCACAATTTATGTCTGTGCCAAATTTCATCGAGATCCGTTAAGTAGTTTTTACGTGAAAGAGTAACAAACAAAAATCCATTCTTACAAACTTTCACGTTTATAATATTAGTAGGATTTTACGAAGTGAAGTAAATACACACGGCAATGGAGATAGCTGTACAGGCCCGCTATATAAAGATTAGTGTTTTATGAAAACCATTGTATATATTTCTGTGGAATTTGGTAACAGTATACAATTAGAGTAATCCTACAGATAAAAATATATTTCACACAAATTCATGTGCTGGTTTTCCTTAAAAACTAATCCTCATAAAGCGGCCCTGTACAGCTACCTCCGTTGCCAATTGTATATATCTGCCAACCCCTTAAAAGAAAAAGAAAACAATATAAGGTACTTTATCCAACAGGGTATGACGTGGTAGCTTACCATGACGTGTTAATACACGTTATATACACTTTAAAATAAAATAAAATAAACTTAATCGCTATCATATATCAAGACATTGGTGAGACTGCCCTGAGAGCTCTCAGGGCAGTCTCACCAATGACTTGATTATAGCGATTTATTTTCGATTTTAATTTAAATTCCGAACATAAGAATCCTAAGATAGGTAATAAAGTTAACTCCTTACAAAATTCAAATGCAAAAATAAATTACTATTAATCACTAAATCGGGAAGGCACTAGGCGCTCGGTGGCAACACCAGAGCAGACAAATACTATTTTACTCATTATTATAACGTAAGTATAACAAAGAAAGGCTATTATCATAATTACATCTTGATCAACGTGATCTTCAGCATAACGGTTATTTAATTATGAGTACTACACAGGTTGTCGACAGGTGGTCAAAGTTGAATCAATATGACGTCAGAACTACACTAGTTTTTATTACGAATCCTATATCTATACTAATATTATAAAGCTGAAGAGTTTGTTTGTTTGGCTGAACGCGCTAATATCATAAAGTAATTACATATCCTCCTGCTAGCCACTACTACCCGGGTATTCTTTGGATAGCAGGTCTTGTTTGTTATTTTCATTAGTGTATTTTATCATTTACCTAATAAAAATAGTTTTATTTATACAAATTCAATTTTTTTTTGGTTGACCGTACTTTTCTAAGACATACTTTGTATTTTTATTCGTGGGCCAGAAAGACTACTAAAAAATATTTTTTAAATCTAAAAGTGGCATTCGGGCCCACGTGCCCGGGCCCATAAGCCACCCGTCCTCGGCAACTCAGAGCTTGTTCTCTATTGCTTAGTTTGATCACAGTTTAAGGGCTTAATCGTACGTATATTATACAGTTATTAGTTGTATGTTAACGAAGTAGGTATAATCAAAAGACTGGTGTAGTAAAAACTAATGGAAAAAGCGACGTTCCTTAATTAAGTTGCATTGTGCACTAACTCTGCTATTCGTTTCAACCATTTTAGGGTTCAGTACGAAAAGGGTAATATTACCCTACTGGTATTATATTAATGCATGGTTTTCCTACGGCCAATTAGCTGACTAGGGTTGGGCCTCGAGAAGAATTGTCAAGAAACTCGGGCCACTCTTTTTAATTGCCAGAGTATAATATAGATTTAACAATTACAGATATAGATTTACTTCGCACATAATGTATGTAAGTACTTACAAGTTTGTAATACAAAAATGGCCGCTGACCGGGTCAAGTCAATTGTACCATTTCAAGTGGTACACGCCCCCTGGTGTCAATATATTGAGTTACTTCCCGACACGTGTCATCATTACTGTTCGTCGCATGTCGTATTCACGGAAAATTTTTCGTTAATATTTTCATTTGGTTTTTGTACGTACGGTCGGCAACGGAGTTAGCTGTACAGGGCCACTATATGAAGATTAGTTTTTAAGGAAATCCAATGTATGAATTTGTGTTCAATTTATTTTTATCTGTAGGTTTAGTATACTTGTACCAAATTCCACAGAAATATATACAATGGTTTTCTTAAAAAACTAATCTTCATATAGCGGCCCTGTGCAGCTAACTCCGTTGCCGTGTGTACCTGTTTTTTAAATGTTTATGGGAAAAAAAAATTTTACAGGTCAGGTCAGGACCGAATAGAATAGAATAGAATAGAATAGAATATCATTTATTCCAGTACAGGGCACACAAGAACAACTTACAGAATAGCCATGAGAATACACAGTAAGAACAATATCAAAATAAAAAACAACAAGAACAAAGATACAAAAATAGACATTGTGCTGCTCTGCAAGCCCATACTGGAAAAGGTCACCATCTCAGCATAAGCTAGGCGCAAGCACCTAGCGCTGGTTTTCAGTTGGCAACCTTAAGTGAAGCACGGACAGGGGTATCGAGGGGAAAATATATAAAGATGTGTAAATAATAAAACAGTGTTACAAAAATAAAATATACTTACATACAATAATAAGAATATAACTATATAAAGCGTATCGGTAACTGCTATGGAAGGCCACTGATCTGTGAGAAGGTATATTCAATTGATTAGCACAGCGTCTACTCTCACGTTCCCGGTTACTTTTGATCCATAAAAAATTATATAATATTCATATTTAATTATAAATTATTTAGATATAAATTATTTCGATATAAATTAAATTAAAGGTTTAAATTAAGAGAATATAAAATATTAGAATTTGTGAAATTAATTATATAAAAGATAAATTAAGATTGACTTTTTCGGTAGCTAATTGTGAAGTTAACAGAAATCCTTTTAGCTTAGTCTTAAATACATTTATGTTTTTCATGTCCCTAATCGGGGGTGGTATATTATTCCAACATTTGGATGCGGCGTATCGGAAACTGCCACGGAAGGCGGCTGATCTATGCGAAGGTATAGTAAGTTGCTGAGCACAGCGTCTACTCTCACGTTCCCGGTGACTATTGACCCATTGAAATTTACAGTGTAGATATGAAGGAGACCGTAATTTAATGATTCCGAACATAAGACAGGCCAGATGTAGTTTCTGTCGTGATTTCATTTTTAAAATACAGTGCTTGTTTAAATAAGGTGTGATATGAGTCCTAGGTGGTATATTAAAGCAGAAACGGGCACAAGCATTTTGAACTCTCTGGAGTAGTTTTTCTGTGCGTGCTAAGAGTCTTGGACCAAATACTGTGTCTACATAAATAAGTTTTGACAATACTATAGACTCGACTAGTAGAATCCTCAACTCTTCACTTAAATAAGGTCTCAGCTTATATAGGATTTTTAACCGATAAAAGCAATTTTGCACACAATTTGAAACGTGAGATTCAAATCTTAGGCTTTCATCCATAATCAGACCAAGATTGCGAGCTTCGCTGACACGCTCAATGAGTACTCCCATCATCCTTATATCAATATTGTTCGGCCTCATCTTATCCAGTTGACTTTTTGTTCCAATAAGCATGTATTTTGTTTTTGATGGGTTAGGAGTAAGTGAGTTATCATTTGACCATTTTGCTATCCTGTTAAGGTCCTCATTTATAGCTTTCGTAGCGGACTCAAATTCGTGAGGTTGAAATGAAATATATATCTGTAGGTCATCCGCATATACATGATACCTACAGTTTTTTATAACATTAACTACATCAGCGCTATATAAATTGTATAACGAAGGCCCTAGTATTGAACCTTGAGGGACCCCTTTGTTCACCGATTTTATGTCTGATGACAGCGTTGATCCTTCAACACTTTTAATTTCTACAACTTGTGCACGGTGGCTAAGGTAACTATTGAACCACCTGATTGTATTTGAATCAAAGCCATAGTATGCCAGTTTCGAAATTAACAGAGGCACATTGATCGTATCAAATGCCCTGGAGAAGTCCAACAGTACCAAAACCGTACATAGACCTTCATCCTGTGCCGCTAGTATATTGTCAGTAACGTCTAAAAGGGCTGTGGCAGTACTGCGGCGCCTTCTAAAGCCTGATTGGTCTTCCGGGAGAATATTATTACACTCAAGATATTTGGTCAGCTGAGTATTAACCACCCTCTCTAAAACCTTTGATAAGAATGGCAAGATGCTTATAGGCCTTAGATCTTTCAGATCGACAACATTATTTGACTTTGGAATGGGACGAACGATGGCAACCTTCCATGCATCTGGAAACGTTGAAGTAGTTATGGAGCAGTTTATAATATAAGTTAAGATATCTGCGGTTTCAGGAAGAGTTAACAAAAACATATTTAGAGTAATTCCATCATAGCCTTCTGCATTTGATTTGAGACTAGACAATATTTTCAGAATATTAGTTTGATCTACTGGCTCTAGTGAGAATGTCGAATGACTAAATCTATTAAACTCATAATATGTGAGGGTAGACAGTGTTACTGGGGTGTTAGGGACGTTTAAGAAATGATGATTAATTAAATTAGGGTCATTAATGTGTGGGGGAAGATCAAAATTAGTTTTAGGCGGCAGCACTGTACTCGTACTTTTAAGGTTTTGCCATAGTAATTTTGGGTTTTTAATCTTATTATTAATGCTATGTTGGTAATATGATTTTTTTTCGTGATACAGTGAAATGTTTACCAAACTTTTAAGATCTTTGTAATATATTTTTTTACTAACACTTTTAGTTTTTAAATAGGATAAACGAGCCTGGTTACGGAGATGCATCATGAATTTAATGTTTGACGTTAACCATGGGTATGACCTTTCTTTAACTATGCGTGTTTTAATTGGAGCATATTTATCAAATATTGTCATGAGAATCGAGTTAAGATAGGTTACCATGACGTCCACGTTACCAGCTCTCATGTGGTAAACCTTGGGGGAGGCCTATATCCAGCAGTAGACGTCTTATGGCTGAGATGGGTGGATGGATTTTTTTTGGGTATTATATTTTTGTACTACCAAGGAGGTAAACAAGCATACGGCCCGCCTGGTGGTAAACAGTTACCGCAGCTTATGGACGCTTGCAACACCAGGAGTATCACTCACGCGTTGCAGACCCGCACTTCAACTTTTTTCATGAAGATCCCCATGCTAAAGTGATAATAATATAAAGTAAGTTAAGTTCAAACTTAGTTATTAGAGCATAAATAATATATTGTGTCCGAGTCATCAGCAACTCAAAATTACATAGGGTCCAGTCCTATGTAATTTTAGGGCTAGGCTAGGGCTCTCCTAATTCACGCCACAGCCAGGTCCTCCGTCTTCACCTTTTAATGTCGGTCTGACCGGTAGGCGTCTAACCTTACATTTACCAAGTCGTGGTCTCAACTCCAGGACTCGCTTGCTCCAGCGAACATCGGCCCTTCAGCAGATATGGCCAGCCCATTGCCACTTCAGCTTGCTTAGCCTGCGAGCTATATCGGTAACTATAGTATTTTGTCGGCTAAACTCATTTTTAAGTCTATTTTATTAGTTTTTATTTCATTAATATTTTACTCTTATTTCATTTATTATTATTTATTATAAAAAATACCAACTGTTTCTTAATATTAACTTATTATTTATTTGAATTATTAATATATTAAATAATAATATAATATTTCCGGGACAACTCACATATCGCTATCTGATCCCAAAATAGGCAGAGCCTGTACTATGGTAACCAGACAACTGATAAACATACTTATATATTTCTAAATACATACATATTATAGATAAATTACACCCAGACACAGAACAAAAATTTGTGCTCATCACACAAAGATTTGTCCTGGATGGGAATCGAACCCACGATCTCCGGCGTAGCAGTCAGTGTCACTAACCACTAGACCAACAGGCCAGTCAATAATAAAACACATACCTAACTCGAGGTAAAATAATATCAAAAGATTTTTACTTTGAATTTTAGGAACATAAACAAATTGTTCCTCAATAATGTAACGCCACATTCCAATTGTTATAATTTGATATAGAAATAGAACAATAACATGAAATATACAGACACATTTATGACGTACACAATACATACATTTTGTGTTATTTTAAGCGAGTTATGGCTTTGAAATAGAAAATTGTTCGACGGTAATTATATCGTTAAATAAAGGTTCTTTGTTATAAAGGCTCTATATCAAAGAAAAGTTGAGACATGTCGGTGACGACAATTTAAATAAAACTGGGTGATCAGAGAGCTGGCCTATTTCTCGCCTGCCATCCAACGTGGCAATGCTGCTAGCCTTCTGGGCACGTTCCCGATAGATAGTGATGTTGAGGAATATTTTGACGCCTAAACGACAGTTTTTTTTCTTATTTTGTTTATTTTTATTTTATGTTTTTCTTACCTTGTAAGTTTAAAATTTAGTTTGATGTATAAAGTGTAAAAAATGTATATTCACTTTTCATTTTTTTTTTCATTTTTTAAAAGACAACTCCCGCGCTAGAGAACAAGCTCTGTGTCGCGGGGAACTTTACAAACACACAATTAACGGACACAAATTACACCCAGACTCAGAACAACTCTTTATGGGTCACACAAAGTTTTGTCCTGTGTGGGAATTGAATCCACAAGCTCGTGCGCAGCAGGCGCATACTGCGGCCACTGGCCACACACGAGGCAGTCTACACTGTTTCTGTAAATAAATAATAAGTTGTTATTTATTAGAAACTGGGTAATAGTGTTGCGCGACAAAAACTACACAATTTCTGTGATTCCCAAATTGTTGTCCCAAGTCTGGGTGCACTATGAGTCCGTTAATTGTATGTTTGTAAAGTCCCCCGCAATACAAAGCTTGCTAGTGCGGAAGTTGTCTTTTTAAAAAAATAAAAAAAAAGTTGTAATTTTTTCTTTAGTGAAGAGCTACGTTAATATCAACCCTGTTAATGATAAGTGTGTATCTGTTGGACATTGGCATACGTTTGGAATGATTGAGTTTTGACAACAAACTACTTCTTGTAAATAATATTTTTAAAAACCCATGTATAAACTTTTTTTAAATATTTCATTGACTGCCTCGGTGGTCAAGTGGCCGCAGTATGCGCCTGCTGTGCACGAGGTTGTGGGTTCGATTCCCACACAAGACAAAACTTTGTGTGACCCACAAAGAATTGTTCTGAGTCCGGGTGTAATTTGTGTCCGTTAATTGTATGTTTGTAAAGTCCCCCGCGACACAGACCTTCTTTTCTAGCGCGGGAGTTGTCTTTTTTATAAATAAAATAAATAAATATCAATAAAAATATTGTTCTGAAAATCAAAAAATGTTTCCACGAGGTAGAAACGAAGTGCCTTAATTTCTTACAATCAGGGCTTTATGCATGGTTGTCACGTCAGCGAAATAAAATAAAAAATAAGCCAATTTATTCAAAACTCTAGTTTAATAAACTGAAATGGTCGATGCAAACTTCTTTCCACGGCAATTTATTGCAACAACTTTTTCAATAAATTGAAATTCAAAACGTACATTGTACCGACGACGCAAAAAAGCAATTATAAGCTTTCTTGTGCCATTATTTTATACAAAGTTCTTCGTTTCGGTGTTTTGCCGACACTGGAACAATGTAATGAGCTTTCGAACACGAAAACTTTCGACTTTGTTAGTAAGAAACTTTAAAAGACATGCTTAAAAATAATGATAATATGGTAAAAGTTCATGTACTTCGTGTTAAATGGTTCATCATTTCACAAACTAAACTTAGTTATTTTTTCGGTTTACTCATAAAGGTGTTACATAAATTGCATAGTTATATTTATGTAAACCAAAATAAATGGTATATACTTTGGGAAATTAGTCGGGCTTGCTCGCTAGTATGGTGTTCTATCTCTCTTAAAATATGTATATCACTTAAATGAATGATTAAAGGAAAAATCAACAGTTGAAAGAGTGCCGTCTATAACCTCATCCCTCTCACTCTGAGATAAAGCCAGAACCAGATTATCAGCTCTATAAGAAACCCTTGTACTATTAGACAGATTCTGAGCTAATATTCTATAAATCTATACTAATAAAAGGGGAAAAAAAATATTTTAGTTTTTTTTTGTTTATTTTAATCAAAAACTACTTAACCGATTTTAAAAATTCTTTCACCATTAGAAGCTACATTATAAGCGGATAACATAGGCTATATTTCATTGAAAAAAAATACAGAATGCAAGCGAAAAATTAATAAAATTAAATATTCACCCGTACGGAGCTGGGACATGCCGCTATTATAATATACAAATGTTTAAGTACCAACTAAGTTCAGCCCAAGAACAGCTTAAAAAACAAACTCTATTAAACTGTACATAGCCACAAAATGTGCTGACCCTGTACGCCAATAACAGGGTAAAGATAATTACTGGTTAACCGGGTCATCAGTGATAACCGGCCGGTCGCAATTAGCCGAGTCAAAGGTTTACTTATAGGCCTCACAACTAGTTTGTGAGCAATCATTTTTAAATTCATCATTCATGTTAGATGACTTGTTATTTTCTACAAGAGAGATCTATAAGATCGTAATATGGTCTAGAAGACAAATGTGATAATTACACAATTTCGATAATATTTTAATGACAAATGTGCATTTAATACATTTGGCACTATTAGCACATTTTTTGTATGTGAATTCGTATATCGAACAAATTGAAAATGGAACGTTTTTTTGGTTCACTTTGTCTTTACGTCATACTACCTTATGTCATGTAGACCAATCAGTAGATAATTTTGCCTATTTAAATAAAGTGGGAATGACATGACTATGTATAATATTATATGATACTAGTTTCCATGATTTTAGATATTTATTTTCACTTATAGCACTTTAAGTACCTATACAACAACTGTAAATCACTTATAAATAAATACATTTTATTATATTATACTAGCAGTCCACCCCGACTTCGCCCGAGCTAAACTATTTGCAGCGCAACGTTCTTATTTTTTTAAAATAAGAACCTTCTCTTTATAATAACTAACACAACATTAAAAGAATTAGCGAAATCAGTTCAACTGTTCGTGATTTGCGCTTAGCAACACATTCAGCGATTCATTTTTATATTATAGATTATATTATAGTTTCCAACCGCGGCATACCCCGCGCGTGCAATCCTACGGAAATGGTGATTTTTCTGAGATAAAAAGTAGCCTATGTGCTATTGAAGACTATAATCTGTATGCCAAATATCATCCCGATTCTTTTAGCCATTTTGGCATAATTAAGTAACATCAGTAGGGACTAAGTACGATTAGCTTTTTTAGCAATAAAGTAACAATGGTGTTTTGACTGCATCAGCTGGTATGATACCATACTTTTATTTTACAAAAGATTGTAATTATCTGGCGATTAAAAAGAGTGGCCTGAGTTTCTTGCTATAGTTTATTTCACATAGCATGGGTACGGTGACGTTTGACATTTGAAGATAAGGATGAATGAAAATGATCGAATCAATCTCTACTAATCAGCTAATTGAATGATGAAGAGCCTAGAGTATTCAATCGATAGGTTTTCATTTAATCGTCTATTATTTTCGTTGATATTTATCTTCAAATGTAGAACGTCACAGTACCCAAGCTATGTGAAATAGACTATAGTTCTTCTCAAGGCTCCGCGTCAGCGAATTAGCCGTAGGATAATTTAGCTGACATCATCTTTCTGGTTTATTTATAATTTATGACCTTTAATAGTGTTACTTTGTAACCTAAATGAATAAATGAATTTTGAGTTTGAGTTGAGTTTGATCCATCTATCCATCCAAACCAACATTTACAACATTAGTATAGATTGTCTTTCAAGTAAAATTGATCTTGAAAATTCAAGTTGTTCGACCTTAAAGATCGTAATCTTAAATTAAAGATCACAAATTACATTTTCACAAAATAAAGCCGAAGAAAATACTCAGTACAAAATTATGCCCTTTTTATGTAAACATTTTATCATAATTCTGATACAGACTAAGAAACAGCCGACGAAAACATAAAATTAACTTCGTAATTTTCACTCCAAAATAATATTTTAAGTAATCCGTGCGAAGTGATGATTTCGTGAAAATATGATTTTTGCACATTTAATCTAAGATGTCAGTTCTAGCTCAAACCTCTTAGGTCTTAAATTTAGGCTACAAAAGCTGTGTGAACAATTAATTATAAAATCATCACACTTTTTGCAAGGCAGCAGTCTTTTTGAATACTAGATAAGCAATAAATGCGAAAACGTGATACCAAAACAAAGTAAGGCCCCTGTCATATACCCGAGCGTCTTTTGTTTTTGTTATGGAATGCATTAGTAGACTTGACGATACAATGTCTCTGTCATGTAGAATTTATATCATCGTGCTAACGAACTAGAGTAAAAGAGTTAGATATATTTACTTCGAAATGTTTGTTGGTTTCGAAGGTACGTCGGCATAATGGGAGGAATGCAGGCTTCAATATTTTGATATAATTATGTATAATGTATTATATTAACTGCACAGGTGGCTCAGTGGTCGATTAATGTGACTACTGATCACGAGGTCCCGGGTTCAATTCCCGGGTCGGGTTAAAAAATTGATATTGGGTTTTGCTGTCAAGAAATTCACAATAGATGCCCGGAGTCGTCGTAGTCGGATCCGGTCGTGTCGGATTGCCATCCCACCGGACTATGAGAGTGTAGGAATAGAGAGTGCACCTGAGTTTGCGCACACACTTGTGCACTATAATATGTCCTGCGCAGTTGGCTAATCTCCGTTGAGATTGGCCGCCGTTACCGAAATTTGGTTAGGACATCATTAAAAATATATTAATACTAGCTGTTGCCCGCGGCTCCGCCCGCGTGGATGTCGGTTATCGCTGCAAAAAGACTATGTGTTATTCCAGACCATAATCTATCTGTGTGCCAAATTTCAACCAGATCCGTTTAGTAGTTTTTACGTGAAAGAGTAACAAACATCCATCCATCCATCCATCCATTCTTACAAACTTTCACATTTATAATATTAGTAAGGATATATTGTATGGGTTCCCTACTCTATATGTTAAGCTCAGTGCCTACAAACTAGAATAATAGTATTTTAAAGGAGCAAATCCAATTTCATTTCAGTCTTCTCGCACCTCAATTTACAGATGATATAAACTTGGTTGCCCACCAAAGACAACGGCACAGATGATAAAGCATTGACTAGGACACAAGCGACGATTAACTCCCTTATTAAGTTTAAAAAAAGTGGTTGGTTTTTATCCAAGAGAGGTAGGGTACCATACTAGCGAGCAAGCCCGACTGGGGAAGGACCTCCACCTTACAGAAGACCACAGCCAAATAACTACACCCAGTGGTGTAGTTGTGTTCCTATGTGTGAGTACAGGTCTCCATCGCTCATTTAGGGATGCGTTTTAAAAGAAACATATTTCTATCCCAGGGATACTCCCATCATAAAGCCCTGGTGTAAAAAAATAGGTTGGCAACACACAAGTAATACTTCTGGTATTGCAAGCGTCAATAGGCTACGGCAACTGCTTAACATCAGGCGGGCCGTATGCTTGTTTGCCACTTAAGTTGTATTAGATATTATTATTATTTTACCGAAGTTAGCTTAAAAATTTTGTAAATCATTCTATTAAAACTGACGATAAAGAGGTACATTTTTTTTATATACAGAATTTTTGATAAAGATACGAAAGTTTTTAACCTTAGAAACCTTTAACCATAGAGCTTGTTCTCTAATGAGGCTGTCGTTTCTAACAACAAACAGGTATTTACTATATTATTAGCAAGGATAAAAGAATGAAGTACCTCTTCATCGAAAATTGGATTGTCGCTTGACTTATCGATTACTGAAACCTATCAAGCACTTCGACGAAAAGAGACTTGAGATTTTAATCTCTTACCTTTCAGATATTTGAAGATTCTTTGCAGACATTTCAATACGAAGATTAATTTGAAGAGGCTTTACAAAATTTTACGGTAAATACTTGATAAAAATGACTGGTGGAGTGGTTATAAGTACAACTGTCGTGTAAGGTATATTAGTTATTTCTATCTATTATGTCTTTATGAGACCCATATCTCTCTCTCACAGCGAGGTGAAGTTCTTCCAGTCAGGTAGTATGGAGGTACTTGCAACGGTGCTGCCCCACGGTAGTGTTGTGTTTCTGCTGGTAAGAAATGGAATCCGAAACTCCTTGAAAAATGATGTTTTAGCATTAGGATGGACTGGGTGTGAGATAGGCTGCCATTACAGCGATTTATATTTTATTTTTTTAAATTAAATGTGTGCTTGATTGGCAAATTAGTGATATAAATAAAACATGGAACTCAAGACAACACGAAGAAGAAATTTAAAATAGATTTATGCTCCGTTTTGAAACACTGTTTCAAAACGGAACGCAAACAAGTTTTCTCTGTACAGTCCTACACTAAATTGTTATTAAAAACGTGAATTGAATTATAAATTGAATCTTAGCGTTTATAATTTAAATATAAAGGTGACAAATCGTTATGCATATAAAAACTTATTTAAATATAACACGGTTTACTCACAAGCTCATGGTAATCCACCAAAGGCATCTTTTTACACATTTATTCATTCCCAATTTTTATCCTGCCCTTGGTTATCAAACTTTACAGCCATTTAGCAAAACATATACTTTTAACAAAAACATACCTACGTTTTAAAACAATTGGGTGATAAATATAGAACTGATGCAAACAAAGTAATGATAGCGCACAAATTTGAAATAATTCAGGACACTGTATAGACGGTATACAAACAAAAAGCGACATGAACTCAATTCGTTGTTTGGACAACATTGTCAACAACCAGTTGTGAGTTCCTTACATTTCACACGTACCTATTACTAATGCAAAAATAACAGATATTATCTGTGTATTCACTGTTTATATACTGAACCAATCTAACTAAAGATTCGTTTCTTTTATACCACTAAAGTAGCAAACAAACATATAGCTTGGCTGATTGAAAAGTTACTATAGTAAATGGCGCAGTAGTTGTGCGGATTTATTTTTTTGGACTACTAAATAGCCTGTCGGTTTAGTCAGCGAATCCGGCTGTAGGCAAATTAGCTGACATCTCATTTGGCATTTTTCATTGACCTACATAAGTGTCACAGTGTGATCTATATGAATAAATGGATTTATATACGGCGTATCCCTGAAATATACGTTTCTTTAAAAATGCATCCCCAAATGAGCGCTGGAAACCCACCCTCACACAGTAACGCAAGTACACCGCTGTGTGCTGATCTGGTTGGTGGACACCTCACCGCCAACACGGAGCCAAGTATTTTGGGTACGATCACCACGTGGGACAAAACTTCGTGTAACCCATAAATGTTTCTTCCAAGTCTAGGTATACTTTGTGTCAATGAATTTTACATTCCTAAAGTCCCCATATATTCCATAATAAAGAGGTTGTCGAAAAGAATATCGAGAATCGATGAGCTTTCTTTTGTTAAATTTACTAGGTATACCGCTGATTTCCTTCCCTAGGCTTCGGTAAAATTATATCGACCGCGTTGACAGGTTGATTGATAGGGCTAACCGTCGTCTGTTTTAATTGCCAATGGAGCCATCTGCCCATCTGATGGTAAGAGGTGACTGACGCTCATGGACATTGCCAAGGGCGTTTTAAAGTCACTTTTCTTTACAGCTCCTTAAAACGCCACGAAGTACAAATATCATCATATTTACGATAATTTCGTATATCTATCTATCTATACATGTGTATATTAATGAATCCTAATTTCCCTTGGTCACGCCACCTCTTAAAAACGACTATTCCGATTTCATTCATCTTTTTTAAAAGATTTTTATAGAAGGTTCTTACGGAAAAAAATAAAATTACGTGTAAAATAGTTTAACCCGGGTAAAGTCAGGGCGGGCCGCTAGTGTAAAAAAGACAACTCCCGTATTGCCATAGTGTGAGAATTGTTAACTATTACATGTCGTGTAGAAATCAACAATTCGGCGCAGAGTACCTAAATGTATATTGCGTTTTAAACACAAAAAAAATAAACATTATAAAAAATTAGCTCATTTTAGTCATGTCAAACATGTTAAATAAATAAACATTTATACTTACATGTCACATAAGTTCCGACTGCTTTGTAACCAATCAATATAAAAGTTCACTCTTTAAATAAACTGGTAAATAAAATAGTAAAGTGTTCTATTGTACGACAAGAGAGTTACGAGAGTACTTGCCAAGATAAATACAAGCTGACAAATACAAGGAACAAAATACCCTTAAAGTCACAAAAGCACTAAAGAGAATAGAAACTCGGATAAAATACTCGATATTTCCGAGTACGCGCGCGTAGCGGTGTTACCGACGTCCGTAGCCGACGGTCCCCGTAGAGCTACTGGCTGCTACGCCGCTACGGCGTGCTACGTCGCCGCTGTTCGGTATTAAGGTAAGGACTCTGAAGCACTTTTTTATTAACCGATTAATCTCTTGTTATTTCGAGATCGATGGTCCTACAATAATATTGTCTTTCAATTCTGATTATACGGGAACAATTATTTACTAAATATTGATTGGGACAAGACAAGCTAAGACAGAATTGTTAGACCGATTTAGAGAATATTAATCAAATCTTAATAAATTCAATATAAACAGCTAGTAGTTATATTGTGACTTGATATAAATTGACTGATTTACTTTATTGTTATAATATTGGGTGGTTATTATTGATTTGTGTAATTTATAATACAAATCAAATTACAAAATTGAAAAAAAAAAAAAAACATCGATTTTTTTTATATTACTTAGGTGACAAAGAAGCATACGGCCTACTTGGTGGTAAGCAATTACTGTAGCCAATGACGCTTACAATAATGAAGGTATCACTTGCGAGTTGCCTACCCAAAAATATACACCAAGGTTTTATGATGGAATTTCACAGAAATAGGAAGTGATGAAATTTCGTTAAAAAATCATCCCTAGAAGCTTTGGAAACCTGTACTCACACACAGGAATACAACTACACCGCTGTGTTTAGTCGTTTGGATGTGGTCTTCTGTAAGGTGGAGGTCCTTCCCCAGTCGGGCTTGATCACTAGTATGGTGCTGCTCTTAAAATATAATGAAATATAGATTCAATTATTTGAGAAGTCGATTTTTATTAAATTCATAATCTTATAATTAAGAAATTCCTCTTTAGTCAGGTATAATGAGGTATAATAAGCTTTGCCTATCAGAAAGTAATTTAATTTGTTAGTTATTAATTAGTAAGAAGGTTGAATTAGTTTTAATAAGTTTTTAATATTATTCTTGTATATATGTATATAGCATTAATCTATTTTTGCCTGGGATAGAAAAAAAGAAATCGTTAAAAACACATTCCTAAATTCTTCTTATCTTCTTCTTCTTCTTATCGTTTGGTTAGTGGCCAACCTGGTGACAGAGTTATTTAGATCGGCCATATTTAGGCCTCTGTCGTGATCTAACGACTGTTATCAGTCGGGACCGATTTCTTAACGTGCCCTCCGAAGCACGGATACGCTCAGATGAAATAATACTATGCGGTCACCCATCTATAGGGTTACCGCGCCCTTGGTAGCTTAACCTGCTGATCGTTTACCGAACAACGAGTGCATCTGGCTATGAGCGCCTCAGAGGTTTATATGTATAACACACTAGGGGTCGCCCGCGACTTCGTCCGCGTGGTAATTTGGAACGTATATTTTTTTCCCGATTTTGCAACATATCTCACTACTGCTCCGCTCTTATTGATCATAGCGTGATGTTGTATAGCCTATAGCCTTTCGGATAAATGTACTATTCAACAAAGAATTTTTCTAATCGAACCAGTACTTTCTGAGATTAGCGCGTTCAACCAAACAAACAAACAAACTCTTCAGCTTTATAATATTAGTATAGTACATGTTATATTTACATAAAATTAAAAAAACTGGAGCGAAGCGAGGGCGGCGCTAATTTTAAAATAAATCTAAATGTAATTGAGCGCGTTTTTATTTTTTAGTTTAGCTGTCATGTTTGTGATATATTTACGATGATAGATAAGCCACAGCCAGAGACTATACAAATAAATTGGCAATTTATTTTGCGCTGTGCATATTATTACGTAACAATATAGCGATCCTTAGGGCAAGGTGGCATACGACCACGGCTATCCTCTATACCTATATAAAATTTACTTGTTTCATAATTTTCAGAGGACGATTTTTAAGTATTCGGGTTTTAGTTTTTAAACTTTTTTTTTATCTACTCATCCATTTCTTAAGGAAAGTAGTCTACAAGGGATAATATACATTGTCAACTCTTTAAATTTTTTTATTTTTTTTAATTAAAAAAAAAGCACTAGAGAACAAGCTCTGTGTCGCGGGGGACTTTACAAACATACAATTAACGGACACAAGAATAATTCTTTGTGGGTCACACAAAGTTTTGTTCTTTGTGGGAATCGAACCCACAACCTCGTGCACAGCAGGCGCATATCGCGGCCACTGGACCACCGAGGCAGTCGAGTCATTCAGAGACTCGGAGCTAAATAATACTCGCACGGTTTATGTAAAATTTTAATTTTAATTCATTCGAATTCAATAATTAAAATCTAATGATAACCGTAGACATAAATAGGGGCAACACAAGAGACATACTTCCCCTGTAGCAAGGATCACTATCCAACAAGTTCTAGCTATTTTTTTATAACAGAGATATAATTATAGCAACCCATATTATGTCCCACTGCTGGACACAGGTCTCCTCTCCTCTATCAAGAGAGAGAGAGAGGGTTTAGGCCTTAATTCACACACGCTGGCCTAATGCGGGTTGGTGAATCAAACATGTCTTTAGAATTTCTTCTAAGATATGTTAGTTTCCTCACGATGTTTTCCTTTACCGTTAGCTGATGGCAAATCATTTAGTTAGTACATATAAACTTCACAAAGTGAAATTTGGTACTGACGCCCGGGATCGAACTCGCACCTCTTGCGTGCAAGTGGGTTAGTTTCCCACTCGGCCACCACCGCTTGAAAAAAAAAGTGATATTCTAATTCATATCCATAAATTACACAAAAATCCTTTATATCCTTCATGGATAGATACAGGTAAGGGTCCAGTTAAGCTTGAACGATAAATCAGACTTAGGTACATAAAAAACCTGTACATTGATTAAAATCGCACCTACTTAGTAGGTACACACAGGTGGTGTGGTTTCTACGTCGGTGGGGAAAAACTCTGCGTGACGATTACGTCATTAGTCAGTGTTGCCTAATTACGGGATATTTGCACCTTATTGGGGTAAAAAAGCCATTAGTGAAGACAATTATTATGGTTGAACATGAAAAATAATCGTTCGAGTAGCGTAGTGGTTATGGTGCCCTTCTCGCCATACAGTATTGTCGGTTCAACTCCCATACGTAGCAAATATTTTTGTAATTCATACATAGCTAAGTAAATATCCCAAAATAATCAATTAATACGTGATTACTTCGGTGTTGCAAGCGTCCATAGGCTACGGTAACTGCTTACCATCAGGCGGACCGTATGCTTGTTTGCCTCCTTGGTAGTATATAAAAAAAATATATATAACTATGAAAATAATATACCTAATATTTTTTTTTATATTACAATTTGTGGTACCTACCAACCAAGGTCGTTAAAAATTTACGTTTCTGAAATACTACATTCAAAAATAAGTACAGTATGTAAAGCAGATAAGGTTCCACGGTCGCTCTATAAGGATTGAGTTTTTTCGGAAAATACTGAACATAATATTTTTATGAGGTTACACTCATTTAATAACCATAGCAAATCTTTTTTTAAACATTTTAATTATCTTAGGGATTTTATCTTACAATAGCAAATCTCAAATATATTCGATATTTTCTGTATACTGTACCTAATTAATTAAATTTCATTTTGCGTCTTCGAGAAAATACACATCTGAAAGACGCAGCGTGGTCTCTCTGTGCCCATCCTCTGTTAAAAATACCTAACAGGAAAGAGAATACATATTTTGCAAATTTGTTTATACATATGCCATCACAAGATCGATAATCTTGTTATGACAAAAACCTACGCAACAAACAAAACAAACAGATAACACGTGAAAATCGACCAGTAGATATTACAGTACGAGTATGTACATAGATAGATGTATTACTTTTGGTTAGATGTACACTCATACAATGTTTATTAATTTATCAAACACAATATGGTGTACGTACGCAAGATTTGACATGATCCACGGATAATTATAGTGACACAGTAACATCATGAAATATTATTGAAGTGAAAACTTCTCAAGCGTTCGGTGACGATGACGCGAGTTCTTCGTGTCATCGTCACCGAATGCTTTCCATATTCAAAAATAATAATGTAATATATTATAACTATAATGGACAACGGCAGGGGTATTCCGTAAGAGCAAAAACCGAGCCACCGCAAAAACCGAGCAAAATCTGGCTGTCAGATTGAAAATCGGTATTCCGTATGAGCCCTATTTGACGTTTAGTCAATAGATTGTGCCGTCACCGAGCAATCACAACTGTCAGTTTTGCGATCACAACTGTCAGTTTGCCATCGCTGTTTCTTAGAGAATCAGCAGAGTCTAATTCGCGTTATATTTTAAGTCAATCCGTGACCACGGTCGGTGCAATTCGACCGAAACGTCGGGAAACAAAAATGGTATAAAAACCTCTAAAATATTACGTGATTTAGACCCGTTGTCCATTATAGTTATAATATGTGTACAAACCGTGAAAGTTTAAAATAATAATCTAATAACCCGACGATACAATTCACAAATTACTTAGTTTTCACTTCTATCCGTAGTCCCCAAATCCCCCGCATGTTTTTTTCTTACATAGGTATTTAATACATAGGTAAGGAAGAGACAAAACACACAATAGTACCTACCTTTTTCCCATTTGTCAACCGTTTTTTTTTAAATCTTTAGCACCTATTGACGAGCTTTAATAAAAAAGCAGTATTTTTCCCGATTTCTATTCAATGAAATGCAACAATCTTTTCAATATAATATATCTGCAGAATATAACTAAGCAAAATAATACAACAAAAGGTAAGTACCATATATTCTTATTACACCCAATCTCTTTTAAAGTTAAAGCACGTAAGTAATTCATATATAACACACCATTTTCTCAATTTAACTTGAGCAAAACAGTGCAATAACGTTTCACTTATATTGAAGTCTGAATAAGATCATTTATCAGAGCTACCACTATATAAGATATATTTTCCAACTAGGGAGGGCTGCTGACTTAATACAGAAGAAGCGTTAAGCGGAATATCCGAGCATTGATAAAATATTCCTACTAATCTATTCTTCTCTAAGAGAGGCAGGACACTTTACAAGCGAGATAAACCCGACTGGGAAAAGACCTCCACCTTACGGAAGACCACAGGCAAATAGTTACTTTACGTTTTTCTTTTTTTTAAAGACAACTCCCGCACTAGAGAACAAGCTTTGTGTCGCGGGGAACTTTACAAACATACAATTAACGGACACAAATTACACCCAGACTCAGAATAATTCTTCGTGGGTCACACAAAGTTTTGTCCTGTGTGGGAATCGAACCCACAACCTCGTGCACGGCAAGCGCATACTGCGGCCACTGGACCACCGAGGCAGGCAGTTGCGTTCCTGTTGAGTGCAGGTTTCCAGACCTAATTAAGGAATGCGTTTTTAACAATTTTTTTCTTAACCCAGGGACACGTTTTTACGAGAAAGAGTAACAAACATATTCTATCTATCCATCCATCCATACTTACAAACTTTCGCGGTTATAATATAAGTAGGATAGCACATAGCAGGTCCGGATCTAGAGGAGGGCGGGAGGAGGCAGTCGCCCGGGCAGTCACTAGACTCAGCTGTTTTTTTTATAGCCAAAAAAAAAAGAAAAAATATCAACAAAATGATAATGACAATGTGCTTAAATATTAATTGTATTTTCTCTAGGCGGCGGCAAACTCGTAGTCTGCCCCCCTTTTTTGAAAACCTAGATCCGGCACTGGCACTTAGACTACTTTTTATCCCAGAAAAAAACCGTGGAATCGTTGAAAGGTTGCAGGTGGAAACTAGTACATCAATATTATAAATACGAAAGTGACTTTGTTTCTTGCCTGAACGTAATCAGTTTCTAGACTATGGACGCTTGCAATATCAGAGGTATTGCGTATTCCCGATCCAGAAATTTTAACACCTGGATTTTGGTATAGCCCAGGGACACTTGACAAAATCTTGGTGTTAATTTTTTTTAAATGAATCTTAGGTATCTACACCTACCTACCTACCACCTACAATTTAACGTTTTTCGTTTTGTCTATCCGCTCCGCCCTTCCATAGTCACAAAAAGGATATATTTTCCAACGACTGGCAGACTGTTCGCATCTGTTTGTCTAGACTAGGCTAGCACCAGTGTAGATTACCTCTTATACTAGACATAAAGAGAATCCGACGAATTGTACCCATCTGTTCTAGATGGTACTGCGGAACATTTTCACACGTCACTGCACTGCGCTCTGAGGTGGACGTGTACGTGCATAATTAATTTTATTGTTTAGCGCGGCGTAAGCCGACGCTCGATATTATTTTGCCATGAGTGACAAACTTGTGGCGAACGAGTTGCTGGCGTTCTTGCAGCAGAAGCTGGATGTCATGGACGAGGTGTCCGCGATCCAAATCTGCTCAACGAACTTCAGCGAGGAAGATATAGCTGCTGCAAAGCTGCTAGTGTTTACGTCGCTTAATAAAAGTGACCAGATGGTGTCTCGCAGGCGTGACGGGACAAAAAAGAGTCTACAGGACATCATCACGCTACTTAAGGTGACCGATCCTGACGACGTGCCGACGTTTGTGGCTAAGGACTTAAATAAGTTACCGCCCGTCACTTTTGACCACGTCGACGTTACTAGCCTTCTCAAGGACATCATCAATCTGAAGGCAAGTCTAGCGGATGTGCAGAGGAAGTTGGAATCATCCCAAAACAACGTCACAGATTTGCGCAAGGAACTCAACGAGTTGCGCAATACTGTGACCTTAACTGGGTCATCGGCGTCGTGTAGTAACAACGTAAACATGCGCCGAGGAGCCTGCCCACTCGACACATCGAACGATAGTGTTGCAAGTTTCGCGTCAGCGGTTTTGACGCCGCGGAATGCAGCGTCGGCTGTATGCGCTGCACCTGAGCGTCGCTGCCCTGCCCCCGTCCCCGCGGCTTCCCTTCGCCCCGCTGCGCGGTCAGCTGACTTCCCGGTCACGCAGACTACTCAAATTGCTCCACCCGCCAAGCCTATTCCTGAAAAGGCTATGAATCGGGCTGAAAACGACGGTTTCGTGACGGTGCAAAGGAGGAAGCGCCGACAGCGTGCTGTAAAGAACTGTTGCGGCACGGCTCCAGTGGAACCCGGCGTAAGCCTACGCGCCGCAGCACCGAACACTCCGGTGTATATCTCTCGCCTGCATTACACCACTAAGGCGGAGGACATCGTGGAGTACGTCCGCCAGAAGACTAAATACACGGTGAGAGTGCAGTTACTCGAGTCGCACCGCAACGTCAACTTTAAGGCGTTCGTGGTGCGAGTACCGACGTGTTTTCTGCACCTCGTTATGAAAGAAGACTTCTGGCCGAAAGGTGTGGTGTTCCGTCGCTTCCGCGGACAAGTGCCACCTGAACGCACTGAGACAATGAAGTGCTAGTGAAGTGTTACTAACATAGTTTTAAGTAATATAAACTAACAAAAGTTATAATTATGTATGTTAGTCTGTAAGGTATGTATCTATGGAATGTATTTTCTGAAAATAAATGATTATTATTATTATTATTATTATTTTAGTTTAGGATGAAGTTCTTGACGATCATACGAATATGAGAAACATTTTATATTTATAGCCTTTAATATTTTAAAAGGAAAGAATGAGTTGTACATTTTTTTTTATTAGTAATTTAGTTTTTTTTTATTATGCTTTACAAGAACAATACTAACACTAAAACTATATTTAGTGTTAGCTAGTTAAATAAGTTATTTCTTTCTTGTTAAAAAGACAACTCCCGCACTAGAGAAAAAGCTCTGTTTCGCGGGGGCCTTTACAAACATAAAATTAACGGACACAAATTACACCCAGACTCAGAACAACACTTTGTGGGTCACACAAAGTTTTGTCCTGTGTGCGAATCGAACCCACAACCTCGTGCACAGCAGGCGCATACTGCGGCCACTGGACCACCAAGGCAGTAGTTGTTAATGTTATTAGTAAAAAGAAATAATAAAAAATATTAGATACCTACTTATTATTATATACAGAGCATATTTATTATTGTAAGACTCATATGTATAAATTTGTAACTTATTTGAAATGAATAAATGATAATAATTATTATTATTATTGTTTTTTTTATACTACCTGGGTGGCAATCAAGCATACGGCCCACCTAATGTTAAGCAGTAACCGTAGCCTATGGACGCTTGCAATACCTACCAGGGGTATTACTTGCGGTGTTGCAGACCCATTTTTTTACACCAGGGCTTTAAGATGGAGTATCCCTGGGATAGGAAAATGATTCTTTGAAAACGCATCCCTAAATGAGCGCTGGAGACCTGTACTCACACACAGGAACACAACTACACCGTTGTGTGAAGTTATTTGGCTGTGGTCTTCTGTAAGGTCTTTCCCTAGTCGGGCTCGCTCGATAATATGGTGTCCTATCTCTCTTAATTTAATTACTTTGTACTAGCGATAAGGACGCCTTTGTACAATCTCCTAAAATAAAGTAAGATTCTGTAAAAAAAATTGTACGGATAAAGGTTTTGATGTTAGGTACATCATTACCTTTTTTTTTCTTAAAAAAGACAACTCCCGCACTAGAGAACAAGATCTGTGTCCCGGGGGACTTTAAAAACATACAATTGACGGACACAAATTACACCCAGACTCAGAACAACTCTTTGTGGGTCACACAAAGTTTTGTCCTATGTGGGAACCGAACCCACAACCTCGTGCACAGCGGGCGCATACTGCAGCCACAGGACCACCAAGGCAGTCAAACGTACTTACCTATAAATTAATATATTATAAGTACTGGTATATTAATCAGTGTTGGCACGTTATTTAAAAGTAAAAATCACAACGTGCGTCCAAAAATATTATGATGACGTTATCCTTTTAACTGTTCAAGTTTCACGTGGCGGAAACAAATTAAAAATACTCTACTTAGACGTCATTAGGAACGTTTAAATGAACGTGTTACTGTTACTCTGGGGGCGACTCCCTTAGCGGTTACTCCCTACGCACGTGGATGATAAACAAAGAAGAAATAATTAACAAATATTAAAATCGTTGATGAGGCAATATAGGGTCTTCCTGTTGACGATTTCACGGCATGTGGTGTGACAGTAACTGTAAGTGGCTTCAAATTATACTTAGTAAGTACCTACTTTTTACACGTTTTTTATTAGCTTCACCTGTATATTTGTAACCGACTTCTTTCTTTTCACGCTTTTTTTTATTTATTTTTTTATTCACACTATTATTAATTTATATTTATTGAAATTTTTAACACTATTCTTAATTTAAATTTATTAAAATTTATTTTCTATTTTTTAGTTTTCTATAAAAAGCGTGTTTTTTAGTTTTTTTAAACTATTATTTATTTTAATACTACTTGGATGGCAAACAAGCATACGGCCCGTCTGATGTTAAGCAGTGACCCTCTAGCCTATGGATGATGCAATACTGGTATCACAAGCGTCCTTTAGTCAAAGTCAAAGTCAAAGTCAAACTCATTTATTCATTTAGATCAAATCCATGATACTTATGAACTTCATTAAAACAAATGCCAGCATACTTTTTTCCTAGGGCCAATTCGCTGACTAGGGTTGGGCCTCGAGAAGAATTGGCAAGAAACTCGGGCCACTCTTTTTAATCGCCAGAGTATAACATTTACAATTTGGTATGAGTTACAATAGTGGTAACAAGTTTAGCTACGGTCACTTGGGTTGGCAACCCATTTTTATACACCAGGGCTTTAAGATGAGTAGGTACAGGTCGCAAGATGCATAGGGAAGGTGACTGACCATACTCATTGGCTAGTCACAGTCATACTCATTTATTCAAAAACAATATCAACATTGTATTTGAATTATACATAAAATTAGAAATAAGAATAATGTATTTGAATTATACATAAAATTAGAAATAAGAATAAATTAGTAGTAGTAGGTACCTACATAAATTGATCGAACCATTACAATAAATTAAAACATTACTATACATTACGACATAGAAATTCATTCAAAACAATCATTAGATTAAATCAATTATATAATAATTTCTACAGTAGGTGTAAGTTTGACTTCTACTCATCCCAATGTCATATTCTTTCTCTAAATTTACGGCAAGCACGCTTGGCGCTATCTAAAGCTACATGGATTCCTTTTTTTCAAATTTTAGTAAGTATACCTACCTACTTTAAGCAGATCCTTACTAATATTATAAATGTGAAAGTTTGTAAGAATGGATGGATGGATGGATAGATGGATGGATGGATGATTGTTACTCTTTCACGTCAAAACTACTGAACGGATCTGGATGAAATTTGGCACACAGATAGATTATGGTCTGGAATAACACATAGGCTACTTTTTGCAGCGATAACCGACATCCACGCGGGCGGAGCCGCGGGCAACAGCTAGTATTTTATATAGGTACTTACAAGCGGCACGTCCCGGCTTTGTATGGGTGGATATTTATTAAATTTTCGTAGGGATCCAGTAATTTATTTGCTATAAAATATAGCCTTTGTTACCCGCTGATAATGTTACTTGCTAATGGTGAAAGATTTTTTAAAATCGGTCGAGTAGTTTTTGAGTTAAATCATAACAAACAAAAAATCTAATCTTTCCTCTTTATAATACTAGCTGTTGCCCGCAGCTCCGCCCGCGTGGATGTCGATTATCGCTGCAAAAAGTAGCCTATGTGCTATTCCAGACCATAATCTATCTCTGTGCCAAATTTCATCCATATCGGTTCAGTAGTTTTTACGTGAAAGAGTAACAAACATCCATCCATCCATTCTTACAAACTTTCACATTTATAATATTAGTAAGGATTATAATTTAGATGTAAATAATGTCTTGTTTTATTTGTTACAATTGATACATTGCAGTAGGAATACGACACCTAATTACAAAGCTTACCTACCCTAGTAATTTACCACTTTGAGAAACCTATTCAATTTAACATTTTTGCATAGCGACGCCTAATTAATAATGTCGAAACGTAATTAAGTTAATTATACACCGAGTTAAAAGGGTCTCTGGATAAAAAACTGAAGCAGCAACAATTATAGACGGAGTGCGACGGACACCAAATGCTCGTACTCTGTTCGGTGGAATGAACCAAGAAAAACAACATTAGAAAACCAAATAGACTTGTGTTGGACTTAATACATAGGACTAGCCGGTTTCAATTTTTATCAAAATACCTAATACGAAAAAAAAACAATATTTGAAGAAAATATACACCGATAATTTGGTAATGTTATATTCAGAATAAGTTTTAATTTATTAAAAACTAGCTGTTGCCCGCGGCTCCGCCCGCGTGGATGTCGGTTTCCGCTGCAAAAAGTAGCCTATGTGTTATTCCAGACCATAATCTATCTTTGTGCCAAATTTCATCCAGATCCGTTCAGTAGTTTTTACGTGAAAGAGTAACAAACATTCATCCATCCATTCTTACAAACTTTCACATTTATAATATTAGTAAGGATATTAAGACGTCCATTCAAAGAGTACATCTGTTTGTATCCCCGCGCTCGCCTAGAGAATTAGTGTGTGGTTAGTGATGTTTGCTACGCCCAAATGCTCAGGGATGTTGGCGATATCCCAAGCCTTGTTTTATGTTACGTAGTCGCTTCAGAGTTTACCAACATGCTACCTTCACTGAACGGTTGTTTCAGTAACTACTGCGCGACATATTGCGGGTTCGATTCCCACACGGGACAAAAAAAATTAAAATCCATAAATGTTAGTCCCAAGTCTGGGTGTACTTTATATCCGTTATTTGTATGTTTGTAAAGTCCCTCGCGACACAGAGCTTGTCCCCTAGTGCAAGAGTTGTTTTTTTAAAAAGAAAAAGAAAAAAGATACGACGATGATAAGACATGCCCAATCGTAAGCGATGGAAATGAGTAAAAAAAATCATAATTATTTGAAAGCTGCTGTCTCAATTATCACAACAAATACACAATACCGAATGATCACCCCAAAAACCAAATACCCTAATATAAAACAATAACGATTGACCTTTTAAATAAAAAGTAGGTTAACTACGGGTTTTATGTTCTCAGCGTATATAAACGTATAAGAGCGCTTGTATAACCATGATTGTGTGGCGGGCTACAACTCGGCCCGAAGCCAGGGCCGGATCTAGGTTTTTTTTATACTACTTGATTTGTTGACAACACGCAAGTGATACTTCTGGTATTGCAAGCGTCCATAGGCTACGTTAATTGCTTAACATCAGGCGAGCCGTATGCTTGTTTGCCACCTAAGTAGTATAAAAAAAAAGTAATACTTACGTTTATTTCAAAACGCATCCCTAAATGAGTGCTGGAGACCGGTACTCACACACAGGAACACAACTACACCGCTATGTGTAGTTATTTGGCTGTGATCTTCTGTAAATTGAAGGTCCTTCCCCAGTCGGGCTTGCTCACTAGTATGGTGCCCTACCTCCTATAAGGTTTTCAAAACGGGGGAGCGGACTGCGAGTTTACCGCCCCCTAGGCAAAAATACCTACCTAACAAAAAATATTTTGGTGCCCACATTGTTGTCATTTTTTTGGCAGTAAAAAAAACAGCTAGATAAGCTGGGCCTAGTGACTGCCGGCCCCCAGTCTTTGCCGCTCGGGGCGACTGCCCCCTCCCGCCCCACCTAGATCCGGGCCTGTTCGAAGCAGTAACTGTGCGATTCAATGTCGTATTGTGATATTTATGTCAGCTTCCAATTTATAGGTAAGTAGGTAGGTCCTGATCAGAATAATATAATAATATTTTTTTTTAATAATAATTTTTATTTCTTCCAAAAAGTACAAACATTTACACTGTTTAAACACAAACATTAACATTTGACCAGGGTGAATGTACAAACACTTATGTTATGAAGTGACACACTGATTCCCAAACTGAGACATGCTCGTATCTTGGGAGTCGGCGGCTCAGAATGAATGATTGACAACAAATGTGGTTTTAAGTTTGACTGCATTAGTGGTTAAGTGGTTAAGGTGGTGGGTAAATGGGTCGGTGTCCATAGGCTACGGTAACTGCTTAACATTAGGCGGGCCGTATGCTTGTTTGCCATCCTTTTTTTTTTTCTACGTGCTTCAAATGCATTTACGCATACCACCCACCAGGGCGTCGGTGGGTGGTTATGTCGGACTCCCCGGTCGACAGGAGACCGTCCTACCGACTAAACATTCCACGGTGTTCCCTCAGACGACCTATTGCAGGGGACACGACAACGCTTGCGCATTCATCCGCATCCCCCGCGGGATTGTTTGCCACCCTAGTAGAATAAAAAAAATAAAAAAAAAGGTGTCTACATTTTTATTTAATCGGTCCAGTAAGTAGTTTTTGAAATTATTAATGACCACCTAAGTACCTACTAAATAAATATTTTCTCTTCATGATTGTTAGTTTCTTAAGTCTATAACTACTTACTGCAAAAGTTTAGATGGATGGATGTGTGGATGTCACGCTAAAACGGCTAAACGGATCTGGGTCAATTAGGCACAGAGATAGAATATACTCGTATAGTCTGGAAGCTGCTAACATGGGTTACTTTTTATTCCGAAAAAGGATAAAAAATAGATATTGTATTCTTTATTTGTGCTACATTAATGATTGTAGATTTCTGCAAGCTTTGTCGTACCTATACCTAATAATTTTAATATACCAATCATTCTTTTCTTCGAATACAACTCCTGCACTAAATAACTCCTGGTCTAAATAACTCTGTCATCAGGTTGGCCACTAACCAAACGATAAGAAGAAGAGTATTTAAAATATAGTAAGTAAATTTCAGGCTTGCACAGGCAACTGTTTCTTGCTTCTTCCAAAATTTGCAGTACACCACTGCAAATTTTGGAAGAAGCAAGAAACAGTTGCCTGTTTTTATAGTCACCAGACGATAGTGACGATAATTGCAGCGACTGATTGACTAGGTACAAGACGGAATACTGTGGTAATCTTTGGGGGGAGGCCTATGACACAGTAAATAAATATACAGTAGGTTATCTAAGGCCGCCCGCCGAGTTATTAGCCTACTCTTGCGTTGATACCCAGGGTTGTCACTTTTACTATTAGTTAATATTTTCGAACAAGCAGCACTTGATCTAAATTTATAAAATAAAAAGCATATTATGATTGAATATTTTACCAATTTATAAATTTAGTAAAAATAAAAAGCTTTTATTCACATAACACATTAATTATTGTGAAATTGCCCTTATTACAACTATACCTACGCGAAAATTATGTTTACCTAAACGATGTTTCGTACTCAATCCTCTATTTTATAGTAAAACTAGACTTCTTAAAATAAACTTTAGCTCTAAACATAGTATTCAGAAAAATGCGACTCGGCTACGCTCTTAATAAAGCAAATAAACTGTGAAATAAACAATACAATACCATATTTTCTAATAATATTTAAGTATAAGTAGGTACTTACATTTCTGGTTGAGTAGGAAGTATGAAGAATGATAAGTCCGGGTTTGCGAAATCATTATTGAGGCACCCGAAAACACTATATATTTTTTTCCCCTTTTTGAAGTCATGATACTCGTAATTTACGACAAGTGTCCGCCGCCCGCGCCGGCGAGAGTTGACGAACGCAAGCGGTCATGTAGCGTACGCGCGTGCTCACAGTCGCGCTGCACAGCCCGCACTGCCGCCACCTTATTCCCCCATATATTATGCTAGCGTGTGCGTGAAATCGCGTGCCGACATGGCGCGCGGCGCGCACGCACATATTCAAACCGAGAGCGGCATGTTTGTATGAAGATGTTTTACTGTTTATTTACTGTGCCTATGATGTCTAGCAGTGATTGAAACTACTTTACTGGCAACCCAAGACACCGAAAAAGATATTATCTTAAAATTGCAGCCTTGTGGGAGGGTTTGGAAAAAAAAATGCATTTTCAAACGTATAAGGGATTATGACACAACCACGAGATCCCTGCCAGAACGGTATTTTCATTAAAATATTAGGTATACAAAATCTAGCCTTGTGGGGAGTCAAATGAACCAGTAGCTCTTAGGGTGATTTTCCACCAGAGTAGCGAGACGAGACGAGGCGAGAAAAGAATTGAAATCACACTGACCCTTTTCCACTAAAAATAGCTATCGCGAGCTCGCCGCGTGACCGCCGTAGGCTTCATTAGATAAGGATATACAGTGCTATTGAGTTCGTCTTGCAATACACACGCAATTTCTGTATTATGTCCCGGGAATAAGTATTATTAAATATGTTAATGGAAGAGGAATCAGATGAAGATACTACAACAAGAAATAATCTCATAGTGCCTTTAATATTATTACGGTATTCTCAGGTAATAAGAAGCAACGAACAACCATAAGCCGATCGCAAGAAGCGTGTTTCTGTTGCAGAGTTAATTTATACTCTATGCTGGAAGCTATACGGTTCATTTTTACTCAAAATATTTCAATTCACGCCTCGCATACTCTCGTCAATCCACACTGTTTCCACCAAAGATGCGCTAGGAGAGGATTGAAAATTTGCCATACAAATTTCAATTCTTTTCTCGCTTCGTCTCGTCTCGCCACTATGGTGGAAAATCACCTTTAGGCAAAATTACCTTTAAGAAAACTACTGGTTTTCTTACATTTTATATGGACTCGTCGCACACGGTTGACGCTGGTGGCTGCCACACGCTTCAGATAAAATGTATGAAAATGGCCCGTGTACGCTGACCATTAGAGTGTAATTGTTATATAAGATCAAATACAATAAGTAATTCATTGTTTTTAATCGTTTAAATAAAACCCACAATATAATGTTCCAATTTATTATTTACAAAATACACAATTATTTACAGTATTTACCTTATCTAGAAGTATGGAATAATTCAAGATACAAAAATAAATAGCTAATGTTTATTTTGATCTGGCAATTAATTTCATTGGTAGTATTAAATAAAATTTAACTACTTGCTTACAGATCGAAATTACATTGAACAAAATCTGTTGACATAGAAAATAAATTATCTGAGTGACACCTAATCAACCTATGGAGACACAGGATACAGGTATAATTTCACAAATTCTATAGAAAATCTTAACACCAATTTTTCTATACAACAAATTATGATTGTCATTACAATTTTTTCTAGTTCTCACATCCAATACATATTTTTTTGCACTTTATACAAGATATTTGAAAAAATTACAAGCGCATTCTTAGGAAGGACATAATAATCGTAATATAGTGGAAGAACTAGACTCACAACGCTTGAGAATTGTGACTGTACATCTTTCAATTATGGTTGCTTTCACAAATTAGTCAGAATTTATTTCTTCAGCGACTTGTTGCCATTTTGCAACTAAACTTGATACCGATTTCTGTTTTAATCCAATTGAAGATGATATTTTAACCTGAAAAGGATTTGAAAATTAATATATACATACATAACTAATATTATAAAGCTGAAGAGTTTGTTTGTTTGGTTGAACGCGCTAATCTCAGAAAGTACTGGTTCGATTAAAAAAAAAACTTTTGTTGTTGAATAGTGCATTTATCCAGGAAGGATATAAGCTCATCACGCTATGATCAATAGGAGCGGGGCAGTAGTGAGATATGTTGCAAAATCGGGGAAAAGTCCGTATAATGTACGTTCCAAATTACCACGCGGACGAAGACGCGGGCGACCTCTAGTACATATATAATATCATTCCACCTGTCTCACATTGGGGTAGACAAGAGAATATGGAACGCAAATTGCTAACATACTTAAATGTAATTTAGCTTTTTTTTATACTACTTAAGTTGCAAACAAGCATACGGCCCGTATGATGATAAGCAGTTACCGTAGCCTATGGACGCTTGCAATACCAAAAGTAGGTATCACGCGAGTGTTGCCGACCCATTTTTTATACACCAGGGCTTTAAGATGGAATATCCCTGGGATAGTAAAACTTTTCTTTCAAAACGCATCAGTACTCCACAGGAACACAGCTACACCACTGTGTGTAGTTATTTGGTTGTGGTCTTGTGTAAGTTGGAGGTCCTTCCCCAGTCTTGCGGTGGCTTGCCCGATTGAGGAAACCACCACCTCAATTTGATTCTTTTTAATTTAATTTTAATAAATGCTGTTCTGGTAGCCGAGTGATAAAGTAACTGACTTTTGACAAATGAGGTGCGAGTTCGATCCTGATCAGTTTTTTTTTATTCCCTGCTCTAGAGAACAAGCTCTGTGTCGCGGGGGACTTCACAAACAATTCACGGACACAAATAATACACCCAGACTCAGAACAATTCTTTGTGAGTAACACAAAGTTTTGTCCTGTGTGGGAATCGAACCCACAACCTCGTGGACCTGGACCACCAAGGCTACCATCAGTAGTACCAATCTGCAAACGCTGAGGGAAAACATTGCTAGAAAACCGACATGTCTAAAAAATCTATAGGTCTGTCTGATCTACCAGCCTGGATTAAGCCAGGGGTGTGTGGATTAAGGATATTAACCCTCAGTGCTCTCTTGATAGAAGCAAATAGGTTGAAGAAATTATTTCCACGGTGTTACTGAACTTAAGTCCTAGTTGTTTCAATTAAACAATAGTCGTAGTCATACTGTTAAATGATGACAACTTAAACACAAGTTAAACAAAAAATCTACTGATTTTTAACTATGAAAATGAATCAAACAAAATTCAATTGCAGTACTATAATGGTCATAAATGTCAATGTATTAAAACCAAATATATAATAATGTATGCTTTAAGTAAGAGTTTCTGCATTTTATGAATAATCATTTCTACTTACTTTTGACTTTTTCTTGCTGATTTTTACATCTTTCTCTTTCTCCTTCTCCCCGTCCCTCTCTTTTTCCTTTTCTCTTTCTTTCTCCTTCTCTCTTTGTTTCTCCCTCTCTCGTTCTCTCTCTCTTTCTCTTTGTATCTCCCTCACCCTTTCTAATTCCCTTTCTTTTTCTCTATACCACTCTCTATCTTTCTCCCTCTCTAAATCTTTATCCTGAAGAGCATATATAGTATCCTTCTCTCTTTCTTTATTCCGACGCGTCCTATCTCTTTCTATACTCTCCTTTCGTTCCATCGGTTCTGACGAGTAGGAGACAGTGACGGGCGCTGGCTTTATCTTTTCTATTTCAGCTATGTCATTGTAGAATGATGCCAATTGGTCACCTATTTCTGGCTTGGGTTCGATCTGGAAAATTAATACAATAATTATGTATTTTATCTTCATAATTTAGTAACAAGTAAGTACTTTAATTAACAACCCTTATAGTTAAAATAAATATCATAATAAGATAATAACATCTTTGTGCTGTGGTATCTGTGTTAGGTGAGTGTGTAACGTTTTTTCTAAAATGCACATTTGAATTAATAGTCAATTAAGTACAATAATATTCAGTAGTTACTATAATTGCTATTATGATTTTGCTATTGTTGGTAAATCATTTATGTTAGATGAGGTTATAATTGAATAATGTTTTCTAATATTTGCTTATTCGTTGAATGAACGTTATATACAAAGAGCATCATACAAATTTGAAATTATATTAAATAAAAGTTTACTAAATGGCGTTTTTTTTTTGTTTTGCGGCTCTAGGCTAGAGCTGATTCATACGATCTAATAAGCAATAGAGACAAAAGAATATTGCTGAGCAGTGTTCTTAACATGCAGCGACTTTTAACAGTGTGACATAAAATGGTTCATGTAAAATCTAATATAATAGTAGTAAGTGGTAATATGGTAAGTAATAACTTTTAAACTATCGCGTTGCATGATATACAATAATATATACTTCGGGTATTAACACGATCATGCTTTATTTACCTTTAGATTGCTTGACGTTTCGACCAGGTTGCACCGGCCGTGGTCACAAGCTGACTGACCTTCAGCTTGTGAACGTCAAGCAATCTAAAGGTAAATAAAGCATGATCGTGTTAATACCCGAAGTATATATTATTGTATAATATGGTAAGTAAACATGCTTACAGTGGGAGGTAGCGGCGGCAGGTCGTCGCAGCCCGGGGGCGGCGGGTCGGGCCACGCGGGCGGCGGCGGGGTGCGCGCGCGCGGGGGGGACGCCGGCGCCGGGACCACCACCACCGGGACTGGCGGCTGAACTTCTTCCTGAAATTATCGCATATTACATCAATTACCTAATAAATTAACCCTATTAAGTAGCTAAAGATTTTCTTGAGTTTACACGCGGAAATTCTGAAGGAATTAGAACAACTTTTGATTAGATGTAATTTGTGTCTGCAACTGACATGTGAGTGGCTTGGTACCCTTAGTCAATACATTTTTTTTTCAATACCTACAGGGAACAAAGCAATTTACCGCTGTTAATTCTGACTCCAAAAAGATGCAAAATGGCACATGTCTAAGTGGGGTTGGTGATTCCGTAAACCTCGCAGTACTCTGAAAGCAAAGTGTAGACATACCTTAGCCTCGATCCCGGGGTGCGGCGGTGTAGTACTAATGTCCATATCCGTGTGTGTCGTGGCCGGGTATTCCCACTGTATGAGACCGTCAGATTCCCGCCGATAGCAGTACCGGCCTTCAGACCTGTATACACAAATACAAAAACGTACAAACAATTGTAAGGGAGGGTGGTTCAACGCCCGGTAGGTTTAGATGCTTCTGGTCACTTTAAGTTACATTTTAGAGTATAACATTTATTTTTACTAGCTGGTCCCCGCATTTCATCCTTGCCCCTCTAGACAAGTGACATAATCAATAGTCGAATCGAAAAGTCAAAAAAGCAAATGTAGGATTTGACGTAAGTTTACGACATTATATCGTAGACTTACGTCAAATCCCATACATTTCCTTTTTTTACTTTTAGATTCGACTACCGTGAATGCCACTTGTCTAGAGGCTCTGTCATGTTTATTGTTAGTGCCATGCTCCACTTGGATCGCAGTATAATGTTAATTAAAAATCAAACCTTCCTCAAGAAATGAGCTATGAAATAACAAAAAAAACTAGTTTTAGAGATTAGGGCGTTCAAACAAATCCATCATAAATAGATTTATAGAATGATACGAGGCATACAAGGTTACAACATGCATAGATTCACTTTAAATAATTATATCCAAGCTAATGTAAAGTAGATTGGTACTCAAGACACAGGCTTGCCTACTTTGGCCTCAATGAAAAGTGAATATTGTACTGAATTTGTCGGTTAATAAACTTGATTATTATTTATTTTAATAATAGTAATACTTTATTAACAAATCACTTCCATATTTTATGCATGATAGAGATGCCTAATATTATTATGCATCCCACAAGCATGGTCATGTCGATGAAGCACACTTTCCTATATTCAATTAATTATTATTAATCAAAATTATTATTATTAATGGATGTTGTTAGACATACGGATAAATACGAAACTGGATGATAAAGAAAACAGCTTTAATACTAGGAGATATAGTTCCTATTAAAACTAAAATTTAATAGTTTGAAGCACTGTTGTAGATTTAAGTGGTTAGTCTATTCAATTCCTTGCCAGTTGGTGTAAATATAATTGATAGTCCAAATATATTTAAAACCAAATTGAAACGAATTTTGCTGGAGTGTTAGTGTTGCGTGAAAAGCATTAAATAAATTGTTGCGTCTAATAATACGAAATTAGATACGTTTTGTTATAGATTTAATTTCGTAGTAAAATATTGTTATTGAATAATCTGAAACTAAAAATCGAATTGAGTTAGGATTAAAAACAAAAACTTAAAATTACCAAAAGCCATCTAAAAATATGGGGCAACTTAAGACATAAATAAAACCATTTTTATACTTTAACCCGTGTTCCGGATTTGTGCCCGCCGTCAACATTTAATAAAAACATTCCAACATGGCGGACACAAAGAACCCAACAATCCTTTACACGACGGTCTCCAGTCCCAGCCTTCTGGAAAAGATCAAAGAGTAAAATCTTGAAAATTTTAAATATATTTACTGAATAGCTTTAAACTCTCACCAATAGAACAGTGATGATGTCATCCAGCGGTCTCGTTCCAAATCTTTGGTCTTCTTAGGCCTTATAGCTAGGATGTTAGCTTATTGCTTTACAATATATGGGAATTACATGTTATTAAAGAAACTCAGTGGTTCAAATAAGACAATTTTATTCCTTATATATCACATCTATCACAGTTAACAACCTAATATTTAAATACAATAATTAATTAATTTATACGGTTGTACTCACGTATGTAACATGATCGTTATGTGGTCTAACATAAAGGTGAAAATTGAGTAACCTCAACGTTGCAAATGGTACGTGCGTCGAGCTACAGCTACCTAGTCTGACTTCGGGTGCACGGAGTAGATCGAAACTATGCATATATATCGAAATAGCCCAACTAGTTTTGCACCAGACATTTAACTTATAAACAAAGTCGCCTGCCTATGTCACGGTGGAATAAGGCGCATTAAATACATTCGTATAAATTCAATTATAATGATACCACTCAGGAAAATATTACTTATACGTACACTGATTAAAAACACAAACATTTTCAATCATTTGTCATTTACAATCGGACTAGCCACATACTGTATTAATATTTATATAGCAATACTGAATAATATCAAAACTCTTGTAGTAGGGGAGAATAAAGCAGTTTGGAACAGGGTCAGCTTTGAACTAGTAATTATGAAGAATATTAGTAGAAATATTTGAAAAAGTAGGTACTGTTGCTGAGCAAACATTGCAGCACAGTGAGACCTATTTGATTTTGAAAAAAATACAGATCTCAGTGTTGAAAATCACATACGAGCATGAAGCTCATGGCAAGAGCTTCCAAAATTTTCACAGCTTATAACGCTTTTCTTAAGAATAGTGATGTAAACCATTCGCTGATGCATGCATTGGGCAAAATCGCTATTGGATTGTAGCTTCAACTTAGGTGCATGTCATGAACCACGTTACAAATCAGAAATAAATTTCAAAAAAAAGACCGAGATCTTTTATCAGCAAAATATCAAAAAACTTAATTTGGACGAAATATGTACTAAATTTGGTTGACCAATGTTGATGCACCAGTAATTAAACTGTATGTGGACTTCTTTATAACTTTCAACAACTGCTGCAAATTACCTTTCCGAACGTCAAGCTTACCTGGAATAACTGCATCGCAATCTTTGACTGTGCCTGCTTCCACACCTTCTACATTTTTATCAAATACTTCAACTGTGCTCTCTGAAACTGAAGTAGTAACTTTGACTGTGACTTCATCAGCACCTTCAATTTTATTACCTGGCTATTCAACCATGCTTGTTACATCTGCTTCAGATCTTGCTATTATTCCTGTTAGTTGTCCGGCTACGTCATCACCAGCTTCTGAGATTTCCGCTACCTTCACAAGCTCACAAACCATAATAATGATTAATATGAAACCTCTAAGCGAGTGCGACGACAAAGAATTTATTAACACCATTGAATTTATGTGTAGTCGTCAGTTGTAATGAAAACATCGGCTCCGTAATTAATTTGTTTTCTGTAGTTAAATAGTGTGTAATAGTTGCTATAATAACTTCAGTGCGTTCCTTGTTGGTGAAATATATATGGATGTTGTTATCCTGCACTTCAGTGAACTAAATGTGAACAATTGGTATACATGAAAAGTGCACAGTGAATCGGCATTTGTCTTCTTACTGGGACATTTTATCTGAAACTATCATACGTAAATGGAGTGAGGCTTCACTAGGACGTTATAAACCAAATATAAAATGACTCTGTGAGCGATTGAACCTAAATATCATACATTGTTCGTGTGGAGATACGTTTTAATTTGAAACTTTCGCGCAACTCAGTGCTACCAACATATGCGTTGTTCAGACGTGCCGCGTTCCAGATCAGAAAAGCACCTGTCATATATCATTAATGACATTTAAAGACGGCTATTCATAAATAATGAGGACGGATATTCTCGAATGATTAATTATAAGCAGGCCATTCACGAGTCAATGCAAACACCTATAAACTATTTTATTCTTGTTGGTATCAATCTTAGCGCTGCAATATAATTTTATATGTAATATATATTTTGGATAAACTGCAAGATGACTGAGGATAATAGTTCGAATATTAACATTACTGTTAGGCGAAACCTTAAAACGGTAATTTCTATGGAAAATTCGTTTGAGGCCTTGTCAGAACTATCGGATAAAGACGATGAATACACTTCGCTGACTTCTACACCTTCACGGGATTTAAATCGGAGCTTTCCTATCCCTGACTTACACACAACATCACATGAAATAAAGGAACTAAAATTACGAATTAGTCAATTAGAAGAAAAACTCGAAATTGCAGATAATGAAATAGGAATTCTATCAATAGAAAATAGTACTCAAGCCAGAACTATAAAAGAATATAAACTACGCATTAACCAACTGACCCACATATGTACCAGTACGAGCAAAAAGGATAAAGATCAGATGACAAAACGCAGAACTATTATTGGATCTAAACTAGATTTCATGAAAAATCAATACAATTTAACTCCAACTCAGCCGATGTTAATCAGATCGCCATCTATAGGACTTCGCTGCAAACGATGTGATGTCATTGATTTAAACTTCACTGCGGATGATCCAAATGCCACCTGCGCCGCGAAAACACCAAATACCACAGACAATAATCCCAAACAAAGTATTTCAACAGAAGTTAGTAATAAATGTAGTATGTCAAATCACAGTATTCCTAGTAAACATAGTATTAGTGTATCTACAAATGCGTACAAAACTAGTAAAATGTGTATCATAAGTGACAATAATGTTAATAATATATTAAATAGTGCAAAAACCACTTTTCCTAACATGGAAATATGTCATTTCTGCATGCCAAATGCAAATTTAATGCAATTAACTGATACTTTGGATCAGAAACTAATTAATTACACTCTAAGTGATTTTTGCATTATACTTCTAGGTGAAAAAGATTTTAAAGTGTCTCAACGGTATGAAAAGCTTGTGGATTACTTAAAGTTCAAATTAGAAACTTTGACACATACTAATGTAATTTTATGCTCACCAAATTTTATACTTAATAGCAATGTGAATTTATTCAATAGGAGAATTGAAATTTTTAATCAGTTATTATACCAGAGCAATAGTAGTTATGAATATGCATATTTATTTGATTCCAATAAGCATCTTATGTACAATTATGAAATGTTTTCAAAGTATACAGGTAAAGTAAACAATAGGGCTTTATCTATTATATTTAAACATCTGAAACACTACATCAATTTATATTTTAATAGCAAATGTATACAAACTGGTACTGTACAACCAGTTATTACAATAACGCCACCCATAGTGTTACACAAGCATGTAATGAGACAGAAAAAAATTATAGACTATTTTAATGTAAAAGCAAGAAATGTATTCTCACAAATAACTAATAAGCCTATACAAAAGGATGTCAGTAATGAGCTTTTTCGTTCATAGTAAGGCATTGCTAGGTCACTTGTCTCATGATAATGAAAATAGCCGAGCTTTTGAACAATTAAATATCTATCACCAGAACTTATGTGGGTTAAATAATAGAATAGAAGAACTTGAATTATACATTGACAGTCTGCAGAGTGATTTGCATTATTTGTGTATAAGTGAACATTTTCTGAATGACAGGCAGGTACCTTTACTCAATTTAAACTACTATAAAGTGGTGTCTCATAATGTCCGCAAAAATAAAATGAGAGGAGGGACCATAATTTTATCTCGGAGAGATAGGGAATGCGAAGATTTGCCAATAGCTAAAAAGTTATATAACATTGATGGTTTTGAGATAAGTTGTGTAAGAGATTTTGTATCAGGAGTTATAATTTGTTGCTGCTATCGCAGTCCTTATGATCATAATTTGGAAGTTTTTATGAACAAGCTCGAAAAATTAATGGAATATTCCTTAAATAATAATTGCTGCATTTTGGGTGATTTTAATATTGATTTTTTGACAGATAACAAGAAACGTAATGACCTAACTAACTTATTGGCCTGCTACAATTTTAGGCCACTTTTCAACTCACCTACTTTTATTCGAAATGATTCGCAATCCTGTATAGACAACATTTTTACAAACTTACCATGCAGTCTAATGCAGACTTGTGAAATTGATCACAATGGCTTGGCTGATGGTCATGCAGCTTTATTTTGTTACTTAACAATGAATAGTATAAAATCAAACAAACATAATAATCATTCTGTAATATACACGCTTAAAAGATTTTTTAGTTCAAAAAATAATATAATCTTTAGACAACTTATAATTAATCAAAATTTAAAAAATATGGGCATTAACACATTTTTAAAAGAATTTGGCGTCTTATTTAATCTTGCTTTTAGAAAACAGAAACGTAAAAAGAGTAATTCTACAGCATCTCTACGCTGGGTAACTAAAGGAATTAGAGTGTCAAGTAAGATGAAGCGTTTCTTAGTGACAGGTAAAGGTAGTAGCAATCAATCAAGTGTAAGCTGCTACAGAAACCAATACATTAAAATATATAAGAGGGTAATAAAAAAAGCCAAAAAATTAGCAGTAGAAGATGAAATAGCTAATTCTAAAAATATTTCTAAAGACATATGGCAGATTGTTAATAAACATAGAAACAAAAACCAAACTTTAAAAGGGGATTTTAAATTAAAGGACGGGAATTTCATTATTACGGAGGCTATTAAAATTGCCAATATTTTTGCTGAGCAATTTAAAGCCAAATTTAAATGGTCTCCAGTAGACTCACAAGATGCAATTAATATTCTTCATGCCCACACTAATAGAGTTACAATAGGTATTTCGAACTGGGATGTAGTTACGCCTAGGGAAGTATTTTGTATTGTAAAAAATATGGGCGACAAAAAATCGTGCGGTTATGATGACTTGCCCATAACTCTGATTAAAGATAACATCGATATTCTAGCCGAACCACTAAGCTGCTTTTACAATAGATGCGTTGATAATGGAATTTTTCCGGATCAATTTAAGGTTGCTAAAATTATACCTATACATAAAAAAGGCTCTAAGACTGATCCAGCTATGTACAGACCTATTTCTCTATTACCAATTTTGTCGAAGATTTTTGAAAAGTTAATTAAAGCTAGATTACTTCGACACCTTAACCTTAATAATGTAATCAGTGATAGACAGTTTGGTTATCGGACTGGCGTTGGTACACAGGAAGCAATTAGTACATTGGTGAATGAAGTGGTTGGTCAGATGAATGATAGGAAAAAAGTAGCCGGTATCTTCCTAGATTTAAGCTCAGCCTTTGATACGGTGAGTCACGAATTGCTATTAATAAAGCTAGAACATTATGGTGTTAGAGGTAATGCCTTGAAGCTCTTAAGGTCATATCTGGTAAATCGAAACATGTTTGTGGAGATCAAGGCAGTCAACCAAAATAAGGATGATAATAATGATTATACGGAGAGAAAAAGTATTTTTGAGGAAGCTGTTAGGTCTAAATTAGTACATATTAAAGCTGGAGTTCCTCAGGGTTCAATTTTGGGTCCGATTTTCTTCATCACATTCATTAATGACTTAATCAATTATGTCACAGATATTGTTACTAATAATATACAGCTAATTGTTTTCGCTGATGACACTAATGCGATAATATCTGCTGAGAAAATTAGTGATCTAAATTTGAGAGTGAATGAGTCTTTAGCGTATTTTCATCATTGGTTTGCAGCTAACAGTCTTGTAATCAATCCCAGTAAAACTAATTTAATGTTGTTTCAATCTACAGCGAAAAGCAAAGACCGACTTAAATGTTCTATAGGTAGTGAGATAGTTAAAACAACAGAAAACATAAAATTTCTTGGGGTTCATATAGACAATAAATTAAATTGGAAGGATGAACTCTCAGTCTTGGAAGCATCGCTTAGCTCAGCTTGTTATGTTCTTCGAAGCCTCCGAAATGAAATCTCACTAAAGCAGCTAAAAATGGTTTATTACGCACTTGTAGAATCGAGGCTTAGGTATAGCATATTATTCTGGGGAGGTAGTTATAATTATAACATACAAAGAGCATTTATCTTGCAGAAAAGAGCTATCAGAACCATGGTGGGAATTAGACAGGATGTATCATGTAGGCATTATTTTAAGGAATTAGAGATACTGACGGTGCCTAGTTTATATGTCTTAGTCTTGCTTACTAACTTTGCAAAATATGTGCATGAATTTGAAAGTGAAACAGAAAGAAGTTTAAGAGAGAGTACGAGAAGAAAAGACTTTCACACTAAATTGGTTCCTCATCTCAATGTAGTAAAGCACTCCTCAGACTTGATGTCCATCAAAATCTTTAATAAATTACCAATAGAAATAAAGGAGGCCTTATATAAGAAAGAATTTAAATGTAAGCTAAAAAACTTTTTAATAAATGGGTGCTATTATTCAATAGAGGATATTAAACATAAATTTGATTAATAATATAATAATTGTCAGTATTGTATTTATTCCATTTTATATTATTCTAATTGTAATGTTATCAACGAATATTGTATTGTATGTTAATAGTAATCGAATTTAATGTTATCTACGAATTTTGTATTTTTTTTTTGTGATGTAATATTCAATTTCAAATACAATGTAACGATTGTTTGTGAATAATAAATAAATAAATTTACAAAAGCACTGCCTTAGATGCAAAGGCTTCTGAAGAAGATGAGAAATAGCTAACTCGAATGGCAGGCACACAAAACAGGAGAGCCGTAGAAATTGAAAACTGATTTGACGTATGCTTGTAATGAAACTGACACAGAAAGAGATTTAGGGTCATATTGTGACGAGAGTGTAGGTAGACATGAATAACCGTAAAGATGAAGACTGTAAAATAACTTAAGTCCAATATAATAAATCCTAAACAATTATAAAAGGTCTTTGTACTTACTTATTTGTGGGACAATTTATAGAAAAATATGACCATGCTTTTACTATAACATTTCTTAAAATAATAAAGTTTTTTATTTCGACATTTTTGTGATGGAGCTTGGTACCTCGAGGTTCTAAATGAAATTGTAATCTAGACTCAACTACATTTCTAGTATCTAAAGTACCTACTTAGTTCTCAAATATTAAAATATTATTAGTGTGCTGTGTTAACCCTGAATTGATGTCCACCATACAACTCAACAACAAGACTCGTGGTCATCCAGCTGTCTACCTGTTTCTGCCAGACTTCCAGCTGTCTACCCATCGCTATCAGACTTCTAGCTGCCTGTCTTCTCGGAGTCTTCACCTACTTGGAGGCTATAGCAGGGCAGTGGTTTTCCTTTAAGGAACAATTAAACCTTCGACCAGTAAGCTTACTAAACCCACACCCTACATTTATTAATAATTAAATTACTTGTACATGTAATCCTAATAAATCTTTCATTTTACCTAACCGAGAACGTTACACTACGTAACACAAAATTAAAATGTATTTTGCTTCTTTTCACAAGGACAAGGGCTACAAGCATTTTACATTATTATTATTAGCCTATACCGTCCCACTGCAGGGCAAAGGCCTCGCCCTCCTTTTTCCATGGTAGCCTATCTCTGGCTAATTAAATCCAATCCCTTTTATAGGCGTCAAGCTCAACTCGCCATTTCATTTTGGGTCTACCACGTGGCCGCTGTCTGGTGTTTGGGACCCACTGCGTTGTTATTTTTGCCCACAGCGCCTCCGGCATGCGACTGACGTGACCCACCCAGTTCCACTATAGCTTGGCCGCTGAGTGGCCTACATATTATATTAATTAGATTGCCTCGTCCAATATAAATCGCGGGTACATCACATACAGTCTAAGGTTTCTTTCAAATATTTTTTTTCAAAGCGTTGTTTTTGTATTGTAATTTTTCAAAACGTATCCCTAAATACTGGTAAAACTAATATTCCGGCTTTAACCTCAGTTTATTGTCCGATAAGTAAGATACACCCATTTCGTTATATAATGGCCAAGTCAAAAGTTGCAAACGGTCAAATTGCGGTCAGAATAAAAGAAAATTCTTAAATATAACAACACAATATTTAAAATTGTTCAAATCTGCCCTCATCTCCCCTATACAAAAGCATCACGATGTCTTCGACAACACTCTGAAAATGTATTTGTTTGTTTTATGTAGCTAGTCCCATTAAAAATGACACTCTAAAATTGAAGAAACTGTTGTAATTCTCTGAAAATGTCAAAGAAAAGATCTTTCTTGTTTTTTAATGTTTTGTAATATTTAAGTATTTTGTGTGACTGGTGGTTCGTTCAGAATCGTCTCATATTATGCGCATTATTGTTTATTATAATTAGGAACGGAACGAGTGCTTATACAATGTGTTTCTGAAGGCTGCCCCAGTGTGATGTCACATTTGACAACTAAATCACAGGAACGAGCGCCTCTATAATGTGCTGCTAAAAGCAATCCCAGTGTGATGTCAGATTTGACAAGTAAATCACAGGAACTCGTGCATCTACAATGTGCTGCTAAAAGCAACTCCAGTGTACGTAATGTCAGATTTGACAAGTAAATCACAGGAACGAGCGCCTCTATAATGTGCTGTCCAAAGCAACTCCAGTGTGATGTCAGATTTGACAAGGAAATCACAGGAACGAGAGCTTCTATAACGTGCTGCTCAAAGCCACCCCAGTGTGATGTCAGATTTGACAAGTAAATCACAGGAACGAGTGCTTCTACAACTTGCTGCTCAAAGAAACCCCAGTGTGATGTCAGATTTGACAAGGAAATCACAGGAACGAGTGCTTCTACAATGTGCTGCTAAAAGCAACTCCAGTGTACCTAAAGTCAGATTTGACAAGTAAATCACAGGAACGAGCGCCTCTATAATGTGCTGCTCAAAGCAACTCCAGTGTGATGTCAGATTTGACAAGGAAATCACAGGAACGAGAGCTTCTACAACGTGCTGCTCAAAGCCACCCCAGTGTGATGTCAGATTTGACAAGTAAATCACAGGAACGAGTGCTTCTACAACTTGCTGCTCAAAGCAACCCCAGTGTGATGTCAGATTTGACAAGGAAATCACAGGAACGAGTGCCTCTATAATGTGCTGCTCAAAGCAACCCCAGTGTGATGTCAGATTTGACAAGTAAATCACAGGAACGAGCGCCTCTATAACGTGCTGCTCAAAGCCACCCCAGTGTGATGTCAGATTTGACAAGTAAATCACAGGAACGAGCGCCTCTATAACGTGCTGCTCAAAGCCACCCCAGTGTGATGTCAGATTTGACAAGTAAATCACAGGAACGAGTGCTTCTACAACTTGCTGCTCAAAGAAACCCCAGTGTGATGTCAGATTTGACAAGGAAATCACAGGAACGAGTGCTTCTACAATGTGCTGCTAAAAGCAACTCCAGTGTACCTAAAGTCAGATTTGACAAGTAAATCACAGGAACGAGTGCTTCTACAACTTGCTGCTCAAAGCAACCCCAGTGTGATGTCAGATTTGACAAGTAACACACAGGAACAAGTGCCTCTATAATGTGCTGCTAATAGCAACCAGAGTTTACCTAATGTCAAATTTGACAAGTAAATCACAGGAATGAATGCTTCTATAATGTGCTGCTTGAAGCAACCCCAGTGTGATGTCAGAAATGAAAACAGTTAACATGTTGTCCAAGAAAACTAGAGGGACTAAATCAACTTATATGTAAATTAAATTGTTCAATTTATAAGGTTGTCTCGTATACTAATAAAATATGAAGCAACAGTACACACACGTCACACAGTATTTCATAATTGCTTTTTAAATTACACAATAATGCGCAATTAATATGTTGAAAACTGATATGAACAAACCTACTTATCACATGGTGGTCAACATTAAAATGAGTCATCCAATATTACATTAGATGAACAGACAAATCTATCAATTACTCTGTAATTCAAATGACTAGATAAATGGGACATTTGTATGAGGTGAGACTTCTACTTTATTTTTTCTCAGTAAAAAAAAAGGTAGCACAAGACCCATCTTATACAAATAGTCTTAGTATAAATAAATTCTAATGTATAACAAAAATTAAACAACTTTTAAACAGCACGCATCATATACATATACTGTTATAATCAGATCACAATTTTGGGTACAATTTGCAGGTCTATATATTTATATGCAAGAATTGCCTGCAAATCGGATCCAATTAATCAAATAGTTCATTGCACATCATAAAGTTCTGTAGGAATTTCATGAAGTTCGAAAGTTCACGGCACGGCGCATCAAATACGAGGGGAGTGTACGTTTTACGAAAGCACTGTAACGGTGGTGCTGGAGTCTAACTTTGCGAAGGCTACATTCAGATGACTAATCTGATAAAATTGTCCAAAAAATTACAACATTTTACTACGAATCTTAACGGGATGTCGAGGATCGGACCGTCGTCATCGCGTTCAGGAAGAATATCGATAAGTTCTTTTTTAGTGTTAAGAACTACTAGGAATGGAAAAGTATCGTTCAGTCGAAATCAGAGACACCGCAGAGCCTCGCCATTCGGAAGTTACCGACGCGCAAGATTCGCGCAAGATCATCTGAATTTAGTCTAATACTAAGAAACAAAAACTAGTATTCGGATAAGTTAGAGTTTAACGCGGATTAGAGTATCGTTCGCGACGCAACAGAGGCGACGGGAAGATAGACGGTGGGTGTCAGGCGGCGGTCGCCTGGGGTGGCGGGGGTGGCGGGCGCGCGTACCTCTGGAAGGCGCAGGTCCAGCCGGGCGGCGCGGCGCCGCGCTCGTGCGCCGCCAGCGTGCGCGCCGCGCTGCCCGCCCAGCGCCGCCAGTACGCGCCCGACAGCGCGCCGAAGCGGAACGCGCCCACCAGCGTCTGCCATACACGTACACTACGTTATACACCGTGCTCATACAATGTGACAGAATACAGACTAACACTGACAAACATTTTATTTATTATATATGGAGGCGCTCACCTGCATTTGTATCAACATCTCCTGCACCGGTGTCAACACACACGGCTGTAGCTGATTCAAGTATTTCAGTTTCATCTCCAACAGATCGGTTAGATCGTCCAGGTCCTCATCCTTTTTCTCCTCGTTCAACGTCTCACCCTTTGTAAACATCAAACCGTTGCCGTAACTTATTGCATTCTTTGGACTTTCCGGTCTTTCCTCTTCCTTACTGAAACCTAGACCTACTCGTTCATGCGAGAACCCTTCGATAAATTGCGAATATTTCGTAGTGTACACCGGTTCTTTCTTTAATAGAACAGAGTTACAAATTCTCAGTTTTTTCTTACCGACGTTATCTATCCTTTCACTGGTATCACTGAGGTATAGATTTGCCCCTTTCTTTTCTAACACTTCGACTTTCTTCTCTTCGATGTCAATTTCTGTAACTGGAGCCTCCTCAATATTTTTCATGCTTGGAAATAGTGGTTTTTGTTCCTCTAGTGGTGTTTCTTCTCTTGTAGGCGAATTTTTACCACTGCTTGTGTTTGATCTCACATCATCAGATTTCTTTATTTTAGAAACTTTTGGTAACTCTCTCTTCTCAATATCCTGTAATAAATCATCTACGTTGGATTTCGATGAGTCATCAGTTTGAGGTGTAGCACAGCCTGATCCTGTTTCTTCTATCATTTTCTGGAGTTCTTCGGGTATTTCTCCTCCAAGTTTCTCTAGAAGCTTAGCTTTGTCTTTTAGTTTTAATAATAAAGTGGTTTCATCTTGACTGTCTTCTTCATTCGTTTTAGAAGACTTATCCTTTAACAAAAAAAACTGGAATTAAAATTTATAACATAAAAGATGTAAATTAGTAATTTTTGTTATAATAATGTACCTCAGATTGAAAACTTTAACCATCATATTGCTTGATAACAAATTTCAAATGTATTGAGAAATAAAATGATCATACTCAAACTAGTGACATATTTTGTTTGAAAATGTAACTACAAAACATGTCAGAAGTACATGAATAAAACCATATTATGTAAAATAGAAACCATGTGAAACCATCTACATTCAGTAAGAAAAAGATCATTTCAAATGATAAACCAAATAATGTTTCCCAATAAAATAAAAAGTTATTCGTAAGCATTTATCAGGTGCTTTTTTCATCACAGGCAACTAAATCAAAATAAGTTGCTACACTTTATAACTTTTTTTTTGCATTTTTATCCCATTCATCACACATTACCTACGAATGTATTAATTTCAATGTAAAATGTCATAACAAACATACCTCTTTCACAGCAGTTTCTGTCTTACTATCAGGAGAATTAGAAACATTATTGCTTAATTCCGGAGGCAGCTCAGGTCCAATAGGCGCAGCATAGTTTAAATTTGGAGGTAACGCTGGTCCATACTCCTGTGCTTTCAGTTTTGGTTTCTTGTTTACATTATTTGGTTTTGGCTGAGTTTTTGGAATGGTTGGCAGTGCAGGCTTGACAGGGCTTTCAGTTTCATCATTAGATTCAGAGTCTGAATTGTGGTATGAGGTTATTAATTCTATTTTACTGAAAAATAAATAAGGTTGGGCTAGCATTAATTTACACTGTTGAAAGGTTCTGAACTTATGCACAGACACGGATCCAGATTTTATTTATTACTTTTCTAGAAGATTAAGCAAGTGAAATGAGCTAAGATTGCTCCCCTAAACCAAATCCTAAATCTGCCCCAGCTTATACAGCTGCACTGTAGTTAAAATATATAGGACTAGCTGTCATCATCACAAACCATCAGAATGTTGGTTGTCCCAGTAAAAACCCTATTTACTTCCCTAGGATACAATCTATATTTTTGCAAAATTTAACTGAGTTCAGTTCAGCCATTAAAGTGTGAAAAGTTTTCTGCTTGTTTTATGCTATCATAGTAAGTAAAATGCTGTTAAGGTAATTTACTTTTTTGCTAAAAAGCATTCATCACTATTATAGTTTTTTATTCTAGTATGAAATAAGTAAATTTTATATAGGTATAGAGGGTATATGGTTGTATACCACCTTTTACATAACAATATAGTGATCCTCTATACCTATATAAAATTTACTTATTTCATACTTTTCAGAGGTTTTTAAGTAGTCGGGTTTTAGTTTTTAAACTTTATTTTATAGCCTATGCTGCTCTTTTTGCTTGGCATTAAAATTTTAAGACATCTGTATTTCATTGTTTTACTTACTCATCATCTTCATGGCTTCGCTTTTTACTAAATTTACTGTTTTTACTTCTGTTCCCATTGCTATTACGCTCGCTGCTCTTACTACTCTTTGTAATAGATTTGGCTGTAGCCTTGGCATGTGGGGTTTGTTTCTCTGCTAAAGCTTGCTGGTATAGTTGCCATTCTTCTGCAGACACTTCCCCAGACCCTACAAAAAGATGTACAATTATGTAAATGCAATAACTTTTTTTTATACAACTTAGGTGACAAACAAGCATAAGGTCATTGATAATATCACGTGTTGTGACCCAAAAGTTTTATCACCTGGGTCTTGTGATAAAGTATCCTTGGGATAAGGATTGTTAAAAACACATCCCTCTGAGAGCACAGGAAAACTATGCTCACACACAGGAACACTTACATACTACACACCAATGTGTGGAGTTATTTGGCTATGGTCTTGTGTAAGGTTGAGGTCCTTTCCAAGTTGGGATTGCTTAATTGTATGGTAACTTCCTTAAAATGAATATGACAAAAAAAATCTTCTTGTCTGTCTTCATTCATGTTTGAGACTAAGCAAGTTAAATAGAATAAAACCATTAATCACCTGCAGCAGTTAGTTGCTGCTGTGCCAACTTGAGTGCTAGCAAATATTCCTTAGGAGCGTCCCATGTCACCGCGTTAGTTAGTTGATTCCAGTAGTAAGTGAAACCACTTGACTCATCATAGCATGCTGACCAGGCTATAGAAATAACAAAAAAACATATGATAATGATGTTTGATAAGTATTTGACTGGCTATTGGTTTACCGCCACCATAGTGTATTTTACATAGCATGGGTACTGCAACAAAGTGGACCGACGACCTGGTAATGGTAGCCGACAACCAATGGACAAGGTCAGCCCGAACCGAACAATGTGGAAAACCTTGGGAGAGGCCTATGTCCAGCAGTGGACGTCTTATGGCTGAGATGGATGGCGGGTACTGCAACATTTTACATTTTACCATGAAGATGAAGTAAATGATTAAATCAATCTCTAACCTATTGGCTAACTGAATGATCAAGAATCTGGAGTATTCAATTGATAGGTTTTTCATTAAATCATCTATCATGTACGGGTCAACAACCGTACAATACTTTGTCTGCATTATCACTATTGCGACACCGCGCAGGCGACGAATTAGTTTTAGTTATAAGCTATTTAATGTAAATAATTTAGTTCGCTGCATAACCTCATACCGGGCGCGCAACTCATATCCAAAATCTCATCTCTCCATCTTAGTTTTATCCTAAATCTTTGTTATTATAATATTAGTATTACCATCAAATATAGTTATTTTATTATCTTTAATCTTAGTTTAAATTTATCTTTACCCCAACTCCGAACAATCATTTTCATTGATTGATCTTCAGCGGTCATCTATCACAGTGTCCATGCTATGTGAAAAATATTAAAGTAATGACTCTGCCTGCTAAGCAAGATAATTCTTTGTGTGATGAGCAAAACTATGTTCTGTCAGAGTGTAAATCTATACTAATATTATAAAGCTGAATAAGTAGTTTGTTTGTTTGGTTGAACTCTCTAATCTCAGAAAGTACCTACTGGTTTGATTAGAAAAAATCTTTTTTTGTTGAACAGTGCATTTAACCAGGAAGCCTATAGGTATGATCAATAGGAGCGGAGCAGTAGTGAGATATGTTGCAAAATCGGGGAAAATAATCTAAATTACCATGCGGACGAATTCGCGGGCGACCCCTAGTTTTAGAATATGTATGTATTTAGAATAATTTATGAATGTTTCCCAGTTGTCTAGTTGCTGATTGCAAATGCATGTCATTGTAAAGAGTTTTCGCATTGCAAAAACAATATGGCTGACAAAACAAAAATCAATTCGCGTATCAAAACAATTGTTATCATAGTACATACGGCAATGCGGAATCGGGGAGGGATGAATGGCAGCCGATGCATCTCCGAAGTTTTGGTTTTGAACTGCAGTTACTGCACCAGTATAGTTTCTATTGTTGACATTGGAAACGCCACTTCCAATACGCACATCGTCTTCGGATTCGTCTCCAGAGTCGCCGTAGTTAGCTATTAAACCGGCCAGTGGATTCATCTTGCTCATATTGAATGAAAGCACCACAAGGGAGTCCGACCGGGCTAGAGCGCACGCAAATAATAACGATTGCTTCTCTGCAGTAAAATTATACACTATCGAGATAACGTCTTATAAATAATATTGCCCTACAATAAAATATTTTTCCGTCAAAACATAATATATTTTATGCTATTGGTATAGCTTGCACATTATTGCACTCACGTCGCACACGGCACTTTATTTGACTTTATGTTTGCGGTGCGGTTTATTTGACGTACCGTATGATGGCTTACACCGCCATTTTGAACTTGCATGCATGGCAATGGCAGGCAGTGTGGTGTTGTCATCGTAAAATTTTGAGCTGCTACCGTAATACCGTTATATCATATTATTCTGACTTAATGTATTTTAAGAACATATTGACCATTATTTATTTTTAAAAAATCCTATTGTTTCATATCAAGGAGGAAATATGGCAGGAGGTAACATACCTATACATACAGTGTTCCGACTTTTGAATCAGCGTAGATGCCCGTACGGATCTCAATACCTTGTTCACAAAATTGCATTATTTCTCGTGAGTTTGAGTTTAATTTCGGAAAAACTTTGTTTAGTGTATAACTATAAGAACTATGGCTTCTGTAGCTTCCGGCTGCAAGAGTAGAATGCGTGTTTTATTGGAAAATACCCAAAATATATCTTTCCATCGGAAAATATCGACCTCTGTATTTATGCTTTTGAGTAGATAATGAATATAACAATGTAAGTAATTTAAAACTGTTTACAATCTGAACGTGAAATAATATGCGTGTTTTATTTTCAGCTTGTTCTGTTTACAATAATCTTAAATATTTATAATCTTATTTTAGCACTTGACAGTTTATGTACCTGAGATTTTGTAAATAGTGATGTGATTGAGTTACAAATTTATCGACTAATTTACACGCCAGTATTTTTGTTTAAACTTTAATTAAATCAAATGTGACATGCATATGACTTTCTGAATATTTTAGTTATGTGACTGTGACTCAATTTAATATTTCCTAATAATATACCTACGTTTTATATACATATATGAATCAAATAAAGAATAAGTACTTAACATTTTGATACTTTAGACGAAGCATATTGTTTGGGATAATTTGCAACATAGATGTATTAATAAGAATAAAAACCCATTTACTGTTCTCTCTCTAATACTTAGGGCTTATTTTTACGTATCTAATTTGGTGTACAATAAAGTTAAAATAAATAAAAGAAACGTTTATTTAAAAAGATATTTACAAGAATAGTTATTAAAATAAAAGTAACTAATCCTAAACTACTTTGGATCGCAAATTCGCAAGGCTACTGCGTTGACCCAAGTGAAGGTCAGCCTTAATAAACTGATTTTGTTTAGTGGTCAATGAATCATAAGCCTGTAAACAATAATAAGCCATTAATAAGTACTTATAAATATAAATACTGTGTATGTTACTATCATTTTGTTGTTTTATTTTATTGGTATTGTTTTATTACCTACTGCTCCTCAAAAGAGAAATTTAAATTTGTTTTCCACACATTCAGATAAATGAATAATAATGGCCGATACTTTTTTTTGTATCAAATGTAGGTATGGAATAAAGAAAACAAGATACTTTTCTTCAAATTCAATATAAAAGGCTGAAGTAATATATGTACCTCACTAGTATCTTACTACTTACATTAAATTCTTTGTGCACCAAACAAACAGTGTAAATATATAATGTAAATATCTGTTTTCTCAATATTTTTTTGTGATATTGTTTCAAGCATCACTACTATACGATTAAATTTCAATTACAATGTCCAGCCATTGTTGGTTTTGTACAGATTACATAAATATGATATTCTAAAACAATATGTAGGACATTTAATTTTTATGCGATAGATTTATCGATACGTAAGTTGTCGATATGACAGGAGCGACACTTGTAAGTATATATACACATAAATACTGATTTTGTTCGAGACTTTGACTCAGTGACAAAAAATGACATGGTTAAAAGTATAACTGTCTCTTTTTTTCAAATTACATTTCGTCCACGTGAAAAGAGAAATCCGATGTTTAAAGTTCATTTTAAATATTCTCTATCTTGGAAATCTTTTATCTTTGTTTCATATATTTATTTTTTTTAAATTCTATTGTTTCATCATTTCTTTCCCATTGCGATTTTTTAATAGTTTCCATAACTTCAGATTTCGACTCAGACCTTTGCACTCACAATACTCATCAGATCATTATTGTTTTATTAATTAAGTACCGATAAGACCGCCGCCGTTTATGACCTAAATATACATTTTTAGGGTGTACAATAAAGTGTGTAAGTACTCTTTGGTCAACAAAACTGTATTGTTTCTACCATGTATTTTTATTAATAAGAATATTATTCTAATTAATAAAAGTACAAACAAATAATATTTTCACTTTTTTAACTATAATATTTTACTTGACTAAACAGACTACCTTTAATAATTTATTTTGAAGCTTATGTAAAGTAAATTGATACCCAAAGCCTATGATACAGGCTTACCTAGTTTGAGGTTAATGTAAAAGGTATTCATTCATTCATTCATTAGCCTATACCATCCCACTGCAGGGCAAAGGTATACCTATACGATTTATTGGCTAATAAACTAAATTTTATTTATTTCAGATTACTATTTAAAATCTAGTGAGTACTTACTATAAGGACGTGGTAGTAATTATGTTTCATTTTTAAGTCATCAAGATTTTTCGTATCAGCAATATAAATTACCTTGAAATTACCTACTTGATAGACAATATTAATTAATTGATAGACTTTTGATAACAAAACTAGTTGTTATCAAAAGTCTATATATTTACAAAAATAAAGGCCGCTCCACGTTCTTCACGCTCCACAGAACGCGAGAAAAAGAGAAGCGTGAATATGGAACCGATTCACATAATCTTCTTTCTTGTTCTCTGATTTTTGTCGGTTTTTCGGCGCGAGACAAAAGAGCTGAGACCGTGAGAACAGACGAGAACTTGTATTGACTCCACACTCGAATGTTTCTCAGTAGCGACTTGCAGTTATCGGATTAGAACTGTTGTGTTGTGCGTGATACTTTGATGATGAACATGATAAAATGATAATAATCACAGGTTTGGTATTTACTGAGCATCAATACGAGTCTGATTTGGACGAACGAACTTGAATTGACATTCCTAGAATATTTTAGGCAGAACCTATCTAATGGGATACAAATTTAAAAGATTATAAAATAAACAAAAAAAATGTGCACTCCGGGAGTGCTGACAGAAGTGCAAACACTAGGCAAAACAGTTGTTATATCTACTTATAAATTTTATAGCAATAAATGTTTTTTTGAAGTGAAACTTCTTTATCGACGTATGGGAGAAATTTTGTAGCAGTGTAAAAAAATCGTCACGTTTTTCGGTTACGCGCCATGTTGCTTTTTTATCAAAGTTTAGTATAGTGACGTAAAGAATATAATGTAATATATTATAATAATAACAATATACCTACATATTAGTTTTGAAGTTTGGTTTGAAATAAGAATAACAATATAATAATTTGAAAGTGATAAAATAAAAAGACTTATTCAAATTTAAGTGAATTTACAAGAAAAGTGAGAGTGATTATATATTTCGTTTTATAAATTCAACACGTATGAGCATGATTTTAATATTTATTTGAGGTTAACCTCACTTTTTGATTGTAAGTATCAGTGAATGTAGGTATATAAATCTGTTAAAATTAGCAAGTATTAATAAATATAACTGTAAATCTAGTGAACACTATTAATTCTAAAAACAATAAAAAATATAAATTAAATAATAATTTAAAAATAAAACAAAACACGATTAGTAAATAAAAATATGTATACGTACATCTTTTTTAATTATTCGTTTTTAATGATTTATTTATTCATTTTTAATTTTATAAAATCGTTGCATTTCTACAAGATTAACTGTCATCATATAATTGTATTACTTTGAAAAGATAATTAAGAAGAATTAAGTTAAAGAAGTTTCACTTCTTTGTGTGTGTACTCTGGTACACACACAAATTTTTTTATTTATCTAGACGCGTTCGCGGTCTGCTATTTATATATGTACATGCATATATCGCCTCTTTGCTTTAAATAACGTGACAGTCGAAAATTATAGCAATAAATGTTTTTTTAATTTATCTAGACGCGTTCGCAGTCTGATGCACGCCTCCGATTTTTCGGATATGTCAAGCACAGAGTAACTAATCACTACGTTTTAATGTCAAGCTGCGTCTCGTAACGGTGTCGTGAATCCAGAGATTTTATTGCATCTAAAAAATTTTGTAGTTTGTAGTAAGTTACAAAAGCACGCGGTACGCATATTTAATATGCGTACCGCGTGCTTTTGTAACTTACTGGAGCTGCCTCAATTCATGTATGAAAACAATGCAAGGAGATAAACAATGTATGAGAGGAAATAAAATACTTTATTTTTTATTATTACAGAACTTCTTGTAAAAAATGTTGTCAACATATAAATAAAATTACCCCAAAATATCTTATTTCAAATTAATAGATCGTATCACTTTCCTAAAAGTTTCATAAACTGTGATATCAGTAGGTATTAAATCAAGTGTTACTATGATACAAAAATAAACGCTATTTGTTTGCGATACTTTTAAAGTGAGCTAATATTAATATTATTAAACCGTTCATGACACCCAGAACTTTGACGTGACGTTCATTTTTTTACGCTTAGACACGAATTAGCTCTGTAATAGATATTACAGAATCGTTGATCCTAAAAAGGATAATACAGGGCATTCCTCAGCATACATTGAAGGGCGTGATTTCTTATAGATAGGTATAATTATATTTGCCAAAGAAAATGTATAAATGACGCTTTACACATTAAAGGGCAATTGCTTCCTGTTACCTACCTGCTAAAGAGAGGTAGGTAGGTACCTATGTGCTGAGAGACTATAAGCTTTTTTAAAAAGAAGTTGCGGCCTCTTAGACTATAATATTATTATAGTCTGAAAGGCTGGTTAAGGACACAAAGGAATAAAGCACCAAATTATTACTTAATTTTATTTTATTAATATAAAACTGGCTTAATTATATAGGCACGTTGTAGGTACAAAAATATAAATAATCTAGTCTATAACTATACTTAAGTTTATCTCGTTATTATTAGCTACATACTATACATCTTAATAATTACGGTAACTTTTACTGAAGGTACATTGTACCTACCTATTTTTGTCAAAATAATAAAATAACTCGATAATCATTTGCGTGTCCATAATATCTGTCAAAACATTCCTTTGCAATGTTTATTTCATTCGTTTGTGTGTACCGAGGTGCCTACATATTTTAAGTCATTTAAGTAGGTACCTCACAATATATATATATAATTAGTACTTAGATATATAATTATTCACAATTTTTTGTTATTAAACTATTCGCTACCTACACGTCCATTATCGCATCATGCGCTGGTCATGAATTTATGACCAGCGTCTGGTTCGTTCCTCCCTACATTGAGGAATATACAAAAAATGCAATACAATTTTTTTAGATACTCTAATGTTAGCTGTAGGTACTAAGTATGTAGGTCTAGCTAATTAAAATAATGTAAGTAAGTATTTGAAACAAACGTTTAAATAAGTTTTAGAAATTAAACTTTAAAAAAATATGTTTGTAGAATAATAGTGGTATAGGTACCTACCTATACCTATTTAAGTACCTATTTAAATAAAATACACTTTTTATTTAAATAGGTCCTTTTGTATATGTTCACAACGCTCTTCCTAAGTTTAAGAAAAATATTAAACAGAGATAGACTATCAACAAAGATTTTAAGAAAGGGACAGATAAAATCATCATGAAGGTCATGCAACAAGTTTATATATATGTATATGTTAAGTTACCTGTTTGAAATTGGTAAAAGTATTTAAATCATTTGACCTGACAAGAGATATAAAATGAATTAACTTTTAATTATAATAACATTGTTTCTATGGCTACACATTTTATTTAATTCCCTTTAGGGTCTGCACATTCCTAACGCGAGAGATTAATAAAATTGCATCACTAAGTGCCGTAGTTTATTAACATAATTAATAATCTAAAGTACAATTTTATTGCAATAAAATTATCATTTTTTAACAAAACTAAAATTAAACCGCTTTAAAATCTAAAGATTTAATCTTTGTGAGTACCTATCATTATTTCGGAGTAACGATCTTAAATAAAGTTGATAAGCAACTAGGCCGTTGTTACCGCTTAACAATGCAAGGTTCGCAGGTACCAGGTTTTAGATACGCTGGATGGCATTGAGGGCATTCCGGATTCTCCCCAAAGCTTGCCCGGCCTGGCCTACCCACCTTCACCTGGAATGATGTCTGAGCATCATCACTTTCATAACCTGGATGTTCGTTATCCAAGGGAAATACATAGTCAGGAACAAAGTACGAACTTATATTGTATTCCACTTGACTTGGTTCAGGTGTTGTCGTTATCGGAGCAGGTCTTGTGACAGCACTAAATGGGTTCTTGCCCTCAAACTTCGAAACGGATCTTGTTTGCTGAGTATTCGTCGCGTTAGTTCCATTATTCTCGCTAGGAGGAACTAGGTCGAATGCAGGAACGGCCCATCTCCATTCATAGTAGATTGGTGGTCCAACAGTTGTTGAAGGAATTGGATCAGAACGAGTTTTTGGAGGCACCAAATCCTTTTCAGGTTCTGGAATACTATTACCCTGAGGCACTTTAGGGACAGTTTCATCAGCAGACTGTGATTTAGTGTTCACAGAGTCAAATTTCGTACCTTCAGAAAATGATTTGTCATTATCAGATCGGAAGGTATTTAAATTATTGCCAAAGTTCTTGTGCTTCCTCGGAACTCTGTCTTCTTCTGAGCTGACTTGTCCCCCGGGCAGATGTGCGTTTATATCAAGAATCTCAGATTTTGACATTGCAGTTTGGTGGATGTTAGTGTCAGGTGAATTTGGATCAAAACGTTTAATAAATTTGAAGACTGGATCTTGAGCTGGCGCTACTCTTTGATCTATTTCTGGATCTTCTTGAGCATTGGCAGGAGTAACTGGGGGTACTAATTCTAGGAATGGTGGAGGAATTTTTGTTGCGTCATTATTATGTGTCCTGGTACTGGGTGTTGGCCTGAATGTTGGCTCAGGTTCCTGTGAAGCCGCCTGGTCGAGGTTATCATTATTGGGTCCAAAATTAGCGATGGTATCTTGGCGACGGTTGTGGTTAATGCGTGCTGACCCGGATTTCGGTGGTCTAAAGTGGCTTTGGCTCTGTCTGGTGTCCAGGTCATTATTATCGACCTCAGGGAGCTGGAATAACAAAGTAATACATTAATACAATCGTGTAAAACCAAAGATATTCTTGGAACAGTGGACGAGGCAAAGATAAAATAGTTCAAGGCATTTTTCTCGTCTCGTCAATTGATTTTCCTTTTTATTTTGACCACCTAGTTAGTCATCCAGTAAATTATACCTAACCATGATAAAATCTTACAATGAAAGTCAAACGATTTTAAGGGATTGCTTATAAACAATTCCGTGTAAGGATCGAACCCAAAACTTGCCAAAACCACAAAGCTACACGTGATAGATAATGCTATGTTCATTTCTTTAACAGCATTGGGCTGTTTAAAACCTATCTAAAAGATTATGAAATATAAGCTATGGTAACACCCTTCTACAATCAAGCAGGCGGTATGCGCGTTTTACACTAAAATATAATAAAAAAAACTAGACGTGTGAAATTAGTTGATGAAATAGTAGATCTAGAAAGCAGAACGCTGCGTTTGAGTTTGCGTATTAATTTAGCAACGCGCTTTATAAAAAGTATCAATGTCGCGGCAAAAAATAAACCGACAGCGGACCTCTAAAATCAACTGTTGTTTTTTTTTTAAATGGATCTATTAAGAAAGAAACTTGCGTAGATGCCTAGAAAGCTATATTGGCAGAAATTTTACTTTATTACTAATTACAACGACGAGCCCTTTATTGTGTAAATTTCCCGTGAGAATTACCGATGTCAGCATTGAACGACTTTTAGCTGATGTATTGATGATGATTGGTAATAGATATTTAGCATAGTTAAGTATTTACCTTAGAATCAGTTCGTAAAACATCGAAGTAAGGGTTGTAGGGTGGTAGGGAGAGTGTGTCAGGACGCGGAGTGCGTAAGCGCATCTCATCGTCTGACACAAACGGCTTGTCACGTTGACCTGAAAAATACCAAAAATACATATATTAGGTAACCCATGTTTCGTCTGTCTTTTTTTTTTCAAAGACAACTCCCGCTTTGGAGAACAAATCCTGTGTCTTATTAATTAACAGACACAATTAGGGTTGCCATGCCACCCGTACTTTATAATAAAGTATTGTACGATATTTCAGGTAATTGTACTCTATACTTTATGAGAACAATAAAGTACACGAAAATACTTTATTTCGCATGATGTGATTTCTTCATGCTTTTGAAAAGTTTAGTTGTAAATATTTTTTCGTTAAACGGAATTTATCGATTGGCGGCGCAATACACAGAAAGCCAGCGCCATAAAGAAAAATAATTTGTACTCTATTTTGATACTGTGTCCTTTTTTTGTTTTGTAATATAACCAATGTACTTTAATTACAAAAAAAGGTGGCAACCCTAGACACAATGTACATCCAAACTCGGGACAACCATTTATGGATCACACATTTTTTTGTCACGTGTGAGCATCGAACCCACTACACGCCGCGCATTGGTAAATGGCGAGGTAATCAACCAACCGTGCAATCAAACAGTCAAATTCATTTACTGGCATCTGACATAGATTCTTTTCCGATTAATCTATTAATATTAAAGAATAATCCTCATGAAAATAAATTCATTTTAAAATTATAATTCCAATAACAATAACTTATCTCTAAACTTTAAAAACCTAATGAGTAAGGTAAGTTAGGTGGTTCTTGTTTGAACAAACACCTATTTCTTCGTTGGAGGTTAAATAAAATACAACAAAATGATGAAATCTTAATGGATTTATATTAATAAATAACTCTATTTAATTAACATTGACGCAATCGATGCTAAATAACTTCGGAAGCTCTCATCTATATCCGTCATAGATTGGTTGGACGTGTTGACAGCTTAAGGTGCTAATACACTGCTGTAATGCGGTCTTCAATATCTTTTTGAAGTGAAAACTTATTTAGGCGCGTAGTGAACTTTTTGGACAAAAATCATGGAACTCGCGTCATCGTCACCGAACGCTTTTCATGAGACAAACCAAAAATAATTCTATTGTCAGTCCCCAAAGACTGCCCCGCATGTTTTTTTTTCAACGAACACTTACATCTATTTTTTCAGGGTTAAGCCTGATTGGATCCGATTATCAATCTGGGAAGAATACCTACTTATATATAGAAAATCGTATCTTAGAGATACGTTTTTATTATGGTATTGACACACTGACTTTTAATGCTTGTATCTTCTTTGGTCCCTAGTCCCTTAATTTGAGAACGCATCTTGCAATAGGACTTGAGATTTATTTTTATATATGTGACTTTCCTATATTTTGCAATGGTTGCATAAAATTCTGATTTCACCTTTTTTATTCTACTTAGCAAACAAGCATATGGCCTGCCTGATGTTAAACCGTTGCCGTTGCCTATGGACGCTTGCAATACCCATCAGGGGTATCACTAGCATGTTGGAAACCCAATTTTTTCACACCAGGGGGCGAATTTGCATTTTGGTCATGTATACCTTCGTATGGACAAAATGCCTTCCACGCAATTGTTTACAAGTCATATTAAAGGAGTTATAAGGTTTTTAAAGGGTCGGCAACGCGCGAGTGATATCCCGCAAACGTCCAAAGGCTGCGGTAACTGCTTATCAGGCGGGTCGTATGCTTGTTTGCCTTCTTAGTAGCATAAAAAAACATTTGTTGCTACTTACTACCAATCCTGCTCGGGACGTGGGCGTTTCGATCAACACGTGTTCGCAACAGTGAACAAGTGACTTAAAATATTCAATTAGAGCGGCCGCTTGGCTGAACATCAGAAGCATGAGCGCGTATTACAAAAAAAAGTTACTCGTGAAGTTGACTTAAAAGGTTACTTTAGAGTAGAGTAAATTGTTTGTTATAATATGATGTTTGAACTGCTAATCACTTTATAATGCATTTGAGGTAACTTCCTATCTATAAATCAGTCATTAAATTAAAAAACACTGTTGATTGTTTGTTAAAAAATGATTTCTAGCAATTTAGCGCTTATTTAGAGATGCGTTTTGAAAGAAACGTATTCCTATCCCAGGGATACACCCATTTTAAAGCCCTGGTGTATAAAATGGGTTGGCAACACGCAAGTGATACCTCTGATATTGCAAGCGTCCGTAGGCTACGGTAACTGCTTAACATCAGGCGGGCCGTATGCTTGTTGGCACCCAAGAAGTATAAAAAAAAACAACAAGCAGAAACAAAAGAATTTTATAAATGACGGTCAGTGACGAAGTTAAAGAATTGATTTGAAGCGTAAAAAAGAATTGTTTTGAGTCTTTAAAATTATTAGATATTAAATAGGTATATGTTTTAATTGTAGGTACCTATAGGAGAAATATATCCAATAGTGGGTGAATAAAGATGATGAAAGGTTTCAAATACCTTTAATATAATAAACACGAAGGTTGTGAGGATGGAGGTTGAATGGATGTTTGTAGTTCCTTCACGCAAAATCTACTGGACGGCTTCTGATGATATTTTACAATGCTATAGTTTATACATCACAATTATTATAAACATTAAAACATCTAAACGGACGGAGTTGCGGGCAAAAGCTAGTATAATATAAACTTGAATGAATCGATCAGAGATGTGTAAAAACGTCTCAGAATTACGCTGCCAAATAAAAAAAAGAACGTCACTCCAAGACGTAAAAAAGCGGGGGAAAAATTCAAACTCTGGAGTAGGGGCTCGGATGGCATAATTGGCAGTGCGCTGGGCCCGGAACCCGTAAGGCGCAGGTACGAATCCTTTTCCAGGCTCGTCTTTTTACATTGCTTTAAATATTTAAGTATATATGAAGAAGTGTCATAATTGAATAAACAATAAAATAAATTATGCCCCTGTCTGTAACTATTTGTGGTTGTCTATGCTTGGTTAACCACAAACAATAAGTAATTTACGTCTCATTATAGTCTTTGTTTTGTACCAGTTAAAATTTTTTATTTGGAAATTGTAATCTGTGCGGTTGTAACTAGTAATATACCTATAATTTACGCCACAGATAGGTACATAGGTCTTAGTTAATTAATAAAATGTTTAAAAACCTATTAAACATTTTTATGATGAAAATTAGTTGTCACAATTTATTTTTACAAGATATAAAGTAAGTTTTTTTATAAACTGCTTTTTTATAATATTGACATTGAGTTAATTTACATCAGATAGGTACTTTTTAACTTAAGTATTACAAAATTCTTTGTTAAAATATAACTGCTCCGCTCGGAGTTGAATACTTTCTCAAAGAAGACCCAGCACAATATCAGCGCTGCAGCGTTTGGGATGTTACAACAAATCGCTGAGCTATTTCCCATTTTGTCTTGCAACCAATAAATTATAATTTTCGTATAAATTACTGTACCTACTTAAACACTTAAAACTTGTAAAAATATTTTTTTTTTCTTTGTTAGATTCCTGTTATCCCGTTTTTTTGCATCCGTCTAAGGGATTTTGACAAAGATTCGTTTTATACGACTACTGCTGACTCGTGCCCATTACTTTTACTTGTGATGAAATTATGAGTGTTGTTCGGTTAGTACCTTAATACTGAGTGCTATGATTTATTTTCAGACTGTCAAAAGTCAGTCCATACTTACAAACTTTCGCGTTTATAATATTAGTAGGATTATTATATCCCATTATTATTGCGATTTGTGCTGTTTACTTTATCCCAATAGGTACTTAATTAATTTAAATGTTAGACCATTTTATTTAAAATTTAGGGGTGTGTCATATCACGAATTTAATTAATATTTCTTTTCGTTAAATTCTATGTAACATGTGGATAATTACAGGTCTTGTGTATCTGGTACTCTGTATCTAACATTTATAGACCACTATAATAATCTTGACCTCTAATAAATAGATATAATTTATAATATAGGTCTTAAGACTTCTATTCAATCTGGCCTCGCTGTTAAATTAATTTATATGCAAAAACAAATGTTACCTATAGATACACCTTATTAAGTTAATCGCTATTTGTAATAACTTCGGTGTCAGTCACTGTCACAGAGTATATAAAACACTAACAATATTCTGCAACTTTGTCGACATGAGATGATATGATAATATAATAAAGGAATGAGATGATGATGAGTCTAAAAGGAAGGTAAGAAGAAGTAAAGGCACAAATCACTAAGTAAAGGAAGAAAGGAAGAAATCGCTCATAGCGATAAGATCGCCCATTGTACATACTGTTCGATGTATCTTATTGATTTTCTTGCCTGTATTTTTAACATTTGGTGTACAATAAAGCATATTTTTATTATTATTATAATAATAACTAGTTTTCGCCCGTGCGTACAATTCCACGGGAACAGTATTTTAAAGTGAATACTTCTTTAGGCACGTTGAGCACTTTTTGGGCACAAAAATCTTGAAACTCCTGAGCCTCTAGACAAGTGGCATAAACAATAGTCGAATCGAAAAGTTAAAAAACCAAATGTATGGGATTTGACGTAAGTTTACGACATTATATCGTAGACTTATGTCAAATCCCATACATTTAATTTTTTGACTTTTCGATTCGACTACCGTTTTTGCCACTTGTCTAGAGGGGCTGTAATCGTTACCGAACGTATTCCATATTCAAACTTTTTGGGTTCATCGTCACGGAACGCTTTCCATATTTAAAAATAATAATCTAACGCTACAATTCAAAAGGTTTCACGTCTATCAGCAGTCCCTAAAGACTGCCGCGCATCGTTTTTTGGATGAAAGCAGTCTATGTGAGACTATATTCTATCTCTGTGCCAAATTTCATTCAGATCCATTCAGCTGTTTTGGCGTCATAGAGTAACAAACATCCATCTATCCAAACTTTCGCATTTTTATAATATTTGTATTGTATAGATTCATCATCATCTTAACCCATAATTGTCCCACTGCTGGGCATGAGCGTCCTCCATACACTTGGAGGGATATTAGATATATAGATTATTATAAATTTAAAAGGTACGTAAATAAGCTTACCAATAAGTAGATTAGCGTCATAGTCCCTCTCAGACATGGAACAGTTGACCATGTACCAGTGGTCGCAGATGAGCATGCGCTGTTGGAACAGCGTCATGTTGGGGCACTTGTAGCTGAACTGTCTGCCGAGCCCGTCACACATGTGGTACACCTGGTGAAAAGGAGATTTTGCATTAATTAAATCCGTGATCATTTCTGTAGTTACGATATTAATCTCCTACTTTTTTAAGTTGATTAAAAAGAAGGGTATTAGAATGGATGAGACAATAGGCCAAGCATATAAAATACATTTTATAGCCACCAAGCCTGTGAAGTGGCAAAGTGCTGGTCACATCTGTAGAAGGACCGATGGCCGATGGAGCAGACGTGTCCTAGGGTGGAGACCGCGACTTGGTAAGCGTAATGTATGGCGGCCCCCAGCTAGGTGGACCGACGAACTAAAAAAGGTCACTGGTACAGACTGGATGCAGAAGGCGGAGGACCGTGTGCTGTGGCGCGTGTAAGGAGAGGCCTATGTCCAGCAGTGGACTGCGATAGGCTGATTGATTGAAGCCTATAAAACTTTTTGGCGTCAGCAACTGAAAGGTTCTGGAGTAGCGACCACGTGCTGAAAGACTGTAGAATGCTGGAAGACCTATGTCTAGCAGTAATCATCTATAGGCTCTACAAGTATCTAAATACAAATTTCTTTTGCATAGACGTTTCGTTACGGGTATGAGTTCTAGACGTAGATACCTACAAAATCCTGAAAAGGCTCTAACATTTTGACTCAGCAAAAATGTTTGGTCTTCTGTAAGGTAGATGTCCTTCCCCAGTCGGGCATGCTAACTAGTATGGTGATCGCCTCGCCACTGCGCTGAGTATTGTAGGTTCGATTTCCACACGGGACTCTGTGTGATCTATAATTTTTTGTTGGGAGAGAGTCAATTCAGGAATTTGTAGGTAACTAATTCTAAAACTCATACCATGTAACGAAACTTCCGCGATAAAAATGTTAAGATTTTATCTCTCGGCTCTTAAATTCCACACTTCGTTTTTTGGGTAGGTAGTACATATTTAGTAATATAGTCTTAAAGAAAAACTTAGGAAATGACGATTGCATCAAATTCTTGTAAAGAGGTGTTTATTAATTTTAGCTTCCGACAAAATGACTCATCAGGAAGTTTATATTTCTTGTTATGTTCTTTATTATAGCTACCGTTTGTGGACCAGCGCTATTTAATATAATTTGCCTCACGAATACCTAGTCACGAGTGTAGGCGGTATGAAATTAAATTTAACATCAATAATATTCATATAACAAGTACCTAATAAACAAACTTCACACTAAATGATGATATTGAAATCGCATCATTTGTTTCATTCTTCACGAACGTTTATTGTTTTTTTTGTAGGTATCCTAACAAATCAATTAAAAAGCATACGGCCAGTCTGATTAATGATCCCAAAAGCTTCACTTGGGCCTCTCTCTCAAAAAATGATGAAAAGAGGAGTAAATGAAACCGTTTTCTGTTTGCGTTTATAGACAAATGACTGCCAAAAAATGCAGTTTTAATCTACAAGATGTGTTTCATAATATGGTTTGGTCATAAATTATTAAATATAGTAATTCTAAATAATTTGTAAAAATAATATTGAGATGTTACCACTTTATGTCTTCATTTTTTATCAAATAATTTGGAAATGTTTTATTTAGAATAAGTTTAAATTTTAATTTATTAAAAATCAAAAAGACGTCCATTAAAAGAGTACATCTGTTTGGCGAGCACGGGGATACCGCGCTCGCCTAGAGAATTAGGTCGTGTTTGCTTCGCCCAAATGCTCAAGGTCGTTGGCGATATCACAAGCCTTAAACAAAATAAAATGAAAATCACTGCAGGTAAGTATTTTCCTTCAGAGAGAGAGAGTAGTCCCCTTGCTGCCAGTGTCCGCTTCCCTTTATTTGTTTAGCTAACAAAACATTATTATTATTTTTATCAGCGCACCTATTTGCCAAGCCGTCGCAATTTCAGTTTAAAATTTCACTGTGCCTTTCAAAGAAAACTAAAAAGCGGCAACTAGCGGCACTCCGTCAGATATAGCTACGCCTCTTACAAAACGCACCATTGGTATGGTGTAGCGGTCTGTTGTCCGTAATTCCACGCTGATGCGCGTATTTTGCGTGCGGGTGGTTGGCAGGGGGGTCACTCTATCCACCCCAGCTCGTCCAAAAGGTCTAGCAGCCGCCTGACGTGGACGACCGCTTCTCTAGTGCGGGAGTTGTCTTTTTTTTTTTTTAAGAATGTCGCAAACTTACGTCAAATCCCATACATTTGCTTTTTTGACTTATCGATTCAACTACCGTTTATGCCACTTGTCTTCAGGGGTTTAAACGCAACTATTTAGTTGTTGCATCAAGTTTTTGTCAACCGTCAGCATCTCGTCGCCATTAATCGTTCTATTTTGCAGTTGGGCGTCTTAACAAATTGACAAGCTTAGAATAGAATAGAATCATTTATTTGCAATGAATGTAGGTATGTTTTAAACAGTATGATTTATTTGTAACAATTTGCACGTCTATTGTCACCTGACTATATGGGAACCAACTTGCAGAAATATTGATTAATCGTAAAGATATTGTTATGCTATCTCCTTGTGCATAAACACGTGATATATAAATCTCAAAGTTATTGACTTAACAATGATATCATATAATATGACGTAAAGTTCAAGCGAACCGAATGATTTCGTGATGATTCATACATTTCATACGTATATGGTTTATTGTACATAATGTTTTACCCATGAGCTGTTGAAACGGGAAGAAGTTTTAAAGTGAACGCAATTTTTTGTAGTCATTTGTTGATGGTTATAATAGCAAAAAAGTACCGGATAAAAAACATGGTGGTTTTTTTTACAAATGGTATTAATAGAATTTTCTTATAACAAGGCATATCTATATCGATATAAGTAAAAAGCCCCTCTAGAAAAGAGTTGAATCGAATAGAATATATAGAAAGCAAATATATAGGATTTGACGTAGGTAAGTTTACAATATAATGTCATACACTTAAGTCAAATTCTATACATTTGCTCCGGGCATTTATTGTGAATTCTTGACAGAAAAACCCAATATCAATTTTTGGCCCGACCCGGGAATCGAACCCGGGACCTCGTGATCAGCAGTCGCACACATCGACCACTGAGTCACGAAGGCAGGGGTAGAGATACCCCAGCTTCAAATCGCTTTGATAGTAAGTAATTACAACTTTATTTTGAAAACATACAGTCTGTTCATTTATATGCTTTCAAGTAAAGTTAAAATATTAGGCACACGTCTATCATCGATACTGTGGTATACCATAGGTATAATTACTACGACTGACTGAATGATTCATCAGCGCAGAGCCTAAACCGCTGGGGCTACATACTTAAAATGTTGAGCAGTTTCCTTATGTGACGTTTTTCCTTATACCTAAGTGATGCACTAAGAATGGATTTTTGGAAATTTTAATAAATAAACGAGTAAAATATTACGAGTTAAACCCGAGCAAAGTCGTGATGGACCGCTAGTTAAGCTTAAGAAAAACCTTCTAGATATATTCTGCGCACTTTGCCATTTCTTTTATTAACTTTTTGTGAAATTACGTCTTAATGGCGGATAATACCTATTAGATTTAGCTAACAGTGACATGCAATATTCGTAATGGTTTAATAATACCTAGATATAATAGCTTTCGCATAAAAACAATACCTAGAGGAAAAATAACAAAACAATTAGTTCCACAAATAGATATTTTGGTAACTTGTTCGTTCAGAAATCGCAATGTGTGTTGTTTGCTCAGGTTCACTGCTCCCTTTTATCTTTTTATGTTTGTTATCGCAGAACTCTGTCATTAATAAACCAATTTGAAAAAAAAGAACTCTTTTTTTGGTCCCATTGAATCTAAGAGGGATTGAGAAAACTCCTTAAAATTTTATAGGCGTACATAAACTATTCTGGTATTCTGTAAATGATATGATGATGAATCCGGAAGGTAGGCAACGGAACTTTATAATTAAATAATTTAATTTAGCCATGTTTGGGCTTGTTGGATTGGTCATGCACTTTAGATGTAAATGAACAGATTAAAAAAAAACCATATCTTAGGCGGGAAAAGAGAGATTAAAATTTGTCTTGTTTAAATACTTTAGAATTGGGATATCAGGGTTTTTGAACAATTTACAACTTAGCTAGGTACTTATTAATATTGAAGTTTACTGAATTATTAGGATACTTTTTGAGACAATGTGAGTACTTAGTTCAAAATAGTTTTTTTGGAAATTACAAACTATAAGAACAGAAATAAAAACTTTAATAAACTTTACGACATATTATGCAACAACAACAAAAAGTGATCGTCTGCGCGTGACTGCATTTGTGAACGTTTTTGCACATGTTATAATTATAATAGCAATTACTTACGTAACATGATTGTGTTACCTATTTATAATTATTATCATTTATTGTTGACTCGGACTGAGGTTAGTGTGTCAATGTGTTGTACATATAACCATCATATTATATCATTTTAATATAGGTATGATTATATATACCTACGAGTATGTACTTATTGTCTATGGTCTATTTACTTAAGTCTATGGTCCGCGTGGTGACGGATTAAGAATACAAATGTCACCACCCCATTCCATTCCGTGGGTGTCGTAAGAGTCGACTAAGGGAGTAAGTCAGGCAGACAATATCCATTGCAAGAGAGGGAAATCTCAAAACAAAATCCTATACCAACCCGTCTGGCCAGCGTGGTATAGTAGGCTAATATCCCTGTACTATGGTAACCAGACAACAGATAAACATACTTATATATTTCTAATTACATACATATTATAGATAAATTACACCCAGACACAGAACAAACATTCGTGGTCATCACACAAACATTTGTCCTGGGTGGGAATAACTAACCACTAGACCAACAGGCCAGTCCAATGTTGGTAGATCTTAACACCTGCACGATAAACATCCAATCAAAACTAAATAAACAGCTAACACAATTCGTACAAACATTACCCGTTTTATGGTATATTTATGGTAGAAGTAGAAACCCTAAGACATCCCGTCTTAGGGGGTCTTAATTCTTTATTTTACACAAAAATATACAGAATATACAAAGAAAATATCATGTAAAAAGGTGAGCTTAACTCAAAATGAGTTTTCTACCAGCAAACCACGGTGGTAGAGTAAAAGATAAAGATGAGTGAGCAAATTAAGTGTACAATTGAATGAAGTGAACTCTTGTAGAACACTTCTAAGAGTTTGATAAAAGTGTTCGTTTTTATACATTTATTTATATTTATTACATTGCGACGACAAACGATTCACATACCTATTGTTTAAGTTTATATTACTTCTGATAGTACATCTATTGTGAATTTCTTGAAGGGTAAAAACCAAAGGGACAATGATGAGTTAGCTGTCCTTCCTTAAACGATGACTATACTCATTAGCCACAAAATACCCAATTATAGCCAAAGGTTAAACCTCGTTCAGTCACGGCTGCCAGTGTTACTTGGTGATTGTCTTAACTATAATAGGTTATTTTTGAGTTATGCAATAATATGCGCACACGCAAGGAACGCACGAGTTTGGGATTAAAAGGATTGTAAGGTGTTAAGGCGTTTGAATACCCTTTGTTTGTTTAATTAGATAATATATTGTATGCTCTATGTAAGCAGCCAAAAGGTTCAAAGGCTCATTTATTCGATTAGATCAAATACATGACACATAGGAACGTCATAAAAGCAAATGCTAGTAGGTATACCTTTTTCCTACGGCCAATTTGTTTGCTAGGGTAGGGCCTCGAGAAAAATTGGCAAGAAATTTGGGCCACTCATTTTAATTCATAGCTTCCTAATAATAAGTACACATTTTAGTCAATACAGTTATTAATAATTTAACACTTATTTGATAGTCCTCGAGGGGGAAAGTAACTCACTTGTAACATGTGATTTCGATCCCCATCAGTAATACCAATGTAAAATTGGATTTGTGGAATATATACGTACCTACTTCTTTAGGAAAACATCTAGAGGAAACCCACATGGTGTCACATAATAAATTGTAAAGGCATGTCTGATCTACTAACTGAATTGGGCGTGTGAAATAAGGCTTTAACCCTACCAACTTTTGGAGAATAGGTACCTGAGCCTCTAGACAAGTGGCATGAGCGATAGTCGAATCGAAAAGTCAAAAAAGAAAATATATGGGATTTGACGTACGTTTACGACATTAAATCGTAGACTCACGTCAAATTCCATATATTTTATTTTTTGACTTTTCGATTCGACTATCGCTTATGCCACTTGTCTAGAGGCTCTGTAGTTGTAGGAAGTGTCTAGTTAGTTATGTTGACATGCTCGCTGAGGGCATGTGGTAGACTGAGCCATGGATGAAAAAAATTACTACTCTTCATCGAAGTATATGTATAATAATTACTTGCAACCTTATCTTACGCAACACGATTGAATAATTTTAAGTACGTTCGTTTGTAATTATGTCTTTTGTTTGTTGGTTATATGTATAAACAAATAAATAAGTTAAATGTTTAACTGTGGTGTTCATCACGACTCTAACTTTAATTGGTTTGTTAGAATTTCGTAATTATGTAGGTATTGGCGGTTTTGCTTAGATGTAAGTATTGGTGATGGCTCCTAGTCTAAGCTAGTAAAGAATATCAGTTTTACCGCAGATCTACATATATACAAAAGAAAAAAAAAACAATTGTTTAAGCATACGTAGGATAAAAGAAAAACAATAAATCGGCATTAAATTTTATAGAATACAAAGTAACTACGTTTCAATTTTAGCTCTGAACTGCGCTTTCATGATGCAGCGCTGATTTTCAGATCGGACCTATGGTTGCGGTAATACGTATGTATATATTGGAAGAAGAATATATCTATACTAATATTATAAAGCTGAAGAGTTTGTTTGTTTGTTTGGTTGAACGCGCTAATCCCAGAAAGTACTGGTTCGATTTTAAAAATTATTTTTTTGTTAAATAGTACATTTATCCAGGAAGGCTATAGGCTATAAAACATCACGCTATGACCAAAAGGAGCGGAGCAGTAGTGAGATATGTTGCAAAATCGGGGAAAATATTCCAATTTACCACGCGGACGAAGTCTCGGGCGGCCCCTAGTAGGAAATGTATATTTAACGGATTTTTCAAGCAAGCAATATAAGTACACTAGGGGTCGCCCGCGTTTTCGTCCAAACAAACTCTTCAGCTTTATAATATTAGTATAGATTTAAATGTAGGATTTAAATGTGATTAGGTATGTTGGAATTATCATGGACCTTTCATACTGTGATGGATACGCGATACATTTTCGGTTTTTGATTTTTTTTTATGAACTCACCATATTATTGTATAGTCAAACAAGCAATTACTATTCGTAATTAGTACTGTTCATATCGATAACGCTCATTAACAGTAACTTTACTGAATAACAAGAAAAGTTATCATTGCACCTTGGCCCTGAGGTGACGGATAAATGTAACTACGAACTGATTCAATGAAATACTGCGTAATAACAAGTTTGTAAATCTGTAGTAGTCTACGCTTGCGCTCCTCCACAGTCAAAACGTCTTGAAACTTCGAACGACACGTAACATATTATGCTGTAATATTCGCAACCTATTTCATACTGTAAACTCCCACACTTCTTTAAATCACCGCTAAACCCGCACTACGTGGAACATAAGGCCGATACTGACAGTATATAAACAGGTACTAGCTGTTGCCCGCGGCTCCGCTCGCGTGAATGTCGGTTATCGCTGCAAAAAAGGAGCCTATGTGTTATTCCAGACCATAATCTATCTCTGTGCCAAATTTCATCCAGATCCGTTCAGTAGTTTTTACGTGAAAGAGTAACAAACATCCATCCATCCATCCGTCTATCCATCCATCCATTCTCACAAACTTTCACATTTATAATATAAATAAGGATCTAGCTTTTAAAAGAAACGTTTTCCTATCCCAGGGATACTCCATCTTAAAGGCCTGGTGTAAAAAAATGGGTCGGCAACAAGTAAATTATCCCCCTGGTATTGAGCCCTCCAGATATAATAATAATTATAATAATAATCTTTATTAGCAGTCCAGTTACAATTTTACAAGTATCAGTGGCAGCCATACTAGGCAATGCCTGTATCGTAGCTATCAACTGACAATATTACTTAGCATAGGACTACTTAGTTAAGAATCAAAATTAAAATACACATTTTTATTTTACAATGCTTTTACAAGAAGAAGCATTGTAAAATAATACAAATTAAACATTATGTACTTATTAATTTATAAATGTACTAGCTGTTGCCCGCGGTTCCGCCCGCGTATATGTTATCGCTGCAAAAAGTAGTCTATGTTTTATTCCAGACCATAATCTATCTGTGTGCCCAATTTCATCCAGATCCGTTCAATAGTTTTACGTGAAAGAGTAACAAACATCCATCCATCCATCTATCCATTTTTACAAACTTTCACATTTATAATATATGTAAGGATGTATGCGTTTGTGTTCTGCGTGTTTGAGTGTCAGTATGTGTATGTGTGTGAGAGTATGTGTGTGTGTATAATGTGTATATGTGTCGATTATTTCAAACTACATATTGAATTAGGCTGTGCAGTTTGGCAGAAGTATTATAATAATGTAATATGTATAAAAATCTAAATAAACACTTTCATTTTCATTTTTTTTTTCATATCTTATGCAACCAATTTACGATCCCCTTAAACGGACGATTTATTATTTATATGATCCATATTTGTTTGCAAACATGGATTATGTTTCCGTAACCTCGAGCAGACGATAGCTATCTAAGTATAACATAATATATTTTGGCTTTAAATTTGATAAGCATCTAGCCAATTTTTCTTCACAACAAAATAGAGTTAATAGTAGCATTGTTATAACAATATTAGATTAGATCACAGAGGAGTACCTGCTGTCAGGTCAGGGTCGAGTGTCTTCCTCATTCCAAGAGTGAGTCGAATGTACAGTCACGACCTTTATACGGATGTCATAATGTGTTTGAATAGGGCATCTTAATGTTAGGTACACGTGAGAACTAAACTGGTATGTTGGTCTAGTTAGTGACTCTGACTGGTGATCTGGATGTCGAGGGTTCGATTCCCATACGAGACAGCCGTGAAGCCACAATCTGTAGCTTAAATGGCTACAGATTGTGGCTTTTTGGCTTTATTTTAAAACACAACTCCCGCACTAGGAAACAAGCCCTGCATCACGGGGACTTTACAAACATACAATTCACGGACATAAAGTTTATCGCATGGGAACCGAACCCACGACATCCAAATTACTAGTCAGGGTCACTTACTAGACCAACAAACCAGTCAATGTATGGAGGGATAAGATAAAGAGACAGTTTTAAGTATGAGATAAAGAGAAGTAGGTACCTACACCATACATTCGAATTCGCTAGACTGGGGAAGGACCACAGGGATATAACTTCCACTGTTTTGACTGCCTTGGTGGTCCAGTGGGTACAGTATGCGCCTGCTATGCACGAGGTTGTGGGTTCGATTCCCACACAGGGACAAAACTTTGTGTGACCCACAAAGAGTTGTTCTGAGTCTGGGTGTAATTTGTGTCCGTTAATTGTATGTTTGTAAAGTCCCCCGCGACACAGAGCTTGTTCTCTAGTGCGGGAGTTGTCTGTATAGTTATTTGGCTGTGGATTTATTTAAGGTAGAGATTCTTCTCTTCTTGGTATGGCGAACTGTCCGCAACTTCACGTCGAGGCCCGTATGCGTGCGAGTCTTCGTCATCTCTTCTTTTTCTCTTTCTCTCTATCTGTCATACGAGATATGAGATTAGATATGACAGTAAGATCACCTACATCAGTCATTCTTAAAAACCTCACATTTATAGTAAAGGTCGCATTACTTAAAAAAATAAATTATAATCTAGCCTTAGAAAAGCTTTAGTTGAACGGATAAACTAAACCATTGGACTAAACCAAAAAATAGAATGTCTTACGAGTTAAACTTCAACCTGCCATGTAATGTAATTGGCCACAGACAATAAAATGCAAAGAAAAAAAACCACGGATGTTCTTCTAAATAACAAGCAAAAAAAATGCAAATTGCTATACTTACATACTTTTGTTAAGCATTTTATTAGAACTCTTCCTTATGCGTGGTATTAATACATCTTTAATCTATCCATCATTAAATCGCTATTTAAAAAATGCTATTTAATTGACGGGATTTTTATTCATCATTAATATTAATGAAACTTAAATAGGTTATTTTTGCAATGCTTCTTGATTTAATGCGTATTAATTCATAAATGAGGCGTTAATAGCTAGGTTCACTCACTGTTCGTTAAACGATCAGCGGGTTAAACTACCAAGGGTGCGGTGACCCTATAGATGGGTGACCGCATAGTGGTATTTCATCTGAGCGTCTCCGTACTTCGGAGGGCACGTTAAAAGTCGGCTCCGACTGTTATCAGCCGTTAGATCACAACAGAGGCGATATGGGCGATCTAAATAATTCTGTCACCAGGTTGGCCACTATACCAAACGATAAGATAAGAAGAATGATTTGCTGACATTACATACATATTATATCTTCACGAAATTAGGCAGCCCATTGTAGAAATCTATAGTACCTACTTAGTATTAATTCCCGCAAAAATCAGTTGAATCAAGTTAGGTAACATTCTATACAAAATAACAAACTTTCAGACATCTAACTCATACATGTAGTAGGGTTTCATTGCACCAATTGGGTATGGGCAGAAAGGTTTTAGAGTGGTAACCAGGAACTGGAAGACGAAGCGTGGGCAGGCCTCCAACAAGGTGGACCGATGACGTGGTAATGTTTGCGGGCAACCGATGGACAAGGTCGTTGTTGAAATAGGGGGAGGCCTATGTCCAGCAGTGGACGTTTTTTTGGCTGAGATGATGATGACGAATTCTTCTTCTTCTTATCGTTTGGTTAGTGGCCAACCTGGTGACAGAGTTATTGAGATCGCCCATATTTAGGCCTATGTCGTGATCTAACGACTGATAACAGTCGGGACCGACTTTTAACGTGCCCTCTGAAGGACGGAGACGCTCAGATGAAATACCACTATACGGTCACCCATCTATTGGGTTACCGCGCCATATGTAGCTTAACCCGCTGATCGTTTACCGAACAGCGAGTGCACCTAGCTATGAGCGCCTGATGCTGATGAATTGGGTATGGAACATTGTAACAATAAAATGTCTCCGGTCTAAAACTACTCGTATTTCACACAAATTAATCACTAAACTCACTTGTAGTTTGTAATATATTAATATTAAATTTTATGCCTATAATAGTATAAGCACGTCACAAAAACCGTTTGATAGTAATTAACGATTTTACACGGACATATTGAATTGATAAATCATCTATTCGTTTCGGCGTCAATCAATTTGACGGATCACTCATCAATATTTACCAACAATACAGTGCTGTACGTAAAGTTTTTTTTCTAATCATCGAGGAAATAACATTCTGTTTAAAAAATATTATTATTGTATACCATACAATATAATATTTTTAATTATATTTTTATGGATGAAATATTATAATAAACTTATTGATGAAACTTAGATAAATTAAAATTGTTTTATTTTCGGGATATAAATCTAGTCAAAAATATAATTGAAGTTATGAGACTGATAGATTATATATTATGTTGTACTAGCTGCCCGCCCTGACTTCGTCCGGGATAAACTATTTTCAGCGCAACTTTCTTTTTTTTACATAAAAACCTTCTCCTGACAATAACAAACACAACAGTTTTGTTGTGTTTGTAGAAGAATTACTGAAATCGGTCCTGCCGTTCACGGGTGATGCTGTGACCAAGGAAAATAGGGATTCATTTTTATGTATAAAAGTAAAGATTATACTTACTTGTCCTGACTTACTGACTAATTCATCAACGCAGAACCTAAACTGCTTGGGTTACAATTTTGGACAAAGGTTTCTTAAATTACGTTAACACTGAGAAGGGATTTTTGGAAATGGGTGATTTTTTTTTTGACCGGGGCACAAACACATTAATTACACCTAAACATCTCAAAATGCATGAAGGATAAGCATTAAATCAAATACTGACATTAACATAATAATATTTTTTTAACTTTGCGCCTTGACTTACTTACTTACTTGCTTCTTAGGGCACCCATGAAAGGTCACATTAACTAAAACTATTGTCTCACTATCACGTTGTTCCGTTTTTGCTTAGCAAGTACCTATCTCTCTTTAAATATTTGACCTACATTATCAGCTGAGATTGAAACGGTTTTGGGCATATATAACTACATTCGATGTTTCAGTGTCAATCTTTACAAACTTTCGAGAACGAACGAAATGAACGAAGACAAGGTTGTACACGATGATTGTCTTTACCGTTAAAAAGCATAACACAAACTATACACAAATTTAAAGTGCGGAAGGGCACCATACTACCGAGCAAGCCCGACTGGGGGAGGACCTCCACCTTACAGAAGACCATAGCCAAGTAACTACACTTTACACCCAGAGGTATAGATGTGTTCATGTGTGTGAGTGATAGGTCTCCAACGCTCATTTCGGGATGCGTTTTGAAAGGAAGAAGAACGAAGAAACGTTTCCTATCCTAGGGATACTAGGTGTAAATGAGGTACGGAACCCTAAAAATGGATCGGCATCACGCAAGTGATACCGGTGGCATTGCAAGCTTCCGTAGGCTACCGTCACTGCTTAACCGTGCCGTATGCTTGTTTGCCACCCAAGTAGTATAAAGGAATTAAACTTCGAGAGACATAATACTAGACATTTAACAATTACCATCAAATGGTTCACGTCAATCATAGACACGTTTAAAAAATAATACGAGTACGTGTCGTTGATTCTACCTTTGAGCATTCTGACATAATTATGTCAGTCTCTTCTTCAGTGCCACACGTAAGTATGCTATCTAAAAAGGAAGCAGAAGCATTACTTTCGCTTTCAAGCTTCATTTACAAGCTTTACCTACGTAGCAAGTTTGTTTACAGTCATAAGCGGAGCGATCAAATCGCTTCTAGTTGATAAAAATCAACAAATGTTTCATAACAATGTTTCTTTTTCCTAACGAATGTCTAATATCTGACAATGTCAAAACCTGTTAAATATGTTTTTTAAATCAATTTATTAATTTATTTAAACCAATAGACATTGAAATGCCATACATTTATTCATAGTTGTTAACTTGATATAGCCAAACTCATTTATTTTATTATTTATACTTAATTATAAGTAACACATGAAAACCCTTTTTCAATCATTGAAAATCAAATCAGGCCGGGTGTATTTTTTAAATAAAATATAAACCGCCTATGTGCTATTCAGATTGATAAGCTTTAAAATTGTAAAGTTCCATCAACATTCATGAAGTAGGTTTTGCATGAAGGAGTAACATACATCTACCCATCTTCACAAACTTTGACGTTTACCAGATTTGTTCAATTAGGATAGTTGAAACACGCTTCGCTCAGTATTATGTGGGCTGCCTATAACCATTATAAGTACGAATGAAAGTTCAAGGTGAAACAACTGGTTCAGTGGACCAACTGAGGCTACTAAACTGATGGCGTCGTGACTTTGTTTATATAATACTATAATAAAGAGATCAATTTTACTTAGTTCATTCAATGATTGGACATGATTATGTAATAATATAAATGATAATAAGTATTTTTTTAAATAGATTTATTTAAGACATACATTTCTCCAAGTGTGGATCACCATTAGCTTATCACAGAGGATGGTGATAGGCTAATGATGATTTATTCAGGTTTAAAAATCGAATGCAATAGCACAGATAATATAATAGCAATAGTATTGTAAATACATAAGTTTAAGAGAGGTAGGGCACTACACTAGCGGGCAAGCCCGACTATGGGAAGCACCTCCACCTTACAGAAGGCCACAGCAAAATAACTGCACACAGCGGTGTATTTATGTGCCTTGGTACATGGGATGTGGTTTGAAAGAAACGTTTTCTATCCCAGAGATACTTCATAAGCTACGGTAGGAACTGCTTGTTTGCCACCCAAGTCGTAAAAAAACAAGATATTACTCAGTATAGCTGTAGCGTTATCATAAATAAACGAACTATTACAATTATACTCGTTAAAGTTCGATTTATAATTCCTTACAAAAGCTAGATTTAGATTTCGATCTAAGTATCGTTAAGAATGCCGTTGCCATTATCGGAACAAGATCAAAAAGATTTTGATTATCTTACGTAAACCCGATAACCTTGCAATGTGTTATTTAATAAATACCGTTTACTTTTTTCTTCACTACCCCGTTAAAACGGGTATACAGTAAAGTTACCCAGTCGAGCTTGCACGCTAGTATGATTCCCTTCTTCTCTTAAAATGCTTTTACATGATGCTATACAAAACTTTGTTTTTATGTAGGTGGGTAATTATATAGGTAGATGCATGTCTCGACCTTTGTCGGTGACATCTTGCTATGTAGGCTTATGTAAGATGAAATAAGTCCTTCAGAAGCTTCTCTCACGCCTACTACGTTCCTCAGAAATTCTCGTAAGATTTAAATAAAAAATAACACTTGGCATTTATATACAAATAAGAAAATATTTATTTATTATTAAATATTTTTAACATTATTGCTATACTATTAGCTCAAACATATTTTAATGTTAAAGCAATGTGGATTTTTAGAAAATAATATTGTGTGGTTTGATTCTATATAACATTATTTCCTCACAATTGGAAGATGTTGTACGTACAAACCTGTAACTGTAAAGACGTAAAAAGCGGTGAACAAATTCGAACTCTAGAGAAAGTCGGATAGCCAATTGGTAGTGCGTTGGGCCAGAACCCGAGAGGCGCAGGTTAGAATCCTGCTTCGGGCTCGTCTTTCCACATCCCTGTTACTGAATTTCGGATACGGCGTGGCGGCGTAATATTGACAGAAACTAGCCCTCTCCGCGGGAAATAGTGCACAGGTTTAGAGTGTGTGTTAAACACAGGTGCACTTCTTATTCCCTAAGCCTCAAAGTCTAATAGGGCGGCAATCCGTCACCACGCGACTGGAGAGAGATCTGACGTAGGACCATCGTAAGCTGCATCTATTGTAAATTACAGAATTATCTTGACAGAACTACCCACTCTATTTCTGTGGAACTACCAATATCTATTTGTCACCTAACCAAAGAATCGAACCCTGGACCTCGTGATCAGAAGTCGCACTTAACGACCACTAGATCAATAGGGCAGTTAGAATAATAAATAAAACGAGTCAGGTAATAAATAGTATTGCGTATTCGAAGCGTAACAAAGATCAAGGTAATATCAATAGTTCATTCAGTTTTGTAGATGGATAATATAAACTGGTGTAACACAAGCAAATGTCTTGTTTATCTTCGATTCGTTAATTGCATGTGTGGTGTAATAGTTACGGTATTGACCTCGACACTGACAACACACTGAGTATTCTTGGTTCGATTTCCGCGTGAGACAAATATTTGTATGACCCACACCATCAATTGTATGATATTTGTTTCGAGTTTGAGTGTAAATTGTATGTTTGTGAACCTCCGCGATGCTGACGTGCAGGGTCAAAATGCGGGAACCTACTTCATAATAATAGTGTAAACAGACGATCGAACTTGGTTCGGGCCGAACCACGAACATGGTGCGCTCGGAACCATATTCGCTCGTGCGGTGCACGGTCCGCCGGACATTATTATTATTAATAATAATAAACATTTTAAACATTTATTTCAGAAACAAATTTCCATATATTGTTAGTGGCAAATTAGTAACAATTTGTGCTTATAATCTATATTAGTATTATTAGTAATTATATATGCTACGAACCATATTATAATGATATTAATATCATTATAATATGGTTCGGAGCGCACCATGTTCGAGGTTCGGCTCGAACCAAGTTCGATCGTCTGTTTATACTTAATGGTTTTATTTTCACACAGTCAAGTCGCTGCCTACCCCTGTTAGTTTATAAACCTAGCTCACTTGAAGACGAACTTGTCGTAGCTGCAGGCCATTTTGTGCACCTATGGCGCATTTTACGCAAACATGGATGAATTAGGGTAGAGTCAGCAAAAGTTCTGACACGAAGTTTAGCCACCTTCTTAATGGCCTGACTGCCTCGTTGGACCCGCAACATAAACTTGCGCTCTTTTGCCGATCGTGAGGTCTTCGTTTCAATTCCTGAACAAAGTGGACAGCGTTATTAATTTATCTGCTAGAAAGGCTCGGAAAGTCTTTCAGGGAAGCATAATGCTATATACACCATAAATGAACGCAACAATAAGGAAAACAATCGAAATATTACTGCATATAATGCAAAAAAAAATTGAAAAACTTAACCAATTCAGATATCTATCAAAAAGATAATTTTAAAAAGCTGTTTGGCAGCTTAGAATATTATAATGTAAGAGCCCTTTTGTGCTTTGACCTAACAATAATGACCCCATAAGTTTATAGCAGAATAAATATACTAACTAAAAGCGGTGGTGGCCGAGTGGGAAAGTAACCGACTTGCACGCAAGAGGTGCAAGTTCGATCCCCATATGGAATTTATATGTACTAATCAAATGATTCGCCATCTGCTAACGGTGAAGGAAAACATCGTGAGGAAACCCACAATTCTAAAGACATGTCAGATTCACCAACCCGCATTAGGCCAGCGTGTGTGAATTAAGGCCTAAACCCCCTCTCTCTCTCTTGATAGAGGAGAGGAGACCCGTGCCCAGCAGTGGGACATATATGGGTTGCTATTATAAATATACTAACGAATAATGCTCAAATACAACTTATTATGACCTTCATAAGTGTTACTTTGTAACCTAAATGAATGTTGAGTATTAGTTTAATCTGTACTACTACTATAGAGCTGAAACAAGTTCCTAATTTCCAACACGCTGTCCGCAATAACTGCAATCCCGAATCGAAGAAGATATCAAAGCTAAATGCACTCTTCCCAAAATACGTTGGCTACATTTTATCCACATGTCCACTTGCCACAATAGAAAAGCCGCGGCAGAAGCTTTAGCTAATTCGATCGTCAATGCATGTGACAGTGCGTAAAATGAGTCGCATCGGCGCGCGCGCCGCAGCCGCCGCGTGACCTTTATGCGTAGAGGTCAAGGTGAGCCGACTGGTTCACTCGATCGTTGTGCTCATTGAAGTCAACTGATGGTGCAGTGAAAGTTAATGCTACCTTTAGTATGAAAATGATTATCTCTGACTAGCTGTTGCCCGCGGCTCCGCCCGCGTGGATGTCGGTTATCGCTGTAAAAAGTAGCCTATGTGTTATTCCAGACCATAATCTATCTCTGTGCCAAATTTCATCCAGATCCGTTTATCCATACTTACAAACTTTCGCGTTTATAATGTTAGTAGGATAGGATTCAAAGGTAGCGAGGGCAATGATTTTTGACACAAATGTTGGCATAGGCCAATTTTTTAACGGAAGAGTTCATGTCAGGGATTGCCTGTAAAGGTTCATAGGGTTTAAGCTGTTGAATCCATTAAGTGAAAATGTAATGTACCTACTTAGTATTAGGTAAGTACTTAATTATGTTTTAATTTAAACTTTATATTAATGAATAAAATAAAAAATGACGTGTAAAATACAAAATGACTAAGGCAATTTTGATAAATAAATCGATAGAAAACCACCTATTTCTAAATAAAATACGATTAATTTTTATCGCTATAGTTCAGAGCAAAGCCGTATGCAGCAGTTTTAAAAACAATGTTGTAATTTTTATCTTAGTATCAAGCGGACTTTAATACTCAGAGAACCAGAGAAAATTAAATTAGATAAGCATCAAACTGACCTGCTAAGAAAGAACAATAGAAACGAACGACAGCAAAAAAAATGCAATGCATCTAATAGCTACATACATCTAACATTAGAGACGCGTTTTACAAGCTTTTATTTAGCTTGCAATGTATGTTACTTATCTAATATAATATTATCATTTCCTTATTTATATTTTAAATTTATCTGCTCTTTACTTATTTATATTTTAAATATAACTGCTCCGCTAGGTGTCGAATACCTCTTAATCCCTAAGGGGTCCTAGCAGAATATCAGCGCTGCAGCGTCTGCGATGTTGCAATTAATCGCTGAGCTAGGTCCTGTTTTGTCTTGTAACCATTATGTATATTTTTTATATTACTGTATTAAGATGTAAAGACAAAATAAATACTTTTTCTTTGTTTCTTTCTTTTTTAATAGAAATGTTATTTTGTTTAGGTCAAATCTTGTAAGCTAAATTTGAAGCATTTTCCGGTGTTTGATTGAGCTGAAATTTGGTATACCGACGTTACTTCGGTGACAATGCAATAATATGGTACCATGGAGCTGGTCTGAAGATGCAGCCATAAGGTGGCCATAGGAACTCTTCAACGAAACAAGATAGCCGGGTCGTGTTTGAGCTCTTTTAAGAATATTTAATGCATAAACACCCATAAATTACAAAAATATACTATAAAAGCTTTTTTAAAATATTTTTAAATACATACATATATATCTCTATAGCTTGTGGCAGTCACGTTGCTTTATTTTTAATAATACATCGGGTAATGATACTAAGTTACTAGACACCCTAGACTATGTTTTAATGCTAAAACATAGTCTAGAGTATAGTAGTACTCACTTCAACTACCTAAATGAAAAATGAAGCAAAAAAAAATGATTTGTCTTAAAAATAAATTAAAATAATATAATGTGCATGAATTTGCTGTGCAAGGTTTAAAATCTACAATGCTTAGCTACTTTTGCTGACCGTACGTAATACCAAATGTCGGTTTAAATTTAAACTGACAGATGTTTGGACGAGGTTAAAGGGTACGCTTTCCCTTTCGACTTCTTCGTCATCGTTTTTTTTAAGACTCCAGTAGAATATAATCAATGTATCGAGGAACAAACATTGCAATCTATTTCAACGTTTTCGGGATTCTCACAACAAAGTACCTACTGATTTTAAATTATATATTTATTCGAATATTACAATCTTTTGTAAAATACAAGTATGATAGCATGCTAGCTGATGCAGTCAAAACACGATACTAACTATATTGATAAAATAAGGTAATCGTACTTAGTACTGGTCGTGCGAGAAAAAAAAAAAGTATGGTGTTAAAGTGTGCTTCAATTTACATATTGCTATTATAGAATAAGGCAATATGTGAATAGTGACAATTTTTATTAAATTTAACGTTTTGCTACTAAAGAAATAAACAAAGAAAAAAAAAGAAAAAGTACAGAATTATCACTAGAATTCACAATGTGCCTCACGTCACAAATAAGAACTTGTACTAAGCTGATTTATTCTAAATTAAACAAACAACTATATAATGCAACTAATTCCAAGACTTTTTATCGTTCAAATAATCATTTATTGTATAATAGCCCTTCCCTATGAGATGATTTTTAATAGTAGGTTTAAATTTGTGTAAGGGCAAATTCATTATCTCTTTCGGTAATTTGTTAAAAAAACGTATACCGAGTCCTACAAATGAATTATGCACTTTGTGTAAACGATGGTACGTGCCAACTAACTTATGTTTATTTCTGGTATTTACTGAATGAATATCACTGTTCTTACTATATAGGATATATACCTATACTAGTGGACCTGGCAGATGTCGTCCTGCCTGAAAAAGCTGAAATACCGACAGTAGCGCCACCTACCGGGTCCAATTGTCTAAACCATCCAAGGCCCTAGCCGAACACACACACAAAATTTCATCAAAATCGATCCAGCCGTCTAGGAGGAGTTCAGTGACATACACACGCACACAAGAAATATATATACCTATATATAAAGATATATATCGTAGATAGCTCCGTCACTGAAGACGTTGATGAATGTAGAGGAGGCGAAGGAAGTATGTACATATGTTTGGATCGAAATAACTGGCGTACCATAGTCTCTGCCTACCCCAGTGGGAGACGAGCGTGATGATATGTATGTAGCTCCGTCCTTTTATCTTGCTCCAAAGATGCACATTTGACAAGTCATGGATCCAGTGCTTCACTTAGTACTATTTAGTATATATTTATTGAATATACTTATGTATAAAGGACTTGCGAATTTGTTCACGTCGCTGCACAAACACGAAGCTGCCTACAAGGTACACGGTTTGACAAAACTATTAGTAATGAACCATTACAAAGTTTTGTTTGTTTTGGTGTGATCCGCCTACGACATTTACGTACAAGGATCTAACTTATATATGTTTTGCAATTCATATGATATGCCTACACACTCTTGTTTGGTAATCATATTGACATTAACATTATTATTTATACGATGGTAGCTAATAAGAACATTGCTTTACAGGTAAATAGTTGGATGGCGGGTAGATAAATGTATCCACCACCACCACCACCACCATCTCAACCCATAAACGTCCCACTGCTGGGCACGGGTCTCCTCCATAAATTTGGAGGGATATTAGCCTACTATACCACGCTGGCCAGACGGGTTGGTATAGGGTTTTGTTTCGAGTTTTCCCTCTCTTGCAGTGGATATTGTCTGCCTGACTTACTCCCTTAGTCGACTCTTACGACACCCACGGGATGGAATGGGGTGGTGACATTTGTATTCTTAATCCGTCACCACACGGACAATTTTCATCCCGTGATAAATGTATAACTTCCCAAAATTCCAAGCGATCCGCCATTTTGTAACTGACTTCAAAAAAGGAGGAAGTTCTATGTTCAACTGTATGTATTTTTTTATGTATGTTCACCGATATCTCCTCCATTTGCGGACCGATTATCAAAAGGTACTCATATCTCATATCTAGCTATTTATGAACCGCTATGTGCGAGACTTCTTGCTTTTCTTTTCTTGGGTTTCAGGACAGGTAGATGTGTGACTAAAATAAGGAATGTACCAGACTTCATATAGGTCAGGGTGAGTGCAACTGTTTGCCTGTCCCCTTGTAACAGTAGCGTGAGAACTACTCGTATTGTCTATACATTTATCATAATGTTTACGACACTATGCTACGTACTCGTGCACAATGAAGTAATTACATTTATATACGAAAGGTTACCAAATGTGTTTAGTGATGTAAGTGCTATGATGATAGCACTACAACTCCTAATGTCGTATTGTTTTTGTGTAACTGCTTGTAAATACGATGGGTTTATATAATAATTATATTTCTATGATTGAATTGACGAAGCGTGGGCAGGCCTTCAACAAGGTGGACCCGACGACCTGGTAAAGGTTGCGGGCAACTGATGGACAAGGTCGGCTTAGGATCGAAAGTTATGGAAATCTTTGGAGGAGGCCTATGAGGCCTAGGAGGTCCAGCAGTGGACATTTTGGCTGAGACGATGATGATTGAATGAACAGAGATAAGTGGAATTAACCAAAGCTGTTTTTCTTGAGCGTAAGCTTACAGTCCAAGGATAATTATGAATTGGGTTTTTAGGAAAAAGGTAGTCTTTTGATCAAAAATTCAAAATTTAGAATGAGGCAAAAAGGTTCTGGCAAGGCGACTTGAAAGACACGATGTAAGTGTAGCCAGGCCTGCAACAAGGACTGAAGACCGCGAAAAAAGAATGACCTAGTAAACGTTGCAGGAAAGGTCACACCCGAATGCTCTGGATATCCTTGGTGGCCTATGTCCATCAGTGGACGTCTTACGACTGAGATCAAGATGACGAATAAAAAAACAAACGCGGCCAATCAAATCGTATTTATTTTGCCATATATGTCTAATATACGATCTAATTGGTATTATTATACTTAAATATAGCTTTTAAAACGATTCAATTATACCTAGGTTTTTAATTAATTTAATCTGTGACTGCTTATACCGTTATAGGAAAATAAACAGTAATTTATATTTTTCAATCCAATAAATACCTACCTAAGATTTCAAATTAACCAGGAACTAAAAAAATGTCTTTAAAAACTAAAATAAAATGGAATTTAATTACTTTGATGCACCAGAATTTGTATAATTTTATTAAATGATTCTGATGAATTTATAATTGATGGAAGCCTGTCAATTGGTACGTCAAATGTGTTTTTATGTAACTAACTAAGAAGATTTTATAAATCATGAATATTGAACAGTATTTCTAAAAAGTCATGTAAGTACTTAAGTAGGTACTTATTGCATTTTACATGTTAATTGATTATTTACTAAGCTGTCAAGGTTTTTATCGTGTTGTCTGACGAAAAGGTATAGCCAGCCAATATATAATTTGTTTTTCTTCTTCTTGGGATGCCATCTGGCGATCATCAAGGCAATTTGGACCTTTGACACAGCAGCTCTGAATAGAGAACGGGTGCTCTTGTTGTACCACTGGCGTAAGTTCTTTAGCCAGGATATTCTTCTCCTTCCAACACTGCGTTTACCCTGTATCTTTCCTTGAATAATGAGTTGTAAACACTGGTATTTGGGATTCCTCATAATGTGCCCGAGATATTCCAACTTCCTAACTTTCACTGTCTGTAATATTTCCAGTTTCTTATGCATCCTTTCCAGCACGACCTTTGTTTTTAGTTTGCGGTAAATATTTCTTGTAATTCGACAACGCCCTGAAGGAAAATTCGATTGGCGAGTTGGCACCTTTCGATTCTACCTATCAGTGGTCCTGCAACAAAAGCTTGCGCTTCAGTTTCTGTTGATGCCTGGAGTCATGGGTTTAATTTCTGGAATGGCCAAATTGGCATATACAAACCATTAAATAAAGTTTTTAATAAATCTTTTCCCGTTTTTTCTATACTTTTTGTCTTTTTATATATGTATAATAGACACGTCTATTTTTACACTAATAAAATGATAATGAAATCTTCTGCCAGATAAATGTCGGAATAAAATTAATTAAATATTTAATTATGACAATTTAACGTCATAACTTATTTATTTGATGGTCTCAATATAGCTGAATGTAATATTTATGTACATACTAACTTATTCACACAGTTTTACTCGCTTACATTATAAAGAGAGATACACCATTCAAGCAAGCCCGATCGGGAAAGGACCTCAGCCTTACAGAGAAGACCGCAGATAAAATAACTACACATAGTAATTACTGTTGTATTGCTCTGTACGAGTCCAGGTTTTAAGAGAGGCAGGGCACCATACTAGTGACCAAGTCCGACTGGGGAAGGACCTCCACGTTACAGAAGACCACAGCCAAATAACTACACAGAGCGGTGTAGTTGTGTTCCTGTGTGTGAGAACAGGTCTCCAGCGCTCATTTAGGGATGCGTTTTGAAAGAAAAGTATTCCTATCCCAGGGATAGTCCCATCATAAAGCTTTAGTGTAAAAAAATGGGTTGGCAACACGCCATTGATACTTCTGGTATTGCAAGCGATTGCTTGTTTGCCACCGGGCCTCTAAAGGTCTTTTTGGTGATGCACCACACATCACAAACCTCTGATTAATGTCTTTTAGATCGGTATCACGCAAGTGATCTAGTTTTTAAGTTGGCAACGCCATACAGGCCTTTATATGGCAAGCGTCTATAGGCTACGGTAACTGCTTACCGACAGGCGGGCCGTATGCTTGTTCGCCACATAAATAGTACCGAAATTTTATCTGTACACAATAGAAACATTTTTATTTAGTTTTTATAATAAAAACAACTCCTGCACTAGGGAAGAACCCCCTGTGCAGATATACACAGGGAACTTTACAAACATACAATAAAATTAACGGACACAAAGTACACCTAGACTTGGTATGACCATTTGTGGAACACATAATTTTTTCTCCCGTGTGGGGATCGAACGCACAACACGCCGCGCAGTGGTTAATTAACCACTTAAACCAACCGTGCAACATTACGTAACACCACAATTTATGCGATTGATAGCAGGTCAATAAATATCTAATTATACACGAGTAGCTTTAGTATTCTGCACATCAATAGGTCTATACATCACGGAAGACAGACATTGAATAACTTACGTAAGACCTTGCTCATGTTTATGTATAAATAACTTAAAATGCACTGTTTTAAAATTGCATTCTTCGCTGTATTACTATCGTCTACATCGGCTCCACGCTCGACATTTTCAACATTGCTAAAATATGCTAAAAATCTAAACAAATAAATAAAATTGGATTGTCTGTTTGTAATATTAAAATAAACTCTTTTTACTAAATGCACACGGTACATATACCAAAATAACATTTTTTTAAATTTTTGTCCGTCTGTTTGTTCCGGATAATCTCTGAAACGGCTAGATCAATGTTGACGAAACTGCACTGGCAAATAGCTGATGTAATAAGGAGTAACTTAGGCTTTTATTTTAGTTTTTTTTTTTTTTTTATTAATATACTACATTCATGCGGGCGAAGTCGTGGGCAACAGCTAGTATTTAATATCGGTTGAGATTGGTGTGGTCTGTACAACAACTCACCCACACAAGTCATAAATCAATAGTAGTCTCTTCAGAGATTGCATTTCTACATTATGTTCACCTGATGAGCGACAGGTGATAGTTCATAATTCATAAACAATCGAGAGAACATTTGAACTTACTCATAAAGCTATTTTATTAATTTTATTACTTCTCATCGGTGTTTTATACTAGTGTTTAAACAATGGATGTTACGAGTGTATGTCTTAATATTATGACGATAGGAGGTTAAGAAGTTCAAATAAATAAAAACTTGTGTGTGGCCGTTCTAGACAAATGTGTTTTGTCGGATTCGAGTAGAAAGTAAAGGTTTTTTTTAAAGGCTTCTCTCGCATTAGGGAACAAGCTGCAAGCGTCCATAGGCTACGGTAACTGCTTACCATCAGACGGGCCGTATGCTTGTCTGCTACCTTAGTAGTATAAAAAAAAGCTATGTGTCACGGGGATCTTTACTAACAACCAATTTACGGACAAAAATTACCCCCAGACTCAGAACAAATATTTATGAATCGAATCACACGACAGTTTTATCCCGTGTGGAAATCGAACCTACGACCTTCGGCTTTGCAGCCAGCGTTACTAACCACTAGACCAACGGGTAGTCAAATAAATAGAGTCTGTGTTGTATGATTCCATTATTCCATTGTTGTATAATTATCTATGTGGTGTATTCTAAGCAAGCCTGCACTACAAGATTATTATCCTGCAATACAAGATCTGCATCACTACAAGATCACAATAACTCAATACAATAAGTTGCCGATGACTGCCTTCGTGGTCCAGTGGCCGCAGTATGCGCCTGCTATATAAAAAAGATTCTATATAAACTTCGTTGACAACGGTCGTGGCTCGAGAAGTCCCTTAATCTGTGTGTTTTGCTCTATAGGTGCAAAAAATCCAGTCTTTGGTGATAGTATTAATCTACAGTAACAAAACACCTCTCAATATTTGTAATTAGTATTTTAAATAGATTATGTACCTATTTAAAATACTAATTATATCGTAATATAGATTGTTATCGCTTTAAATAGGTCGATAAAATAAATAATTTAGAAACAAATAAAGAAAGTTAATTAAGTTACATAGCCGTCGGCCATAATCGTAATTTGTTGTTTCGTAACAATAAAATGTCACGACAATATTTTATATAAAATTATTTTAAAACCTCGATAATTAATATAACTTATTAGTGATTGGTTTTTGTATAAGAACTGCCTGAAATCATTGTCACAGAAATCCTGTTTTTCTAAGGTTTTTAAGCTATTGCATAGCTTCTATCGCGGGCCTTGAGCGTGGAGACCGAATCCAGAAATTCCGTAACGAAAACAACCTAACACCCCCTACACCGACCGGCACAGCGGTGATACTTTTTTTAATGACAAATTCTCTAAACGGCCAATAATAATATGTCAAATTTGTGTAAGGAGGTTTTGATAATGATAAGCTAAGAGAATAAAAAATAAGTAAAGAATAAATTAGGTCAAATAGTAGCCTAAAATTTAATGAATTATGGTTGAATTTCGACCACGGGCGATCACTATAATCAATTTCACATAGCATGGGTACGGTGACGTTTAGCATTTTAAATATCTAGAGATGTAGTGTTGATAATATCGAATTCAAAAATATCGATAATAAAAAAATCATACTAAAAAATATGCTTTACCGCGGCAGTCCGCGAGTGCCACACGTCTTTTTTTTTTTTGGTTGTGGTCTTCTGTAACTGCCCTTCCCCAGTTAGGCTTACTCGCTAGTATGGTGTCCTACCTCTCTTAAAATTTCATAGATTATCAAATCATCAAAAATACTTTAAAGTATATCTACTTAATATTATCAAGCTTAAGAGTTTGTCTGTAGTGAACCTGTAATCTCAGAAACTGTCAATCCAGATTTGAAAAATGCTGTCAGTTACCTATTACTACTATTTCCGAGTTACATAGGCTACTTTTATCTCTGAAAGGTGAGTACATAGCTATAAAAAATATCATATAAAACATATATATAATCAAAAAGGTATTACTTCACTGAGTTGTTATAATATTTGTGTCTTACTTAGTTATTGATTTACGTTATTGAGTCGTAACTTTATAATACTTTATGTATTTATCGGTAAGTAACTTGTTTTTAAACATTGTTAGTGATATTTACTGTCACAGTGAGTACTAAAAATTGCGTATAATATATGTCCCATAATAGGTAGGTATCGCGATACCCGCTGTAATATAGAGCACTAGCTGTTGCCCGCGGCTCCGCCCGCGTGAATGTCGGGTATCGCTATAAAAAGTAACCTATGTACTATTCCAGACTAAAATCTATCTATCCAAATTACATCCAAATTCGTTCAGTAGTTTTACGAGAAAGAATAACGAACATACATCCCTACATCCATACATCTTCACAAACTTTCACGTTAATAATACCTATTCGTAAGATTTACGATTGCCCATACACGAGATTCTTTTTTTTTAGAACTCCCACACTAGAGAACAAGCTCTGTGTCGCGGGGGACTTTACAAACATACAATTAACGGACGCAAATTACACCCAGACTCAGATCAACACATTGTGAGTCACACAAAGTTTTGTCCTGTGTGGGAATCGAACCCACAATCTCGTGCACAGCAGGCGCATACTGCGGCCACTGGACCACCAAGGCAGTCAACATTATTTATATCATCATCTCAACCCATAAACGTCCCACTGCTGGGCACGGATCTCCTCCATACATTTGGAGGGATATTAGCCTACTATACCACGCTGGCCAGACGGGTAGGTTTTGTTTTGAGTTTTCCCTCTCTTGCAGTGGATATTATCTTCTTGACTTACGACATCCGAGGGATGGAAGAGGGTGGTGACATTTGTATGCTTAATCCGTCACTACACGGACTTTTTAATACATATTTTATACAAACAAAATAAATCTCATAAAAATAATAAAATATTTTCGACGCCACACTAAGCATTACTCATTAGCATTTTATCGCAGTGGAGGCGTTTGTTACATTGCTCAATATTACGTATAAAACAAAAAATAAATGAATACAATACTATAAAATTGTCATTTTTATGTTTTCAAGTATTCATTTTATATTCTCTTTCCATCTATACTAATATTATAAAAGCTGAAGAGTTTGTTTGTTTGGTTGAACGCGCTAATCTCAGAAAGTACTGATTCGAAAAAATCTTTTTTTGTTGAATAGTGCATTTATCCAGAAAGGCTATATAACATTACGCTATGATCAATAGGAGCGGCGCAGTAGTGAAATATGTTGCAAAATCGGGGAAAATGTTCCAAATTACCACGCAGACGAAGTCGCGGTCGACCCTTGGACACAGATTACTAAATAGTTACCTTCGATTTGATACCGACTATCTGTTTACAATAAAACTAGCTGACCCAGCAAACGTTGTTTTGCTACTAAAATAGTAATATCGCTATAAAAAAAAATAGGGGTTGATCGTGGAGGGGTGAAAATTAAGGGTTGTATGTATTTTTTAATTCTGAATCACAAAAAAATATAAACAAAAAATGTTGTCTAAAAAAATAAAGAAAAATGTTAAGGGTGGACAACCCTTATCACTAAGGGGTATGAAAAATAGATGTTGGCCGATTCTTATACTCAATATGCTCACAAAATTTCATGAGAATCGGCCAAGCCGTTTCGGAGGAGTGCGGGAACGAACATTGTGACACGAGAATTTTATATATAAGATAAGTTTATAATGATACAAGCAGATAACAGTTGTTATGTCTTACTACTACTTATTTTATCTTTTTATTTATGCCTTGTAAAGTAACATACTATCACTACATAGTTTAAAACAAAGTCGCTTTCCGGTGTCTGTCTGTCCCTATGTATATATCTTTAAAACTATGCAATGGATTTTAATGCGGTTTTATTAATAGATAGAGTGATTGAAGAGAAAGGTTTACATGTATACTACATGCATATTATTATAGAAAAAAACAATCAAACCGAAGCTACAGATAATATTGACTGCCTTGGTGGGCCAGTGGCCGCAGTATGCGCCTGCTGTGCACGAGGTTGTGGGTTCGATTCCCACACAGGACAAAACTTTGTGTGACCCACAAAGAATTGTTCTGAGTCTGGGTGTAATTTGTGTTCGTTAATTATATGTTAGTAAAGTCCCCCGCGACACAGACCTTGTTCTCTAGTGCGGGAGTTAGTTGTCTTTTTTAAAATAAGAAATAAAATATATAATACCGAAGCGAAGCGAGGGCGGATCGCTAGTTAACTATAATATCACGCAATTTTTATTTGAGAGGATAGGCAGAGATGTCATCTCAACCACATTTCACCAGCTTTGTTAGGAATGTATATTGCCGAATTTCAGTTCCATTTCTTGACTCTCTGATAGAATAATCTAACACCACGTTACTCAATCCTCAGACCAAACTGGTGATCTCAGGACGGCAGTCGTTATCATTGTTCCAACATATGTGTTAAATTTTGCTTATTTGTACAAATATTCGCATGATAATACCGAAATAGAATCATCGCAGATCATAATATATTCTTATAATATAAATGCGAAAGTTTGAGTAGATAGATCGATGGATAGATGGATGTTTGTTACCTACTCAATCACGCCAGAACGGCTAAACGGATCTGGATGAAATTTTGCACAAAGATAAATAATAGTCTGGAATAACACAAAGGCTACTTTTTAACCCGCAAAAATGTATGGTTCTCGTGTGATAGGTTTGTATTTGTTTTCGCGGACAGAGCCACGGGTAACAGCTAATATGTATATAAATTTATAGAACACGCTCAAAAGTCTGCCGTGTAAGCTCTGACCTTAGTCTAGCTCTTGTGTATATTCATATAGGTCGGGGCATCGAGCCTCATCCGCACCACACCGCGGAGGGACAGCGTTCCCGGTGCACCCGGACGCTGTCACTGGAGTGGAGCTCGCGTAGCGCGGGCAGCCGCTGGGTGGACCACTGACGTCATATCAGGTTCCGGTGGTCCACCCGTCAAGGCGGGTGTAAGTGCACAGGGGGATTTTAGTCGGTATGCCAGCTGCCTTTAGGCCGAAGAGTCCGACATATCCGCTTCGCTTCCCCGGGCGGGGCGGTATGCGTTAAGCATTTCCCCTCAAAAAAAAAAAAGCTCTTGTGTATATTTGGTTGGTGCAATGTGTTCTAACTTGACATTGGTCTTAAAGTTTAGAGGCTAACCACCAGTGGTACATGTATTTTTGAATAAAAACTACTTGCATCAATAATTGCAAAAAGATTTTCTTTAATTAATTTCTTTAATTCTTTAATGTACACAAAAGAAATACAGATAGTGTTACATAGGTATTAATATCATGTACAAAGGCGAGCTTAACTCAAAATTGATTTTTTTGTATTAGTTCATCAAAGTGCCTGGAAAAGTATGATTCCAGCCAATAAATACTGAAAGGTATTATAGCTGAATATATTTCGTGTACCTCAGAAACGGCTCTTACTAAATTTATAACCTCTTACCACCGTAACCTTAACCTATTAACGAATATATTTCGTGTATCGCAGAAACGGCTCGAAATAAAATAAAATGTTTTTAGTAGATAAGGTTTGCTTTTTCAGTTAATTCATAGGGTTCCTGAAAAAACGGAATTAGGTACATAAAAAATCATAGTGGTATCATAAGTATTTGAATTTTATGCACAGGATATCTTCTTCTTTGTCAACCCTTATCCACCCACTGCTGGGTATAGGTCTCCTCTTTTGTCATCCAATGGATTCCCGCCGTCTTTCTTATATATATTATATATCTGACTGCCTCGGTGGTCCAGTGGCCGCAGTATGCGCCTGCTGTGCACGAGGTTGTGGGTTCGATTCCCATACAGGACAAAACTTTGTGTGACCCACAAACAATTGTTCTGAGTCTGGGTGTAATTTGTGTCCGTTAATTGTATGTTTGTAAAGTACCCCGCGACACAGAGCTTGTTCTCTAGTGCGGGAGTTGTCTTAAAAAAAAAGTATCTATTTACCTATACGTACCTACATAGCTGCGGGTGGTCTACCCGGCAATCGCCTTCCGTTTCACGCCACCATTCTGTGACTGCTCTGGTCCACCTTCCATCTTACCGCCTAGCTAGATGTCCCGCCCATCTCCACTTAATGATAGTCCACCGTAAAAAGCACAGGACTATTTCCCTTTAAATATCGACGGGAGACGGGTGCGTACACCATAGTGTCAACTTACATAATTATTATGTAGAGAACTTACATATTAGAAATGACTGCTTCAAAGACGTTTACAAGACGTAGCATATTACGTCATCATAGCGAATATAGCCCAAGGGATATAACGGCAAATAATAATCCTACTAATATTATTAACGCGAATGTTTGTAAGTATGGATGGATGTTTGTTACTCTTTCACGTAAAAACTAGTGAACGGATCTTAATGAAATTTGGCACAGAGATAGATTATGGTCTGGAATGACACATAGGCTACTTTTGACAGCGATAACAAAGTCAAAGTCAAGTCAAAGTCAAACTCATTTATTCATTTAGATCAAATCCATGATACTTATGAACGTCATTAAAACAAATGCCAGCATACTTTTTTCCTAAGGCCAATTCGCTGACTAGGGTTGGGCCTCGAGAAGAATTGGCAAGAAACTCGGGCCACTCTTTTTAATCGCCAGAGCATCCACCATAACCAACATCCACGCGGGCGGGCAACAGCTAGTGTATACAATTAATTGGCTTCAAAACTAATCAATCAATGCTTGATATTTACAGCTCTCACCATTTTTTTAACTCTGTAATTATTTATAGTGATAAATGGTTTAACATCGTCGAATATTGCAAAATATTTGCTAAATCTATTGCAATCGCTACATTCGCATCATTTGCTTCTACTATAATTTGCAACTGAGCATTTACGATAATTATGTATTTCTATAGTTAGTATAGTGTAGTTTATAAATAGTTTGACTTCTTTTTTAACCGACTTCAAAAAAGGAGGAGGTTATATGTTCGACTGTATGTATATTTTAAATGTATTTTCACCGATATCTCCCCATTTGTGGACCGATTCTCAGAATTCTTTTTTTATTTGAAAGAGTATATTCTAGATGATTCCATTGGCACGAAGTCAGGATCTGATGATGAAATCCCAGGGAAATCGAAGGCGACTCTCAAACGTTGTAGGTATTTACAATGTTTTTCGTATATTTTTTACTTTTATTTTATCACTTTCCCTGGGATTCCATCATCAGATCCTGACTTGGTGCGAATGGAATCACTTCTAGAGTATACTCTTTCAAATAAAAAAGGGATTTTGAGGATCGGTCCACAAATAGGGAGATATCGGTGAACATACATAAAAAAACATACCTACAGTCGAACTTATAACCTCCTCTTTTTTTTAAGTCGGTTAAAAAATACGTGAATGAAGCAACAGCTGCACTTATGCCATTATAATTATAGAAGCTTAATTTTTAAACTAAAAACTACATGACCGAGGCTTGAATGTAAAAGATTTATTGCCATCGATAAAAATGTTATTTTCGCAACACCAAGGTTAAAGGCACCCTTGATAAATACCTTATTTATGGGGCTTTAACTGCGACATTATTTGTACAGTGATGAAACGCTTGCCGTGAATTAAAAATGACATTTACAGTTGCAATTTTACAGTAGTAGTGTAATTTTTTTTAATATTATTCGAGTGGCAAATATTTCTTATTATTAATTTATTATTATATAATATTATCATTTCCTTATTTATATTTTGATTTATTAATTAATTTATTATTATATAATATTATCATTTCCTTATCTATTTTTCTTTCTTTCTTTCAAATAAACATACGGCCCGCCTGATGTTCGGACGTTTGCAATATCAGAGGTATCACTTGCATGTTGCCGACTCATATTTTAACATTAAGGTTAAGATGGAGTATCCCAAAATGAATTTTTCAAAATGCATCCTTAAATGAGCGCTGGAGACCTGTTAACTCGTAATTTTTACCAGGTTACACATATGACTGTGTGGCGAAGGAAGTAGGAAGAGAAGGAGGTCCTTCCATGACTATATTCTATCTCTGTTCCAATTTGCACCCAGGTGCGTTTAGCTGTTTGTTCGTAAATATTCGTGATTAAGTAACAAATATCCATACATCCATCCAAACTTTTACATTTATAATATTAGCTTCGATTGCAAAGGTGCCTAATCCTAGTTAATTAGGTTAATAATATATGCTGTATCTAGAAAGGAACAAGCACATTGTAACGAGTACTTTTATACAATAAGCATCGAAACAGCTATTTTTTATCATTGAACCATTTCTTATAACACATAAGATTATAAAAAGGGAGGTAGGGCACCATACTAACGAGCAAGCTCAACTGTGGAAGAACCTCCACCTTACAGAAGACCACAGCCAAATAACTACACATAAAGTTTCTGTCTGTGAATACAGGTCTTCAGCGCTCATTTAGGGATGCGTTTTGAAAGAAACGTATTCCTATCCCAGGTATCCTCCATCTTACAACCCTGGTGTAAAAAAAGTGGGTTGACAACACGTAAGCGTAATGAGCTCCCTGTCGAGGTTCTCCCAAGAGACTATAGCATGGGGTTCTTCAAGAAAGGAGTTATAAGGTTTTTAAAAGGTCTGCAACGCGTGAGTGACACCCCTGGGGTCACACGCAAACGTCCATAGACTACGGTAACTGCTTACCATCAGGCGGGCCGTATGCTTGTTTGCCAGCTTGGTAGTATAAAAAAAGCGTCCATAGGCTTCGGCAACTGCTTAACATCAGTCGGGCCGTAAAAAAACTTTTTTTTTTGTCATCATCGGACATTTAAATGTATTTCTTCACACTCGACCTATAACCTCAGTCCCTGGTCACATGTCGTGTCTGAGTCGATTGTCGGCTTACAATTAAAGATGGCGTTTACGTAACCGATGATAAAATGTTATAACGTGTTCTGAACCACCCTTATATGGTGCGGGCTGCGGTCGGGTTTTGTTTATACTCTGTGGGTGATGGAACCATGGAATTAATATTGACAGTTATCAATGTTCACAGCGATGCATACATAAAATATAAGTATTAACATTTTTAACATTACGTTAGCAGGACAAAGTTGCGACAAATGAGGGCCACAGTTCGATATGCCGACAATTAGTGTGGCAACGCCTACAGTACGTACGTGCACGGCCCAATTTGCTCCAACTAATCAGGCTGTGAGACTGCTTAACTCTCTGGTTGCTCAATACCCAGAGGTAGATATTTTCTACACCAAAATGGGCCAATTTGTTAAATTCTGCTTGTTATTTTTATACAAAACTTTATAAGGGAATATTACAGTATATATTATTATGTATTCCGTGTATGTATTCTTGTTATGGTTCACTGCACGTGTTAGGCAACTGTTAGTGCAGTGAGCAGTTGAAATGAATAAATAAATAAATAAATAAACAGCACATCAGTTCGACAAACATTAGTGCGACAGATAGTTTTATTAACAAATCTGTGAAAAAGACAACTCCCGCACTAGAGAACAAGCTCTGTGTCGCGGGGGACTTTACAAACATACAATTAACAGACACAAATTACACCCAGACTTAGAACAATTCTTTGTGGGTCACACAAAGTTTTGTCCTGTGAGGGAATCGAACCCTCAACATCGTGCACAGCAGGCGCATACTGCGACCACTGGACCACTGAGGCAGTCAATCAAATGATAGGGCGACGGAACTTTTGATCGATGAAAAAGTTTTTCAATAAAAGTAAAACTCAATCTTGAGTTAAGCTCGCCTTTGTAGGTACATGTTATTATTATAATGTATATGTGTTTCTGTAATTACAGAAACACATAGAATAATTGTTAAATTCTTTATTGTAGACAATTGTCTACAATAAAGAATTTAACAATTATTCTCTTTCTCGAAACTTCATCTAAATGGAATGTTTCTCTTCGGAATTTTAGAGGATTTCTTTTAAATGGGTATCTCTACTCGTAGTATCTTTCCCGTAATTATCTAGAGAGATTTTTTTCTATGTAGGCCTTCATCTAAAAATATGTTATGTGCATAATTTCTATATTTTTAGTATCAGTACAGGGGCCGTACAATTACGACCTCATTTTCAATCTTAATTTGAATTTCAACCTTTAAGCTTGGTAAAAAAATGTGAACATAAATTGCCATAGGACATTACGGTTAGGACTTAAAATTAAAAGTCTACATTGATAGTTAATTTTATAGATTTGCTCCGCAGACCACCCACTTTGCGCCAATGCTTACAGATAGGTATTGATTTCTCTTAATGGTTACTGACCAATAATAATACTGTGTTTGTATAACCGACAAGTGGTTTAGCATGCAAATTTACATATATTTAACTTAAAAGTACACGGATAAGCGTCCGCGTACTTGTATTATCCGTTGATTACTTACAATAATTGCCATTGCTAATAATTTAATGCAGAATGTACTCATCCAGGCCGATTATTTGATCACAACGGACAATCTTAACGAACTTAATGTACAAAAAATATGAGCGAAAAACAAAGTGTACCTATTCTGTATTTCTTTACTCTCATAGACCAATACGACAGCAAACCGTCACGGCCACAGATAGAGAGACCATGCATAGGACTAGCGGCTAAATGTGCTTTCCGAGGCACAGTGTAACAAATGATAGTTTGACTATACATTCAAATGTACAACTCGCATCATCACGTCATATTGAAAAGTTAAAAGGCACAGAATTGGAAATGTGTCGTGATAATTTAAAACTTAAGCAAAAGAGAATGAATATTCGCAAACGGACGCGTTTTTTTCACTGAGGCTGGTGGTGAAGGTTGTCGGCTTTTCGAAAGCACCAAAATATTTACCTAATATCTGTCATGAATTGGCGTACCATAGTCTCTGCCTACCCCACTAGGAGAAGGGCTTGATGATATGTATGTATACGTATCTGTCATGAAAACAGAAACTAAATTTAAACTTTTCCAGTTGGTGAAATCGTGAATAAACTAATATATATGTTTAAAGATTTCAGTAGAAACTTCTGTATTTGGGTGAAAAGTGACTGCGATAATCCTTACCTGACATCCCGTGTCGACGTCAGCATAGTAACCAGACGGTTTGCCGGTACATGAGAACGGAAACTTGCCATTCTGACTACCCTGCAACAATATAAAACATAATATTAATTTATTTATTTATTAATGGTACAGAAAACAAACAGTATTAAAGATAACTTAAGATTAACATATATATTTAAAACTTTCATCAGTAAAGTTTTCAATATTATTTATACATAGCATCGGTAGCATAATTTCAGATAAGTAAATACATAGAAAAAAAGAAATGAGAAGAAATTTGTGTTCTAGAATTCAACAAAACAAAAAATAAGAAATCAATATTAATAATAATTTCCTAACCGATTTACAAATAATAAAACAAAATTTAAAAGGAACAAAAAATAAAATCAAAATTCAGACAAATAAAAAATCGTAAATTGTATTGCACATTCTACTCATATCTGCATCACTGCACAACAATTACTTAAAATTATTGAGACTGTTATGAATAATATCAATATTTTTAATATTGTTAGATACGTCGTTACAGCACCTGCCCCTCTAGACAAATAGCATAAACGGTAGTCGAAACGAAAAGTCAAAAAAACAAATGTATGGGATTTGACGTAAGTTTAGAGTTTTTTCTAGAGGGTCTGCAAGCTCGTATTATAAATCTATTCAAAGTCAAAGTCAAACTCATTTATTCATTTAGATCAAATCCATGATACCTACTTATGAACGTCATTAAAACAAATGCCAGCATACTTTTTTCCTAAGGCCAATTCGCTGACTAGGGTTGGGCCTCGAGAAGAATTGGCAAGAAACACGGGCCACTCTTTTTAATCGCCAGAGTATAACATTTACAATTTGGTATGAGTTACAATAGTGGTAACAAAAAGGACCGGAAACCAATATACCATATGATATGATATTCTCTATAGATCAAATTATTGATAGCGACACGGCATGTCAAAATCTTTGCACGCAGTGGCAATAAAAGTGTATTTCTGATTGTATAATGAGAAAGTTGTACAAACTGTATCGTGAGATATCTAGACGTTTAGTCAACTCATCTCACGATCCTAAGGCTGGCCTTTACTTGGCCTTGCGATCCAGCGTGGCAATGTGGCACCTTTCCTCAGAACTGCGACCTTAATCAAATATTTTTTAACCTTTGAATATAGAATCTGATTGTAAGTAGTTTTAGGTTAAGTTACTTTTATTTTAATAACCATTCATCTAATGAAATAAATATAACGATATTGTGGGTCAACTCACACACGGCCGTCTATTCTAAAATAAGGCATAAACTGTAGTTTATTAGTACCATAGTAATGGTAATGGTAACCAGATAACTTGTAAATATACTTGCTTATATCCTTATCCTTACTTCCTTACTTATATTATATATGTGAAAGTTTGTGAGTATAGATGGATGTTTGTTACTCTTTCACATAAAAAGTACTGTTCGGATCTGGATGAAATTTGGCACAGAGTTAGATTATGGTCTGGAATAACACATAGGCTACTTTTTGCAGCGATAACCGACATCCACACGGGCGGAGCCGCGGGCAACAGCTATTATATAATAATAATGCTATTCTTGGCATAGTAAAATATCGAAACATCCAAAGTTTGTTATTATTACACGAGTAAAAATAAAAAAAATGAAAACTTACCATGTTATAAGCTGATTACATTGTGTAGTTTTTCCTGCACAATTATTTTATTATTTATTTATTATAAAAAATACATAGTGTTTCTTAATATTAACTTAAAGCTAACAGTGTAACATAAATCATTTTAGATTTTTCCGTACACTGAGCATATGAGAATAATTATGGTCACTTACCAGAAAGCGTCTCTAACGCCGAAGTATTCCATATTAGGCACCCTTTTTAATGGCACCTATTTTTCGCAGGTGCCATTAGTGGAACAACACCTGCGAAAAATATCGGTAGGTGCCCAACGTGGAATACCTTAGGTGCCATTCACTCAGGTGCCATTAAAACGGGTGCCCAATATGGAATACTTCCTAACGCCGTATATTGTGCATTTGGTAACATAAAAATACGGCCCTTTAAAATATAAGCGTCCAATTTTAAACAATTTTCAGTTTTCGTCTATAACATAATACGAGTCTAAATATACATGCTGCGGACAACAAATAGTGTAAAATAAAGAAGTTATGTTTTTATACCCGTAGGTATCCATTGGTAATGTATTTATAATATTTAATTTACATAATACGTGAGTATCCTCCATGTTCACGGTGATTCATGCGTGGAAATATGAGAAGTTATGAATGCGTGTAATTTAGCTGTCAAAATATTTATCACGGTGGGTACAGTCAGAAGTCATGAACTATATAATTATGTAAGTATTAGTAAGGAATTTTGTTATTCTGGTAGAAAAAATAGATAAATATAAGGTAATATAAAAAATATCAAATATAATTGTAAATCCAAAAAGTTGCAATGTCGCTTACATCAAATAACCTTCAGAGTACTGCGGCTTAACTTGCGCGAATATGCTAATTTGAAACTAAAACATACATTTGATGACAAAAAAATTATCAAATCTGGTAATTCATGCGTAAAGCAGATAAACACAAAATTTTCACAGACTTTCACGTTTATAATATAAGTACGATAGTCATTAGATCCAGATTTGATCCCGATTACATTAATATACAAGTAAAATTCATTGATATACAAAGTTGGAATCATTGGAATTCTATCAAAGGTTGGAAGCAAAGTTCAGATGTGACGTAAGTAAAGATGTTATGCAGTAAGTTCAGAAATATGTAATTGAATAAAAATAATATGCTCAATTAAACTGATTGCATTATGACAAGTAAACACGATTCTTTAGTCTTATATATATTTATTGATTTATTATTTAGCCAGTAAATGTATTTGCACACTAATGATTTGTTATTGGGTTATGTGAGCTTTACACTTGAGTAACGCAATATAATGCATATTATTACGAAGTATTTTATTTAGTATTGTGAAAACAATAAATCGTGATTGAAATTGTGTGTTCAGTGAAAGGTTATTGAGGCATAACAAGACTTCTGCTAGATTGAAGAAGAAATAACACATATTTGTAAAGATATATTATGGAATTGACATTAATGTACCTAAACTTAAGTGCTGACTATAATACCATCTCAGCCATAAGACGTCCACTGTTTGACATAGGCATCCAAGGTCCACCACATCGTTCGGTCCTGGGCTGACCTTGTCCATCGGTTGCCCGCGACCTTTACCAGGTCGTCGGTCACCTTGTTGGAGGCCTGCCCATGCTGCGTCTTCCAGTTCGTGGTCGCCACTCTAGAACCTTTTTGCCACAACGGCCATCGGTTCTGCGAGCTATATGCCCTGCCCATTGCTACTTAATTGAGGCAATACTTTGAATTATTGACTATAATGATATTGTATAATTAGTAATTTCCAAATCAGCAGAAAGTTTATTCAGTTTTAATAAACATTTGTACGCCACATGGGAAAGCATGTGCCTCAAACAAGCTCTGTTACATCTCACACTATTGTATACCTACTTATGTTTACAAATAAAATATTCTATTCTATTCTAACACTACGTGGATACTGTTGTGTAGAAACACTACCCATGTTGTGTTATTTCTAACTTTTGTAGCTCCAAAACTCACCAGCTATTTTTACCCATTTAGGAATTGAGTTAAGAAAATTTCCTTGGCCATACTTGGGTGCATTATGCAATTTCATCTGTGTGGCTTCAGTAGTTTATACTCTGCGTTGATAAATCAATAAGACAGTCAGGACATTAACTGTATATGAATAGATAAGCTACAAGACAGAAAATTTTGTTTATAGCGTAATTCAAACGTTTCACAATAACTAGTATCAGATAAGTTCCAACGTGCTTACTCATAAAAGGTTTTCTATATTCCTATTGTGGCGTTTTACCTCCAAGCTCCAACCATTGTTCTTTACTACAAAACAAACTTATAACTGCAGTTACCCAAACGATACATTTCTATTGTAACACTAACTAAACGTTGTTAGGTAAAAATTTTACCAACTGTAAATTAAAATTGGTTTTCATGTTCCATGAATGGAATTTTTCTAGTGCTTTTAAAGTTGTGCAAGCTACAGATCTGTTATTTGGCTCAGTTGTGCTCTAATTAGAAAAAGATTGACACTTCAATGGAAAAGTATAAATTCTTTATGATTAGGATGTTGTGATAAGTCATGGTTGGAGAACAAATTGGTCTTAGTAGTGAGTCGTAAAACTTTCAGAGATTATTACGTAAATTACTGCAAAGTTGTTTCAGAGGCTTAAGTGTTATCAGTGCGAAATGTGCCGGCAAAAAATAATTGTTTCGAATTTAGGTATATTTTGTGTCCGTTAATAGTATTTTTGTAAAGTCTCCCGTGCCACAGGGCTTGTTGTCTAGTGCGGGAGTTGTCTTATAAAAACAAATATACAGAAATTTAATGTATTCGTATTGTACTGAAATAATAAATACCTTTATTTCTGCCGCCTGTACTCAGCTCCTCCTGTGTGCAGGTAGTATTTTTATGCCTTAAAATAGTGCGACTTTAGCTTTGTCTTACGTTCAGATTGTAGAATGACCTCTTAATAGAGCTTTTCCCGATAGATTGAAGAAAATTGTATTATTCTTAGGAATTACTCTGATTTTTAATAACTGTGGGTGGTGATGCAAGCGTCGGTAACGGCTTAACAGTCAGCGTATTTTTCTACTGGGCACTAAATACGTTAAACGTTTTCTGCACGCCTGTACACATATTTCAAAATATACAATAGAGTTTTGCCTGATTTAAAAGCGGGACCAGTTGACAAAAGAAAAGTAATAAAATTATTAATTTAGTCAACTCATCCCGCGGTTTCAGTTTAGAGCGGGATCAGTTTACTAAAGAGCCATCAAGGAAGCGTAATTCCACAGAATACATAATAGTACAAGTGTAATTCCAAACACGTGCAAAATTAGATCACAGATAACAGTATTAACTGTTCGTATTATCTGGTTAGTTTTACAAAACAATGGTCTCACTATTACATAAGTAGGAAGGACTCTCGAATACGTAACAACATCGCACTGTGTAATTCAACAAATTGGACACCAATTTCATGTAATAAGCATTCAGTTGAATAGCCTGATCGTGTGCTAAATTTGAAATTAGGTTGTTTTTTTTTTTTTTTATACTACTTGGGTGGCAAACAAGTATACGGCCCGCCTGATGTTAAGCAGTAACCGTAGCCTATGGACGCTTGCATTACCAGAGGTATCACTAGCGTGATGTCAACCCATTTTTCTACACCAGGGCTTTAAGATGGAAGTAACCCTGGGATAGGAATACGTTTCTATCAAAACGTACCCCTATATGAGCGCTGGAGACCTGTACTCACACACAGAAACACAATTACATCATGTGTGTAGTTACTTGGCTGTGGTCTTCTGTAAGGTGGAGGTCCTCCCCCAGTCAGGCTTGCTCGCTAGTATGGTGCCCAACCTCTCTTGTTTATTCGGATATTTTAAAGTTTTGTGTATTTTTATTGACCGGTTTGCTGATTTAGTAGTTTATGATACCGTGTGTTTATTCGATGGTCGTGGGTTCAATTCTCACCCAAGACAAACTTGTGTTTTGAACACGATTCTTTGTTCTACTGCATGTCGAATAAAATTAACCCAATTTAACATTTAATAAATTTTAAATAGAATATACCTACTTGGTATATTAGTTAAGAAATTAGTTATCCTAACCAGAGCACGCTAGGGCCATAAATTAAGAATTAAGGGGTTTTGAAAAATCCTATCGGGTATATAACTTTTTAACCCAGGCGATTTTTACGTCATATAAAGAAAGTTTTCTCATGCTATCAATGTTAAATTCCATGAGAAAAATAGTGACTCAAATACTCGTAAAAAAATTGCGCCCTGTAAATGGTTAACGATTGTCATCACAATCAATGCATAGAATAATTTATGATGCATCGACAAACATTATATTTCATACTTTGACAGCTGTCATGCGTAAGGTGGGAACAGATCATAAATTATTGTGTTGTAAGTTTGACCCTACTTTATATATAAGGTCATTGGACATCCCAGAATTGACCCTATGCGTATGCAGATTTACGTTACCAAGGAGTTTTTCTTAGACGTTTTAAATAATAATATAATATATTAATAATATATTTATTGATTCCCATTATTTCATGATTTCCATGATCCAAAACCTTAATGTTAAATACAACGACACTAATAAGTACAATGGTAAAGTTACATTTACCTACAGTACGGATCGTAACTGGTATCTTAGCTAGGTTACATTATAACCTGTGTTAAAGACATCACTCCCTTTCCCGACATGAAAAGCGCTTCTTCATTTAGAAAAATAAACTATTTTGATGAACAATAAATTTAAAATTAATAGTAAAAATTTAAAAATTAAAGAGAGAAGAGGGAGAATATAGGGCTCACATATAGCAAACGTGATGTGTAGTTGTTATTTACCTCTCCATCATCTGCATAACCTAAGTAACTATTCTAGTGTTTGTGTAGTGCATGGAAACATAATACTAATTCATTTATTGGGTCAAATATCGTAAGTTAGGTACAAAGATGTTACAATTGTTTAGTTGCAAACATTAACATATTTGGTCGTTAGTTCGTTATACAGCAGCCAACAATAGAATTAATTAATCAAATACTTACTAGCTTTATTAAAAATGTGCACTGGGCAGGTCTCCATTCTCATTTAGGGAAAATAATAGAATTTTAGATAATTTACGCATCAGGTAATGGTCGGTCAGTTACGTTGAATAAATTTCTATATTTCTGGAGCGTGTAGTTCGAAAACGGATGGAAATATGGAAATGTATATTTAATCAAAGTTACAGAGAATTTTATAAGCTTTTATTTCATCTTAGAAATTTTTTTACTAAAACGCACTATTTTTGAGATATTAGCGAAAAACCTAAAATTGAGTCCTTTGTAACCGTCCCTCCGGCTCGCCTCCTAGGCGTCAGGACTTTTGGTATGTTTTATGTCTAAGTATTCTGAAGAAATCACTAAGGTTCCCGCTCACGTACTCTACCACTACTTTATTGATCGGACTATTAAGTATCTACAGGTAGTGGGGTTAATATGCTCATCATATAGAAAGAACTGCTAAGTTCTGAAGTTATTTTTGCATTCTGAGTGCAAATGGTACTTTAGTTAACCAACCGGCAACGGGGTTCCGAACTGTATACATCAAGATAAAAGCATAACTTTCAAGGTCATAGCTACACAAAAGCATCCTCAAGATAATGCACATAAATGTTCATAACCACATTTAACAATCTCCTACATTACAAAGCATTCGAAACACCGTAAACTAACAATAACTTAGAGGCTAATAAAATGGCTTTTATTTACTAAACAGGTTCTACTTGAATACTAAACCTAGAGCCAGATAATTCTAGAAATAGGTAAATTATACCTCAAACATGCCGTACCGTAAGATTCCAGAGAGAGTACGATTAGGCTGTGGAATGAGCCCTGCTGAGGTTTTCTCAAGAGACTGAGAGGCATGGGCTTCTTCAAGAATGGAATCATAAGGTTTTTAAAGAGTCGGCAACGCAACGGTGAGTATAGGCTACGGTAACTGCTTACCATCAGGCGGGCCGTATGCTTGAGTGCCACCTTGGTAATATAAAAAAAAAAAATTTTAATGTCTTTAAGACCGAATGCTGTGGATATCCCTAGAGGACGTCTATGTCCAGCAGTAAACGTCTTTCGGCTGAGATAATGATGAATAATAATGTCCTTTTTACCGAATTTCGGTCATAGCCGCTAATCTCGAAGGAGTCCAGCCATCTGCGAGGGAGATATTAGAGTGTACAAACTCTACAACACAAACACAGGTGCACTCTTTATTCCTTCACTTCTATAGCCCAATGGGACGGCAGTCCGACATGACCTGAGAAAGATAACGCGTACGACCTACGGTTTTCCGTGGACTCCCAGACACGGAGACCAATTTTTAAACTTCGGCAATTTATTGCGATTTTTGTGTCAGGGCATGATTTTCAACATTCTCGTGATCAACAGACATACCCAACCACTAGACTAACGAGTCGGAGAAATAAGTAATATTAACAATTTTGAGAAGAATTAGGTCCAATTATGAAACCAAATGGCTGCCTTGGTGGTCCATGGCTACCTTGGTGGTCTAGTGGGTGCAGTATGAGCCTGCTGTGCACGAGGTTGTGGGTTCCATTCCCACACAGAGACAAAACTTTGTGTGACCCACAAAGAGTTGTTCTGAGTCTGGGTGTAATTTGTGTCCGTTAATTGTATGTTTGTAAAGTCCCCCACAACACAGAGCTTGTTCTCTAGTGCGGGAGTTGTCTTTTTAAAAATCAATCAACATCAACAAATCTTACTTAAATCTCCTTGGGTCAATGTAATCCTCTCGGCTAAAGTAATACTTAGAAACTGTAGACTTTTAAAGTGGCCATGTAACACTAGCTTAGTGTAAGTACCTACATGACTAAAACGTTCGTTGAATACCCACTAAGCCATGCTCAATACAATTGTTAACTTGTTTAATGTAACTATGTCAAGCTTTTAAGCTAATGGATGTTAAATCGGATAATCCGACTTTAGGAATGTTATGTCTATGATATAACATTCATTGAATAAAAGGAAGTATTTTAGTTTGGCAATACTATACTAGCCTATTTTTTTTCCTACGTGGTTCAAATGCATTTACGATTACCACCCACCTGGGCGTCGATGGGTGGTTATGTCGGACTCTCCGGGCTCCTACTCAGCGGGACCCCACTGAACAGGAGACCCTCCTACCGACTAAACATTCCACTTTGTTCCCTCAGACGACCTATTGCAGGGGACACGCTTGCGCATTCATTATAAATTGATATAAACTTTCTATTTTATATCGTAACAAATACATTACAACAACTAGATACAATAAGAAATTTTGCCGGCCGGCCATCTTAAGACAGAAATGTCCATCCACCCGAGACGCGAACGTTTGATTGCACACAGGCGCACGCGATTCTTGCCTCTATCTAAAATTTAAACTATGAAAAATATATGTATACTAGCTGTTGCCTGCGGCTCCACCCACGTGGATGTCGGTTATCGCTGTAAAAAGTTAGCCTATGTGTTATTTCAGACTATAATCTATCTCTGTGTCAATTTCATCCAGATCCGTTCAGTAGTTTTTAAGTGCAAGAGTAACAAACATCCATGCATCCATCCATTCTTACAAACTTTTGCGTTTATAATATTAGTAGGATACTAAAACAGTATTATTAGCAAGGTCTTTGATTTATGAAAACAGGCATTTTATCATATCTTTACACTTTTAGGTACAGTGGGCAAAGCAGATAATGGTGCTCTAAAAGTACTGATTTTTACTGAAAATATTTTTAGGAGATTTTTTTATGGTTATTAAATACCGATAGCCGCTGGGGCATAAAGGTTCTAGAGTGGCGACCACGAACTGGAAGACGCATCGTGGGCAGGCCTCCAACAAGGTGGACCGACGACCTGTCGCGGGCAACCGATGGACAAGGTCAGCTCAGGACCGAATTATGTGGAAAACCTTAAGGAAAGCATAGTCCAGCAGTAGATGTCTTATCGCTGAGATGGTTGGATGGATGGATTTAATAATTGTTTAACCTTACAAAACCTTATAAAAATATATTCAGTATTTTCTGTAAAATTTAGTCCTTATAGAGCGACCTTGGTACACTATCTGCTTTGTATATCCGATAACTTAAGGCCTCAGTTGCAATATGTACTTATACAAAATAGAGAAAAGGTATGTCGTAATACATAATGTACTTAACTATGCACATAACCTATGATCAGTAACTATACCTTTGACACGTTGTTCTTTAGACATTATCGTTAAATTTTTACGACTTCTAGTTTTGACAGCTAAGAGATGTAGAAGGCTAGGTACATGTATTTAAACGTAATGCTATTAAAATTGAGGAGATAATGTATGATAAGATTCTTAACTAGTAGAAAGATCCTTAGATTGGTAAGTTAGTGGTCAGGAAAGACTCGCGGCGGTTGTTACGCCCAGGGTGGTATCTTGTTCTGAAAAACCCTACCCATTGTGAAAAATAAGTAAGTGTTAAGCTGTATGCTTGTTAGCCGACATAAGTACTTGGTTAAAAAACCATTAAAGGCTCAAGGCAAGAAAACGTAAACTCAATCTGATTCCCTTGATGCAGTGCACTATCACTGTGCCATCAAGTATCATCCTTACTAATATTATAAATGTGAAAGTTTGTAAGAATGGATGGATGGATGGATGTTTGTTATTCTTTCACGTAAAAACGACTGAACGGATCTGGATGAAATTTGGCACACAGATAGATTATGGTCTGGAATAACACATAGGCTACTTTTTGCAGCGATAACCGACATCCACGCAGGTGGAGCCGCGGGCAACAGCTAGTTAAGTAATATTGGTATATTTCGTCGAGAATCCTTAGTAGACATCAAGCCCGAAGATTGAAATTGTGTCCGGTATATGGCAATTAATAGAATTGCCCTAAAACAAGGTGTGACAAAGCTTTGTCTTCCCTTAATAAGAAAAAAAACGTAATGCCATTACAATAAGCACTAACTACCTCCCCTCGCTCTATCATCAAAACGCCATGTAACTTAGTACTTTCCTAGGAATGTTACTGACCTTTATGTACTAATCGTTTATTATTAATTCAAAGTGCAAACTACATGTTCGCACATACATTGAACGTGAACATGGCCGTCAGTAAATACGCCGGACGTTGTATTGACTAATCATCACATATGTAATGTGTCATCATGAATAAGTTTAACCATGTTAAAGTGCCTGAGAACTATTTGAAATGTATATCTCCTTGAAATGGCAATCTTAATTGTGCCGACCCAGATCATAACCTTACATAATCTTTTTTGCATTTTCAGTAGCATCCACAAGCTCCTCTATCATGCAGATAATATGAGAGCTTTCAGAACATGATAGTAAGTATTAAATCGTTTGCCGCATCATATTATTTTAGCCAAATTTCATCCAGATCCGTTCAGTAGTTTTTACGTGAAAGAGTATCAAACATCAATTCAGACATCCTCACAAACATTCACATTATTAAGAGAGCAAATTTCGCTCCAAATTGGAATTGTCTATCCTACTAATATTATAAATGCGAAAGTTTGTAAGAATGGATGGATGGATAGATGGATGTTTGTTACTCTTTCACGTAAAAACTACTGAACGGATCTGGATGAAATGTGGCACACAGATAGATTATGGTTTGGAATAACACATAGGCTACTATTTACAGCGATAACCGACATCTACGCGGGTGGAGCCGCGGGCAACAGCTAGTGTATTTATAAACGTACAATGCTGTAACTAAAAAGCTACTGTTGTAATTTATATATATATCCGCTTGTAGATTTCGTTACCAACGGCTATATAGTAAAATGGAGTGACTTCTGAGAATTTAAGTATTAAAAAAACTTTATAATGCACTTACCAATTATTGCACAGAAGACATCATAATCCTGAGTCAGAATTCTACTATAAATAGAAGTGCAAGTGCTCGCGGTCTTTTTAAAGATTTGTCGAAGCGATTAATGGAGGCTGCACGCGACCAGAGGGCTGGCTTATTTTTGGCTCGACGAATAAGCATTGCCATTCAACGTGGCAATGCTGCCAGTCTTCTGGGCACGTTTCCAGTAGACGTCGATGCGGAGGAATTTTATGACGCCTTTCAAGCAGTCCATCCCGTTTTTCGTGTATTTTCTATGTACATAATATATATATTTTTTCCTTTTTTCAGAAGTGTTACTATAATAATTGACACCTGGAATATGACTAGAATAGAAACTATAGAACTAGAGGAGAAATCATATAGGTATACCTATACAATAAGGTAACTAATCCGTACTTGGTTACATTATTCTGAAGACTGGTTATGTGAATGTACTCGCGGTATATAGAATGTTAGAAACATCTTCTACAGTTTAGACCGTCCGACAATGTGTGTGAACATTGTATAAAAACTTTAGTGCATTGTGCCGATTGCTGCGTCAATGCGGATGAAATATTAATGAATTAAACATAAAACAGAGGTAATAGTAATGGCTTTTAAAATCGAAATGCTATTCTTCATCAACCCTTATACGTTCACTGCTCACATGCACCCTTATGCATGTCTCCTCGTTTGCGTGCCATCTGTTTCAGTTCTGTGCCAAGCTCACCAATGGGTAAAGGACGACGGGAAAGCAATGGCTTTCCCGTCGTTCTTTTTATATCGTCCGATCACCGGGCCAGTAGTTTGACAATTAATATTAATAGAAAAACTGGAACTTGCATTATAGATATTTTATTTTAAGACAGGTAGGGCACCGTACTAGCTAGCAAACCCGACTGGGGAAGGACCTCCACCTTACGGAAGACCACACCCAAATAACTACACACAGTAGTGTAGTTGTGTTCCTGTGTGTGAGTATGTTCGAATAAATGCTTTCTTTCTTTCTTTCTTAACAGGTCTCCAGCGCTCATTTAAGGATGCGTTTTGAAAGAAACGTACGGGTTGGCAACACGCAAGTGTTAATTCTGGTATTGCAAGCGTCCATAGGCTACGGTGACTGCTTAACATCAGGCGGGGCGTATGCTTGTTTACCACCTAAGTAGTATAAAAATATATATAATATATATCCAATCCTACTAATATTATAAATGCGAAAGTTTGTAAGTATGGATGGATGGATGAATGGATGGATGTATGAATGTTTGTTACTCTTTCACGTAAAAACTACTGAACGGATCTGGATAAAATTTGACACAGAGATAGATTATGGTCTGGAATAATACATAGGCTTTTACAGCGATTACCGACATCCACGCAGGCGGAGCCGCGGGCAACAGCTAGTATATACATTTTTATATGTCAACTGCACATTTATGAGCATTGAATATTACATAATTTATACTAATCATACCTAAATCAAACGAACAAAGACAAATTATTTTAAAGAACAGGTGACTTTAGCCACAAAACTAACATTATATTATATGAATCATCTGCTAATATTTTTATCTGTATGACATAATGGTCAAAACCATTTGGTTAGACAACTGAAGTCCACCGGGACGGACCGAATATAGTCATCGTTGGTTTTGGCTGACGGCTGACACATACCAAGGACGATGGTATAGGTAACGAGACAATCACATGATGGACAGTAATGTGGGCTCTTAATGGTCTCAACTCAGTCAAAAAGGTAAAATTTATTGTATGTAGGTTGTGGTGAAAAATACGCCGGTGCCTACAGATCCTAATGTTATGAAGGTCAACTGGAGTTTAAGATTGAAACTAGTTAGATAAATCAGCCTAAAACTGCTATGATAAATAATATATGGGACACCTGTGACCTTATTAGGTGAAACCTGGTTGTCCAAGCTTTAAAATAAATTAGGTAGATTGATTTAAAACAAAAATGTATGGTGCGTACAAAAGTGTACGAAAGTAAAACCAAGGTTATTTCAAAGAGCACATAAAAGACAACAGGAGGAACAAACGTGTCTTACAATAGTACATACAAGACCGTAAAAACAGTGTTCTGCCGTATTATTCCTGAAACATGTGGAACAGAAAAGCGTAACAAAGAAATAAATGGTTATAAGGTTTTTAAAGGGTCGGCAACGCGTGAGTGACACCCCTGGTGTTGCAATCGTCCATAGGCTACGGTAACTGCTTACCATCAGGCGGGCCGTATGCCTGTTTGCCACCTTGGTAGTAAAAAAAAATGGCAACAGATGGATAAGGTCTCGTCCAGAAATAAAACATTTTAATTTTTGTAAAAATCTAAAATATATTTTTTTATATACTTATGGGCTATAAGTATATTAAAAATTATATTTTTGATTTTCACAAAAGTAAAATGTTTCATTTTATCTAGTTATTGTGGTTACGGTCTTCTTATATTTTTAAATATGGATTTTGTAAATCGGAAGCCATCCGATTGGGGAAATACAAATAAATTAAGAAAAGAAACAAAATAACCTTACCCAAATGTCGCAATTAAAGTGCTACTTACGTAGTAGGTAACTATTATCTAATCTGTGGTGCTACCACCATTGATATTCTAGAAGATAAGCAGAGCCTCTAGACAAGTGGCATAAGCGATAGTCGAATCGAAAAGTCAAAAAATAAAATGTATGGGATTTGACGTAAGTCTACGATATAATGTCGTAAACTTACGTCAAATCCCATACATTTGTTTTTTTGACTTTTCGATTCGACTATCGCTTATGCCACTTGTCTAGTAGCTCTGCTTATCTTCTAGAATATCAATGGTGGTATCTCAGTATTGCACTAGCAGTGACCAATCGTCTAACGTCATAATGAGAACGGTATAATGAGACAGTTTCCCGCAATTGTTCTTCACTAACTCTCACAAGTTATGGCATGTCTTGAGAAACACTTGCGTATTTACCCCTTAAATAAATTTTACCGCATGTACAATCTTACGGGAATTGTACTTTTTCAGGATAAGACGTAGCCTCAAGACTGTAATCAATCTGTGCCAAATTTTATCTAGATCTGTTCAGCTGTTCGGGCGTAATTGAGTAACAACAATCCATCCAGCCAAACTTTTGAATTCATAATATACAGTAAGATTGTTCAACTGAACTTGATAAAATGTTTGCGGAGCTTATTGTGCATAAACTTATATTTTTTAAGAACCTGAGCTACATTTTTATACAAGAAATTAATATGCTATGCCCGTAATAAAAACACTATGCGTGTGGCCGTCTTCCATAAAGTATTTTGCCGGTATAAAAATATTTTCAACACATTACTAGTTGTTGCCCGCAGCTTCGCCCGTGTAGATGTCGGTTATCGTGATTAGCCTATATGCTATTCCAGACTGTAATCTATTCTCTGTGCCAAATTTCATTCAGATCCGTTCAGTAGTTTTTGCGTGAAAGAGTAACAAACATCCATACCTACATTCTTACAAACTTTCGCGTTTATAATATTACTATAGATATAGATTATCACATCTGTCTCACATAGGGGTAGGCAGTGACATCACAGATTCGAATAAACTGTTTGTTTCACATTATTTGTGGGTAGATGAGTAACTCAGCTATTAGGTATTACAAATTCTTCTTAGTATTTACTCATAATAATGTGTATGTAACCATTTACTACGGGTAAATACAGTTAGTTTATGGTCATAAAAAATAAATGCTTATCTTTTAAAGTGGATTTCAACAGTAGAGTCAACAATTTGACCATATCTGAGAACTTAAAACGAAAAGGTAAAAATTGCCGGCGATACGAAATAGCTTCTGAGAAAATGTATTGTAGGCTTCTATGTCGTCACAATAATAAAACTAAAATGCAAACAGTTCATGTTCTAAATTGTCAAAAACTTTTCACCCCAGTTAAAACCTAGGGGTGAAATTAAATATTTCAGATATCAAATAGAAGTTTCTTTGACTAGCACTGTTTTATAGAAAACAGATAGATCGAAGATAGTAAACGTATTTTTGTTGCAAAATAAAACAAAAAAAAAATATCTTTTTTTATATATGTAGCTAAAGTATTTTTTTTCAAAAACCTTTGACTGTGCCCACACCCTTTTCACTTCTACCATCTAGTCTGTAACTGTATGATTTTATATAGTTCTGTTTTTCATGTATAATGTTACTTTTCTTTTGTTTTATTGTAATGTGAAATAAAGACGATTTGAAGAGCAGAACAATCATACAAATAAGGAATTCTAGGAATTTCTTCATGAAGTTTATTAATTGCAGAATCTAAATGTATGACAGAAAAACGTCACTGACTATACATATAATCTATCAACGCACAGTTTAAATCACTAGACACACAGATAGCTATTATCATGTAGGTATCCACTAAGAAATTCACCCGCTAAAGATGAAAATCAGCCATTGAAAATTGGCACGAGGATAACTGTAGTTTTTAGATTTACAGTAAAAGACTAAACACGCGAACGAAGTCGCGGGTAGCAGTTAGTGTGAAATAAATCGATAACATTATGAAGTAATTTGGATTACCGAAAATAAATTGGAACCATCAGTCAGTCCTGCACTTGACCGGCGAATTTAATACAGAAATTCATAGAAAGGCCATTGATATATAAAAAACCAAAGAGGGTTCTGTACTTTTCTTGATGTCAAGTTGATCGCAAGAAAAAAACCCGCAAACTGAATCCTTGCTAATATTATAAATGTGAAAGTTTGTGAGTATGGAGTGATGGATGTTTGTCACTCTTTCACGTAAAAACTACAGAACGGATCTGGATGAAATTTGGCACAGAGATAGATTATGGTCTAGAAGAAAACATAGGCTTTTTACAGCGATAACCGACATCCACGCGGGCGGAGCCGCGGGCAGCAACTAGTAAATCAATAAAGAAGACACACCTACTAAAGAGGCCAAAATAATAAATTTGCGCGTATAAAATGCAGGAAACATCACTAATACAAGATGTTATCAAGTTGGGTCATCTTATTATGTAAATATTAGCTCGATAGCCGCTAGAGTCTGGTCCAGTGTGCCACCAAAACGTGTTTAAGCATTAGAACTGGTATTTGTCTCATTTATACTTAGCTTTGCAACGTCCTTGCCGTTATAAGAACTGGAGAAGAACCGGTATACTACTTATATATTCACGTGACGCGAGAGAACAATATCTTTTTTTTACTAATTTTAGAATTTGACTGCCTTGGTGGTCCAGTGGCCGCAGTATGCGCCTGCTGTGCATGAGGTTGAGTGTTCGATTCCCACACAGGATAAAACTTTGTGTGACCCATAAAGAGTTGTTCTGAGTCTGGGTGTAATTTATGTCCGTTAAATTGTATGTTTGTAAAGTCCCCCGCGACACAGAGCTTGTTCTCTAGTGCGGGAGTTGTCTTTTTTAAACAAGAGAACAAGAGAAAAAAAATCATAACATAGTACTATTATCATGGTAATTAACTAAATGCATCGAGATTTTTTAATCGCAATTTTTCTGTTTCTAATGCAATGGTGGTATATGAGTCAATAGCCCATCTGATGGTATAGCGTTCATAGATATAGGTAACATACAGTAAAGTTAAAATAGGTTCTTTAAAAAAATACTATAGTTATGTAACCAAGAAAGGTTACATTTAACCTTACCTTTAGTATAACTGCTTACAATTTGGCTACGTTTTTGATATAAAAATAATAGTTAAAAAAACTATATGTGTCGAGGCTTAGAACAGTAAAGTACGGTGTTACTCAAGGAAGCGTATTAGGGCCGTTACTGTTTCTAGTATATATAAACGATCTCCCCAAAACTGTAAACCACCCAACAGTATTGTTCGCCGATGATAGCACAATTATAATAAAATCAGAAAATCCGCATACTTATGAGTTGGAAGTTAATAGGACGCTACAGCAAACTATACAGTGGTTACAGTCTAACAATTTGTTGATAAACTTAGAGAAAACAAACGAAGTTTGAACAAAATCTGGCCGTTTAAAGTGGGTCAAAATCGCGCTCAAAGAAGTCGGTTACAAACATACAAACATACAGGTGAAGCTAATAAAAAGCGTGTAAAAATAGGTAACTTAATAGTCGGTAACCTAAATCCTTCCTAATATTTAAATGTGAAAGTTTGTGAGTATGGATGTAGGGATTTTAGCAAGGTATGTTATAAAAATAGGCATGTTGATCATGACAATTTAAACACCTATATTTTTAATAGTAGGCACGGAGTAAGATGCCCGTACAAAATTAATGACTCATAATAATTCATACATATAAACTTGTATTAAATACATGCATAATACTTGTTAATTCGACAACAGATGTCAGATGATATACATAATTAATTCAATGTTAACATTGATTAATGAAATGCAAATTATTTATTTTCGTTCACGGATTTACCTACCTACGAGAATCTTCTTTAATACCGGTTGAATTACAGCGACACCTTTGGCACGGTAATATTATCTATACAGTATTGTAACTCGGCCGTATCTTTGTCACAATATATCCTACTCGTCATATTAAATATGTAAAAATATAATGTACTTGAACTTATTTTTAGTGAAAAAATAACACACCGTCCGTTCGTCATTGCGGTATGGCCACAGAATACTTAATAGTACGTATGGCACAGTCGCGACTGTCTGCATGCCGCAATCGAGGCGCGTAGGCATAGCTCGCGCTTCGTCCGTTTGTATGAAGTTGGAATACTGTATAGATAATGTTACCGTGGCTTTGGCTACTATTAGGTAATGTGAATTGACAGCACGTTGATCAGCAAGCAGTATGTTTGAATTGGCGTAGGTACCGTTGTGGCGGGCTGAATGTGAGTGGCGACACTGCGGTTTCGAATGCCCCAGAGAGTCGGTCAGGACCACGTCTCTGGATGGCCTTCATTGGCTGCCGGGAGTGGGTCAGAGAGATATGACCTTAGTCTCTGCCTACCCCAATGGGAGATAGGCGTGATGCTATGTATATATGTAGGTATGTTATTCATTTAGAGCTTTCGTGAACCCTGATGTTACATATTATCAACTGAAACTACTTCAGCAATGCTTAATAAGGTTACTGCTGTTGTTTTTACCATCAGGTGTATGCTTGTTTGCCTCCTTAATAGTATTAAAAATAACATTTTTTTTCTACAAGAGTAGGCACACACACTCGCGAGCTATGGACGACCGATTACCATTGGTTCAACTCCTGGTACGAAACTTTTCTCAATAAAAATCCAATACTGCTTACAGCGCAGCATTCGTAGGTTTTCACTATTTTAGCGCCACCAAGAGAGTTAAAATCCTAAATTGCACGTTACAAAATAACTAAGTTGTCAGCAACCAATAATAAAATTGTTAATAAGTTGTCAATTCACACAAATCTAATTTAACATAAATCGAAGCTGTTTCTATTGACAGACAACCTTGATATGTAAAATACCTATGATGCCCTACAAAGAGGTCCCTTCACGACACATCACATAACCAACTTATCACATCTGATGTATTCAAACACGATTGCATTTGTTGCGAAACTTATAATATGCGTGTGCACTCATGTCAAATATGATTTGCTTTGGGCAGATAATAGGATAAACAAAGATTTATACAGAATTAGTTGTTGCCCGCGACTCCACCCGCGTAGATGTCGGTTATCGCTGTAAAAAGTAGCCTTTGTGTTATTCCAGACCATAATCTACCTTTGTGCCAAATTTCATCCAGATCCATTCATTAGTTTTTACGTGAAAGAGTTACAAACATCCATCCATCCATACTCACAAACTTTCACATTTATAATATTAGTAAGGATACATTCTCATTTTTTAAGTTCTTTAAATTGTTTTTTTTTTGTTTGGGTTCAAATAGAACTCAGATAGATACATCTCGGCGTTTACTTTGTTTGTCGTGGAAGTATATATATGTTTTTTCCGTTTAAAAACAACAAAGATATTGGAGTATTCCTCGAAGCGCACCCATTTTGAAACGCACCTAACGAAGCGCACTTAAAGTATTCCTTGAAACGCACCATTCAGGTGCGAGGAAATCATAACGTACCTGAATGGTGCGTTTCGAGGAATACTTTTTCGTTAGGTGCGTTTCAAGTAGGTGCGCTTCGAGTAACTTTGAGTACTTTACTAACCTACTTAGGAGGTATATACCTAAACATACTGTACCTACGAGTTAATAGGGAGGATCTGAGGATGATATTTATAGATATTCTACATAATTACGAGTATGTAGATTTCGACTTACATAACTAGTTATATCCATATTTAGTATTTATATTCATTCATAATAATAATTATACTAGAGCCGTTTATGCAAAATTAATTATTCATATTTATTAATTAGTCTTATTTTATTCATTTATAGGTGTGTTATATGGTGTTTATGTGGGTAGGTGACCTGATGATAGAGTGGGTGTCATGGTGTCTTCCTTGACCATTAATTATTGTTGATACAAAATGGAATAAAGAATCCGTAGGTAGTAATAAAAGTAATGTTGCTTTTCTTCTTATTTTAGTAGCAATTCGTCTGCAGTTTTAGATAGCGTTAGAAATGTCTCCAAGATTCATTATCGTGCAATTATTCGGGTACAAAAGGCGCACTAATAACATGACATTGACTGACCCTGCATCGAGTCTGGCTATCATTGGTCATTATCATTTATCTAAGTAAGTCTTTTGTAAATTGTGTGTTTACCCATCTCGTAAAGTAATATAATTCGCCACATTTAACTATACTATTTTATTAAGTTGGGGCAGAAAGGTTCTAGAGTGGCGACCACGAACTGGAAGACGAAGCGTGAGCAGGCCTCCAACAAGACCTGGTAAAGGATACGGGCGACCGATGAAAAAGGTCGACTCAGGATCGAGAGTTGTGGAAAACCTTGGGGGAGGCCTATGTCCAGCAGTGGACGTCTTTTGGCTGAGATGATATTATAAAGAGGTAAAGTTTGTGACGTTGTAAGGGCTAATCTACTGAACCGATTTTGAAAAATCTGTTATCAATAGAAAGCCACGTTTTCTGTGAGTATCATGGGCTACTTTTTATTAACAAAAACATTACGGGACCCCGGAAAATACCACCCATGCAAGGCCGGGGCGGACGGCTAATATTAAGTAAAACTAAATTCCCTAGAACCTCAATACCTACATCATAGCTTTATAACTGGCGGCGACACGAATCGGCCACTGTAGAATAAAATAGTCCCTGTATTAGTCAGCTAATTGGGGTCTTTACAGCCCTTATCTAGAGTAGTTTTTAAACACAACTACCTATTATTAGCATTTAGATTAGCAGCGAATAAGACTTTACAAAACGCGATGGTGTGGAAAACCGAGTGGGAAAGTAACCGAATTACCTACATGCAAGAGGTTAGAGATTGATCCCGGGTGGCAGTGCTTATTAATTTCACTTTGTGGAATATGTAAGTATAGATCTATTGTTTTACCTTATACCAACGGTGAAGGAAAAGGGTTTTGGCCGGCGGGCCTAAACCCCCTCTCTCTCTCTCGTTCTTGATAGAGAAGAGGAGACCCGTGATCAACAGGAGTACTTATATGGATTGCTATTATTAATATAATAAGGTTTTACATAAGTAGTCAATAAACATTAGTAACTATCCACGTACCAATGTTTATTGACTACTTATGTAAAATGTACCCGAAATGAAACTTTACCCAAATGCATCCTATGGGATCATAGGATTCATTATGGTAAAGATTTTGGAAAAACAATCATAATACACATGTATAATATTATCATTTACTTATGTTTTAAATTTCACCAGATTATCTACCGTGGTTATCGCGGAACTATTTAATATGTTAAAATGAAGATCACATGATAAAATATGTATATTTTTAGTTGTAAATTATATCTTATGAATTAAATTTTAACAATATTCTGTTTTTAGACCTTATTTACATTTTATTAAAGAACTAGAGACTGTTTTAGATACGCACGAGTTTATGAACACTATATGTAGAAGTAGTTTGTAGTGTTAATTATGGTTTTGTAAATTAATTTATATTTGGTGGGCGTTGACCTTTACCAACGCGTTGAGTGGATTCTAATAGCAAGTCATATATGTTCCACTGCTGGGCACGGGTCTCCCCTATCAGGAGAAAGAGAGGGTTTAGGCCCACGCTAGCCTAATGCGGGTTAGTGAATCAGATATGTCTTTAGAATTTCTTCTAAGATGTGGGTTTCCCCACGATTTTTTTTACCTTCATAGCAGTTGCATTGTGTGTCTTACTTATGTATCTACAATACGTACAAAACCTTTACGACACCGGAACAGCTGTTAGCAAACAAACAATTACGACAATGATCATAGAAATACTACAGAGAAAACCAACACAAGTGTATAAAGGTCAAGAAATTTGTCAAACTTTACGAAATCTACATAAAATAACGTAATCAATGACATCTCGTATCAAATTCGATCACAATCGATTCGTGACCGAGAATTTTTAATATCGATTCTAAATCGATACGGGTCATTCCGGTCCCTTGATGTGTTGTAAAATATTTGTTGTGAATAATTGAAACTATTTTATCTTGTTACGTTAAAGATCATCGAATATTAAGTTATATAATCTAGACTCTTTTTACTTCAATATTTTGGTTTGAATGAGTCTGGGCATTGTTTTAACTCGATTTAGTAAATATAGGTATGCGATTATGAAGACGCAATGGCACTACAACGCTCGTGAACAACACACAGGTTCTCGTGTGAATCAAATATCGGTAGTCGAACACATTATGTAGATGTTCCTAGGTATTCCTGTATCGAAAAAAGCAGTGTTGACGAGAGGCACCTAAATAACTTTTTGTTACTTAAGCCGGAGGTCATGGGTTCCATTTCTATCCAGGTCAAATCTTTGTATGATGTGTAACGGATCTTTGTTCTGTGCCTAGGAGTAGTTAGATTTATTTAGAAATATAAAAAAAAATGTGAGCCATCACGGGACGCCTGGCAGATGTGAAACATCGACATTATTTTGTAAAAGTAATATGCAGAAAAAAACAGATTGTGATAGGAACTAAATATGTCATAATGATAAAATAAAATATCACAATTTTTTTTTCAGATAACGATGACTATTTATTGAATAAACATTTATTTTCATTAAATACAGAAATTTACGAATTTATTTTAAATCGTGACTACTAAATTCGTTTACTTAATTAGTGACTTCGGTAATAGTACCACCGCGCATGCCGTGGCGACGCGTCGCCACGGCATGCGTCGCCACGCCAGAAATCGGTTTTACGTGCGGCTATAGATGTTTCACATCAAAAATATTTACCAGTTTTCTGCTGCTGGGCTGTTATCCCCCTAACATATCAGAAAACTGGTAATTATTTTTTTTAGTTTTATTTAGACGTAGTAGTTTGGTTTCGGCGAAATTGGTCCAAATTGCTATTAAACCAATTTTTAAAAATATGTCCAATGCGTGTCTCCCTTGGACGAATCGCCAATATTGTGAATTGGACTTATAAATAGCGAAAATAAAACTGGAAATAAAACAATAAATCTTCTTTAGATCTTTCTCTTTTAATTTCACTTTAAATTATCATCGGAAATCAAACATATAACAACGTAAATAATAGGAACATTGTGATGAGTGATGACAGGTCATCACGTAGTACCTATTCATCATGTGCGCATAAATCTGCCAAGATCACGACCGCCTACAGCATCGCACATCCAAGTCCAGTAATTACTGAGCTCGATTTATTGTAACCTAGCATCATGGCAAGTTGTGTGAACGAATTATATCATAATGCAATGCTTGCTTTGTAATAATTAAATTTGTTATGATAGGGTCGCGTTCCACTATTTACGAGCTCAGAAAATGTGTCAGCTACATTTTACTTTACTATTACTAATAGGATGATTAAAATAACTGATAAGTTTTATATTTTAACATTCTTGTCGAAAAGTTACTGTAGCCGGATAATTGAGTGCCTCGGTGGTCCAGTTGCCGCAGTATACACCTGCTCTGCATTTTGTGTGACCCACAAAGAATTGAGTGTGGGTGTTATTTGTGTACGGACACAATTAACACTTTCGCGGACAGTAATGTAGACACAATAGATGTTTTATTGTCATAACGTCTATAGGCGTTAACTGTCCTAGAAAGTGTTAATATACAATTAACGGTAATTGTATGTTTGTAAAGTACCCCGCGACATGGAGCTTGTTCTGTAGTGCGGGAGTTGTCTTTTTAAAAAATAATATAATATTATTAGTCTGAAGTTTGCTTGATTTGATTGAGACTTTACAAACATTCAGTTAAGGCACAAAATCACCAAACTTGGGACCACCATTTGTGAATACATGGACACCATTTTTTTTGTTTATATTTGCGCATGTGTAGAATGCAGCCTAACGCCGTGTTATTATCGGTCAGTCTTAAAGAATGACATTGCGATGCCATTCACGCTTCCTTCATTCTAGATCGCGTTTACTATAATATGAATGGAAATCCTCTAAAACTACTTCCTAAACTGACATTTTACTTGTTACAAAAACAGTAGGTAACATAAACGTAATAAATATGCAAAATTCTTGGTCACGTGCATCGATCGTATGATTCTTTATTGCTTAGGTACTAAAAAACGGTAAAAATAAATTTATTTATTTTATATATAAAAGCTCGTATTCGAATGGTGACACGAGCCATAGAGCAATAACAACGAACTGGAATTTAAAAGAGAATGGCAATTTAGTATGATAAAGATCGATATAATCAATGGATCCCAATCAAAAATAAAATGTGGTGAGATGAACATTATCTTTCACCTTATTAGGTTTTAAAAATATATACTTAATAGGTATGTGTCTATAACTCTAAATGAATCACAGTTTAAATAAGTTATAGTACCTATGTAAGTAGTTAACTATGGGTTTAACTATATTTTTGTATATACTACCAAGGTGGCAAACAAGCATATGGCCCGCCTGATGGTAGGCAGTTACCGTAGCCAATGAACGCCTGCAACACCAGGGGTGTCACGTCCTTTCTTGAAGAACCCCATGCTATAGTCTCTTGGGAAATATCGCCCAGGAGCTCATTCCACAACCAAATCGTACGTGGTAAGAAATTCCTTTTAAATCTTACGACATATTAAAGTGCTTTCTGTTTCATTTAATTGCACTTGTGGTTTAGTACTTTATATTCAAAAATAGTGTTTGTCAACTCCCCCGTAACACAGAGCCAGAGCATAGGTAGAAGGAGAGTAAGCAAACCTCTGCCTTACACTGCAAATCGGGTATTTAATAATAATATATCATCCAACGAGGTAATCCGACAAAGAACCAAAGTTACTGACATAGCTCGCAGACTTAGTAAGCTTTTAAGTGTAAGTGGCAATGGGCTGATCACATCTGCAGAAGGACCGACGGCCGATGGAGCAGACGTGTCCTAGAGTGGAGACTGCGACTCGGTAAGCGTATATAGGGCCCCCAGCTAGGTGGACTGACGACCTAAAAATAGGCTGGGACGGACTGGATGCGGAAGGCGGAATACTGTGTGCTGTGGTGCGTGTTAGGAGAGGCCTATGTCCAGCAGTGGACTGCGATAGTCAAAGTCAAACTTATTTATTCATTTAGATCAAATACATGATACTTAAGAACGTCATAAAAACAAATGCCAGCATACTTTTTTCCTACGACCAATTCGCTGACTATGGTAGGTCCTCGAGAAGAATTGGCAAGAAACTCGCATCACTCTTTTTAATCGCCAAAATATAACATTTACAATTTGGTATAACTTACAATATTAGTGGTAACGAAAAGGAACGGAAACCAATATACCATACAGAATTAAATTTAGATAAGTATTTATATATACTACTAGCTGTTATCCGCGGCTCCGCCCGCGTGGATGTTGGTTATCGCTGCAAAATATGTTATTCCAGACTATAATCTATCTGTGTGCCAAATTTCATCCAGATCCGTTCAGTAGTTTTTACGTGAAAGAGTAACAAACATCCATCCATCCATCCATTCTCACAAACTGTCACATTTATATTATTAGTAAGGATATAGGTAGGATAGGCTGATTTATTGTTTTATATCATCCAATTTTATTTAAAGATCGCTTTTGAGTTTGCTGATAGCCTCGTATCGTATAGCTATTGCTACAACACTAAAATGAGTTAACGTTTGACTCAAGGGCTCTCATGATTTGCGAATGAGAGTATCGAATTAAGTATTTTAAACTCATGCTCTACAAAATTGAGGCTTATAAACTATTGTTAACAACCTGATTTTGATTACACCGTTACACGAGTACAATATAACATTATGGTGTTAATTTTCTATTTCAGAATATTCGAGGTTGTTTTGGTAACAATAGAATGGTGCTCTTATATTTAGGACTTCATCATCATCATCATTTACGGCTTTCAGCTCTACCATCACGGCCTTATAGCGATTTATTTTTAATATTAATTTGAATTTCGTACAATGAAAACCTTAAAGCTAGGTATTGAAATTTACATCTTAAGAATTTTAATCATAAAGCTGATGCTTTTGCATTTTTTCTGTTTCTGAATAAGAAACCACTACAAACTGTTGAATATTTTACTTTTAAAGGAAGGCTTTTCTTCTTTACGTATAATGTAATACTGTTTATCCTACTAATATACTCAGACTAATAGAATAAGATAGACGGAGCGTGTAGAACTCGCGCGTGAAGCCGCCAAAAGTCATACTAAATAGCAATGTCATATGTTTTCGTTTTCGCGCGCAGTCGATTTGAGCCGCTCTGAAGTATTTTTACAACGTTTTACTACACAATACGGCATTATAATAATATTTTGTCAAAACGTGTTTAGACGTGCGTACTCACTAGCGGCTCAAATCGACTGCGCGCGAAAACGAGAACGTATGACATTGCTATTTAGTATGACTTTTGGCGGCTTCACGCGCGAGTTCTACACGCTCCGTCTATCTTATTCTATTAGTCTGAGCTAATATATTATAAACGCAAAAGTTTGTAAGTATGGATGGAAGTTCACCCAGACTCAGAACAAACATTTATGAATCACACAAAGTTTTGTCCCGTATGGTTATTGAACCCACGACCCCCGACTTAGCAGTTAGAGTCACTAATCACTAGACCAATAGTAAAGTCAATCTTTAACATGTTAACTTTAATAATTAACAATTATTTGTTTAGAAAATCGTTTTATCTACTAGCTATCGCAATGCTTTGTCCTCTTCTTTCGAATGTCAAATTACTGATGACTGAAAGAGAGAAATTGAAGTGTAACTATTCACTCGTTAAACTCTAAATGTCACCGAGTTATGTCAAAATGACATGCAATCGCACATGTCAACGTGTCATTACGAGTACACAATGTTATGACATACTGCGTCATCTCCACATTTTTTTTAAATTGATTAAATGGTTGGTTGGCAAATTGTTCGTGTGCAAAAGTCTCAAACCAAAAGTATATTACGAGTACAATAGTAGATTATGTGCTTGTCGAGCAAACATGTCCTAACATATAATTATTTAGACAATCGGCCATGTTAGCATGACAAGCAAACAGACAATTCAATCTCTTAAAATAAAAGATTAAAGGGTGTAAGTTGCACAATATGAACACTCAAATTTAAAAAGCACCATGCGAGCAAGCAAGCTCGATTGGGGAAGGACCTTAGAGAAGACCAATGCTAATTAATATTAAACTACAGACAGTGAAGTAGTTGAGTTCCTGTGTGTGAGTACAGGTCTCTAGCGCTCATTTAGGAATACGTTTTGAACGAAACGCATTCCTATTTTTTTTTTTTTTATTTATTCGGAAAACCAACAGTTTTACAAAAATCATAAAAAAACAATATCAATACTAACATATAACCATTTATAGGTTTCACTTTTAGAATATCCCAGTATCTCCTATCCCAGGGATATTCGCCATTTTAAGACCGTCTCTCAAAAAATGATGAAAAAGAGGTGTAAATGAAACCATTTTTTGTTGGCATTTATAGACAAATTACTGCCAAAAAATATAATATTAATCTACAAGATGTGTTTCATAATATGGTTTGCTCATAAATTATATCGTCACTGGAAAGGCAAAATTACTGAAGTGAAAATAGGTTGTTTCGAGATAAAGCTGATCAAAGTTTTTATTTTTAGAAAAAAAATCATATCTTTTTACACAATCATCCGATTTCAATGAAATAACTTTATAAATAATTCTATTTGTAGCATGCGTTTACTGGAAGTGGTTGAAATTCGTTTTTTTACTACTTTCCAAGATAAGTGGCGCTTCAGTAATTTTGACCCAATAACTTAGTAAGCCAAATTTTCTTAAACGCCACCAATGTAAACAACGATTGTATTTTAAAAGTACTGAACACAATACTATTAGTAAATTTGAGTAGGATGAAATTTCTTTAGCATAAATTTTAGTGTCGTGTTGGTGTATCAAAATAACTTCTAGGGAAATATTTTATTCTCCTTATGTCTAGGATTTTGACTCATGAGGCGATAGGATAACTAAGTAACTTCAACTAAAATTACTTAAAATGTTTTTTTTTCATAATCAGTTAAAATTTCTTTAGCTGATTTTTTATTACATTCAAGGTAAGCACAAATTACTTAAAGGCCATTCTTTTTTAGGCTACACAAAGGCAAATTTACTCAAGCGCCAAACTTAATATTTAATATTCAGGAAATATTTCTTGAGCGACATGAGTGAAAAATTGGCCAAAAAACGCGTCGCTTCAGTAATTAAGAAAAAAAAGCAGCACCTTTTTTTAGGTTACTTAAACGCCACAAAAATGCTCTGATAGCAATGGTTCCTAGGCAGATCGACGCAGAAAAAATCGCTGATTACGAATATGTATATAACTCAATTATGCCCACTTTGTATGACAGAAGTAATTTTGCCTTTCCAGTGACGATATAGTAATTCTAAATAGTTTGTAAAAAATACATCGAATCAGCACCAAATTATTGAGATGTAACCACTACAAAAAATAACAATAGAAATATACCTATAATTTGGTAATGTTATATTTAGAATAAGTCTAATTTTAATTCATTAAAAATTAAAATATCTATATAAAATCTGTTTGATGTACTCATTGAATGGACGTCTTTTTAATAAACACGACTTAGGTCGTGTTTGCTTTGCCCAAATGCTCAAGGTCGTTGGCGATATCACAAGCCTTAAAGAGCTGGTGGTAGGTATTAATAGCACAATTATATTATTACTCCTTCTCTTCCATTAATAAAATTACCAAAACAAGATGTATGAATGGCGAGATGGCCAACCCAATGTCACTTGTGTAATTAATTCTTACATCAATGACAAAGGACCGTTTGTAAATCCCGCATTAGAAAAAACAAAGGAGTATACCAAATAAAGAAAATTAGGCTCAATATAATAATTTTAAACTCTAACTAATCTTTTAAACGCTTTAAACAAAGTTAATACTATTGTAAACGTTTAACGCCTACGGTTAAGTATTTGATGGTTGAACGAACAAAGAGCGCTTTCGATTTTTCCTTAGTTAAAGTTGTGTAGGAAGCACATGACTCAATATTGTACGAATGGACTTCACCTCCTTGTGTGTTCTACCGCCTTTACAATGGGCTGTGTTCTGAGGAATTGTTCGAGATGATGCCCACGGCTACATTTTATCAACGCACCTTATAGCCTATAGTCTTCCTGGATAAATGCACTATTCAACAAAAAAGATTTTTTCTAATTGAACCAGTATTTTCTGAAATGAGAGCGTCCAAACAAACAAACTCTTCAGCTTTATAATATAAGTAGGTATAGATTATAGAGAAGATTTTCTGCATTTATTGTCTAAATTCATGCAAAATAAAAGTTGAACAAACGGACAATATACATAGGTACTTAAGTGTTCTTAAACCTTAAAGAATCAATAGATACAAATGTTCGATAAATTGTTAGCACGCCTACATTAATTGATCATTGACAAGTTTTTTGTGGCGCCAAGCTGTTGAGCCATGTTGTTGATATTATCTTACAAATTAGTCATAGATTTCTTATGAAGGAGGTTCTCCTACCTACTTAGCTATTAAAAAAAAACATGGGGCAATCTTTGGAGACTGCCGATACAACTTGATACAAGTGAAAACTAAGTAACTTGTGAATTGTATCGTCGAGCTATTAGATTATTATTTTTGAATATGGAAAGCGTTCGGTGTCGATGCCGCGAGTTCCATGATTTTTGTTTATTTTTGAATATGGAAAGCGTCAAAGTCACTCAAAATTTTGACTGCCTTGGTGGTCTAGTGGCCGGGGTATGCGCGTGCTGTGCACGAGGTTGTGGGTTCGATTCCCACACAGGACAAAACTTTGTGTGACCCACGAAGAGTTGGTCTGAGTCTGGGTGTAATTTGTGTCCGTTAATTGTATGTTTGTAAAATCCCTCGCGACCCAGAGCTTGTTCTCTAGTGCGGGAGTTGTCTTTTTAAAGAAAAAGAAAAAAAAGTGCTCAACGCGCCTAAAAAAGTTTTCACTTTAATAAATTTTCTTGCTCATTTTAAGGGGCACGAACCTAAATGATAAAAGGAACCTTGGCGCAATTTTAGCTGCCTGTTACCGCGCATATTTCGATACTAATGGTTAAATTTATTTTGTTTTTACAAAACAAAACGTCACAGACAACAGACATAATTTTTAGGGTTCCGAAGTAAACAAAAAACCCTAATAGTTTCGCAATGTCCGTCCGTCCGTTCGTCCGTCCGTCTGTCCGCAGCTTTGCTCAGAGACCCTTATTCCTAGAAAGCTGTTATTTGGCACAAATAGACCTACATATTAGTTATGCCGACAAAGTGGTAAAATAAAATCTTGAAAAATATTTTTTTTAGGATATTCTCAGAAGTCATAAATGCTGAAACCATAGATACCTAATTCTTAGTCCGCATTATTGGGAATTAGAAAGTCCCCGACATGACGTTAAACTGTGGCGCGCCTCCGATATGGCGTTAAACTAAAATGCAGACAACACCACTGCCAGAAAAGGAAAATTCGAAATAAAACCCTATACCAACCCGTCTGGCCAGCGTGGTATAGTAAGGCCAAAACCTCCAATGGTAAGACGCCAAAAGCAAAGGCCCCCAGTTCCCGGTAGTCCCGCTGTCCGTGGCCACGGTAGCGGTCGCGGTACCAGCGGGGCAGGGGGTGCGAAGAATCTCCGGGCTACGATAAAAGGCTACCAAAAACACCTGACCCTGGCGACGTATAATGGACGCTCTCTACGGCTGGACCAACACCTCACCGAACTCGAGGTAGAATTAGGTCGCATAAACTGGCACATATTGGGGTTATCTGAAGTCCGACGACAGGGAGAGGATACGATAACCCTTGAGTCAGGCCACCTATTCTACTTTCGGGAAGGTGATCAGCCCTCTCAGGGTGGTGTCGGTTTCCTGGTCAACAAAGCTCTCACTAACAACGTTGTGGAAGTCAGCAGTGTGTCGACGCGGGTAGCGTACCTCATAATAAAAATCACCGACAGGTACTCCCTGAAGGTGGTACAGGTATATGCGCCGACCTCGACATACTGTGACGACATAGCCGAAGCCATGTACGAAGACATAGCCAAGGCACTACATGGTACCACCAAGGCTCACTACAACGTTGTTATGGGGGACTTCAATGCCAAAGTGGGAGTACAAGAACGCGGCGAAACGAAAATCGGATCCTACGGCGTGGGGCGCCGAAACCACAGGGGGCAAATGCTGGTCAACTTTCTGGAGTCACAGGGGCTCTTCTTAATGAATTCTTTCTTTAAAAAGAAGCCCCAGAGAAAGTGGACATGGCGAAGCCCCGATACTGTGACGAGGAACGAGATAGACTTTATCATGACTGACAGGAGGTCTGTGTTTAGAGACGTCTCCGTGATCAACAGGTTCAATACCGGCAGTGATCACCGACTTGTACGAGGCGCTCTGAATATAGACTTCAAAGCCGAAAGGCGTCGCATGATTAGGTCTACTCTCAGACCTACTGCGCCTCAAATAGCATTAGGGTCCGAAAAGTTCCAATTGGAGCTTCAAAATCGTTTCGATCTGCTGGAAACCGAAGGCACTGTTGACGAGAAAATCGACACAGTGGTCAGAACGCTACAGGATGTGTCTCGAAGGGTGTTTCCCGGAAAAAGCGTAAACAGACAGTCTAAACTCTCGCTCGAGACTCTTGAACTTATGAGGCAAAGACGGGAAATGTCATCCACGCAGACGTCTTCGTCAGATGGAAGAAACCTCAACCGGAAGATCCGGAAGCTGGTGCGACGTGACCTCCGATGTTCAAACGCCCGCGCCATCGCGGCTGCGATTGAACAGAACAGAGGCACCAAAGTCTTCGCTCGCCAGCTAGGTAGATCCCATCTGACGAAACTAAATACTGCGGATGGCAGAACCGTGACCTCAGGGTTCGAGATTCTCGAGGAAATTGAGAGTTTCTACAAAGACCTGTACGCATCACGGATGACTGAACCCACGAGACCCAGCGCTGATGACCACAGGGCCCCACTCACGCGCCACTACACGGAAGACATCCCTGATGTCAACCAGGGCGAGGTCAGAGTGGCTCTCGAGCAGCTTAAGAACAATAAGTCGCCTGGTGATGACGGAATAACCACAGAGCTCCTAAAAGCAGGCGGGGCTCCAATCCTGAAAGAGCTAGCGAGTCTCTTCAATTCCGTTATACACCAGGGCCTAACACCTCAAGCGTGGAGTGGGAGTGCGGTGGTTCTGTTCTTCAAAAAAGGTGACAAAGCCTTGCTGAAGAACTACAGACCCATCTCACTCCTGAGCCACGTTTACAAGTTGTTCTCGAGAGTACTCACAAACCGCCTCGCTAGAAAACTTGACGAGTTCCAGCCTCCGGAACAAGCCGGGTTTCGAAAAGGCTATAGCACCGTGGATCACATCCATACTGTTCGGCAGATTGTACAGAAGACCGAAGAGTACAATCAGCCGCTGTGTATGGCATTCGTGGACTACGAGAAAGCCTTCGACTCCATCGAAACCTGGGCAGTTTTGGGTGCTCTGCAGCGGTGTCGCATTGATTGGCGCTATATCGAGGTGCTGAGATGTCTTTATGACACCGCCACTATGACCATCCAGCTCCAGGACCAAAAGACCAACCCGATTGAGTTGCGTCGAGGGGTGAGACAGGGGGATGTAATATCCCCCAAGCTTTTCACCAACGCGCTCGAAGACGTCTTCAAGACGCTGGACTGGACTGGATGGGGCATTAACATCAATGGCGAGTACATCTCACACCTTCGGTTTGCCGATGATATCGTCATCGTTGCAGAGTCTCTGGAACAGTTGAGCGGAATGCTGCACAGCCTGAATGGAGCCTCACGACGTGTCGGTCTCGGTATGAACTTGGATAAAACCAAGATTATGTTCAACGAACATATCACGCCGGGACCGATTTACGTCGACGGTTCGATGCTCGAAGTTGTTCGGCAGTATATCTACCTTGGGCAAACTGTCCAGCTTGGTAGAAACAACTTCGAGAAAGAAATCAACCGTAGGATTCAGTTGGGTTGGGCAGCATTTGGCAAACTACGTCACGTTTTCTCTTCGCCTTTACCGCAATGCCTGAAGACGAAAGTTTTCAACCAATGCGTCCTACCAGTTATGACGTACGGTGCCGAGACGTGGACGCTCACAGTGGGACTAGTCCACAAATTAAAAGTCGCACAGCGGGCTATGGAGCGAGCTATGCTTGGAGTCTCTTTGAAGGATAAGATTCGCAACGAGGTAATCCGACAAAGAACCAAAGTTACCGACATAGCTCGCAGACTTAGCAAGCTGAAGTGGCAATGGGCTGGTCACATCTGCAGAAGGACCGACGGCCGATGGAGCAGACGTGTCCTAGAGTGGAGACCGCGACTCGGTAAGCGTAAGGTAGGGCGGCCCCCAGCTAGGTGGACCGACGACCTAAAAAAGGTCGCTGGGGCGCACTGGATGCGGAAGGCGGAGGACCGTGTGCTGTGGCGCGTGTTAGGAGAGGCCTATGTCCAGCAGTGGACTGCGATAGGCTGATTGATTGATTGATTGATTGATTATTGGGAATGGCAATTTCGGAACCCTTCATCGTGCGTGCTACATGCACTTGGCTGGTTTTTTTTTTATACTACTTGGATGGCAAACAGCATACGCCCCGTCTGATGTTAAGCAGTTACCGTAGCCTATGGACGCTTGCAATGCCAGAGGAATCATTTGCGTGTTACCAACCCATTTTTTACACCAAGATGAGAGTATCCTTGGGATAGGAATACGTTTATTTCAAAACGCATCCCTAAATGAGCGCTAAAGACCTGTAATCACACTTACATACAGGAACACAACTACACCGCTGTGTGTACTTATTTGGCTGTGGTCTTCTGTTCCCCAGTCGGCCTTGCTCACTAGTATGCCCTACCTCTCTTAACAAAGCAAAAGTTTAAGGACGTCTAGAAAGTGGTGGAACACTGCTGACGGAAGGGTTAAGTTAACAGGCTACGGGTCGAGGAGTCGTGAGCGGCCATAGATAAAGATCTACAGTATTAAATCAGTCTAGCTCATCCTGCTATCTCCGCCTGGGAAATTTACGCAACAAAAAATAAGTATATAAAGTTCCTTTGTTCTTGGCACAATCGATCTGATTGGCGAGACGTATTTTGTAACTAGATATACACGTAGCTAATTGTCAGCATTATATCGATAGACAATGAGCCTATTGGTATTATGTCACAGCTCTTAAACCCTACTATGTTCACTAAAGACGGTGCGAAGACGATTTAATTAGAAGAATAAAATTGAACCTTTAGATATTCTTTTCAAAGGTTCTAAAGGTTTCTTTTAATTAAATCGTGTCATTTGCGTTGAGGTTGCGTCTTAACGGGTTAATTGGTTTTTATTGTGAGCATTTCGTCTTAATGAATAATTTGTTAAAGCTATTATTTAACTTACACGAACGGTGTTACTCGTTTGAGGCATAATATGTCGATCTGTCTAAATACATAAGTAACATGCCATTCAAATTTCAAATAAATGAATATGATAAATTAATTTATGTAGGTATGAATTTATTTGCCGCTAAGATTTTTTATTATTCCATTCAATGTTAGTTTATTATTTGTTTTAAAAGCAAAATATTAATTATTATTGTAAATATACCACTAGGTTACTAAGGTACAAAATGTATAATTTTATAACACAAAAATATTACAAAATTAGCATAAAAATATCCATACTTAATGTACATAATATGCATACTTATATCGTTTAATTTTAATTACAATTCGTTAATTAAAATTATAAGCGGTGAGTGTAAGAGGTCACCGACCTTCCTACCATTAAGATGTCTACATGATCTAGTTTTAGAAAGACAAAAGACATTAAAATTATTGTAAAATATAGACACTCTTCAAACTCATCGACATAACAGATTATGGCTGATGGAGGAGGAACAATTTTATTCTAACCGTGAGAGAAAACGTCAAATGTATTAACGGAATTAATTGCTTGAAAGATGTGCTGTTAGTAGTAATAAATGACACTGAGTCTGGGTCTAAGTAGATATCTATGCGTTAGATCCATTAATGCAAGACGTATGAGAAGTAAGGCACATTATAAGCAAGGAAACCCGAAAAGAAACGAAACATTTGCCTGTCAAAAAAAAGTTAACATTATCTTTCTTCTTTTTGAAAAAGTTTATATCAATTTACACTAAACCCTTTTTTTTAAGATCAATATAGATCAGCAACACACGAGTCCATAGGCCAGTAACTGCTACATTTATTAGAATAATTTGGGTTGAGATCGATCGATCATAATGTCTAGAAGAAAAAAAAATATAAATCAACTCACATTATTAATTGTACGTATTTTTCAATCGTCAAGACTTCAGATTAATAATAATAATATACATAGAATCATCCTGTCAAGTCCAAAACGTCATGACCATTGCGTAAATATGTATTACTAGCAGTTGCCCGCGGCTCCGCCCGCGTGGATGTTGGTTATCGCTGTAAAAAAGTAGCCTATGTGTTATTCCAGACCATAAACTATCTCTATGCCAAATTTCATCCAGATCCGTTCAGTAGTTTTTACGTGAAAGAGTAACAAACATCCATCCATCCATCCATCTATACATACAAACTTTCGCGTTTATAATATTTGTAGGATTAACTGTTTGTGTATCATTCCTCAGAATACCTACTAGATTAATAATATTAAATAATATACCATAATTTAGTAACTTAACTCAAATTGTAGCCCCAGGCAATCTGACTTAGTAAGTGATCAATATCCAGGTCACTTTATAAGTTTAATTATTATTATTATATCATGACCTTAGTCGTCACGACTATGTGCGTCTGCGTCTGTTGTCGCTAACAAAGAACCTTCACTTCCTTTTTAGAACGTAGACTGGTCTGATCGATTTCTAGACTGGAGAAAGTATGAGTGAGGTAATAAATCATAATGCAATTTGTACTAAATACTATAATTTAGGTATCTGAATATTTTTAAACATAATTTAATAACATAGTTTACAAAATAAAGTTGCTACCGAACTACTAAGTAAGCTTGTAGCCTGCATAAATAAATGCCATAGTCATCAAGCACTCATGGAAACCACTGTCTAGCTAATATAAAAAGTACTTTGCCGCATGACAGAACAGCTGTAGGCTAAAACTACTGTATACCATTGTGAGGGTCCCAGAAAACATACTATGCTGCATTGTATTAGGCCTAGGTGCAGAAAGGTTCTGAAAGTAGGACCTTTCTGCGCCTGGGCCTGGCCTTGAATGCATATAAAAAAGGTTTAATCTGTTTTAGTTCAAAATCGGGTTCATTGAAAAAGGTAACTGCTTACCATCAGGCGGGCCGTATGCTTGTTTGCCGCCTTGGTAGTATAAAAAGAAAAGGAACTTTGCCTTGCAGTGGGAAAGCATAGTCTGAAAATAATATATCATGGTCGTTTTGCAACGCTCTGGCTGAAATCACACTAAGTCAATTATTATCACAATCTAGTGGTGTTCCTGCTGGTGAATGGGATTTCTTTTTTTTTTCTTTTAAAAAGACAACTCCCGCACTAGAGAACAAGCTCGGTGTCACGGGGGACTTTACAAACATACAATTAACGGACACAAATTACACGCAGACTCAAAACAACATTTTGTGAGTCACAGAAAGTTTTGTCCTGTGTGGGAATCGAACCCACAATCTCGTGCACAGCAGGCGCATACTGCGGCCACTGGACCATCAAGGCAGTCAAGATTCGTCCCCTTGTTTTTTTTTTCTTTTTTATGGATTATCCTAAAGCTATTTAGTATTGCGCAAATGATAGTCACAACGACTTAAAAAACTCTTCAAAAGATTTTAACAAATTTAAGTTTTCAGAATTTCAGAAAAAAATACTTTGCAGTACTTAAAGCTAAACAAAATTAATCATAACACATAAACGTAACACTAGCACTAGGCACGTAATATTTTTTAAACAAAACCGCATTCAAATTGGTTTGAAAGTGAGAGGAGAATGACAAATGTATTTCAATAAAGTTCACGACATACATACTTATTTGTGCCGTGTCATGCACGTGGATGAATAGAAAAGTGATCAGCCCCTCTAGACAAGTGGCATAAGCGATAATCGAATGGAAAAGTCAAAAAAGCAAATGTATGGGATTTGACGTAAGTTTACGACATTAAATCGTAGACGCACGTCAAATTCCATACATTTTATTTTTTGACTTTTCGGTTCGACTATCGCATATGCCACTTGTTTAGAGGCTCAGACTTTAGATGCGAATCTTTACTAGCTGTTTTACGGTAAACGATCAGCGGGTTAAGCTACCTAAGGACGCGGTAACCCTATAGATGGGTGACGACATAAATGTATTTCATCTAAGCGTCTTCGTGCTTCGGAGGGCACGTTAAAAGTCGGCCCCGACTGTTAACAGTCCTTAGACCGCGACAAAGGCCTAAATAATTCTGTTACCAGGTTGGCCCCTACTCAAACTATAGAAGAAGAAGACAATATTATATATATATGGCAATTAAAATCGGCAAGGGTATTCCGTAAGAGCGAAACCGAGCGACTGCGAAAACGGAGCAAAATCTGGCTGTCAGATTGAAAATCGGTATTCCGTAAGGTCGAAAACTGAGCCTTTTTGACGTTTAGCAATCGTGTGTGCCGTCACCGAGCACAACTGTCAGTTTGCGATCGCTGTTTCTTAGGGAATCAGCCGGCTGGTTCCGTCTTTTAACTTACAACCCATTTGCCAGCACAGTGTTTGCCCTAGAAAACCCTATTTACTGGCATAAGCATAACAAGAATCGCATACTATTCTATATTTTTAGCTGCAGGGTGAAAGAACCCAGTTGAGCAATTCGAGCGAGAAATCTCGCTATTCTCTACCTCAAAACCGCGCACATGCACTTGATGCACCATAAAATCACTTGACATTAATGCGCAAACACAATGCAAATATACGACAAGTACTACTCCATCGTGCTTCTAAAGCCTCTTTCTCAAGCCACCGAATGATTTATTTGCACTATTGTTATCTCGATTCAAACTCGAATAGAGTTTCGATGAAGATTGTAAGCTAAATTGTGTAAGCAAAATATTAGAGCTACTTTGTTGTATGCGTTTCGTCAGCGAAGAATTATATTATTTAATGTGTATTATTTGTCGTTGATGAAATTGTATCGATGTTGAGTGAATGCTTGCTACGATTTACATGGAAACAAAGCCATAATTGGATTGAATGAACCCATGGATTTACGTGAACTTTTGCAGTGGTCCGTTTTGAATGGAAACAAACCCTGAACGGACATAGATATAAATATTGTTACAACTGTGAATATTATGTTATCTCTGCCAACCTAAACCGGCCTCACATGGAGTACTGCTGCCACCTTGCGGCGGGAGCACCTGGATACCAGCTTGGACCCTTTGAATCTATCCAAAGACGCGCTGATAGGATTGTTGATGATCCCAAGCTCACAGGGGGTATTGAACCACTAAGTCTCAGGAGAGACTTCGCCTCCTTGTGTGTGTTCTACCGCCTGTACAATGGGCTGTTCTGAGGAATTGTTCGAGATGATGCCCACGGCCACATTTTATCAACGCACCTCTCGCCACCGACAGGGAGTTCATCCTCACATCCTTGCACCTCAAACATGCCGTACCGTAAGATTCCAGAGGAATTTCTTACCACGTACGATAAGGTTGTGGAATGAGCTCCCTGCCGAGGTTTTCCCAAGAGACTATAGCATGGGGTTCTTCAAGAAAGGAGCTATAAGGTTTTTAAAAGGTCGGCAACGCGTGAGTGACACACCCCTGGTGTTGCAAACGTCCATACGCTACGGTAACTGCTTATCATCAGGCGAGCCGTATGCTTGTTTGCCACCTTGGTAGAATAAAAAAAAAACAAAAAACAAACCCATAATTGGATTGAATGAACCCATGGATTTACGTGAACTTTTGCAGTGGTCCGTTTTAAATGGAAACAAACCCTGAACGGACATAGGTATAAATATTGTTACAAATGTGAATATTATGTTATCTCTGCCCACCTAGTGGGGCAGACATGAGTATGTGATGAGAGTAAAATTTACCATTTGAAAGAAAGAAAGAATATTATTTAAGTGGCACAAAGTCGACAACATACACAAATTTTAGCTCAATAAAATAACATAATAACTATGTAAGCGTAATTACATGTGCCAATAGGGTCACAACTCAGCATATATTAGGATGCCAAAAGCTCCTAACGCTGGTTTTGTTAGTTTTTTTGTGTTAAATTTGCTATTAGTGAGCAAAATATACTTAACCTACTTCAAAAAAATCTAAAAGTATATCTGATCCACCAAGATAGGGTCCACGGTCTTTCACGACAAAGGAATGCGGTACTCAACAGTGGGCACTAGTTGCTATAATAATACTATTATTATGTAATATAACGGTTCTGCTAAATAATAAAATCTAAAAATCTGATCCACCAACATAGGGTCCACGGTCTTTCGACAAAGGAATGCCGTACTCAACAGTGGGCACTAGTTGCTATAATTATACTATTATTATGTAATATAACGGTTCTGCTAAATAATAAAAGTCGCCTAGCTGTTTAGCTGGTGCTAGAGAACGAAAACAAACAAACCGGAGGCTAAAGGCCAACTGATTATCACATTTAAGACATAGGTCACATGTTTATTAGATACATTTGGAATATTTTAACTACATGTTATCTATTTAGGACGATGTCAATATATTCTCTGCTACAATGATGTCACGTCCAATGTAATTTTAATTTTATTTAATTCTAATTTAAAAGATATTCGCATTTTTAAATCGGTTAAAAATTAAAAAGGTGCATTATGAGTGACTGAGGGTACTAGTATTCAATGCGTTTGCATTATAAATTTATAATAATAATAATCATTTATTTCAGAAATACACCAAGTACATAGTACAAAACAATACACGTAGCCTATATATTTCCATAGATAAAACTTACAAACATATATTTTATATTGAACCTGAGCTAGAGACAGAGATAGAGAACTAGAGATGTTATAGGCTTATTAGTTTATAGCTTATAGGTTCATCTTTGCCGGTTTTTAAATAAGGAGGACCTATACTCTGCGCCACGGGGACTTAACAAACATAAAACCCTAAAAATGAAGTACACAAAGAGATACCCTTACGGAAGACCACAGGCAAATAACATACAGTGTTTCTGAGCGTGAGTATAGATCTCATGTGGTCATTGAAGGATGCGTTTTTAAAGAACCGTTTTCCTTTACCAATAGATACTATTTAAATTAAAAAGGACACTGAGACTCGGAACAACTACATATATGTAGGCCACACAAATATCGTAATGTATCGGAAATGTCACACGTTTAAACCACAAAAGTAGAATAAGTTAAGTACTCGCTAAAACTGCAAGTCGTTAACCTTTGTTAGCGCATTGGTTCAACTCGCGCGTCTGCTGTCTACACGACACACCAATGATATTATAAATAAAGATAAGATACCTTCATACTGACTGCCTTGGTGGTCCAGTGGTCGCAGTATGCGCCTGCTGTGCACGAGGTTGTGGGTTCGATTTCCACACAGGACAAAACTTTGTGTGACCCACAAAGAGTTGTTCTGAGTCTGGATGTAATTTGTGTCCGTTAATTGTATGTTTGTAAAGTCCCCCGCGACACAGAGCTTGTTCTCTAGCGCGCGAGTTGTTTTTTAATAAAATAATTAAATAAAAAATTAAATTAAATACTGAGCGGCGGCGGGCGTTCAGTTTTGTTTCCATGTTTCTGTATGTACTTGCTTATAGATTGCAAGTATGAATGCGATAGATGATATAAAACGTAATGATACAGAAAGAGATAGTGATAGATGAAATTAAGTTACATGTAAAATAGCTACTGTTAACGGCAACATTTTCGCGCGCTAGTGCTATATCTAAGTTTTACCACAGGATACTTAGTTTTACTTACTAGAGCCCGAGTATTTTTGAGTCATTACTCATAATGTATTTTTTCTCATACACGTTTCAGTCTCATTTAGGGATGCGTTTAGTTAAACGTATTCCTATCCCAGGGATACTCCCATTATAAAGCCCTGGTGTAAAAAAATGTGTTGGCAACACGTAAGTGATACTTCTGGTATTGCAAACGTCCATAGGCCACGGTAACTGCTTAACATCAGGCGGGCCGTATGCTTGTTTGCCACCTAAGCAGTATAAAAAAAAGTCTATAAAACAGGGTTTTCGCGCGCTAGTGCTATATCTACGTCTTACTTACTATAATATCATTGCAACACACGTAATAAGCTGCAAGCACGTGATACCTTCGGCTCTTTAAATAAATATTTAAAAAACCTATGCGTTATGTCATACGGTTGGCTATTGTGTGATATTTTTTATTTCCGCAAATGTTACGACTTACTTTCGAGTAATTGCAAACCAGTACTTTTTTGTAAATATCAAAATGCAACATTACTAATGCTAGGTCTCTTAAAGGTTAATCAACGCAAAATTATCAAGCTAGTTGACTGCCTTTGGCCCAGTGGCCGCAGTATGCGCCTGCTGTGCACGAGGTTGTGGGTTCGATTCCTACACAGTTCTGAGTCTGGGTGTAATTTGGGTCCGTTAATTGTATGTTTGTAAAGTCCCCCGCGACACAGAGCTTGTTCTCTAGTGCGGGAGTTGACTTTTTAAAAATAAAATAAAATAAAGTTGTTTTTGATATAAACATGGTAAAATATTTGATTTCAGCATCTCGTAACATGCCGATCAAATTTTAATTCAGGGGCACTATATCAGCAGTCATTTTCGGTTCATAATAATCGAATCAGAAACTCTAATTGGTTACACACCATTGTCAAATCAATTTGAATTTCACAAGAATAGTGATGTGTAATAACAAAAAAAAACTGCAGAATTCCTAAACAACAACAAGTAATTCATTTGAACGAATATTGTCTATATTTAAATTTTTAGCTGATTTGCATTTCAAGCGGGAAGTGAAGGTTAACGAATATACCTAATATCGATATATAATTTAAAAAATGTTAACCTAAGTAACATTAATCTTCTATTAATATATTAAAGCGAAATATCACTTCATCAACATCATCATGATGATGGAATTCAGGATCATTGGCATTCTTTAAAAGAAAAAATTGTAGATGTGATAAATTAATTGTAAAATACACAATGTTCCAATATTATCCCATATGGGGTTGAAATGGAAGAAAGAGGTTAATATGTAAAAATATTAAGAAATGTTTTGCAAAGTAAAACTTATTTTGTTATTACGTTTGCGTTCAAAACTTACTGAAATATGTCCAGTTTTTAATGGATATATGAAATGCGATGCAAAAGGGGGTGAACGTTTATTATAAAATAAAAGTTATAATTATATTTTTTCCTTAGCCATTATAGCCAAACTCAGTATCAAAGTAACTGGTACCCAGTAAGGTGTTCATGAAAATCCACGATCACCTACTGTAGCGTGCAACGAGGCATTAAAGTTTAAAAGCAAAACTAATAGGTATTAGACAGTGGTCGATATTATTTAGAAAACAAAAGACATGAGATATAAGGATAATACACGGTAATTAAATAAATATGAGGAAAAGTATTCATTGTTATAATTATTATAGGTATTTTAAATAATTAAAAATTTGAAGTTGAAAATATTCAATGTCAAACCGCAAATACTCACATAAATTTTATAGACGAGAACAAAGTAAAATTCTCAAATTAATTAGTTTTTTTGTTAATATTTTTTGTCTCATATTAAACGTAGACAATGTAAGATATATGACGAGGGAAGATAATTATATATATTTAAAAATTGTTTTCTTGTGTAAACTGTTTTTGTAATCGTGCATTGTATTTTGGTATCTCGCATTTTTTCTGTAAAATGTGATGTTTTTGTATTCTTAAAAATATAATTTTAATGTCGTCATTTGTTTTTCTTACGTGCCAGTATTGTTTTAACTCTGCAGACGTATTTTTTTAACCTTGTGAAGTCGTATTTACAGTTTTTTTAGTTACATAATATAATTTGCTTATTGAGAAGTCTCTGTGAATAATACAAATAAGTGTTTCTGGAGATTTAAAACCAACATAGGAAAGTTCCGATAAAATTATCGCATATACGCTTTTAGCACCTGGAAACCTTAATAAAAAAATCTAAGTGTTTATTTTTCTAGGTGATAAGTTAGCCTAGAAGACATTGATAAATAACATGATGTGAAAACATATCTTACCTGTCCAAAAACTTCGGCAAACTTCAGACAGAGAAGTGTTGCACAAACGTACAAAAATTGTTTATAACTCATGATTGCACTTTTTGACACAGTTCAAACTAGCATAACTCCACTATCTTACAAAATATTTGTCAATACCGACAATGTCGATGATAAGAATCGGCAGAGAACTGAAGGAAATTATAGTTAATACAATGGAACAAAAAAATAATTCCCACTATTTATAATTTACAATATGAAGGTACATTCACTAAGCTTCACCGTTCCTAGTTATTTAAGGTATCAAAGTCACTATCGATAAATAAATTCGAGTTAAAATAATATTAGGTCAAGCACTATAAACGTCACTTGTATTTATTTTTAAATTTTGAATATTAGTGTTCATTTGTTAAAGTTCGATATTCGATTTCGAATGTGTGTTCGTCGTTCGTACGCGCGTTCTCAACGGGCTGTATAACAAGACTATTTGACATTTGGTCGCCAGTCACGAGTTAGTGAAGCCTCCCTACTCTGCCCGTCTTCCGTCCTTGAACGTAAACAATGTTCTCGATTTATGAATTTGCCGCGGTCTTATTATTTAGTTACCCGTCTGTTGTGTGAATTGACGGATTTTATTAATTAAGTCTTTATTTAGACTTCCTGCAGTTTAGCGGAACAACGCGTTCGATATGGATGGATGTTTACTTATTTTATGAATTGATAAAGAATGTCAGGGTAGGCTTATGTTATAAGTAGCAAGTCGACATTATAATTATGATATACTTAATTGGCAAAGTTGTATGGATGTTCTGTTCGATGTGAATAGCAGATTTCGTCTGGAAATATGCGCAGGGCAAAAAGTTTTTTTATTTGAGATTGTGAGATGAAATAGGCAAAGGTAAGGAGTACGTGGGTATCACGTACTCCTTACCTTTGCCTATTTCTTAATAAAAGGCATTAGGCTACATAACACCATAACCTTTTAATACACAGGGCGGGAGTTGTCCTGTTAAAAAACAAAATAATTTAAAATTAAATCATACTTAATTATTCACATATACTCAATACTTTTGTAAGTAGGTATGTTTTATTTATTTAATTAAAAAATATATCATTAAAAAATATATAAAGCGCAACACTTATAAAAACCCCATATAAATATAATAATGAAAGGGCAGGTCTAGACTACCCCAACCCGACGCGCGGGCATTAGAATTGTTGTAAGTGCATTATAAGAAGTATGTAGTAAAAGTAAAATTCACATTGGTACTATTTAGTTTTTTATTTCATCTGATAGGTAAGGTAGGACTACCTACATGTGTGTTATAACTGAAAACTAGCGTTAGGTGTTCAGCGACACTAGTTGCCAACTCTTTGTTATACAAATACCACTTGGTATATATTGTGCTCTCCGTGTCGTGAATTACCAGCCCGTTCCATCCCGTGGGTGTCGTAAGAGTCAACTAAGGCAGAAAGTCAAGCACACAATATCCACTGCAAGAGAGGGAAAACTCGAAACAAGACCTTATACCAACCCGTCTGGCCAGTGTGGTGTAGTAGGCTAATATCCCTCCGAGTGTATGGACTAGACCCGTGTCCAGCAGTGGGACGTTTATGGGTTGAAATGATGATGATAATATATTGTGCATGTGTACCTATTATATGTGTGTTTTAATCAATGATTCTTTCTTTCTTTGTCTTTGTCTTAACTGGTCGGAATAGAACTAACACCTCATGAGTTACAATTCGGCTACTTACCCAATCGGTTACAACGCTCCTATTATGTATATATGTATTATACATTCCGTATCTCATTAAATAATTATATGACAGATCATACGATATGTAATAATAACTTATAGGTAATATTTCTTCATGTATTTTTCACACGATGCCTCAAATGGTAAATGTTACCTTTGTGCCATCATTACGGCAATTAAGTATACGGCAAGCTTGCCGGATGTGGCGCACGCGCACCTGGTTAATGCAGCTTATGTTATTTATTTATTACGTTACAGAGTTGTGATTAATATGTTATATAATTGTGTTATTGTTTACTTCATATAAACGTTATTTATTACGATTATTAGTCACGGCTTATAGTTTCTTTAGGAAGGGCACAGCGAGATTTACTCTAATTAATATTAGAGTTAAAGCAAGTGAAAGCAAGAAAGGTAGGTCACCATACTAGCGGGCAAACCCGACTGGGAAAGGACATCTACGTTACAGATACACCATCTTTAATTTTTTTTAATGGGTTGGCAACACGCAAGTGATACATCTGGTGTTGCAAGCGTCCATAGTATCCCTGTCCATAGGGCCGTATGCTTGTCCTTAGTCAAGCAGTAGATTTGTAAGGCCTAGAGGCATGATTTTCTATCTAAATGTATTTAGTGTCCGCAAATTGTCTGTTTAATCCCCCGAATCACAAGGCTTAGTTCCCTAGTGCGGACATAGAAACACTAACAAAACAATCATGTTGAAGACATTTTTTTTATTATCACCGTGACATACAAGCACACAGCCTCTCAGATAATAAGCAGTACCCGTAGCTAAAAGATCTTCTAACACTAGATTTTTTTTGTTATAGGTACTGTGGAGCCCCGTCGCCCCGCCCGCCGCCGTCAACCTTTCTCTCTCCTCAGCTCGTACTTAGGGTGGCGTTCGCTTTGCAATACTAAGGTATAATAATGCCAAGCGGATACTCCAGCTAAATCACTTCAATGAAACGATAGGATATTTATCACTGATTTGTCTTTATTGTACTGTAATTCACCGCCACGCTCACAGTGGGACTAGTCCACAAATTAAAAGTCGCACAGCGGACTATGGAGCGAGCTATGCTTGGCGTTTCTTTGAAGGATAAAATTCGCAACGAGGTAATCCGACAAAGAACCAAAGTTACCGACATAGCTCGCAGACTTAGCAAGCTGAAGTGGCAATGGGCTGGTCACATCTGTAGAAGGACCGACGGCCGATGGAGCAGACGTGTCCTAGAGTGGAGACCGCGACTCGGTAAGCGTAAGGTAGGGCGGCCCCCAGCTAGGTGGACCGACGACCTAAAAAGGTCGCTGGGACGGACTGGATGCGGAAGGCGGAGGACCGTGTGCTGTGGCGCGTGTTAGGAGAGGCCTATGTCCAGCAGTGGACTGCGATGGGCTGATTGATTGATTGATTGAATTCACCTACTTAAACATATAACATTGGATCACGACTCCACTACTTGGAAGCATGATCCTGACGCTTCATGATAACTAACCTTCAAGTCATCATAATATGTCAGAACCTTTTATATTCAAATATAATTACATTACTTTTCTAATATGCCAGAGGTTTTACTATGGTCAAATGGCCAGCTAGTGACCACCAATAAATCTCTACAGTACTTAACCCTTGAATAAGGAAAACATATTTAGTTTCTCTTAAATTATAGCATTGTACACCTATACTCACGCACACGCACACTACATCACTGCGTGTAGTTATTTCGCTGAGGACTTCTTTTTTATACTACCTAGGTGGTAAACAAGCATGGCCTGATAGTAACCAGTTACCGCAGCCCACATGGCCGCTTACAATACCAAACGTATCACTTTCGTGTTATCAACCCAAAATAAACACCAGGCTTTTATGATGGAATTTCACAGGGATAGGAAAACATTTCGTTAAAAACGCATCCCCATGAGCTCTGAAAACCTGTACTCTTACACAGGAACACAACGACACCGCTGGGCGTAGTGTGCATTTGGTTGTGGTCTTCTGTAAGGTGGAGGTCCTTCCCTAGTTGAGCTTGATCATACATACATACATACATCTCAACCCATAAACGTTCCACTGCTGGGCACGGGTCTCCTCCATTAATTTGGAAGGATATTAGCCTACTATACCACGCTGGCCAGACGGGTTGGTAAAGGGTTTTGTTTCGAGTTTTCCCTCTCTTGCAGTGGATATTGTCTGCCTGACTTACTCCCTTAGTCGACTCTTACGACACCCACGGGATAGAATGGGGTGATGACATTTGTATTCTTAATCCGTCACCACACGGAGCTTGATCGCTTATATTAAACTTGACTGCCTTGATTGTCTAGTGGCCATCGAGGGTGTGGGTTCGATTCCCACACGGGCAAAAACTTAGTGTGGCCGACAAAGAGTTGTTCTGAGTCTAGGTGTAATTTGTGTCCGTTATTTGTATGTTTATAAAGTCCCCCGCGATACGCGTCTTTTTAAAACAGAAAAAAGGAAAAATAAATACGGAGTATATACCTTCACTATCCGTGTGGTGACGGATTAACCATACAAATGTCACCATCCCCTTCCATCCTGAGGGTGTCGTAAGAGTCGACTAAGGGAGTAAACCAGGCAGACAATATCCACTGCAAGAGAGGGAAAACTCGAAACAAATCCCTATACCAACCCATCTGGCCAGCGTGATATATAGTAGGCTTATATCCCTCCAAATGTATGGGAGGAGACCCGTGCGCAGCAGTGGGACGTTAATGGGTTGAGATGATGATATACCTTCATAGTGGAAGCCTATCCATCTCTGATGTACGCAATCATGAGACGTATAAAAAGCGCATCGAAGTAATTATTCAGAGTCGGGGTCAAGGGTTTATTTAAATCAACTGACACAGTACAATGCTCTTATACCTTGCTACTTAACATTGATAGTCTTTTTTATACTACTTCAGTGGCAAACAAGCATACGGCCCGCCTGATGGTAAGCTTGCAACACCAGAGGTTATTACTTGCGTGTTGCTGTTCCAAAAATCCCTGGATATCAGGGATACTCCAGGGATATTCCTGATATCCAGGGATTTTTGGAACAGCAACACTCAAGTAATAACTTAAAAATCCCTGGATATCAGGGATACTCCTGGGATATTCCAGGGATACTCCTGGGATATCCCTGATATCCAGGGATTTTCGGAATAGCAACACGCAATTAATAACCTCTGATGTTGCAAGCTTACCATCAGGCGGACCGTATGCTTGTTTCATTTAAAGCGCCTAAATGAGCTCTGAAACCCTGTACTCACACACAGGACCACAACTACACCACTGTATGTATTCATTTGGCTGTAGTCTTCTGTAAGGAGAAGACCACAGCCAAATGACCTTTCCCACTCGGGCTAACTCATTAGTTATGGTGCCCTACCTCTTTTAAAATAAAAAAAAACATGCGGGCAGTAACTTTGGGGACTGCCGATAGAAGTGAAAACTAAGTCACTTGTGAATTGTATCATCGAGCTATTAGATTATGATTTTTGAATATGGATATTATAGCCAGGTGCACGTGGTGTATGCTAAACGATCAGCGAGTTAACCCTATAGATGGGTGACCGCATAGTGGTATGTCATCTGAGCGTCTCCGTGCTTCGGAGGGCACGTTAAAAGTCGGTCCCGGCTGTTAACAGTCGTTAGATCACGACAGAGGCCTAATCGCGATCTTAGTAACTCTGTCACCGGGTTGACCACTAACCAAACGATAAGAAGAATATGGAAAGCGTTCGATGAAGATGACGCGAGTTCCATGATTTATGTTTATCCAAAAAGTGCACAACGCGCCTAAAAAAGTTTTCATTTCAAAAAAGTGTACTATTTTAGTGGTGAGTAGAACATCATGGTGCCCTATGGTAACAATTCAACTATAGCTAGCCCTGCATGTATGCTGGTAAATACTATGTAAATGTAGAGCGCGCATCTATTGCGTAAGAGAACGTAAATTCATCCTTGACTTACTGATCGAAAGTCAAGTGAATTAACTATAAATATCTCGGTTTAATAGGAAGACAAAAAAGGAGTTATTCGTAGTTTAATATGTAATTTGTTATAATAATACCTATACCTATATTAACTAACAAACATACTCCAAGATATTTTTGTAATGTCATTCAAAGTTATATGTTATTTTAAATTGCCAACCTAATCATAATAAAAATCAGTGAGCAGAATTTATAATATATAACAACCAGGATTAATAAAGACCATAGATAGTACTTAACCTAGTTATTTCGAATCGTAAGTTAGTTAAATACCCCGCGACACAGGGCTTATTTCCTAAGCTTGAAACTAGGGCTACACTTTTAAATCACAGATTTCACTCCCTGCTCGTTTGAAAAATGAAGTGTCTGTGTAATGAAGTGTGCATAAGCGATTTGTTCCACATTCGCCTCATGAAGTTTTGCCCCACGTAAAAAAATCCGTATTCGCCCTACATTTTATTCCTTTTTAGCCCCAAATATATTACATTTGGGGCTAAAAAGGATTAAAATGTAGGGCGATCGCTTAAACACCGCCGCTGCTAGAGTTGCGTTAACACCCTAAAAAGTGTTTAGAACTAGGTACTATTGCGAAAACCACAAATAAAACTAAAAACCGTATAGGTCAAAGTTCACTTCACGCCTTGAGAAAATAATTAAAGATAATATCGAAGTAGAGCAATACAATTAATAACATTCAATCACTTCTAGTTAGGTACAGTTATCTTCACTCAGATAACTATCACTGTATGGGAATCTTACTAACTTAACTATATAAAAAAATTTAGGTAGCTGTTTGTTACACTATTAAACGGCGATTAGCCAACTGTACAGGACATATTTTAGTGCACAAATGTGTGCGTTAACACAGATAGATTGTTTTTTTCTTTTATTCTCATACTCCGATCAGATGGAAATCCGACACGATCGGAGAAAGATGGCACCACGAAAAATTTTCGCTGTTTTTTTAGAAAATTTTAACCCTTTTATGGACCGAATGTGGAAAAAATTGCAGATCTTTTATTCCGCGCCGATGTTGATGTATTGTATGAATGTATGTTTGACAGCTTCGGTGGTCCAGTGGCCGCAGTATGCGCCTGCTGTGCACAAGGTTGTAGGGTTCGTTTCCCACACAGGACAAAACTTTGTGTGACCCACAAAGAGTTGTTTTGATCTGGGTGTAATTTGTGTCCGTTAATTGTATGTTTGTAACGTCTCCTGCGACACAGAGCTTGTTCTCTAGTGCGGGAGTTGTCTTTTTGACGGGGCGTTATCCGCACTTGGGCCTTTGTACGTGATTTCCTTTTTGGCTATTCCATCCAGCCCAACTTCTTCCAGACAGCCAGCAGGCGACCTAGGAGGCCGCAGGCTTCCGGCAGAGAGCCCGTTTTCTTAAGGGTCTGTGCTCTGTGGTTTTCTACGCTCCTACATTCCAAAAGGACGTGGGCGGGTGTCTCCTCGGCCTTGTCGGGAGTTGTCTTTTTTTAAAAACAAAAGAAAAAAAGGTAAGTATCCCTAGACGTCTAGTTAATGTCCTATGTAACACAGATAACCGATTTAAATCGTTTGATTTCGGAGTGTTTCTGTTACGTCGTCGGTACTTTCGTAGGGCCGTCAAGTACTATTTGCGGAAAGGCAGTTACAGCGATCAATTGATTTATTTTATAATTTAATCAATATCATCATAATACTGACAATATCTGAGCATAAAAGACCGGGTAGCAAAGGCAGAACCGCGGCCAAAATCTAGTTAGCAAATCTATAACATCTGAGAATGCGAATAATCGATAAAACAATTGTCGATCCATATAGGGATCGAGATAGTAAATCGATGTTATCGCGAAGTTTTAGTTACATGATATTTGGATCATTGCGTAATTATTATTGTGTATATACTTCTGGTTTCAAAACAATAGATACTAATGGAACGGAAAGGCTTTTGTTGTTTACAACTAAGGAAACGTTATTTATCCGATTCCGGACTTACCACCATCGATTGTGTTTGTGACGATTTTTGTATGACCGTGGTGGGAAACAATCAAACAGAATGCCCGAATGCTGTAGCCTATGTATCCAGCGTAGGCCGAGTCTAAGTAGTAAAGTGCCTTTTTAACTACTAGTACAGCGCCATCAACAGAAACACTACACTACCTTGTGGTGTTTTTTTTGTTCAAGGAATCGAATAAAAAATTCTACCACAAATAATTTTAACTGGATGAAATTTGGCACACAGATAGATTATGGTCTGGAATAACACATAGGCTACTTTTTGCAGCGATAACCGACATCCACGCGGGCGAAGCCGCGGGCAACAGCTAGTAATATTATAAATGTGAAAGTTTGTAAGAATGTATGGATGGATGGATGGATGTTTGTTACTCTTTCACGTAAAAACTGCTGAACGGATCTGGATGAAATTTGGCACAGAGATAGATTATGGTCTTGAATAACAAATAGGCTACTTTTTACAGCGATAACCGACATCCACGCGGGCGGAGCCGCGGGCAACAGCTAGTTTTAAATACGGTCCAAAAACAAATAAACGTAGGCCCACTAACGATCCGCTGTAGGAGGCAAAAACCAATTAATTCTAACATGTAAGCGAATTATCAAATACTTCTATTGATTAAGAAGGTTTTTAAGAAGGCGGTAATTATAGTGTTACTATAAGACTGGTAGTAAAGCCATCCATACATGGATGTAGTTATAAACTTAAATGGAAAACCAGAATTATCTTTTTTGCTACTGTACTGTAATTGAGACGTATTTTACTTTAAGAGATGAATAAGCCTGTATATATTTAGATAATTATATATAATAGGTTGAATGTAAAGCCAATGCTAGTGGGTATGTTTTATTTATACCTCAAAGTAGGATAAATGAATTGTATTAGTCTGAAGCTAGAGCTGCATTAGCTATTATTCACAGCATTTTACCTGATTAAGGGCGACAGACATGTCGTTAGAATTTCTTCCAAGATATGTGGATTTCGTCATAATTTTTTTTTTTCTTTACTTTTTATTATTTACTTTAGTGATGCGTTTTGATATTTATAAACGTTTACCTGTCAAAGGGATATATCATCCTTGCGTAAAAACGACTACGATATCTGCAATAAACAAATGCAGATAGTAGATCATCTCATATGTATATATAAATTTCACGAAATGAGATTATCGTTGGTACTCCCGATCGAACTCGCACCTCAATTGTAACACGTGGGATACTTTTCTTTTCGAAGCCATAGCTCAGTTGCCCGAATTGCTACTTTTTATGGTTACGTAGTAGCTTTGGATGAATAAGGGTTTTTCCTTATTCTGAATCACAAATAGGTAAAAACTATTAGATTACTTAAGATATACCACGGTGTGGTTTTCGTGAATCATTAATATTATTTTCTCGAACTACTTATTAGTCACATTTTTTTTCTTAAATTGTTAGTCATATTGGGAAAAAGAATTTCGTTTATAAGGCTCACTACTTTTTATTAATAAATTATCCGTTTAGTTTTGATTCGGTGATTTCTCCAATAATCACGCACATTTCAAAAAATCTGGGTGAAAACATATTTCATTATTATCATCATCACCTCGCTCAAAAGACAAAGCCTCTCCACTGCTGGACAAAGCCTCCACCCAAGGATTTCCACAACTCTAGATCCTGAGCCGACTTAAAACATATTTATTTCAATCTAAATGAAAGAACTCATAACAAAGACAATGCTGTCTTTGTTATGAGTTCTTTCATTTAGATTGCACAGTCACACCACAGTGTGTTCTGTGCACACAGCCCTGTTCCAAAATGGGGATAAGATATCCTTTGAATACCATTTATTAGATACAATATTGCAACCATTCTTCTCCTAAGTGTACTTAGTGTCATCTATAATTTAATTTGACAGAAACGCCCACACGCCAATTGCCTTCAGAAGAATGAAAATAGATATAAGCACATAACTGTACATATATTAAAATTTTGCATAAAGGATTCTTAAACGATGTAATATTAAGTGCTTAATCTGTAGACAAAGCCACGTACTTTTCCTAGTTTCACTAGTCTTATCAATGAGCATTGTAAGCATCTGTGTATTCGTTACCTAAGGTCATTGTGTCAAGTAAGATGTCAAAAAAAATTGAAATTTTATAATCGGTCGAGTAGTTTTTGAGTTTATTTGTTACATACAAATCTTTCATCCTTTAGTGTAGATCTAGGTAGATATAGATGAAGTACAAAAGATACTAACTAAGTATCCTAAGATTAAAAAAGTGGCCTGAGTTTGCTAGTCTTTCACTTGACTCTACACTTTGTTCGGTATAAAGATACCTTGGTGTCGAGGATTCCTAGACAAATGGAAACTAATTGCGCTGCGTCTCCATGAAAAACCACATTCCCTAATATTTACCTACTTGTTTAGTTGAACGGATACAAAATACATACACAACGCCTACAAGCAATCTTCGAGGAAAAGAAAACTGTATAGTATATTAATAAAATTAAAAGGAAAACTATCACAGCTAAGTAGACTTCACAAGTTTACGAGTAATAGCCGATTAACTTATAAAATGTTATTAGTTAAGTTAAAATTAGATATTGGGTCTTGAATCAAGTCTCCTGTAATATAGAAATCTGTAACTGTACCTTTCTATATAATTATAATTTCCCGTATTTGTTGCGTACTTACATAAAAAAATCACGAAATGAGTCTGATTTTTGTAATTTTCATAGTCAGTAATAGATGTAGGGGTAGGATTACCTGACTATATTAAAATAATCAGTAGGTTAGGTTAGAACTGCGTTCTACGTCTTCCACCTTGTTCCCCGCGACCCTTTTAATGCGACTTAGTTCAAAACTTTTACCAAAATTGTTACCATTGTCCTATGTTTTCTAAAGTCATGAATGGTGAAACCATAGATACCTTATTCTTAGTCCGCATTATTGGGAATGGCAATTTCGGAACCCTACATTGTGTGTGACCGTGAATATATAATGCTTTTGTAAAGAATAAGCCAATAAACCTTTGACACACTGTCCCAAGTATTCTCAAGTATACCTTAAAAGGCATGGACACGGTCACCTATGGGGTCATCCCACGCTGACGCAGTCGCCTCACTACACGTCACAGTGAAGTGTTCGCGTGACTATTATTGCGACATTCAAAGGGCAATATTATATTATAAAATGATTTTGTAATCGAGACGTTTTCAAGTGACATCTTAAAAAGAGAATAGTAGCTGTAGGCAATAAAATCATCCATCCTTTTGTAAAAGGTCAAGAATGAAGTCATGAAAACTCATACATGTTCGTCCGCTTGAGCCTTTCCTTAATTTCCTTTTTCCAACCATTTTTGAGCTGATTAGCTCCATGTGAGACAACTGCGGATTTGTTAATAATATTATTATATTCTACAAGCTTCTGCCCGCGGCTTCACCCGCCCGTAAGATCCCTGGGGTACCGAGTTTTTTTCCGGGATAAAAAGTATTCCAGACTATTATCTATATGCAAAATTTTATCCAGATCCGTTTAGTAATTTTGCGTGTAAGAGTAACAAACAAACATCCACACATCCTAACAAACTTTCGCGTTTATAATATTACCCTATCTCTGTGCCAAATTTAATCCAGATCCGTTCAGTAGTTTTTGCGTGAAAGAGTAACAAACATACATAATATCAGTAGGATACTTTTAAATGAACGTAAACGGCGCCGCCGCAGTTTTGATCACAGTACGTAAATAAGATATCAATAGCGACCAGCTTCTTGTTAATTTTCAGTGAGAGACATATCTAATAGATATTTACCTTAACACAGCGTTTTTATGTAACTGAAAGTGCATTATCATTGTTACGAAAAACCTTGATTTTGATAAGTTCGTGCGTAGAAATCATTCTTACGCACGACTTGTGCGAAATGCATCAAATCACTATATCTGCAATATTGTGAAAGTAGGCCAACACTGCAAAACCAATGTTTGATCAAATGCTGATTGTATCACGCGCACAATACACCTACCCGCTGCGCCTTTGCCAAACAAACAGACAATCATCGTGCATCGGTGTTATTGATTTATTTAGGAATGGAGCTAAACTATGCTTAGCTTTAACTAAGCTCTTGGTGATCGAGGATTACATATACAACGTATAAGTGCTATCTCAAAGCCGCGACTCTCATTTAGAATCAAATAAGGTTGAAGAATAAACTTACTGCCAAGATTTGCCCAAGAGACTATATAGCGTGCAGTTCTAAAGAAATTATAAGGTTTTTAAAGGGTCAGCAACGCGCGAGTGATACCCCTGGTGTTTCAAGCGTCCATAGGCTACGGTAACTGCTTACCATCAGGCGGGCCGTACGCTTGTATGCCTCCTAAATAAAACGTGATCAGAGAAACACTTTGGAATGCGAAGCTAGATATTTTCATTTCATTTACTTGATAGATAATCATTACTATATCTGCCTGCTGTCAAATTATCTATATAAATAGTGTATATAGCAAATATTGGATCGGCAACTGTGAGATGCTCTATCTATTATTAAAGTATAAATTAAAGTATAGATAGTAATCTATACTTTAATTTTATAAAGCTGAAGAGATTGTTTGTTTGGTGGAACGCGCTAATCTCAGAAAGTACTGGTTCGATTAGAAAAAATCTTTTTTTGTTGAATAGTGCATTTATCCAGGCAGGCTATAGGCTATATAACATCACGCTATGATCAATAGGAGCAGAGCAGTAGTGAGATATGTTGCAAAATCGGGGAAAGTATTCCAAATTACCACGCGGACGAAGACGCGGGCGACCTTTACTACATAATATAAGCACAGTGTAAAGAACCCAAAAAAGAGTCTATATACTGTGATATAAGCGTGAAGCGTGTGTGTCTGTGTATGTAGATGAATACTTACAGTTATTATTATCAGTAGAATCAATGAACAAAGCCTGCACTGTTGACAGGTGATTACAATCAGTATACATCGACGGTAGACGCCTCAGGGCTGACGGCAACAAGACAAGCCGGTGATTAGCTAATGGTTTAGTGACAGCCGATGGCTAAGATGTGTTGCATTACATCTTAAATAGATGGCTTGTTTGTATTATATTGTAAGACTAGTAGGATTAACTTAAAGAAAGAAAAAAAGAAAGAAACGTTTATTGCTACAATAAGAGACATTTAACATGTGAAAGTAGAGGAAATATTATACATAATATATAAACTAAAAAATTAAGAAACTATCCTAAACTAAACATAAAACAAAGTGCATGTGTCTCATAATTGTAGCAATCAGGTGTCCAGTTCAGCATTAGTCAGATCTTCGGGACCTGACGCTGGTTTTCGACTGGAACCTGTTTTATACATAGGTATAATTAATTATTTGCCATTAGCTTATTTAAATAATTATTGTGTATGTAAAGCTTGCACGTTTGCGGTTGATCACGATCGATATAGATACGGTATCAGGACATTGAGCGGTCTTTCTTACTTTTTTATACAGCTTAGGTGGTGTAGTGTATGCGTTAAAGCATACATACGCTGTCTCGTGCGTCTATATTGGCTGTATTGGTGTGTTTAACGTCACTATGACAGTTGCACAAAAGGGAGCAGTGAGCTGGGTGAGTGAGCTTTAAAACCGATTACCAAGTATAGGGCATTGTCGAGCCAGTGTGATAACGTGAGTAAATAACAAACCCTACAGGTGGCAATCCTTTTAGCATGATAAGTGGTCGCCGTCCGAAAACTTTACCAACAGAGTTTCATAATAAGAAAACGTTTATTTTATAAAAACGCAGTTCTAAATAAGCACTGGCTAACAACTACACCACTCTGTGTAGTTATTTGTATGTAAGGAAAAAACAGGGTACTTGGGTGGCAAACAAGCATGCGGCCGTATCGTATTTAGGCGCTTAAATGAGCGCTGGAGACCTGTACTCACACACATTAACACAACTACACCGCTGTGTGTAGTTCTTGGGCTGTGGTCGTCTGTACGGTTGAGGTCCTTCCATAGTGCCCTACCTCTCTTTTTTATTTTTTAAAGATTCCTATGCTTGGATACAAGCTCCTGTGTTGCAGGGGAATTCTTAATTCACGGACTCAACGTACACCCATACGAAACAAACAGAATTAGTCTCGCTTCAAACACGTACCAACGGGTAACTACAGATAAATGTTTTGTATGATTGATTAAGAAATGTACGCGCAATCGAGAGACCTAGATGTCCACTGCTGCACTGTTTCTATTGAGAAATAACTCATAATATGCAAAACTTTCCCACGATTGTAACCAGTGAGGAGAAGTAGAATGATTACCTACTATACGTCTAAGTATTGTATTACGATATTTCATATTTAAATCTTTTTTCCGTCGTCCAAAATTCAAAATTTCATACAATAAAGCACATTTAAGGAAACGTTACCAACTTTTCGTTGCTTATAAACCTTATTTGAGCTTTCAAACTCATTTCAGTACCAAATTTTTCTAATCGGGCCAGCCATTCTCAATTAGATTAGAATTTTGTCCAGAAAAACATACCTAAACTTCTATTCTAAGCCTTATCCCATCATCTGGGGTCGGCTCTCCTTGTCTACCTTTTCCACTTATTTTTATCCCGCGCAGTCATCGCATTTATCCCTTTATACTTAAGGTCTTTTTGGATCGTTGTTAGCCAGGTGGCCGGCCGCCGTCTCCCACGACGTCTATATTTTGTTGTCGGCTGGTTCAGGACTACTCGCACCATGTGGTTTTCAGGGCGGCAGAGTTCACAGTCCACATGAATATAATATTTAAAAATATCTTCGGACTACTCACGCTCAGCTAAGGTGATAAAAAATGTGAGACTGCCTTGGCGGTCCAGTGGCCGCTGTATGCGCCTGCTGTGTACGAGGTCGTGGGTTCAATTCCCAGTCAGGACAACACTTTGTGTGACCTAAAAAGAGTTGTTCTGAGTCTGGGTGTAATTTGTGTCCGTTAATTGTATGTTTGTAAAGTCCCCCGCGACACAGAGCTTATTCTCTAGTTCGGGAGTTGTCTTAAAAAAAATGTGCAGAATATATATAACAAGAGCAACATTTTATTTACTTATATACATACACTAGGGGTCGCCCGCTACTTCGTCCGCGTGGTAAATTAAAATATTTTCCCCGATTTTGCAACATGTCTCACTACTGGTCCGCTCTTATTGATCATAGCGTGATGTTATATAGCCTATAGCCTTCATGAATAAATGCACTATTCAACAACAAAAAAAAATTCTACTTCTCTTCGAACTTTCTGAGATTAGCGCGTTCAACCAAACAAACAAACTCTTCACCTTTATAATATTAGTATAGATAAGAATAATTTTACTATTAGTTACATGATAAACGAAGTAAAGTTTGAACAAGAATAAGTCGATAATAAGACTTAAGTTCTATGTGATGATTTAATGTTGCTAATTATACATGAGTACCCAATGAAAACGAGAATAAATTCATTCTCAATACACGATCGTAGACGATTTGACTTTTGGGGAGTCCGTGGCTACGACGCGTAACCGGTGCCGACAGGGAGCCGGTCTCAATTCCCTGTCACCAGATATAAGATATGATTTATGTTAAATCGGATTCGTTAGTAATTATGGATTAAGTATAGGTATTGAGAAAAGAGTTCCCAAGAGAACTTCTCTTGACAGTGAAAGTAAATACATAGTTACTATTCTATAAAAATCATAGATTATCATCACCATCTATCTTTTACGAATATTAACAATCGAATCCACACCCAAAAGTTACCCAACACACTGGAATTCCATTCGGTTATCTAAACTATACACTGCATTTAACTAATGTTCCTCAGTATGCAAAATAACAATACGATTACCATCTGAGATGTAAACACACCGCGCTAACCGGTCTTTAGTTACAGCGACGAGTTATGGTATGTATGTAACATGTATATAAACAATGTACGTGTGAATTTACTCACCATAAATGTAGTTTGGTCATACGACATAGGGCTGTCCCAAAAGAAGAAATATTTTAGGAGAGCTTACACAAGCTCCCAAACAAGGCACAGTCTCTGCATTAGCAGTCAAATAACTAGTAAATTTCTTTCCACGTACGATTAGGCTGTGGAATGAGCTCCCTGCCAAGCTTTACCCAAGAGACTATAGCATGGAGTTCTTCAAGAAAGGAGTTATAAGATTTTTAAAGGGTCGGCAACGCCTGAGTGACACCCCTGGTGTTGCATACGTCCATAGGCTACGGAAACTGCTTACTATCAGGCGGGCCGTATGCTTGTTTGCCATCTTGGTAGTATAAAAAAAATAGGCCATCTCATCCCAAACAAGGCACAGTCTCTGCATTAGCAGTCAAATAACTGGTAAATAAGCGGTGGTGGCCGAGTGGGTAAGTAACCGACTTGCACGCAAGAGGTGCGAGTTCGATCCCGGGTGGCATTGTGAATTTCACTTTGTGGAGTTTATATGTTAGTACATATAAACTTCACAAAGTTCACCATCACAAAGTTGCCCCTGTTGCTGAAAGGTTAAAGAGCAGCGCCTGAAGACCACATGGTGCGAGTAACCCAGAAACAGACTGCCTTGGTGGTCCAGTGGCCGCAGTATGCGCCTGCTGTACACGAGGTTGTGGGTTCGATTCCCACACAGGACAAAACTTTGTGTGACCCATAAATTGAACATAAAGAGTTGTTCTGAGTCTGGATGTAATTTTTCTCCGTTAATTGTATGTTTGTAAAGTCCCCCGCGACACAGAGCTTGTTCTCTAGTGCGGGAGTTGTCTTTTAAAGAAAAAAAAACAGCCGACAGCAAATAGACGCCGTGGAAGACCGCCTGCCACCTGGCTAACAACGATCCAAAATGACCTTAAAGATAAAAGGTTAGACCCCGCGACTGCGCGGGATAGAAATAAGTGGACAAGGCAGACAAGGAGAGCCGATCCCAGATGATGGGATAAGGTTTATAATAGAAGAAGAAGAAGAATCAAATGATTCACCATCTGTTAACAGTGAAGGAAAACATCATGAGGAAACCCACATGTCTTAGAAGAAATTCTAAAGACATGTCTGATTCACCTACCCTTATTAGGCCAGCGTGTGTGAATTAAGGCACGAACCCTCTCTCTTGATAAAGGAGAAGATGCCCGTGCCCAGCAGTAGACATATATTATATGGGTTGCTATTATAATTCTTTTTTTAAAATTTTTAATTGCTAAATATACTCATATTATTTTTAGACTATCTATTCTGGCTGTGGTGTTCGTTAATTGTATGTTTGTAAAGTCCCCCGCGACACAGGCACAGATTACTTAATAGTTACTAACACAGGGCTAGTTCTCTAGTGCGCAAGTTGTCTTGAAACACCTAAATCTATACTAATATTATAAAGCTGAAGAGTTTGTTTGTTTGTTTGGTTGAACGCGCTAATCTCAGAAAGTACTGGTTCGATTAGAAAAAAACTTTTTTGTTGAATAGTGCATTTATCCAGGAAGGCTATAGTCTGTATAACATCACGCTATGATCAATAGGAGCGGAGCAGTAGTGAGATTTGTTGCAAAATTGGGAAAAATATTCCAAATTACCACGCGAACGAAGTCGCGGGCGACCCCTAGTAATGTAATAAAGTAGGCAGAGGTTTGGTCGTGTCTCTCTCTATCATTGCCAAAGTCAATGAGCGACTCCGATTATTCGCAATAACATATTGTTGTTAGTAAAAGGTTCAATATAAAATAACAAATAATGCAACATACCTATGTAACTGTTTAAGATAATAAATTAAATTGTAATTCTAAGACAGGATGTATGTAATTTATTTAATTGTACCTATTTTAGTTGTTATGGGGTTTTTTTTTATATTTTTTGTATTGTATGAGAACCAAAGTAATACCTAACCGTGCTTATTGTGTGTAAATGACATTTTTTGTTTAAAAAGTTTATTTTATTTTTCTCAAATTAGATAGGTTTGTTATTGTAGGTTTTTAGATAACAAAAGTTTTTTTTAGATATAGCTCATCACCAGATTTGGACCAACTATCAATATCCGACATAATTTTGAATCGAATTGACTGCCTTGGTGGTCCAGTGGGCGCAGTATGCGCCTGCTTCTTCTTATCGTTTGGTTAGTGGTCAACCTGGTGACAGAGTTATTTAGATCGCCCATATTTAGGCCCCTGTCGTGATCTAACGACTGTTTACAGTCGGGACCGACTTTTAACGTGCCCTCCGAAGCACGGAGACGCCTGCTGTGCACGAGGTTGTGGGTTCGATTCCCACACAGGGACAAAACTTTGTGTGACCCACAAAGAGTTGTTCTGAGTCTGGGTGTAATTTGTGTCCGTTTATTGTATGTTTGTAAAGTCCCCCGCGATACAGAGCTTGTTCTCTAGTGCGGGAGTTGTCTTTTAAAAAAAGATAAAGATAAAAAGATATCATAGGTCATCACCAACGTTGTGGCATGTTTTTTTATTCAACCGATTTGGACAAACTATCAATATCCTAAATAATTATAATAATATCAATATTGTCCGCTAGCCTTCTATATTAGTGTTCCCAGGGTTCAGTTATGTTGAGGAATATTGTGACATCCTATAAAATATAGTTTTCTAATATTTCATATATTTTCTTTTTAACTTAAAAATATATATTAGCTATGTCATCATCATCCTATGGCGGTCCACTGCTGGCCATAAGCCTTTTCAAGTGTACGTCACTTGGGATGATCCTTGTGTCTAGCGATAAGTTGTGTAAATAGTATTTAAAATTCAACTAAGTACTTAGATATCTTCTTCTTCTTCCTCGCCATATCCCGAAGGAAGAAGAAGTATGTATGTATGTAAGTTATGGACGGCTTTCTTAATCAGACGGCGCCTCTTCTGCTGGTTACTTGTATCGTCCACTGTAAGGGACATACTCTTCATGTCCTTTTGGACAGTCGTTAGCCAGGTCACTAAGGGTCTTCCTTTTTATCGTTTTCGTGTTGTCGAAACTAAGTACCTAGATATGTTTGATATAAATAAAATACAATGTTTTAAACAACATAAAATAAAAACCTATCTTCATCTTTTATAGCATTCCTGTAAAAGTAAAAAAACACAAATTTAAACAAATTATACAGATAACTTAGTCTTAATTTCTATTGATTACCAATTTATAATGGAATTCACAAAAAATCTAACCATTAAAATTTTCGCATAACTAATTTAATTTCACAAACAAAGGGCGATGATGCAAATAGGGTGTCCATCAGTTATCGGGACACGGATCTCTGCAGAACAAAACAAATGGTTTGTTTCTTAACATCCGCACCGAATTTGAGGTCACCCGAATCCGTATAATGGAACAATTAAAGTGTTGTGCAAAAGATTGACAATAACACTAGGTACACCACGCGATTGACCTTTTGCGGGAAAAAATTTGAACTATTTACATTATGACCTACTTCGTTTGTAAGTTCATGAGTCAGATCATTTTGCGAATCGATTTTTGAAGGTTTTATATCCTTTAGAACTGATCTAAAGTAACTATGGTTATAGGTGTATATTTGTTGAAACTTTTTGATTAGAGGTATTCCTCGAAGCGCTACCATTTTGAAGCGCACCTAATGAAGCGCTCCTTTTTTATTCCTCGGAGCGCACCTTTTAGGAGCGCTCACGATAGCAATATATAATATTAACAATGCAATTTCTCCTAAAAGGTGCGCTCCGAGGAATAAAAAAGGAGCGCTTCATTAGGCGCGCTTCAAAATGGTAGCGCTTCGAGGAATACCTCGTTGATTACGATATTCTGTTTCATGACGGCTCTTATGCCTACACGCTAAGATTTAGATCTCCTAAAATATGGTGATCTTCTTTTTACCAGTAGGGTTTGCAGGTAAGTAAGCTAATATTGATACTCAGATATCATGATTAAAAAGCGATGTAGGCAGCAAACTACTGCTACAGTCTTCAATAGTGCTAATCTCTGATAGCTATTGTCAAAAGTAAAGTAATTAATGTTTTCTGTCTGATACCTTAAGGCCGTTTATTAAAAACGTCCCCATGTTAAGTGGTTAACTCAGCCAGTAATATTACCGTATGCTTATATACATATTTTTATTATAAAATGGCGTTTGAATGACTACTTTAAGCACTTAAGTCTACTAATTATTTAATAATTACCTTAGTATAATAATTACTAACAAAAACAAAATTTATTAGCTAGGTATACAATAAGAGTTATAAAAATCTTGATTTAAAACAATCGCTACCACACTTGCTTGAACAATGTAATGCGATACTGGATAAATATTGTTCGCATTCACACATTTAACCTTACGCTGAGGTCGAAGTTGTGATCAAAAAAATGTATTTTTCTTGTTTATTAATTACTTAAAACTCACACAACATCTGTAATGATTTTCAGTTGACATTGTAGAAGTACGTACACACGTAGGTAATAATAAAATTGTACGTTTAATTTAGTGAAGTTCATTTGAGAAGTTTGTACTTTGAATTGTGAAGAATATTATATTTTGCTAAGTTTCTAATTTCACATGTTCATCACACCAAAAAGGTCTAAAAAAGACTTATAATATGCTATTTAACCGCTTATGTAACTTAATGTAACCCATACTACATATTATTATGTATGAACTGTTCCTAAGATTGTTAAAATTAAAATAATATGTCTCAGGGTCAGCAATGCGTATCTATATAACTTATATTAAAAGAAAGATCTAGTTTCCAGATATCCTAGTCAAATTCAAGCTCATCCACAATTTAAAAAAACTAAATTTTTACAGAGCCACAAGCATGCTGATTTCCTAACTGTTTTTTACGTTGTTTCAAATCATTGGTTCATGCCGTGGGATCGAACTTGTACCTTAGCCGTGGGAGACAAACAATTATACCACTTGACTATCACAACAAGATCAGTACAATATACTTAACAATTTGTGTAATAATTTTGCAACATTTTGTCAGCCTCTGTCTCACAATGTGTTTAGATAACTCGTCACCTTTAAACATCGCAAGAAACTGTTTATTTTCGCTTAAGCCTAACATTTAGTCAAATCCGGTTGAATATACCATTCTCCCTTATGTACTTAATACTTTTGTGAACATTACTATTTATATCGGTACTTAGATTTATTTGTTTAATTTTATGAATTTGCCACTATCCTACTATTCCATAGTATATCACCGAATTACCCCTAGCGTGTTTTATTAAAATACTGTATACGGTGTCATAATCAACTGCAGACAATTCCATAAATGTTACCCTAATTAGTATTTTTCCTCGAAAAATATTTTGCCAAAAAGCGTATTACCTAATAAAACAGTAGTAATGTGAAGCGTGAGATGTAAGTTAATCTACGTGAACCGGGAGCAGAAGGAATGAATCTGCAATTTATGTATTCCAGTCCGTAAATAATATCAAAGATTTTAAATACTTAATCAAAAATTCTTACTAATGAGCAATGAATTATATTTTTCTGAATACAAATTATTTTTATTTTATCTAATATATAAAAATGAATCGCTGAATGTGTTGCTAAGCGCAAATCTCGAGAACAGCTGAACCGATTTCGCCTATTTCTTTTTTTGCTATGTTCGTTATTGTCAGGAGAAGGTTCGTATCTAAAAAAAATAAGAACGTTGAGCTGAAAATAGTTTAACCTGGGCGAAGTCAGCGTGTCACTCAACGGCCTAGCCTTTCAATTAATCTATCTCTATCTATCCAATCTTTTAATTAATACGCTTGGTGTCTATTCACACACAAAGCATATTATATTAATTAAAATATTAAGACTAATTAACGATCTTGGTCACCCTACCTTATTGACCCTGACTAACACCTGATTTACAAGCGATGTCCTGAAATAAATCGCATCCGACTTTTGTTCTATTACTAATTAAATTAATACTAGCTCAAGAACCGCTAAGCTAGATTTAGCCTTCGCAATTGCAACAAGATGGTGACTAGAAACCGACCCGACTGCGTTCACCCGTTAACCTTTTTTTGTTCCAAATGCTTTCCTTCGTGACTAAGTACGCCTCTCCTCTATATAAAATAGTTTCTATTTTACATAATTAAAAAGAAATAGATATCTTTTGTAACTTTTTAATCTTTCTCATGCAAACGTAAAAGGATATAAGATACCTTAAACAGTTTTGTTTTCTTTATTAGACTTTAGATTGTACATAAATAGCAAATATTTGCGAAGGATTTTTACACTCGGGACAAATATTTATGTATCACACAAATCTTTGTCGTGTGTGGAATTGAAACCCACAACACTCGATGCGGTGTTAGTGACGAAGTGATCGTGTGTGGAATTGAAACCCACAACACTCGATGCGGTGTTAGTGACGAAGTGATCACCTTAACCACTGAACCACACGTGTATTCAATATATAGACAGACTCGGCACAACTATCTTTAAGCCAAACAAAATGTCTATTCTCAGTGTGGTAAGATAACCTGAGCCTCTAGACAAATGGCATAACAAATGTATGGGATTTGACGTAAGTCTACGATATAATGTCGTAAAATTACGTTAAATCCCATACATTTGCTTTTTTGACTTTTCGATTCGACTATCGCTTATGCCACTTGTCTTGAGGGGCTGCTCCGCTGCGCCCATACTTTCATTTGAAATTAAATTGACAGAATTCTGGGGTATTCCTCGAAGCGCACCCATTAAACGCACTATACAGGAGCGGTAACGAAAGAAATTAAAAATATACCGCACCTGAATGGTGCGGTTCGAGGAATACTTTAGGTGTGTGTCGATAGGTGCGTTTCAAAATGGGTGCGCTTCGAGGAATACCCCAGAATTCTGACACATATTTTTAAACGGTAGGTATAGATTTTTTTTATACTACTTGTTTGGCAAACAAGCATACGGCCCGCCTGATGCTAATCAGTTACCGTAGCCTATGGACGCTTGCATTACCAGAGGTATCACTTGCGTGTTGCCAACCCATTTCTTTACACCAAGGCTTTAAGATAGGAGTATCTCTGGGATATGAATACGTTTCATTCAAAACGCATCCCTAAATGAGCGCTGGAGACCTGTACCTATCTAAATTCACACACAGGAACACCACTACACCGCTGTATGTAGTTATTTAGCTGTGGTCTTTTGTAAGGTGGAGGTCCTTTCCCAGTCGGGCTTGCTCACTATAGTATGGTGCCCTACCTCTCTCTTAAACGGGTAAACTTTAAAATGTTTCAGTAGTTTATTTTATTAACATTCTTACCTTGAATTTTAGCCGACGCGTCACTAGATAAAACAAATAAATCTGCGAGAATCCAACGGCTGCGTTTAAACAATGCGGCACAACAATGAGTTCGATTCCCGGTCAAGGTAACACGTCACTTAAACAGATAAAAATGGATGACTTCGTTGTGATATATGAACATGGTTTATTTAAGTACATGGATTTATGTTCGCCATTATTTTTAGCACCCGGTGCTAATGTTAGGTGTCACCTTTACGATTTGTTTGTATTCCTTCCTTATGCTTGATTGGAAGGATGTCATAATTTACTTGTATGACACTTCTGTTTCCAAACGATCAGGCATATTTGCCATAAATAATAGATGGTAAGTACTGTAGAGGTTTATTAGTGGTCATGAGCTGGCCGTATGCCAATAGTAAAACCTCTGGCGTTTTATAAAAGTAAATGGGATTATATATATATATTTTTTTTGTTTTTATTTTTTAGTAACAATTTTTCTTAATTCTTAATAATTAATCTTATTTAAATGTACTTTACTATAATATACACAAAAATAACTTAAAATAACATTCTTAACACAAAATCTGAAATTAATTATAAAATATTAATATAACCATACTTAGTGATAATACAAATAAAATAACATAGGAATTCAAAATACATTGAAGGAAAAAAAAACAATAATCAAACAATATAAATAAAAAAGACTGCCATGAGATACCATTCTAACTTAAAACTTAAAATCATCGACAGAATAATAGCACCCTTCCAGCAAAAGCTTTTGTAGCCTACTCTTAAATATATTTGGTCTTTCAATGGTTTTCATGGCAATAGGCAAAGAATTATATTATAATTTAATCGCCTGATACCGACAGCCATGTTTCACAACATTTAATTTAAAGTTTGACGAAGAAGAATGACTGGAGGGTTGTCAAAGTGAGTCAGTCAGTCTTCGGTAATGGTCGGGCTTCGATGAAGTAAAGACGTGATCTGATGTGAATAATTATAAGTAGGCAAAAGTCTAATCTTCTTGGGGTGCTATCTTCTTAATGAAGGTCGGCGATCATCAAGACAATTTGGACCTTTGATACAGCAGCTCTGAATAGAGAACGGGTGCTCTTGTTGTACCACTGGCGTAAGTTTTTTAGCCAGGATATTCTATCCTACCAACACTGCGTTTACCCTGTATCTTTCCCTGAATTATGAGTTGTAAAAACTGTTAAGTATTTGGGATTACTCATAATGTGCCCGAGATATTCCAATTTCCTAACTTTCACTGTCTGTGATATTTCCAGTTTCTTATGCATACTTTCCAGCACCATTTCGTTCCTTATTTTGTCTCAAAAGTCTAATAAACAAGTTCAATATTTAACAATCTGCGTTTTCTTGACGAAAGTGATAAAGCGCCCCTCGCTCGGCATCGTCGTACCGAGCTAGCAGGCCGAGCGTACGCCACCTGAAGTACGAGCTGAAGAAGAAGAAAGGTTGCTGATGGCGGCGGCGGCGGCGGGGCGTCACAGTACCCACCTAATAACAATCTATCATTATATTCTCTATCTGAGAATGAGTTTCCTCTTCTCAGTCGTGACATTCGGTGTTTCACTTTTCTAAGTTAATGACTTGAAAAGTGAAACACCGAATGTCATGCACCCCCTCTTTTCTATTAAGAGAGCTAAGCGGTCGAATGTAGGTTGGTGGATCGGACACATGCAATTAAAATTTCTTCTAAGACATACATCACGATGCTTTGCTTCACTGTTAGCAAATTCCAATGTATTAAAATAGTAATAAATTCTACAAAATAAAATTCATATTGTTACTGCGGGGATCGAACACAAATCTTTTGTATATTAATCGGTTACTTTCCACTCGACTACCACCGCGGGTCCTCTGCACCGCTTTCATTTTCCATGTTATACTAAACACCGAAAAACCTCACATACTACACTATGGGATGAAAGCTGGCACCTTCTACGCCTTACCCTGTTGAAGACAAGCTGGCGCCTTGAATCTCTCTCTTTCTCTGCAATCAAGCGGGCAGTATGCTTGTTTGCCACCTAATTACACAGTATCAAAAATAGTGACCTCAGCATAGCAGTCATATGTACTCGACATTAACATTGATATACCTAATAAACCAACCAATTTATAAATAACTAGTGAATAGTAACCGATATAAGTGGCTCAAGTGTACTACACGCAACAAGAAACAAGTACCATTAATGGGTCATTTTTTGTGCCATTACAACATACTTTGGGAACATCCTTCAGTTTTAGATTATAATCCATATTATGGCCATGATCTCTGTTTATTTATACGATGGCAATTTCCTAATAGCAGAGTTAACACTCACGTGTACGATGCAATGTATTATTTTATAATCATAGACAAAGCGAAGCATCAGGCAAGTTTTGAAAATTGTATTAAATATATTCATTTATCCTAAGGCTGGCCTTTACTTGGGTAAACGTATTAGCCTTGCGATCCAGCGCAGCGTGGCAATGTGGCCAGTCTTTTGGGCACCTTTCCTCGGAACTGCAACCTCAATCAGATATTTTAGTTATAGGTTATTAATACCTTTAAATACTTTTTTTTCCTTTGCCTCGGTGTTCCAGTGGCCGCAGTATGCGCCTGCTGTGCTCAAGGTTGTGGGTTCGATTCCCACACAGGACAAAACTTTGTGTGACCCACAAAGAATTGTTCTGAGTCTGGGTGTAATTTGTGTCTGTTAATTGTATGTTTGTAAAGTCCCCGCGACACAGAGCTTGTTCTCTAGTGCGGTAGTTGTCTTTAGGTAGTTTAGGTTAAGTTACTTTTATTTGTGTAATATTTTTATTTTTTTCATAAGATCAAGAATAATTATTAAAATAAAAGTAACTTAACCTAAACTAGATACTTACAAGAAATCAGATATTGTATTTAAAGATATTTTTTACCTATAAATAAAATATATATTATTGAGGTCGCAATTCAAAAATAAGTCAACGTCTTCAGTCTACTCAAGACGAAGATTTATTTTTGTGTGTTGTTATAATTATATACCTATTTAAACACTTGAAATTGGTACAGCTAGTCTACATTAATTATCGGCTGTTACGAACAGAGATGTCGAAAAAAGGAAATTGTGTCTTGTATATGTACCATTTTCTTAACATTTTCAGTGTTTCTATTAGTCTGTTAATATAAAATCTCCTATTAGACTGAGTATAAATCTATTCAAATACTACATACACTAATCCAACAGTGTAGTCACTTACATCCCCGTCCTAAATGGGTGCATTAATAATAAAAATCATTTTCATCTCAACCCATAAATGTCCCACTGCTGGGCACGGGTCTCCTCCACACACTTGAAGGGATATTAGCCTACTATACCACGCTGGCCAGACGGGTTGGTATAGGGTTTTGTTTCGAGTTTTCCCTCTCTTGCAGTGGATATGGTCTGCCTGACTTATGGTCCGCGTGGTAATTTGGAATATTTTCCCCGATTTTGCAACATATCTCACTACTGTTCCGCTCCTATTGATCATTGCGTGATGTTATATAGCCATGTTATATAGCATAGTTAAATGTACTATTCAACAAAAAAAGTTTTATCAAACCAGTACTTTCTGAGATTAGCGCGTTCAACCATACAAACAAACAAACTCTTCAGCTTTATAATCTACTAGGAGTCGCCCGCGACTTCGTCCGCGTGGTAATCTGCTGGAACGTACATTTACATACATTGCAAATTACCACGCGGAAGAAGTCGCAGGCAACCCCTAGTATTAGTATAGACTAGTATAGATTTAAAAAAAATCAAATGGAATTGAATTATCCACTGGAGATTTCTACACTGATGTGTGTTGACTGTGGACTTCTGTAAGGTTACAATCTGTGTCCAGTCGGGCACGCTGGTTTGTACCTATAGGTCTCTTAATTAGCTATTAAAGGCTTTTCTGAAACCATTCACTATAAACATATCTTCTGTAAAGTTCTCATACTAAGTACCAATGAAATAATATATAGCGTTCAAAGGTCTCTATCGCAACTTCCCCTAAACAACAAATCATAAAATAAATTACAATTACATTAACAAATAATAAAATTACTAGTTTGAACGAACAAATTACGATAATGGCGTACAAAAACCACGTTATTGATCATTTTAAAATAACAGCTGTATAATAGCGGCCGCCGCAGCTACCATTAAATAATTTGGTAGAATAAACAATAAATTGTAGTGATACGTTAGGATCGTGATAATCTGTGATGAACGTGATGGTACATGCGTGCACGCAACTAAAGACTAAAATATTGTGCATGAAGATAGGTTGTGTGGATTTTAGGTGTAAAAGAAATAAATGGGACTAGAAAAAGAAGAAGATTAGAAGATCCATCACAATGATAGAGTAAGACATATCAAAATAATATAACTACGTAGGTACATATTAAGTAATAAGGTTGCGTTCTTATTTAATTTTTCTAACAAGTTGTTTCAAAATAATATCTTATTTTTTAACAACATAGGTATCGTGCCTTATATTATTTATTTATCGAAATCTAAATTCTGAAAAATAATATTTACAAAAGTAATCTTAGAGAATTACAATTTTAGAACCTCAATATTAGCACAAATAAGAAACAGCGTATGGAAATCGTTTGTAGAATTTAGAAAGTAAAGAATAAATTAAATTATTTATCCATAAAATAAAGTTAAAAACCATCATGAGACAAAATTTCTTTTTCAAAGCTTCTTTCGAGCGATCTCATGTGTAACATTCTCTTCTGATACTTATTTATTTACTTAAATGTCAAAACTTGATCTTAATAAATGATCTATAAATAAATCTTTCGGCTTTTTACAAAACGACATGACTACTTCTAGGCTATCAAATTAACATAATCATTTAATCAATTCGGACACTTTTACGACATTTTGCCTGATCGATATGCAGATTTTATTAATTCAAAGTTTATTAGATCATGTTAATATTATTACAGACAACCTAACAGTGTATAGTGCATATGACTATTGTAAAAGAAATAAACGTTTATTGGTACAAAAAAGAGACATATGAACTGATATAGGTAACTAGTAGACCCGGCAGTTGTCCTGCCCGGAAAATCAGCGCCACACTGACAGCAGCGCCACTTACCGGCCAGCTGATTCACTAAGAAACAGCGATGGCAAACTGACAGCTGTGATCGCAAAATTGACAGTAATGATTGCTCGGTGACGGCACAATCTATGACTAAACGTCAAAAAGGGCTCTTACGGAATACCGATTTCCAATCTGACAGCCAGATTTTGCTCGGTTTTTGCGGTAGCTCGGTTTTTGCTCTTACGGAATACCCCTGCGGGTCCAATTGTGAATCTAAACAATCCAGGGCGCCACCCAAACACACACACAAAAAAACATTAAAATCAGTCCAACCTTGGGGAGGAGTTTAATGACATACACACGCACAGAAGAGTTATATTTATAAAGATATATGGGTAATCCTGCTAAAGTCCCCAGATACGATCACCGTGGTCTACACACAACACACGAAGTCTGGAATTGTGCCAAATACATGGCAATAATAGATTCGCCGCCTATTAGGTAAATGGAACCTAATTTAGCTTTAGCGAAATGTAGTTACACCGTTGCCTACCCCTTTGTGGGAATGGACGTAGGCGTGATGCTACTATTATACTTCTGAAATCAAATGTCACCTCTACAAAGTTTGCACTTTGTAATCTTTGTAACATTTTCCAACGCAGACACACCTTCATTATTTCGCGCGAGAATCTTATTATTGTCACATTTTACTATCAAATTGTATTAAAAAACGAACTATAACTCCATATGCATAAAGTGCAATTCAGCTTGAAATAAATCTTCATAATATTATGTTTGTACTAAATTTACTAGCAAATATAATGCATTTAGAGGCTTTAAACTATGCACTTGTAATGGGTACATAACATGCATTATATTAAAGGATGTTGGTATACGTCTTATACGAATCGTGAGTTAGTCAAAGTCAAACTAATATAATATTCATTTAGGTCACAATATAATACTTGTGAACATTAAACATCTAAACAGAAATGTCACTAGCTCATTTGTCTAACAGCTAGAGACTGCAGCTTTTAAATTTCAACATTCCGACTTCGACAACTATGCTGTCTGCGTGGTTAATTTTTAGTTTTTTAATGCTAACTAGCTGTTGCCCGCGGCTCCGCCCGCGTTGATGTCGGTTATTGCTATCTAATGTACATATCTCTGTGCCAAATTTCATCCAGATCCGTTCAGTAGTTTTTACGTGAAAGAGTAACAAACATCCATCCATACTTACAAACTTTCACGTTTATAATATTAGTAAGGATGGTGGTAAACGAGTCAACAGCCCGTCTAATGGTAAGAGGTAATCGCCGTTCATGGACTTCAGCAAGGCCATGGACAAAGCCAAGCCGCTGCCTATCTTGCAGTTACGAAGAAGTCAAATGAAGCTGGTATTTGGAGCATCGCGAATACATCTAATAAATGTTTTACCCACCGCAATGGTATATTAATTGTTGACCGATTAAAAAAAATATACAAAAAAGGAAAAAGAACATATGTACATATGAGCATAACCGCCTTCTTTTTTTAAGTCGAGTAATAAGTAAAGAGACTAAAAGAAAGATAATACATTAACGTCTCCATTTTTTATAAAAATAATTAATATTTGTGACTGCCTTGGTGGTCCAGCGGCCGCAGTATGACTGCTGTGCACGAGGTTGTGGGTTCGATTCCCACACAGGACAAAACTTTGTGTGACCCACAAAGAATTGTTCTAAGTCTGGGTGTAATTTGTGTCCGTTAATTGGTATGTTTGTAAAGTCCCCCGCGACACAGAGCAGCGACACAGAGTAGCGGGAACGGGATGCCTACTATCGCAGTTAACTGAATTTTAAAAACTTTCATTGAGTCTGTAAGACAACATTATTAAAATTGCATACTTACTTCAGATTGCAATATGACTTTTGTCGTTTTGTAGTCCAATTGTTTTTAGATTCACTCATATAACAACAAGATTTCGCTTCACAAGGGAGTGTTCCAGTATATCCTTACTAATATTATAAATGTGAAAGTTTGTGAGAATGGATGGATGGATGTTTGTTACTCACGTAAAAACTACTGAACGGATTTGGATGAAATTTGGCACAGAGATAGATTATGGTCTGGAATAACACATAGGCTACTTTTTGCAGCGATAACCGACATCCACGCGGGCGGAGCCAAGGGCAACAGCTAGTCAGATTATAAAATAAAATTATTGTAGTGCATGTAAATGCATCTCAGATAAACCTAAATCCCAGACATTGCCTACAATTTCGGCACGTGTCGCAACAACGACTTAGCTAGATGAGCACATTGCACAAACAGCCTAATGTCCCGCCGGTCAAGTGTGCACGTTGCCTAATGCATTTGATGACACCACCAATTATGGTATTGTGCATGATTTTGTTGACGATTGTAGTCTTGCGATTAAGTTTAGTTTTTTTTTAGCGAAACGTTTATAGACACACTATAAAAACTTTGAGTGATTCATAAATGTTTTTTCCAAGTCTGGGTGTAATGGTATACATATATCTGTTAAGTCCCCTAATGCAAGAGTTGTCTTTAAAAATATAAAGAACATAGCACGTAGGCTTTATTTGATAAGAAAAACAACACAGACAGGTTTTTACAGGTCTCCAGCGCTCATTTAGGGATGCGTTTTAAAAGAAACGTATTCCTATTCCATGGTTACTTCCATCTTAAAGCTTTGATGTAAAATAAATGGGTTGGCAACGCGCAAGTGATACCTCTGATATTACAAGTGTCCAAAGGCTACGATAACTGCTTAACATCAGGCGGGCCGTATGCTTGTTTGCCACCCAAGTAGTATAAAAAAGCACAGGCAAAGCTGCGGGCAAGAACTAGTCTTTTATAACTTTGTATAAATATAATAATCAATTTTAATAAATAAATATAATTATGGTCATAATGTATACCCACATATTTATATTGTAAACAAAATAGGTGCGATATGTGCATTATTATTACATGTGCATTTCTAACCTTATTAAAAAGCAATAAAGTATAAAATTGAAAAATAAGTTTCTACTGATTCAATTAAATGTATTATGATGATCTTCACATTAAATATGTATTGAATAATATTTCAGTTAATACATCTTATGTAGTTGTTTAATTAATTGACATCTTCTTATTACGGAATGTAAAATTCATTTGTCTGTCTGTCTCTGTAATCTCTAAAACTACTGAAGTTCTAAAAATACTTTCAAATAGTAAAAATCCTTGAGTAATTGTTACACCACATTTTAAAGATTTTTCTGGTAACGCAGTTTATCTATATATTTTCTGTAAGCTATGTACCTAGATAATATACCTAGGTAGGCTAAATGAATTATTTAAGTTTCACTATTAAATTTATACCCACCAGGTATGGTTTCAATTTTTTTTCCCACTTTACAACGACCAAACACAAAAACCGACTTCAAAAAGCTAAAAATTACTAAATACTTACAGATTGAAGTCAGTGCCAAGCTTAATATTAGGTGACAGGATGAACATAGCACCGACTTCAATCTGTATTCAGTTATTTTTAGCTTTTTGAAGTCGGTTTTTTTTTATATTTTTCCATTTTTAGTGATAAAATAAAAGTAAAAAAAATATTAAAAACATTGTTAATACCAATAACATTTGAGGGTTGCTCTCGATTTCCCTGGGATTCCATCATCAGATCCTGACTTGGTGCCAATGGGACCACCTTTAGAGTATACTCATTAAAATAAAAAAATATATTGAAAATCGGTCCACAAATAGGGGGAGATACGGTGAACATACATTAAAAAAAAATACATACAGTCGAACATACCTATAACCTCCTCCTTTTATATTTATTTATTTAAACTTTAAGCACAATATTGTACAAAGGTGGGCTTAATGCCAAAGGCATTCTCTACCAGCCGACCTTTGGGTGATGCAGAGATGAATGTAGTAGGCTTTTTGAAGTCGGTCAAAATCTAAAAATGTTAAAACATTTAAAAGTATTAGATAGATATAGATTAATATTATTGTCTGATAACATAAATGATTATTCCCAGTCTGGGTGTACTCTGTGACCGTGAATTGTGTAGTTAAGTCCTCCGCGACACGAAGCTCGTTTTACAGTGAACATTTTTCCTTTTTTGAAGTCGGTTAAAATCTATAAATGTTAAAACGTTTAAAGGTATTGGAAAGATATAGATTAATATTATTGTCTGATAACATAATTGAATGTTCACAGTCTGGGTGTACTCTGTGACCAGTGCGAGAATTGTCTTTGAAACAATCCTAACTAATATTTTAAATGCTAAAAGTATATCTGTCTGTCTGTTGCCTTATACGATTAAATGGCTAAACGGATCATGATGAAAAATGGCAAGGAAATAGATGGTATTTTTAGGTAAGAATTAGGGTACTATTTATTGTGATAAAAGACATACCACACAAAGCTGCAAACAACATATTTGATTCTAAAAAAGTATTTGATTTCAAAGTATTGGATTATAAATGCATATTATTATTATATAGCATAGTGTTAAAATATAAAAATGGTGTTGTGCCCGACAGGGTCCATAATGTACTTAAGCCACTTTTTACAACCTAATTTCACATTATGGAATGCAAATAAATGATATGAATATGAACATAGAGTAGATAATAAATTACAGTAGCGTAGATTAAAGCTGTGTTATTTCTATGGCGGATCTTCATACCAATAAGTAGGAATATGAGCGTGTATATAAAGTGGTAACAACAGGGCGGTAATTATAGCTAATAATTATAATTAGCGACAGCACAATCATCAATCAACGTTGCATCATTACGTAATTACATAAGAACGTCAATTTCTTGCAGCCGCAAGGACTTGTTCGAGCTAATGTTAGGGTCTTTGTCAATTGTGTCGTAACATAAGCGTTATTTTTTTCATTTGAGTTTAATAATTGTACAGTAAGTATTAAATTAGGTATCCGTGTGGTGACGGATTAAGAATACAAATGTCACCACCCAATTCCATCCCGAGGGTGTCGTAAGAGTCGACTAAGGGAATAAGTTATGGAGACAATACCTATCCACTGCAAGAGAGGGAAAACTCGAAACAAAACCCTATACCAACCCATCTGGCCAGCCTGGTATAGTAGGTTAATATCCCTCCAAGTATATCCCTCCAAGTATATCTCGTTAAGTTGATTACCTATATGTATGTATGTAATTTTGTATATATATATATATATATATATATATATATATTATGCTAATTATATATATATTATCCCTATTATCCTATATATTTTTATTTGATTCAGCATATGTATTTTGTGTATTCGGTCAATTGTATCTATTCGTTATTGAAGTGACTTCTTATTGCACCTACTTCGTTTATCTCTGCATCACCGTGGTTGACTGGTAGAGAATGCCTATGACATTAAGTCCGCCTATGTACATGTGTGCATGAAGCTTTATAAATAAATAAATATATGGAGGAGACCCGTGCCTAGCAGTGGGACATTTATGTGTTGAACTGTATGTTTTTACATTTCATTTGTGTGTTATTACTTATTAATGAATAGCAAAATGTTACACCTCAATGAATGAATGATCTAAGAGCTAGACCTTGCTTTGACAACAATTGGTTATCTAAAAGTTTGAAAGAATGCGTTTAATCGCGTCGGTGATGAACTACGAATACTATTATATAACAACGGAGCCCAATTTGTTTTGTTGTCCAGAAAATTGCTTTGGTGTCGAACTTGTTTCACCACGGTTAGTGTGAACTTGGAACATTTAGATACATACACAAAGAAACAAAAGTATAATTACTTGTCTTAAGACACACTGAAATTTTTATTTTAAGGAGAATAAAAAACGGTAGATTTATAACAATAGAATTAATTATGGAAGCAGGTCGGTTGGAATTTATATTTAACAGATTAAATCTGTTCTAGAAGCATACAATTTTTGTATAATATATTGTAGGAAAGAATTTTCTATATTCATCAGAATAATACTTCGTAAAGAGGTTAAAAAATGTGGTTTTGGTAAAGATTTCTAGAGTATCTAATTATACTTAATAGTTTTCACCAAGATTATCAAAATGTTTACCAAATCGTATTAAAAATTCCAAACCAAATACTTAGTCAGCGTACTCCGAATATTTCGTAGTGACCCTTAATTAACTAATATTGACAGGCTTCGGCGCTGACGTGCACATTGTTCTATAATTACCGTTTTTGTTGTTATTATAACAGATTGACGATACCTCCGACCTTGGACGAAGGTGGAAGGTCAGCAGGGCTGGCTGCTGACCTTAATTACCTGCACATCCATGGTATAATTACAAAGGAGTCCAGTTTAGCAGGTGAAGGTTTGTCTCGAATAGATAATGACATCATATTAAGTTTTAGAAGCGTTCTATTTAGCATTAGCATCTGCAATAATGCCTCTATTTGAATTTGGTTACTATTTCAGTATCCGCTTACAAATAAACGGGACAAATGTATACAATTATCCACGCTTACTAGCTTATGTCCAGCGCCTTTCACGTAGATTTTTTCAGTTTCACCGGAATTCTACATGAACTAAGGAAAGCCGATAAAAAAAAAAAAAATTCTAGCTGCAGTAGTTTTGGCTGTGGGTTTTGTTGATATGTGAGTCAAATTATTTCAACTTTCTTAAATAAGTAGGTAGGTATGCTCTAGATTTCTTTCAATCGTGACTATAAATTCAAACTGCTGCCAGCCATAGAAAACAGGCGATAAAAAAATGGTAAATGTTTTTTGCCAATTCTTCTTGTGACCTCCTACCCTTATCAGCAAATTTGCTGTAGTCGAAACCACGTAGGTATATCTAGTGTTTTTGACGTTCATAAGTATCATACATTAGGAGTCGCCCGCGACTTCGCCCGCGTGGTAATTTCGAACGTACATTTCCCCGATTTTGCAACATATCTCACTGCTCCGTTCCTATTGATCATAGCCTTCCTGGATAAATGCACTATTCAACAAAAAAAATATTTTTTTAATAGAACCACTACTTTCTGAGATTAGCGCGTTCAACTAAACAAACAAACAAGCAATTTAGCTTTATAATATTAAGTATAGATTTGATCGTACTTAATAAATAAGTTTTACTTTAGAGAATACTTACGATTTTTTTCATCCCACGTATGTTTCATACGTGAGCTAAGTTGAAGACTACATAAAATATTGTATGTAACAGCCCTAACCATAAAGTTTATAACGTTATACGTATAATAAGGATGTACACAAAGAAGCCTATGCATTATCATAATTACACATAACTATTCTAAACCGCATAGATTTATAATTACTTCGTGCAGCGTCGTTATGTAACTCTTCCTTAATGATAAACTGTTATAGCACTAGCACTAGCACCTACTAAGTGTTATTTATTTACTTTGTGTTCTAAAGTGCTATGTGGGATAGTTATCTGACACCACCGAAGAAAGATCAGGCACAGAGTCGAGACACGGTGAGATATTGTAAAAAGTAAAAAAAAAATATCTGCACTCCGGGAGTGACAACAGAAATAAAAACACTAGGCAAAACAGTTGTTATAAATTTAATAGCAATAAATGTTTTTTTTATTTATCTAGATGCGTTCGCGGTCTGCTATAATATGTACATGCATATGTCGCCTCTTTGCTTTAATAAAGTGACAGTCGAAAATGATAGCAATAATTTTTTTTTTTATTTATCTAGACGCGTTCGTGGTCTCCTATATTTATCTACATGCATATATCGCCTCTTTGTTTTAATAACGTGACAGTCGAAAATTAAAGCAATAAATGTTTTTTTTTATTTATCTAGACGCGTTCGCGGTCTCCTCCTATATTTATCTACATGCATATATCGCCTCTTTGTTTTAATAACGTGACAGTCGAAAATTAAAGCAATAAATGTTTTTTTTTATTTATCTAGACGCGTTCGCGGTCTCCTCCTATATTTATCTACATGCATATATCGCCTCTTTGTTTTAATAACGTGACAGTCGAAAATTATAGCAATAAATGTTTTTTTTTATTTATCTAGACGCGTTCGCGGTCTGCTATATGTGCATATATAGGCGATATATGCACGTATAGCAGACCGCGAATGCGTCTAGATAACGCGACACGTAACTTTGCTTTAATAACGTGACAGTTGAAAAAAGATTTTTTGGATATGTCAAGAAGCTGCGTCTCGTATCTAAAAATATGCGTACCGTACTAAAAGACGTTTTCACTTCAAAAACAGAAAATTTATATATTAAGCTGGAGCCAGTGTTTTGTTTTATATTTGCTGGTTATCAAATTATCTCTTTATGTTAGAAAAATGGGTGAAATACATAATACTATTATAACACTTAGGTATAGTTTCTCTATCTTATTAATTGTTAGGCGTTAAAGCTACCCGATACCCGGCGCCTCTAATTCTTTTTGTCATTCTTTTTTATATTGGTTTTCTTTGTTACATTAAAAAATAATAAACATATCGTGAAGACTATTCGGCAATTTCCACACCAAGGTAGGTAAGTGGCTCAGCAAAATAAATGATTCAACATTTTATCAATGGAGGGACTTAACGTTCTAAAAATCTGACTTTTTCGAAAATATTCCGATGTTTGGCGTATTCTTGTCGTTTATTTATAAATAATAACTCTGTCGCCAACCTGATGACAGAGTTATTATTGTCTTTATTTCCCAAATGTTTATCTTATCTTGCCACACCGCATTTGTTGTGTGATACATAGCAGTAATTTCACTTTCTCTTCTATCGGGGGCGTAGCTCAGATGGTAGAGCGCTCGCTTAGCATGCGAGAGGTACCGGGATCGATACCCGGCGCCTCCAATTCTTTTTGTCATTCTTTTTTTATACTTATTTTATTAAATTAAAAAATAATAATCATATTGTGTAGATTACGGTCTAAAATTACATTTTCATTTTGTCGTTTCCTTGAAGAAGATCATTAAAATCGTATTACAAACTTTTTTACGTAGAAATCTTGTGTAGAACTATTCAATGCAGTCTTCCGATTAACCTTGTTATAACATTGTACCTTGAATTGTATCTCTAATAAACGCATTATACCTTTTATGGATACATTGTTGAGTAAAATCATGCACACTATTATTTCGTCAAAAAAATATATTTAAAAAATCTTCAATGGCCGTCAAAGAATCTTCAAAATTTTGTATTTTACATAGGTAATCCCTATGTAAAATAGGTATAAATATGTAAACGTATTTATTATTGAGTTTTCTGTTTCTTATAGATAAGGTTTTGATCACTCCTAATCGAGAAATACAATTAGAAACCATTACAGAATAGTAGGTAGGAAAGCATTCACATAACTGTATTTTCTTAACTTAATTATCCTTTACTAAACACATTTTCAAATTAACATTAAGTATTACCAAAATAAGACTAAGTAAGCCATTTACCGGTCGTTCACATCGTAAAAGCATGACAAACAATCATACTGTAATTAAAATATAAATTAGAATTATATATGTACTAGCTGTTGCCCGCGGCTCCGCCCGCGTGGATGTCGGTTATCGCTATAAAAAGTAGCCTATGTACAGCCTATGTACATTCCAGACCATAATCTATCTCTGCGCCAAATTTCATCCAGATCCGTTTAGTAGTTTTTACGTGAAAGAGTAACAAACATCCATCCATCCATACTTACAAACTTTCACGTTTGCAATATTAGTAGGATTAAACACATTTTCAAATTAACATTAAGTATAACCAAAATAAGACTAAGTAAGCCATTTACCGGTCCTTTAACTCTGTAAAATTCACATCGTAAAAGTATGGCAAACAATGATACTGTAATTAAAATATAAATTAGAAATATATATGTTTTTTAAGTGCGAGTGCACCTAGATATGATAATAGCTAGGTGCACTCGCTGTTCGGTAAACGATCAGTGGGTTAAGCTACCAAGGGCGCGGTAACTCTATAGATGGGTGACCGCATAGTGGTATTTCATCTGAGCGTCTCCGGCCTTCGGAGGGCACGTTAACAATCGGTCCTAAATGTTATCAGTCGTTATATCATTTCTCATCTACCGCCATTAGTATCTTCTCATATAAAAATATACTTATGCTTACACAAGCATTTTCATAATAATATTCTACTGACCAGTGACCATATTATGTTTTTCTTTTACAAATATTCATGTTATTAGTGTTAAATAAGTTTATATATTTGTAAAACACATTTCATATTCTTAGTTTTTGTAAATCTAGGATATAACGTACCTACACTAGTTAAGTACAAACAATTATGTAACCTTTTTGTGTAATAAAGAAATTTGGAGAAAAAAAGAAGTCGTTAGATCACGACAGAGGCATAAATACGAGTATGAGCGATCTAAATAACTCTGTCACCAGGTTGGCCACTAACCAAACGATAAGAAGAAGAATTATAAGTAGGTAAGATATAATATTAGCTGTAGTAGTTTTTCACTGCGGCACAGCCATTAATACCCTAATAATAACGCACTAAATAGGTAATTAGTATCTACCAAATATATTTTGTTTATGGCCGGCAGGTATTATTGGCATTTCTTAAAACGTGGGCGAGAAAACCGAAGGCTGATCTTTAAAAGTCAAGCATTTAAGTAGATCAAATATTATGTAGTTTAATGTTCATGACCGGTTTTGATACTATAGATATCTATACTATCTATATTATAATGACGAAGATTTTGTTTTTTTTTTTCTACTCGCTAGTATAAAACTACCAGTCGGATTTGAATAAGTTTATATACTACTAGCTGTTGCCCGCGGTACCGCCCGCGTGGATGTCGGTTGTCGCTGTAAAAAGTAGCCTATGTGTTATTCCAGACCATAATCTATATCTGTGCCAAATTTCATCCAGATCCGTTCAGTTATTTTTACGTGAAAGAGTAACAAACATCCATCCATCCATCCATCCATCCATCCATACTTACAAACTATCGCATTTATAATATTAGTAGGGTTTAACGATGAATATGACACATGAGTTTGCTTACCATCAGGCGGGCCGTATGCTTGTTTGCCACCAATAAAAAACATAGGGATTCATTTTTATATATAAACATTTTCTGATGAGCTGTGACAGCTTCATTATTTGGTATTCACGGAATTGAGTAATTAAGATCAAATCGTAAACACACGATGTTACTATATTCCTCAAACGTAGGCAATCAAACGTACTGTGCGGTTCCAGAGGAATTGTCCCTTGTACGATCAGGTACTGAAACATTGCTTGCCTTGGTTATATATTATCTTACTAGGGGTCGCCCGCGACTTCGTCCACGTGGTAATTTGGAATTATTTTCCCCGATTTTGCAACATATCTCACTACTACTCCGCTTCTATTGATCATAGCGTGATGTTATATAGCCTTCCTGGATAAATGCACTATTCAACAAAAAATATTTTTTCTAATCGAGATACTTTCTGAGATTAGCGCGTTCAACCAAACAAACAAACAAACAGACAAACTCTTCAGCTTTATAATATTAGTATACATTAAGAGTTACATTTCAGCCAAGCTAAATCCAGCCTTTTAGAAATGGTAACTCAGCACTAGCGAAGGCATTTGCTTCTCCCTGACTTTTGCTTCAGCGATACGCCCCTGACAAGAGATAAATTAAGCAACGTAATAGTCATTACAAGTATAAAAGAAGATTGTTAATAACGTATTATTAAAACGTATACTAGTCACCTCTGACCGGAGCCTCGGGCATCGAGTTACGCCCTCCAGAAATATAAAGTGGTACCTAATGATGAAACACTAACATCATAGATTTGGTATTTGATAAGGACTGGAACTGATTATATAAGGCGTAGAAAGGGTAATATTATTCAATATCCACGGCGCGGCGGCTAATCTTGACGGAGACTAGCCATCTAACTATAGAAGACCATAGGGCACAGACACTAAAGAAAACGGGCTCTCTACCAGAAGCCTGCGGCCATCTGGGCCGCTTGCTGGCTTTCTGGAGGAGGTTGGGCTGGATGGAATAGCCGAAGGCAAGTCACGTACAAAGGCCCACTTGAGCGGTCAAGTGCGGATAACGCCCCGTCAAACTAACTAACTAGCCATCTAACTACTGACGTCATATCAGGTTCCAGTGGTCCACCCGTGAAGGCGGGTGTTGGTGCACAGGGGGATTTTAGTCGGTATGCCGGCCGCCTACTATCTTTGAGCCGGAGAGTCCGACATAACCACCTCGCTACCCCAGGCAAGGTGGTATGCGTAAAGTATTTGCCCTCTACAAAAAAAAAGACTAGCCATCTGCACGGGAGATAGTTTAATACACATTTGCGCACTCAATGCACTCTTTACTCGCTGACGACATTCTGTTGTAAATTTATTATGTCAAATCCCATACATTTGCTTTTTTTTCTATTCTACTACCGTTTATGCTACTTGTCTAGAGGCGCTGGTCTCTCTCCGGTTGGGTCTGATTAACTTTCCATTGGATTATGAGAGTCAGCAACGTGCAAGTTATACTTCTATTATTTCAAGCGTCTATAGGCTATAGTAACTGCTGCACATCAGGCGGGCCGTATGTTTGTAAATAGTTTTTTTTTTAAATATGACCTTCAAAGTGTTCCTACTCTGTAACCAAAGTGAAATATTATTAAGTTTGAATTTAAGTTTCAATCAATCAATCAGCCTATTACAGTCCACTGCTGGACATAGGCCTCTCCCAATACGCGCCATAGCACACGGTCCTACGCCTTCCGCATCCAGTCCTTCCCAGGGACCCTTTTTAGGTCGTCGGTCTACCTAGCTGGGGGCCGCCCTACACCTTACGCTAATTTAAGTTTACTTTTGAATTATTTTTATTAAATGTCAAGTAGGTACTCACCAACTCAAATCCAATCGTTGCGTCATGTTGACCATTTGTTCTCAAATCTCAATGAACTGCTCCAGTCACTCCAAGGTGACATCACAACATTGACCCTGGATAATGATGGACAGGAGCCGTGATCAACGAATATGGACTAGTAACTTCTGAATGGGGCGTTGTTATTATTTAATCTATACTGATACTATTTCAGGGTCGGTTATTTGATTGGCGTGACTGTATTGATCCCATCGACTGACTATTGTAGTCTTTTAAATGTAATTGTATATTGTTGGTTGGAAATTAAATAAATACCGGCTATTACTGTTGCCTTAGGGATAAGTTCTAAGGACAGACATGCCTTTATAACTTGCCGCCCGGCAAACATGTTTAGCTTTCTTGATAGAGGAATGGGGCATGGGATGGGACATAATTTGTGTTTTTATTGTTATTTGTTAAAAAACACTTTTATAGAAGTGAAGTTATTAAAATTTGAGATACTTATAGAAATTTCTATTAACTAACTTTTCGCCTAAAATTAAGTTATTGATTTTTGAAGTGAAAACTTCTTTAGGCGCATTGAAAACTTTTTGGATGAACAAAAATCATGGAACTCGCGTCGTCACCGAACGCTTTCCATATTCAAAAATAAACAAAACTCATGAAGCTCAGGTCATCGTTATCGAAAGCTTTCCATATTCAAAAATAATAATCTAATAGTTCGACGATACAATTCACAAGTTACTTAGTTTTCACTCCTATCGGCAGTCCCCAAAGACTGCCGATGATTCTTTTTTGTACTAAGGACAGTTCTCCATTTTGGTAAGCATTTACCGTAGCCTATAGATTCATTTGTGTGTTACCGACCCAAATCGGGATTGGAGTAAGAGCATTTCCTTAAAAATATCCCGGCTATTATGTTTGGAATTTTAGATGAAATTTAAGAATATCATCTCCCTTATCATGCAGTGCCTTCCTTTTAAACATATTCTGTGCAACTTAAGAGTACAAAATAAAAATTCGTAGTGATTCACGAATCATGTCATTCACATTCTTCATTGTCATAAAATTTTAATCATATATATTTAACAGTACGTTGTATACTCTTCAAACCAAATAATAGTAATGCCCTTGTTCTCGAGAAGTTCAAGGGTTCTAACCATTGTTTGCTTAAGTTGCGACCGAAGTTCATAATATGATATATCTCATTGAACAGATTTGACTTAAGTACAACCTTTTTTGAAGTGAAAAATTCTATAGGCGCGATTACCACTTTTTGGGTGAACAAAAATCATGGAACTCGCGTCATCGTCACCGAACGCTTTACAATACACAAGTTAGTTTTCACTTCTTCTTTTCTGTTCTTCTTTCTTCTTTTAGTTTTTCTTCTTCTTTCTTCCCAAAGACTGCCCCGCATGTTTCTAGGTCCAATGAATAAATTGCAGCAGTACTCACATTATTTTCTTTTTGTTCGAGTATCTTCTTATGGTTACCAACCTATCGTAATTTTCTGTGCAATTGGGCACTAGTCCGCCTCTCCAAATGCACATTATCATAATTTGAATGTGATGTCGTTATCTCTCTATTTTGAATAATAATTGTAGATAATACATGTCGTGCCATAGAATTTTAATTGATCGACATTATTGAACACAAAAGGAGTATTGAATTATTGAATAAAATAATTAAATTACTTATCGTTAAAAACCTCTCATGTCATGTCTTCTAATTCAAATGCAGCGTAGCTGTCATGTTTATATTTAACTGAATAATAGAAAAGTATTTAAAGTCTTATTCTTGACATGATGGCAAAGGACCCAGCAACTTACTTAATGATATAACTGCCAGTCATCTGCAATGCCAGGGGTTTAGTCAAGCAGCTGCCTAAGTGCCTACCTTCAAATTATGAAGTATTTCAACTCCAGCGTTCTGTATTGGAGTATGCCCGGAATAGGACAACGTTTCTTTAAAAACTCATAGTTATTTGGCTGTGGTCTTTTGTAAAATGAAGGTCCTACCCTAGTAGGGCATGCCCATGTATCCCTAACTCTCTTAAATGGCGCTCTTTGGTGCTTAATTTGCGAAATGTACTAGAATAAAGTAAAACTAATTTAACATATTTTTTGTCAGTTCGATACCTAACCAATGCCAAGCCATATTAAATCAAATACATTTGAAAACAAGATTTATGTAACAAAATTACATAATAAGATTTATTAAGTATATCTCTACATTTTTAAATATATTCACCACCACCCACATGACAGAACATTCCTCATATAAATGTTAACGAAATACAACAATAATGCCAATAAGTTCTTAAATCTTTAGCATTATTGTCAGCAAGAACTTGAACAGAGTTATCCTTTGATTCTTTTATCGAGTTCGTGAAGTTCTCATGATTGGACAATGGCGCTGATTTTATTTACGGACTTATCATCGGTATTATTTGATCATATTGTTGTATTTCATTAACATTTATGTAAAGAATGTTCAATTGTGTGGGTGGGCGATGAATTGATCTAAAAAATACTTCTATCGAATTCGTGATGAGCCAAGGCCGATGCTTTAGTTGTATTGTCAACGGATAATTTTCAAGATCAGGTTTTATTGTACAATAATTTTGATTTCGTCTTTATAGCAGTATTAGTTAGTTTTTGCTTTTGACTTCGCTCTTATCGTATGATGATAAGAGTAGGTGTCCTATCTTAAATAAATATCCTCTCAAGTCTATCAACTACTTAGGTCCTCTGAACCTCTAAAAGTTGATTAAATTAAAAGAAGCAATAATAATAATAAGTAATAATAGCAATCCATATATTATGTCCCACTGCTGGGCACGGATCTCCTCTTATTTATCAAGATTGAGAGGGTTTAGGCCTTAATTCACACACGCTAGTCTAATGCGGGTTGGTAAATCTGACATGTCTTTAGAATTTCTTCTAAGACATGTAGGTTTCCTCACGATGTTTTCTTTGCCGTTCATCATCTCAACCCATTAACGTCATACTGCTGGGCTTAGGTGTCCTCCATTTTGGAGGGTTATTATCCTACTACTTATACCACGCTGGCCAGACGAGTTGATATAAGGGATTTTTTCGAGATTTCCCTCTCATGCAGTGAATATTGTCTGCCGGACTTACTCTCTTAATAGATTCTTACGACACCCACGGGATAAAATTGGGTGGTAACATTTGTATTCTTAACTTAAATTCACACGGATGGAAAACATCATTTGATTAGTAGGTAGTGGTACATATAAATTCCACAAAGTGAAATTGACATTAGTACTGCCCGGGATCGAACTCACACCTCCTGCGTGCAAGTCGGTTAATTTTCTACTCAGCCAGCGCCGCGCACCGCTGGTAAAAATTACTATGCTTTATATTGGTACCCGACTACTTTAAACATTTCAAGGGCATTAATACATTTTAATTAATTATACAAAACCGGTGTTAAAAGTCTAATACTAAAAATTGAATGTTATTAATAATCAATACAAATATCGTTTTCATCAAAACAATTTGTATTTGAAAATCCTAGTCTTAGTTAGTTAAGGAGAGAGTGGCTCTCAAAAAATAATGCAATAGAGGTAAATGAAACCATTTTTTGTTGGCATTTATAGACAAATGACTGTCAAAAAATACAGTATTGTCAGATTTGTACAGATCTAATGACTGATAACTCACAAGTCCGTGCTCATCTTTCTTGCTTTCAATTATTTTGAATTTATAGATTCAACGCCTTAAAAAATGTAATAGCAATATGCATATATGCACATTAGTATATATATTAGTTAAGGCTCTATTTTCGCACCATATCGTTTCAAAATACGGTCTATTAGTTTGTTTTCCATTTATATTATTTTTTAACGCTTATATGGATTATATAAGTGTTTATTTAACAGTTACAGCGTAAAGAGTATTTTACAACACCTTATCGATGACGTATGTATGTAAGTCTGCTAACGACGGTAGCCATAGTGATTCCCCTTTTATGTAACTAGCATTTATTGCAATATATATGTATAAAAGTATTTAGATAAGTGTTAAAATCAAATTTAATCTAAGTAGGTAGCTACATGGCTAATAAGTAGGTAGGTAATTATTCTATTAAAGGTATATTTACTTACCTACGTATATTTTTAAACTATCTAGGTACTAACTGAGACAAACAAGCATTCCTAGGGCGCACCTGATGGTAAGCAGTTACTGAAGCCTTTGGATACTAGCAATACCACGAGCATGTGGACTCAGAGAGAGTGTTGTGTCATAGGCATATAAAACACATTAAGTACCTATTTAAGAAGACATTTCCTTTTATAATACACTGCTTTAGGGGAAAAGTTTTTAAAATAATGTGTTTTTTGTGTAGTCATTTGGCTGTGGTCTTCTGCAAAAGAGAGAGATAGAGATCCTTCCTAAGTCTTGCTTTTAATCATTGAAGTAGTTAGATCTTTATTACCTCTATTAAAAATAAATCAGGTACATGTGCGTCAAGGAAGTATTCCATATTAGGCACCCGTTTTAATGGCACCTAAGTGAATGGCACCTAAGGTATTCCACATTGGGCACCTACCGATATTATTATATCGATATGTTCCACTAATGGCACCTGCGAAAATATCGGTAGGTGCCCAATGTGGAATACCTTCGGTGCCATTCACTCAGGTGCCATTAAAACGGGTGCCCAATATGGAATACTTCGCGTCAAGTCTTAGTGCTTTTTATTGTGCTCATAAATGTGTCAGTAACTTGTGTGTTCTAGGTTTCAGACCGGATGCGAAAATACCATATATAATCCTAATTGTCATAAAGCACGCATTTCCTAATGATTAATTAAGTAATCAATCTTATCACTACATTCCTAAAATATTATTTATTACGTATCAGTACGTGGTAATCATAAAATGAGAATACTTACTTATTTTGTTAGCAAATTGTCAGTTTCATCAGTTTGACATTTCACCTTGACAAAATCACGCCTTCTTGGAACTGGTTTTCATTTAGGTTGCATTTAAGGTATCGCCAGATCCTAAGAGGACTTCAAGATTCAAAACCTCTAACAACAGCTGTAAGTACTTACCACATGACAGCACAAATTGGAGGAATCTCGAATTTACAGAAGACTGCAACTAGAAAAAATACCACTAGATAGGTACTTAGGTAGTTTAGTGTTTCCTCTGGCAAGTAGATACGAAGAGACGGCCTTCACTGTGTTGTTCTTCCAATAAAGAAGACTATTAATTTGCTGCAAGCATTTCCCAATTTTCATTAGGTACTGGGCGGCCGCGTTCAACTCCGGCCGGCTGATTCTTTAAGAAACAGCGATGGCAAACTGACAGTTGTGATTGCTCGGTGACGGCACAATCTATAGACTTAACGTCAAAAAGGCTCGGTTTTTGCTCTTACGGAATACCGATTTTCAATCTGAAAGCCAGATTTTGATCGGTTTTTGCTCTTACTTAATTCCCCAACGGGTCATTTAACAGACAATTTTACCTATGCTGGGTGTTAGTCAACATGCCGGCTGGCACCTCTAAGCCAGAGAGCCCGTCAAGCCCGATATAACCTTCCTGCTTCCACATATTATTATATAATGATCATCTCCCTTTTTGATGATACTTACGTTTGTTTGCCATTTCCATCTCAGCCATAAGACGTCCACTGCTGGACATAGGCCTCTCCCAACGTTTTTCATATCATTCGGTCCTGAGCTGACCTTGTACATCGGTTGCCCGCGACCTTTACCAGGTCGTCGTCGGTCCATCTTGTTGGAGGCCTGCCCACGCCATTTAAGTAGTATTAAAAGCACTTAGCTAGAAATAAATTCCGATTCTTCTCCCTTTTTCTAAAAACAATACTGTGCCGACTAAGTTATTTAATAGTTGATTTGTAGATTCTTACTAATATTATAAATGTGAAAGTTTGTGAGAATGGGTGGATGGATGGATGTTTGTTACCACAGAAATAGATCGAGTTTGTTACTCTTTCACGTAAAAACTACTAAACGGATCTGGGCCCCAATTCTGCTAATTTACGGATGGTTTGATTGAATCTCAATTGAATCTAAGTAGCATTTTTGGTATTCTGCTAATAAATTAAAGACCAATAGTTGGAAAACCATTGGTCTTAAATTATTAGCAATTTTGGTATTACATTATTGGTATTCTGCTTAATAATTTAAGACCAATGGTTTTCCAAATATTGGTCTTAGATTTATTTGCAGATTACCAAAAATGAAACTGAGATTCAATTGAGATTCAATAGGGCCATCCGTAAATTAGCAGAATTGGGGCCCTGGATAAAATTTGGCACACAGATTATGGTCTGGAATAACACATAGGCTACTTTTTGCAGCGATAACCGACATCCACGCGGGTGGAGCCGCGGGCAACAGCTAGTATTTGTATATAATAATAATAATATTATTATTTCTCAGATAAACTATAACATAACTAATCAATGATGTACTTGTAGATAAAATTGTACGTATAATAAGTGCGTCTATTGATTTCATTTCGTGTCTCATTTATTGTTATGTAATGTATGTGAGTAATTTATATCATTAAGGTGGCAAATAAGGATACGACCAGCCTGATAGTAAGCAGTTACCATAGCCTATAGACGCTTGCCATATTATATTACGACAATAGGTAAGATACCTACGACAGGAGACCTTTTTTGTAGAAGAGAAATGGTTTACGCATACCGCCGCGCCCGGGGAAGCGAGGTAGTTATGTCGGACTCATCCGGCCTAAAGGTGGTAGGCATACCGACTAAAGGGTGCACCACCAAAACCTTATATGACGTCAGCGGTCCACGGCTGACCACGCTATGCGAGCTCCATCCCCAGTGATAGCGTTCGGGTGGAATGCAGTCCCTTCGCGGAAGGATGCAGATGAGACTCTACTGCTCCAGGACCCCGCAGTCTCACTATGGCGGCATTAGGCGCTCGTAGCGCGCTGTCGCCGCCCAGTTCACTGGCGATGGATCGGATCAGCGAAGATACTTTCCTCCCTCATCCACTCCGCCGCTTCCTTTTGCCAAATTATGTCCTCGCAGTCTATGGAATGATATGGAACCTAACCTAACATAGCAGCACCTTTACTTCCTTCAGGGCAAAATACTAGTAGATCTATATTCAGTTATGTAGAATGTGGGAAGTATTAACATTCCCAGCGAATACAGTGAACGAAGTAAAATATATGTACAACAAACACTTATCGATAAGCAGGATGATAATCTCATAGCCTGTTATCGTGTGATAACGGCCAGTGCGCTTCAGTGTCTGCGTTGCTCAACATGTGTCTCTCTCTTACTTAACAATGGTGAGTTACTGTTATTTTTTTGTAGATATATTAGATAAATAAATAACGTGATAGTAGGTAGCTATTAAGTAGTTATTGTGTGTATTTAGTGAAGATTGTTTGAAATAGTTTTAACGTGAGAATTAAAAATATGTAAGTAACTGATATGAATCATTGATTATAAAAGGATGTCTAGTGAGTGATGTTATACGAAATAGTTTACACCTTGAATTCTAAACAAATAAATAACATTGAAATGTCTGTTTGTAATATCAAAATAACAATTTTCTACTAAATGCTTACGAGTGTTTATAAACATTTCCTTCCTGCTTCAGTCGGGTTTTACTCCGTAGTTTTTTTGTTTTAGTATTTTTTTTTTATCAACTCCTGCATTGTTTGTAAAGTCCCCCGCGACACAGAGCTCGTTCTAGCTCTGTGTCGCGGGGGACTTCACAAACATACAGTTAAATAATTACACTCAGACTCAGAACAACTCTTTGTGGGACACACAAAGTTTTATCCTGTGTGGGAATCGAACCTACAACATCGTGCTTAGCAAGGCGCATACGTATTCCAGAGATATCTCATTCCATTTTTGCATCGGAACACGCCGGTAATGCCTAGGTATTGCAAACATGCATAGGCAACGGAAACTACTTAATGTTTGTCATATGCTTGTTTGTTTGCCACCTAAGTAGTATAAAGTATACAAGCTAGTTAAGTTATGAGTCTTTTGGAGTAATGATGCATTATTTAGGTATTATGGAAATACCGCTCATAGCTAGGTGCACTCGCTGTTCGGTAAACGATCCGCGGATTAAGCTACCAAGGGCGCAGTAACCTTATAGATGGGTGACCGCATAGTGGTATTTCATCTGAGCGTCTCCGTGCTCGTGCAAAGTCGGTCCCGACTGTTAACAGTCGTTAGATCACGACAGAGGCCTAAATATGGACGATCTAAATAACTCTGTCACCAGGTTGGCCACTAACCAAACCATAAGAAGAAGAAGAATGGAAATACCTTTTTCCGATTAGTGACTAATTCGTGACGTATCAACCTTTGTTATCTGGTACAACTATTTGATAGTAAAAATATTATTGTGTTTGTTATTATCAGAATCAATCTAAAACATATCTGGTCTTTTTTATACTACCAAGGTGGCAAACAAGCATACAGCCCGCCTGATGGTAAGCAGTTACCGTAGTCTATGGACGTTTGCAACACCAAGGGTGTCACTCACGCGTTGCCGACCCTTTAAAAACCTTATAACTCCTTTCTTGAAGAACCCCATGCTATAGTATTTTGGGAAAACTTCGGCAGGGAGCTCATTCCACAACTTAATCGTACGTGGTAGGAAATTCCTCTGGAATCTTACGCTACGGCATGTTTGAGGTGCAAGGATGACTTACTCGCAAAAAGACAAATCTGCCCAGCCCTCTAGACAAGTGGCATAAACGTTAGGCGAATGGAATAGAATAGAAAGTAAATTCCTTCCATTCTAGTCGATTCTACTACTACTTGTCACTTAGGGGTCAGGATTTTTTTAGTAACGTTCTTCTGTAGGTTCTTCTTCAGGTCAATTGCTCAGATTTGAGGATGCACTGTAGCAGCGAAAGGGGTTCTCTTGTTTAGGGTTGTAGAGAGGTAGGGTACCATACTAGCGAGCAAGCCCGACTGGGGGAGGACCTCCACCTTACAGAAGACCACAACCAATAACTACACACAGCGGTATAGTAATTTGGTGTATTCCTGTGTGTGAGTACAGAAAAGTAGCAGTAGAAAGAAACATATTCCTATCCCAGGGATACTCGCATCTTAAGACCTGGTGTAATAAAAATGGGTTGGCAACACGCAGGTAATACCTCTGGTATTGCAAGCGTCCATAGGATACGGTAACTGCTTAACATCAGGCGGGCTGTATGCTTGTTTGCCACCTAGGTAGTATAAAAAAAAAGTTTCAAGTTTGTACAGTGTTCTTTTTACAGAGCAGATATGCTCCCCTGTCCTCAGACTACGGTGTCTGCTTCTTATGGCTATTTGTCAACTTAATCATATAAAAAAACTTTATGTCTACATCAAGCTTACTATGTATGTTAGTAGTATCCTTACTAATATTATAAATGTGAAAGTTTGTAAGAATGGATGGATGGATGGAAGGATGTTACTCTTTCACGTCAAAACTACTGAACGGATCTGGATGAAATTTGGCACACAGATAGATTATGGTCTGGAATAACACATAGGCTACAGCGATAACCGACATCCACGCGGGCGGAGCCGCGGGCAACAGCTAGTGCAATTATATTTATCTACTGTTATTTACTCTTTAGAGAAGGAAAACTCGAAACAAAACCCTATACCAGCCTGTCTGGCCAGCGTGGTATAGTAAGCTAATATCCCTCCAAGTGTATGGAGGAGACCCGTGCCCAGCAGTAGGACGTTTATGGGTCGAGATGATGATTTACTCTTTTGTTTATGTACTAACTAGCTGTTGCCCGCGGCTCCGCCCGCGTGGATGTCGGTTATCGCTGTAAAAAGTAAACCTATGTGTTATTCCAGACCATAATCTATCTCTGTGCCAAATTTCATCCAGATCCGTTCAGTAGTTTTTACGTGAAAGAGTAACACACATCCATCCATCCATCCATTCTTACAAACTTTCACATTTATAATATTAGTAAGGATTATACCTTCTTTACCTATGTCATAATTAGAAAAATGTGTAAAACTGTGAGAATACTCGTATACCACTTGATAGTTTACAGTGGCGTTTCAAAGAACAGAAACAATAGTTGTTACAGGTTCATTGTTCAGTGAACGATGGTAGGTATACTGTATAGCTGCTTGTACATTGGTTACCATAGTGATTTGGTTTTTTTAATAATTTGGACCGAGTTATAGGTCGTTTCGCCCGCCATTTGTTCATCCGAGCGGGCCAAACGACCAAATTACAAAATTTATAATATTTGATTAGGCGTTTCGCCCAATGGAGGTTTTATTACTTTTCATGTAGGTATAGACAGCATCAAAATCTGTCTGTACATATAAAGTAATAAAACCTCATTTGGGCGAAACGCCCCTTCAAATATTATAATTTTTGTTATTTGGTCGTTTGGCCCGCTCGGGCGATCCTATGGCGGGCGAAACGACCTATAACTCTTTGGACCTTTCTACAAAAAACATGTTAAGACAGACAGACTTACCTATTTAACAGAGCGTTTTGCTGATTTTAAACACATTCGCCTTTAAAAAAAATCTAATCAGCTGAAAAATGACGAAGTGATGAAGTGAAGTGAAGATTTAAAAAAAAAATACACACGAATTTATAACGTCCTCTTTTTGAAGTCGGTTAAAAAGGGACGGCATCTACACATACAAAAATATAATTAAAATAAACAAAGTAGGTATCAAATTAAAAATTAATATGGAAACAAAAAAGGCAATGCCGTATATGGAAATGAGGGATTTTGTTATCTAAGTGAAAATACATTAACTATATTATTAGATACTAGCTGTTGCCCGCGGCTCCGCCCGCGTGGATGTCAGTTATCGCTGTAAAAAGTAGCCTATGTGTTATTCAAGACCATAATCTATCTCTGTGAAAATTTCATCTAGATCCATTCAGAAGTTTTTACGTGAAAGTGTAACAAACATCCATCCATCCATTCTTACAAACTTTCGCGTTTATAATATTAGTAGGATAATCTATATCTGTGCCAAATTTCATCCAGATCCGTTCAGTAGTTTATACGTGAAATAGTAACAAACATCCATCCGTCTATTCTTACAAACTTTCGCGTTTATAATATTAGTAGGAAGTGGTATAATTTGATATTTATTTCACTCTAACCTCCCAATATTAAATAAAACACACAACGATCGATGTCAGCAATCGATGTCACTCTAATGAGCACTACTTTGTCGTACTCACTATAAAGTATATAAACTACAATCTGATTATATTAAACAACAATCATACACACATGGTATTCATAGTGACTATTAGTTATTATTGTTTGTTTACAAATATTAAAAACAAACAATCTGATGAATGGCAGTGCTTTCTTCGTGTGTTCATTGCTTGTCAATAATGTATTGATAAAAGAAGTGTTAACTGCTGTGCGAAAAACAACTCGGAAATGGGATTTGTACAGGTGCGTCGAAATTGTGTTTATTCTAGATTTTTCTAATAGAATTTAGTCTATTATAGAGGTAATTTTTTAATCGTTTAAAAATAGATTTACATTTGACTGTTCTTCTTAGAAATTATGTGTTTTGTTTAAGCGGATTATACAGGTATTAATAATTTATTGTTTGTGGTATTAATAATATAACTAAAATTATTAAAATAAATAGATACATACTCGTATTTATGCTACACTTTTTAACTTTCTGTTTACGCATTGAGTGTTATAATTTAGAAGTGGTTGTAAAAGATCAAATAATAATTTGATATAGGTACTTATAATAATGATTTAAACAGTTACTAAACGTATGGATAGCTATTATAATAGCAAATACGATGCAAAACGAGTGGCTTCGTACCTAACAAGAATATACAATTCCGTGTTCGTGTTCACAAATTGTGTAGGTGCTGACTAGCCACCATTAGAAAGGTGGACAACTTCTCTTTCACTTCAGTATATTTCTTTAACAATCTTTAAAATACATCTCCTTTTTCAGTGCACGTTTTAGGTTTATAAGGAGGCCTTAGGCACTGTAGAATAATGGGATCCATATAATTATGACAGAAAACTATTTTTCTAAAAGTAGGAGTAGATTAGAAGCGACCACAGCCAATAAAATTAACTTTTGCTCCTACTGCCACTAAATGCGCAATATGTAGAATGTATCGCACTAATTCCATGAATCTCATGATTGATTACTAACAAGTGACATTTGCATATTTTCTTAGTATTACAAATGTGATATGTATTAACAACTAGCGGGCCGCCCCGACTTTGCCCGGGTTAAAATATTTTCTGCGCGACTTTCTAAATTTTTTCTTATAAAAACCTTCTCCTGACAGTAAAAAACACAACAAAAAAAGAATAAGCGAAATCGGTTCGGCTGTTCTCGAGATTGGCGCTTAATTAGCAACACATTCAGCAATTCATTTTTAGTTATAAAAATGTTTCATTCACTTTTAAATACATATATTATTAGCACACTTGTCTCCCGTTGGGGTAGGCAGTGACTATGGTCTGCGGGTGAGATATCAGAGCAACGAGCCTAAATCAACCCTTCCGTGGAGGGACAGCGTTCCCGGTGCACCCGCCGGTTGATTCTCCAAGAAACAGCGATGGCAAACTGACAGTTGTGATCGCAAACTGACAGTTGTGATTGCTCAGTGACGGCACAATCTATTGACTAACCGTCAAAAAGAGCTCTTACGGAATACCGATTTTCAATCTGACAGCCAGTTTTTGCTCGGTTTTTGCGGTGGCTCGGTTTTTGCTCTTACGGAATACCCCTACCGAACGCTGTTACTGGAGCGGAGCCTGCGTAGCGCAGCCGCTGCTGGGTAGACCACTGAGGTCATATCAGGTTCCGGTTTGTCGGTATGCCGGCCGCCTACCGCCTTAAGACCGGAGTCCGACATATCCGCTACACTACCTCGCGGGGCGGTATGCGTAAAGCATTTCCCCTCTATAAAAAAAAACTCAGTGACTATGATTCACCAATTGCTTCGTTGCAAATACATACTTTTTAGCTTCCTCTACATTCATCAACATTCATGCTTGAACATCATCATTCACTATTATCATAATATTTCGGAATACCGAAGGAAAAGAACATTAGTCTTACTAGATCTCTTTCTTTCTATATATCATTTTGAAAGAATTCCACAGATAAACTATGTGACGATTAAACTTATCACTGTTTATCAACGGTTATGAGCACATATTTTATCTGTGTACTGCGTTTGTATTTCTTTTTAAGATTACCTTAAAATATGTCAACCTTCTGGGATTTTATCCCGTAGGGGTATTCCGTAAGAGCAAAAACCAAGTTACCGCAAAAACCGAGCAAAATCTGGCTGTCAGATTGAAAATCGGTATTCCGTAAGAGCAAAAACCGAGCCTATTTGACGTTTAGTCAATAGATTGTGCCGTCACCGAGCAATCACAACTGTCGGTTTGCGATCACAACTGTCAGTTTGCCATCGCTGTTTCTTAGAAAATCAGCCGGCCGGTTTCCAACAATTTATTACAAACATGTTCTATTACAAGCATTAGTACGACCCGCCTGATAGAAAGCAGTTACCGTAGCCTATGGAAGCTTGCAATACCAGAGGTAATCCTTGCGTGTACGTAGTACATAGCAGACGTACATACATAGTACATGACTGCGTCAGTGGTCCAGTGGCTGCAGAATGCGCCTGCTGTTCACGAGGTTGTGGGTTCGATTCCCACACAGGACAAAACTTTGTGTGACCCACAAAAAGTTGTTCTGAGTCTGGGTGTAATTTGTGTTCGTTAATTGTATGAATGTAAAGTTCCCCGCGACACAGAGCTTGTTCTCTAGTGCGTGAGTTGTCTTTTTAAAAGAAAGAAGCAGGAATAGGAACTCAGGTACAAAACCGTGGTGTCAACATTTTTGGGTCGTCACTAAAAATGTTAAGACTGCGGTACTATATCGGAGTACCTATCCCTGGTATAGGAAAACGTTTCGATTAAAATGCTTTCTGAAATCAGCGCTGGTAGCCAGGGGGCTTACTATGAAGTTAAAACGTGCGACGCACGTTTATATAATGTGCTATATAGTGTGACGAACTCAAACGACTCACTTTTACCACATTATGGTAAGCCTCTGGTAAACACGCACACACAACTAGCTATTTGGGTGTGGTCTTCTGTAAGGTCGTATGGTGGCCTCTCTCATCTCAACCCATAAACGTCCCACTGCTGGGCACAGGTCTCCTCCATACACTTGGAGGGATATTAGCCTACTATGCCACGCTGGCCAGACGGGTTGGTATAGGGTTTTGTTTCGAGTTTTCCTTCTCTTGCAGTGGATATTATGTGCCTGACTTACTCCCTTAGTCGACTCTTACGACACCCGTTCCATGGAGGCCTACCTCGCAAAAATAATATCTATATTCATTATATGGTTAATCTGCCTCCGTGGCTCAGTGGTCGATATGTGAGACTGCTGATCACAAGATCCCGGGTTCGATTCCCGGGTCGGGCAAAAAATCAATAGGGTTTTTCTGTTAAGAAATTCACTATAGATGCCCGGAGTTTGGAAATTGGCGGTGTTTACACCTACGCGGCGGCGGTCCTACGCCTGATCTCTCTCCGGTCGTGTCGGATTTGCCGTCCCATCGGACTATGAGAGTGAGGGAATAAAGAGTGCTCTTGTTTGCGGACACACTTGTGCACTGTAATATCTCCCGCGCAGATGGCAAGTCTCCGTTGAGATTAGCCACCGTGACCGAAATTCGGTTAGGAGGACATTATTATTATTATACGGTAAATTTCAGTGTGACTAATTTAATCTATCTTGTGACTAAGACACTTAAAATAAACACAATATAAAATACCCGTCATTCTCACAATAAAGGCGGTACTAAATAAATCTTGATAGTGAAAATTAATATATCACTTTACATTATCTACCCTCGTTTTTAATCCTTAGCTGTCAAAACAACAAATACTATTAGTCTTTGTTCGTTTACCACGTTTACACCTTTAATTAATTACTATAATACCAGTGAACTATGCTACATACTATATTAGTGTATTCTTAACTAGTATATGACTATCTAAATTGTGTTAACACAGATTTTTTCGTTAAAATGGTAAGAATGCATATTTGTTGTTAAGTATAAGAATTTGGAGATAAAATTGCTTTTTTTAATTACTAGTTGTTGCTCGCGGCTGCGCCCGCGTGGATGTCGGTTATCGCTGTAAAAAGTAGCCTGTGTTATTCCAGACTATAATCTATCTCTGTGTCAAATTTCATGCAGATCCGTTCAGTAGTTTTTACGTGAAAGAGTAACAAACATCCATCCATCGATCCATTCATACTTACAAACTTTTACGTTTATAATATTAGTTGGATTAATCGAAGATTATGATTCATCATCTCAACCTTAAACGTCCCACTACTGGGCACGGGTCTCCTCCAAACATTTAGAGGGATATTAGCCTACTATACACGCTGGCCAGACGGGTTGGTATAGGGTTTTGTTTCGAGTTTTCCCTCTCTTACGGTGGATAGGTATTGTCTGCTAGACTTACTCCCTTAGTCGACTCTCATGATGATTTTGCTGGCATAAAATAATTCAACCAAATTCAAGTGAAATTAGTGAAATTATATACAAAGATATGGTGTAGTGTAGACACTTACGGCGTCATAAGGAAACCCATTCATCATTCATTCATCGCATTCGCATTAGGCCAGTGTGATTTTGTTATAATACTTATGTGGCAAAGAAGCATACGGCCCGCCTGGTGATAAGCAGTTACCGTAGCCTATGGACGCTTGCAGTACCAGAGGTATCACTTGCGTGTTTTAGACCCATTTGTTTTTTGATGCTTTAAGATGGGATATCCCTGGTATAGGAAAACGTTTCTTTCAAAACGTATCCCTAAATGAGCGCTGTAGACTCAGAACTCACACACAGGAACACAACTATACCGCTGTGTATAGTGATTTGGCTGTGGTCTTCTGTAAGGTGGAGGTCGTTCAGTCAGGCTTGCTCGCCAGTATGGTACCTCGATTTGGATTAAAGGAAAGGAATCCTCTCAGATATCTTAATAGAGGAGTGGAGAACCATGCTCAGCAGTGGGACATATACCTACGGGCATTATTATTGTATACAAAAATGACTACTGCAGTTAACTGTACGGTAATGCAAAAAAATATTATTATGCTTAACAAACTGCACCTTGTGACTATTTTCATTTTAATTGAAGTACAAATTCAAATTCAAAATGTTTATTTCGTTAACAAGTACATTTTTGTTAGATAGTGATTGGAGTCTCCTTTTAGACAAAATATTGTCTGTGTTAGGAGGCTCCGCTCTTCTATAGCTTCATTAAATATAATCTTATTAACAACAATACTTAAAAATGTAAACACAGTACGAAGACAATATTATTCATAGACTTGTAAGTACCTAAACTACCTACTTAAAACGGGTTTTAAAAACGGGTACTTAAAATATCCGTATGACGTCGTCAGAACAATACGTAATAGAATAGGGTTATTCAATTACGTACTATTCTGATGACGTCATATCGATATTTTTTCATGTAAATGTTAGGTAACATCAGTTTAATTTCCTGCAAGTGTGGTTTCCATTTGAGTGGCACATCGGCCATTTCAATTTTATTGTTTCCAGACGGTAAATTATAGTCATAAAGTTGAAAATGTTACTTAGAATTAGGTCATTAATCAAATATTTGGGTGCTGATTCGATGATTTTTTTACAAACAATTTAGAATTACTATATAATTTGTGACAAAATCATATTATGAAACACATCTTGTAGATTAATTTTTTTGGCTGTCATTTGTCTATAAATGCCAACAAAAAATGGTTTCATTTACACCTCTTTCATCATTTTTTGAGAGAGGGACCTTAAGTCACTTTTTCATTGTGGATACGATATATTATTACGAATGAGAGTGCAGTTAGTAGCTTTTTATACAGTCTAGGTTTAATTTCTGTCCCTAAATTGTATGTCTGTTTCCCCCGCGACTCAGGGCTTGTTGCCTATTGCGGGATGTCTTTAAAAAACTTTTGTTTGTCGTTTTCAGGATCATCAATTTATTATAGTTTCGAGCGTGCTGGGAGGTGCCTGGCTGGTCATGATGGTTGTCGTAGCAGTCCTCTGCTGCCAGCTCAAGAGCGTCAGGAAGAAACTCTCCGATATGCAGAACTCACGAATGAGAGTGCAGTAAGTAGCTTTTTATACTACAGTTGATATTATGAAGATATTTTTTCTTATCGACTGGTTAGTGGCTAACTTGGTGACAGACTTATGCAAGTCGACCCTTATAGGTCTTTGTCGTGATCTAACCACTGAATATACTGTTGCCTTAGACGATTGCGAAACTAAGAACGTTCCCTACATTGTCATAAGGTGACATCGTAAAAGCATTATTTTAAAGTGCCGAATTGGTTATCAAGGCCGTAGAATACCCACTGCGGCCCTTTAATTGGTCATCAAGGCCGTAGAATACCCACTGCGGCCCTTTAATTGGTCATCAAGGCCGTAGAATACCCACTGCGGCCCTTTAATTGGTCATCAAGGCCGTAGAATACCCAATGCGGCCCTTTAATGCTACTTTGGTGGCCCTCACCGTCATAAACATACAACTAAGATATTGTAGTTGCAGTTTAGAATGGACTTTCTTTGTCTTTTATTGCAGAAATTCCCGATTTTATCAGTCTAATCCTTCAAAAGTCTTCTATAACAGGAAGGTACTGAGAGATCTTCTTTTTCTAAAAGAATTAATTCAAACAAACCAATTTATATGTTTCCAGAAAGTTAAAAATGGATAATGATAAAAACCACGCGTTCCACAACCCAGCACTTGCTCCTGATGAGGAGCTGTCCCGACGCGGGTACTCCATGTACATAGGACCAGACTCACAGTCCGACGTGGAGAGTGGGCGACACCACATTGAGAGGTACCCAGACCGACTTCAAGAGCGGTACGTTAACTTAAAACCTTTTGTATTCTACGAGTAACTGCTGAATATATAACTGTTGGTGTAGTGGTTTATGACCCTGACTGCTAAGCTGGAGGTCGTAGGTTCGATCCCCATTCGGAACAAACTTTGTGTGACTCTTCTTCACTTCGACCAATCCTTACTAATATTATAAATGTGTATACAATAATATAGTATACTAGCTGTTGCCCGCGGCTCCGCCCGCGTTGATGTCTGTTATCGCTGTAAAAAGTAGCCTATGTGTTATTCCAGACCATAATCTATCTCTGTGCCAATATTATAAATGTGAAAGTTTGTGAGAATGGATGGATGGATGTTTGTTACTCTTTCACGCAAAAACTACTGAACGAATCTGGATGATGGATGAACGAGTCTGGAATAGCATATAGGCTAACCGACATCTACGTGGGCCGAGCCGCGGGCAACAACTAGTATGTAATATGTTGCAGTTACATATTTGTGATATGATTCACAAAAAGTTTTTCTAAATTAACTAACAAAGTGACTGTTAAATTTTATGTTTTTTTAACTGTTTCTATGAGTACTTAAATGAGTTTTGAGATTAAGTAACAAAGTTTCACGCGACTAATCTGCGAGTAGAGCTTGGCACGAGATGCTGCGGTCCGTGATCGTAGCCGAGTTGCATGTGACCGCTAAAGTGACTGCACTTCAGTGGTGTAGGTTATGGTTATTATAACCTGTAGAGCACCAAACTATTATGTTTAGCAAGTTGTTTTGTACACCCGATAGACCATAACTTGCTTATTCAATGCGTATTATTTTTTATTACATGCTATAAATTGAAATATGCGGTTTACCACCTATTATATAAACAACAATATAATATTTTACTAAGGTCTGCGGCAAGGCGGTCGACCCTATTACTTGGCTATTACATAGAAATAAACTATCTACAAATAAACTTAATTTGTAGGAAATTTAAAAGTAGGAGCTGACTTATAACTAGGGTTGCCACCTTTTTTTTGTAATTAAAGTACATTGGTCATATTTCATGACCTGTACTCACACACAGAAACAACTACACCGCTGTGGGTAGTTATTTAGCTGTGGTCTTCTGTAAGGTGGAAGTCCTTTCCCAGTCTGGCTTGTTTGGTAGAATGGTGCCCTATCTCTCTTATATGTAATTAAGCTTTAAAACCATTTTAGAGATTAAGATGGTCTGTATTTCTTATACTACTTAGGTGGCAAACAAGCATACGGCCCACCTGTTGGTAAGCAATTACCGCAGCCTATTAACACAGGAAAAGGATAGGGTTAACTACTTTACAATTTATTTGTTCCTAACTCCCATATTTCTCCAGTCAGACGGGTGGGCAGTTCGTAGAGGAGCTGATACATGAGCTGGACAATCGCCAGCAGCGCCAGCAGACGACCGCTCCCCCCTTCCTGCTGCAGAGCATCCAGGATAACAAAATGAAGACCCGGAGTACCATGAATCCCGTAGGCAATGGAAACGGCAGGCAGAGCGATACCAATCCAAATTTTATTTATTAAACGGGTCGATATATCTGTTGTTGAAACGAATAGGAACAAAATACTCCATTTATAAATACTATTTTCTATGCTATATGTATTACTTTGGACTATGTTAAAGCCAAAATCATGATGGAGTAGAAGACAATATGTCCTGTGGCGGTACTGGCCACTTTTTAGTTGACTTGAATGTATCCAAGACGCCGACAATTGTTTCACAACATTTAAAATTCACGGAGCTATTTTTTTCCGCGTCCACGTGCATTTACGAATTAAAAGTGGAAATATAAGCAGAATGTGCTTTACATACTTTTTCATGCTCTGTACGTGTCAGTTTTCTACGTCACGCGGGGGCGGAATAAATTAGTTCTGTTTGGTCCTATCTCTGAAAAGGAGGAAAATGCTATAGACAAAATGTCTGCTGTAAGGTGGTAATATGCCCAGCGTCTTGTTATAGTGTCTGGCTTGTCTGGATGTTTGTGTCAATCGAAAATGGTGCCAAATACACCACTTAAATTATTATTAAATCTATAGTTATTTTTATAATGATCTAATTGTCAAATATTCTTGCCGCCAAATTTTTTTTTGTTGGCTTTTGTATCTATGGTTCAAATTTAAATATTATTATTAATCTGCATAAATTCAATTATTTTATTTATATCAAACATAACAACAATAATATTTTCATTAGGAGCATGCCTTAAAATAATAATAATTCTCTTAAATTTAATATTAATAATTATATTGTTTTAATTGTCTTCTATTTAAATAACGACTGAGGACGCATTGTTGTTATTTATTTATTTGACAATTATTTTGTTAAATTTTCAATAAAATAAATAAATAATACATTGGTAACTCTGCCTGCTATACCCAAAATATGCTGTGAATGGTAATTGTGTCCAAGGAGGGTGAAAATGTAGTAAAAAAAACAGTAGTCAATTTTGCTAATTTTCACGACAAAATTAGACAAAAAAGATTACTTCACGTAATTATTTATATAAGATTCCTTTGTTATCAAATATTAAATAAAGTTCAAATTACATTGGCATATTTATTTTACACAACACAAAGTTTGAAGTTACCTACAAAGTTTAAAATACAGGTACTAAATAAAGACCTGGTCCTGTTTGAAAAAACTAAACCAACAAACAATCGTGAGCATTTATCATAGACATAACCAATCATAACAGTGTCATTATCGATATCCCTAAAAGAACATAGATACTTTAGTAGCATTGGGGTTTTTGTGCAGACGAAAGTGGCAAAGTGACAAGCCACTCGTACATAATCGGTACCTACTTACATTATATTAAGGCTATAATATCATGTATACATACATAAGGTAAGCTGACTCTTATAGCACAGGATTTATCCTGATAAATTTGTTAAATACATATTATGTTAACTACCACATATTTTATACCATATTTTGTAGGGTTAGTGCTGATTCCCCCCGAAAGTTATTAAAACGTAATTGTATAACTACACACATACATTAATTCTCGATTGCCCGCTAAATTCAAACATGATTACAGTCAAGCACAACTTTTTTACACAAGTTCTTACATTTGGCTTGACCTCTTTTACTAACAAAATCTGTGATTTAATTGTGGATAATTTGAAATAAACATAGGTACGATAATATAACCAGTACTTTTTTCTTTGACTGTACCACCTTGATTTTATTTGATGAAACGCAATTATAAAACAGATAGATTCATTTTCGGGGGGAAACAAAAACGAGTGGAATTAGCACTAACCCATTTTGTATTAGGTTCTTCTGTGAATAAAGATTATAATAAGAATTATTAAATAAGTAGATACCAACACAACAAACACGAAATAATGTAGTCATAACATTTAAAGTCTTACAAACATATTAACGAACAAATAAATTATTTTAGATAAACTGTGCCCAGTGGCATAGTACCGTCTAGTCTATATTATCTGTGGTACCGTAGAGTAACGAACTTAGTAGTTCGTTACTCTACGGTAACACGTATCAGGCTAGTGCCTGATACGTGTTCTATACCCGGGTTAGATAAAGTATAATACTGGGTATTTATTTTGAGAAATGATCAATAAGTTTACTATTATATCTAATGAACCTAATATAAATCGACAATTATCATCATCAACTCAGCTGAAAGACGTCCACTGCTGGGCCTCACCTAAGAATTTCCACAACATTCGGTCCTGAGCTGATCTTATTCAACTGCTGTCCGTAAAACTTGTGGCAATTTTTACTTTTTACTGAAATCAGAACTGGTTGCGATCAAAGGGTTAGAATCACACTGGATATCAATATACATTCTTATATTCTCTTCTCTTACTGTAATATACATATATAAATCTCTTTCCTTATTTTTTTATATAGAATAGAATAGAAAACTCTTTATTTTACACCAATTACATTTCGATAGAAACATTATTTATACTTAGTTATGTACAATGGGCGGCCTTATCGCTAAAAAGCAATTCTTACAGGCAACCTTTGGATGGACAGAAAAGAAAGTTAAATATAATAAATAAAAGTGGGAGGGTTTTGGTGTAGTTAAAATAGGAAAGGAGAGATATATACTTCTTGGGTGGCAAAAATACGGCCACAATCATACGGCCCACCTGATGTTAAGCAGTTACCTTAGCCTATGGACGCTTGCTTTAACAGAGGTATCACTTGCGTGTTGCCGACCCATTTTTTTAACACCAGGACTTGTAAATGTAGTATCCCGTAAACGTTTCTTTTAAAACGCATTCCTAAAGAGCGCTGGAGACCTGTACTCACACACAGAAACACAACTAAGTCTTTTGTAAGGTCCTTACCCAGTCGGGCTTGCTCGCTAGTAGGATGCCCTACCTCTCTTAAATTATTATAATTAAAAAGAAAACTTAAGATAAGTAATCTTAGAGAGCGTATAACAGAGTCACTGTACACTAAAATATCAAATAAATAGTCTTGTTTAAATAACAACAACAGTTTTGACCGACCCTGACGGAGTACGTCTGTATGGTCTACTTCTAGACCTGTAACTTGCTCCTCGTTTCCTACACCGGCTCCCAACACACCTCGGCTTGTTCACCTCGTTGTATACCCTTGGCGGCTTCTTCTTCTTATTTTTAGGATACGTCAAATATTTTATATCTTCTTCTACTTTGTAACTACCCGTATTAGCTTCGTGAGCATCTAAAATTTCCTGTATGCTTTTATAACCGTCAGTTTCTTCTGGATCTATCACGCCGTGACTTAGGTAAGGTTTAAAACCTCCTACATTTTTAGGATAATCATATTTTTCTTCTTTATTGAACTCTTCTAAATGTTTCAAGTAGTTGTATGTCTCTGGATCACTTGCCTGGCTTATTGGGTTGAAATTTGAATAGCTTACAAAATTGACGGAAGAAGTTGCTGGCTTCTTGGGCAGCAGTTTTAAAGGCTTACTCAATAGATTATTATACCTATCTCCTAAGTTGTAAGAATCAAATTGGTCTGCATCTGGATCGTTATAATTTATAAGGTATCGTTCGTTTTTCTCGGAAGCTTCTTTCTTCTTGTCGCGCGTGTAGGTGACGGGTGCAGGTAAGGATTCTCCATAAATCTCTTTGTCTGAAGTTTTACCGTAGACTTGTTCGAATACTTTGTAATCGTCTGTCCAAAATTGTTCGATACCTGAAAGGAAATTGATTAATTTAGTAAAGTACTTTATATGAATCCATTGTTGCAGTCTGTTTTCGACGAAGGCTTATTCTCTGACTAAGACTCTATAGGTAGCTACCGTTAAACTATCAAAACATTTCTAGAAAAATCTTTTTCTACCTATTTGATTTGTATATGGTAGATGTTTTGCCAAACACAATATAAGAGCTTCACTAATCCTACTTATATTAAAACTCCTAAACGCAAACACTTGCTGGACGGATTTTGATGAAACTAAACAATAAACCGATGGCCGTTGGGGCAGAAAGGTTCTAGAGTGGCGACCACGAACTGGCAGACGCAGCGTGGGCAGGCCTCCAACAAGGTGGACCGATGACCTGGTAAAGGTCGCGGGCAATCGATAGACTAGCTCAGGACCGAACGATGTGGAAAACCTTGGGGGAGGCCTATGTCCAGTAGTGGACGTCTTATGGCTGAAATAGATGGATGGAAACAATAAACAACAAGCAGTAGTACCTACAGGTGCAGGCATGTTAGGCCCCACGCACTAGGCAGCCTGTCTGCGGCAGCCAGGCTGCAGCAGACAGTCGAATATATGACGGTGTGTGGGAGCCCGCGCACTAAGCAGCCATGAATTTGAATTTTGGCCGCTGCAGCCTGGCTGCCGCAGCTAGGGTGCCTAGTGCGCGGGAGGCCTTGCATCTCAACCCATAAACGTCCCACTGCTGGGCACGGGTCTCCTCCATACATTTTGAGGGATATTAGCCAACTACACCACGCTGGCCAGACGGGTTGGTATAGGGTTTTGTTTTGAGTTTTCCTTCTCTTGCAGTAGATATATTCTGCCTGACTTACTCCTTTAATCGACTCTTACGACACCCTCGGGATGGAACGGGGTGGTGACATTTGTATTCTTAATCCGTCACCACACAGACGAGTGCGCGGGAGGCCTTAGTGTTACTTAACATAGCACGTAGTGTAAGTAGGTACCTACCAGCACTCAATCTTTCCACGGTGACAATAGGCACAAGAGTATTAAAAGATTAACTTAATGCATGATCTGAATAAGAAGTAACGAAAGTGATGACACGTTAAAACAACAATGACAAATCACTGTAAGAAACAGGTATTATAAGAGCGAAATCTCGAAAGTGCACACACACATACACACACACACACGAATGTACGTACAGAATATAGAGACATTATATCATCCAGGTGTTACTTTCGAATATATCACATAAACACAAGATCTATACATGCGTCAGCAATTTAATTTTATTGTATTTGAGAACGCACACACTTTCGATGACGGACAGAAATTGCGTATTTCGTAATCTTAATGACACAAACGTAAGTTGTAGTCGCGTCTAAAGCCTCCATGCAAGATCCACTAAGTCATCAATGTTAAAGAATATGGAAAAGTAGAAAAGGCAGTGAGTGAGAGGCTAGCTGAGTGGGAAAGTGACCCCACTGGTAACACGAGATGTCTTAGTTTCATCCCGCCCGACAGAATAATGTGAATTTAATTTTCACCAACGCGCATTGGACCCGCATACTCGAATAGTTTTAGGTCTAAAATCTTCTAGATATGTTGATTAAGGAGTGGCCTATGTCCAAACATATGTCTTTATCGGGATGGCTATTCTGACAATATGAAAACCGATTAAGTATAGAGAGAGACGTGGCGCGCCTGGAAGATTCAAGTCAAACCAGTCAAGTTAACTATAGGTTTAGCTGCGTTTATGTTTTGGTTTTAGTTAAGTATAATCATTAGTATCTACTACGTAGTGTATTTATAATTGTGTGATCCATAAATAATTGTCCCGAGTTTGGATGTTTTTTGAGACCATTAATTGTATGTTTGTGAAGTCCCCTGCGACACAGGGCTTGTTCCCTAGTGCGCGAGTTGTGATTTAAAAAAAAAAAAGAATTATCCCATTTGGGAATCGAACCAACCAAATTAGTAGCTTTTCTAGTATTTGGACATTGGCAAGTAGGTATTTGGTCCGATATGAAGGTGGTGGAAAAACCAATACGGGCGGGCATCCTTAGAAAGTTACCGCACATTATTTCTTCCATAAGAAGAAGTTATTTAAGTACTAACGACTAAATTCAAATGTCAAAAAATATAAGTGACATATTACCAGAAGTCTTAGTAACTCCACCGCCACCGTAGACCGTCACAACGAGCAGTACACACGTTGATGACCACTGCATCTGTAAATATAACACTACATCATAAACGCTTATATCTATACTAATATTATAAAGCTGAAGAGTTTGTTTGTTTGTTTGAACGCGCTAATCTCAGAAAGTACTGGTTCGATTCGATTTTTTTTTGTTGAATAGGTAGTGTATTTATCCAGGAACGCTATAGGCTATTTAACATCACGCTATGATCAATAGGAGCGGAGCAGTAGTGAGATATGTTGCAAAATCGAGGAAAATATTCCAAATTACCACGCGGACGAAGTCGCGGGCGAGTTTTATATATGTATGTATATCTACATAGGTACTACTAAAGAGGCAAACAAGCATACAGTCCGCCTGACGATATGCAATTACCTTAGTCTACACTAGGGATGCCATAGCTTCAGCATTGGAAGACAAACCTCGTTACTTGAGAAGTTTTGGAAATAAAAACACTATCCTCTATACCATTATTGGCGGTTGCATGGTGACTACTACTACTTACTACTTCAGAAATAGATCTATTTCTGAAGTAACTAGTTTTATTATACCCAACTATGAAGCAAAATAAGTAGGTATATAAAATGTATCTACCTAATGTATGTATGTATCTATACTCAATCGTAACTTAAAATGTGCTAAATAGGTTTTAAAACCTTTTGATTATAAAAATGAAACGAACTTCTTCTATACCTAATTTAAATATCATCGATGAATAAAATTTGTATTGATTTTTAAAAACCGCTAGATCAATTTCAATAAAATTTATTGGAACCATCAGAGAAACAAAAAATAATTTTACAAATCGGTTCAGCCCCCAGAATAGAAAAGCAAATGTATACCATTATATTCGATTCGACTACCGTTTCTGCCACTTGTCTAGAAGGGCAAGCATCTTCGAGTAAACTGTGAACATACTCCGACGAATTGAGAACTTTTTTTGAAGTCGGTTAATAAATAATGAGATTTAATTTTTAACTATCAAGCTTTAGTTTGGCAAAATAAGGCTAAATCCTTTAAAAGGGTGAGCAGCTTAATAGATAGGACTATAAATCTGTTTTGTCTTAATAACACGGGGATTCAAAGCTACCCACTTTCACGCGATAAATTTTAGCCTTCATAATCAGTCTAGGTACTCCAATCAAAGCTTAGCATTACAGAACTAAATGTCACTATTCTAATGCACGGAGGGAGCTCCTAATGTAATTATATAAATTGTACCTAAACTCTGTGGTCCTTACTCTTCTGTTACACCGATACTTATTAAATTAAATGTACCTATTGTATTTTACTTCCTGAAAATTCAAAAAAAAAGATCTCACGCCTCAAGAATGTCTACACGTTTCTCGTTAAAATACCAATGTAAAGCGTACCTTGAGATCACTAGAGGTGCACCACTAACGGCTACATGAGCAGTATGACGTCACCGAGCACTCGTTACTGACACTGGCGCAATGAAAGTAAGACGAGATCTTAGTGCAGCATCCTATATAAGCTCGCAGGGAAACGACGGAATGGCGCCGTGTCGTTTGCGCTGGGTGTACTTCATGTGCCGCCTTATTACGACGAATATTTTGATCAGAATGTAAATATTATAGACTAGCTGTTGCCCGCGGCTCCGCCCGCGTGGATGTCGGTTATCGCTGCAAAAAGTAGCTTATGTGTTATTCCAGACCATAATCTATCTCTGTACCAAATTTCATCCAGATCCGTTCAGTAGTTTTTACGTGAAAGAGTAACAAACATCCATCCATCCATTCTTACAAACTTTCACATTTATAATATTAGTAAGGATATGGGTGTAAAATTTTCATTTTGTAATTAACTGCTACATGCGACTTCGTGTGAGTGGACATTGGACATAAATTTTAGAGCTTTTTTATTTTTTTATACGCGATATCATAAATATTTTCAAAGTTAAACATTAAACCCAAACAAAAACTAAAATAACTGAATACAGATTGAAGTCGGTGCTATGTTCATCTTGTCACCTAATTTCAGCTTGGCATCGACTTTAATCTGTATTCAGTTATTTATAGCTTTTTAAAGTCGGTTTAATTTTTTTTCTAAAACTATTTTATTTTTACTAATAAAATAAAAGTAAAAAAATATATGAAATAAAATCATCGTCAATACCTATAACATTTCCCTGGGTCGGTTTAAACCGACCCAATCACAAAAAAGCAGATTTCAACATTTTTTAAATAGAGAAAATTAGATACATAGGTGCTACCTACTTACTTTCCTATCTATATTACCAAAATGTCTACGTGAAAATTCGGCGTAGGCAAGCCATACCTGGCCAGCATAACGTCCGTCGAGGAAAGTCAAGTTTAAACTCCTCGAGACGTCCTGCCACGCCCCGGAAACCACTTCCACCTCGTGCTGGATGTACTGGACCAACCAGCAATGCGAGATTTTACTATGAAAGTACTGTAATTGCTTTGTATGTTATAGTTAAACTACAACAGTACTGGGCCCCAATTCTGCTAATTTACGGATGGCTTAATTGAATCTCAGTAACATTATTGGTATTCTGTTAATAATTTAATACCAATGATGAAATGAGGAGATCCGTAGGAGAACCAAAGTGACCGACATAGCTCGAAGAATTGCCTCAATTAAGTAGCAATGGGCAGGGCACATAGCTCGCAGGCCGTTGGGGCAGAAAGGTTCTAGAGTGGCGACCACGAACTGGAAGACGCAGCGTGGGCAGGCCTCCAACAAAGTGGACCGACGACCTGGTGAGGGTCGCGGGCAACCGATGGACAAGGTCAGCTCAGGACCGAATGATGTGGAAGACCTTGGGGGTGGCCTATGTCCAGCAGTGGACGTCTTGTGGCTGAGATGGATTGGAAAACCATTGGTTTTAAAGTATTTAACAGAATACCAAAAATGTAATAGGTACCAAAAATGCTACTGAGATTCAATTGAGATTCATTTAAGCCATCAGTAAGTTAGCAGAATTGGGGCTCAACACTATCGGTCTTATAACAAAATTTGTTGTTGACAAGTTACAAGAGTTAAATAAAGGTCGAAACGAAACTACTTAATAGCAAAAAATAACAAAAACACAATTACAATGCATATATGTTAGTGCGGTTTTACCTGCCTAAATTTTGTTAAGTAATTATATAAAACTACGACGAGATAAAAATAATGAGATAGATATGACGACAAATATTTAAATAGGCAGTTAATAAAACAAAGGACTTTCTCTTTTTTGTTAAAAATGTCACACCGTAGGTTTTTTTAAATTAAATATATACTTAAAATACAGTTGTTTGCAAGCGTGGTTTTCTCGCAACTTTACACACCACTCCCCGGGGGTTTTGGGTTTGATAGCCATGCGCATACTGGGACATCTAATGTACCTACACTATCGCCCACAGTTCTAAGCGTATGTTTACTTCGTGAATAGTACCTTATAGTAATATTTTATAATTACCTACTTTAGGTAGATTAGATCCCTAACATAACATAAAGGTAATTAGATACCTACCAATATCTCAAACAATATTTCCTATTTCATTTCGCCATCTGCGGTCATCATCAGCAGTTCCACGTCTCAAAATTATGCTTTATTACTTTTAGAAAGTACCCAATCGCAATATAGTTCCCTTGATTTCGCTAGTAGGTATCCCATTATCAGACCCAGACCTCATGTAAATGGTATCTAACTAGCTATAAAGTATACGTATTCAAATCGGTTCAACAGTCATACCAACATTAAAAAAAATGTTATACTTCTCAAAAGATTATCCATTTTGGATTCGGTTAAAAATAATGATACTTTTCTTGAACTGTTGTTCTATTAGGGCACCAATCTCACTATGTTCTGCTTCACTGTTTATAGATTATAAGCGTGAAGGAATCAAGTCAGATAATCGATCCGGTCTCGAGATACCTGAGACGGGAACCGCGTAAGCTTTCACTGGGTAGGTACCGGCCTACGTGACTCGTTTCCGAGGAAAAGCATCGATTTTACATTTATAAATTAATAGGTACAATAATAAATAGATAACTAGATAGATATCTACCAACATAACTTTATTTTTCGATTAAAAGGTAAGTACCGTATTTGAGACAACTCACACACCGCCATCTGAAATCAAATCAAACTGTAACTGCAGTGTTCAAATGTCACGTCTAGGGAGAATCATGTTTGCCTCCTTGGTAGAAAAAAAAGTATATTTTCTTCATCCAATTTTTGAACTTCTGAGTCTGAAAAATTCATTACGTAGAATATAAGTAGGTACCTATAGGAAATAGGTACTAGAGAAACTACCTTAGTACTAGGAATGCGGAAAATCCGCTAGGTAAACGGTTAAAATTTAATTTCCTTACTCTCAATTATGTATTTATTAAAGCAATTTCACTTTGTCACCGTATTATTAAGTTTTACATAACTTTTGCGTTCACTTTTTTAATGATTGAGTTAGTTAGTGGTTAAAAGTAGCAGCATAGTGTCAGAAAGACTATAGTAGCCATGTCAGGGCTTGGCAACCTCGGAAGGGTGCAACCAGTTTAATAATTTTACGAATACCTACCTAATATAGACTATAGCATGGGGTTCTTCAAGAAAGGAGTTATTAGGTTTCTAAAAGGTCGGCAACGCGCGAGTGATACCCCCGGTGCTGCAAGCGTCCATAGGCTACGGTAACGGCTTACCATCAGGCGGGCCGTGTATTTATGCTTGTTTGCCTCCTAAGTAGTATAAAAAAATAGATAAAAAATCGGTTGTCTGTAAAGTCGGTTTACTAACGACAATTGAACGTGACAACGCCATAAGAATGGAAGATTGTGCCTCTTTGTCGCTCGTTCCGCGCTCTCGCTTGCACAATGGAATGCCTCAGAGCGAGGTAACGCCGCATACGTCATCTTTTTTCTTGTGTGCAGCCGGCTCCATCGAATTATAAGACGTTGTCACGTCAAAATATAATAATACCCTTTAGTTTGAGACGTGGATCATCCACCATTACGCGTACCTACATCTCCACTTGCCCGCTCGCTCGGAGTCCTATAAAAGGATGAAGCGCCGCGGAGCCCACTCAGTCTTTCAACCTGCACTTAGCACACACGAAGCTTGTACCTAACGACTTCACACCCTGTGATCTATTTTCATTATCCTACTAATATTATAAACGCGAAAGTTTGAAAGTAAGTATGGATGGATGGACGGGTGGATGTTTGTTAGTCTTTCACGTAAAAACTACTAAACTGTAAAAAGTAGCCTATGTGTTATTCCAGACCATAATCTATCTCTGTGCAAAATTTCATCCAGATCCGTTCAGTAGTTTTTACGAGAAAGAGTTACAAACATCCATTCATCCATACTTACAAACTTTCGCGTTTATAAGTAATATTAGTAGGACGTTACAGGTACTTACTTAGACGGAGCAAATGTGCCGTTCAAGTTCATGTGAATAGATGCCTAGGTACTTATTAAACTAAATCTTCATACTTAGGTAGCTACCATACTTGATAATACTGATGGAGTACTGCTGTCACCTTTGGGCGGGAGCTTGGGCCCTTTGATTCAATCCAAAGACGCGCTGTGAGGATTGTTGACGATCCCGAGCTCACAGGCGGTATTCAAACTCAAACTCAAAATTCATTTATTCATTTAGGTTACAAAGTAACACTAATGAAGGTCATAAATTTTTTTTTTTATATTTTTTTTATACTACTTGGTTGGCAAACAAGCATACGGCCCGCCTGATGTTAAGCAGTATCCGTAGCCTATAGACGCTTGCATTACCAGAGGTATCACTTGCGTGTTGCCAACCCATTTTTTTTACACCAGGGCTTTAAGATGGAAGTAACCCTTGGATAGGAATACGTTTCTTCCAAAACGCATTCCTAAATGAGCGCTGGAGACCTGTACTCACACACAGAAACACAACTACACCGCTGTGTGTAGTCATTTGGCTGTGGTCTTCTGTAAGGTGGAGGTCCTTCCCCAGTCGGGCTTGCTCGCTAGTATGGTGCCCTACCTCTCTTTATGAATAAACCAGAAAGATGATGTCAGCAAAATTTTCCTACGGCTAGTTCGCTGACGTGGAGCCTTGAGAAGAACTAGCAAGAAACTCAGGCCACTCTTTTTAATCGCCAGATAGTTACAATCTTTTGTAAAATACAAGTAGGATAGCATGCAAGCTGATGCAGTCAAAACACGATACTAACTAGGTATATTGATAAAATAAGGCAGGTAATCGTACTTAGTACTGGTCGTGCGAGAAAAAAAAAAAGTAAGTATGGTGTTAAAGTCTGCTTCAATTTACATATTGCTATTAAAGAATAAGGCAATATGTGAATAGTGACAATTTTTATTGTAAAATTTAACGTTTTACTACTAAAGAAATAAACAAAGAAAAAAAAAGAAAAAGTACAGAATTATCACTAGAATTCACAATGTGCCTCACGTCACAAATAAGAACTTATGTAACAAACAACTATATAATGCAACTAATTCCAAGACTTTTTATCGTTCAAATAATCATTTATTGTATAATAGCCCTTCCCTATGAGATGATTTTTAATAGTAGGTTTAAATTTGTGTAAGGGCAAATTCATTATCTCTTTCGGTAATTTGTTAAAAAAACGTATACCGAGTCCTACAAATGAATTATGCACTTTGTGTAAACGATGGTACGTGCCAAGTAACTTATGTTTATTTCTGGTATTTACTGAATGAATATCACTGTTCTTACTTTATAGATCAATATTCTGTTTAACAAACATAATATTTGCAAATATACATATATTGAGATGCATCTGTTAAAATACCTATTTCTTTAAAACGTTCTCTAAGAGAAACTCGTGAGCCTAGGTTGTAAATGGAGCGTACAGCTCGTTTCTGAATTAAGAAAATAGTTTCAATATCAGCAGCCTTGCCCCACAGCAATATGTCGTAGGACATGACGCTGTGAAAATAACTAAAATAAACTAATCTAGCCGTATCTACATCAGTAAGTTGCCTTACTTTACTAACTGCAAAAGCCGCAGAGCTAAGCTTACCTGCGAGGCATGATATATGGGCTCCCCACTGAAGTTTACGATCTAAAGTTAAACCCAAAAAAACTGTAGATTCAACAATATTGTTCCACTAAGTCTAAGGAGAGACTTCGCCTCCTTGTGTGTGTTCTACCGCCTGTACAATAGGCTGTGTTCTGAGGAATTGTTCGAGATGATGCCCACGGCCACATTTTATCAACGCACCTCTCGCCACCGACAGGGAGTTCATCCTCACATCCTTGCACCTCAAACATGCTGTACCGTAAGATTCCAGAGGAATTTCTTACCACGTACGATTAGGCTGTGGAATGAGCTCCATGCCGAGGTTTTCCCAAGAGACTATAGCATGAGGTTCTTCAAAAAAGGAGTAATAAAGTTTTAAAGGGTCGACAACGCGTGACTGTCACCCCTGGTGTTGCAAACGTCCATAGGCTATGGTAACTGCTTACCATCAGGCGGGCCGTATGCCTGTTGAAAAAAAAAAATGCAGGGGCATTATTATCAAGTACTGGGTTTAGCAGAGATTGAAGGTCTGGAGTAGGGACTCTAGACCTTCAATCTCTAAACCCGGTAGGCCATTGTCCTGGTCCCCAATTCTGCTAATTTACGGATGGACAAATGGTTTTCCAACAATTGGTCTTTTAAGGCCAATGGTTTTCCATCCGTAAATTTGCAGAATTGGGGCCCTGACGACGGGTCACTGACCTGCGACACTCCACGACCACCAAATTTGCATTACGATCTAATTCTACATCCATCACAGTTTAGACGGATACAGCTTTTTGAGATTAGAGCAGCAGAGCAGACCCTACCTTAATTTTAATTTCGAACAATGTGAACTTTAATGCTAGGTATTACGAAAGGTAGGGCACCATACTAGCGAGCAAGCCCGACTGGGGAAGGACTTCCACCTTACAGAAGTCTACAGCCAAATAACTACACACAGCGGTGTAGTTGTGTTCCTGTGTGTAGGTCTCCAGCGCTCATTTGAGGATGGGTTTTGAGAGAACGTATCTATGCCAGAGTTACTCCATCTTAAAGCCCTGCTGTAAAAAAATGGGTTAGCAACTCGCAAGTGATACCTCTGGTATTGCAAGCGTCCTTAAATAAAACTACTACATAGATTATATAAAGAGTTACATATTTATTTGAAATCTTACAATCCAAGCATAGAATAATTTAAATTATTAAATTACATTATTTTTACATTTACATAGAGAGATATGTACAATTGACGATCTTATTACTAACAGTTAATTACAGTTTCAATTAAGAAACAATATTGTGTTAATAAAAATTATAGTAATATAGTTTTTGGTACCTAAGTAGTATTTAGTTAATGTTTACTAAAATATCAATAAACAACTTCTTCTTCTTATCGTATGGTTAGTGGTCAACCTGGTGACAGAGTTATTTAGATCGCCCATATTTTGGCCTCTGTCGTGATCTAACGACTGATAACAGTCGGGACCGACTTTTAACGTGCCCTCCGCAGCACGGAGACGCTCAGATGAAATACCACTATGCGGTCCCCCATATATAGGGTTACCGCGTCCTTGGTAGCTTAACCCGCTGATCGTTTACCAAACAGCGAGTGCACCTAGCTATGAGCGCCTATAAACAACTTTCGCCCTTCGAAACACTCGCGTTATAGTCTATACCACATAGCTTGGGTACTGTGACATTTATAATTTTACGAAAAAGATGAATAAAAATCATCAGAATCCTTCTCTAACCTGGCTTATTGAATGATCAAGAGCCTAGAGTATTTAAATCGATAGGTTTTAATTTAATCGTCTTTAATTTTTATTGATATTTTTATTCAAATGTCAAACGTCATAGTACCCATGCTATGTGAAATATACTATAGTAAGGTCATATCTATGACATGTATTTCTTTATCTATTTTGTATTTTGTAATTATTTGTATTTATCTTAAAAAGACAACTCCCGCACTAGAGAACAAGCTCTGTGTCGCGGGGGACTTTACAAACATACAATTAACGGACACTAATTACACCCAGACTCAGAACAACACTTTGTGGATCACACAAAGTTTTTATCCTGTGTGGGAATCGAACCCACAACCTCGTGCACAGCAGGCGCATACTGCGGCCACTGGACCACCAAGGCAGTCAAGAAGTTTTGTTGTAAAGCTACCCCAAACATACTTTTTTATATGTGGCAGATAAATAATTAAAACATCTAAAGAGATTTTATTAAAACTAGATAGAGCACACTTTACACAAAAAAAATAGGTTTCACAACAATGATTATTATCTCAACCCATAAACGGCCCACTGCTGGGCACGGGTCTCCTCCATACACTTGGAGGGATATTAGCCTACTATACCACGCTGGCCAGACGGGTTGGTGGGTTTTGTTTCGAGTTTTCCGTCTCTTGCTGTCGATATTGTCTGCCTGACTTACTCCCTTTGTCGACTCTTACGACACCCTCGGGATGGAAAGGGGTGATGACATTTGTATTCTTAATCCGTCACCACACAACGATATTATAGTAAAAAAAACCAGGTAGACATCGCTCAAGCGCGCGGAAATTGTTGCCGACAAAAGAGGCTAATTATATTGTTTATTTTTATTATTAACTAGTTGTTGCCCGCGGCTCCGCCCGCGTAGATGTCGGTTATCGCGATAAAAAGCATATATGCTATTCCAGACTATAATCTATCTCTGTGCCAAATTTTTGAAAGAGTAACAAACATCCATACTCACCAACTTTTACATTTATAACATTAGTAAGGATTATTATTTGGCTAATGACTTACTTTTTCTGTGTCATATGTTCCATATTATCCATTGCATTCATACTTGTAATCTAAAAGTAAGACGGTGTAATAATATGGCAACAAAACTGAATGCTGCTCAGTATTTAAACTTACAATTACAAAGTAATTTGACATCATCAGTATTTTAAACATAAAAAAAGACTCGCATATCATTATTTTCTATATGTATATAGCAGCCAAGTTTGCGAGAAGTGCCGCAAGATACACCACAATATGTGTATTACTCTTTATGTCTTGTTAAAACTCTTTTTTTAAATTATTTATTTATGATAAATTATTTATTTATTATGACAATTATTTATTTACATCTATATATACAACATACCTCATATATTTACACTTCTTAAAAAAAGGAAAAATTATGTATAATATAAAACTCACTTCTTCTTAATTTCTCCATTACCTTCAATTTTAATTGCAATTTTAGCAGCACCATAATCAATTTTCAAATCACCTGCAGCCAATTTAGGCAGGGATTTCTTCACTTTGTTAAGTTCATTTTCTTTAAGTAACTGTACCCCTGAACGTTCCTGCATTTTAGCTATATGCTTGATCCATGTCTCATTGTTTATACAATCAAACTCCTCACCTTGGAATAGCACTTTATTTAACTCTTTAATTCTTTTAACGTTTTTCTTAATTGTTTCTTCAGTCTTTACGGACTTCTTTGCTTCCTCTAACTTAGCCATATTCTGTGGTTTCTCTACAAGTGATGAAGGTGGCACGCCTTCTGGGCTGTGCAGGCCAGATTCATTGGTTATCACTTTGTCAAAATCTGACCAATCAGAGTTGGATATAACTGAACATGACGTAATAGATGCAGCATTACTTTTGGTGTCACTTTTAGAAAATTCTTCATTGCACTCAATCTTGTATATGTGAAGGTCTGTTACTCCAAAGGGATAGACACATTCTATATTTCCACACATCAAAAACTTCTCATCGTAATGTATTTGAAAGAGTTTTAATTGTGTATTGCAGAGTGGGCAGACCTGTAATGAAAAAGTATTATTTTGATAAACTATAATTGTTATATACTACTTAGGTAGCAAACAAGCATAGGGCTCGCCTGATGGTTTTATGATGGAGTATCCCTAAGACAGGAAAAAGTTTTGTTAATAACCAGTGATCGGAGTAGGTAGATTGAAATGGGGTCATTGATCCGAAACATATATATTAAGGCGATACCTCGAAAATAAATTGTGGTTTTGTGGGCGTGGCTTAGCTTCCACGGCTGGCCGCTACGCGTCGCCTTCGTCCGTGTGACGTTGTAAAATAAGTGATTAGAAATATTTTATTGAGTTTTTAGGAATTTTAGCACAGGAGGCATGGAGTAGACAAAAATAGAACAATTAATTATAAAATTAAATGTTAACCATTGGCAAAATACATAGATACATATTTATATATACATATTTATAAGCTAGGTGGACCGACGACCTAAAAAAGGTCGCTGGGGCGCACTGGATGCGGAAGGCGGAGGACCGTGTGCTATGGCGCGTGTTGGGAGAGGCCTATGTCCAGCAGTGGACTGCGATAGGCTGATTGATTGATTGATATTTATAAATATATATATTTAATTAAAAAGTTCAGAAAATATCACTCGATAAAATATTTTTCTTGGTAATAACTATTATATAATATAACTACGATTGTGTTATTGTGTTTAATCAACTATAAGTAAATAAATAAATATCTATAATTCTTCTGTATGTGTGTATGTCGCTGAACTCCTAAACGGCAGGATCGATTTTAATGAAATTTTGTAGGGTCACGGAGGGTTCAGATTCACAATTGGACCCGGTGGCGCTGCTGATCGTATATCGGACCTGGCAGACGTCGTCCTACCCGGAAAATGTCCGGGTAGGACGACGTCTGCCAGGTCCGCTAGTAAATATATATATATATATATATTTTATAATACTTGGTTGGCAAACAAGTATACAGCTCGCCTGATGTTAAGCAGGTACCGTAGCCTATGGACGCTTGCAATACCAGAGGTATCACTTGCGTGTTGCCAACCCATTTTTTTTACACCAGCGCTTAAGATGCGAGTATCCCTAGGATACGAATACGTTTATTTAAAACACAATATGAGCGCTGAATACCTGTACTCACACACAGGAACACAACTACACCGCTGTGTGTAGTTATTTGGCTGTGGTCTTATGTAAGGTGGAGGTCCTTCGCCAGTCGGGCTTGCTCGCTAGTATGGTGCCCTATCTTTCTTAAAATTACTCAGGCTGAGGTGATTTCTTTTTAATTTTCTTGTAACAAGTTATTTCTGACGGCTCCGCAGTTATACCCTAACCAACTATTTTCTTTTCTGGTAACAAGTCGTATCTGACGGAGTCGCAGTTTGCAACCTAACCTAATTTTCTAGTAGCTATTTCTAACTTAGTCTAACGTATTTTACAGTAAGCAAATTAATTTAGGTGTTTTAATCTAATATTTCCAATTATACTGCTTAATTAATCTGACTGAATATGGTGTTCCTTCATTTGAAGACAGAAATTTCATAGAATGTTAATAATTAATAAAATCTATGTATATATACGTAATGTATCTATTTCTACATATTTATTGAAATAAAATACCATGGAAAAATATACCGATCAAACAGCATGCGTTAAAAATTCTACTGTTTGATTATTTTGTTAAATAAAAACAAATATTTTTAAATTCATTAAGTTTCTGCAATGTCGAATATGTTTAATTGAAGTCAATTGTCCATTGAAACCATTATATTCGAAATATGGACATTTTAAAGTTCATTGAAACAATAATATTCGAAATATAAATACTGTTTCGCAGAAAATGTTTCATATAATATTTGGGCCCTGAAGCTTAAATATTATATGAAACATTTTCTGCGAAACAAAATTTGATGAAATTTCTGTCTGTGAATGAAGGGCGTTCCCTTCATTATAAAAAAACGGCGTTCCCATCATTCGCAGACAGAAAATTCATAGAATTTTGTTAATACCAGAAATGACAATAGCTAGTAGGTTAGGTTAAAACTGCGACCTGCTAGAAACAATTTTACATAAATAAAAAAAACTTACCGCAGCCTGAGAATATATAATTAACATTATTATTTAAATATAACATTATTATTTTAATTCAAAATTATACTTTACCTGTAAAATATTTGACTGAAGTGAAATTTGCAACCCTTTATCTCTCTATCTTTTTTTAAATACTCTTTGTATTTAAAAAAATATCGTAAACTCGTTTTCTCGGTAATAACTTTTATATAAAGTAAACAATATCAGGATAAAGAATATTTAATTTGATTTTCTATGAGAATATCGAAAAGTAAAAAGTAATTTTTAACAAAAATTTTTGAGTTGAATTTGTTTAGAGTAAATATTCCGTGTATTGAATATTCTATGAAATGACAATATGATAAAAAAAAGTGAAACGAAAATCTATAATACTTTTATTTTTTCTTATTATTAAAATTATTTTATTTATTATTACATTGAAGGAAACTAATCAGAAATATTTTTAAGATTGGATTTTTATAATCCAATCTTAAAAATATTTCTGATTAGGACATAGGTACTTAATCATATTTTACTACCTACTATACCAATAGAACCTTACGTATATCATCAAAAAATACTAAAAATAATCTCGAAAATTTACAGTTTTTTTATATACAAAAAGTTGAAGTGCTACTCCATCCCTCTTTTTGTTATTAGTCTGTCACTTTCGGTAATAGTTCCACTAGAGTTGGGAAAATGCCTGAGCATTTTAGGCAAATTTGGCAGAATGTCTATTAATGCCGAAGAAATTCTATGTAAGTTGTAAAATGTTATACCATGTGCTCAGTTGCACTTTGAGACGCATTCGACATTATTGTTAGTTATTCTTTGTGAATAACGCAATGAAGGGAAATGAAACGAAGGATGCGCAAAGGCATAAAGTCACGATTTAATTTTTGCCCTGTGATCGTGGCGTGAACTTGGAGAAGTTCTATGTTCAGCAGAGGAATGCAAAAGCTGATGATAATTAGGAATTGATTCTGAACCAAAAATATATAATGTCGGTATTATCGGGTTTTATTATTTTGCCCGCCAGGCATAAACACATTGGGCATCTCTTGCTATCATTTACTTTATAAAGTAAGTCTTAAAAATATACTATAATGTAGTACATTCAATACTAATTTGTGATGAATTGAATAACTAATTTGGTTAATGACCTGTTTAATAAATTATAACATTTAAAACTACAAAAATCTGAGAGAACCGATCTGCAAAAAAGTAGCATACGTCCGTCGTTGGTGAGGCCTACCGGCCGACTAAAAGTGTGGCGAGTAAGAGTGATGCAAATACTTTTGTAAGGCAAAAGAAGAGAGAGCTATAATGATGCATGCGCTCAGAATAAAATAACGTATGTGCCAAATTGAATTTTCTACTTTTTACTAAAATACAATATCAAATCAAAAAAAAAAATCTTAGCAAAACTTTGATACGATTGTCCTCTATGTTTTAAAGTAAACCCCGTTGAATAAATCTTAAGTTTTATTACATAATACAGAAAAAGAGAAAAAAATAGAATGGACTTCGCAGCTGTTTTCTATCGAGGATATTTCTTCCAATCACGTTTTCCTCTTACCATATGGCAGATCATAGAATCAAAAAATGTATGCTTAAATTTTAACTTCCTATTTTAAATGCTTAGCGAATTACACTTATTATAATATTGTTGCAGGTTAAATGAGTGGAAGTCGGTTTATACGTGATTAAACGTTTATTAATTAGGATTATTAGATACAATTTACAATTTTATGTGCTATCCTCGTAGTGTCACAGAATAGAGAGAGAGCATAGATTATACAGTATAGATTAACCAGAGACAATCTAACAGACTATTAAATTACATTAGAAGGCGCGTAATTTAAATTAACATTTCAATACTCTCATCAAATTAGAGCCTTCTTTTATATAAAGCATAAAGTTTTAAAATATACAATATGAATAAAGTTAACGTTACAAGTTTGTTGTTACAAAAAATGAACTACTTAAAATTATTAAGTTTGCACATGCCTATGTTACCTCTCATAGATATGAATTTATCCTTGGACAATGCTTTGGTAAACATATCAGCATATTGATTGTTAGTGTTTACATAGTTAAGACTGATAACATTCTCATAGTATTTTTCCTTAATAAAATTATATCTAACATCTATGTGTTTGCAACGTTTGTGAAATTCACTATTTTTAATGACGTTAATTGCACTTTGATTGTCAATGTTTATTATCACAGACTCTTGTTTATATTCACTTATTTCCTGTAATAGTTGTCTTAACCACATGGCCTCTTTAGTGGCAGCACAAGCAGCCATGAATTCTGCCTCAGTTGTAGACAAGGCCACAGTTTGTTGCCTCTGGGTGGACCAGGTAATGGCAGCTCCGTTCTTAAGAAAAACATAACCAGTTGTTGAACGCCTTGTTTCAACATCGTTGGCAAAATCAGCATCGCTATATCCTATTACATAAGTGCTGTCTGGCTTTGACATGTAGCACAATCCATAATCTTTAGTATCTTTGAGATACTTGAGTATTCTTTTGACAGCATTCCAGTGAGATTCATCATGACAATTTAAGAATCTACTCACCTGACTGACTGCAAACAAAATGTCTGGTCGGCTTACTGTTGCTGCATGTATAAGAGATCCTACGGCTTCTCTGTAGGGATAACTTCTTTCGGGTAGCCCATCAGTCTTCATGAGTTTGACATGTGGATCAGCTGGTACACTGTTAGAGTTTGCTTCAGTCATATTGAACTTCTTTAATAATTGCTCAATGTATTTGGTCTGGTGTATAAAAATATGATTATTACATTTTTCAACTTGCATACCTACAAAGCAGGAAAGAGGATAAGTTTTGACATCGAAATTAGTTTGAAGATCATTAATTACTTCAGTTAAAACTGATTCATCTTTGCAAAGTAAAAGACCATCGTCAACATATAAACACAAGTAACATGTTATTCCTCTAATTAATCCAATATAAATGCACTGATCTGCTTTACATCTTTGAAACCCAAATTTCTTTAAAACTGAATTAAATTTTGTGTTCCAACATCTTGGTGCCTGTTTTAACCCATATAAGGATTTGTTAAGTTTACATACCATATTTGAGTTGCAGTCCAATCCCTCAGGTGGAGTCATGTAAATTGTTTCTTTCAGGTCACCATACAGGAAAGCAGTGGTAATATCAAATTGGATTATCTCTAAATTTTTCTGAGCTGCAAGTGATAATAATAATCTTATAGAGTCATACCTCACTGTTGGCGCAAAAGTTTCATCAAAATCTATTCCTTCTTGTTGTGCATATCCTTTTGCACAGAGTCTTGATTTGTAACGAGGACCTGTTGGTTCGTTTTTGATGCGAAATACCCACTTACATCCAATAGGCTTAGTGTTTTGTGGTTTTTCTATCAACGTCCAAGTAACATTTTTGGAATGTGATTCTAATTCTTCTTTTATAGAAGTTTTCCACTTTTCAGATTCAATTGAGGTTAAAGCTTCTTTGTAATTCTGAGGAATATAATTTATCTTTTCTTCACTGTAGCACAGGTAAGTTTTATCTTTATTTTCATTTAATTTTGATAATTCTCTGTTTCTTGGTCTCAGAGTTATTTTGGAAGGCGTTGACGGTAGTTGAACTTTTATATTTGGTTTATAGTCTGAATCTACGGTATCTTCTTGATCTGACATATATTCACTAGTGTTGGTTGAAGTAGCTGATGTCTCATTGGAGTTCGGAGATGTAGAATTATCATTTTGTTCCAATGATGTATCACACATTATTTCTTTCGCTGTTAGATCTATAGGAAGATAGTTTCTTTTTACTGTGGTCTCAAGGAAAACAGCATCTCTGCTTTTAATCACAGTTTTAGAGGCAGGTATTATAAACCTATACCCTTTTGTATTATCACAGTATCCGATGAATATAGCTTTCTGTGATTTACTGTCCCACTTCTTACGTTTTTCTTTTGGGAGATGTATCATTGCTTCACAGCCAAAAATTTTTAGATGACTTATATTTGGTTTCTTCTTAGACCATATTTCTTCTGGAGTTTTAAAAGCCAGTGAACGTGTTGGAGATCTATTAATGAGATAAGCAGCTGTGTGTATTGCTTCTGCCCAATATAATTTAGGAAGATTTGCATTAATCAACAGACACTTTGCTTTTTCAACAAGTGTTCGATTCATTCGTTCGGATACACCATTTTGTTCAGGTGTATAAGGCACTGTTGTTTGATGAACGATACCAGCGGTTGCTAGGAACTCTGAAAAAGCATTGTTTATATATTCAAGTCCATTGTCTGTACGCAAACATTTTATACTGCACTCCAATTGATTTTCAACTTGACATTTAAATCCTTTGAATTTTTCAAGAGCTTCTGATTTTTTCTTTAAGAAATAAACAAACACCTTTTTTGAAAAGTCATCTATAAATGTGATGAAGTATTTTGCACCACCAATGGAAGTGGTTTCCATTGGTCCACATATATCTGAATGTACAGTTTCAAGTAAATGTGTAGCTCTTGAATTGCTTGACTTAAATGGCAGGCGTGTTTGTTTTCCTTCTAAACAAGTCACACAGGTCAGATTGTCTTCTTTCTTAGATAATTGCACACCATCTGTATTTATTTCAATTTTCTTTAAATCACTGAAATTGAGATGCCCCAATCGCTGGTGCCAAAGATAAATATCTTGTTTATCAACATCAGATATGTATGCTTGAACATTGTACAGATTTAGCCGGTACATATTGTTGATTAAGATAGCTGTTGCAACTATTTTCTTACGACTGTTAAAAACTACACAGCCTTCATTATTAAATTTCACTGCACCACCATGATTTACAATCTGACTGACTGATAATAAATTTGTTGCTAACTCAGGCACATATAAAACATTTTGGAATAAAACTTTGTTACTCCGACCTCTGTTGTCACAGATATCCAAACTCAGCTGTCCACAGCTTTCTACCGGTAAGGATTTGTTATTTGCAACTTTAATTGTCTTCACTAGAGGCACTGTTTCATTTTGCAATAATTGTTTATGTCTGGTCATATGCATTGAGGCACCGGAGTCTATGTACCAGGCATCGCTGTTACTTACAGAAGCTATGAATGCAGCGGCATAGCTAGGACTTTCATATTTCTGTTTTTGCTTAGACTTGCACTCTGTACTTATATGGCCATATCTGTTGCATTTGAAACAACGGGGACCTTTTTGAAATGACTTTTTAATTACCTTTTTCTTTGAATTTGTTGCAAAGGCATTTGTATCACTATTGCTCATTTTTACATCCTGTAAAATTTTTGCTTTAACTGAATCGGCACTTATTTTCATACCGGAACTCTCGATCGCCATGATCATAGGTTTGTATGTCTCAGGTAGACCAGAGAGCAGCAGGGTTCCGAGCCACTCATCATCCACTTTAAATCCAATATTGCGCAGCTTATGAGCAGTTGTGACTACTTTACTAACATATTCTTCTACGTTTTGACACTCAGCGAGGGTTGTAGTACATAATTCACGAAGTAAACCTACTCGGCGTGTTAGCCCCGAGTCATCGAAAGCACTTGTTAGGTTGTCCCAAACTTCCTTTGCTGTCCTCGCTTCTTGTATGTGAACATAATTCACGGAGTCCACTAACAAGATTATCTTTGATTTAGCTTTGAGATCACGTTTTTGGTTTGCCGCGTCACCGGTTGGATTTTCTATACAATCCCATAACTCCTCGTGTTCAAGATATGTTTTCACGGCAAATCTCCATGTGGAGTAGTTATCCCGGCCAGTAAGTTTTTCTATCAAGGTCAACGGGTTATTTGAAGACATTTTTAACACTTTGCCGGTTTCACGTGTGTTATTTTTAGGTTAGGTTTTACAGTTTTTGTGCACTATTGTTCGATTTGATTTATTGACTTTTCCAGGGCATCTGGGCCCATAACCTGTTGCAGGTTAAATGAGTGGAAGTCGGTTTATACGTGATTAAACGTTTATTAATTAGGATTATTAGATACAATTTACAATTTTATGTGCTATCCTCGTAGTGTCACAGAATAGAGAGAGAGCATAGATTATACAGTATAGATTAACCAGAGACAATCTAACAGACTATTAAATTACATTAGAAGGCGCGTAATTTAAATTAACATTTCAATAAATATCCTTATTATTTTCAATGTATCACCTTAATATGGACATTCCTCCGGAATTGGTGGATTATTAAAAAAAACCCGGAATTATGTAGGAATTTTATTCTGCCAGAGTGGAAGGAGTCATTTGATGATTTGCCATCCTCAAAAAAAAGGGGTAGGAATTGTAATAAAATGAGCAATATTATTCTTTATTATTCTTCATATTTTTTTTAACGGCACACCCTTAATGCAAATTACCATGACCACTATGAAAATATTTAAATTTAAGTGCAACAATTTATGTCTATCTATAAAAGTTCTAGCCATAAAAGGCTAAAAATAACAAAATAAAAATTAAAGCTTCGATCGGAATTCGATTGTTTTTATTATTCAACAGATAAATAATGAATTAATTTAGTTTTGATACCTTCCTTTAAATTTTGAATTGAGTAGGAATAATATCACTACCAACATTAACAATATTTAATTGAATCCGGAAATACCGGAATTACTTTCCGGGAAAATGGCTTATCCATGTTATTCTTTCTGTGTGCATTTATGATACAAGTACCAAAAATCAATCTACCTACTCCGATCACTGTTAATAACGCATCCCTAAATAAGCGTTGGAAACCTATACTCACACACAGCAACACAACTAAACCGCTGTGTGTAGTCAATAGGCTGTGTTCTGTATTTCTGTGTTCTAACAAATAGGACGGCATAATATTGTTGAAATGGTAGTCAAGTGTTGTTGCATCACAGCAGTAGCTTACTAACCACTTGTTAAAACACTGGTGATCAAGCAATATTTAGTCTTCTGCTTCTTCTTTAAAAAGACAACTCTCAGTCCCAGAGGACTTTACAAACATACGATTAGGGGGCACGCATTACACTCAGAGTCTGAGAAACTCTTTGTAGGTCACACAAAGTTTTGTCCTGTGTCGGGAATAGAAGCCGCAACCTTACAGCAGGCGCATACTGTGGCCACTGGACCACCAAAGCAGTCTACTAGCAGGTGACAGGAACAATAGATAAATATTATTATTATTATTACAAAATAAAAAATGTTTTAAAATTATAACTCTTACCGTTGTTGAAATATTATCAGCTTCACTTAAATCTTCATGAATCTGAAAAGCAGAGGAAAGTCATTAATATTTAATTATGTTAGGAAGTAATATTTTTCATTTCTGTAATATGTATTGCATATTTAAGTAACTTTTAGTAAGTTTAGGCTGTGTGGTGCTCTGTGCAGGGCAATGGAATTGTTTTGTAATCATTGGGGCACAAAGTTCGCTTGCAGCACTAAACACTAATTGCTGTCTAACCAAACAATACATGCATGCAGCGCTTTTTTGCTTCTAAGTCCATTTTAACCAAACAAACAGCTGCAGCAGCAACAAAAATAAAAACTAGTATAAACTGCAGCAGCCTACAGAAAAGCAAATATACCTTTATGGCTAAAGAACTTCATTTAAATTTAGAAACTTTACATAGATTTTATTTAAGTGGTTAATTACTTACTTTAATCTAATTATAAGTAAGGTTTGCTTATTTTAATAATTTTTCTACCTACACTGAGCATCTGAATGTCATGTGAAATTTAATCTATGTCAAATGAAGCACTATGGCGGTGGCAAAATATTTGTTTGTATTTAATTGAAAACAATTGTTTTTGGTGATGTTCCTATGGAAACTGATGCCTTTGGACGCTGTAGTATGCCTCGAGCTATAAGTTCAATATCTTAACGCACACGACGGCATGTTCAAGGAGTACTTATAGTTTTTTTGGATATAAACAATAGAAAACTTAATGGCGCCCAAAAGCTAGCGAGAGTAGCAAGTGACTTGACTGACTGACGTGTAGTCATGTAGAGCGCATTGAATGTTGAATGGAATGCAGTAGTGATGAGTGACTTCTTCTCTAGTAGGTACGTACCTAGTACATAGACCTCAATAAATGTGATAGACTTTTGAACATAAAACATCTAAGTCTTTCGTGTAAGCAAAATTCCTGGATTTAACACAAAAATAGTACGAAAAACTAATATACTTACTACAAGAGAGTATTGTGGAGCCATGCTAACTTGATTGTTTGCCATCGTAACGAATAGGTTGAATTGAATGCTTTACGAAAGCAATTATTTTCTACGTTCCACTTTGTTCACGTTCTCTCTAAACTAAACAGACACGGTATTCTTTTAAAATCTAGCTTTTATTCAAAACTATAAGATGAAAATGAGGTTATTTGTGATTATTTATATTTTGTATTGTAATTTTAAATGATATTGTTGTCAGCTGTCAACCTTCTCAGTGTCAGAACTGTCAGCGTCAGTGCTGCCAGACGTTCCTAACCTAAACTTTATTCTGGTTTTAAGAGTATAAAATAATAATATTATTATAATAAAATAACAAAATAAGAATGATCAATGAAAATATGTTCTATAATAAGTTCCTGTTTGTAATATCTAAAAAACGGATTTCTACGAATAAATAAGTGCTGTGCATTTATGTACAAGAATAGTGAATAAATGCACAGCACTAACATCAAACAAAATTTTTGTTAACATTTTCGACTGTTTATCTGTTAATTCCGGGTAATCTTTGTAAAGGCTAGACCGATTTTGACAGGACTTTCACTGAAAAATATCTGGCGTTATGTGAAGTAACATCAGATATTTACAAGTTTTGCCTTCCAAAAATTCCCTTCTGGCCGCCGCGCCATCACAACTGTGTTTCAAAACAAAAATATCGTTCCCCAAGAAAAGCTCAAATTTGATTTGGAGGATACTCCCAATCAGCATCAGTTAGCTGTAAACTTAGTAAACTTCAACTCCCAACTCATCTGTCCATACTAAATGTTTTTTAATAATCAAAGGTTTTAGCATTTTTGCTATGCATTCAGCTCAAATATATTTATACATTGTTATGTGTAGTAGGTTAAGAGGTAGATTTCTAACCTAAATCGAAAATACAAGGAAAGAAACACTTTTAAACACTTATTATAGATTATAAAGAAAAAAACCAGTTACAAAAAAGAAACGGACTAGATATATAGACTCAGGGTGTAGGTTCTTAGGCATAATTCGTTGAAGACCCGCTGAGTAGTAAGACGTACTTAACTGGCCGGCGATGCGCAGGAGAAAGAGCGCGACGGCCGCTTTTTTTTCTTATTTTCTGTGACGTAGTTGTTGGTTAAGTGGCCTTTACAACTTTATACGGACCACAGATAATAATACTAGTATATAAAGAGTTCTTTACACTGTGCTAGTATGCCCAGACTGTGGTGAGGACTAAAAGGCCCTTAACCTAAGGAAACTTACAAACTAGACAAAGTTGGCCCAAGGGCACCCACTAATCGGGTACGAACCTCGCCTTGGGGCGTTTTGTGACTACCTCCCTAATAGTGGCTCTAGAATGAAGAATCCAAGTGAGTAAGCTGAGCGACCCGGCGCGTATTTCGTCCTCGACGGCGAGGACGAAACCGCTGTCCTAACTGAGTGGCTTCGCGAGCTGCGTATGCTCTGTCTTGAGCTAGAGTAATCACGCGTAATCCGCGACGGCCGCGCCCGCAGACATTATTATGTAGGTAAGGCGCCTCGAGCGAAAATCCGCCAAGCGACAGACAGCTCTGTCTACGCCGCCGCGCCGCCGCCAAGCCGTTATTCGTTGCTGCACAGATTACATAAACACGATACTCGAAAACATTACCAACAGCATTTTCAATTATATTTTAGATTTTTTTATGAGATAGATTTATTGATACGTAAGTTGTTGATGTGTTAGGATTTAGGAGCGACACTTGTAAGTACATATACCGATTTTATAGAATTTTGTTTGACTCAGTGACAGAAAATTACATGGTTAAAAGTCTATCTGTCTCCTTCTTTCAAATGATATTTCGTTTACGTGGTCATTTTATATAAGGAGGAAAAAACTTTAATCTTTGATTTTATATATGTTTCGTCTATACGAAATTATTTAAAATGAACTTTTAACATCGGATTTCTCTTTTCAAACGCAAAGAAGAGCATTAGAAGAGTCAAATGCTTTGTCTTTGCGTAAGAAAAAATATGCTCTACACCTGCTGTACCATGTGCTACTGTCAATAAAGTGTCAATGTCAGGCACATTATTTTCTTCTGACCTCTGTTGTGCGCAACTTCAGGCAGTGCCGATATAAAATCATTACTGTGGAAGAAATTATTCGGTTAACATCTAATTCCTATAAGTTCCAGTGTGAGCAGTGTTATTAATTATAATAACTTCAAATAAAATACAAAATGCCTAGAGCTGTATGTGTTATCAAGGGTGACGTCAACGGGACAGTATTCTTCGATCAAGCGGTATATACTTATTTTTTCTTTTTTATTCTTGCAATTATGTGGTTATTAATGTTACATTGAGGAAATAGTTCATTATCTTGAGTACCTTAGTACTTTATATCAATAAGTTCAAGGTATAAAACGTAGTGTTTGTTATACCTACCCACTACTTGTACCATATTTTAAGCTTATCACGCCGGTACATTCTAGAAACATGGACGATGTAAATATTTATCTAGGTACTCGGTCGTTTTAGCTGCAATCTTCATAGCTACTTGTTTAAGAGTATGGACCTCTTTAGACTGAAGACCATTCTGTTTAGTAGATTTTAATAAAAAATCCCATGTTGTAGATACTTTAGGTATACACCTTATGCCACCTGCCCTTGAATTTATCAAGGGCAGCAAACACTTTTCATTTTTAGTAATTTACAGATAGCTTCAACCTTATAATTTTTTTAAAGTGTGGGTATATATAAGGTGTATATCAAATTCATAGTCATTCACAAATACTAATCAAGTTAACACAAAATTAAACTCATTAATCACTTGGATGACTAATAATTAAATAGAAGAGACAATTTGTTTCAATAAGAATCATAATTTTGTATGTATTACTGGTATAAAAACTCAAAATGTATTTATTTATGTAGGTTACAAAGTGACATTTATGAAGGTCATAAATTATCAATAAGCTAGAAAGATGATTAACAGCCAATTTGCCGACAGCTAGTTCGCTGATATGGAGTAATGAAAGGAACTAGCAAGAAACTCAGGCCACTCTTTTTTAACCATTCAATCTTTAGTAAAATACAATACTACTTACTTTATTGAAAAAAAAAATAAACATCGTACCCACTGGTTGTACTTAGTATAATACGCTGTAACAATTAGTAATGGAATGCTAATGTTAGCAAAATGAGAATAAGAACGCAACCTTATTAGTGTATAGTTATATTATTTTTTATTCTCTGATGTTTACTCTATGTACTTGTGACTGATCTTTTAACAGTATACGATCGTTTTACTTTTTCTAGTCCCGTTTATTTATTTTACACCTAAAATCAACAGCTAAGAAGAAAATTAAATAAATTTATGTTTACAGGATGAGAAGTCACCTGTAATTTTGACTGGTGAAATCAAGGGACTCTTGAAGGTATGTAAAAATTATATCATTTTAAAACATTAGGGTGACAAACACATTTCGCCTATTTGATCTATGTTCAACAAAATGCCACACTTCTAACAGACAAGACATTTTATCCTTCCTATGATACCAGTTTTCTGTATGAAGCTTCTTTTGTTGTACTACTTTATTTGTCAAACAAGTGATTTTAAATAAGTTACTATATTTTATGCTCTACTCCAAGGCTCTTTTTTATATTACTTGGGTGGCAAACAAATATATGGCCCACCTGATGTTAAGCAGTTACTATAGCCTATGGACACTTGCAATACCAAAGGTATCACTCTGTGTGTCAACCCATTTTTTTACACCAGGGCTTTAAGGTTGGAGTATCCCTGAGATAGGAATATGTTTATTTCAAAACGCATCCCTAAATGAGTGCTACTCTATAATCTAATTTACATAATATATTATCAATAATTTGAATCTGCTTTAATAAATACTAGTATATACATTTAATTTTATATCACTTATGCACTTTGCTATATAAAACTAAATGCATTTCCGAAATAGTATAATTTGTTTGCAAAATCATCAGAAAATAGTAAATATTTTTTTTATCATTCACATCCATCAAAGAAACAACACAGTACTTCGAAAGGCAGCTGGATGTGGAGAGCCGGAGATTGCGCCCAGTTGCTGTTATCCCCAACAAACATAACTGACTGCCTTGGTGTTCCAGTGGCCGCAGTTTGCGCCTGCTGTGTGTGCCGGAGGTTGAGGGTTCGATTCCCACTCAGGACAAAACTTTGTGTGACCCACAAAGTGTTGTTCTGAGTCTGGGTGTAATTTGTGTCCGGTAATTGTATGTTTGTAAAGTCCCCCGCGACACAGAGCTTGTTCTCTAGGGCGGGAGTTGTCTTTTTAAAAAAGAAAAAATAAATGCGCAATCTTCAGCTCATGGTCTCCACCTTCCTCCAGCAGCAAGAACATTCACAGGCTGATGATGTTGATAATAATTAGTTGGGAGTGGACACCTGATTACTACAAATATTGTGATATAGTGTGTGTTGTGATATAGTATTTGGTGTGTATTGAATTACTACAAATTAAGTAACAGTAAGAATGACAGTGCGGTATTTTGTTGTGTGAATAGGTATTAAAATAAACATAACCATTTATCAGTCAGAAAAACAACAAGCCAAGGTCACTGTGTGTCGTAATGTAATCGGTTTTACTTGTCAGTAGTGTGTGAATATATTTACACACTATTATCATATTACACAATTATTTATATACGTAGGTTTGTTACTATGGGTTACTATCTTACTGTTTAAAGGCACTTATGGTCAAGGTGCATTCGCTGTTCGGTAAACAATCAAGCGGGTTGACTGCCTTGGTGGTCCAGTGGGCGCAGTACGCGCCTGCTGTGCACGAGGTTGTGGGTTCGATTCCCGCACAGGGACAAAACTTTGTGTAACCCACAAAGAGTTGTTCGGAGTCTCGGTGTAATTTGTGTCCGTTACTTGTATGTTTGTAAAGTTTTTTTTTTTTTTTTTTTTTTTTTTTTTTTTTTTTTCGATTTGGAATGGCATCTAGATGATTCTTGAAAAAAAATTAGTTTCGCTTGCAAGAATTATTAACAATTAAATTTTAAAAAATGGGTTTAGTTTTTTTTGCAAATATCTCGAAAACTAATAAATATTTTTCTAATTTAAAAAAGATTCAAAAATAGGAGGAAATTTCCTAAAAAAAGTCCTGACTCCCGGAACTGAATTACTGGACCAATATTTATATTTTTTTATTAGTATTAGTATTTTGCCTGTATTGCCTATTGGCTGGGTTGACAGATTAGGACTTCTGTTTAATTATTTTATTCTGTTGCGCCGTTTACGCTTCCCTCGCGTGCTAAAGCTATTATTTATAAAATAATTGATTGCCAAACCAATATTAAACAAGTTGATTTTAACACTTTCAGTGCCGACTTTTTACTCAGTCAAAAAAATAATTTTATTTTATTGTTTTAAGAAAAGTATCGAATTACCAACCCTTACTATTTTGCGAACGAACAATAAGACTCGGTAGCCGAGCTAGGCACGAGGACAGGTAATTGATAATAATATTTTTTTATTAATTACCTGGGCAACTCACACTCACACATCGCTATCTGATCCCAAACTAGGCAGAGCCTGTACTATGGTAATAACCAGACAACTGATAAACATACTTATATATTTCTAAATACATACAAATTATAGATAAATTACACCTAGACACAGAACAAACATTCGTGCTCATCACACAAAGATTTGTTCTGGTTGGGAATCGAACCCACGACCACCGGTGTAGCAGTCAGAGTCACCAACCACTAGACCAACAGGCCTGTCAAATAATTATCTATAGATGGACTCGGTAGCCGGGTTCTTGGCACTAAAAGTGTTAATAAATCTTTTTTTTTATATTGCAGGGCAAACATGGCATCCACGTGCACGAGTTTGGTGACAACACGAATGGATGCACGTCGGCCGGTGCTCACTTCAACCCGACCAAGTCGGACCACGGCGGGCCCGAGGCTTCCATCCGCCACGTAGGCGACCTTGGCAACATTACCGCGCATACCGACAACGGTGTGACCAAGGTATAATATATCACTCACTATTGTGCTGCCTAACCAACTGCCTCGGTGGCCTAGTGGTACAAAATCCTTGTTAAATCACACCGTGCATGTACATTTAGTTTTTTTTATACTACTCAGGTGGCAAACAAGCATACGGCCCGCCTGATGTTAAGCAGTTACCGTAGCCTATGAACGCTTGCAATTCCAGAAGTATTACTTGAGTGTTGCCAACCCATTTTTTTACACTAGGGCTTTATGATGGGACTATCTGATAACTTGGAATAGGAATACGTTTCTTTCAAAACGCATCCCTATATGAGCGCTGGAGACCTGTACTCGCACACATGAACACAATTACACCACTGTGTGTAGTTATTTAGCTGTGGTCTTCTGTAAGGTGGAGGTCGTTCCCCAGTCGGGCTTGCTCGCTAGTACGGTGCCCTACCTCTCCTCTTCTTCCTTTAGCAGAACTTTTTAACATCTATTTAGCTACAAGTACTTTAAACTGTCTTTTGTAGCTTAAAGTACTATTGACGAGTGTTTTTCCCACTGCTGGCCTTCTCTATGAAGAGAGCTGAGAGGGCCTCAGGCCTTAGTCCACACATGCTGGTCAACAACGGAATGTAAATAGAATAAATTTAAATTTGTAGGTATGCATCCAAGACTCGACTATCTCACTGATTTGTGGTCAGAACAACATCGTTGGCCGAACCCTGGTAGTGCATGCGGACGCCGATGACCTGGGTGTTGGTGGTCACGAGCTCAGCAAAACCACTGGCAACGCAGGCGCTCGTCTCGGCTGTGGAATTATTGGACTTGCAAAGTCTTAAAAGTCATCTATATATTATCTTCTGACCCTCATTGTTACTAGAATTAGGGTGCACTGTTGTTCGCATGTAAAGCATTGAGTTATATTACTTGTTCATTCTTCCATTACCGACTTTGACATGATGATTATAGCTTTCACAAACCCGTATAACAGTCCAAAAACAGCTTTGACTGAAATAGCAATGCTGTCATGATTACTATAGTGTATTGTCTGCTAATGTTGTAGAAATAGGTACTGCTATTGTGGAGCTTAGTTTAGCTCTTAGTTACAGCCAAATAGCAACAGATCTGTTGAGATAAAAAAATATATCAGCCTTTGTATCCATTAGTGTTACTAAACATCAATAATGTTGTTCCATAAACATAGGACATATCTATTTTAGCATTTCTTGAGGTAATGCACTGTATCTTAAATAATTCTTGTGCCTGTTTATGTAGTCTTGGATGTCTAATACTAAATGTAATTTATCAGGGTTGTAAGACGAAGAATATTATCAGCTGATGGCATATAACCTAACTTGTAGTTAAAGTGTAAGTCTCCAATGGATGTTGTATTTATTTTTAGCATTTCTGGCACATCTCAGTGAACAAATGATTGAATTTATTTTTAATGTTTTTATCTCTTGGTGCAGGGCACATGTCTGTGTATTATGTTGACTTTACTTGTTTCGTTTCAATAAAATGTAAATTGGAGTATTTCATTTATTTGTTTTATGGATTTTCAACAAAATGCCGCCACGACTTATTTTTTGTAGTTGTCATATATTTTATATTGACTCGCCGCACACGGTGGCCGCCAGTGGTCGCCACCTGCAATAAATACAATGTAGACATGTGAAGACAGGTCGGTGATGGTGTTTTGTGGCTGCCGCCTGTGGCCCGTGTGTGGCCGTAACCCGTAAGATCTTCGCCTAAGGGCTCCGGTACTGCTTGAAATTGATCACCAGTAGGGTTGCCACCTTTTTTTTTGTAATTTAAGTACATTGGTTATATTACACAAGAAAATAAAAGTACACAGTATAAAAATAAAGTAAAATTTATTATTCTTTATGGCGCTGGCTTTCTGTGTGTTGCACCAATCGATAAATTCCGTTTAACGAAAAAATATTTACAACTAACCTTATTTGTTAAAGTATTTTCGTGTACTTTATTGTTCTCATAAAGTATAGAGTACAATTACCCGAAATAACGTACAATACTTTATTATAAACTACGGGTGGCAACCCTATGCACCAGTGAGTGGATGCAAAATGTCATGAAGATATTTAAACCTAATCTTTTATATACTTACTACTAAGGTGGCAAATAAGTATATGACCCACCTGATGATAATAATAATAACTTTTGATCCTTGTAAGGTATGAGGTCCAAAATGATATAAAGAGGTACCTACAATCTAGAAGCAACAATTGGTTTAAAAAAATAATTGTCCAAACAAATTGAGGTTTTCTTAACCAATAGATATATCAGGATGGCCATATTTTGAAAAGAACAGCAATACAAGTGGTATCACTTGCGTGTTGCCGAACCAAAAATAAACACCAGGTTTTTTTTTTAAGATAGAATATCATTCATTAATAAAGCATCCCTGAACAAGCTCTGGAAACTACTGACACAGGCACACAACTACACCACTGTGTGTACTAATTCGGCTGTCTTCAGTAAGCTTGAGGTTTTTCCCCAATTAAGCTTGCTCACTTCACTGCACTTATGTCGTTTCTTTTGGTGAGTTTGTGATCAGTAAATATTATGTTCTTTCTTGTGTAAGAACTTTTGATCTCGGCGTGTATGATTACGTAAAAATATATAAAAATACTAGCTGTTGCCCGCGGCTCCGCCCGCGTGGATGTCTGTTATCGCTGCAAAAAGTAGCCTATGTGTTATTCCAGACCATAATCTATCTCTGTGTCAAATTTCATCCAGATCCGTTCAGTAGTTTTTACGTGAAAGAGTAACAAACATCCATCCATTCTCACAAACTTTCACATTTATAATATTAGTAAGGATTAACGCCTATACCAATATGGAGGTGATTTATTAATGACTAGCTGTTGCCCGTGGCTCCGCCCGCGTGGATGTTATTTATCATGATAAAAAGTATTTTCCTCCCCAGGATAGTTAGTTTGACGGGGCGTTATCCACCCTTGGCCGCTCAAGTATGCCTTTGTACGTGACTCCTCCCCGGATACCATCTATCTCCGATTCGTTGAAAGTCGTAAAATTGTAACTAACAACAAACTTTTCAACCCCCTTTAGGGAAGATTTTCGAAAAACTATTACCTTCATACTGAATTTCACTTGAATAACTTCAAAAGCGGCAAAGTTTCATACTAACTTTGCACCCCTGTTAGAGGGTGAATTTTCAAAAATCCTTTCGTAATGTTTACCTATGTTATAAAAGGAACCCCTGTGCAAAATTTCAAGTTTCTAACCCTTATAGTTTCGGCCCTGCGTTGATATGTCAGTCAAGTCAGCTTCTCCTTTTATATGCTATCTCAACCCATAAACGTCCCACTGCTGGGCACGGGTCTCCTCAATATACTTGGAGGGATATTAGCCTACTATACCACGCTGGCCAGACTGGTTGGTACACGGTTTTGTTTCGAGTTTTCCATCTCTTGCGGTGGATATTATCTGCTAGATTTACTCCCTTAGTCGACACTTACGACACCCTCGGGATGGAAGGGGTGGTGACATTTGTATTCTTAATGCGTTACCACATGGACATATAGATTAAAATCTTACATGAAGCAAGGCTCATCTGGTGAGACAGACAGTCCACATCTTTTATTCTAAGGCATGCATAAAACTATGTTCTACTAGCTGTTGCCCGCGGCTCCACCCGCGTGAATGTCGGTTATTGCAATAAAAAGTAGCCTGTGCTATTCCAGACTAATCTATCTCTATGCTAAATTTCATTCAGATCTGTTCAGTAGTTTTTACTTGAAAGAGTAACAAACATACTTGCATATATTCTCACAAACTTTTACATTTTTAATATTAGCAGGATGATTATGTAACTAGGTATATAATGTGTTATGAGGAAATGATCTACCTATCTATATATGAATTTTTGGGTTTTAAAAAATAAATATTTTACTGCTATGAATATTTTATTTGTCCTATTGAGTATATTACATGCTTATTGTGTGTAAAAAACACATTGCAAGATGAATCATGAGCTTGAAACATTTTTGGACTACTAACATTCCACTGCCAAAGACTGTTTTTATTGCTTTGTATGCTTATTGAAGCCCAGTAGATTTCTGTTTCCCTTGATTTAACATAGCCATCCAATTTTTCACATAAATTTCTTATTAATGAAGATGGTAGAAACCCTTGAACAATGTATAAAGATATTCTTGTAGTTTTTAATGCTTCTGCACTATCAGGTTGGGTATAGGAACTGATGTATGCTTCCGTTGGACTTATGTCTGCCTCATGGGCCAGAAGACCAATCCATTCAGCTATTTCTTCTATGTCTACATCTTTCAAAGATGGTACTTCTGTAATATCCGGTGAAATATTTTTAGTTGTCACAGAGTGCACTGATACATTGACATTCCGGTCATTGAAATATTTAGCTATTGATGACGGACAGATGTCATCATTATTAGGCTCCCAAATAATAAAGAAATCAAATAATTCCAATTTATTTAATCCTAATTTCACTTTTTCATAGTGTTTTATATTTTTCAAATCAATTCTAACTTCATAATAATTATGTGGTCTTTTGGTACCTTCAAATCCTAATGTTTGATAAATATGTTCCAGAATATGCAATGTTAATATACCATCCGGGGTTATAGCAGCGCAATTTTGAATAATACAGTTTCTATTCGTTGATAAACAGTACATGTATCCATTTTTAACAAAACTTTCTATGAAAACCGGCTCCACAAATTCTGCAAGTGAACAGTCCGATAATTTGTAATAATCGCTGTCTTCTGTGATCAATTCTTGTATAAAACTTGGGGGCTGTATCTCATCAGGACATGTTATTATTAAACTTCTGTAAAAACTATTCATATTTACAGTTTTATTTATAGACTCCAAGTTTTGGTCTTCTCTTTTTGATTCTATAACTTTTGGGGGCGGAAAGTTCCATACTTCAGGGCACAGCATGTTGAATTCACTTTACTATAGTCTTAATATAATTCTTATTATAAAGCATTGGATAATACCACAGGATAATACACTTAAACTGTGTCTATATGAGATAAACATAACCTACAATACAAAAGAATGTAGGTAGTTTGCTTGATAGTGACAGGACGGCATTCATGTCATTCATGACAAATAGCGTTCTGAAATTGCAAACAACTTTACGTCATTTTTTAAGCCGATTTTATAAGCTTGGGTTTCTTTGGCTTTTTGAACCAATTTGTAATTTTATAAAGTCTTGGTTTGATCGATATTAATGATTGATCGAATAAAAAATCAATAGAAAAATAATAAATATTATAAAACTATTATTGTTATTAACTAAATATTGAAGCTTTCAAAACTACATAAAAATATTATTATTGTTGCAGGTTTGTATGTAATAAACGTTACAAACTAGTGACCACACTGACATGACCCTCAAATAGCTTTCAATTTCGAACAAAATCAATTATTGGTGTAGACAGAGAACTCTGTCTACGCCAATTATAATCTTCAGATATGATTACCAAATGGCAACACCGTGAAAGACCACAAAATGTTTCAAGTTTAAAACTTGCTCAAGTACCTGCGGCTGTGCTATGAGTCTATGAGTTACGAGTTATATATTTTTATTTTTTATTTATAAAACTTCATGCACACATGTACATAGGCGGACTTAATGCCATAGGCATTCTCTACCAGTCAACCACGGTGATGCAGAAATAAACGAAGTAGGTGCAATAAGAAGTCACTTCAAAAACGAATAGATACAATTGACCGAATACACAAAGTACATATTATACTGAATCAAATAAAAATATATAGGATAATAGATATAATATATATATAGGTATATATTATAATTAGTATAATATATATATATATACAAAATTACATACATACATATAGGTAATCAACTTAACGAGATACTCGCGACAACTCATCTAAGAGAAGAGAACGAACCTTTATCTTAAAAGTAAATCGGCTTGTGGACATTCTGACCTCAAGGGGAAGCGCATTCCAGAGTTCGATAACCTGCACGACAAAAGAATAGTGGACAAAACCAGAAGTGTGGGAGGGAAACGCAAGCAAACGATTATTTGATGATCGTAGAATTTTATCGTGAACGGAGCTTAAGTACTGGAAACAGGAAGTTAAATAGCTAGGAGAAGATGGAGAATAGAAAAAAGCGTAGTGAGAGCACGCAAGCTACGGCGTTGACGAACAGGTAACCATTTCAATTCCAAATGATAGATAGATACGTGGTCGTATTTATAGTTATAGTCTAATTCTTGAAATTAAATTGTAGTTGGAGTAGGTTATTTAATAATATTACGGCGGCATCGGGCGCAGGACCATTTCAAGCGGTGTCCCGCAGGGGTCCGTCCTTGGCCCTCTTCTGTGGAACATCGGCTATGATTGGGTCCTGCGCAGTGTTCTGCCCCCCGGGCTGGGCGTATTGTGTTACGCTGATGACACATTAGTCACAGCTCGGGGCCGCAAGTTCGAAGATGCGGCGCGCCTGGCCACCACGGGGGTCTCTCAGGTGGTCGGGCAAATCGGGGCGCTAGGGCTTAGGGTGGCCCTTGAAAAGACGGAGGCCCTTTTACTCCATGGGCCACGTCGCGGTCCACCTGCTGGCGCCTCGATTACCGTCGGTTCGGTCCTTGTGCAGGTCCAGGCCCAGATGAAGTATCTGGGCCTGGTGTTGGATGGGCGATGGCTCTTTGACGAGCACTTCCGTCGCCTCTCGCCGAAACTAGAGAGAGCTGCGTCCGCCTTGGGACGGCTTTTGCCAAACTTGGGCGGGCCCAGCCTCACCTGTCGACGGCTGTACACGGGGGTGGTCCGGTCAATGGCGCTTTACGGTGCACCGGTGTGGGCGGGGTCTCTGACCGCCCAGAGCAAGCGGCTGTTGGCGAGGCCGCAGCGTGTGATGGCGGTCAGAGCCATACGCGGCTACCGCACCGTGTCCACAGACGCGGCATGCGCATTGGCCGGAACCCCCCCGTGGGACTTGGAGGCGGAGGTGCTCGCTGAAGTGTATCGGCGGGTGGCTGTAGTTCGGGCAGAGCAGCGGTCCCCTCTCCCCGAACAAATCCGCGAGTGGCGCGAGGCCGCCCGCAGGGCCATCATGGCCCAGTGGTCAAGTCGGCTGGAGGCTCCACGGGCCGGTTTTAGGACCGTGGAGGCGCTCCAGCCGATCTTGTTAGAGTGGGCAGGGCGGCAGTACGGGACCCTTTCCTTCCGACTGGTGCAGGTTTTGTCCGGGCACGGTTGCTTCGGGCATTACCTGCACAAGGTCGCTAGGAGGGAACTGAGTCCTGTCTGTCACCACTGCGACTGCGACGACGACTCGGCGCAGCATACGCTCGAGTCGTAAAAAAAAAAAAAAAAAGGTTATTTAATAATATTACATTTTGACTAAACTCATTTAATGTGTACAATTTAAACCTATAACATAATAATATCACAAGCTACATAATTAAACGGTATAACAACACGTAATTTACTTTTCCTTCTACCCTGTGTGTACGTTGAGCAATTTAGTTTTCTTAAACCCTTTATTTAATTTCAAGTTCATCAGCTGGAACTGCCTTATACAAAGCTTCGACAGATTCAACAACGCGGCTAACGATGGCGTGAACGATTGGAGGCGCTATTTCATGCATCACTTCCTTCCAGTTGGCGTTAATGAAGTTTTCAACTGGATCAGCTGTAAATGAAGGTAAGTAGATAATTTTATAATATGTTTAGGTAGACGTTGGTGTGCCGAACTGTTGTCGTCCATCGTCGTCAGTAGAAACTAAACAAAATAAATTATCAAAACGGACGTTGCTGAGAGTCACATCAATTATTACGTAAACACGCAATAGAGTCGGTGTGGAGCCATTATTGTAAATTTACAATATATAAAAATAATAAGTTAAAAGTTTACATCATATCGCTCTAGATGGCGCTGTTCAGTTTGTCGGAATCGCGGTATGGTTTCATTCACATTAAAATTGCTTGGTTAAATCATTTCTTCAAAGATAATTTTCTAGCAATAATGACCATGATAATATTTGTAGGTTAAGATTTATAAACTTCACTTCTTGACTGTTTTTAAACACGGTGTCTTACCTAAAATCTTATTCCCATTGAACAAATTATCAAAGTTGAATCTGGCGTTAGTTTTGACATCACTTGCGAAATGCCAACTGTCAATGTGCCAGTGTTTCTTGCCGTCAGCGCCATCTACCGGTACAACTTTGGTGTTTGTTTTGATCACGATGTCTCCTGTAAACCAAATTATAAAAGGGTTAAAAAGCGTTATTACTATCATTCTACTGCTTCTTTTTCGACTTGTATGTCAATATTATCGTTCGAATAACGAAACTGTTTATCAGCCCCTCTAGCCAAGTGGCATAATCGGTAGTCGAATCGAATAAAATAAAAGGATTTGACGTAGGTACCTAAGTTTACGACAGTACCTATATCGTAAACTTATATCAAATCCCATGCATTTGTTTTCTATTCTGTTCGATTCGACTACCGCTTATGGACCAAGAGCTAGCAACGTATTTACTTTTATCATTTCATAAGTCATGAAAATTCACAAACTAACTCTTATAACCCTGCAGAATAATGAAAGGCTCTTCTAGCAACCCTCTGCGGCCGGGGTGTTTAACCCTCAATACTTACGTATCTTAATGTTGTATTTCCCTTCTCCTCTGATGGGTAATACGAGCAGTTGCCCCGCCAGTTTGTACTGTCCGTTCATGTCCACGCTGCACCTAATAGTTACCACTTGCTTGCCTTTATTTAAGTCATGCCTGTAACGAAAGTAACAACATTATTATATTTTTATCGAGAAATGTTTAGCTCATCAATTTCTGCTATTGTTCTGCTAAAAGTTTATTGATGACTAGCGGCTTTGCCCGCGCGTACATTCCCTCGGGAAAAGAGTTTTTTTCCGGGATAAAAAGTAACCACTCCAGACTATAATCTATCTCTATGCCAAATTTAATCCAGAATCCAGATCCGTTTAGTAGTTATTGCGTCAAAGAGTAACAAACATCCATGCATTCTTACAAACTTTTGCGTTTATAATATTAGTAGGTTTTTTTAAAAAATCGAATGCTGCTCATGGGAAGTCATCCTGTACCTTTTGCGGAGGAGTTTACAAATGTAGAAATGGTCGTAGGTACAATTAGCGACTATATACTATTAGTTATCTCGTAAATGTGAAGATGGATAACCAAAGCGGCTACCTTAGGGCTTCATACTCATAAACACGTTACGACGACGACATAATGTGACACGGCACGGCACCCGATGCGTGTGTCATGTCGTGTCACGTTACGTATATATGTACGAGCCCTTAATCCCTTGCTAAGGTTTTGCTAGGTTAGTGTGTCACAGAAATAGATCATTTCTGTGGTGAAGATAATATAATTACCAATAATTACACATCGGTACTACCTAATTGGTACAATTTTTTGTACCAATCTTTCCGTGTGGTGACGGATTAAGAATACAAATGTCACCACCCCACTCCATCCCGTGGGTGTCGTAAAAGTCGACTAAGGGTGTAAGTTAGGCAGATAATATCTACTGCAAGAGAAGGAAAACTCGAAACAAAAAACCCTATTCCAACCCGTCTGGTCAACGTGGTATAGTAGACTAATATCCCTCCAAGTGTACGGAGAAGACCCGTGCCCAGCAGTGGGACGTTTATGGGTTGAGATGACTACCTAATTTATAAGTCCACTCAGCTTCGGATTCAGATTCAGGGATCAGGATTCGGTTTTATTTATACTATTTAATAGCGTATATCGCTAGCAATATCAATGGTAACACTTACGTGTATCTAAGTCAATATCAAGATTACCAAATGAATAAGAATCTTGGTAATAAGTTTTATCGTTAAGGCTTTGTTAAGGCTAATCATGTCTCCTCCTCCACCTTACAGAAGACCACAGCCAAATAACTACACACAGCGGTGTAGTTGTGTTCCTATGTCTCCTCCAGCGTTCATTTGGGGATGCCTTTTAAAAGAAACGTATCGGGTTGGCAACACGCAAGTGATACCTCTGGTATTGCAAGCGTCCATAGGCTACGGTAACTGCTTAACATCAGGCCGGCCGTATGCTTGTTTGCCATGCCAGTACCTAATATTTAAAAAAAACTTAAGCCTTAAAACCGAGGCGCAGTAGATAGGTATTAATTATGTTAAGTTTGGGTAGGTAAAACGTAATCCTTACTAATATTATAAATGTGAAAGTTTGTAAGAATGGATGGATGGATGTTTGATGTACTTTTTGCAGCGATAACCGACATCCACGCGGGCGGAGCCGCAGGCAACAGCTAGTGTGACTGCCTTGGTGGTTCAGTGGCCGCAGTATGCGCCTGCTGTGCACGAGGTTGTGGGTTCGATTCCCACACAGGAAAAAACTTTGTGTGACCCACAAAGTGTTGTTCTGAGTCTGGGTGTAATTTGTGTCCGTTAATTGTATGTTTGTAAAGTCCCCTGCGACACAGAGCTTGTTTTCTAGTGCGGGAGTTGTCTTTTTCAAGAAAAAAAAAAAAAGTGTAAAATAAATGCAATGAGTGAAACAAGGATACAAAACTCAATACATATAATAGTTTTATGTTTACGACTAAGTTTATTGTTTGTCATTGACATTTGAACCTTTTATTGAAGATGACGTATGTTTTTATTTATCTGCAATTGCTTGGAAAGTCGTTAAATTGGCAAGAGAAAAACTTGAGTGAATAAAACTGAATTGTAAATATGTCATTAGGTAAGGCACACAAAGCGTATTTTTTGCCAACCAATAAACTAGTGGACCAAGAGCCAGCAATGTACTCGTATTTATGTACTTTTGTTATTTCATAAGTCATGAAAATTCACAAATTAACTCTTATAACCCTGCAGAATAATAAAAGGCTCTTCTGGCAACCGTCTGCGGCGGTGTTTAACCCTAAAATAACAAAGAAGGTAACAAATAAAACTTAATTTGGTAATAGTATCACTCCTAAAATCTGTAGTAAATGATATTGGCAGTATTTTCTATTTTAAATTATGTAAGTATTATAGTTTAGATTTTATTTGTCACCCTCTTTGGTATTTTTATCGGTTAAAACACGCCAGCCGCTGAGGGTTGCCAGAAGAACTTTTTATTGTTCTGCAGGTATAAAAGAGTTAATTTGTGAATTTTCATGACTTATAAAATGACAAAAGTAAATATGTTGCTGGCTCTCCCTCTATAGTACGTATGTGCATACACCGACCATCTTGCTAGTAGAGTTAGAACGATGTAGGTAGAGGCTGTATTTGTCGTTTGAAGGCGGTTTTTCACGCACGGATCCGCGGTCTAAATGTCATTAAGGTTTAAAATATATGTCAGAATTTAGTAAAAGGTTACTTAGCAGATACAACTAGGCACTAGCAGCTAGCTCCGACTTGGCTCGATTTGTTACCCGTTTAGGTAATGAATCTCCAAAAAAATCCTTTCTTAGCGTAACAAGCTTACGTTAAAAATTAAAAGCTAGATATTCAGCCCCGCTAGACAAGTGGCATAAGGGATAGTCGAATCAAAAAGTCAAAAAAGCAAATGTATGGGATTTGACGTAAGTTTACGACATTATATCGTAGACTTGCGTCAAATCCCATACATTTGTTTTTTTGACTTTTCGATTCGACTATCGCTTATGCCACTTGTCTAGAGGCTCTGCTATATTACACAGCTTCCTAGGCATTGTACCTTTAGCAGAATTAGATATTGTTAGTATTCCATTTTATTCATACTCTTCAATAAACATTGATGGCTATTGACAGATGGGGAAGAAACTAATAATAATATCTAGAATTAATGACGTTATTATTACGTAACGAGGCACCTATGTAGGTACTAACATAATTATGAGAAATTGACGTTTAATGACTATTGTTTTCTTTATTGCCGGATGATGGAGATGAAGGACTTTATCACTAATCATTCGGCAAAGAACCAGAGTAGGTATGGCGCTATGATTAGTTTTTTTTAGTTTTATGCTATCATATTTGTTTATTAGACGTTTTTTGGAGCAGTTTCAAATATGCGTTTTTTTTAATATTACACCACTTAGGTGTATTATCTAGTTACACAGTGACTTACGCACAATCGAATATAAATTATCGAGTTGGTGAATATTAACAAGCTAAATAATCACCTAGTCACAAACCTGTCCCTCATGGGTGTAAAGATTTGTCGAAACAATTCTTTGTAGATAACCTCGCGTTATGACGCACGTAAGCAAGTTTTTGTAACATTATCATTAATAAACCAATGAACATTATTGACATAAATAACGTGGAATTGCTATTGACTTTTAGGTACCACTGTAGGTATATAAAATGGCATACAGGTCAACTGTGAAGGAAATAATCTTCCTAACTTAGCTGGTGAAGTTAGGAAGATTTTTCCTTCACAGTTAGTAGCTCGTAACTGACTTACGAGCTACTAAGCACTTAGCAAAAGTGACAATGTGAATTTCACTTTGTGGAATTCATAGAATTCATACGAATTCCACAAAGTGAAATTCATCTTTTTAGGAGACACATAAGCGGCTTGCCTGATTGTAAGCTGTTACCGTAGCCTATAGACGCTTTTAATACCTAGGGCATAACTTCGACCCATTTTTTGACACTACAGCTTCAAGATTAAGTATCCCTGGGATAGAAAAACGTTTCTTTCAAAACGCATCCCTCAATGGCTCTACCTATCAACAAGGATCTATCTCACACCTCGTGTGTTACCAATCGGTAACTTTATAATATGAAACCACCAACAATGATAGAAACCCATGTATGTCCCACTGCTGGGCACGGCCCCTCAACATAGCTGAGATGGTTTAGGCTGTAGTGTAGTATAATAGATATAAGTAGGTCTATAGTAGGTAGTCTTTAGAATTTCTGCTATGATATTTTGTTTTTTCTAACGATGTTTCCTTCTCCGTTAACGGAAGGTAAATCACAGATGGTGAAATTTACATTGGTACAGCCACCCGGGATCGAACTCACATCTTTTGCGTACATGCCTTACCCACTCAACTACTCACCGATTATAGTCTGTAATAGCCAATAGGCTAGGCTTTTTATCGCGATAACTGACATCCACGCGGGCGGAGCCGTAGGCAACAGCTAGTTTTTTTTACAGCAGATGATTATTTTTCTTTACACATGATTAGCGATTGCCTCATTGTGTAGTCACAAGTTTACAGGAAAATAGTTTGTTTTAAAAATTACCATGACCTGAAGATCTTGAGTCATACTTAGTGGAATCTACCTGCGTCCTTGTGATCCGTTTACTAACATGCATAACTTAACATTTGGTCAATATTAAGATTCGCAATACTTTAATGTGACGATAAGTCCACACACACACACACACACACACACACACATACACATACACCACAGTCTAATTGCGTTTATTTCAGTAGTAGATAATTAATCCTTATCCTTACTAATATTATAAATGTGAAAGTTTGTTAGAATGGATGGATGGATGTTTGTTACTCTTTCACGTAAAAACTACGGAACGGATCTGGATGAAATTTGGCACAGAGATAGATTATGGTCTGGAATAACACATAGGCAACTTTTTGCAGCGATAACCGACATCCACGCGGGCGGAGCCGCGGACAACAGCTAGTCTATACATAATAATAGCTTGTCCCGACTGACTGACTAATTCATTACTGCAGAGCCTAAACCTTTGGGGCCAAATACTTGAAATTTTGCATGAGTAGAGCTTCAAGTGGGCACTAAGAAGGGATTTTTGGAAATTTCACCAGTAAGGGGTTAAAATAAGGGGGATACTTTGGGAAATAAGACTTTCATACTGTTCATCAGTTGTATTTTATCTGTTATATTTTATTGTATCTGTTATTTCCAATGTAAGAAGCACGAAATTTCATACTTATCCGCTTCTGTTTAGAAACAAAGGTACATGTATATCGAGTTTAAAAAATGTTGAAAATATATTTAACCCGTGCGAAGAATGACAAATAAACATAAACTGACTAAGACGTTGCAGTAATTCCTCCACTGTGGAAAATATATTTATAAAAAAACTGACTAGACTGGTTTGTTGGTTAAGTGCAGTGTTCCGCAAACATTTCGTCTTCAAGGTTCAAAAATCGGAAAATTTTGGCGTTAGAAATCCTTACTAATATTATAAATGTGAAATTTTGTAAGAATGGATGGATGGATGGATGTTTGTTACTCTTTCACGTAAAAACTACTGAACGGATCTGGATGAAATTTGGCACAGAGATAGATTATGGTCTGGAATAACACATAGGCTACTTTTTACAGCGATAACCGACATCCACGCGGGCAGAGCCGCGGGCAACAACTAGTAAAATATATATTTCTTTAATATTCGATTGAATATTTTAAATAATCATTTTTTTAAATAAACATTTCTTATTCAACAAGAACTTGGTTATTCCGCTGTTAATCCTGACTCCTGTGAGCCAGGATTAACAGCGGAGTAACCAACTGATACACCGAGTTTTGACACTCGTGCGTCCCGTTTAGTTGTCCACGGGACGCACGAGTGTCAAAACTCGGTGTATCAGTTGGTTACTCCGCTGTTAATCCTGGCTCACAGGAGTCACAGCGGTGGGCATGTGGGTGGGATTGTCCCGATTTCTTATTCAACAAATCAATATCCCTAAACTTAATGCAGCACTATAGTACCTATTTATCTAACGTTATAACAAAATCTTATTTTTCTGTTACACCAGTGTGTTGCAGCACGCACTTTGCGAAACACTGGTTTACTAACCACGTGGTGGTTAGTGACCCTGACTGCTAAACGAGAGGTCGTTGGTTCGATTCAGATGCTCAAAATTGGAAAATGAAAAATGTCGCAAAGAGCACATTAAGTACATGGACACATTTTTTTCTCTAAAAAAGACAACGCCCGCACTAGAGTACAAGCTCTGTGTCGCGGAGGACTTTACAAACATACAATTAATGAAATTAAGTCTGGGTGTAATTTGTGTCCGACAAATTACACCCAGACTTAGAACAACTCTTTGTGGGTCACACAAAGTTTTGTCCTGTGTGGGAATCGAAACACATCGAACCTCGTGCACAGCAGGCGCATACTGCGGCCACTGGACCACCAAGGCAATTTATTATTATTTTTTATACTACTTAGGTGGCAAACAAGCATACGGCCCGCCTGATGTCAAGCAGTCACCGCAGCCCAACACCAGAAGTATCACTTGCGTGTTGCCAACCCATTTTTTACACCAGGGCTTTATGATGGGAGTATCCCTGGGATAGATATCCTTTTTTATTATTTACAACATAGCTTACAGAAAATGACTGCATTTAAATATTTTAAATAAAAAACACATATCAATCAATCAATCAGCCTATCGCAGTCCACTGCTGGACATAGGACTCTCCAAACACACGCCACAGCACACGGTCCTCCGCCTTCCGCATCCAGTTCGTCCTAGCGACCTCTTTTAGGTCGTCGATCCACCTAGCTGGGGGTCGCCCTACCTTACGCTTACCGAGTCGAGGTCTCCACTCTTGCTAAGTTTTATTTATACAATCTCGAATTATATCTGAATTTTTAATCATATCAACCCATAAATGTCCCACTGCTGGGCACGGGTCTCCCCTATACACTTGGAGGGATATTAGCCTACTACACCACGCTGGCCAGACGGATTGGTATAGGGTTTTATTTCGAATTTTCCTTCTCTTGCAATGGATATTGTCTGCCTGACTTACTCCTTTAGTCGACTCTTACTACACCCTTGGGATAGAAAGGTGTGGTGACATTTTGTATTCTTAATCCGTCACCACACGGATTGAATTTTTAATATACTTTAGTATATATATTTCGCGTAGATACACATAACAACGATATGTTACATACTTATTATTATTTGTCAAGGTTCAAAGTTGCTGTTACCGGTCAGACAAGTAACAAGAAACAAGCGGGCAGTTTGCGATACAAACAAATGTTAAAAATTGTTTAGAGAGTCCGGTGAATGTTTGTGGTATTCTCATTATTTAGTCAATACGAGTATTTGCCAAGTTGGTTGTTATACATCTAAGTGCTATCGACGCTGACTGTACTTATGAAACATTTAAAACTAATCTACTTTACTATATAAAAATAAGTCGGGTTTTCCTTCCTGACGCTATAACTCCAGAAAGCACGAACCGATTTCCACGGTTTTGCATTCGTTGGAAAGGTATCGGGCTCCGTGAGGTTTATAGCAAAGAAAATCCAGGAAAACATACAAAGGCTACTTTTTACAGCGATAACCGACATCAACGCGGGCGGAGCCGCGGGCAACAGCTAGTAATATAATAAAAATTATGTTTTACTAGCTATTGCCCGCGGCTCCGACCGCGTGAATGTCGGTTATCGCTGTAAAAAGTAGCCTATGTGTTATTCTAGACCATAATCTATCTCTGTGCCAAATTTCATCTAGATCCGTTCAGTAGTTTTTACGTGAAAGAGTAACAAACATCCATCCATCCATCCATACTCACAAACTTTTACATTTATAATATTAGTAAGGATAATAATGTATAACTAGTGGCTTGCCCTGATTTAACCAGGGTTAGACTATTTTTTTAACCGATTAGGGATGGAATTTTTCAAAATCTTTTTTTTGCGGATCCAAATTTCAGCTTTTTAGACTTTCTAGACTGTGTGATGGTCGTCAGTCAGGACAACAAATTTTATACAATGCCATTCTAGGTGTAGTAAATATCGAAACACCTCAGGTTTGTTTGATAAGAGCAAGAATACAAAAATACACAAACTTACGATGTTATACGCCGATTTTTTGCAAAATTAAAACATGCCCCATTAAAATGTCCAACTTTAGACAATTATCATACATTCTTCATCATTATCATCACAACCTATAATCGCCCCACTGCTGGGCACGGGTCTCCTCCATTCACTTGGAGGGATACTGGCCTACATTATTGAAACGAAATAGAACATGGTTTAGAATTATTGTAGGTACTCGAATCTATGACAGTTTCTGAACAAACGGCTTTAGATTTCGCCTTTACCACAGAATAGCATTGTATATAATTACTAGGGGTCGCCCGCGACTTCGTAACGCGTTAATTTGGAATATTTTCCCCGATTTTGCAACATATCTCACTACTGCTCCGCTCCTATTGATCATAGCGTGATGTTATATAGCCTATAGCCTGCCTGGATAAATGCACTATTCAACATAAAAAAAATCAAATCGAACCAGTACTTTCTGAAATTAGCGCGTTCAACCAAACAAACAAACAAACTCTTCAGCTTTATAATATTAATATAGATAGATTCCAACTTACAACAGTATTGTGTCTGACAAACACAATAAACTTTTGAGAGTTTTCGTCTCTTTTTAACCGACTTCAAAAAAGCAGGAGGTTATATGTTCGACTGTATGTATTTTTTTATCTATGTTCACCGATATCTCCCCATTTGTGGACCGATTCTCAAAATTATTTGAAAGAGAGATACTTTAGAGGTGGTCCCATTGGCACCAAGCCAGGATCTGATGATGGAATCCCAGGGAAATCGAGGACAACCCTCAAATGTTATAGGTATTAAAAATGTTTTTAATATATTTTTTACTTTTATTTTATCACTTCATCACCGATTTCAAATCGGTGATGAAGTCGGTGCTAGGTTCATCCTGTCACCTAATATTAAGCTTTTAGCAGTTATTTTAAGCTTTTTGAAGTCGGTTTTTGATCGCTAGTGTCATACACAACATAACATACTAAAATTTGTAGATAACCAGTTTTAAAAAGCTCGTTAAATTAAACATAACCTGAATTTATGTTAATAACAGTTTGAAGTTGAACTATTAAGTATTCTGTGGTAATAGTCGTATTTGACGTCTGATTTTTTATTGTAACAATTATTTATTATTATTTTTATAATAAAAAACTCTTACTTGTATTACAAAATGATTTCTTATACCTAATAGGAAAAGATACAAATATTTTTATTTTATTTTCATGCTATTTAACTCGGCTTGGTTTTATTTATTTATGGTCAGGTCGATATAGAGATTATCCTCTATGGAATGTCATCTTTCTTGTATGTAAACAGTTGAAAAAAAAAATGTTTTTTTTAAATTATATTTGCTACCATCGTGAATTTGACTGATTGACACTAACTGACATATTAACGTTTAACCAAAACTACTAGATCTAGAAATCTTAAAATTTTTGCTTAGACGTTTCTAAGGTTATACTGGCGTCTACTAAGAAAGGATTTTCCGTAACTAACCCGAAAACCCAAGAAAACCTAGATAATGAAATCATGGACTAAATCTAGCTGAATATAATTATAATATATTTTTAATATTTTTAAAAATCACAGATGTATCCCATTCTAGTATAGATCTATTAGAAAATATCTTTTTATTGTTGAATAGTGCATTTATCCAGGAACGCTATAGGCTATATAATATATGAACAATAGAAGCGGAGCAGTAGTGAGATATGTTGCAAAATCGGGGAAAAAATCCAAATAACCACGCGGGCGAAGTCGCGGGCGACCCCTTTTATATAAATGCGAAAGTGAGTATTTTGTTACCCTTTCAGGACTAAACAGCTGAACGGATCTTTATGAAATTTGGCGAGGAGATAGATGGTATCTTGGGAAGGAACATAGGGTATTTTTATCGCGATAACCGACATGTATACGGGCGGAGCCGGGCAAGAGCTAGTGCCTAAGGATTATGAACCTATGCTAGAAGACTGTCAATTTTCATTAAAATCCGTTTAGGTGATTATGAAATAAACATCAAACATTCAACATATTATAAACGCAAAAGTGCTTGTTACTCTTTCACGTAAAAACTACTGAACGGATCTGATGATGAAATTTCACACAGAGATAGATTATGGTCTGGAATAACACATAGGCTACTTTTTACAGCGATAACCGACATCCACGCGGGCGAAGTCGCGGGTCACAGCTAGTTTTATATAAAACATTTTGATCATATCCTGCTTCATACGAGGTGCGTGACGATAAACGAAGCAGATACATCAGCCTAGGAATTCATTAACTTTGATCCATTGACCATTGTCTAGATTAATTGCACTTTTAATCACTTACTTGATCGCATCTACTGCGCAATCTTTCATTCCTGTCACTGTAGTATCTTTGAACGTCAGAGATAATCCTCCCTGGTCTCCCTTCACCACGTCAAGTGCCATAGGATCCAAGGACTTGACCCCCAGCTCCGGAATACCAACAGCTAGGAACGGAACCGCTGCTTGAGCGGAGGCAAGAATGCAAGGAGTGTCGCCGGTCTTGCATGGTTTTATGAAGGGAGCTATAGAGAAAGAAAGAAGAATTATAGATAGATTAAAATACTTTTAAGCTTCTACAGACAGAGACTGGTGGATACAAGCCACATGTGTTTAAAAATCGAAGTTCAAAATGGCAAGTCCCTATTTTTTTTACACTAATATTATAACACATATATATTATGTTTAAGGGCACACTTTTTAATAAAGACAAGTTGTTTAGTTTTGTTTTTAGTTAGGTTACTAACATAGTCATAAGTCAATGTTTTACTAACAAAATATGGGTATAAATCTGATTTAAAATAAATAAAGAATATAGATACCTGGTCTACCTATAGTCAGGCTATAGTCAGTCTATAATATATTTTTTTATGTTGTACTTTTACCAAAAATCTGCCAAAAGAGACACAAAGAACTATTCAATTTTAAAAGTCTATAAAACTAATATATTTTTTAAAATTTCTGTGGTATAAAATGTACTCACCAGAGCCGGACCTCGCTCCCAACACAACGGCGAGAAAACAAATATATTTGAACATATTTGTGGTGCACATCCCACTACAGACCCACGGTCAATGTGGTCTTGCAAGGACTGTAGCTCGCTTATATGTGTGTGTATACGTACGCTAGTGACGTCACTGATACATTGTCAACATACACAAGATCATGTTCTGTTAAGTTTTAAGGGGATGTTCTTCTTCACAACTGTCACGCATGATGAGATTTTTTCGAACACATTTGTTTTAAAAAAACTTATTCAGAATTGAGTGATTAAAACAAATTTTTATAACTATAATGGACAACGGGTCTAAATCTTTATTTAGACCCGTTTTTCAATTTTATTTTGAAGGTTTTCATACCTTTTTGTTTCCCGGTCGTCCCCGTCAACATCAACAGCCAACCCGTGACCACGGTCGGTGCAATTCGACTGAAACGTCGGGAAACAAAAAGGTATGAAAACCTTTAAAATATTACGCGATTTAGACCCGTTGTCTATTATAGTTATAATATGTGTACAAATCGTGAAAGTTTAAAAGAATTTAAAACAAATTTGTTTTGTCACCTTCCATCCTCATCTGTGCATCTCCCAAAAGTCGACAAGCAGAAAATGTCATAGGCATGCAATTTGTTTGCAGTTAGTTTTAAATAAACCTATAACAATTACCATTGTTATCGAACTATCATGACCTGTCTGAAATTGTTTTAATTCAACCTATCTACATTCTTCTTTCGTTATTTAACCATATAAGTATCTAACGGGACATTTTATCATTACTTTTGTTAAGACGATTCCCGCGCCCCACCGCACCGTGGTAAATGAGGTGGTGGGGGAGCTACTTCAGCCACTGAACTAACCGTTCAGTCAAATGACAGGAATGAGAAATACAATGGTTTTGACTTTTTTTTTATAGTACCTAGGTGGCAAACAAGCATACGGCCCGCCTGATGTTAAGCAGTTACCGTAGCCTATGGACGCTTGCAATACCAGAAGTATCACTTGCTGGCAACACGCAAGTGATACTTCTGGTATTGCATTATTTCAAATTTATGTGTCGCAAGTTTTTGTAATAAAATTAAGGACATATTTGCGCAAAATTCATAGCCTATTACTATAACATTTTAATAATATCTGGCAACTACTAAATAAGTAGGTCTCAATGCCTAACACAAGTAAACCTATTCTTCTCAGTTTAAATTTCCTAATTATCGACAAAACTGAGAATTCATTACTGAAATCGATTTGGGATGTTAATTAAAAACATGTGAGGGAAACTACGAAATTGTTTGAATATTGCTAACATTGTACTTACTTAGTGCTAATATTATTGATTCAGAATATAAGATACTAGCTTTTTCTCGCAAATTCACCCGCGTGGATTACCTACGTCTTTTAAAAAATATAATATATAGCCTTTGAGCTATTCTGTTGTAGCTATAACATGATAAAATTCAAAGCAGTCTGTTAGTTTTTGCGTGAAGAAATAACAAACAAACTTTGGCGTTTATAAATATACTAGTTGTTGCCCGCAGCTTCGCCCGCGTAGATGTCGGTTATCGCGATAAAAAGCCTATATCCTATGCCAGACTATAAACTTTCTCTGTGCCAAATTTCATCCAGATCCATTCAGTAGTTTTTGCGTGAAAGAGTAAAAACCTCCATACATCCATACTCACAAACTTTCACGTTTATAATATTAGTAAGGATATATATACATAGAAAGAATGTACTCCCCTTAAGTAGCACAAGAACAAACTTGACATCACAACATTCCGACTTCACCTTGATCTTGAAATTTGAACCACAGAACATTAAATGTGCGCATTGTCACCGAGATTTAATCTGTTTTTATTATCCTCACCCTTCCATACTAATAGTGCTAATAGATATACGTGCAACACATATCTCAGGATAATTACAATAACCAGGATATCCTGATGACATGATCTGATGACAGGAAGATATTGATATATAATGATCATCATAAAATGTCCCTTAAAGAAAGTAATAATAATAATGTTTATTTATTTGGATTTGTTTATAATTTCGTAATAATAAATTATTTAATTTAATTTATAATTTATTATTATGAGGAAACCTATATGTCTTAGAAGAAATTCTAAAGACATGTCTGATTCACCCGCGTTAGGCCAGCGTCACACACGCTGGCCTAATGCGGGTGAATCAGACATGTGTTTAGAATTTAGTGTTTAGAATTAAGGCCTAAACCCTCTTTCTCTCTTGATAGGGGAGAGGAGACTCGTGCCCAGCAGTGGGACATATATGGGTTTCTATTATTATTATTATTTTTTTTTAAATAGATAACAAAATGATTAAAAGTAACATTAGACTGAATACATTACATTACTTGTATAAATTATATTCAGGGAGATTTGTTGTGTAAATAAAGAGTATGTGTGTGGGAATATAATGTGAGTTTGGTGTGTGTATGTGTGTGTGCGTTTGTGTGTGTAGAACTAGCATCGGCATATTTTATTAAAAGTAAATTTTCCATATAGTAACCGTAATATAGTCAAATTTTTGATATTTAATATCTAATGTATATTCAAAATATACTTAAAAACTAAAAATATTTTTATTTAACTTTCTTTATTCATATTATTTTATATCTACATCTACAATAAAACCATATACTTATACAATATAACATATATTTACACTTATTAAAAAATAAAAAATAAAGATAGAAAAACACAAAAAAGGGAGAGACTCCTTAAAAGGCGTCATAAAATTCCTCCGCATTGAGGTCTGTTCTTATGTGCAATCTACATATATATGTACAGCGAATGCTTATTCTTCGAGCTAAAAATAAGTCAGCCTTCTGGTCACGTGAAGGGTCGACTAATCTGCGTGCGTATAGATCTCGAGCACTTGCACTTTTATTATTCACTAGCAGTTGCCCGGGGCTCCGCCCGCGTGGATGTCGGTTATCGCTGTAAAAAGTAGCCTATGTGTTATTCCAGACCATAAGCTATCTCTGTGCCAAATTTCATCCAGATCCGTTCAGTATTTTTTACGTGAAAGAATAACAAACATCCATTCATTTTCGCGTTTATAATATTAGCAGGATAAAGTATACGAAACAATTATCTGTAATAATCCTAGGGTCATATACATGAGGACCATTTAAAGTGATTTATGATCGATATGCAATAACTTTATTATGTAGGTACTAATAATGATTATATCCTCCTAACCGAATTTCGGTCATGGCGGCTACTGTCGACGGAGACTAGCCATCTGCGCGGGAGATATTATAATGCACAAGTTTGTGCGCAAACAAAACTGCACTCTTTATTCCCTCACTCTCAGTCTCATAATCCGATGGGACGGCAATCTGACACGACCGGAGGGAGACCAGGCGCAGTACCAACGGCTTTACGTGCTTTCCTAGCATACCATTCCATACTCCGGGCATCTATAGTGAATTTCTTGACAGACAAACCCAGTATAAATTTTGGCCCGACCCGGTAATTGAACCTGGGACCTCGTGGTCAGTCACATACATCGACCACTGAGTCACCGAGGCAGTTCTAATAAGGTACCTACTACTACAGAATCCTTACTAATATTATAAATGTGAAAGTTTGTAAGAATGGATGGATGGATGTTTGTTACTCTTTCACGTAAAAACTACTGAACGGATCTGGATGAAATTTGGCACACAGATAGATTATGGTCTGGAATAACACATAGGCTACTTTTTGCAGCGATAACCGACATCCACGCGGGCGGAGCCGCGGGCAACAGCTAGTATTTAATAGTATTGCTATTACTTACGTAGGTATTCATCGGAAATTAATCGCTGTAAGGACGTCATGGTACGGCGGGGTACGGTTCGAATTACTATGTGCCTACCTACATGTTATAATTATGATTATGTAAAGTGTAAAACTAATGGCCCGCCCCGACTTTGCTCGAGTTAAACTATTTCATACCCAATAATATATACTTCCCCAATAATATATACTTCGGGTATTAACACGATCAAACTCAAAACTCAAACTCAAACTCAAAATTCATTTATTCATTTAGGTTACAAAGTAACACTTATGAAGGTCATAAATTATGAATAAACCAGAAAGATGATATCAGCAAAATTTTCCTACGGCTAGTTCGCTGACGTGGAGCCTTGAGAAGAACTAGCAAGAAACTCAGGCCACTCTTTTTAATCGCCAGATAGTTACAATCTTTTGTAAAATACAAGTATGATAGCATGCAAGCTGATGCAGTCAAAACACATGCTTTATTTACCTTTAGATTGCTTGACGTTTCGATCAGGTTGCACCGGCCGTGGTCACAAGCTGACTGGTGCAGCGATGTGAAGAGATGTGAAGCGATGTGTAAATAAAGCATGATCAAAGTCAAAGTCAAAGTCACTCATTTATTCATATAGATCAAATACATGATACTTATGAACGTCATAAAAACAAATGCCAGCATACTTTTTTTCCTACGGCCAATTCGCTGACTAGGGTTGGGCCTCGAGAAGAATTGGCAAGAAACTCGGGCCACTCTTTTTAATTGCCAGAGTATAACATTTACAATTTGGTATGAGTTACAATATTAGTGTTAACAAAAAGGGACGGAACCCAATATTCCATACAAAATTAAATTTAAGTAAAAAAAAAAAAAATTAATAAGGAAACAATGAAGGGAAAAAATGAATTTAGCTTTCCACTGTATGGCAATGAGGGATCCTTTCCTTTTGTATGTATAAGATAGAAACGTGTCGAGATCACATTGCGTTCTTAATAAGAATCTAAAAACTATATCTTTATTATTTAAAAATAAATCATGCCAAGATTGACCAGCCACCCCAAGTAGCACCCGTTCACGAGCATGACGCACGGACCAGCCATCATTTCCTTCGCCATATTAAAGGGAAGGAAATGACCCGGCCAATACGACACCACAAGCAATGGCATTTCAGTGAGCATGACAATCCAGGACATAATAATAAAAAATAAAAAAAACTAAATAGAAAGTCAATAATGATCACAAAACGTCTCCTTACAAATTTGTAGTTATTATTCTTATATAATTCTGTATCAAAATTAGCAACTAACCCCATGACTTTTTATCATTTAGAAAGTCATTAATAGTGTAATAACCCTTGCTTAAAAGATGATTTTTTACCGCTAGTTTAAATTTGTGTAAGGGTAGGTTCATAACTTCAAGAGGTAGTTTGTTATAAAAACGTACCCCGAGTCCCACAAATGAATTGTGGACTTTATGTGGGCGGTGATATGTACCAACAAGTTTGTGTTTGTTTCTTGTGTTTATTGAATGAATATCACTGTTTTTACAAAACAGGTGTAAATTTTGTTTAACGAACATGATGTTGGCTAAAATGTACTGAGATGCAACTGTCAGAATGCCTATTTCTTTAAACCTTTCTCTAAGTGAAACTCGTGCTCCTAAATTGTAAATAGAGCGTACTGCTCTTTTCTGGAGTATAAATATAGTTTCAATATCAGCAGCTTTTCCCCATAGTAGTATTCTATAAGACATAACGCTATGAAAATAACTAAAATAAACAAGCCTAGCTGTTTCTATGTCTGTAAACTGCCTTACTTTTCTTACTGCGAAAGCTGCGGAACTAAGTTTCCCTGCAAGACACGATATATGAGCACCCCACTGAAGCTTGCGATCTAAAGTCAAACCCAAAAACACTGTAGATTCAACGAAATTTAATGATTCACCGTTCAAAATTTTATTACTTAATGTAAGATTTCTAGTATTGGGCATGGTAAACTTAACACACTTAGTTTTTTTTGAGTTTAACAGTAGATTGTTTGCATTAAACCAGTCCAGAACTTTCGCAAGTGAACCATTCACAGTCTCAAGATTTGATTCTTTACGGTCTACCTGAAATATAAGTGACGTGTCATCTGCGAATAGTACAATGTCGCAAAAATCCTGTACATGGAAAGGCAAATCATTAATATAAACTAAAAAGAGAAAAGGACCAAGAATCGTGTTTAATACCAGCCGGTTGAATCTCTATGGAACAGCGATGGCAAACTGACTGTTGTGATCGCAAACTGACAGTTGTGATTGCTCGGTGACGCCACAATTTATTGACTAAACGTCAAATAGGGCTTTTATGGAATACCGATTTTCAATCTGACAGACAGATTTTGCTCGGTTTTTGCGGTGGCTCGGTTTTTGCTCTTACGGAATACCCCTGCCGAAGTATATATTATTGTATATCATGCAACGCGATAGTTTAAAAGTTATTTAATGCCCGTTTAGGGAATGAATTTGTCAAATAAAACTTTGTTCCAAATTTCAGCTTTCTAGTCTTAGTAGTTTTGGCTGCGCGTTATTCGGCAGACAAGACAAACTACTATACTATTTATAATATAGGCGAAGCTTCAAAGTAGTTAGTTCAGAATCAGATCAACAGTACACTATTTTTCAAACCATGTTTAATTTTGTTCCAATCTTATATATAAAATTCTCGTGTCACGGTGTTTGTAATGGCTCGACCGATTTTCGTGAAATTTGGGTGCATATCGGTTAGGTCTGCAAATCGGACGACATCTTTTTTTCACCCCCCTAAATGTTAAGGGTAATTAATTAATTTTTTTTTTTATTTTGTAGACAATTTTTTGTTTTTATTTTTTATGATACAGCATACAAAAATACATACAATCCTTAATTTTCACCTCTACACGATCAACCCCTATTTTTTAATAGCGATATTACTATTTTAGTAGTAATACAACGTTTGCTGGGTCAGCTAGTAATGTATGAAAATTGTTTAAAGTGGGCCATCTATATTTAAACGGGCCTTATTTTATTTTAATGTACAATACACCGAAATTCCCTAGCGGCATTTTCCGCTAGGTGACCATAATTGTGCAGGAAAAACTACACAATGAAATCAGCGTTATAAGCTGATTTCATTGTGTAGTTTTTCCGTTAAGTTTTTTTAAATTCTTACACTTCTATAAAATCAAATTTGGAATGTTTCGGTTACGTAGGGCGACATGCTAAAGTTCGCGACACAATACCTTTTCTATTGTCTCGTTTTTGTCAGTGAGGAGTGACTAACATTATTAGATAATAATATAGGTATGTTTAAAATTCAAGATCAAATACATTATTAATATTTAACCTTGTCAAGTTTAGGTTTTCCTCCGTTTTTATAAGAAGTAGATACCTACGTACATTGGTTTAGGAATGTAATTAAAGACGTACCAAATGGGAAGAACCTGATAGGATGTATAAATCGAATGATGCAAGTATTGATCAAACCGAGTAAGCTCCGCCAAGTGCGAGTTAGCTCTAGTGCTAGGTTTTATATATAAGTTATTTAAAGAAATAATTTTGACTGCCTCGGTGGTCCAGTAGCCCCTGTATGCGCCTGCTGTGCACGAGGTTGTGGGTTCGATTCCCACACAGGACAAAACTTTGAGTGACCCGCAAAGAGCTGTTCTGAGTCTGGGTGTAATTTGTGTCCGTTAATTGTATGTTTGTAAACTCTTCCGCGACACAGAGCTTGTTCTCTAGTGCGGGAGTTGTCTATTAAAAAAAAATTAACAAAATAAAACCCGACTTAAGTAGTTGTAGTATTTTCAAAAACCTTAAAACCCCTAGTCTAATGTAGGTATTTAAACATTGTGAACTTTCATGCAATCTCTTATCTCACTTTCCCTTTCTTTAAGACGGTTTTTTTTAATCTGATAATTTACAGCTAAAATGCATCTCATGGCCATTTAAATAAGCCCAATCATGGCTGAATTACATTGTTTGATTATGGAGTTCCGTTGCCTAGCTTCCGGCTTCATCATCAGTTCAGTTCAATTGTACTATTTTCATTTGCTACATTACATTTGCTTATTAATAGTTGCTTAGCAACCATTATCGAAACTTGTCTAATAGCCATCAGTTAAATACTTTTTATTGAGAAGTGCAGATGACCATCTGTGGTCTTCTTCATCAGTTCCACTCCACCAAATTACATTTTCTGAATGCAAATGTTTGATTTGTTGTTAAAAATATTGAAATTGCCATATGTGTGCTTATAATTTTCGAGGAATTCCCTCAATTCTTCATGGATCCCATTATCAGAACTTTCTTTTGATGAAAATGAACACAACCTGGAAGTAACTATGTCCTCTCAGACATTTGATAAATATTTATTATTATTAAAAAAAAAGACAAAAAAGAATTTTTCAAATCGGTGCATAAATGACGGAGTTCAGCGGTAACAAACAAAAGAAAGATCAAGTGAATACCTCCTCATTTTTGAAGTCGGTTAAAAAGATAAAATGTGTGTTTTGGTCACACCTTGCAACAATGATATTATAGTAAGAAAGAGGTAGATATAATACTTCCTCGCGGTAATTATTGCCGATAAAACTGGCTAATTTCCTGTCAAGTGACTTATAGTGATCTCTTTCTGTATTATTACATTCCGTATAATCTATCGCTTTTATACTTGAAATCTATTAGCAAGTACGTGGGCTGTAATTTATGCCGTTTACGAGCTAGGGACCCGTGACATGCGGATGAACAGCAAGTAACAGCAATATGGCTCTTTGTTTCCCTATGGACACGGATCCCCAAAAACTGCACTGCGGCTGCGGTATTAAATAACTACAAAATTTAAATCAAGAAACTAAAATTGGAGTTTCCCAACAAAACACTTTTTTTTTAGTACTACCAAGGTGGCAAACAAGCATACGTCCTGCCTGATGGTAAGCAGTTACCGTAGCCTATGGACATTTGCAACACCAGGGGTGTCACTTACGCGTTGCCGACCTTTTCAAAACCTTATAACTCCTTTCTTGATGACTCATATAAAAAAGACAACCAAGTAAAAAACAACCTAAACATGGTATTGGGTAGCAATGCTGCACTAGACTAATAATCACATTTTTTAAAATCTGCCAACAAAAGAGCTGATCACCTTGAATTGTTGAACCGGTCTTATACCATCCCGATTAATTCAGTTTTAATATATTAAAATCGATAAATTATTCGATTATACACTGATAAATAAATATAGATCTCGCACTTTATATTTACTTCTCTTTTTAAGTTGCACGTTAATTAATTAATTATGCCGTGAAGGAGTTTTTATTCCTTCACTAGGTACAAAATGAACTCAACCTCACTCTGACGCTAACACGACTTATATAGGTAAAGCTAGTGATCTATAGGCGAACACCTACATACTTAATTTCGATTGAATATTTATGGAACTAAGGGTTCAGAAGTGACGCAGTCAAAACTGACACACAGATAGATCATTCTTGTCTAATAAATACTGAAAAGAATGGCTCATTGACAAAGTATCAAAGGCAAGAAACATACAAAAGGGCTTCCAAACCAAAATAGAGAATTCATGGTCGAGTTTCAGCGCTCAGAGTGAAACATGTTTCACCGAACCTAACTCCATTATAAATTTGACTAAAAAATCGTTTAGTCCTACTAATATTATAAACGTGAAAGTTTGTAAGTATGGATGGATGGATGTTTGTTACTCTTTCACGTTAAAACTACTAAACGGATCTGGATGAATGGTCGGTTATCGCTGTAATACTTTTTACAGCGATAACCGACATCCACGCGGGCGGAGCCGCGGGCAACAGCTAGTTAATAATAATTGTTTGCGGCGATTCTCGGAAACAAACTAATCCAAACTCGGAACTACACTTTGAGGATCACTCATTCTAGCAATGACAGAGACCAAGCTTGTTGCCTAGTGTATAATATTTATCATTAGACAAAAAGCTTAAAAAACAATATTATAGAAAAACATCGAATCGAAAAAACGGTTTGTTTAGGTGTGTGCAAGAAGATGCACTTTTACACATAATTGTTTTTCTTAAAAATATTGGATTAGAAACATACGAGTATGTACGAGAAGCATCTGGGTTCCGTATTACTTAATACGCAATAGGGTTATACGCAATACTTAAGCAATATGGTGTTACATTTATTTTATTGGGAATTTCCATTTAAGCAATAGATTGTTATAATTTTAATTAAAGCAATAAATACAGGCTGAGGTGATGATAAATAGAGTTTCCTTTTAATTCCACTGTTCTATAAATTACTTGGTATTCAATACTTTCTGTGCTTAATAACCCTAATTCCCTTTCTCACTTAAATAACACGTTGAGGTTCTTCTTCTCCAAAAGTAAATCTTGCCACTCCTAGTGTTCTGTTCTACGTGACACAGTTATAGGCCATTATGACGTCTCTTTGACTGTTGAAGTGGTAAGAGTAAGACTATGGATTTCCCTCCCTCACAGTCCGAACAGTAGCTGTGTAGGTACGTGTCAGTACTTCAGTTGATGTCTTCAAAAATAAAACATTTATATTATACATATTGTACATATCTACAGTATGTATAATATTATAGAAAAAAATCGAATCGAAACAACCACACATATGTGTGGTTATATATAACCACACGTATGTGTGGTTATGTTTGTATATTACATTATATTATGTAACGTATTACATTATATTATATATCATATTATTTATGTATCCGTATAGTATGATTGTGTTTATGTACAATATCAATTACATTTTATGTATCTAGAAGATATTTACATAATTATCTGCAGTTATTGTTATGTTTTACTTTAACTTTCCTTATCACTTCTAGACAAATTCATAAAATCTCATACTTAGATCTTTTCTAGTATTTTCAGGTTTTCTTGTTTTGTTTAGTGAACTTAATTTTGAGGCTAGTTTGACTTTCTGCATCTAATTATTATGTGATAAGTTACGTTTTGTTTTGTATTCAATCAATAATTCCTTTTGTAAATTGTGTAACGCTATTATTATAATAACTTAAGTACTATAGTTTTGACTCTCAGGACCAAGTTAAAACGTCAGCGCCGCAGCCTAAGTCCTCTGAAACTACATAGGTATTCAATTGTCTTTTTTGGGAACACTAAAATATTTAATTATTCCATGTTTTTTTATACTTTATAATCGTAGTATATGTATGTTGCTTAGTCTGAGATATATCTACTTGGAGTTACCCGTTTCCGAAAATTGATTTAATTTTTTTTCGCGCTGTCATGAAAATTCTATTTATAAAATAATTGTAGCCTAAGCCCATAACATCAGATCCATAACTGGCCAGTAATAGATCTGTCAGTAAAATATCAAAGAATACACAACTTAAAAAAAAATACTTCGAATAAGTGCTGTCTGTGTCCATGTAATCATCCAAATTTTTGTCAGTTTATGACAGTAGGTACTGTTTTTATATTTGTCTGCTAATGTTGGCCATATTCACAAGATCGTTTAGATACTAACATCAAACATACAAACAATACCTAAGTAAGAAAAAAGTCTTTGTTATTTTGTGATGTATGTAGCTTATCTAATTACAATTGTGCTCTATCTCTTAAGATGTACATGATAATGTTGAGTTAGCGAATTATTTCTGTGTAATAAATGACCGCTAAGTGTTCTACCATGACCTCTGCTTTTGTCACTTTATATATAAAGCACCTAATTGTATTATAAAATTACAGTAATTAAGAATAATCCGTGTACAATCTGTAACCTTGTGAATCATAAAGGTGATGACTAAGTAAGCAATTAAGCATAAGCAGCTTTGTTTATATAGGTAGTTTCTTAGATTCAGATTAGATTAACGTAGTGGCCCCGCCACGATATCGTTGTGTGCTTACGCTCACTCGCGGTTCGGTCAATTCTCACCACTTTAAAACAGTGCTATTTTTTGATGCCGAACTGCATACTTAGTATATATGAAATCTAATAAGAGCGATTTTAAGAGAGGTAGGGCACCATACTAGCGAGCAAGCCCGACTGGGGAAGGACCTCCACCTTACAGAAGACCACAGCCAAATGACTACACACAGCGGTGTAGTTGTGTTCCTGTGTGTGAGTAAGGTCTCCAGCGCTCATTTAGGAATGCGTTTTGAAAGATACGTATTCCTATCCCAGGGTTACTTCCATCTTAATGCCCTGGTGTAAAAAAATGGGTTGGCAACACGCAAGTGATACCTCTGGTAATGCAAGCGTCTATAGGCTACGGATACTGCTTAACATCAGGTGGGCCGTATGCTTGTTTGCCACCCAAGTAGTATAAAAAAAAAATCAAAACCATTGTATGTCTCATTCCTGTCATTTGACTGAACGGTTAGTTCAGTGGCTGAAGTAGCTCCCCCCACCACCTCATTTATCATTTATCTATATATAATCTAAGGGTAGTTTAATAGGCATACAACTTGACTCTACCTAAGAACCTACCGAATTGAAGTAAAATTCAGCGTGACCAGATTTTAAATAATCTATCACCATATTGCAGGTAACAGAAACATTTCTCATTATTTATAAAGACAGTTGAATAGAAAAATATAATCGAAATACCCACGATAAATACGTCACCTATGTAACTTTGGGATAAGGAAAACTTAAAAATAACCCTAAAATGAGCACAGGTACGCAACTAACACCATTGTAAGTAGTTATTTCTCTGTGATCTTCTGCAAGATGGAGGTTCTTCCCCAGTCGCGCAACCTCACTTGGTGAGGCCCTACCAGTGTTATACACAAGATTGCCAGTAACTATCTAGTTACTGGCAATCTTGTGTATATAAGCATTGTTTGCTATGTAATATTAGGTATAAGTACAGTAGATATTGCCTGCGGCTCTGCCCGTGTTGATGTCGGTTACCGCGATTAAAATTACCCAATGTTCTTCCCCGGGATACCATCAGTTCTCTTACCAAATTTTATTTAAATCTGTTCAGCTGTTTAATGGTGAAAAGGCTTGGGTGGCAAACAAGCAAACAGCCTGATATTAAGCAGTTACCGTAGCCTATGAACGTTTGCAATACCGGAGGTATGACTTGCGTGTTGCCAACCCATTTTTATAAAGTATCATTATATAGGAATACGTTTCTTTCCTAAATGAGCGCTGGAGATCTGAATTATGTTATTTAGTAGGGACTGGTTGAAAATTCGTCGCCAATTTTATAGAATTTGCCCTTCACTTTTATCTTGTACTCATAGTCTTTTATTATAATATTTACATACTATTTTTAGATTGTTCTGAGAGGTTTTTCCCCCACTTAGCGTGAGTACTTACTATTTAATACGACAATGCAGTCGCGCTTTATTTGTCGAGTCCTTCAATTGCTATCCAAATATGCATCACTCGAACAAAACAATTCTTATTATTCTTGAGTATTCAATATATTAACCACCAATCTTTTTGTTGTAGGTTTTTTATACTAGGTTATATACTAGGCAGTTAAGAAGTAAGCTTATGGACGCTTGCAATAGCAGAGGTAAGCTTGAAAATGGAGTATTCCTAGGATATATAAGTATCATTATTTAGAAAAGATTGTAACTATCTGGCGATTAAAAAGTGTGGCCTGAGTTTCTTGCTATTTCTTCTCATGGCTCCACGTCTGCGAACTATCTGTAGGAAAATTTAACTGACGTCATCTTTCTGGCTTATTCATAATTTATAACCTTCATAAGTGTTACTTTGTAACCTAAATGAATTTTGAGTTTGATATGAAAACGCTTCTTTCAAAACGTATCCCTCAATAAGTGCTGTAGACCTGTACTCACACAAAGGAACACAAGTACACTGCTGCTGTATGCATTAAGGTATATGTACTTACTGTGTGTAAGTAAATGGCTGTGGTCTTCTGTAAGTTAGCCATTTTGTTCCAATGCAGTTAACATTGCAAAATGTTGACAATGACAGTTGTACAAATTAGAAAAATTGGATTGTAGTCGGTACCTTCCTCTATGGTTAAGTCACCGTGGTCTTCCACATAATGAGCTCATTGCCCTTTACTGTACAGTAATTTTATTACGTACATACATAAATACAGTGTCCCTTCAAACAAAAACACAGTAGGTAGTGCACAATTAGCATAGTACTACTAAACAGCAGTAAATACTTATAATGTATTGTATCTACCTCAATGCTGCTAACCTAGATGGCCCCAACAATATTAGGGCTAAAGCCTGTAAATTTTGATTGCATAGTTGGTTCAGTGGCTTAAGTGGTAACCTCGCAATTTACTACTGCGCCGCGTGTTGTGGGTTCGATCCCCACATGGCACAAAAAATTGTGTGATCCGTAAATGTATATGTTGTCCCGAGTCAGTCAGTACAGTAGCATAACGCCTTCCTCACTCAGGATGATGGCAGAAATGTAAGGACATCCACGTTTCACCAGTTACACAGTCTCATATAATTCAAGAAGCCTAATACTATAATTATAAACACGACTTCGGACTTCGGCTACTACATATAACTGACTGCCTCCGGTCCAGTGGTCGCAGTATGCGCCTGCTGTGCACGAGGTTGTGGGTTCGATTTCCACACAGGACAAAACTTTGTGTGACCTATAAAGGGTTGTTCTGAGTCTGGGTGTAATTTGTGGCCGTTAATTGTATGTTTGTAAAGTCCCCCGCGACACAGGGCTTGTTCCTTAGTGCGGGAGTTGTCTTTTTAAAAACGGAAAAAAGACTCTTTGTACATAGGTATAATACTTTAGTCGTAAAACGAATAAACACAAGTTAGGTGTGTTGACAGTAAATATTTATTTGCTATACAAGCAAAATTATTAGTTTTACTATTACAAAGTTCATGGCCATAAAATACTTTTTACCTATTATTATGTACCTAAGGCAATATGATGTAAAGTCCCCCGCGACATGGGGATTATTCTCTATTATAGTAAGTACCTAATTAATAATAATATTTTCGAGACAACTCACACATCGCTATCTGATCCCAAACAAGGCATAGCCTGTATATACTATGGCAACCAGACAACTGATAAACATACTTATATATTTCTGTCTTTACTAATATTATAAAGCTGAAGAGTTTGTTTGTTTGGTTGAACGCGCTAATCTCAGAAAGTACTGGTTCGATTAGATTTTTTTTTTTTGTTGAATAGTGCATTCATCCAGGAAGGCTATAGGCTATATAACATCACGCTATGATCAATAGGAGCGGAGCAGTAGTGAGATATGTTGCAAAATCGGGGAAAATATTCCAAATTACCACGCGAACGGAGTGGCGGGCGACCCCTAGTATAATATATATGATGATGTCAGTTAAATTAAAATTTATCTAGCTTTTAACAACAAGGTAAGATATCCTAATCCTTGCAAATTCATCAAAATAATGTGACACACAAGTCAGCTTAGGTTGAAGGTTGCCATGTCACGAACCTCGACGCTATCTTGATCAGTTCTCTGTATAGAAATCATAAGAAATATGATGTAGAGAGCAATTGCTACGTTGTTTTCTGCGTTTTACTCACGAAAAAGTCTAGCAATTTGGTATGATATATATGATTATTATATTTAAATGTCAAACTTTGAACATTTGTTCAAATTTAAATTATGTTCAAACTGTAACATTTAAATATCATAATGTAATTAGTGGTGATAGACAAATTTTCCGCTGATTGATATTAATATTATATGATAAGGAATTATGTCCTTCAGTCCTTATTTTTATAAATGTATGATTTTATGACATTTAAGAAAATCTAGGAATGCCTGAACGTTATTTAGAATTTTGTCATTTATTCATTTAGATCAAATACATGATACTTATGAACGTCATAAAAACAAATGCCTACTTTTTTCCTACGTCCGATTCGCTGACTAGGGTAGGGCCTCGAGAAGAATTGGCAAGAAACTCGGATCACTCTTTTTAATCGCCAGAATATAACATTTACAATTTGGTATAAGTTACAATATTAGTGGTAACGAAAAGGAACGGATCGAAGGATGTTTATGTCTCAGGCAGGATATTTTTCTAGGGTATTGTTTTTACAATTTCTATGGTCGTTATAAGTCGGTATATTCAAGTTTTGAGAGTATTTTTCCTGTTACTCAATTTAGAGAATTAAGTATTAGCCGGCTTTAAATATGTACCTAATATTCGTAGTATTACATAAACCAATTTAACATAAATTAGCACCTAGATATCAAAACAAATAACACCACATTTGCAATACTTAGTAATCGGTTCAAATATAATATAATCTCATAATTATAGTATGATCTAATACCTACCTAGTCTCTCTTCATCTGTAGCCTTTTTATGACTTAACAATTAAATTGATCTTAATGACATTTAACAAGGAGATGGATAGGATCCTGGAGAAGGACATCATAATTTATATTGCAATAACCGACATCCAGGCAGGCGGAACCGCAAGCAACAGCTAGTTTCAGAAACAAGACCCTATACAAATGGCCAGCGATACGTTAATGGGTTGAGATGATGATGAGTAGGAAGGTATATTAACAAGTTAATTTTAATGTATTACTATATTACTTACAATTTAATATACATAGATTGTTTTACTACCAATTTTATTATGGTAGTCCTCCTCCTGCATAGGCTAAGTAAGTGCCTACCACAGAACGCATCGCAGTACTAAATATTACTCAATTGTCGTCGTGTACAAATTGTAGGTTCGCTCGGCAACGGCGTTAGCTGTACAGCCCCTCTAGACAAGTAGCATAAACGATAGTCGAATCAAAAAGTCAAAAAAGCAAATGTATGGGATTCGACGTAAGTCTACGATATCATGTCGTAAACTTACGTCAAATCCCATACATTTGCTTTTTTGACATTTTGATTCGTCTATCGCTTATCGAGAGGGGCAGAGCCTCTAGACAAGTGGCATAAGCGATAGTCGAATCGAAAAGTCAAAAAAATAAATGTATGGGATTTGACGTAAGTTTACGACATTAAATCGTAGACTCAAGTCAAATTCCATACATTTTCATTTTTGACTTTTCGTTTCGACTATCGCTTATGCCACTTGTCTAGAGGCTCTGGGCCGCTATATGAAGATTCGTTTTTTAGGAAAACCAATGTATGAATTTGTGTGAAATATATTTTTATCTGTACGTTTAGTCTATTTGTACACTGTTACCAAAAATGCACAGAAATATATCATATATATGTTATGGTTTTCTTAAAAACCGAATCTTCATAAAGCGGCCTGTACAGCTAATTTCGTTGCTGTATGTACACTTATCTAATCTTATAGTGGGGCTGTCCTTTGGCCAGAGAAATTTGACCCTTGTGGTAGTTTGACCTTAGCGCTCACCCTACATCCTGGTTCCTGAATGTCTCCTGCATGAGTATCAGTACATCCTTGATGCGGACGTGCCTATAGTCCTCTTTTGGGGTATGTCAGTCCCAGGAAACTCATTCTTCTTGCATAGCAGGTGGCGCATTAACTCTTCTTCACCACAGGTTCTGCATGTTAGGTTATTTGACAGGCCCATTTAGTGGAGAAACTTGTTTGTAGGGTAGTGACCTGTGAAATTCACTGCTCTCATTTTTTTCTCTCTTACACAATAGAGCCCTGTGTTGCGGAGGACTTTACAAATATAACGGTCACAAATAACACCCAGACTCAGAACAACTCTTTGTGGGTCCCACAAAGTCTGTGTGGGACTCTAATCCACAACCTCACGCACAGCGGGCGCACACTGCGGCTACTGGACCACTAAGGCTTTTCTGAATTTGTGTTCTGTAGGTACACTACTATGTGCTATGCTAAAATTGCAGCAAATATATATTGTTACATAGCGCCTGATCTAAATATAACGGCAGTAGCATTACCAAGTTTCAACTAATAGTGATTTTATCACTAGGAGTTTGGTTGCAAAGTTTCTGTATATTTTTTTTTGTTGTGTGGTAAACAAGCATACGGTGACTGCTTACCATCAGGCTGGGTGCCTGATGGTAAGCAGTCACCGTAGCCTATGGATGCTTATAACCTGGGTTATCACCCATGTGAAATTACTTAGTATTTTATTATATAGTATAGGAAATCGCATGCGATACCTCTAGTATTGCAAGCGTCCATAGGCTACGGTAATTGTTAAACATCAGTTGGGCCGTATGCTTGTTCGCCACCCAAGGTGTATAAAAAATCAAAACTTATTTTTAAAATAATGCACCCATAAATGAGCATTCGAGAGGATTATGCTCATAATCCTCTCGAATGCCCATTTAGGGGTGCATTATTTTGGTGATTCCTCTTGCACAGGAACGTAACTACTGTTTTCTATAAAATGGAGATCCTTTCCTAGTCGGATTTTGTATAAGGTTCCATACATCTTTTTTTTATTGGAATATCTCTAGAACATTTTACCCGAAGGATATTGATACAAGCAATTTTAAGATTTAGAAATAAAACTTCAGATTAAATCCAATAATAATAATATAATAAATCTACAAAAATAAATTAACTCTAATCTAAAACCATGTCCTTAATTGGTACATTATCGAAGAGTTTGCTAACTTCGTGCAGTATCTGTGAGACAATAGCCTTGACGATAGGGGGCGCTACTTCTTGGAAGATGTCGCGCCAATTTTGGTTGGCGAACTGGTGAACTACTTCAGCTGGAACATGCAAATAAAATAGGTTAATCAATAGTCTTGGGTTAATATAACCAAGACGGTGAAAACGCCTGTCGCAATCTTTAATATTTTTTCTTATACATATCTTTGACGTAAAAATGATTGTTTAGGATTTTTAAAACAATTTTTTTTAAAGACATTTCCTGCACTAGAGATCAAGCTCCGTGTCGCGGGGGACTTTACAAACACGCAATTAACGGACACAAGTTACATCCAGACTCAACAACTTTGTGGATCACTTAAAGTATTGTCCTGTGTGGAAATGTGCAAAGCAGGTGCATATGCGGCCACTGGACCACCAAGGCCGTCAACATGCACACATCTCTAAGATATTTAACGAAAATGTTATTTTTTATGTTTTTTAACTTCTTCCTACTGCTTCTAGTCCCTCTGTATGGAAGCAGAGACATTCTTTATTAAGTATAACGATACTTTTAATTTTAGCTTTAATATTGCTTTGTCATAATTGCTCACATTCCATTGCAGTAGGTATTTATTTTTTGTTTCATTTTCGCTCTACCTAAGGGAAGCCAGAGCAAGTTAATATTTTCAGCAAAAGCTGAAATATGCATATCTTCCCTATTACTTCTGTCTTTTAAGTATCTTTTTGACTGCACGGTTGGTGTGGTTACCTCGCTATTTACCACTGTGCGCCGTGTTGTGGGTTCGATCCCCATGAGAACATAGGAAAAAAATTGTTGTCCCGGTTCTGGGTGTACTTTGTGTCCATTAATTGGGTTGACAGCCATGCTAGCTATGCCACTGGGAGAGAAGGATCTTAAGGTATGTGCATAGAATAAAATATGTAGGTATACATACAAAGTTGCTTGTTTCCATTGAACAGATGGTTGAACTGGAAGTGAACTCCTGTCTCCACCTCGGAGGAATGCTTCCAATTCTTCACCACCCAATAGTTTTGTCCGTCTACTGTCTTCTCACCCACTACAAACATGATCTTCACAATGATGTCGCCTGAAACAGATACATTCAAACTATTAGAATTGTCATTTCTGGTGTTCAAAGTTGATAGAATAACTACATATATTGTCCGCGTGGTAATTTGGAATATTTTTCCCGATTTTGCAACATATCTCACTACTGCTCCGCTCCTATTAATCATAGCGTGATGTTATAAAGCCTATAGCCTGCCTAGATAAATGCACTATTCAACTAAATAAGTTTTTTTCTAATCGAACCAGTACTTTCTGAGATTAGCGCGTTCAACCAAACAAACAAACTCTTCAGCTTTATAATATTAGTATAAATTTATGACCTTTATAAGTGTTACTTTGTAACTTAAATGAATAAATTAATTTAGAGTTTGAGTTAATAATAACACTTACGGATCTTAATCCCATATTTGCCTTTGCCTTCAATAGGCATGATGAGCAGCTTTCCCCCGAGCGTGTAGTCACCAACCATGTTCACTGAACACTTCAGGTCCAGGAAAGTTCGACTATCAGTCCGTCTGGAAAAGTAAAGTCACTTTATAAAAATCAAACTCTAGTCACTTTTACGAAGAAATACCTCCGAGAAAACCTATAAATGAAGTTTTTGAACGACTCGAGGTTGTTTTAAACAGGCCTAACCATGACATGGTTAGGCTATGACTATGGGCCTCGTGCGAAGGCTCAAAGTCACCCAACGAGCAATGGAGAGAGCTATGCTTGGAGTTTCCCTGCGACATCGAATCAGAAATGAGAAGATCCGTAGGAGAACCAAAGTAACCGACATAGCTCGAAGAATTGCCTCCATTAAGTGGCAATGGGCCGGGCACATAGCTCGCAGAACTGATGGCCGTTGGGGCAGAAAGGTTCTAGAGTGGCGACCACAAACTGGAAGACGAAGCGTGGGCAGGCCTCCAACAAGGTGGACCGACGACCTGGTAAAGGTTGCGGGCAACCGATGGGCGAGGTCGGCTCAGGATCGAGAGTTGTGGAAAACCTTGGGGGAGGCCTATGTCCAGCAGTGGACGTCTTTTGGCTGAGATGATGATGATGATGAACCATAACAATTTTTCTGTATTAACACAACTATTGTGTTTATATTGCTGTCTTAAATAGGGTTAACTTGTAAAATAATTATTTGTCCGCACGGTAAATTAGTATTTAAAACTAATCTTGAAAAGGCAATAATAAATTGTGTGTGTACCTACGTGTCCATTCATTTTGAAGTGAAACCTTCTTTAGGTGCGTTGAGCACGTTTTGGGTGAACAAAAATCATGGAACTTGCGTGATTGTCACCGAACGCTTTCCATATTCAAACTTTTTGGGTGAACAAAAATCATGGGACTTGCGTGATTGTCACCGAACGCTTTCCATATTCAAACTTTTTGGGTGAACAAAAATCATGGAACTCGCGTCATCGTCACCGAACGGTTTCCATATTTAAACTTTTTGGGTGAACAAAAATCATGGAACTCGCGTCATCGTCACCGAACGGTTTCCATATTTAAACTTTTTGGGTGAACAAAAATCATGGAACTCGCGTCATCGTCACCGATCGGTTTCCATATTTAAACTTTTTGGGTGAACAAAAATCATGGAACTCGCGTCATCGTCACCGATCGGTTTCCATATTTAAACTTTTTGGGTGAACAAACTTTATGGAACTCGCGTCATCGTCACCGAATGCTTTTCATATTCAAAAATAAAATAATTATAATCTAATAAACAATACAATTTATAAGTTCGGTACTTAGTTTCCACTTCTATCGGTAGACCCCAGACTGCCCCGCATGTTTTTTTTGTGTTTAGTAGTCAAATACCTACATAATTATATAAAATTAATGTAATTATTACAAGTCAATTACGTATTTACTTAATAATACATTACATACCTAGATTAGATAACATCTCGATAATTAGCAAATTACTATTCTTGAGAAAACAAAAGAATGTTTCATTATAGCTACTCGTATTTCATGAGAAATCCAGAAGGTTTGCATGTCTTAGGCTGGCCTCACACAGCCGAAATGTCTCTCTGATTTCATAATCTACATAATATAATCATAATCTAAATTCCGGTACTATACCTCATACATTTCTTAAAAATTCAGATTGATCAGTAGTATCATGTTTCCCGGACATGCAAACATCTCTATGGAAGAGGAATCAATGCTGTCAAACTGAAATAATTCATAACCTGATTTCAGTATGTGTGGTGCCGCTCTATTCAAATGTATGGAATTATGCGCGTTATGAAATCATAATCTTGATATTAAGATCTGGAATTCAGAACGCTCGTCAGTATCATTCTTACAGATGAATCTGAGAAATTCATAATCTAAAAAAATCAGTATGTGTGTGGAACATAGTTAAATTAATAGGTAATAATAATAATAATAATATGAAATCAGAGAGACATTCCGGCTGTGTGAGGCCAACTTTAATAATGTGTAGGTATTTACTATGTAGGTATGTACTGACTCGGTCCATTACTTTGCGTAATTATTTACTGTCTTGCTTGCATATCAAGTGGGATGAACCGTTGAACGTAATACCAGCAACACGTTTAAAATATTTGTCTAATTTAATACTATAATGAGTTGATAGAAAATCGACCTCGAGTTTATCCTACTAATATTATAAACGCGAAAGTTTGTAAGTATGGATGGATGGATGTTTGTTACTCTTTCACGTAAAAACTACTGAACGGATCTGGATAAAATTTGGCACAGAGATAGATTATGGTCTGGAATAACACATAGGCTTTTGCAGCGATAACCGACATCCACGCGGGTGGAGCCGCGGGCAACAGCTAGTATATAATATATCAGAGATAGAAAACGTTCTGCTAAAAACGAATCCCTAAATGAGCGATTAAGAAACCCGTAAAACTTCTCAGTCAACGTCACGTCGTCGTCAGCATATTTTAGGTCTCCAGAGCACATGTAAATACTCGTAATCCTTTAAGCTAGGTGTCGGTACATGTGTATATGTATAATACAAAAGCCTGGTGTTTTAATGTTTATATGCTACGTTAACTGCTAACCATTAGTTAAATATAAAGAAAAATAAATTGTTTTTCTGTCTTTCTTTTTCTTTCTCTCTTATAAAAGAAAGACGTTAGTCCGTATATTGTTAACTGACGAACGATACCTGCACACTCATAAACCTGGACAAAACCGTGATGTTGTATGCGTACGTTCCTTTTTTAAAAGTTTATCTCCGCCTAGTCACACGAATATTTAAAACATTGCAATATGTACTTTACTTTCTATAAGGTAAAATAGTGTTTTTTTAACGTATTACATTTTACCTGCTAGGCTACTCTACTTAGCTTTGTAGGAAATACCCGCTTTTTAAATACTAGGTAGGTTTACTAGGTATACTAGGTGGCAAACAAGCTTTTGCCCGCCTGAAGTTAAGCAGTTACCGTAGCCTATGGACGCTTGCATTACCAGAGGTAACTATTATTTGCTTTAAGATGGAATATCTCTGCAAAAGTAGAACGTTGCTTTTAAAAACCATCCCTAAATGAGCGCTAGAGTCACACACAGGAACACAACTGCACCCCTGTGCGTAGTTATTTTGGCTGTGGTCTTCTGTAAGGTGGAGGTCCTTCCCCAGTCGGGCTTGCTCGCTAGTATGATGCCCTACCTCTCTATAAGGTAAAATATAGTTTTTCACGTGCCTCCTATCTTTGCCTGCTTGGCTACACTACTTATCAATCAATCAATCAGCCTATCGCAGTCCACTGCTGGAGATAGGCTTCTCCCAACACGCGCCATAGCACACGGTCCTCCGCCTTCCGCATCCAGTGCGTCCCAGCGACCTTTTTTAGGTCGTTGGTCCACCTAGCTGGGGGCCGCCCTACCTACACTACTTAGCTTTGTTGGAAATACCCACTTTTTATATAGGTACTGGGGCAAACAAACTTACGGCCCGGACGCTTGTATTACCAGAGGCATCGCTTGCGTGATGCCTACCAATTTTTTTACACCAGAGTATCCCCGGGATAGTGAAACGTTACTTTCAAAACGCATCCCTAAATGAGCACTGAAGACTTGTACTCACACCGAGGAACACAACTACACAGCTGTGTGTAGTCATTTGGCTGTAGTCTTCTGTAAGGTGGAGATCTTTCCTCAATGGTAGGTATGGTGCCCTTCATCATCATCATCATCATGTCAACCCATAGACGTCCCACTGCTGGGCACAGGTCTCCTCCATAAATTTGGAGGGATATTAGCCTACTATACCACGCTGGCCAGACGGGTTGGTATAGGGTTTTGTTTCGAGATTTCCCTCTCTTGCAGTGGATATTGTCTGCCTGACTTACTCCCTTAGTCGACTCTTACGACACCCTCGGATGGAACGGGGTGGTGACATTTGTATTCTTAATCCGTCACCACACGGACTATGGTGCCCTACCTCTCTTAAAACCTTGACCCTGTCTAGCAACTGTCCGCAACCTTTACTAGGTCATCTTCTAGATACTTACTTCAAATTCAAAACTTTGCAACGTCTCAAGCCGGTCACCGTGGTGTTTCTGAAGTCCATCTCAAGTCCAGCCTGGCTTGTCTTCACTTGTTCCATATGCATAGGGTCCATTTTCGCTATGTTGAATTCTGGGACACCAGCAGCAAGGATAGGGACTAGTTTCTCTGCTGACTCTATAAGACATCTCCTATCTTCTTTTCTGCATGGTATTATAGATAGTGCTGGAAACAGATAAATAGCATGTAGTAGGTATAAATTAGATGCAAATCCTCATTTTCCTACTCCAAAAATAAACCGATATTGATAAAATTTTCAGTAGCTACACGGCAAAGAAACAGAGTATGACGCATCGTTTTGTATTTATTAGTTTTATTCTCCCAAAATTGTTTAATAAACGTTTATTTGGGCCCATTCAAAAGTGCCTTTTTTCATATTTGCTTAGTCATAACTTCTATAAAATTATGTTATCCAAAAAACGAAACGATCCATCATGACCACATTAAAATATCAGTGCTCTAGGCTCAAAATTCAGAAAAGAAAATTAGGAATAAGTTTGTATGAAAAAATGGGCAGGGGCTTGCCGCGGCGAGTCTGTAGAAGGGTGACTGTACAAGGGCGCGGTAACCCTATAGATGGGTGACCATATAGTGGTATTTCCTCTGATAGTCTCCGTGCTTCGAATAAATATGGGCGATCTAAATAACTCTGTCACCAGGTTGGCCACTAACCAAACGATAAGAAGAAGAAGATCTGTGCCTCGAAAATCTTCTCGATTTCTTGTTGTTTATATTAATCATCAGACTATAGGAGTATACAATGTAGAGTACACCTGCCTTTGCGCACACACCTGTGCACTAAATCTCACACAGTTCTCTCATTTTGTTTGAGATTGACCGCCGTGACCATAATAAGTCTGAAGAACATTATTATTCTTCATCATCATTATCATCAGCCTATTGCAGTCCACTGCTGGACATAGACCGGTTCAAGTGCACGCAGCTTATTACAAACTAACTTTAAATGTTTGTTTTTTTGTTGGGCATTTAAATCAGTTACAAAGAGAGAGACCACAGTATTATCTAATTTCTAGTATTGAACCGTTAATTTAACAATAATGTTAATATCAATTAAGACAAGTTTCTTATTAATTGCAGTAACTAACTAAAAATAACTTTTAAATATACGACACATTCTTGTCAATCTTGTAATATGGATACCTACTATTGTGCTAACGACCTACTAATATTATAAAACGAAAGTTTGTAAGTATGGATGGATGGATGGATGTTTGTAACTCTTTCACGTAAAAACTACTGAACGGATCTGAATGAAATTTGGCGCAGAGATAGATTATGGTCAGGAATAACACATAGCTACTTTTTATAGCGATATCCGACATCCACGCGGGCGGAGCCACGGGCAACAGCTATCTATATTGTAAGATGGTAAGCAGTTATCGTAGTCTATGAACGTCAAAATCACTCACTTATTGTCAACTCTACATCTTTTAACACATAGGGGTCGCCCGCGACTTCGTCCGCGACTTCGTCCGCGTGGTAATTTGGAATATTTTCCCCGATTTTGCAACATATCTCACTACTGCTCCGCTCCTATTGATCTTAGCGTGATGTTATATAGCCTATAGCCTTCCTGGATAAATGTACTATTCAACAAAGAATGATTTTTTCAAATCGAATCAGTACTTTCTGAGATAAGCGCGTTCAACCAAACAAACAAACTCTTCAGCTTTATAATATTTGTATAGATAAGTGGATAGTGTATAACACAAATGTGCCTTATTTTGTAACATAGGAACATATTTTTTTAAAATTTTTATTCGTTACTTGTACGCCAGAAGCTGGCAGAATATGATGTTCCTCATTTATTTTAAGACCTGTAATTTGTAATTACCGTATTCATTCAAATAAAGGTATCGATTGATTAATTAATATATAATTTAATTTGTAGAATCAACAACTACAGCTATTTTTTGACTGCCTCGGTGGCCGCAGTATGTGCCTGCTGTGCACGAGGTTGTGGGTTGTGGGGTTCGATTCCCACATAGGACAAAACTTTGTGTGACCTACAAAGAATTGTTTTGAGTCTGGGTGTAATTTGTGTCTGTTAATTGTATGTTTGTAATGTCCCCCGCGACACAGAGCTTGTTCTCTAGTGCGGGAGTTGCCTTTTTAAACAGATTTTCAATTTTAAACCGACACTTCAATTTTATTTATTCGTAAATATAGACTACCATCCTGCGTATAAATTTAATAATAAGTAATAATGTTTAATTAATAAATATAATAAGTTTCACACCTACAAAGTTTCGGAATGCATATATTAACTAGTATCTCTGCATCACCAGATTGACTGTTAGAGAATGCTTATGGCATTAAGTCCACCAGCGTGGTAGCCGATGGTAGCCAAGTGGTAAAGTAACCAACTTGCACGCAAGAGGTGCCAGTTCGATCCCGGATAGTACCAATGCGAATTTCATTTTGTGAAGTTTATATGTACTAATCAAATGATTCGCCATCTACTAACGATGAAGGAAAACATCGTGAGGAAACCCACATGTCTTAGGAGAATTTCTAATGAATGTCTGATTCACCAACCCGCATTAGGCCAGCGTGTGTGAATTAAGATCTAAGCCCTCTTTTTCTTTTGATAGAGGAGAGGAGACCCGTCCCTGCAGTGGGACATATATGGGTTGCTATTATTATTATATATAAAGTCCACCTATATACATTAAATTGTGCTAAACTTAAATAAATAAAATTAATCAAGAATACAACCTACCTTTCTCAGAATCTGCTAGTCCACTCATCACAACACAAAACAATAAAACATAGCCCTTCATGTTAACTCACAATGTTCAATAAATATGTCACAAATCAATGTCGGGAGTGCAATGCGCGCTTCTCATCGATGCACCGCCCATATATACTTTGTGCGCACGCGCAAGTGCTATTAAATGAGCCTAAATATGGCGAAGTGACAGCGCGAAGAAATGCCGGGTTTTCTGAATAAAAAGATCAATGTAAGTTTAAGGGATCACTGACTGCAATGTAGGAGGTCGTAGGTTCTATGTCCGCGCAGGACTAATCTTTGTGTTGAGCACGATTGTTTGTATTTGGGATAAAATTATATGTTTATTATTTGCCATAGTCTGGGTGCCATACAGGCTTTGGGTAGTTTTTTTTCTTTCCTTCCCTTTTAAAAAAAAAAACTACTCCTGCACTAGGGAGCAAGCTCTGTGTTGCGGGGGACTTTACAGACATACAATTAACCGGACACAAAGTACACTCAGACTCGGAGAAACTCGGGATCGAACCCACAACACGCCGCCCCACTAAACCACAAGTCAAGTTTGAGATCAGATGGCTGCGTGAGGTGTCCCAAAATATTATTGATTAAATATAGATTGTTGTAGGAGGTCAGCAGTTCAGCACGCTAGTCAATGGAGCTATCACCACTGTTTACCATCCTCTGGTTTCCTTTAGACCTCTTGACTTGACTTACATGCAAATGGTCAAATTAACCAAATTGTAAAGATTTACCATACATTTATAATAGGCTAATATCCCTCCAAGTATATGAAGGAGACCCGTGCCCAGTAGTGGGACGCTTATGGGCTAAGATGATGATGATGAATAGGACTAGTGGCCCGCCCCGACTTCACCTTGTTCAATCAATTTGTTTACCCACTTAAAGATATAAATTACAAGAATCCTTTTTTATTAAACTTAGGCAAACTTTCTAGTTTGAGCTTTAGTGGTTTAAGCTCTGCATTGATGAATCAGTCAGTCAAGCAGTCCAGACGAGTAGATGGAAAGATTACAAAACTATTTGTTAGATTCCTAGAATCCGGATTATTCTAATCGTCATAAGATTATCGCAAATATTCAAATTCAAATTCAAATTCAAAATGGTTTATTCCACATTACAATAATAAATAATATATAAACACAGAAAGATAGAAACAACAGAATATATAAGATTACACACAGAATTAGGAAGAAGAAGTGGAAACGGTGTAGGCACAGCTAGAGCTGGTTTTAAGCCCACCCGGAGTCAAAAGAGGATAGAACTTAGAAGCTAGAACAAAGATAATCATAATTAAACACAAAAAAGTATGTATATAGATAACACATAACTAAAAGAGGAAAAATAAAAAACAATATATAAAGAGGGAAAAAAAAAAAAAAAAACAATCTACTAAACAATAAACAGATGTTCACCGCTGCACCGGTTCGGTGCCGGGAAGTGTCGCTTATTAATAATAATAAAAAAATAGGTATATTTATATCAAATCTAGGTTAATGTATATCTATTAAATTTAGTTAAATTTAACATGGAGCCGATCTTTTCTGGGACAAACTATGTTTTCAAATTTGTTTTGATGATTTAAAAACATTTTTTTTGTTTTATTTTTAAAAAGGTTATATGTCTTAGCGGTTCGTATTGGGGGAGGTAAATCGTTCCATATTTTTGAAGCTGCGAAGGTAAAAGATCCTCGGGAAAGGGCAGTGCGGGCAACTGGTACTTTCAGTGTTTGCACATGTTGCGCACGCTGGCGGCGCAGCTGGTCGCCGCCGCATGCCTCGCCTCGCAGCCGCAGTCGGTCAGCCAGCGCTGCCGGCACGCCCGACCCCAGAATCCTATAGGTAGTGCATGCCAGGTGTAAGTTTCGCCTGGCTTCCATATTTAAGACTCCTATCTTATTCAGAACTGGGGTGATTCTGTGACGGCGATTTAACCTCTCCGAGAATCTGACACATGAGTTCTGTACCTTTTGTATTTTGTAGCTAGTTTTCTCTTGTAGACATGGTCCATAGACATTACTGCAATAGTTAAACTGAGATAATATCAATGTCTCAGTTAACATTCGCTTTATTTCAGTTGTAAGAAACTCACCCACCTTATACAGAGACTTAAGTTTATACATAGCGCTTTTTATCTTTGAATTAACATGTTGCTCGAATTTCAACTGTGAATCCATATGCAACCCTAAATTTCTAGCACAATTTACTATTTCAATTTTGGTCCCATTCATGTTAATTATGGGCTGTTGAGCGGTTACTTTCTCAATTGCTTTTTTAGTTCCATATAGCATGGCGACAGATTTACCTGCGTTAAGAGCGAGGGCATTGTCCTGAGCCCAATGCCATACCCGCTGGAGCTCTTCATTGACGAGCTGCAGTGCTTGCGATGTATCTTCAGGCGCAAAGGCATGTAGTAGCTGCGTGTCATCGGCAAACATGTGGCAACGCATGCGCGTGACGCATCGTGGCAGGTCGGCTGTGTAAACTGCATACAGCAGCGGTGAGAGGCAGGCGCCCTGTGGACAGCCCCGTCCTACCTTCATAATACTGGAATATGTGCTTTGGCCTTCAGTATTTACACATCTTACAACTTGCTCCCGGTCCTCTAGATATGTATTTATAAGTTGAATAGCATCATTACTTAATCCATAATATTTTAACTTACTTGAAAGTAGATTTATATCAAGGCAGTCAAAAGCGCGGCTAAAATCAAGCAATACTAATATAGACACAAGGCCGTCCTCCAGTGATCGCAAGATATCATCTGTAACTTGTAATAAGGTCGTTTCAGTACTGCGGCCCCTGCGAAACCCGGATTGGTTTTCGGGTATTATGCCTCCTCGGTCAAAGAATGCATTAAGTTGAGTATTCATAACCTTTTCCAATATCTTTGCAGCTGATGGAAGAATGCTTATCGGCCGTAAATCTTTATAATCATTAACCTGTTCTTTTTTCGGCAACGGGGTAATGATGGCGCATTTCCAGCACGATGGATAGTAATTCTCCAATATACAACTGTTAATAATGTTCAATAATACAGGTATAGTTCGCGGTAATGTACGTTTTATCATTCCAATTGAAATGCCGTCTATTCCTTCTGCATTTGTTTTAATTTGTTTAATAATTTTTAAAAGCTCCGTTTCACTAATCAGTTTGAATGTGAATTTTTCAACGTGTTTAGAATAACTACAAGTGTTATAAAACCGTATCAACTCAGCCGGCACCTTACTAGTGTTTGGCAATACTAAGAACCTTTTATTCAGTTCGTCGGGATCGTTCAACTGTTGTGGTAAATCATTCGTAATTTCTTTAGTAGCAATACATCGCCGAATTCCCTGCCACATGGCTTTTGGGTTATTAAGATGATCATTTACCTGACGTGCAAAACAAGCCTGTTTCTCTGCTCGTATCATTGTGGTGACGTGATTACGTAACTGCTGGTAGTAGTTTCTCGGCGCAGAATCAGGCGGGGCGGTGGACGCGCGCGTGCCGGCGCGCTCGCGCAGCACCATGGCGTGGCGCACGGTGTCCGTCAGCCAGGGCCGGGCCACCCCACGGCATCGCCGCGCTACTAGCGGTGCGTGTTTGTCCCACAGCTGTAACATCATTGAGTTGAAACTATTTACTTTATCGTCGATATTAGTGATATAAATAATGTTCTCCCATGGTGTGTTGTATGTGTCATTATCAAATAGTTCTTGATTGAGGTCATGGATTTTTCTATATATTTTCAATCGTGGCAATGGTCTAACGATTGGTATACGAAAGCGAGAAATCACAAAACCGTGATCGCTAATGTCTGGGTTATGTCGAACTTTGGTTTCTTTACACAGTTGATACGCGTTAGTAATAACAATATCTAGTAATGTACTCGATGTACCTGTGATGCGTGTTGGCTTATGAATTATCTGTCGTAATCCAAACTGGTCGCAAAGATCAGTAATTTTAGAGCTATTGGTAAACATGTCTACATTAAAATCACTTAAGAAAAATGTATAATCAGCTGTAGGTAGATAATCCGCTAATGAGTCAAATAATGTGTCGAGTGCGGTGTTCACAGCTGCGCCCTGCGGTCTGTATGCCGTACCTATTATACAAGTATGCTTAGCTACCGTGAGGTATATCCATAGCTGTTCAAGGCACGGAGCGCTGCCGCAGGCGCCGGGAGCGGATAGCACGCGCACCGCTAGGCGAGAGCGGACGTAAAATCCCACTCCCCCGCCGCGTCGGCTCCCGCGAGCTCGCTGGATCAGCTGATAGCCTGGAATGCTATAGTTTGCCAAATATGAACCACTGACATCGTCCCTAAGCCACGTTTCATTAAGAGCTATAATGTCTAGGTTTTCTTGTAGAATTACAGATTGTATGTTATCAAATTCAGTTGCTAGGCTGCGAATGTTATAAAGACCTAACGATAATTTACTAGTTTTGCCCATAAAAGATCGGTTCCTTTATAATTAAAACTTGCCTGACGTTTTTTACACCAACGAAGCAGGCATAATATGTTGTTGAGAATAATGCATAACAATAATTTAATGTGACCACAAGAATATAATAACAATTTGAGTTAAGTAGCATGTATGTATAACACGACATAGTATAATAATATTTGTTTTGTAGATAGAAACATGAAGATTTATTAAAACATCTGTTAAGTAATATATTAATGAATATTAGATTACGTTGGAATGTTAATACATTTAAATTGATTAATACTATAATTAGGTTAAGTAGGTAAATACATTTATATTATAGTTTAATTTTTATTTTTATTTACAATTCTGTGGAAGTCTAGCTCATTGTGAAGGCCAATAATAGGTGAGGTATTATCTTTTCTTAACATGATTTTAGCGTCTTGCACCCACACGTATTCATATTTTAAATGGCCCTTGAAATATTCTTTTGCTTTAAAAAGTAGGTTTTTCTTAGCACTAGTCAAATAATCGTTTACATAAATACGTGATGGTGTACCTTTTATCTGGAGCTCTTCCGACGTTAGTGGATTACCTTTCCTGGCTCGCGCTTGCTTCATGAAGGTATCCCTTTTGTATTTATGCACAAACCGGACAATAACTGGTTGGTGAGAGCGTGGCTTCCCGGCGGTGGCCACATTAATAACTCGCGAACGTCTGCACTCCGAGATGTCCTCGCGCGATACTGGCGCACCTATGACACGGCCTAGCTCCTCGATACACTTCGGCAGGTCCTCGCCCTCTGTAGTCGGCATGCCTCTGATCTCCACGGAACAGTCTCGAGCTTGCTCCTCTGTTCGTTCCAGACGCACCTCCAGATCGGCAATCCTTCGCTTGTCCTGTTCCCGTTCCTTTTGCAGCTGCTGTATGTGCTCATGAAGCGCTTTTATGTCTACTGAGTTTCTCTCGATTTCCTTGAGCCGATGTAGTATTTCAGTGTTGGTCTTAATTAAGCTTTGCATACATTTTTGCATAGACATGACATTGTGTAGGTCGTGCGTGGGCTGTAATGATGTAGTTGTGGATCCTATTGACAGTCTAGGTCCTCCAATCATTGTGCGAGCAGATTCGAAGCTAGTGTTCGAACCAGCAGGGCTCTCGAGCGCGCAATCAGGACACGTCCATGCGACAGTTGTTTTCTTGGCCGCTTCGATTTGTAAGTCTGTCATTTCTAAACACCGATAATGATAACTTAGACGACACGCTGGCACATCACAAGTACGCCCGTTGTTTTTATTAACGCCTTTTGATTGGCATATATTGCACACTTTATGCCCCATCGTATGACGTGGCCTCGCGCGTCGTAACGGTCACTCACACAGCCGAGTAAGAATAAACCACGTATTACTTATAATTCGTTACAAATAACACTTGTCCGCACTTATTGTACTATAAACTTTGATTTTTGGCAATAATTGACTTATTTTAGCTAAGATAATGATTTTTTTGCTTAATTTATTACGAGAGCTCGACCGTTCGGTAGCTGTCAATCTACCCTCTGATATTCGTTTTATACGATTTTCCGGGGACATATAGATACTTATATGACTATCAATTATTGACTAAAGTACCAAAGCTACACTATAGTAGTAGATAAAACTAAGTTCTACCTGCGGTTGGGTTATTAGAACAATGATATTGGGAAAATGGGTCAGGGCTGGGTGTCCAGTAGACTGATATAATAAACTTATAAATAAAAAAGTTATCTGCCATCATAAGCCGTGACAATGTTTTGTCAATCGAAAAAAAAACACGATATGTTTTGGCAATTTTGTCAATCATTGTCAATAAAAAAAATAAACTTATGTAATACTTGCTGTTGTCCGCGGCTCCGCCCGCGTAGATGTGAGAGAGAGAGAGAGAGAGAGAGAGAGAAAAATATTTATTTCTTGTTTAGTACAATATACAATAGGTACAATTCTCAGACTAATATTGATGTCGGTTATCGCTGCAAAATGCCTATGTGTTATTCATGACCATAATCTATCTCTGTGCCAAATTTCATCCAAATCCGTTCAGTAGTTTTTACGTGAAAGAGTAACAATCATCCATCCATCCATCCATTCTCACAAACTTTCACATTTATAATATTAGTGAGGATATTTTGATTTTTGATTTTTTTTTGTTTATTTAAAAATGCATTAATTTTCCTTCTTCTTCTTCATGTCGATCGCAATGGTACAATAAATAATTAAATTGTCATTAATTTTGTCCTGTGGGAAACGAACCCATTCGTTGCATTGGTGATGCGAACAACACAAAATATTTTAACATTCCTCAACAAACCAACAAAGGTTCTCAGTGACGACAGATAAAACCTTTACCGTCAGGAAGTTTTCAACTTTGACCATGTAGGAAAGTTCATAATTCACGAACATCAATTACTGAGAATGAACATCTACTTACCACGTTCCGGGTTCAATATATTAAAGATACTGTGATATAGGTACTTACCTATATTTATTGTCTTTATGACGTCACCACGAAGGCGCCATCAGAAAACCAGCGCTAAATACTTAAAGGTATGTAGCATTATACATTTTATATCTTTCTTTTCTTTTGTATTATCATATTATTTTTATTTGTTCTAATGTATGTATATCTTTATTACTTGTATGATTGTATTGTTTTTTTTTATTGTGCGAGATGTGAAAAAATGTTTCTTTCTTTCTTTCTTCTTCTTTATGAGGAAAAAGTTTTAATTTTATTAATGTTGTTGTTGTTCCGTGTTCGTTAATTGTATGTTTGTAAAGTCTCCTGCAACACAGAGCTTGTTCTCTAGTGCGGGAGTTGTGTTTACATAGGAATCAACAGTAACCTATTCTGGGTGTTGCAACTTTTCGTTGGTTTACAGGTAGGTACATTAAATAGCACTTTACCTGACATCAGGATCGAATCCGGAACTTCCGCCGCTATACCACTAGGTCACCGAGCTAGTAATAATTATTTATTTTGGTCGCCGACCCATTAGTTAGTTTTAGCGTTAGGTATTTTCCCTATTTACATTGTTCATTAAAAAAACGTTTAGTGACATTGGCCTTGTCGGTCTAATGGCGTTAATATATGCTAAAGGGCGGTTCTTGGTCATAGTCTAGAGATATATCGATGGGTCAGTCCTACTACCATCCACTGATATCATATCTGGTTCTGGTGGTCCCCCAGCAAAGGCAGGTGTAGGTGCACAGAGGGAGTTTTAGTCGATATACCGGTCTCCTACAATCTCTAGGCCAGGTAACATGACATAACCATACCGCTCTCCGTGTGGTGACGGACTAAGAATACAAATGTCACCACCCCCTTCCATCCCATGGGTGTCGTAAAAGTCGACCAAGATAGAAAGTCAAGCAGATTTACCCACTGCAAGAAGGAAAACTCGAAACAAAACCGTATACCAACCCGTCTGGCCAGCGTGTTATAGTAGGCTAATATCTCTTCAACTGTAAGGAGGAGACCCGTGCCCAGCAGTGGGACGTTTATGAGTTGAGATGATGATGATGTCAGGTTTTACGCATGACGCAGTGGTCCAAGTGACCTTGCCATTCAATAATGCGTAAAATCAGTAGGCTATCTTTAATTTAACATAGCATCATGCCTGTTTCTCCATACGGGTAGACTGTAATGTACAACATCCATTTATCCCCAACTATAATAAGTACAGGGAGGCGCATATTGCCATTATCCAGACTCCGGACGTGAGAATTTTAAGACAGAGTTAAAGTCAAACTCATTTATTTATTTAGATCAAATACATGCTACTTATGAACGTCATAAAAACAAATGCCAACATACTTTTGCCTACGGCCATTCGCTGACTATGGTAGGGCCTCGAGAATAATTGGCAAGAAACTCGGGTCACTCTTTTCAATCGCCAGAATATAACATTTACAATTTGGCATGAGTTACAATATTAGTGGTAACGAAAAGCAATATACAGAATGAAATTTAGATAAGTGTTTTATCAACGAATCAATATAATGACAAAAAGAAAAGAATGAATTTAGTATGGTAATGAGGGATCGTTTATTTTTGTAAGTATAACATAGAAACGTGTCGAGATGTCGTAGAATCTAAAAACTATATCGTTATTTAGTATCTGAAAATAAATCATGCCAAGATAAAAAGAATATAGAATACTAGCTGTTGCCCGCGGCTCCGCCCGCGTGGATGTCGGTTATCGCTGTAAAAAGTGTAAGTGTAGCCTATGTGTTATTCCAGACCATAATATATCTCAGTGCCAAATTTCATCCAGATCCGTTCAGTAGTTTTTACGTGAAAGAGTAACAAACATCCATCCATCCATCCATACTCACAAACTTTCACATTTATAATATTAGTAAGGATAAGGAAGTAAGGATATATATAGAACTAAGCTATATCACTTTTGCCAACCCAGGGATTGAACCTCCGTATTCCTAGCACGACAGACTACTCCATAACTACCACAGTGTCAACAAGACAACTGATAACTTATTCAAAATACTGTCCATTTCCTGACAGATTTTATTTTCCACTACTTACATATCCGTTCTGTTTACAGTAAAGAACAAAATGCCACATAATATCGGTGTTCCGGATAAATACAATTACCAATTGTGAGGTGAACTTAGCACCATACTTGTCTTTACAATTTTCAAGTCAGTTTAATTTATTTAGTGAGTGGGTATGTCAGGTATGTACTTTTATTTTCGAATTGTCATAAACCTACCAATATTTTGTTGAATTCTCTTATGTAGGTATATCTTATCACCGATAACGCTCTTGATTAGCTTAATTCACAACTATTTCCAAAAACTATTAAATAATTATTATCTAATTTTATTCATTGATATAATAATATTCAAAGAAATTATTTAAAACCCGTGACTCTTTTGTATTTTTTCTAAAACGTAACGACGTAATGAATTAGAATTAAAAATACTGAAATGGCGACCTTTTCAAGCTTTACATTGTTTTGATTCTGATGACCTTTATAAAAAAAAGTTCGACACTAAAGCTCTACAGTATACGGACCCTGGGAAACTTATTAAATATCAGATACCTATTAATTAATCTTTACAAATAAATCAAATTGAAGTGTCTGTTTATACAATCAAAAGAGCAGCTTTCTCCTAAAAGCAAAATATTTTTTACACGGGCGGCGCGCGGTGCGGCTCTTAAACCATTATTACCTACCATAATTATATATTTATTTTTGGAGTATTCCTCGAAGCGCACCCATTCTGAAACGCATCTAACGAAACGCACCTAAAGAATTCCTCGAAACGCACCATTCAGGTGCGCTATGATTTCCTTAGCGCACCTATGGTGCATTTAGAGGAATACTTTAGGTGCGTTTCGTTAGATGCGTTTCAGAATGGGTGCGTATAAATAACAACCCTGGTTTCCTTAACAAAAATATTACCCTTCCAAATTTACAATCTCGACGTCTCTTTCTTGATACAATGTTCTTGTATGACTTGTGCAATAACAGATTCGACTGTTCTGATTTAACAAATCAACTATGCTATATTGTTCCGAGGACTGTCATCAGACGAGAGGTGCGCGTGCGACCACTATTTGCTGTATTCTCTTGTCGCACTAATGCCGGTGTGCGTGCACCTCTACGTCGTATTGTCAATAATTATAACACATTTTTCATAGATTTAGATATTTTTGCATTGTCACATAGCAAATTTAGAAACTTACTTTTACAAAAAATAAATCCTTGAACAAAATACTATTAATATTAATTAGTAAATTAAGATAAAAAAAGCATACTTACCTGTACTTTACTGTAATTTTCGATTTTGTATAAACTCTGATTTCACTCACTGAGTTCACAAGCTAAAATGTTGTTAGTTAAGATGTGGATAACGTTGTGAGCTACACAATAATATATACATTAATGTTAAAATCCTAGTGTAAGTATATTGTGTAACTGTTTGTTTTCCCAAATAAAATAAAATAAAATAAAAATAAAATACTTTAGGTATTATCTTTATTACTACTATTTACTAGGTACTTATTTTTATTTTAACGGGACGTTCAAGGGCATATAGCTGATGTTATGAGGAATAACTTATCGTAAGTGCTTTAATTTTAGAATAATAATTAGCGTACCGCGCGATGAAATGAAAACACCCATAAAGTTGTGAACAAAATTCTAGTACACATGCCTTTTTTTTTTTGTAGAAGGGAAATCCTTTACGCATACCGCCCCGCTTGGGGAAGCGAGGCAGTTATGTCGGACTCTCCGGCCTAAAGGTGGTAGGCGGCCGGTATACCGACTAAAACCCCCCTGTGCACCTACATCCGCCTTCACGGGTGGACCACCGGTACCTGATACGACATCAGTAGTCCACCCAGCGGCTGCCCGCGCTACGCGAGCTCTATCTTCTGTGACAGCGTCCGGGTGCACCGGAGACGCTGTCCCTCCGCAGAAGGGTGCGGGCGAGGCTCAATTGCCCCAGCCTCCCCGCAGCCTCACTATGGCGGCATCAGGCGCTCGTGTGCGCGCCGACGTCGCCCAGTTCGCCGGCGACGGATCGGATCAGCCAGGAGACTTTCCTCCCTGATCCGCTCCGCCACCTCCTTCTGCGAGATGACGTCCTCGCAGAAGGATGCGACCGCCATCCACTCCCTGTCGCTGGCGACCATGGACCGTGCCACGGCAGGCAGCGACAGGTCTACACCGATGACTGCGACGAGGTCCCGGCGCTGCACCGCCCAAGCCGGACATGACTCGAGCGTATGCTGCGCCGAGTCGTCGCCACAGTCGCAGTGGTGGCAGACGGGACTCGGTTCCCTCCTAGCGACCTTGTGCAGGTAATGCCCGAAGCAACCATGCCCGGACAAAACCTGCACCAGTCGGAAGGAAAGGGTCCCGTACTGCCGCCCTGCCCACTCTGACAAGATTGGCTGGAGCGCCTCCACGGTTCTGAAACCAGCCCGTGGAGCCTCCAGCCGATAGTACACATGCCTAAGCCAAGGGCTCGTGTCGTCACACAGTGGATGCCTGAAGATGGGCATCGCCGCCGAGGCCGACCTAGAAAACGCTGGCGTGACGACCTGGATGCATATGAGAAGGATTGGTGGAATAAGGCAATGGACAGACGGGAATGGAAGTCAATGGGGGAGGCCTTTGCTCAGCAGTGGGACAATATAAACTAGTAAAAAAAAAATATGCCTAAGCCATGAGCATGACTGAGCCACAGCGTTACCTAGTTTATCTAGTTAAAAACATATACATAGTAACAAAACATACATTTATACGTCATACTAGTTATTATTAAACAAAACCGCAAACATTTATGTTTGTGGTTATAGAAGGTAAGCGTTTTTAAATGACAACGATGATGTTACTAGAACTATATCTACTAACAAAACACTACATACGTTAGTTTGTAAGCAAATATTTTGCGAATGTAAGAGGTAATGAACTTGGGCTTCTCAAAACTTTGTAAGGATAAAGCTGAATAATATTGTATTGGTGACTCAATGGTGGAGACAATGAATTTATTATTGTTATATCTGCCTGTTTGTCATCGAGTAATGACCCTTAGTCACAAAAATATTAAGCGCTCTGTAGCATAGCACACACTTTGGTACAACAGGGAAGTTAATATTGACAATCATGAAAGTAAAAATTGCATTAACCCGTCATTTGAGTATGTACCTACGCAATTTATTCACATATAAAAATCAATATAAATAGCGAGTAAAATGGGCGATATTTTATTTTCGATTAAATTAAAGATCTCTACGAAAATTAATTAAATGTCCGCCTGTACCGTGCCAAGCTAGGACCGGTGGCTATTGTACTTAAATAAAATAATGTGACTGCTTAATATATCTATGAGTTTATTGTTTATTTACTGAAGGATTGTTACTAAGTGCTGCACTAATATTCAATCTCGTACTCGTACTCTATTTTACATCGCTATGGCGTAGGTAAACTGTGCTCTAACAGATCAATAGTTGAAAAAGAATTTTTTTTAACATAGTTTAAGCGCCATCTATAACCTACTAGTTGAAAGTATTATAAAATAAATAATATTGTGATATCATCGATACCAAGTTCGGAATCAAAGTTATAGATGGCATTACTAGTAATTAATTTTAAATATTTCTTTGTATAGGCACAACTTACCTACTAAACTAATGTATATACATATAAATACACTGTTAGTACCTACAATATAGCGACTAAATCACACCAATCAGTTTGACGTGATTTAGTCTCTATTATTATCTATATGTATCACTTAGGAACATAACTATTTGTTAAATCATAACTGCTAAATTAATCAATCTTAATAAATCAATACGTTTTGTATCATCGTACTGGTTTTTATCGACAATCTCTATATAAAAATGGGTTTTCAATCTCTATTTTATTGTTGACGCCTCATAATTTTTTTATGTTTGTTGAAGTCCTACCCTAAAATAATCCTAAATCCTACCCTCGCTATATCTCTTCGTCCTATATCTATACTCCCATTCCTTTCAAAGGTACTCGAGGCTTGCGCTCACAAACAACTTTCGGGGTTTGTGTACCAAAATGATCTGTTAAGCCCACTGCAATCCGGGTTTAGGCCAGGTCACAGTACCATCTCCGCACTCCTTAAAGTGACTGGCGATGTGAGGGCGGGCATGGAGAATACTAAAGTCACTGTATTGGCTTTAGTGGACTTCTCGAACGCCTTCAACAACGTTAGTCACGACTTCCTCTTGTCCATTTTGTCCTTCTTTGGGATCTCTTCCGAAGCTCTGGAATGGTTCGGTACTTATCTTCAGGGGCGTCAGCAATCAGTCCGCCTCGATGAGATGTCATCAAATTGGCGAGATCTCTGCTCTGGCGTCCCTCAAGGCGGAATTCTCTCTCCTTTATTGTTTTCAATTTTTATAAACCTTGTAACCCAAAATCTTCAGTGTGCGTATCATCTTTACGCCGACGACTTGCAACTTTACTCACAGGAGAGCGTGGATAGCGTGTTTTCGGCGGTCAGCAAAGTAAACCTTGATCATTGTAGTACCTTGATTACATAAAGAGCTGGTCGGACAGGTTTGGACTGTCTGCAAATCCTAGTAAGTGTCAGGCCATTGTTTTGGGTAGCCAACGCATGTTAAGTAGACTGGATTTGTCAGCGCTTCCTCCTGTAGTATTTGATGGCTCAGTAATATCTTTAAGTCCGGTAGTTAAGGATCTTGGCTTGTTCATTGACTCAACACTAAACTGGCAAGCCCAAGTAACAAATGTTAGTCAAAGAGTTACTGGTACTCTTCGTGCTCTCTATCGTTTGAAGAACTTCCTCCCATCCAAGACAAAGGTAATGCTTGTGCAAACTTTAGTCCTTCCCATAATTGACTATGGTGACGTGTGCTATCTTGACCTGAATGCAGATCTTCTTAATAAATTCGATCGTCTTCTTAATAACTGCATTCGATTCGTTTTTAATCTTCACAAGTATGACCATGTGTCTACTTACCGCTCACAGTTGAATTGGTTACCTATTCGCCAACGCCGTAGTTTGCGTACTCTCACTACTCTCTTTTCCTTCCTTGGGTTACCTACCTCTCCCCTATCTTGCTCACTATTTTCAGTGTCTATGTAGTAACCACAACAGAAACCTCCGCTTCCCATAATCTCCTTCTTAGTTGTCCTTCTCACAGTTCCAATTTTATGAACTCCTCTTTTCCTGTTCAATCTGTTCTTCTTTGGAACGCTCTTCCTCTCGAAATCAGGATGTCCACAAACCGTTACGCGTTCAAATTGAAGGTGCGGCAACTTTATCTAAATAAATTGGCAGAATCGTCTCAATAATTGATATAACTTATATATATATTATAGTGTATATATAAATATATATTTAGGTATTTATTGGATGTATGTTTATTGAGGTAGGATTTATTATTATTTAGTATATTTTAGTATAATTATTTATGTATCTTTTGTGTTTTTTTTAAATCTCTTAATTTGTTTTTCTTACTTCAATTGCACCTACTTTGTATTTCTCTGCATCACCCTTACAGGTAGACTGGTAGAGAATGCCTGCGGCATTAAGTCCGCCTATGTTCTTTATGTATATGAAGTTTTAATAAATAAATAAAATAAGTCCCCCGCAACACAGAGCTTGTTCCCTAGTGCGGGAGTTATCTTCTTAACATAAAAAAACACGGTCTACACGGTTGATTCAGTGGCTTAAGTGGTTACCTCGGCATTTACTACTGCGTGGCGTGTTATGGGTTCGATCCCCATACGGGACAAAAATGTATGTGATCCTTAAATATCTAGGTGTATTTTGTGTCGGTTAATTGTGTTAGTAAAGCTCTGCGACACATGGATTGTTCATTGGAGTTGTCTTCACCATTTTGACTTTGAAACATACAATGAATGTTTTACCAATGAAGTAAGCAAAATAGATAGTAGATGAAGAAAGTACCGAATTCAGATTTATTTAAGGTTCATATTGTTTTGTACCCTGGCGTTGTCTTTGATGTCCGTGTTGTGACGGATTAAGAATACAAATGTCACCACCCCGTTCGATCCAGAGGGTGTCGTAAGAGTCGACTAAGGGAGTAAGTCAGGCAGACAATATCCACTGCAAGAGAGGGAAAATTCGAAACAAAACCCTATACCAACCTGTCTGGCCAGCGTGGTGTAGTAGGCTAATATCCCCCCAAATGTATGAAGGAGACCCGTGCCCAGCAGTGGGACGTTTATGGGTTGAGATGGATGGTTGTCTTTGTAGATATAATAGTGTGTGTGTGTTATAACGAGGTGAATCACACGAAGGCTTATTAACTAATGTTTATTACCTTCAAGTGAATGATGCAACAAACCATATTATATCATACTAGGGGTCGCCCGCGTGGTAATTTGGAATATTTTCCCCGATTTTGCAACATATCTCACTACTGCTCCGCTCCTATTGAATATAAATGCACTATTAAAAAAAATACTTTTTCTAATCGAACCAGTACTTTCTGAGAATAGCGTGTTCAACCAAACAAACAAACAAACTCTTCAGCTTTATAATACCTATTAGTATAGAAGGTATTTGGAAGCCTACGTGACGGTATGCAGTCACTGTCAGCCATAATCATTATCCAACTAAGTACGTTATTAAAGAAATGTATCGATAGTTTAACTGCATTAAGAAACTTGTTTTAATGTTTGTTTTTGTAATTAATTAGTTTGTTAATTATAACTAATAAAGTGAATAGGATGTAGAGTATGTAGCTGTAGTCACGTAGGCGATATTCTCATTAAATATCATTAACTATAATTTATAAAATAACTGTGTTTAGGTTTTTAGCCTCCCTACACAATGTATGTATCGTTATTAAAGAAAAGTATGCTTGTTTGCCTCCTTGGTAATATAAAAAAACATGCATGTACATTCTAGAAACATGTAAATTTGAACATACTTTCGAGAAAATCTGATTAATTAAATATGCACTACGACATAAGAATAGTTTAAATCTTTCAAATTCACCACTAAACATGCATACGAATATTGCATTTTTTATGCCTATCAAAATTTATAATAAGTTTTAAATATTTATGTATCAATTTTAGCCTAAAATCAAGGTCAATTTCATAATTATTATGCAATTTGCGAATTTTATTTAACGAAGTTACTAGATACTAATAAATTAAAAGATGAACAAATTGCGAGTGAAAAGAAAATTAACTTATAAATGTTGGTATTACACAATAAGTACCAATGATTTTACATAAAAAATACTACACGTTGTTTTTGCGTCGCCTAGGATACAACTCAGCATAATGCCACAGTCTAAGGACTGTTGTTTAAAATTGTTCAATGCCACAGTCTATAGCCACATTGTATTATCACAGCTTAAAGAACGCTAAAGTCACAACACAGCACTGGTATTAAGTGGTAACCCTTAGTGGCAAACAGATTTAAAGAAAAATACAATAGTGATATACCTATTAACTTACAGTAAAAATACAACGTCCTAGTATGTATTGTAGGTTGTTAAATTATAATGTACGACTTTTTGCACACCATTGTTATGGTAGAATGTACTGAACCTATATTTTAATTATTATCATCTGTTGTATGTACTACATTCTGGCAAATAAAAAAAAAAAAAACGAACACACACGTAACGAACGTAAATTGTATAAGAAGCTGCAGGTTTTCATAGTTTTTAAATCTGTGTTTGACTTCTGCATCTTCCTATCAACGCACCACTCGACTCCGTAGCAGAGCAGAGTTCACCCGTATCACCAGAATCAGAAGTACCTGCTGCAATTCAACCCCAGCGCTACACCTTCCTTATTCAAACGTGGTTATAAGGTGGCACTAACTCAGTGCCAGATCTAGGTTTTCAAAAGGGGGGCCAGACTGCGAATTTGCCGCTCCCTAGACAAAATTACCTAACAAGTAAATAATATTTAAATACATTGTATTTTTTTTTTTGGTAATAAAAAAACAGCTAAGACTAGCCGGGTCGAGTGTCTGCTGTCCCCCATTCTTTGCTGCCCGGGGCGACTGCCCCCTCTCCCCTCTAGATGACTAGCCGGGCCTGCACTAACTTCACAGTAGGCTATGGGTCAGCGCAGACAGAGAGGAGCACAGAGGAGAGGTTTTATTATCGCACTTGAAAATAAACTTTAAAATTATTATAATAAAGTGCATAAAAGCTTGAACCTGACAAAAAATGCTCGCGCGTCCTCGAATATATGCGGAAATCATACGCGATCCGTAAAGTAAATGCCCGAGACCGCGCGGGGATTATTCCTCTCTGTCAGCACTGACCCTATGTCCCTGGCATTGCGGTGAGCATCAGGTGGACCGCAGACTCGTATGCCACCTTGGGCAATAAAAACAAAACAATAAACTTTAGCTCTAGTACTTTTGCAATGGCATCTAATTAGCACACATTGTAGGTACCCGTTGTCACATCACGTTCAACTTTTGGTCACGTACACACTTAGTGACGCACAGGCATATTTCCGAATAATTTATTTACAACGGATTAAGAATAAAAAATAAGTAGGTACATAGTAATTAAAATGATTTACGACTGTAAGTTTATGTATCAACACATCGTTTGGCCGTGACGCTTCTGCGAATCAGACGGACGGACGAAAAAACAAACAAATAAGAAAACCAGATCAAACCAGATTAATTCACTAACAAAAACAACAACAAAAATCAATCGTCTTTATGTGACAGTTGTATTTCAAAAACATCTATTGGATATATATGTTTTTTAAATACAACTGTCACACTAGGGAACAAGCCCGGTGTCGCGGGGGACTTTACAAACATACAATTCTTCTTTTTCTTGTTGTCGTTTGGTTAGTGGCCAACCTAGTGAGAAAGTTAATTTGAACGCCCATATTTAGGCCTCTATCATGCTTAATACAATTCACGGACATAAATAAACCCAGCTTCGGCACAATCATTTATAAATCACAAAAAGATATCTCCGTGTGGGAATCAAACCTCCGATCTCCGACTTGCCAGTCACCAACCACTAGAGCAACTCGGGCAAAGCCGGGGTGGATCGCTAGTCAATAATAAATTACGCCAGGGATGTCTAATAATAATGATAATTTTGCACGCCGTTCATGCGATGCGACATGCTGTACTTCTCATATGATGTAACAACATTGTAACCGTGTTTCTTAAAAAGAAAATTGCACTACGGGAGTGCCGACAGAAGTGAAAACACTAGGGAAAACAGTTGTTATAAATTTTATAGCAATAAATGTATTTTTTTATTTATCTAGACTCGCTCGCGGTTTGCTATATGTACATGTATATTATTATTGTATTTAATGTGCCAACAAAGTCATTTAGACATTACACTCCAATTCATCTTCCCTTGGTGTCTACCAACTACAGGCAGAATGCGTTTATGTGGCGAGCGAGCAGTTGTTTAAATACACAGGCAAAAATATTAAACTTAGATATATTTGTTACTAAAGTGGAACCGGTGAGACGGGTGCTCAGTTCAGATTTCTTTGCAAAGTATAAATAATTATGTTTCTGTGTCTATTATACTAAGTACATATATTAGTTTATATAATTTAGTTACATCTACGTGGTCACAATTATTGTTGTATCCAGACATATAAAAGTGGAGACCTTTAATTGGCTTTATGTTGCAATTTAGTTAATATTATTATTGTTGTTATTTGCTGTTGGTCTTCCAAATAATAAATAAATAAATTATATCGCCTCTTTGCTTTAATAACGAAACAATCGAAAATTATAGCAATAAATATTTTTTTTTGTATTTATTTAGACGCGTTCGCGGTCTGCTATATGTACATACATAATATCGCCTCTTTGCTTTAATAACGTAACAGTCGGAAAAATATTTTTCGGATATGTCAAGCTGCGTCTCGTAACGGTGTTTTTTTCTCATCTAAAAATATGCGTACCGTGCTAAAGAAGTGTTTACTTCAAAATTCTATTCTATTCTAGTCAACACGACGTACGAATCAGCCGCGTGATAGTTAGATTATTTACTGGCCAATGCATGACACGTAGAGAGCGTACAGAAAGGAATGACTTTAATGATATTTTTCACAACAATTGCTTCACATATCATCTTGATGTCTCGTTTTAAAGTTCAAATTAATAATCTATACCAATATTATAAAGCTGAAAAGTTTGTTTGTTTGGTTGAACGCGCTAATCTCAGAAAGTACTGGTTGGCTATTTTTGTTAAATAGTGCATTTATTCAGGAAGGCTATAAGCTATATAACATCACGCTATGATCAATAGGAGCGGAGCAATAGTGGGATTTTATTGCAATATCGGGGAAAATATTCCAAATTACCACGCGAACGAATTCGCTGGCGACCCCTTGTATATAAATGTTGTAATTCTATTCACAAGATAAATAATATTCAGTTCGTTCACTTACAAAATAAATGCCTGTCTGACCTTCTACGTAAGCAATAATAATTATATGTAGTTGATGCAAAAATATTCGCGTTTTGTATGTTAGTAAAGCAAGAAAGCACTGTTCTGTATTGATATTTTTTATACTACTTTTTTTTCTCCTTTTTTGTATTTTAAAAGACAACTCCCGCACTAGAGAACAAAAAAATATTGAAATTATATAAATTATATGATATGAAATTGAAATGATTAAAATAATAGTTTGGGAGTTCATCCTCACATCCTTGCACCTCAAACATGCCGTACCGTAAGATTCCAGAGAAATTTCTTACCACGTACGATTAAGCTGTGGAATGAGGCCCGTCTGATGGTAAGCAATTACCGTAGCCTATGGACGTTTGCAACACCAGGGGAATCACTCACGCATTGCCAACCCTTCGAAAACTTCGATCGCCCCGCGCCTGCTACGTTGCGAACCCATACTTGTTTAAAATTGTATTTATTTATAATAGTTTATTTATTAAACCATAATAACTAAATAAACCAACCGTGCAGTTAATTTTCTAACAGCCCAAAACTAAACAAGGTATTCGTCCTCGGTTTAAAATGTCGAGCAATGTCATTCAACTACATAGATAGATAAACAAGTAGATAGGTACCAAAGTCACGTAGACATAGTAACCCACACGTAGGGACATGTACGCAATGACGTCACGTGGTGACGTAGGTAACCTTTAATTGGGCCATCAACATTCAAGACATGGCTATGAGATAGAATCAGTTTTCGTAGAAATACCTCTTTAATGGCCTATCCTTTAAGGAGATAGTGATTTTAACTAACCTGTTGGTCGAGTGGTTAGCGACCCTAACTGCTAAGCTGGAGGTCATAGGTTCGATTCCCACAAGAAACTTTGTGTGATTCATAAATTTTCTGGGTGTAATTTGTGTCCGAGATTTTTTTTCACTTGCGTGTTACCAACTCTTCTTTTTTATACTAACAAGGTGACAAACAAGCATACGGCCCGCCTGATGGTAGGCAGTTACCGTAGCCTATGGAAGTTTGCAACACCAGGGGTGTCACTCACGCATTGCCGTTAAAAACCTTATAACTCCTTTCTTAAAGAACCACATGCTATTTTTTTACACCAGGGCTTTAATTATTATCGAGTATTCCTACGGTGGTGGTCGAGTGGGAAAGTAAACGACTTGCACGCAAGAGGTGCGAGTTCGATCCCGGATGGCAGTACCAATGTGAATTTCACTTTGTGGAGTTTATATATACTAATCAAATGATTCGCCATCTGCTAACGGTGAAGGAAAACATTGTGAGCAAATCCACATGTCTTAGAAGAAATTCTAAAGACATGTCTGATTCACCAACCCGCATTAGGCCAACGTGTGTGAGTTAAGGCCTAAACCCTCTCTCTCTTTTTATGGAAGAGACCGTGCCTAGCAGTGGGACACGTATATGGGTTGCTATTATTATAAGTACTCCTGGTATAGATAAACGTTCTTAATAACCTAAATAATAATAATATTACCATTGTCTTCTGTGAGTCCTTCAAAGTCCCATAGTCAAAACAGTGTTTTAATGATTGGATCAACGGTCTTCATACCCAGGTCACTGGTGTCACCAGCTCACGGCTGATAGATATGCCCGGTGTGTCCTTATAATTTATGTTTTCATTTGTAATTCTTTGTTGGTATAAGTATGAATCGTGATATGGTAACGCATACGCTATTGTCCCACTTTAGGCAAAAGTCCCATAATAATATTTGGTTTACCCGGTCCACTTTGTTTTAAGGCCTGCCCACTTGGTCTTCCAATTGTTTCCAGTTTTTTGCCCCAGTGTTTATGTTTAAGATTTTATACGTTTAAATGCGCTATCTTAGAAACTACTAGTATAGTTTGAAAAAATATTCACTGATCAAAAGCTACACTTTTCTCAAATTATAATTATAGGTATTATAACGACCTGTACTCACACACAATAGACACTCCAGCGCAATGAAACGTATTCCTGTCTCAGCGATAGCCTTGGTATAAAAAATGGATTGTCAACAAGCAAGTGATACCTCTGGTATTGAAAGCGTCCATAGGCTACGGTAAGTGCTTATAACATCAGGCGGGCCGTATGCTTGTTTGCCACCCAAGTAGTATAAAAAAACCGTTTTCTTCTACTACAGGACAATAGCTTTTCTTCCTTTTAACCGACTTCAAAAAGAGGAGGTTATCAATTCGTGAGTATTTTTTTTTTTTTTTTTAATTTTTTATGTTTGTTACCGCATAACTCCGTAATTTATGGACCGATTTGAAAATATTTTTTTTTGTCTGACTGGACATACTTCCAGTTTGGTCCCATTATCATCAAAAGAAAGTTCTGATGATGGAATCCATGAGGAATTGAGGGAACTCCTCAAAAGTTATAGGCACACATATAGCAATTTCAATATTTTTAACAACTAATCAATCATTTGCATTCAGAAAGTGTAATTTGGTGAAGTAAAACTGATGAAGAAGACCACAGATGGCCATTTGAACTTTTCAATAATAAGTATTTTACTGATGGCGATTAGATAAGTTTCGGTTATTGTTGCTAAGCAACTATTAATAATAAATAATGACGTGAATGAATTGAGCGCGGATTGCACATATTAAATATTGCTTTTAATACCTACTTGACCTGTGTTCAGCCCGACGCTCAGTCGATTTTATTCGATTGTAACAAACAAATATTTGAAAAATTTACAACTTGCCGTACTGAAGTCGGTTTTTTTTTTGTTAAAATTATCTTCCTCTCTATCTGTAAATAGGGAGAGGTGGAGCGAAAGGAGAATGAATAGCTCTAGCAGCTCATTCCGCCATCTCCGTCTGGCTCTGCCCCGATGTCATTTGCTGTTGACCCACTGCCTGGGTTACACTCAATTATATATTACTTTTATTTATTTTATTAACAGGCTAAGTGATAAAAACCGCGTGTACAAGTAAATAACAACATAATAATGTACTAAAATATAATTAATCATATTTATTATACTGCGTCCGAAACTCGTTGATGTCTTTTCTTAGTAAAACATATCTACAGTTACAATTATTATATATTTAATTATTTTAATGTAGTAATTAGATGTTTGTTAGTATTATATATATTTACATAATGCGTCCAAGGATAGTTTAGATATAATGTAGAGCTTTATTAACATAATAATGTAGTAGCTGTGTAAGAGTTCAAGGTAAAAGTAAACATTAAAAGTGTACTTAAATACTCGTCATTATTATAATGTTTACACAGATATTATGCCCCTTAATCAAATGGAGAAGTCACAAAGACGGCTTTTTTGTTATTTTAAAAGATAACTCCCGCACTAGAAAACAAGCTCTGTGTCGCGGGGACTTTACAAACATAAAAATTAACGGACACAAATTACGCAAAAACTCAGAACAATTCTTTGTGGGTCACACAAAGTTTTGTCCCGTGTGGAAATCGAGCCCACAACCTCGTGCACAGCAGGCGCATACCGCGGCAACTGGACCACCAACGTAGTCAAATTTTTATATCATATAGTCATCATCAAATGTGTCATCACCTTAGCTTATTACAAATGCATTATTTGTAATAAGTTAAGGTGATGACAAGTTATCTAGATAATTAAAATTAGTTACTCTATTGTATTGTGTTAACACCTGTAAAAATAGACGTAAGAGTGTAAAAATAAATATATATAACTAGCGGGTTCCGATTTCGTCCGGGTTAATCTACATATTTTCAGCGCAACTTTCTTATTTTTTTTTTACATAAAAACCTTCTCCTGACAATAAAGAAACATAGCAAAAAGTAATTAGCGAAATCAATTCTTTTAAACTTTCACGATTTGTACACATATTGTATTATATTTTAAAGGTTTTCATACCTTCTTGTTTCCCGACGTTTCGGTCGAATTGCACCGACCGTGGTCACGGGTTGACTGGTGCGGGTGAGCGGTGCCTATGTATGGTAGCCTATGGCCTGCAATACCGGAGGCCTGTATCATTTGCGTGTAGCCGACCAATTTTTTATATCAGGGCTTTAACATGGAGTATACTAGGATAATACTAGGTCGCTGGGACGCACTGGATGCGGAAAGCGGAGTACCGTGTGCTATGGCGCGTGTTGGGAGAGGCCTATGTCCAGCAGTGGACTGCGATAGGCTGATTGATTGATTGATCCCTAGGATAAGAAAACGTTTCTATCAAAACGCATCCCTAAATGAGCTCTGGATACCTAGGCTGTACTCACACACAGAAACACAAATATACTGTTGTGTGTGGTTATTTGGCTGTGGTCTTCTGTTAGGTGGAAGTCCTTCCCCAGTCGGGTTTGCTCACTTGAATGGTGCCCTACCTCTTTTTATTATAAGTGTATGCGTGTCTTATTTTTTACTACATTATCCTATCCAGAAAAATAAAGCAGCGTGTGTGACTTAAGGCCTGATTCCTCTCTATCTCTCTTGTTAGAGGAGAGAAGATCGGTGCCCAGCAGTGGAACATATTTGGGTGCTATTATTATTTTTCTATCCAGGTATTGAATCCCGGACCTCGAAGGAGTACAAGGTGCTACTAATTGCACTCTAGTCTATATCCCGAGATTTTTAACAACCATAAGCAAAGTTGAGGCAAAAAGTTAATTATTGATATAATAGGTAAATAATTAAAACAAACAAATGGTCGCTGACGTATAACTAATAAATACTTTAACTAATTAATTGTTTCCTGCCTATACCACTTTAGGTATTTTAACAAATAACATTGTTTACATTTTTCATGTTAGAGATATTACAGGAAACTAGTTCCGAAGATATTTAATGAGGTTTAAAGAATAAGTTGGTATTTTTATGTGTTACTAGCGGTTGCCCGCGGCTCCGCCCGTGTGGATGTCAGTTATTGTGATAAAAAGTAGCCTATTCGCAATTCTAGGCTATAATCTATCTCTATGCCAAATTTCATCCAGTTTCGTTCAGTAGTTTTTACGTCAAAGAGTAACAAATATCGATACATCTATCTTCACAAACTTTCACATTTATAATATTAGTAGAATTGAACAGTGCCAAATAATAATAGTCATTACCGATTTCGATTCAATCAATCAATCAATCAATCAGCCTATCGCAGTCCACTGCTGGACATAGGCCTCTCAGAACACGCGCCATAGCAAACGGTCCTCCGCCTTCCGCATCCAGTGCGCCCCAGCGACCTTTTTTAGGTCGTCGGTCCACCTAGTCGTCGGTCCACCGATTTCGATTATGGCGGCCAATCTCAACGAAAATTAGCCAACTGCACAGGGCATATTATAGTGCACAAGTGACCGGACGCGAGCGACAGCAATCCGACACAACCGGTGAGAGATCAGGAGTAGGACCAACGGCTTTACGTGCTTTCCGAGGCACGGAGGGGCCTTGCTTTGTTAGAAAATGGTCACCCATCTACGCACCGACCGCGGGAAGCTAGCATCTATCTGCTATTACTTGACTTCGAGCCCTTAGAGACTACAGAGCCAAGTAACTGTACTGAGATGAGTTAATTATATTATATTTTTCATTTAAAAAAACAACTCCCGCAAGAACAATGTCCAGGTGTCAAAAAAAATGGCCAGGATCACCATTTATAGTTGAAGAAGAAACAAGCATACAGCCTGTCTGATGTTAAGCAGTTACCGTAGCCTGTGGACAGTTGCAACACCAAAGGTATACCTTGCGTGTTGCCGACCCAATTTTCTGGCACCAGGGCTTTAAAATATCCCTGGGATAGTAAAAACTTTCTTTCTAAACGTCTCCTTTCTAAATGACCGCTGGAGACCTGTACTTACACACAGTAACACAACTACACTGCTGTGTGTAATTATTTGGCTGTAGTCTTCTGTAAGGTCCTTTCCCAGTCGTACTTTCTTACTAGTATGGTGCCTTACCTCTCTTAAATTTATAAATGATAATTAAACGTATAGTGCTCATTTAACCTCACAATTGATAATTATATTTATCCGGAACACCGATATTGTGGCATTTTGTTCTTTACTGTAAACGGAACGGATATGTAGTGGAAAATAAAATCTGTCAGGAAATGGACAGTATTTTGAATAAATTTTCATAATGAGTACATTTTAATTATTAAAATAATAATAATAATAAATCATTTATTTCTCTCCAAGGTTACAATAATAATGTATATCAAAATATTAGGCGTCGTAAATATAACCTTGGGAGAGCTGGAGTCTGTAGTAGGTTCAAGACCTGTATGACAGATCTCCAGGATTACTGGTTGCCGTGGTGACACAATGGGAGTAATGGAGTAGACTGTAGTGTTAGGGTCCTGGCTAGTATGGTACCCTCTTAAACTACATTCCAAATAACAATACCATTAATTTATAAGAAATATTAAACCATATATATAGTGTATTTCACATAGCGTGGATACTGTGACGTTTAAAATTTGAAGATAAATATGAATGAAAATAATAGACGATTAAATTAAAACTTATCGATTAAATACCCTAGCCTCTTAATCATTCAATTACCTAATTGGTTTTGTTTAGAGATTGATTCAATTTTTTTTTTCATCTTCATCGTAAAATGTTAAAGTACCTATGCTATGTTTTGTTTTTTTTAAAAGACAACTGCCTCACTAGAGAACAAGCTCTGTGTCGCGGGGTACTTTACAAACATACAATTAACGGACACAAATTACATCCAGACTCAGGGTCAGGGTCACATTATCAGGGTCACACAAAGATTTGTCCTAAGTGGGAATGGAACCCACAACCTCGTGCACAGCAGGCGCATACTGCGGCCACTGGACCACCGAGGCAGTCAGTATGTGAAATACACTATAATGATTTTTTATGCTGGCTGTACATACACCCAGCCTTACGTATCTGTGGGACCGGATGGGAATTGAACCCACAACACAATACAACACTCGCCGTAATGTTAGGTAGTTACGAGAGCACCATACAAATTTCGCAATTCCCATACTATATTTACATATAACATAAGAATTGCCACAAAACTTGTGCATTATATACGTAGGTGTAAATATTGCTTAAGGCAATACACTTATACATTGGTAAATATTTTGTGAAATTATTGCATTTAATATTGGACGGAGAGCCAGCAACGTATTTACTTTTGTCATTTTATAAGTCATGAATATTCACAAACTAACTCTTTTTACCTGCAGAATAATAAAAAGTTCTTCTGGCAACCCTCCGTGGCCGGGATGTTTAACCCTAACATAACAAAGAGGGTGAGAAATAAAACCTAAACTAAAATACTTAATTTAAAATACAGATTTTAGGACTGATACTATAACCATTGAGTTAGATTTAAATAGAGTCGACACTTGCTTGCCAATTGAAGGCCGTTCTTTTAGGTGCACGCTCTCAATACCTGTCAGTCACTTATTACTCTCGCTAGCTTTTGGGCGCAGAAATTTTTACCATTGTTTATATTCGAAAAAAATAGTAAACTCCTTGAATATACCGCCGTGTGCGTTAAGATAGTGCACTAATAACACAAGAAATACTACAGCATCCAAAGCAATCAGTTTGCATAAGTTAATAAACAAAAACAATTATTTTAAAATGAAATACGAAGAAAATATTTTGCGGACGCCATATTGCTTTGTTTGACATAGATTAAAACATTAATATGCACAGTGTAGGTACAATACTAGATATACATAGTATTGTTCCTACACCGTGTATCCAAATGCTATGTTTTTGAATATTCTTTTTTATCTAAATTAGATTTAATTGTATATTTAATTAATGGTTGAGTTATAAGTAAAAGAAGAAACACAACATATGAAATCAAATAATTAAATCGGTTCTTAAATATACAAAAATCCTTTATTTTTTTGTAAAGTATTTAACCAACATACATAAAAAGAACCATAAATACATAAAAAGAAGAAATTAATCACACAACTAAAAACCATAAAAAGTTTCCGAATTCCAATAAAGTTCGATAGGCATAAAACTATTATTGTCCGGTCTGTAGCCTGCAGTTTATATTAGTTTATATTTTTGTTATCGCTGCAGCTGATTGGCTGATAGAAATTGGCTTAGAGCGAAAAAGCGCTGCATGAATGTAGTATTTAGTTAGACGACTATTATTATTATAGCGCTACAAGCGAACTATAATTTAAACTCTTTTAAAAATACTTGTTCCATTTTTAAAAGAGTTTAAACTTGACAATTATTTTGCTCTACGCAGCTGCTCTATTTACTTCTAACTCGATGACTATAACCAAATATTTTTTTATTTGTTATCCTCTTTGTAATTTTAGGATTAAACACTCCGGCCGCAGAGGGCTGCCAAAAGAGCCTTTTATTATTCTGCAGGCATAGAAGAGTTAGTTAGTGATTTTCATGACTTATGAAATGACTAAAGTAAATACGTTGCTGGCTCTTGGTCCATATCATTTGGTATATTCACCTTGAACTTTTTTCTCTCGCTAATATTTCGCTAACCTCTGTGGTTCGATCCGACTAGCTTGTATTAGGAGCTTCGTTTTGATTTATAAATCATAAATAACTCTTCACCATTCATCTTTCTACTAATATTATTAACGTAAAAGTTTGTGAGAATGTATAGCAGTTTGTTACGCGTCCTTTACGTAAAAACTACTAGACGGATATTGATGAAACTTTACAATGTTACATAGCTTGAATAGAAATAATAAAAAGTAATGAAAACTTCCGATATTATAAGCTAACTAGCTGTAGCCCGCAACTCCGCCCGCGTGGATGTCGATTATCGCTGTAAAAAGTAGCCTGTGTGTTATTCCAGACCATATTCTATCTCTGTGCCAAATTTCATCCAGATCGGTTCAGTCGTTTTTACGTGAAAGAGTAACAAACATCCATCCATCCATCCATACTCACAAACTTTCACGTTTATAATATTAGTAAGGATTACATTGTGTAGTTTTTCCTGCGCGATTATGGTAAATAATAAAAAAGGCAAATGCCGCTAGAGCCCCGTATACTAGAGTAATTAGAGTAATGCATTCTGGACGAACTACTTTCAGATTTCGCCTATATCTTATATATTACAAACTCCGTATTGTTACTGATTTCTCGACAGAATAACCAGACACCACTTAACGTTACCTGATAGAATCAATCACAAAGGTAATATGTGTTATTTTAAACCCGCCGAAGTTTCAATGTGACCTCTATGGTATAATGGCCATGACAATGACCACGGGTCCGTACGTGGCACTACATACTAATTACTAAATTAAATTGTTTCTTCTCCCATATTTGCACTGTTGGATGTCAAACAAGATTGTTTTTACTGAATGCATACAAAAAAAATAATTTGCGTCATTGGCTCAGTGGTATAAAACAACTGTCTTTTCAAATTCAATAAATATAAGTAGAGCGAAGTAAGAGAGGTAGGGCACCATACTAGCGAGCAAGCCCGACTGGGGAATGACCTCAAGACCACAGCCAAATAACTACACACACCAGTTATTCAAAACGCATCCCTAAATGATTTATTAGGGATGCGTTTTGAAAGAAACATATTCCTATCCTAGGGATACTCCATCTTACGGCTCTGGTGCTAAAAAATGGGTCGGTAACATGGAAGTAATACCTCTGATATTGCAAGCGTCGATAGGCTACGGTAACTGCCTAACATCAGGCGGGCCGTATACTTGTTTGCCAACCAAGTACTTAGTATAGAAAATAAAATTACAAGGTATTTGAAGGAATTCGGTAGGTGTACCCGCATCTACCGAATTTCTACAAATACCTTTTACTCATTTCATTTATGCGATGCGAGTTATTCTAGCGAGACTCGCTAGAATAACTCGTGGATCGCAGGGACACCCGTCCTTATCTCTCGTTTGGCTATCATTATCACCAAGTATTCAGCCACAGTAGATAAGTACCACAGCATCCTAATTTTCCTATACCTAACAGTAATTCCAAAAGCTGATAAAGTCAAAAGTTCAAGGCGTCTGTTTGTTTACTATTAAGTTTTGTTGTTTAAACACAAACAAGGACAAGTTAACTTGACAACTCGTATGTAAACATAAGTTTTCCGTTGACTAATCAACAAGTTGTCAAACAACATGTCAGCTTATTGAATTCAACGATGAATAAACAAATTTCTTTATTGTCTTAATCCTCTGTTTTTGAACTAAACTCTAGTGATAACTGCATCTCAGGGTTCTCAGAGCCTCTAGACAAGTAGCATAAGCGCTAGTCGAATCGAAAAGTCAAAAAATAAAATGTATGGGATTTGACGTAAGTTTACGACATTAAATCGTAGACTCACGTCAAATCCCATACATTTTATTTTTTGACTTTTCGATTCGACTATCGCTTATGCCATTTGTCTAGATGCTCAGGTAACGATTCACTTCACACAAAAAGCTTGAATTTATAAGTGAATGAACTATCTATCGCCAGTTTTTGGGGCAATTTTCGGATTGACAGTGATGCGTAGTAATCTTATGACGCCTAAACTAGTGCCTTTTTTTAAATTAATTAGTTCGTATTTAGGTTTAGTTTGTTTAAATAATGTTGATTTCTACATCTGGCACCCACTACTTTCATCTCTGCATCACCCAATGGTTGGTTGGTAGAGAATGCCTTTGACATTAAGCCTTTTGTACAATACATAAATTATTAAATAAAATAAATAAATAAGTTTTTAATACTATTCTTGTATACTATCTAAACATAAGAAAGAGTGCGTTTTTAAAGGTGCAGGTGATTTACTAACTATACAATTCCCGGACACAAAGTACATCTAGATTCAAAATTTGTGGATCAAACAAATATTCCTCAAGTGACAAATTAAGATTATTATATTAATTGATGTACCAAATTTAGAACCTCTGACCTTATAAATTTATCCGTAGTTTCAGAGATCAGTGCGTCCAAACAAACTTTTCAGCTTTATAATTACCACAGATAGACTTGAAATTATTTGCACAATCTTTATTTGCAATCCTATAAACGCGGCAATTTGTAAGAATGTATGGATGTTTGTTACTTTTTCACGCAAAAACTACTTAACATATCTGTATTAAATTTGGCATAGAGATAGATTATAGTCTGGAATAACACATAAGCTACTTTTTATCCCAGAAAAAACTCTATTCCCGAGGGAAGGACGCGCGGGCAAAGCCGCGAGCGAAAGCTAGTATAAAATGAATGAATGATAAAAAAGATAGAGGAAATACTTAATTCATCAATGAAGTATCTTTGATGATCATTAGCGTTTAGTAGTGGTCAATATTTGGACATAGAAGTGTTAAATACTTCATGACTACATTCTCGTATTGTATTAGCAAATAATGTACATTTTCCGATTTCCTTATGGCGTTTAATACAGTTATAATGCTGCAATTCAAGATTCAAAATAGCTACCTCGTCAGGAAAAGGCATCATATAAGGGGAATGACCTTCATCTTACAGAAGACCACAGTTTGACTGACCCGTTGGTCTAGTGGTTACTCTGACTGAAACCGGAGGTCTTGCGTTCGATTCCCACGCGGGACCAAACTTTGTGTGATTCATAAATGTTTTTTTCCTAGTCTGGGTGTATTTTGTGACCGTGAATTGTATGTTTGTTAAGTCCCCCGTGACACAAGGTTTGTTGTCTAACCCGGGAGTTGTCTTTAAAAAAGAAAATTGCATCGAAATAGGCATGCGTTTTAGAAAAAACGTGATCCTTTAAGAGAGGTAGGGCACCATACTAGTGAGCAGGCCCGACTGGGGAAGGACCTCCACCTAACAGAAGACCACAGCCAAATAACTACACACAGCGGTGTAGTTGTGTTCCTGTGTAAGTACAGGTCTCAAGCGCTCATTTAGGGATGCGTTTTGAAAGAAACGTATTCCTATCCCAGGGTTACTTCCATCTTAAAGCCAAAAAATGGGTAGGCAACACGCAATTGATACCTCTGGTATTGCAAGCGTCCATAGGCTACCTACGGGTACTGCTTAACATCAGGTAGTATAAAAAAAATCCTATCCCACGGATAACTCATCACAAAATTCTGTAAAATTATTTATTATTAATTAAGTTTTTTTTTTTTGTAGATATTTTATTTTTGCCTCAATTAAAAACACATGGTCTTTTGCGGCAGAATCCAACTTATTTTTTATTGGAATTTTGCCGGTTACTTACAATTGTTAGTCTTATATAGCCCAGGCTTAAAGTTATATATTTTTTAATATAATATATATTTTAAAATACATTTTTTATGTCGTAAGATATTTACATGAATAGGTAGTTATTGACGTAAAAGTAACTTAACCTAAACTGCTTACAAACAATCAAATATTGTATTTAAGGTATTATATATGTAACCAATAAATAAAATACGTATGCTGCTATATAAATTATATTATAAACATCTTATGCTGACATAGATTTATCAACGTCATTACATTTTCCAACATAACACAAAACAATCTTATATGATCCTTTTTCAACAAAAATTACATAAAAGAAAAGTATTAACCAGTTATGCCTGAGCCATCCTGCCTTCTATTCTCTTACCACGTTTAGTCAAACACAGGAACACAAAACAATTGCGACAGGTCTGAGAAAAATGGTTAATTAACAATGAATCGGCGGCATCGCACGGACGCACGTAAACTCTTGCGCAACCTATAAAAGGCAATAGTAGCCAAACATTCACACAGTCAAGCTCGACCTGCTGACGAGAACGCATTTTTAACTTACACTTATTATTATTTAATCTTAATTATAATTTAAATAAACAAAATGCAAGTGCTGTGTGTCCTGGCTTTAAGTATATTCGCGTGCGCGTGCGCCGCCAACTTGCGTAAGTTTTTCTTTAATACAATATTTTTATTATTATTACAAAAATGCTTTTACATTATTTTTTTTTGTCTAAATACATACATACATACAAATACATTTAAGAATTGATGTTTAAAAAAGGAAGTTTTTGTCATCAAGATCAATAAAAAAAATAGTTTTTTTTACCGAGCCTATGGTCAATTACATTTTATTAGTTCAATGTTTTATTGCATTATTATACATATAAATATCACCTAGATATTTAGCATAATTATACTTCGCGTACACGATAATATCTATATATTAAAGTCAATACTTATCTATATATTTTCATATAAATCCCGAACTTGAATATAAGCTCCGTGTCACGAAAGACGCGGACACAAATGGCACCCAGACTCGGCAGTCGAAACAACTATTTGTGTATTACACAATTTTTTGTCTCGAGATAATGGCAAAGTAGATACTGAACCAATCCTGTTGTCTTTACAGGAGCTTTTGTAAACGTATATATTTTCATATTAAAATATTTTGATAAATGCAATCACAGATCATAAGTATATATATTTCAGTAGTCTATTTTCTTAAAATCGTTTAATCATAAATCTTTCTTATATAAACTAGTTTTTGCCCGCTTCTTCGCTCCTGTAACCTAATGAAATCGTAACCTCTATCACTTCAACTTTAGATCAGTGAAATATATATTTAAGTTCTAGTAGTGAGTACATGGCTGCCATGCTGAGGTATAGGGTTCGATTCCCAGGTCGGATAGTATTGAGTATCTTCGATGAAACATACTATGTATCAGTCTGGGATTGTGCCGGGTTGGCAATAGGCTTTTGTCATATACCTACATAGAACTTAACGTAACTAGTGAAACATTTGTGTCAAACATTACTTGACTAAAAGCGGTGGTGGCCGAGTGGGAAAGTAACCGACTTTCACGCAAGAGGTGCGAGTTCGATCTCGGGCAGTACCAATGTGAATTCCACTTTGTGGAGTTTATTTGTACTAATCAAATGATTCGCCATCTGCTACCGGTGAAGGAAAACATCGTGAGGAAACCCACTTGTCTTAAAATAAATTCTAACAACATGTCTGATTCACCAACCCGCATTAAGCCATCGTGTGTGAATTAAGGCCTAAACCCTCTCTCTCTATTGATAGAGGAGAGGAGACACGGGCCCAGCAGTGGGACATATATGGGTTGCTATTATATTACTTGACTGCACTTAAGGATCACCTCGCCACCGACAACGCGCCAAGTTATAGATTCGATTCCAACACGGGATAAAACTTCGTGTTATCCATACGAGTAATTGTTTGTACCGAGTTTGGCAGTACTTTGAGTATATAAATTGTATGTTATATTGTATGTAAGTTCCTTCTCATCTTAACCCATAAACCTTCCACTGCTGGGCACGGGTCTCCTCCAAACATTTAGGAATATTAGCCTACTACACGACGCTAGCCAGTCGGGTTGGTATAGGGTTTTGTTTCGAGTTTTCCCTCTCTTGCAGTGGATATTGTCTGCTAGACTTACTCCCTTAGTCGATGTTTACGACACCCTCGGGATGGAAGGGTAGTGACATTTGTATTATTAATCCGTCACCACACGGATAGTAAATTAGTAAGTTCCTTAGGTTTTTTTAAATTTAGATAAGGTTTTCATTTTACGGAATATTACATTTTTTTAATATAAATGATTGAATCATGAATAACTATGCATATGACAGACTAGTTTGTTACTATGTTCATTCACTCTAATCTACGAAACCATTTTGTAAATCTGTCTTGCTTGATCCAACTCAGATACAATAGGTTTTATATTGACAATATTTTTATATATCTAAGTAAGTAGGTACTACTACCCGCGAGCTAACTCTTAGGCAAAAGCTAATATTTCATAAAATATTAGCAATAATTTTAAAGAATTGCCTATTAATATAATTTCCTCAGATTTATGGTACCAATTAAATTATAATAAATCTGAGGAAATTATATTAATAGGCAATTAATATAAAATATTTTATAAAATATTAGCAGAAATTTCAAAGAATTGCCTATTTATATAATTTCCTCAGATTTATTATAATATTTTATAAAATATTAGCAGAAATTTCAAAGAATTGCCTATTAATATAATTTCCTCAGATTTATTATAATTTAATTAGTTATATTTCTATAATAAATTCAAGCAGGTACTCAATGTCACGATCTTCATTTTGTAATCAAATATATTCTAACTAATATCTAATGTGAATTTGTTTGTTTGTTATATATATAGTGGTATTTCATCTGAGCGTCTCCGTGCTTCGGAGGGCACGTTAAAAGTCGGTCCCGACTGTTATTAGTTGTTAGATCAAGACAGAGGCCTAAATATGGGCGATCTAAATAACTCTGTCACCAGGTTGGCCGCTAACCAAATGATAAGAAGAAGACTAAAGATGCTGATGGGAAGCTAAGTTTTTAGAAGACTGTCATTTTTATTCAAGATACTAATAAATTCTCTTCAGCCTAAAAATAGCCAAAAGAATTATTAAGAGATGGCCAAAATGAGAAAGGCAACCCAAAGCAACTGTTAAGAAATCCAACGACCTCCGAATTGGTTATCACATAAAATCAAAAGGCCACATCTTTTTCATGAGATTATTTAATTTCTTTATTGTTTATTGTGTACTAATCGTTGTGAATGTCATCACGACAATGGACTATTGTCTTATTATTTAATTCTTTATATTATCCTTCCTAATTAAATATGATTTACTATACTATAATGCACCGTTAACAATTCTTACACATAGCTTATCATATTAGTTTTAGGTTTCACCAAAATATAAGTACCTAGGTAAAAAAAACAGTTTCAATTGTTTTTTCATGAATCATGGATATTTATAACATGCTCTACTAAACGTAGACTTTCCGTATCCAAAGAGAGTAAAATTTCGGTATAAGTAATCTTTATTTCTTATTTAAAACACTTAAGTGTCACTTACATAAGAAACAATAATAAATAAAATAACTTTATAAAAAAATACCAAATGGTAGGTACCTATACTAGATACTACTAACTAAGTGCATAAACAATATTTGAGCGAACAAAAACTAATTTCTGAAACAGATCGATCGCTTGATAAATTAATTGTATCTAATATATATAATATATTTTTTTTAAAGACAACTCCCGCACTAGTAAACAAGCCCTGTGTCGCGGGGAACTTCACAAACATACAATTAACGGACACAAAGTACACCCAGACTCGGGAGTCTAGGGACAACCATTTATGGGTCATACAATTTTTTGTCACGTGTCCCCACACGTGACAAAAAATTGTGTCGAACCCACAACACGCCGCGCAGTGGTAAATGGCGAGGTAACCACTTAAGCCACTGAACCAACCGTGCAGGCATACTCGCGGGCTATGCTAATTTTATATTAGGTACTAGGGGTCGCCCACGACTTCGTCCGCGTGGTAATTTGGAATATTTTCCCCGATTTTACTACATATCTCACTACTGCTCCACTCCTATTGATCATAGCGTGCTGTTATATAGCCTATAGCCTTCCTGGATAAATGCACTTATTATCAAAAAAAAGATTTTTTCTAATCGAACCAGTACTTTCTGAGATTAGCGCGTTCAACCAAACAAACAAACAAACTTTTTCAAATTGTTAACATAGATAATTTCAAAGTCAAAGTTATGACATACATTGTTGCAATACAACCAGCATACGAATCTCATTTGCAAGCTGATTAGATTTGCATGTTCATACGCATGTATCCTGATTCTTTACAGTTAAGTCATATGGATGGTTGACTTTGACTGCCTTGGTAGTCCAGTGGCCGCAGTATGTGTCTGCTGTGCACGAGGTTGTAGGTTCGTTTTCCACATAGGACAAAACTTTGTGTGACTCACAAAGAGTTGTTGTGTTCGTTAATAAAATTAAATTGCATGTTTGTGAAGTCCCCCGCTACACAGAGCTTGTTCTCTAGTGCGGGAGTTGTCTTTTTAAAAAGAGAAGAGAGAGAATGATTGGTTCGGTTCGATTTTAAAAACTCCACTCTCGCACTAAGGAACAAGGGCTTGTTCCTTAGTGCGAGAGTGGAGTTTTTTTTTAGAGTCAAGCCCTGTGTCAGTGTAACTATACAAACATACAATTCACGGACACAAATTACACCTAGACTCGGAACAAACATTTATGGATGACATAATTTTTTGTCATGTCAAAATCAATGATTTATATATTAATGATAAAAAATTGTTTAAAACATTTAAAATATAATTTATCATATAAAATATAATATGCGTATTGCGTAGTTCGCTATCGTATAAGCAGTATGTGATCTTGATATTTTAACGCAAACACTTTCTTTTTGAACGATCTGTCTATAGATATGTGATAGTTGTTACATTTGTGTCAAGGCCAATTGTGCATTTAGTTTACACCAGCTAGTGTTGAAACCCTATGCATTCACATAACGATTATCTATAAAAAAAACAATTAAAATGTCTGTTTGTAATATCAAAATAACAGCTATCCACTAAATGTATATTATGAATGTTTACACAGAACGTATACAAAATCACAATTTTTTGTCCATATGTATGTTAGTCTGTGTGTTTCGGGTAAGCACTGCAAAACGGCTGGACTGATTTTAACAGCACTTTCACTTGCAAATAGTTTAATAAATTATAATTTATTATAACTAGTGAGTGCTACAAAACACTTGCCTACTGTGTACCTACAATAAGTGTCATCACCTCTAAGTGCCTAGATATACCTACCTAGTACATAATAATATTGAAACTAGCTGCCCTTAACAAATTCCACAAAATGGCGCGTTAACAAACGTGTAAACAATCATAGAAAATGTTTGATGGACTTCACAATCGACAATAAAATAGATAAACGTATAAATGACTGTTGACATTCAAGATCTGAATGTTCACCTTTATTTAAAATTGTGGTGAATCAACAATTTTAATTGAATTTTCATTGTTATGATGATTGTCATGATAAAGTTCTGTGCCACCTGTTAAGTTTAGGTCTGTTTTATATACCACTAGGGGCACGTGGCTTCGCAAAAGTGGTAATTAAAAATATATAGTCTATGTTACTCGCTGATAAAGTAGCTTTCAGTAGGTGAAAGAATTTTTTAAATCGGTCCAGTATTTTTTCCAGAGTTTATTCATTACAAACATAAGTCAAAATCAAAATTAAATAATGGTATTTAAGACTAGCCTTCGCAAATAACGTGGATTTCTAATGGTCTTAGAATTTTCTAAAACGGTTCAGTAGATCCAGAGATTACAACGTCATAGACTCCCAAACTTTACCTCTTTATAATTATAGTAGGAACAGATTATATTAATATTAGAACCGACCAGATAATTAAATTAACTTACTAGATATTAATAAAATATACTTAAGGAGGTGAATGCAATATCAGGATTAAATTGTTCGTTTTGAAATAATAATGCAACGGATGATACAACATTGTTACATTGTAGTATCTGGAAGTGTTAGATAATTACCACAAATATATGTAATTTTAATCTTTTATGATACATAGGTACATTACCAGTCTTGGCAAACCATATTAATCTATGCTATAAAGCTAAAGAGTCTGTAGAATGACCAATTCAACTTGAACTTTCAAATCGAACTGGTAATTGTATGGTCTGTAGCAAAATAACTTTATTTTGTCACGCTACATTTTGCCTGAAAAATACGCAAATAACTTTAATGTTTGCCCGAGCATTGATTAAAAATATATATATATTTATGGCATGAATAATATAGCGAATACTCTTTAAAACCGCAAATGGAAGAGATTATACAGTTCCATCTTTTTCTCCGGGCTTTCTTTTGTACCCGATGGCCAAATAATAATATTAGCAACTCTATTTATGTCCCACTGCTGGACTCGGATTTCCTCTCCTCTATCAAAAGAGAGAGCGAGGATTTAGGCCCGCTGGTCATAAGATATATCCAAATAGTTTCCTCACGATGATTCCCTTCACCAATAGCAGATGGTTATCAATCAAATCAAAAAAAAAATGCCGTCTCTACTGCGTTATCAGATGCTGCACAGAGGTCACTCAGATTGCAGGTGCTGAGACAGTTTTTGCGGGTCCGTACCAATGACAAATATAGACCTAACATTATTAGCTGATTTAACACGCCTTTGCCTACCATTTTAAGAAAAAATGCTGTGTTCTTTCTTAAATCACAGTCTATCAATAGTTTACCTATAATACCTATGTAATAACCTTTTTGAGAGAATTAATATCTAAACATATTATTATTATAGTTTTCACAAAAGAACACATTCGTTATAAGTTTCACAATACAAATATTGTTGGTATATGTCAAGTGCTTTTAAAGGTCTTGCTAAGTATGTGTGGTACTATCGCCATCACTTCCCGTGGTGTCGACACATCTACCAAGGTACCTACATATTGCAACAAGTGGATGTGCAACACTCACACTCGCATTATTAGTGCTATTAACCATTCGATAGCACTCTACGTGACTCTAACTGTATACAAATAAACTAAATTTTTGTTTGTAAATCCAGATAATAACAGATTTCTTCTAAATGCATATAGGTTCCGAAATGTTCACGGCACTTATCTATACCAGAAATACTTTTTTTTGTCTGTCTGTTTGTGTCGGGTAATCTCCGCAAACTCTGATCCGATTTTAACGGGATTTTCACTGACAGATAGCTGATGTTATGGGGAATAACCCAGGCAAAGCCAGGCATTTTAGAAAAATAATTAGAGTTTCGCACGGAAAATGTTCGCATAAGATTTTTAAAAATTAAGTATTTATTACAAATTGCGATAACAAAGTACCTACACCCAGGACCAGAAAGCACTATCGTACATAGGAATACAAATATTTGTCCCTTATGGTAATCGAACCCACAACACTCGTCCACAACTTTACCTTTTTTTAAATGTCGCACGAGCTAAAGTCCAATATAAATAGTAAATACAACAAGCCCTTTAAGTACCTTTACAAATGCGTGTCAACAATTTACCTCTCTGGCACGTGCAAATAAATCCTCAGCAGAGTTAGTAGAACGTACAGCACGTGAACAAAACAGGTTTTGTGTTACGACATCGAATCTTGGACGACATTGACCCGTTACAAGCACTTACTATGAGATGTTAGTAGGTACTACACGAACCAACCATGACCCCGAAATATCAACAAAATGCAGGCACTTGTCAGACAATGTGGTACGGAATATTCTATAGCATAGATAATTTAAAGTTTAGAGAAGGCCTCGGGCCCTAGGGCCTTGAGAAGAATTGGCAAGAAACTCTGGTCACTCTTTTTAATCGCGCCAGAATATAACATTTACAATTTGGTATAAGTTACAATATTAGTGGTAACGAAAAGGCACGGAAACCAATATACCATACAGAATGAAATTTAGATAAGTATTTAATTAAATTAATTAAGAAACAATATGTAATAATAATAGTACATAATGAGATGAGATGGGAGATAGCTTGTCAATCTGTAAATTCAGGAGTTGTCTGCACTACACTGCCTATCTTTGGTTCTATATTCCACGCACCTTCAGTATGAAATGCAAGAGCTAATGAATGATCACAGGGTGTATTTGAACCCATTTTACACACAACTTATAGTCCTACTCAGTAGAGTCAACTGCCATATTATGTAAAGCGTTTACAATGTTAAGGTTGTGGTGGTAATGAATTAAGTGGCCATTGAGAATACCTAATACCCATCCCAGATCAAGAACGGAATACTAATTATAATGTATCTATAGGTACAAGATCTAGTTCATAATATTTATTAGGCACCTATTAAACAACACTTGTTACGGAAAATATTGCAATTCTAACATTTTCTAAGGAATCTAAACTAATCCATACAAATAAATAAAATTGGAGTGTCTGTTTTTAATATTAAAATAACCTATTTTTACTAAATACATATGGATGTATACACGGTACATATACCTAACCTTACCAAAATAGTTTTTTTTTTCAATATTTGTCTGTCTGTCTGTTTGTTTGTTCCGGCTAATCTCTGAAACGGCTTGACAGATTTTGACGGGACTTCACTGGCAGATAGCTAATGTAATAAAAAGTAATTTGGGCTACTTGTTAATTTACGACAAACACGCGGGCGGAGCCGCGGGCAACAGCTAGTATTGGAAAGATTTGATTTGTTACTCGAAAATTGCTCGACCGAGTTTATAAATTCTTTCATCATTAAAAGCTACGTTATCAGCGGGTAACATAGGCTTACATTATGTTTTATTAAAAAAGAAGACGAGATTCCTACGAAAACTAAATAAATAATCACCCCTGCGAAGACGTGCAGCGAGTCATAAAATAAATCAATAAAACTATCGTATAACATAATAATAGCAACCACCAGTCCCACTGGACCACTGCTGGGCACGAGTCTCCTCTTCTCCTAACTTGGTCCAGAATTTTTGTCGCTCACGTTCATCTTCTTTCCCTCTTTGGCTATGAGACCCTGATAATACGAATTATTCCATTGGCATACCGCGTGACTAAGGTCAATAAGGTCGTCGGGAGGAAAATAAAAAGCCTTGCGATACATCTTTTAGTTTTTACTGTAATAATGGAAGCGAACGAATTCAAATGAAGATGTTGGTATTACCTCGCGTTAGTTAGTTCGTGGTATTTTTAAGCATCTATCAGGTATGGTTGTTTCTTGCTTCTAATAGAAGATATATATTGTGAAATATTTTGTAAACTGCATAATATATTACGTTGATGTTTGAGTCACGGTTTTATTAGGTACTTATAATATAGAATCCTTAATAATATTATAAATGTAAAAGTTTGTAAGAATGGATGGATGGGTGGATGTTTGTTACTCTTTCACGTAAAAACTACTGAACGTATCTGGATGAAATTTGGCACACAGATAGATTATGGTCTGGAATACCACATAGGCTACTTTTTGCAGCGATAACCGACCATCCACGCAGGCGGAGGCGCGGGCAACAGCTAGTATTAAATAAATGAGTTACTACGTCAACTACAGATCACTTTTGATGAGATTACAAGTATAAGGCAATCAACTTCTGCTTAACACTTCAACTAATAAGTCGTATCGTTAAAATATTTAATAAAAGAGAAAGCTTTTTTTACATAATTCCTTATTTCTTCTTTCCAGCTTCATTCTTCAATGCATGCTCCAGATCAGACCCCCATCTAAGCGAATGTGTACAAAAGGTGATATCTCTCGGAGGAGCCAAGTTCACCGAAGGTATCCCTGAGCTGGACATCGCGCCGTTAGACCCTGTACAGCTGGGCACCGTGTTCGTGGACAACCCAGCACTTAAGCTGACGTTTACCGATACCGTGGTTACAGGGCTGAAGGGATTTAGAACTAATAGCTTTAAGTGAGTATTTTAGTTTACAGTTTTAGGTAGGACCTAAGTATTTGACCAATGGGTTTGTGGCGGACTCTATCAGACCACCAATAGTTAATCTCCACAAAATATGCTAGAATCCACCATAGACAATTGGATAATTATAATGTAATGTTGACTTTGCCTATTTATGTCTTAATACGTAATTCCCATGACGTAGGTAGCTAGTAGTGAAGGTGTACCTCGAGATTAGTGCTCGGACAGCACAGCTGACAGTAAACTGAGACGGTATCCGGAGAAGCGTGGGTTCGAGTTCAGTTTTAATATTAATTTCTTTCAAACACTGTATGGGCCTATACCTATCAATCAATCAGCCTATCACAGTCCTTTGCGGACATAGGCCTCTTCTAACCTCCTTAGTAGGTACGAGTATATTAGTGGTCAATAGCTGAATACAGGTATCAATTTGATACCTGTATTGAGTAGTAGTAGTGCGTGATTAGTCTAATTGGTGTTGCAAGCGTCCATAGGCTACGGTAACTGCTTACCATCAGGCGGGCAGTATGCTTGTTTGCCTACTTGGTAGTATAAAAAAAAAAAAAAATAGTAATGGGTTTTTAACATACACTACCTGTAAAACCGTTTATTTTTATTTGTTTCAGATTAAATCTTCAAAAAGGCAAAGCAACTTTAGACTTCACTGCCAATGTTACTCTAAAGGCACACTATGACATGGACGGACAAGTTTTGATACTTCCCATTAGAGGCAACGGACAATCCAAGATCAAAATTAGTAAGATCATCTTAATATTTATTATTGTAACAACGGTAATCTCGGTCGCTCGGGGAAAACAAAACTATCGATGATTAACATTATTAGTAACAGGTACCTAAGTAGGTACCTAATTTTTTTCACATAATGTCCTCCTAACCGAATTTCGGTCACGGCGGCTAATCTCAACGGAGACTTGCCATCTGCGCGGGAGATATTATAGTGCACAAGTGTGTGCGCAAGCACAAGTGCACTCTTTATTCCCTCACTCTCATAGTCCGATGGGACGGCAAATCCGACACGACCGGAGAGAGATCATACGTAGGACCAACGGCTTTACGTGCTTTCCGAGGCACGGGGGTGTAAACACCGCCAATTTCCAAACTCCGGGCATCTATTGTGAATTTCTTAACAGAAAAACCCAATATTGATTTTTGGCCCGACCCGGGAATCGAACCCGGGACCTCGTGATCAGCAGTCTCACACATCGATCACTGAGCCACGGAGGCAGCTTGATTGTCTCAGTCGCATTAAGCAAATCTGTGAGTTATGCGATGACGAGTTGATACTCATGTCAGGTATAAATTTAATACCTACTTGTACTTACAAGAGGACAGCTGTCCTGCTAAATCTTGTTTACTTCCAAAATTTACTTTGATCCTTGCTCTATCAGTTATTATGGCAGGTCATGAACCCTTAATAACATGACTTCTGGTAAAGTATCATCCAGTTGTTTGGGGACTTAAGAAAACGAAGGAATATTGCCAACAAAACCATCAGGATTATTTTTTGTTGTCTAGCTATAGGAGAAATAATCCTGGATTTTTTACTGTTATATTACTTCTCTTTCTACAATCCCATTAATTACCATGATGGTGATGTATCGCTCTGCTTAACATAAAAAGTAAAGAAGTTACTTTGTAATATATACACACCGACATCTATGAATATTTACACAATTATTCGGTCGAATGCCGAAGGAAGCAGCAACACTTGCCCAAGTAGCGAGTTATCGAAATATCTGGTAATTCATTGAAGCAACGCAAAACACCTTCAAAAGTACTGTGACGTTTGAAGATATATATCAATGAAAATGATAGACGATTAAATTGAAACCTATCAATTGAATCCTCTAGGCTCTTGATCATTCAATTAGCCAATTGGTTAGAGATTGTTTCAATCATTTTCATTTTCATCTTCATCGTAAAATGTTAAACATCACAGTAATGGGTACTATGATGTACACTTTAGGTAGGTAATTTTGATGTTGCTAAGACGCTTCCTTGCCTTTGACTTTACCATATATAGTATATAATAAAGTTTTCCGCGTCGCTAACGCTAACGCCGCTAAATGACGCTTTCCGCGTCGGTCTGATTGCTTATCCACGAACGTCTCCAAAACCAGAATCTCCTAAAGAGATTTTGCGGTTTTCGCCATACTGAAAACGATAGATACCTCTTGTGTTGCAAGCGTCCATAGGCTACAATAACTGCTTGCCATCAGCTTGTTTGCCACCTTTGCAGTATTAAAAAAAAACGGGTCGAGTAGGTACCTAAAGTTTAATTGGGGTTAACTGACTTCCTTACTTTCAGTTTGTGTAGGTAACCATAGTGAAAGTCAAGTAGTTTTTATAAGTTTCTTCTTCACTTTTTTAAAATACTTGATTATAAGTAAATCTCTCTCTTTATAGCAAACCTGAACATCGTAGTGAAGTACGACTTCGAGGAGAAGGACGGACACTGGATCGTCACCGGGTACAAAGACCACTACAAGATGGACAGAGCCCAGTTCAAGTTTAACAACTTGTTCAACGGCAATAAGGAACTAGGTAACCGATCTATAACACGTTATGTAGGGTCTTACCTTACATGACCGTGACCCCGTACACAACTTGTTTTACCTTCAGAAAGTTTGGATGACATCATGGCAACGACATATTTACTGCATCTTATACGACAAACAAAACAAAAGATACCTAACATACTATCAATCATGAAACAATGACCTAACCTTTTAAACTTTATGGTAAAAACAAAACGATAACGCGGCAATACAAGCTCAAAGTTAAATTTAACGAAATTTATATAAAATACATTCTTCAAATTTAAATATTGAGAACTTATTATCAATGGCTATTTTATATATAATAGCAAGCCATATATGTCCCACTGCTGGGCACGGGTCTTCTCTCCTCTATCAACAGAGATAGAGGAAATAGGCCTTAATTCACACACGCTAGCCTAATGCGGGTTGGTGAATCAGACATGTCTTAAGAATTACTTCTTAGACTTCTATCTTATATATTTAGCTGAAAAATTGTTTTAGTATCTAGATCATAGTCACTAAAAGCCACGAGTTTTGATCTAGACGATTATAATTGCTAGAATTGAACAAAACTACTAAAATCTACTGAAATGTAAAACTATTTCAATTTTCTTCTTAGAGAGCTCTCCGGCTTGCGGTACCAAGCTAGGTACACATTTCACTGTCAAATTTTAAACCCACTCTTAATTACAGCACAAACCACAGAAAGATTCACGAACGAGAACTGGGAGATTATAATGAGCGAGATAGCGCCTCCTGCCATCAAACAAATCATCAAAAAGTGCATCGACGTGGTGAACAAGTTCTACTCGGTCGTTCCTGTATCACAACTGTTACTTCCTTGAACGGTTCGCGCATAAATATTTTTGTTTACGGATTACTAACTGCTTGTTAACCTTTTGAATTAATTGATCACATTTTGTTATTGTCTTCTCTCGTGAAATCGAAAATTCGATACATAATGTGTCTTTTTTGTTCACTGAATTAGTGAGCAAGACCACGAGATCGCTATCAATGACACGGAATTATTTTCTCAAAGCTATTCTATTCTTGATACTTTGGTGTTGGACCAGTGTACCACATAGCAAAGACAACTCACTAGTTGTCTTCTTAGAGGTCGCTACGGTTTATACTCCAAAGGCCAGATTCTCAAAGGCTGTCCCTTTGAGAATCTCATATTTTGAGTATTAGCGATTCCTACACTGTCGGCCAATACCCATATTGGCCGATCGTGTAGCAACTTGGCCATAAGCTGTTTTCAAAGACTATCTTTTTCTCCATAACTATCAACTACTATCCAATTTAAAAAAAACATGAAAGAACATTTCGGTTATGTAGGTAACCTTCTTGTAATCGGCTCCTAACATCGTACCTTGTTGTTATTTTATTGAACTGCATAAATAAATTCTTTCTTCAAAATATTTTTATCTAACATCTAGGTAAAGGTACGCTATCACACTAATCTATCACAAACAAATCGCATTTCACAACTCCTATAACATCATACTATATCTTACCTAACAACGTAACCTTACATATTATCCTATGCATTGAATAACAAATTTCTATTCCGCAGGAGAGACAATCCACACAGTAATAAACACCAACTGGGAGCCTGTGATAACAGACATAGCCCCGGTCGCCTTCGAACAAATCATCAAAGCGTGCGTGAACGAAGCTAAGAAGCTGTTCGCTGCCGTTCCGCTGACTGAACTGTTGCTTCCATAAACTATAAGAGATATAATATAAGAGATTATTTGTGCAGTAATACTTCGAAAATGTGCCCAATTATCCGACGTAACAAAACCCAAGACAACTATAAATCTGAGTTGGTGGTCCCTATAAATCTCACTCAAGTAATATTGATGAAAGAGCCAAACTCAATCTAAAAAGTCTGTAAAATTATCCCAAAATATTTTTGGCGAGGATTCAATTTACAAAAAATCTTGCTAACATATTAAAATAGCCTATGTACAATAAAACAAAGGTTTAAGAGTTCACTCAGAGCATATAATTGCTACTTAATGACGCGTAACTACAGTAATCGATCTATCTAAAGCATTCATACTGATATTATAAATGCGAATGTAATTCTGTACCTTTTTACGACAAAACGGCTAAACGAATCGTAATAAAATTTTGCACGGAGGTAGATCATATCCTGGAGAACGACATAGAGTACCATCACGATGACCAACATCCACGTGGGCTGAGCCACGGGCATCGGCTAGGCATCTGTCTTCGCGTATTTTTCGCCGTTTTAAAAGTGCAATGTTTGACGTGTTTATAAATAAATCGCAGCACCGATTACAGATTGTTTGTAATGTGATAAGAACACACCTACGAAGTTTCTCGTTTGATAAATTAGATTAAGTAGATAATCACTACTTATCTAACATTGTTTATATTTGAAAACATTGCAAGGTGATACCTGAAAGAGTACCACCAAATTTTTAATTGATATTTTGAAAGAACAAATAGGTCCATTAAAAAAGTATGTAGCTAAAATGATTATTATTTTTTTAGAATAATAAAGGTACTACTAACTATATTGTTAATTGATGCACAGATAATCATCAACCTGAGTTTACCTGATTCTGCACATACATAGTAATTTCAAGACTGGGTGTTTGATCATTTGTTTGTAGGCGCATGTAAATTATAAGTAATTGTGATAATTAGTTTAAGTTTATTTAGGGTAACTATTAGTTTTAATTTATTAAATACTGGTGTAAAATAAAATATTTCAATTTTTAATACCCCACCCCAGCTTAAGTAAGCTATTTCATCATCATCATCATCACCATCTCGGCCAAAAGACATCCACTGCTGGACATAGACCTCCCCCAAAGCACATTATTCGGTCCTGAACTGACCTTATCCATCAAGGCAGAAACTATTTATTTAGTAAAAATGAAAACTAAATCTATTTTTTATGTGAATATATTTTTCAGCACATGAAAACCCATTGTTAACAAAAACACATTAATATTAAGATCCAAACATTAGACTAGCTTACTTATGCTTACTATTAAATTAATGATTTAATTTTATAGCATTATAAAATTTAATATAAAAATATTTAACAAAATGTAAATATCATAAATGCATAATTATACAAAACTTTTTGCACTTAAAACTACGTGGATCAAAGACAATAAGGCACTTGAAGAAATGATTGGCACTGGCAATAAACATTATGCCATTCATGTCTAACGAGGACACATGGCATGGCGTCCACCATCTACAGGCACACTAGCGCCAGTGATATTACTAGCCAAGTCACTGGCCAAGAAAGCAATAGTTGCTGCAACCTCATCAGGCTTGCCTGGACGACCCAAAGCATGAGTTTCCTTAGTTCTTAACAAGAAAGCTGCATATTGCTCCTCATTCATACCTCCACGCTTCTGCAACTCTGTTAGAATAACTCCAGGATTCACACAGTTTACTCTGACACCTTTGGGAGCTAATTCTAGAGCTACACATCTGGTAAACTGATCTACTGAAGCCTTGGAGACGTTGTAGGCGAGTACGCCGGGGAACGATCTGATACCATTCACACTGGATACATTAACAATGTTTCCTTTCGTTTTGAGCAAGTGTGGGACAGCCAGCATTGTCAAGTAATAAATAGATCGCACATTGGTATTCATTAGTCGGTCATATTGAGCTAAAGACGTGGTCTCAATTGTACCCGTCTCAATAATCCCGGCGTTGTTCACCAACACGTCTATCTGTCCATAGTGATCGATCGTTTTCTTCACAATATTTTCGATGTCTGCTTCTTTCGTCAGGTCAGCCGGCACGGAAAAAGTTGGAGAGTTGGGCTCGCAATTCTTACTTACTTGTTGTAAGTTCTCGATGTTTCTTCCAGTTAGCGATAGTTTGGCTCCCAATTTAGACAAGAACACCGCTGTTGCAGCTCCGATACCGGAACTCGCGCCGGTAACAATTACAACTTTCCCGGCGAAATTCATCTTACAAACGTCTGATAGCTACGAAATTGAATTCTGATTATTGCACAGTGACATACAAGATAATGCTATCACAAAGAAGTTATGTAATTAATGTTAAAATAAATCTTTTATAGCGCAACAACTTGTTTACGATAATTATATGATCTCTTAGTTGGCAGATAATTATTATAATATGTCACCTGATATAGTGATACCTACGACTGGCCAATTCACGGTATTTCACACGATAAGCCAATCACAAGGATGGATGAGGCCAGAATATAATTGGCTATTACTAATTTCGCAAAGAAAACAGACTTGAAACTTGACTCTTTTTTGACGTTTATTGATAAATAAGTTGGTGACCTTGAATAGTGTTGTACTCAAAGTCTACACGATTAAACGGTTTATCGGTTCACAAAAAAACCGATATCTTCAATTCTACTACTGGTGTTAAATTGCAACAGATGCTCATGAATAAACCTAATGCAATGGATACCTACTTTAAAGTCGTGAAGTGGAAATAGCGATATTTGTTACCACAAATTTATACAATTATAACGCATCATATAAAGTTCACGGTCCATCTTGCTGTACAACCAGCCAAGGTCATGAACGTGGGGCGTCCTAAAACAACCCTGACTAATGAATATTCTTACTATATGTCAATTATTATTATTAATAGCTTGCTGGACTGGCTCGACAAAATTTTACCAAGTGAGTACCCCAACCTCCGCGCTCGTCATGCAGGTGGATAATAGTCAATAACGCGGCGGATCGTGCGTTGTGCTAGCTTGGTCGTGTATTAGACAAACATTTTGTTTTGAAAAAGACGACTTACTCCCGCACTAGAGAACAAGCTCTGTGTTGCGGGGGACTTTACAAACATACAATTAACGGACACAAAGTACACCTAGACTCAGAACGATACTTTGTGGGTCACACAAAGTTTTGTCTTGTGTGGGAATCGAACCCAAAACCACGTGCACAGCAGGCGCATACTACGGCGGCCATTGGACCACCAAGGCAGTCAACTAACTATACAGCAGATTCAACACTAAAACTTTTCTGTATTCTGCAAACATGGGTGTTCTTCTGATGCAACATAAAAAGAACTCCTTTTTTTGAGTTGACATAAAGCTCGTGGCATCAAAAATCTCGTGCGCTCATTTAATTCATGCGATTCCATCTAGCACGTGCTTGAGTATGCTAAGTCCAGCACAGCGGCCTTAAGCAGACGTTCAGCCGTGATGGACCGTCGTCGTGTGTGAATGCGAATGAAACGATGCTTTAATTAGCGTAGGTATACATCAAAAGTTTTTCAAAACTGATTTTTGCAACCATATCGATTCAAATTTAACCGACCTTTGTTTTCGATTCGACCAACTAGATCATGATAGTAAAGCGTTATAATTTTTGTTTTGAGGTTTTACTACAAAGTGTCTATGATTACTACTAAACTAAATTGACGTCTTATTTTGTAAGTAAACATTACATAAATAATGTAAAATTATATATTTTTATACAGTTATTTTCTTTTTTGATTCAAAATTACCAGTTATACTAGTGATGGCTATAGTGAGTTTAGGCCAGTAATATAATGTGCTAATGCGCATATTATTATTTAAAGCCCGACATTATATTGTAATAGTTGATTGGTAAACAACTTGTGTTCTTTCAGAAAGAAATTATTCAAATACACATTGGCCAGGCTGGGGTGCAAATAGCAAACGCATGTTGGGAACTTTATTGTCTAGAACATGGAATCAGACCGGATGGAATCCTGGCATTCTCAAGTAATAACGACCTTAGCCATGGAGCCTTTTTCAATGAGACAGGCGCCGGAAAAGTTGTACCCAGAGTGGTTATGATTGATTTAGAACCGACTCCAATAGGCGAGTGCCTACTAAAATTCATTTCATCCACTACCCAGTGAATTTATTTAATTCTTCTTTGTTCTATTTTCTAATACGTTCACTAAATCTTTACAGATGAAATAAGAAAGGGGACATATCGACAATTGTTTCATCCTGATACTTTGCTTACTGGCAAAGAAGATGCGGCAAGCAATTTTGCCCGAGGTTATTTTGGTGTTGGTAGAGAGATGATTGACCTTGCACTTAATCGTATCAGAATAGTCGCAGAAGGTTGCAACTGTCTCCAGGGCTTTGTTATATTCCGTTCATTTGGTGGAGGTACTGGTTCTGGATTCACACCTCTGCTACTTGAAGGCTTAGTAAAAGATTACGGTAAACTATCAAAAATTGAATTTGCGGTGTATCCAGCGCCTAAAATTTCACCAATAATTGTTGAACCCTACAATTCTGTACTTACTTCACACGCTTGCATGAATACATCAGATGTATGTTTTATTTTTGATAATGAAGCTCTTTATGATATATTAGCAAGATCATTAGATGTACCGCGTCCAACTTATACTAATTTAAATCGGCTTATTGCTCAGGTGGGTGTACCTATTTAACAGTCAGTCTTTTATTTTTCACTCGTCTTATTGCAATGAATGGATAGTCATTAATCATCAGTCAAAAATCTATAGTAAAATTCCACCGAAATGTATTTGAAGAATCTGTGTGTTAGCCTCCATTCGATATTTTTCAAGTGTTCAAATGTATGGAGCAGTTATTTCTGAGCCGGAATTTCTAATCTTTGCTGCTGTAGGTTGACTAGATACATTGTGTAACATAATTATTGAATGGAATTTAAAAATTCGCATCTATTATTAAATAATTGAGTCTTATTTTCTTCAGGTAGTATCATGTATGACGGCATCTTTGAGATTTGAGGGAGCATTAAATGTGCAACTGGTAGAGTTCAGGACTAATTTGATTCCTTATCCTAGAATCCATTTTCCTTTGATAACGTTTGCTCCGTTCGTATCAGCTCATAGGGCACAACATGAAACAAATACAACCCAACAGCTGATGATGCAGTGCTTTGAGCCCGCTAATCAAATGGTTAAATGTGATCCAAGACTGGGACAATACATGTCGTGTTGCTTATTATATAGAGGAGATGTTAATTCAAATGATATAAACACAGCAATTAGTCAAATAAAAGGAATGCGGTCAATTAAATTTGTATCATGGTCTCCTACTGGATTTAAGGTAAGCTATGAGCATTTTTTAATATTAATAACATATCATAAACTAAGAGATAAAAATATTGTTTGATTGATTAAACTTTTGTAGTTTACGATTCCATCTCAGACCTAACTATGTCCAGCAGTGGATGTCTTCTGTCTGAGATAGAATCATAAACTACCTACAAAGGTTCAATCAAACAATATTTTGAACTAAAATATTATATGACTTTACTGTGTCACTTTATTTATTCGCAGACCATGTTAAATCTTGTGTATTTATGCCATATCGTGTTTAACACATAAAAAACATTATTTGAGTGGTCGAGCGCCAACTTCGTTGATCGTACCTTTGTACGTCCTTTTTTATTTTTTATAAATATTTTGTTTTCTTCACAGATTGGAATTAACTATATGCCTCCTGTCACAGTTCCGGGGGGTGACTTAGCTGCTTTACAAAGAGCTGTCGTAATGGTATCAAACACATCAGCTATAAGAATCGCCTGGGAGCGACTGTGTAAAAAGTTTTCTTTGATGTATGCGAAACGTGCCTTTGTACATCACTATGTTGGAGAAGGACTAGAAGAGGGCGAATTCCGTAATTCCCTTCAGAACATAAAAGCTCTTTCAAACGATTACAAAGAAGTTGAAGGTTGAATATGTAGTTACATATCAGAAATAAAACATTTTGATTAAGAAAATGTTTGTGTAGGTAATTACATGAAATGTAATTAATTATGAATAGTACTTACTTATATTATTAAAGTCATATACTTACCTAATTGTAATGTTTTGAATACAATGATGATAAATGTTGTTATTATTTACAAACTCCACAGGTTACAAGACTCTCCTAAACAAAGGACACATTCCTATAAATATAATAAAACAAGTGAAAGTTTATTTCTAGTAATATAGGTAGATATCAACATTTTCGTGAATATTGAAACCTCTGGCTCTAGCGTTTGGGTTTTATTATGTGAATCCTAATTACTACCTACTATTTTAGGAATTACGGCTGATGATGAACTATAAAACACAGACAGATAAACAGTCAGTGTATTTTTAGGTTTTAGTTGTTATATCTTATACTTATATCGATGTTTTTCATTTGGGGGGATAAGTTCAGACGCAGCGTAGGCAGGCCCCCAACAAGGTGGACTGCAACCTGGTAAAGGTCGCGGGCAACCGATGGACAAGGTCAACTCAGGACCGAACGTTATCGAAATCCTTGGGGGAGGCCTATGTCCAGCAGTGGACGTCTTATGGCTGAGATGGGATACATAAATCAACCGGCTAGCAATGCCGGCGGTAGCCCTTCGTCCATACTTATGAGTGTCTGTCAGCTATATTTTGTTCGCTCACGTGTAAACGCGAACTTTCCAATAATTCAACTAATCAATTTTAAAGACTCCGTTCCTCCTTCGGCCGCTAAAGAATCATACTGCGCATATTTTACCTTTATTATTTTTTGTTTGTTTGGAAAACCAACAGTAACACATACATTATAACAAAGTACTTATACACACAGGAAAAATAATTTGTGATAATAATTATAATATATAGGTACATATATCGATAACAAGAGTCACTCGCTACGGTGGTTGTACCAACAGAAACAGGATTAACCTTGTAGTAACTCTGGTGTATCTACAAGGAACGAGCAAATAAATCAATTTTACAGACTGCTTTTGGGCTTGTTTGGCCTTTTAGTCTATGCTTAAAAGACTTGGATCCGCGACTGCAAATATATATTTTTAAATCGCTTATCACAAAATTGTCAAGTGTCAAATTGTCAAGAAAAGTTTGAAGTTTAATGATTTAATGTCAATGCATGTTTAGGTCCGTTCAGGTTATTCTTATCAGTATTTTATTTATTTTAACTTAGTATAAGTTAAGTGCTGATAAAAACAAAAGTATTTGGACATAAAATACCTTTTTGACATTATATAATAGAGTTGGGAGTAACATTCAAGTGAGTTTTCATTGTTTTAACCATTCGGTGTCTTATTTTGTGATTTTACTGACTAAATATTATAATAAATTTTAAAAACATTGTACGATGCCTTGATAATTAAAAATGATAGTTTATCACTTAATATTGAACTAGATTTGATTTGTACCTGTATTTGTACAACGTGTGTTTATCTGTAACATAGCTTTTTTTTTTTTTTTTTTTTAATCTTTTTTTTAGAGAGAAAGAGGCTTGATCACACAGTGATCATGTCGCCTCCATAGGGAATTACAAAATAATATTTAAAGTTATATAATTATCAGAAACAAACTAAAACTATGGTCTGATTTTGATTGCGCTGTTAACCATTTTTTACAAGCTTTTTGCCTGCTCTGATAAAGGAGCAGACAAAATGTTGTTACAGACCCCAATAGATTTTAAACAACAGGCCTCCTCCAACTCAAATTGTTTACGTTCAACTTCATTCCGTGCACACTCAACTAATATGTGGTACACATCTTCCCTCACATTGCACATTGAACAGTTAGGTGAAGATTTCTTTTTCATCATGTACATAAAACTGTTCAATGGCATGTGTCCGGAACGAATTCGTAACGCAGTCACCACATCTAGTTTTGAGAAACTGGAATTCGCAAACCAAACAGAATTACATGGACTCGGTTGTATCGTTTTGTACCAAATACCCACGGAACGAGACCTCTCATCAAAATATTCCTTCCAGATTTCATTACTTACCTCTCTGGCGGTAGGTAAAAGATCTTTAAAATAAGGCAGATAATTTACTGAGGTCCCTAAATATGTTGCTTCTTTTGCCAAATGATCAACACGAGTATTACCTTCTAATCCTATATGTGATGGAATCCATTGAAGGCATATGGATTTGCCCATGAGTTGTAATTTAAATATTGAATTTAAAATATCGTAGGCTATCGGCATACTTCGCACAGTCGAGGTACATCTAGCCAAATGTTGAAGTGCACTCTTTGAATCTTTAAGCCTAATAAAACTATTTGTTTGAGGGTCCCAGAATGCGGCGCCCGCATATTGTTTGTCTATTGAACCGTCTGTAAAAATGCAATAATAGTTAAAGTAATTCTTATTTAAAAAATCAGAACATATGTTATACAGATCTATAGTATTGTATTGTCGTTTGGATTTGTCTATTACCTCTATAAAAGGTCTCACCACATTTGTCAAATTCACATTGCTCATCCATGTATCGAAACAAAAAAATTCAAGTTCCTTACTAACCCAAAAAGGTATGGTTTCGAAGTGTTCAAAGGACAGAAGGATTGCCGGTTTATTTCTACGCCTCCAATTCGAAGTAGTCATAAGACAATGAAATTGCCTGATCAAATCAACTATCTCATTGCCCTTCGTAGACTGAACCTTAAGCCAGTATTTTGTAGCCAAAAAATACCTACGTACATGTAATGGTTGAATGTATAGTTCACTTTCCATGGCGTGTACCGGAGTACTCTTAACAAATCCCCCCACTACACGCAAAAACTGGTTCTGAACAATTTTTAATTTGTTTAAATGTGTGGTACAACTAGAACTATACAAATGACTAGCGTAATCTAGTCTACTTCTAACTAAACTAATGTATAAACGTCTTAAATGCATAGGATGTATACCCCAACTACTACCAGACAATACTTTAAATATATTTATATATGATGAAAGTTTATGCTTGGTCTCATTTATATGTTTAGACCATCTCAGTCCTCGGTCAAACCATAAGCCCAGATATTTAACACAGTCAACTACGGCTAATGTTATATTATTAATTTTAAGTTTTGGTGATTCTCTGAAGAAGCTCGACTGGAAAACACAAACATTACTTTTTGTTGGCGAAATATCTAACCCTATATCCCTAAATAAATGAAAAAAAATATCTAGAGCCCTTTGTAGATCAAATGAAATATCTTTTATTTTATGCCCAACAGAGTAAATAACGAAATCATCGGCATATTGGGAAATAAATATAGTGTCTGAACTAATGGATTTACAAATATTTAAAGTGACGATATTAAATAATAAAGGAGATAGGGGATCCCCCTGAGCTAGCCCGCGACCTGTTGTTCGACAGATGACTGTGTTATCTATACTTATTTTAAGATTTCTTTCCTTTAAGAAATTCCATAAGTAATTGCATAATTTTGACCCAACCCCAATATTATCCATAATTTTAATTAAACTTGTTACATCGACGTTATTATATGCATTATCTATGTCTAGAAAACATCCTACAGTAGTTAATTTTTTTAAAAACCCTATTTGAATTCTAGTCGCTAAGCTTGTGAGATTATCTAACGTGGATCGACATTTCCTAAAACCTGTAGTGTTATGTGATAAATAGTTATTCTTTTCGACGTACCATTCTAATCGATTGAGTAAAATGCCGTGAAATACCTTGCATAAACAAGAGATCATAGATATCGGTCGCAAAGACGAAAAGTTATGTAGATCTCTCCCAGGTTTAGGTATCGGTATTATTGTTATATACCTCCATTGCCTAGGAACAAAGCCATTAGAATAAAATCTATTGTACAAATTGGTCAACATTTCTTTACCAATATGGGGTAAATGCTTTATCATAGAATATGATATATTGTCATCACCCGGCGATGTGTCTTTCGAGCGAATACATTTTTCTAATTCCTGCAATGTTATTGGGATTTCTAATGCGTCATTTCTTGAGACTAACTCTAACATGCAAGGAGATACAAAATCAGGTGCCAAAGTTTGTAATAATTGCGTTGCTCTTGTTTTATCAACATATTGATTATTCGACCTATTTCCTTTAAACCACTTCATTCTTTGCCACATTTCTCTAGAAGAACAAGTCTGGTCAATAGAAGAACAAAACGTTTGCCAGCTTTTTATTTTTGCTATACGAATTATTCTCTGTGCAATACGAATTTTATTTTGTAATATGTGAAGGTTTTCTGGAATAGGATTATGTCGGAATCTCTTTAAAGCCAATCGACGTTCAGCGACCGCCTTTGAAATTTCGGGAGACCAATAAGGTTTAGGTGAAAAGTTAGTGTTAGGATTACAATTATTTTTTATAATAGGAATGTGTAGCTCCGCTGCTAAGTAAATACAATCTATAAATTTGTCATATGTCCTTTGTAAATCTTCAGACACTGCTACATTCGAAAGGAGGTCTTTTAATAAATTAGTATAAGAGCTCCAATCGGCATTTTTAAAATTTCTTTTTATAACGGATTTACGCAATAATTTAATGTTAGATGTTATTTTTATTATTTGATGATCACTACCTAACGACTCGTTAAGTACGTTCCAATTCATATGTAGACCTATGTCAGAGGACGCCAGCGATATATCGGGCGAAGATTGTTGTAAAATCCCATTAACTAATTTTATACGAGTATTCTGTCGATCATTTAATGTAACAAATGAATTATCTATTAACACATCAAAAATTTGCATACCTCTCTGGTCCGTCTTCGTAGACCAATTTGTGTGATGGCTATTGAAGTCACCGAGCAATAAAGTTCTTCGTCCTAAACTAGAAAATAACCTATCCCAGTCACCGCCCGAGACACTTACTGACGGGGCACAGTACAAAGAAAATATGTATTGTATATAATCGCAGTTATACACCTTGAGACCTACGACTTCGATTCCTGGATTACTAACTACCGTAGGGATTTCATGCGCCTTAATGGAATAGTGGATAAAAATAGCGACGCCTCCATAGCCATCACTTCTGTCTCTTCTGAACACATTATAACCATTTACTTTAATTTTGTCTGTAGGTTTGAGCCATGTCTCACTTACAGCAGCAATGTGAATTTTCTCCTGAGATAACAAACTCTCCAAAGGTATTAATTTCGGTTTGATACTCTGCGAATTCCATTGTATAATATTAAGACGAAATGATGAGTTGAATTTATCCATTTAGAAAATCTAAAATCATTTTTAAAACAGGCCAATCCGAAATGTTCTCCACCGCAACCAAAATCAACCATTCTAAACAATGCCTAACAATATATTTAAGTTTCTGAAAAAAAGTGCCACTTTTAAAGAAAATGGCATGTGCTAATTTCGATAGAAGTTCTTCAAACTTTACTTCTTTTTCAATCTTCTCTTCTTTCGTTGGCAAAGATTGTTGCTCTACACATTCCGGGCTATTACTATTATATTCATGTATGTCCACTTCTATTTCGAATGGAGTCGGGCAGCGAGAAGGTTTAGCTTTTAGTGTCGTAGGTTTCTTCAAACTCGGTTTAGGTCTAGCTACTGTCGCATAGGTCAACTTCTCCTGGCTGGACCCGCCAATCTCTTCGGTTGTAGAAACATAAGGTGGCTCAATGATCTCTCGCGTAAATAACACGGGTTCTTGCGTGGGCAAAGGTGATTTTGGAGGTACATAAATCAATAAAGCTTTTTTATATGTACAATTAAATTGAGCCATTAAATCTCTTAACTTCTTTTCTTTTATAAAAAGTGGACAAGACCGATCCAAAGTCATATGGTCACCTGAACAATTTGCACACTTAAATGACCGAGTATCGCAATTTTGATGTTTATCACCACATTTAGGGCATACTATTTTTGGTGAGGGGCAGAACTTAACTGTATGACCAAACTTCCAACATTTCGAACACTGTGACACAGGAAAAACGTATGGCTCGACCTTAATGTTCAAACTGTCCACACAAACGTATGCTGGTAAAAATGACCCCGCAAAACAAAGCCGGACCGATTCACAGTTACTCCAGCCTTCCTTATCGATGTTACGACTCATCAGACGTTTAGCTGAAATTAGTTTGGCTGGGCTTGGGCATGTTATATTTTTAATGATGTCTTCTTCAGATATCTCTAATTCGATATTTCTAATGACCCCATATGACATATTTTTCTCCATCGCTTTTTGTACCCTCCAACCTATTTTGCTCAAATCTTCACACGACATTAATTTACATGCACTAGATTCATCAGAAGTGTCTAATCTAATTTTATATGGACTGATGTATTTTACTCTTGTTATGTTCTTAACATTTATTTTGTCTAAAAGTTTTGCTAAAGTGAATTGCTTTGGCAATTTATCATTACTAGAAATATATATTTGTATAATATCCTCTTTCAATTTCTTTTCCTTCCCTCCGACTACGGTCCACTCTTCCTCCTCATCTCTTAACCTCTTCCTATCTTCTTTATTTTTTTCCATCTGTGTAAGTTCAACTAATCCGTTTTCTTCTAATTCAGCCATTTCATTATCATTCATAAAATCATTATGTATCGAGTTATAGTCGTCTTCACTATGTTCCAATAGTTGTTTATCCATTAGCAGGTAAAAAAAGGTCCATTGTACCGATACTTATCAGGTAGCGGCCGGCCGTCCTTCTCGGAATTGCGCGCCGCGATATAGTAAACAACTTAATAGAAATAATAGAAACACGTATAACACAGCTGACCCGAACGGTAGCCGCATAAACACTGCTGTAACATAGCTTACAAAATATTACGCAAAACATTTTAGTACTATATGTTATCATTTTATATTAGTTAGGCACCTCACTTAAAACGAAAATTCTTACTATTTTTGAAATATTATGTTTTTCTGTATAAGATTAATACTTCGCTTTAGATTTCTTGGCCTTCCTCAATATATCAAAAAAATCAAATCAAATTTATTTCAATAAAATACATGACACAACTGAGTTTTTCTTTGGCCCCAAACTAAGCTAAGGCTTGTGTCTTGGGTGCCGTTGGAATAACTCAGTTATGTAAATTATATAAGATATTATTATTATAATATAAAGTAAATATTACTAAAGTTATACAACTAACAACATACATACATAAAAACATACAATACATGTGTACTAATATATAAACTATTTATTTTTATAAAACATGGATAATAACATTATACTTTTGATGACACAAAAGTAACATGACAAAGACATACCTACTACATATAAATACTAACTAAACACTTTCACAATACTAATACTACACAATTTAATTGTTTGGCTATTTTTATTAATTATTCATAACGATGCATATTGTTCATAAAAAAAGTCCATGTAAGCAGAAAAGTAAACGGGGTCGAATGTCACAATGTTCACAACAATATTTGTTTACGTGATTTATTAAATATTCCTATAAATTGTTCAAAAACACAAAAAGAAGCTCGTTGATCTTGAAATTACGGCGATCTTAAGCGCCTTCATAGTCGGCGGAGTGTATATATATACAATATGCATGTATTATACATATAAGAAATTGTCTAAATGATAGTCAAAACTGCACTAAAATCCCTTGCGTCGTTTATAACATCTAAGCATTTAGACAGACTAATGAAGAGCTAATTTATTTATCCACTTTATAAGGTATGGTAAGTTTAATCTAAACACATGTATTTTTATGTAACACATATATTTATTGTTTGTTCTGAGTCTGAGTGTAGTATGTGTTCCTCTATTAAATATAATGTAGAGTCCACCATGACACGGGCTTGTCGCTTCCCTTCCCTAATCCGAGAGATCTTTAAACAGAAAATAAAATAAATAACATAGTTACTTTGACGGGGCTTTTCCGCACCGGGCCGCTCTAGTGGGCCTTTGTGCGTAAATAAATAACATATTCAATTTGTTAAATTTTGTAGAAATGTGGAGTGTATCACATTTGTGTCGCTGTACTCAGTCACTGAGGTTGGCACAGACTAAGCTGCTAGTCTCCAGCACCAGAACTGGATTAAACACAAGGCTGGCCACAAGACAACTCCTCACACAAACTAAACACAATAAAATAACCAGCTGGAAAGGACTTAGGGTGAGTGTTAATTTTACCTTGTGTGCTAATAATATTTCTATCTATGTGATAAATTACATCCTAATCTTACCATACGATTAAGCTGTGGAATGAGCTTCCAGCTGAAGATTTCCCAAGAAACTATAGCATGAGGTTCTTCAAGAAAGGTTTTTAAAGGGTCGGCAATGCGTGAGTGACACTCCAGATGATGCAAGCATCCATAGGCTACGGTAACTGCTTACCATCAGGCGGACCGTATGCTTGTTTGCCACCTTGGTAATATAAAAATAAACCTGCATTGCAGTTGAGGCATTAATGAGTTACAAACAAGTATTCAAACACCCATACTTATACATACACAGTATAAATAATGTTTAAATAAATTCACATAGTAAAATTCATAAAATAAATAAATAACAAATAAATGTTTGTCCCCAATGTATAAAATAAAAATCGATTGCAATAAAACATAGGTAGGTCCTATATGAATTCGTAAACCATGCATCTGTTTTTTTGCATACCAATTAGTTGAGAAAGAAAGAAAGCATTTATTTGAACTTACACAGGACAATAGATAGAAGGAAAACAACACATAATCGGAACAAAAATGATGCTGTGCAATATCAAAAATTGTCCTAAGTTATTTTGCATACACCTGCAAAGGCTCCTGGCCCAAATAAAGCCAGCCTCGCGAAATAATATACATGCAAAGCTGCAGGCTAAAGCTATTAAAAACTATTCAAATCCCACCATTTAATGTTAATAGCAGTTTAATTAACTTATCATTAGGATTTATCTAAAGAGTTTTAATGTTATTTGTTTAAAATAAAGTGGGCACTTGTTAGAATACAAGTCAATCAACACATATATTTATAAAATGCATTAGTCTCTATTATGCTGTTGTCATTTAAAACAAGCTACATGGTCTGGTTCCTTTTTTTATTTGGAAAAATGAAATTGGTATGTAATTTAGTTTTTTATAAATAAAATGCTAATGCTACTCGCTGATAGACACTTGCAACACCGGGAATATCATCTGTGCATTGCTGACCTTAGATTATCTGTGGGGTACCCATTTTCTTTGGGTTTTATATCTACTATTGAGATCATATATTATTAATAATAGTAACCCATATAATATATGTCCCACTGCTGGGCACGGGTCTGCTCTCCTCTATCAAGACAGAGAGAGGGTTTAGGTCTTAATTCACACACGCTGCCACGCTGGCCTAATGCAGGTTGGAGAACCAGACATGTCTTTAGAATTTCTTCTAAGACATGTGGGTTTCCTCACGATTTTTTCCTTCATAGTTAGCAGATGGCGAATCACTTGATCAGTACACATAAACTCTACAAAGTTCCCGGGATCGAACTCGCACCTCTTGCGTGCAAGTCGGTTACTTTTACACTCGGCCACCACCACTTTTATTATTATTAGCATTATCATTTATTTTCGAAATGAGAACTTGATCTCTGACCTTGCTGTAATTATGTATTTTTTGTTTTATAAAATATTTTTATCAAACATATATGCAGGCTTTAAAAATGTAAATGTTTAGCTTCTTTCCTCACTCATGAAAGTTTGAGTTGATGACTAAAGACAGTAATGACATTTTGTTTTAACGCTTTTCAAATTATTTACGCCAATCAATTATATGACTATTTTCTGATTAAGATTCTTATTTTTCATTTGAAAAAACACCTCCCGCACTACGCAACAACAAGACCTGTGTCGCGGCGGAATTTTCAAAATTTATATTTCACTATGTACCCTATATATGTCTGTCGCAGTTGGCTTATCGAAGTTGAGATAAAATACATCTGACATGATTAAATTCGATGACTTGACTGTGTTTATTTTTCCCAGCTAACCGATGTACTTAAATCAAGAGGATTGCTTGTACGTTTCACTGCGTCTGCACCAAAGCCGAAGCCCGGCAAGGCAGTTGGGTATTGGCTCCTCGGCTGCTCCGGCATGGTCTTCGCTGCTGTTGTACTAGGTATGGTCGCTGGCTATATTATACTACTGTATACTGTCTACTACGTCATCAGATTAGTCGTCAAAACTGGCAATGGGAGCAAGTAGACGGTTTAAATATGTGTGTGACTGTTTTTGTGACGTGGGTTCATCAGATGTCTTGTACAAGACTTAGTTTTACGACAATAGTGTATGCAGTTAAGCGCCACATAGAAGAATAAGCTACAGGTGACTTTTAAGTTGGGATTCAAGTCGGGTTTTGTATGCGGTGATTTGTGATTGAGTCATTGAACACTAAAATAGTCTGCCAAACTTGAGCTGCGAGTACAATCGCAGCTCAAGCTTGCTTGTGACTTCAGGGTTGTATGATAGAAGTAAATAACCCTGAGATAGGAAAACGTTTCTTTCAAAACGCATCCCTAAAGCCATGCATAATTAATTTGCGAACGAAGTAAATTCCACAGCCATGTATCTTTTAGGTACGTTTGCGAACTTGTTTTAGTTCCATGCTCCTCTATAGTATATATTTTCTTTCTCTAATCAATATATACATACAGATACAAAGTGCAATTGCGTGGTACCTATGCACAGTGTATCCTAAAACGTTTTTTTGAAGAATTAAAGTCTTTCAAAGACACATTAAGTAAATGCGAAAATATTTAATTAACTTAGTGACATAATTGTGCATTTGTTTCTAAACATGAATTCTTTTCGTGCAAAAGTGCAGTCTTGAGTTGACTTTGATCAAGGGCTTCTTCATACTTCGTTCAAATATAGCTAGGTACTAATATTTAGTTCAAAATAGGTACATGTATACAAACTGTTGAATTCAAAACATTTTCAACAAATGCAATTGTTTTATTGTTCATTGTTTTATTGTGGATTCACACAGCATAGGTAGTTGCAGAGGATGTTTACCAAGGAGGTATCATGTCTTTGTCTTACTTTTTCAGAGATGCTATGCCTGTCTTAATTAATATTAAAATAATAATTTGAATAAACACTATTTACACTATGTAAGTTTTGAAAATAAATTTTCATAATATATAATTTCGGCAAGTTTATTCGCCGAAGATATAGGTAGTGGTGCAGTACAGTTACTTGCAACATTTGCTTGGTGTTAAGGCATCTTATTTATTTAAAAATTAGTTCGTTGCTAATCAGGTTATAGGTTCATTTGCTGGGTATTAGGTAGGTATTATGAGTACCTATCCGTGTGGTGACGGATTAAGAATACAAATGTCACCACCCCGTTCTATCCTGAGGGTGTCGTAAGAGTCGACTAAAGGAGTCAGGCAGACAATATCCACTGCAAGAGAGGGAAAACTTGAAACAAACCCTATACCAACCCGTCTGGCCAGCGTGGTATAGTAGGCTAATATCCTTCCATATTTATGGAGGAGACCCGTGCCCAGCAGTGGGACGTTTATGGGTTGAGAAAGTAATGAGTACCTATAGAGCGAAAGTCAAAACAAAACTCTTTGGTTACCTCTTCGGGAAATAGGCGAGAGTCTATATAAATTATGCATGTACATTAATAGATATAACTATTTTTTTTATATAATGCTTTTAATGATTTTTAATAGTTTATCTTTGCGATCTGAGAACAGAAAAGAATATTATTGTTCTTATACATGATACCAATAGTCTAGTAAATGAATTTGATCAAAATTGTATTAAATAATTGTTTTAAAACATCCGCATTTATATTTATAAAGTATTATTTAAACAAATATAATCTTTATTGATGCGAATAATATGTTTAAAAGTAACATAGTAATGCAATTTGATCACATTTGGTATCATGTATAAGTTAAAAACAACTTTGATTACACTCGTTATTTAGGTATATTCACATACATAAATAAAATCAGTTTTAAGGGGTCAATAAGTAAATGTTGAGTAGTCTTTTGTGTCCTGAGCAAACCAAGACTAGTTTTATACTTTGTTTGTGTTCACTGTATATGAAACTTGCTCTACAAGACTTGCATGGTGTAAATTGCACTTAAATTTGCGACAACACTACACTTTCAGGCAACAGGCCCCATAGATATTATAACAAGCCCTCAAAATCAGGTTATAAGTGCTTACACTAATTGATGAGAAGTTTATTATATTATGTACCATGTTTAAATAAGTACTTAAAACACACATACAATGTACCTATGTATATTTATCACACTATGCACACTTTATCTCACTCATAAACAATGCATGTACCTCACAATTTATTTTTTGCTTATTTATTTCTATTAGGCAAGCTTACAGACTAAATAAAAGTATATGTGTAAACAAATTAGTAACAGAGATAGCTAATAAACAAACTTCTAAAAGCACATCGCACTTGCAGGAGAATAATGACTTAAGGTGAGATGCGACTGTTTTGCAATTTTCATTTTGTACATTATAGCAGTTTAGGTTCAAAATTGTTAAATGGCATTTCTCAACTTAGACCTCTTTTCCGCTGATGGTTCGATATATACTTAATTTGTACTAAGTTAAAATAAAATTAAAATTTAGTTATGTTATAAAATTCTTATTTATAATATGTATTTAAATAATTTATTAAAAAATCGTATAATCAGATAAATGCAAAAAAAAACAATGCACACTATTGTACTTGTAGTATTAATGAATGTAGTAATGAACGCGCATTTGACTACGTCGTAATGGTCTTATTCCAAAGACGGGCATGATCTTATGAGAGCTATCAAGCTAAACTCCGAGGCTCATCAAAAGTGGCGACATCTAGAATTAATTAAACATAGTTCTAAAATTATCGCAAGGATGTTATTTTATGTAGGTATATTTACCCTGGGCCTATTGAATTGGGAATCATCATCATCATCTCAGCCAAAACACGTCCACTGCTGAACATAGACAATATGGAAATAGTTTCGTCCATTTCGATGCGTCCTGTCCTGACACATTTTTGTTTCTATTATTTTTCTCTATGTTATAATATTAGTTCCATGACATACCATATACGTTTCATAATTATTTTAAGAGGTAATCTGGCCAGTGAATTTTAGATTTTATCATGTGTAACTATACCATTATTTTTTATGTATGTTGGTATATGCATGACTAGTGCGTCTTAGCCACGTGCTCGTTCGCTCGAATTAACACCTAAGTACAAAATTATTTTATACAAAATATGTGATAGAAGCCTTAAGTTTTATACATAAGAGTATTGTTTAAAACAATAAAAATACAAAAACGCAACTTACTTGTTTCATTTCTTAGAGTATTAAGTAGTTTTAAGTTGTGAGTGTTTAACTAATAATATTTGAATATGTGATTACCAACATGGCGTGTGTATGGAAAGAAAGCAAACTAAAAAAAAGCCAAATAAGCCTGCACTTTGTTACAATATTGCAGCTTGTGCTACTTAGTAATTAGCAGAAAATGGTGTAGTACAATTTTCGTTCGGTAGATGGCGCCTCTTTTTTAGGTACATTCTTAAACTAAATTGTTCGCCTTGAAACTGAATGTGAGGTAACTGCCATACATGTAAAAATATATGTTTCCTTCAGTAGTTGTATTTCTTTTTAAATAAATATCATTTTAACTTTCATCAATATGTATAAAAATGTAGCTTGAACTTAAGTTACTACATAATATGTAATATTATTAAGGTAAGTTTTTTAAGCAACAATTATTTGAATGTCAATTGATGTAAATATTCAAGAGCCTTTATAATTAAATTATACTTATAGCGCATTGTAATTGGAATTTGTCATTATGGAAAGCTCGTTTTTCTGTCATTTTTTGTGGGAAAAACATTTATGCTTGGCTCACATTAAGGACGAATTCCGTTATTTATATAATAAAATTATTAGACACCGAACATTAGTGTTGCCATCAATTAATAATAATTTATTTTGAACTTAAACAGCTAAATGCAAAATAATTGCTCATAAAACGTCTAGACTGTTGTGCGCACACGCAGTGGACAATGAGGACGCTGCGTTAAGAACAAAGCGTACCTCGTTCTGATAACTCTTCCGAACAGCACCAAGTCACTAATATTATGTGATGTTGTAGGCATTTTTTGTAGCCTATGGACGCTTGCAATACCAGATCACTTGCGTGACCAGGGTTCCATAATGGAGTATCCTTAGTATAGGAAAACGTTTTATTAAAATGCCAAATCAGCGCTGGAAGCCTTGTAATCATTGCGTTGTAGTCTTCTGTAAGGTCCTTTCCCAGTCGGGTTTGCTCAATAGTATGATGCCTTACCAAAATACAAAAAAGGTTCTCTTAAAATAAAAATGCCATTATAATTGTACCAAACATTTATTCACCCTCTTAGTTCCGTAATTTTGTTTAATGGTAACATTTACTACGGTGATATGCAGGTGGTGTGACCAGGCTTACAGAGTCGGGTCTATCGATGGTGACATGGAAACTCCTCGGTGAGAAGATGCCGAGGTCGGAGGAAGAATGGCAGAAGGAATTCGAGAAGTACCAGCAGTATCCTGAGTTTATTTAGTAAGTGAACTATAATAATGCATCCACCACCTAACTGTAGTTTTCATGCAGCTTTATTTTTTATAATGATTAGATTTTTTTTTAAAACAACTATCGCACAATAAACAAGCCTGTGTCGCAGGGCCTTTACAGACATACAATTTAGGGACACAAAGTACACCCAGACTCAGAACAACTATTGTGGATTACACAAATTTTTATCCCGTGTGTTGATCTGATCGAACCCACAACACACCGCGCAGTAAATTGGGAGGTAACCACTTAAGTTACTAAACCAACCGTAGACTACATTATCCTTTAATGATTGTGATAACCCACTGATACTGTTTTATCTGTTGTGTCCGTAATTGTTAGGACAAGGTAGGTAGATTGTATATATTTTTAGGTCGGAAATTTTGTGAATAGCAGAAACATTACGGTGGTATTATTTGGCTAGTTTTTAGTCAGTTCAATCGCCCTTAAGCTGTCTTTCAAACACAAATTCATTCATTCATTTATTTAGAGCAATTGCATGATACTTATGAACTGTCAAAATAAAAAATTGACAGCATTTTTTTTCCTACAGTCAAGTCGCGGACAAGAAAGCCTCGCAAGAATAGGCAAGAAACTCTGGCCACTTTTTTTAATCGACAAACAAAAAGGGACGGAACATAACCTAAACTTTTCATTTCAATTGAGAGAACATAGTCATATTTTATTAGTAAGGAATTCTTACAATTCATATTTACATTACAACATAATACAATTTGTTCGTGTCAATTACAATAAAACATATTATTAATAGCAACCCATATATGTCCCACTGCTGGGCACGGGTCTCCTCTCCTCTATCAAGAGAGAGAGAGGGTTTTAGGCCTTAATTCACACACGCTGGCCTAATGCGGGTTGGTGAATCAGACATGTTTTTAGAATTTCTTCTAAGACATGTGGCTTTCCTCACGATGTTTTCCTTCACCGTTAGCAGATGGTTAATCTTTGATTAGTACATATAAACTCCACAAAGTGAAATTTACATTGGTACTGCCGCCCGGGATCGAACTCGCAGCTCTTGCGTGCAAGTCGGTTACTTTCCCACTCGGCCACCACCGCTTTTTTAAAACATATTATTATTATGCACTAAATTATTAAATCAATAATATATTAGTAGGTACAATTATAATGTCAGTAGAATAAAATAATATCAAAATATTCAATTTCAATAAAAATGTCAAATGATAATTTCAAATAATAATAATTTTAACAATTTCAAGAGAATTACGAAACATAAGAGATACAAGTTATAAGTCCATCATTATTCTCCATGAGTGATTCTTGACTTACAGCCCCTTGAATCTGTTCTACTTCTTAATTTCCAGTAAGAACCAAAGTATGACCTTGAACGAGTTCAAATGGATCTGGTACATGGAGTTTGCACATCGTACGTGGGGCCGCGCCATCGGTGCGTGCGTGTTCCTGCCGGCTGCTTTCTTTTGGCTCCGAGGATATTTAGACAAGGGGATGAAGATCCGAGTTGGAATATATTGCGCATTGGTCGCTGCTCAGGTTAGTATATATACTGCTGCTGGTACTTGGCATAGCATCTATACTAATATTATGAAGCTGAAGAGTTTGTTTGTTTGTTTGGTTGAACGCGCTAATCTCTGAAAGTACTGGTTCGATTTGAAAAAATATTTTTTTGTTGAATAGTGAATTTATCCAGGAAGGCTATAGGCTATATTACATCACGCTATGGTTAATAGCGGATGAGCGGAGCAGTAGTGAGATATGTTGGAAAATATTCCAAACTCAGACTAATAGAATAAGATAGACGGAGCGTGTAGAACTCGCGCGTGAAGCCGCCAAAAGTCATACTAAATAGCAATGTCATACGTTTTCGTTTTCGCGCGCAGTCGATTTGAGCCGCTCTGAAGTATTTTTACAGCGTTTTACTACGCAATACGGCATTATAATAATATTTTGTCAAAACGTGTTTAGACGTCCGTACTCACTAGCGGCTCAAATCGACTGCGCGCGAAAACGAAAACGTATGACATTGCTATTTAGTATGATTTTTGGCGGCTTCACGCGCGAGTTCTACACGCTCCGTCTATCTTATTCTATTAGTCTGAGATTCCAAATTACCACGCGGGCGACCCCTTGTATTTTATAAACTACTGGATGCTAATTAAATTTGTAGCGGATTAAAGTTCATTCAATCAAGATCAACATTTATTAGGTACTAGTGGTCCGCCCCGACTTCGCCCGAGTTAAACTGTTTTTTTTTACATAAGAACCTTTTCCTGTCAATAACGAACATAGCAAAAAAGAATTAGCGAAATCGGTTCAGCTGTTCTCGAGATTTTCGCTTAGCAACACATTCAGCGATTCATTTTTATATTATAGATTTTTACGGCCCGCCTGATGGTAAACAGTTACCGTAGCCTATGGACGTTTGCAACACCAGGGGTGTCACTCACGCGTTGCCGATCCTTTAAAAATCTTATAACTCCTTTCTTGAAGACCCCATGCTATAGTCTCTGTAGGAAAACCTTTATTTGCAATATATTCAATCTGATTTAAAACAATAATAAATGCTAAAGGCAGAGCGCTGGTAAGATGGTCAGACGCCATTATGAGGGTTGTCGGAGGTAGCGTCTACCTTACGTTCCACAGAGACGCGTTGTGAGCGAGGGAACGACGATGATGATAATATTATGCTTAACCTTTGTAATCAAACTCTTTTTAATTAATAGGGGTCGCCCGCGATTTCGTCCGCGTGGTAATTAGGAATATTATCCCCGATTTTGCAACATATCTCACTACTGCTCCGCTCCTATTGATCATAGCGTGATGTTATATTGCCTTCCTATATAAATGCACTATTCAACAAAAAAAAAGTTGTTTCTAATCGAACCAGTACTTTCTGATATTAGCGCGTTCAACCAAACAAGCTCTTCAGCTTTATAATATTAGTATAGATTTCTAATATTGAGCGGGATCTTAGCTAAGTGTTAGCGACGCAAATCACTAGCTCTTCTCGGTTAAGCAAGCTGGCCACGGTCTGCCCGTAGATGGGTGACCATTTTCTAAAAAGACAGCAAGACCCCCTCCGTACCTCGAAAAGCACGTAAAGCCCTTGGTTCTGCGCATGATTTCTCCGGTCGTGTAGGATTGCCGTCCTTTCGGAAGGAATAGTGAATGCACCTGTGTTTGCGCATACGCTTGTGCACTAGGAATAGTGAATGCGCCTGTTTGCGCATATGTTCGTGCACTAGGAATAATGACTGCACCTGTGTTTGCGCATACTGTGTTTGTGCACTAGGAATAGTGAATGCACCTGTGTTTGCGCATACTGTGTTTGTGCACTAGGAATAGTGAATGCACCTGTGTTTGCGCATACGCTTGTGCACTAGGAATAGTGAATGCACCTGTGTTTGCGCATACGCTTGTGCACTAGGAATAGTGAATGCACCTGTGTTTGCGGATACGCTTATGCACTAGGAATAGTGAATGCACCTGTGTTTGCGCATACGCTTGTGCACTAGGAATAGTGAATGCACCTGTGTTTGCGCATACGCTTGTGCATTATACTTAATATGTACTGCGCAGTTGGCTGATCTCTATTGAGATTGACCGCCATAACCGAAATCGATCTAGATGACTATTACTTATAATATATTTAGTGTAGACATAAATGTATTAATGTTTCAGGGCTTAATGGGTTGGTATATGGTAAAATCTGGACTGGAAGATCGTTTCCAAGGTCCATCAGACGTCCCGAGGGTGTCTCAGTATCGTCTGGCGGCGCACTTGTCCCTGGCCTTCATCCTGTACACGGGGCTGCTGGCCGGAGCCCTGCGGGTGCTGCGCCCCGCCCCGGTCGCGGCGACTATCAAGAGCTTGAAGGATCTCAAGGGAGTGGTTGCGTTTGCGCATTCTGTTAAAGCTATGGCGTTCCTTACTGCTGTTTCAGGTAATTTTATATTTGTATCATTGATTATATTATAAATACGAAAGTAACTGTCTGTTATATATACATATACGACTAAACGGATCTTAAAGAAATTCGGCAAAGTGATAGATGGTATCACGGGGCCTTCCCCGTGAAGAGTACCTTGTGTCCTTACACAAGGTACTCTTAGAGGCCACTGGCAACTACTCAAGCAGAGCCACAGGCAACTAACAAGATGCTAGTATTTTTAATAAATGAAAAGTCAAAATTAGGAACCATTTTAATAAATGAAAAGTCAAGTATGCTGAATGAGAAACAACAATGTGTGTTACTTTTATAAAACACACTGGCACCACGATTTTTCCTAAAGGGGATAGGCAGAAGTGTAACACATCCACGTTTTGCTAGCTATGTTAGATCCCATGTAATTGGGGAGGATTGTCATATTCTGTGCTACTGCTAAGAATTCCCTAACAATAACTTTGGGCATTCTCACGATCGGCAACCCAGTCTTGATTTCATTTCTTGAAAACTCAGGTAGACCAGCATCATTGTCTTGTTGATGTGTTTCAGGTGCTTTCGTAGCCGGTCTCGATGCTGGACTAGTATACAACTCATTCCCAAAAATGGGTGACGACTGGATCCCCGGAGACATCCTCGCATTTTCACCCAAACTGCGCAACTTCACCGAGAATCCCACCACAGTGCAATTCGACCATCGTATCTTGGGGACCACCACGCTAGCGTTAGCCACCGGACTGTGGCTGATGTCTAGGGGGAAGAAACTGTCGCCGATGGCGAGGGCAGTCGTCAATGGAGTCGGAGCTATGGCGTGGTTACAGGTGGGTGGCGTTTATTTACTTGACAAATTCAGGGATTTACCACCCTTTCCCTTCCTCGGTGCGTCCTCTGAGAATGGGGTAAAGGAAGCTACCTCTGCAGTATATTTCTTCGGAACATATTATATAACCTAGCGATTTTGGGTTTTACTACAGGCTACGTTGTACATCAAAAGCATTTGTAAGTGGATTCGGGTCATAAGGTCTCAGATTCAATTCCCGAGACGCTTTGAGCTTTATTACTTATAATACAATTGAGCGAGCAAACTGTTTGCGTCAGTGCGCCACACCGCGGCCGCTCAAAGGGCGCCATCTAGCGTTGAGTAGACAAACTTTTCACGGCGTTCGCTAACTAAAGCGCCATCTAGTGTTGAGTGGAATCATTTAACACTCCTACTGCTCAACAAAACGCAATTTGGTGTCTAGCGATGAGTACAACACATCGATCGTGATATATATTTTTAACACTTTGGCTGCGGCGCCAACATAGACTAAGAAATTCCAGCCATACGGCAAGTTGACACACTATGTGTGTTTACCGCACTCGTGTAGCGAGCAACAACGAGAGTGCGGCCGTACACGCGCCGCGTGTGTGACTCGGGCGCGACGAGCGTGCGGTAAACACGCCTCGCGTGTCTAACCTAACGCATCGACTGTGCGGCTACACACACTCGTGTGTGTAGTAGATACCGTGACTGCAGGGAGGAACGCCGGGATTTATAATTTTGGGACTGGGACGAAAATCGAATTATAAACTATAGTTCAGCAATTACTGTATCAATAAGGTTTGCCGATAAAATAATTTACGTGCTAAAAAACCAATGTCAAACCAAAATGTCATGATGATATCTAGAAATTAGAATTATTTGACAATTACTAATAGGTACAATGCCTATATATCACTAATATCGCCAACTGAAAATAACCAATTTTAGTTAGGTAGGGCCGAAGAATGTTCAGTATATGTACCTGGTACATACCAAATAATAATATCTATAAAATTTTGACCATGTTGGCCGATTGAAATAAAAATATCTACATAAATTTCATTTTTTTTATCCTAAGTACTTGTTTTAAACTGTTGGTTATGATATGATATTTAAAATATATTATCATAACCAACACCTACCTATAACTTGATCAAATATCATTACTTACGCGACGCGACGCGAGACAATTGAGTACTTATAATAATAAATCTGCCAGCAATTTCAATAGGTCGTAAATATTAAATTTCAATTTTATTATTGACATAATTATATAAATTACATTTTACAAAAAATGCTGCTATTAATAATAATGTAACTCGTGGCGGAAATCGATGTGTATCAGTGGAGCGCCGCCTGTGTCAATTTATAAGAACAAAGTTCTAAAACCTCAGTCTCCGGTTATCCGGTATCCAGCCATCATATTTATTATGATTAAGTTAAAACTTTTATCATGACAAAAGAATGCAGAATGATGGAAACATGCATTAAATTTTTTTTTTTGTCATTACATCATTTTTATAAAGTTATACACGAAGATTTTTTAATATAACCTACCTGCGCAATACTACTAAGTCAATGCCATCTAGGAACAGATATTCAAACTACATGAAAGTCTCCAATGGATTCACCATGATATTTTATCAAGATACAAATAATATGAAACTGAAAAAATAAAAACATTATTTCTTGACTAGATAATATGATAATTTCAGTTTGCAAATAATGTTGGTTCGTTTTAGATTATGTAAGTGACAAGGTTAAACGTAATGTTGGCAATTAAAATGTCATGTTGGCTAACCTGAGTAAAGTGTCAAAAAGTTTTACAAAACTTCGTTCGTTGTTCTTCAAGACTTTCAAGTTTGACATAACGCCATAAGCAAAGCACAGCACAGCCATACGAATACGAAGTGAGTATGTTTTAAGTATTATACTTTTCATTTATACTAATGTAATGCGTACGCAAGTTCGCATTGTAATGTGCACAACTAATTTTGTTTTTGTTTGTTTCAGAAAGAACAGGTACAGAATAAAAAAATGCCTTCAGTTAAAAGGTAAGAAGTGCATTGTAAACTTACGCACAAACATAATTTAATCGCTAAAATCAATGAAACGCGTTTACACTAGGTGTCTTATTTCTTTACCAACATTGATTAGTGATTTTGCTCACCAGTAAATAATAATAACAATAGAGGTGTGAGATGTGCCGAGCCATTGTTTTGGTGGATTGGTAGGTAGGTACACGTATTGACTTGTCTAAAACCGGTTTTAGACCGAATTAACGCAATATTCCTAATGCAGTCAATAATAAATATCGTCATAATAGATCCGAAAAATATTCTGACCGTTTGCTAAAGGTGAAAGTGTCACATAAGTGTTAAGGTAAAGTTACAGAATCAAAAACTTGGGATGAATCGGACAAATGAAATCAGTATAAGGATCTACTGTTTGGTATGACGACGTTTTTTCTGATACTTATGTAAGCAAAGCATGTATACTAAAGGAATGATAATTTGTGGTGGTGTTCATCTTGTGATCATTGCTTCCTCACTAACATGGGTGCTATAATGGTGTTTATCTAATTAACAGGTTTCAAATAATGTTATTGTTTCAAAACTAAGCATGGTTTAAGAATATGTAAGATGCGTGTCTAAAAAACAGCTTTACAAATTAAAATGCTGGGTGCGATCTGAGACTTGTCATTTAACTAATATATAGGTACCTAAGGATGCATGGATTCAAGGTAATTTCTTTTTCAGTTGTTGCATTGACTTGTGGGGCTGGTGCTGGCCACGAAAGCGGAGGGAGGGATACGAGGAGATGTAAGTTTTTTTGATAGTCATAGATTTATAATGTTGTTGCCCATATTAATATGATTGGGTTTACACATTCCACTTATGGAAGGTACCAATTTAATTTTGCCAACCGCTAGACCAGACCGCTAAATGCAGCCCAGTTCACTAGGTTTTTTTCTAGTCATAGGTTCATGTTGTTGTTGCCCATATTAGTATGACTGGGTTTACACATTCCAGTTATGGAAGATACCAATTTATTTTTGCCAACCGCTAGATCAGACCGCTAAATGCAGCCATGTTCACTTTGTTTGTTTTTTTATAGTCATAGATTTATAATGTTGTTGCCCATATTAATATGATTGGGTTTACACATTCCACTTATGGAAGGTACCAATTTAATTTTGCCAACCGCTAGACCAGACCGCTAAATGCAGCCCAGTTCACTTTGTTTTTTTCTAGTCATAGGTTCATATTGTTGTTGCCCATATTAATATGACTGGGTTTACACATTCCAGTTATGGAAGGTACCAATTTATTTTTGCCAGCCACTAGACCAGACCGCTAAATGCAGCCATGTTCACTTAGTTTGTTTTTTTATAGTCATAGATTTATAATGTTGTTGCCCATATTAATATGATTGGGTTTACACATTCCACTTATGGAAGGTACCAATTTATTTTTGCTAACCAGTTCACTTTGTAACCTCAAATTACCTGACAGTTGAATTCAGCCTATTTAAAATGCACAACACTAGTACTGCTATAAATCTTTATATGGTTAAAACTTTAATTACATAACAGTAAGTTGTGATAAACAACGCGCTCACACGCACACACTGTTTTGCACAGCCTCATTTCTAAATTAAAAGAAGGCTTCGAGAATGTTTTGTTAAAATCTTATATTTGTTATTGTCAACAGTGCAGAAGTGGCCAGCCCTTCGGACTGGTCCCAGCCAAGTCCAATTGGCTGGGCCAGCCCAACCGCCAGCCCCACCGCAAGCCCCACCGCAAGCCCCGTAACACGAGCGGCAACATATTTCGAACGTTCACTTCGGGCAGCTCGGAGGCGCTTGTACAGGCGCCTTGAGCTGCCTGATGTTAATGAGCCGCTGCTGCCGGGAGAGGCGCGTCTTTACCAGCAGCGCTGGACTGCGGCAGAGGCGCGTACTTCTACTTCTGCAGAAATTACTTCTGCAGAAATTTAGGGGGGGCTCTATATGAGAGCCCCCATTTTGATTGGGACTCATGTAGAGCTCCCCCATTTGAATAATAAATGAACTTTTTAATAATCATTGTTTTATTGCATACTTATTTATAACATAGCAGTTCATCTACAGATAAACTGTTATGTTATAACATTTTGAAGATTCCTTTTCAACTATAAAGTAAAAAACTACAACAGAACAGTAATGTTGTTGCTGTTCCCTGTTTGTTAGCAACAAATTATTCTGTAGCCGGGAAAGGCATTAGGTATTGTGAGAGAAGGCTACAGAATAATTTGTTGTTAACAAACAAGGAACAGCTATAGATTACTGTTCTGGGATATGTATCTAAACACATTTTTTTATGTGGAGGCTAATCTCGGGAACCACTGCACCTTTTTGAAAGGTACCTATACTGTTCTAGCAGTATAGGTACCTTTCAAAGAGGTGCAGTTCTTTCCCCATGACTAATGGGGAAAGAAGGCTACAGAATAATTAGTTGATAAAAAAATTGGGAACAGCTATAGATTACTGTTGTATTGTAGTTTTATTACCTTATAGTTGAAAAGGAATCTAAATGTTGAAGTTTGAAGGCTTTTTTTCCAAATGTCACGTTTGGTCGGGTTAAAAACAAAGGATTATGATAGGTAACGTGTAAAGCTAATTCCAAGATAATCGTAAAATCGAAACAAACCGTGGCGGCGTGATTTATGGGTTTTAATCCTTTGTATTTAAAAAAAATGTATTTAGAAACCAAGGATTACCTATGAGAATTGTGAAGCTTATTCTAAGATGTGTAAAATAAAAAATGTTTGAATTGTCTTAGAAACAAATAATAGGTACCAACCTACCTACTTATATAATAAAGGAAGTTGTATACCTACCTTTTATGTAGAATTATTTTTTAAATAAATGATTAATGAATGAAAAGGTACCTATATATATACTTTTCAAGTGCTACCTACCTAGCTATAGGTAGTACCTTAAGTAAAAACTACAAATAGGTACCTACCTACTTATAAAACTTCACTAGGCATTATGGTCCGATGACTTTAGCCAGACCATAGAGAAAAAAAATCTATTGCGCGAGCGCCAAATACCTACCGTTCCCTATAAACAAGTTTATTCATGGTTATTTCAGGGGCAATAAAGCAAATGTACCTATGGGATTTTACGTAAGTTTACGAAATTATATACGATATAATTTCGTAAACTTACGTAAAACCCATCTACATATGTATGTGTAGTCGTGTATAAATGAACGTTTTGTTTGTACATATTGCTAGAGTTAAAATAAAATGAAAAACAAAAAAAAAATCACACTTTTAATTCATTAAAATTGGGAGCTCTACACGAGTCCGATTAAACAATTAAATGGGTTTCACCAAATTTGTTGACCGAAATTGATCAACATATTTGGTGAAACCCATTAGGAGACTCGTATAGAGCTCCCTTACATGCCCGGAATTGGGCGGCGGCGTCTGGGTATAGGCACTGGCTGACTGCGCCGGTCGGCCGTGGGGGAGCGGCTGCGCTGGTCGGCCGTGATCGGGAGGGAGCGGTTGCGCTCCTCAGCCGCTGCCACCGCTGCGCGCCAACGTTTCTTGTTGGCCTCCACCTCCTCCGGGTCGAGCAAAGGCCGGCGCTCCTCAATATACTCTTCCAGGCGCAGGCGCCTGTACAGCGCCATCTGCGCCCGGCCGATGGTACGCCGACCCATCCATCGAATCCCGGATTCAGGAGATGGAGGCGGCGGCGGTGGCAGTTCCGACGGTGGTGGTGATGTCCTAAAAATAAATCAAATAAATATTTAAAAAAATATTGATTGGCTGATAAACATGAAAAAATAGAGGCAAAAAGTTTTGAAATTATTATTAACTAGTTGTATTTTATGGTCTATGGTATGGTATTCACAATCCTGAAATTATGTGAAAACCTCCCTCTGTTTTTTTATTTAGCAAACAGGATTTTTTTCTGATTATTAGAAGGGGTGCAACGGCAACATGAATCAATATAGAACAATACTATTTCCTAAATAACTAATTAAAATATAGAATAGCAACAATACCACTAATCTAAATCAGTTCAAGTACTAGAAGTTATGGTGAATTATCACAATATGTAAATATTAGTAAGAAAAAAATCCTATTTGCTAAATAAAACATAACAGAAAAGAGGTTTCATAACTCTTTTATGGGCAGTTGTGTGAACATTAATTAATATACTTGATCACTGTTATACAAGTAACCTCTAAAACCATATATTCAAGTACTTACTCTTCTACTCCCCTGTCACCACAAAACAGGAGCCGCCACCACTGGCTGCAACAATTTCCTGGCATTCTAAAAATACAAAAATTATATTCAAACCATGCATACATGTAAAGCAAACAATACCAACACCATTGTAAGACCAAAATATCAATTTCAAAATATCCCCCATCCATTTTGTAGATAAACAATAAAATACCAAACACAAGCTCATTCATTCAAGGTTAAAATTGCCCATGCCCAAAGCCTCAAAATACATGCCACGATAGCTGCTGCACTTGTGTTAGTAAAGCACTTCACAGTTCACTATATTTTTATTACCATAAGACTTTCTTTGTTCCTAATAATGTCATAATCACCAGCACTCGTATCATCACATCGTGGGTACATAAGTTTAAAGAGCACAATTTATCGAGTCTGTAAAACAACAGGCATGGCTTCATATCTGCAACTTGTAAAAAACTTATTACTTTCAAATGCTGATTGTGATTGCTACACATTTTCATCGTACCTAGTTTACATGTAGACTTGTGATACTTACTTATTTATTGCTTTTAATCATAAACTGAATCTGTAACAAACAAAAAACGTATTCATTAATAATGTAATAAATTTAAGACATCAATATTCATTTTAAAATAAAGTTTAAGTTATACTTACAATAACAAAACTTCACCGGTGCGTCGTTTCCAATGTTTAAAACTTTTTGACGTAAGGCGAGGTGCCAACTTTAAAAAAAAGAAGGTTTCCGTTTTCACTACGTGTAATATTTTTATATGTACTTTTAAATAACTATATTATGGTATTCTTTTCAATATATAGTTAAGTAATTTGGATTTGTTGACGAAATTATTTTATATTGCTTCATATAAATAATCAAAAGAAAAATGTTTAAATATATATTTATTGTACTGTGAAATATTATTTTTGGAACACATTCTCTTGTCTATGGAGTGTCGAGCACCAACTTTCATCCAACGAGAGAGTTCAATGCAAATACTAATTATAAAAATAGAACAAACTATCTTTGCGTAATAAGGAGGTCAAAAACAATAATATTTTTTTTTTTACTTTGGTTTTTTTATTGCAATACAGTATGTATTGCATAATTATTAATTATATATCGACAGGTTCCGGGCTAATTGTATTAAGCGACACTCTGAGCGATATAGACTTTTATACATATTTGGAATCAGCGAATTTTTCTGCGTCATTTGAGCTGGGTTTGGTGACGATCGGAGCAGTTTTTTGTCGCTTAATACAACCGCATTTTTGGGCCCATTTTTGACTGCAATGTATGAAGCGACACAAAATATTGACAAATTTAGAAACTGTGTACTTAAGCTCACTACCAAATACCAGACAGTCGCTTAAACTTTTTTTCCTGGAGCAACAATTTACAGGCAACGTACGTTAAAGCATTTAGCCTGACTTTATAAATATATAGAAATGTCGCTTCATACAATTAGCCTCTTTGTTAAATTCTCATCCAGTGTCGTTTAATACATTTAGCCTCTTTGTCAAATTCATACCGAGTGTCGATCCATACATTTAGCTCTGTACATGAAATGTTAGATGTTGTCACTTTAACCATTTAGCTTGCAGTAGATAATGATAATATGTCGGTCGCATGAACTATTTAGGATTTCAACAGTAAACATTTAAAGATTATAGTTAAACCTATTTTTCTTATTCAATATTTGATTTGCAGTGTCGTTTCAGTTATAACAAAAGTAAAGTTCTAGTAGTTTAAACAGTTTATCTTAAACGAAATAAGAATAGTATACACATTAATACAATCAACATTTTATATGGATTGATTATTATGACGTTGGTTAAAACAATGATTTTGGCGCCATTGCGATAAACCGCGTGAGTTTAAATGCCCCCGACACCCCGCGCGGGCGCTTCATGCGTCTCCCACCTCGCCGCGCATCTCCCTGTCGACCGCTTCACGGTCAAATTATCGTTTGAGTTGACGCAAATCTTGAGTATAGGTAAGAAAACTTTTTTAACGGGAGATGTTTTTGATTTTGATTACTAAGAAAGTTGGAAAAAAATATAAAAGAAAAGTAAAGAAATGAAAACGCTCGTAAACATTTAATTTTTTTTGTGATTATTTTTAAAATAAATTATTCTATAGATAAACCTTATTTTGTAATTGAAGAGAGTTTTCAAAAGAATAATCTCAAAAAAGAAGTTCTTAAACGCTAAAGTTTAGGAATTAAGAAGAATGAGAATAATTATTATTTCAGGTAATAAGACTGTAGGCTACGTAATAAAAAGACTGTTTAACTTCTGATTACTATACAATTGTGATGTAAACTGTAGCTGGTACTTTAGTAAGCTAAGAAGTTACTGCTGTTCCTAGGTGATTGTCATTTTGAATAAAAAACTTATTTTTAAACAATTTATAATGTGTGTATTTTATTTCTCATTTCATAATTATTAACAAGATAGGTAGGAACACGGTACCCTATGTATGTACCTTTTAATTTATCAATGTTTTACCCGCAAACTTAATTTTTACAAACAATTTTAAATGATTGCAAACAATTTATTTTTTTAAAAATCAGTCGCATAAACTAATTAGCCATACATTAATAAGTTTAAGATATGGTGATTAAATCAATTAGCTTAGGTTTGAAATATGACCAACTCTTTGATTAAAGCACTTAGCTTAGAGCCATTATTTGCATGCCTGGGCGGTTAACTCATTTAGCTTGGAACAAGAAATAATAAATCTAGGTGGTTTAGTCATTTAGCCTGGAATAAGAAACAATAATCATAGGCCGTTAAATCATTTAGCCTGGAACAAAAAAAAGTAAAATATGGGTCATTTTGTATTAAGCGACATTTATTTTCATCAAAAATAGGATGATTAGAAACAAAATGAATCCAATTATTAGGAATGTATGATATAAAAACAGTAATATCCTTCTTTTTAAGAAATAATGCAATTTGCTAAAGTTATTAATTTTTTTCTAAAAATCGAAACTTTAAACTGCTCTGGTGTAAAGTTTCAAAAATGTCGGTTAATACAAATAGCCCGGAACCCGTCGATATAATGATTATGGAAATATGGACCACAGACTACATACAGGATCCAATCCAATTTACGTAACGTTCAAGATATTAGACTCGAGTTTATAGCGTGTGTTATAAAAGCTAACAATCTTCCTAACAAACCTGGAATCTTAATTTCAACTGAGACGACGAGATGCAACAAATTTCCGGAAAACAAAAAATGGTAATTTAACAATGGTCTATTGTTCCTGCATACCGAAAGGTAGATAATAAATTCAAAATTTTCTTTTGTTTAATTGTACGGGAGCTAAATGAATGGTTAAAAGATTTCTACATAATTTATTGCCCTAGGTGTTAAGCTGTACCGACAAAGAATACTTAAGGCGATTTATGACTTGGAAGTCTAACCATATGGTAGGACTTAAGTTAATTATATCAAAAGAGTAATTGTTTGCTTGTTTTGGCCTTCCCACGACCCTCTGGCAACATCGATGAGATTATTGCACTCGGTCCTAATATTTGCCGACAAAGAACGCCTGCCTTTGTGGGCGCCGCCACCGCCGACGAGAGCGCAATAAAAACCCTTTCATAATATAGTTCAAGAAATATGAATTGACCATCTGCAATCTTCACTAAGATCTTTTTGTCAATATCATACAAAAGTGAGTCGTAAAATTGTCGTCGTTCTTCAAACAGCACAGTGGATTAACGTGTTCGACAACAACGACAAAAGATCGCAAAGTAGTAACAAGTTACCGATTTATATTTCCTGAATTATAGGTACCTATATTTTAAACAATAAGCACACAAGTTGTTATGGATTAAAATTATAGTCAAACGGTTCATTATGAATAAGTACTTATATTTTCTGCTAGTATAAACTTATGAAGATATTTTAAAATGTTTTTTATTGTGTATGTACTAAGTAAATACGTAAATTGTTTTTTAGTTCGTTATTCGTCAATGACTGAGTATAGATCAACTAATAATAAACTCATATAATTGTAAATAATTGCTGAAATGACTTAGGAAGTAAAAACACACCATATGCGTAATTACCGCAGAGGCGTAGCAAAACACATATTCGTGTTTGCCGCACTGGCGTAGCACGCCGACGAAAACACATACGGAGTGTTTGGCCGCACGTTCGTACAGAAACACGCCACGCGTGTGCGAGCCGCACATGTGATACGCTTTTTTAAAACACGAATGTGTGTTTGCCGCAGCCAAAGTGTTAAGTAAGCTCATTTTTAATTATCTAAATTAAACGTTACAGGTAGCACTAGGTATCGCGACCCTACTACACTACGTGCCCACCCCGCTGGCCGCGTCCCACCAGTCGGGCTCGCTCGTTCTCCTGTCGCTGGCGATATGGCTCACGCACGAGATCAAACTACTTAAGTACATACCAAAGTGAACTAATCAGAAATGTTACGCGCACGTATTTATATAAATGTTTAATTTAGTTAAACTGTGTTTTATTTTGTAAGGGTTTCTTTTTAAAATCAGTTATAACTTATTGTGAACAGTTTCTTTGTCAAACAAAACTGCATGTATTAGTTTTTTCTTTCTTATTTAGCTAAGATTAGTTTTATTTATTGAAAACTAAAGCGTACTGCACCATAAATCAAACAATTTTTTAAAGAATATTTTCTTTACAATTATAAAACAACACATATTATTCACTGAGTGTTTTTATTTAAAAACATAAAATGCTTATATTGCTTACGCGGTGGCAAACTGTTTTTATGTACAAAACCGTGTATAGATATGACACTGTAACTATGTAACGCCGAGCGCACGAGCTCAGTTTGCATCGCCCAACTATACACATGCAGTGAATTTATCTACTTTGCAAGGTATAATCTAAACTCAATTCGTCAAAAACCACACCGATAAGGAATGTTCAGAGCTGGAGGAAGCACTGTACTAGCAGCTAGGAAGACTATTGACTTTTAGGCTACAATTACAGCTATAGTCTCAAGTGATACTTCTGGAGTTAATTACATACTGTATTCAGCTTTAATGCCACCTAAATGGAATAAAAAAGCAGGGATAGGCTATATATTAGGTGTTGGTTACAAGAAAGAAAATCTTACAATAGTAGGGATCTATTAAAAAATACGCCATCTAACGTCGAGTAGATGAAACTTGGAACAGCTCGACTACAAAAAGTAATAACAACAGCCAATTTTATTGCCATTGAAAAGACTTGTTTCCGCCAAACTTGTATAAAGTCATGTCGAACTTCTACAGCGGTGCGTCCACAACGCGTTAGTGACGCGTTGAGTGCGCGATTCGTATATTAGAACACGAGTCCGGACGCATCTTTAAGTACTGTACCAGTACCAATAAGTCCATCCAATCTTCCAGACAACATACATTTAACAAACATTTAAGAGAGGTAGGGCACCATACTGGCGAGCAAGCCCGACTGGGGAAGGACCTCCACCTTACAGAAGACCACAGCCAAATGACTACACACAGCGGTGTAGTTGTGTTCCTGTGTGTGAGTACAGGTCTCCAGCGCTCATTTAGGAATGCGTTTTGAAACAAACGTATTCCCATCCCAGGGTTACTTCCATCTTAAAGCCCTGGTGTAAAAAAATGGGTTGGCAACACGCAAGTGATACCTCTGGTAATGCAAGCGTCTATAGGCTACGGATACTGCTTAACATCAGGCGGGCCGTATGCTTGTTTGCCACCCAAATAGTATAAAAAAAAAAGCGATAATACCGCCCATTGTACGTCATTCTATATTTTAAGGGTTTTTATTGTCTTTTGTTCATATATTATTTGGTGTACAATAAAGAATATTCTATTCTATTCTACTGTCCTATCCTTAATGCGGTACGGACCCGCAAACAATAGCTCACCTCCTGTCCTGTCCTTTGTGCCCTACCACCTGCACTCTGAGTGACCTCTGCGCAGCAACTGATAGCGCCGTAGAGGAGGCCAAATTCTGGGCTTGTACAATTTAATTTTTTATCGTACCATCCACACGAAGAAGATCGCATTTCGAAGAATTCAATTTTAATTCAAGAGACATCGGGCATTGTTCTATTTACATTCAAAACTTAAATTATAAAGTTTTCTTTAGGGTTTATCGCTAAATAAATAATCCTTGCTCAAATACTCATGCGTAAGTAAATAAAATAATTTTATTGCTTAAGGTACATTCAGTAGGAGGTACAGTCAACAACAAAAATAAATGTTCGAACGTCGCCGACTATACAAACTTATAGTAAAAAAAAAAACAGTGGTAAGGTAAATAAAGACGATAAAAGATCAATAAGAAGTGAGTATGACATTGTTTAGATTACAATTTTGGATATTACCCGTATATGTTAGTCAACATTTATATGTGATCAATTATTGTTATTATTGGTGTATCTATTTCGTATGGTTATTACAATTCACGAATACACAATACAATTTCTTTCGATTTTTTTATTTTAATCGTTTTCTGAATCGATAACATACCTAATAAGAGGCGAGATCTGACTAAAATCGCGTAAGATACACGCTGTGCTGTAGTACATGTCAGATAAACAAAAATATCATTTTCATATTTTTTATAATTGTTTAGTATATAAGCACATCTACTCAAACGAACAGATATTAAGCAGCTAGTGGTTAAATAAATTGCAGATGTTACGTATTAAAATAATTGAAAAAACTTAAGATATACATGTGTACGTGCTTTTAAACAGTTTTAATTATAAAGTATGCGCACGCGCACTCACTTGACACGTGAATTGTAACAACTATAATACAAAGGCAAATCACGGGTTTCTAGTCAGAATACGAACATACAAAAGCAAAATAAACATCTCTACAAATTAGGTCCAAAAAGGGCTGATGCAGGCCACTTATGCTATAAATCATGAAACCTTGCGTAATTCATGAGTCATTTCATTCAAATTTCTGGCTAAAACTTAGTGGAACTAATAAAAAGCTTGGATTTAATAAATAAGTGTGATAAAATATTACAGTATATTCTAAGCTTTAGGAGAGATGACGTATACTTTTGTATGTCCATAGCCTTACACAACATCTATGTTCACGAAATAGGTCCCATTGTTGAGAAACGAATCGTAGCACCATACATAATTCCTTATTTCAAAACATATTTTTAGACCGTTTACAGACTATTGTTTAATTCTAACTATGGCCGACTATAATTTGTAACCTAAATATAACTGAAAACGCTCAAGTGAGGCAACACTAATGATGATAATGGTAACACAGGAAAAATTGTTCACAGATACAACAATACTATATTTTCAGTGGCGATGGTGCAGATGTCGCATTACTACTTAAATTTGATCTTGTCGGAGTAACAATTAGCAGAAATGTAAAGATATTTTAGATTTGCTTTTATATAACGATATAATCATCACTAATATATTTGAGAGAATAAATAAATACATATGTATGCATTTCACAGTCTCACATTCTAGACGTTTTTTGTCAAGACAGATTCGCAATGCACCGTACACTAGCGATACTGTCTTGTCTCAAAAACCCAAACATATATCTCGATGAGAGCATCGAACCCGAGCGCACCATCGCGACAGTCATATGCCTCAATTTGACAGTTACAAAAGCTATCTATCTATTGGGAGTATCTCGTTATATCTTGATTAATCAAAGTTAGTGTAATGAGTGTAAGTGTACGACAGTATAAGCGCCAATATTTTATGCAGGTATATGGGGCGAGAACAACTTATTTTAAAGATTGTTTTTGATTAGGCGGAGTATGTTGTAGTGAGCTGGTGAATTCAGATCGAACGGTTTAGTACGTAAATGCCTTATTCCGGTAATAACCACGGTGTCATGAGAGGTCTTACTCCTGGAAAATCCAATTCTCAACATGACTATTGGCGAAAATGACTTATTCTTAAAATGACTTTATATTTAGGCCTCTGTCGTGATCTAACGACTGATAACAGTCGGGACCGACTTTTGACGTGCCCTCCGAAGCACGGAGACGCTCAAATGAAATACCACTATGCGGTCACCCATCTATAGGGTTACACGGAAATACGCTTGAATCTGGAAAATGTAGATTTGCTTATTGATTGAATCGCCGCGGCGCCGGCAAGATGGTCAGACATCATTAAGAAGGCGTTTGGAGGTATCATGTAACGTGCGGTCCTCACTTCAGAAGACCGCATAGCTTGGAGACGCGTCGTATGTGGTCGCGATCCTCAGCAGTGAGGGGACGACGACGATGATGATATTGATTGAAAATCCTTTTCGGCAATACTCGTTTATAGAATATGTAATTCATTCCAGAAATAAGATCTTTCAATATACTGAGTATTTTAATTACTTTCCCGAAATAAAGCACGTACTAACCGTTGAAGCTCTAGTTCGCCACACAACATAAAGTGCGATTATAGACTTTATAGTCTAAGAATGAAAGTAGTATTTAGCGTATACGAGTTAAACTTCTATTTAATGGTTTTATGTGATGTAGAACAATGACAACACAGCAATATATTTGTTGCTTACAATCTGTTTTGTGAGAAAAATAATTGTGGTTCTGATATGCATTAGTTTATCTGGGTTGCCATTGCCTAACTAAATAATATCTCGAGCCTCTTCCCAATTTTTACTATTAAATAATTAATCATAAATACTAAAGCTAACCTAACAAGTTAGTGCTAAAACATTATAATCCTCTTATTACAATTTAGACATAACATAAGGATAGCTGTTACAATTTGTAAAGTGTGCTCAAGTGGAAATAAACATATTTTATTTATTATAACATATTTGAATTTGAATTTGAATTTGAATTTCAGTGCTGACGTCACTATGTCTGACACCACACAGTATGATATAATAAATATGACAAAGAACAGAATTGCTATTAACTCGTATCAGGACTATTTATGTTAATATCTAAAAACACATCACCTTAATATCCTAACTTTTTCAAGACGCTGTTCTCGTCGTCGTTCTTGCAATTAAAAAAAATTATAAATATAAAGATTTTTTATTTACCACCGTGCGTCTTTTATTTTCGGTCAGAAATGATGACGTCATCACTAATACAAATAACCTTATCACAATATACACTTAACTAATACAATTTATTACACACAAAGTATGTTGTCGGTCTCGCTCATCAAATTGTAACTGCTAACGATTAAATAACTCTATAATCTATATCCTCATATCCATAATTTCGATAAAAAACTATAATGATTGAAATATTTTGATACACAAATAAATGCTGTTCATTTGACATAAAAATCAAAAAATTTAGTATCGATTATAATACAAATCACGTGATATTCTATCGACAATATAACAAACTATTTATCGATAAAACAACACATGGTTTATCGATATATATAATGCCAGCCATATCGATATGTGACTCTAAAATATTGTCAAAATTTACAAATAAATAAGACTTTGCCGTATACAATAAGCGTGTAATTCAAGTAGATATATATATAAAAAGCTACATTTCTGTCAACATGAATGTTCTACAATGATTTAGTTAAATGAATTATTGTTATAAGTACGCCTTTGTATGTAATTTGTATAAACCTATGTCAATCGGAGTCCAACTGAGTATCATATTATAAGGCCTTCATTATTATTATAAAAGAATTATTTTAATTTTACAACTAAATAATATATTACCCTAAAATATACCGAGATTAATTTCTATAGACAAAATGTTTTATCTTTCTATATTATATCATTTTAATACATTAAGTTTACAAAATGTTTTACATGAAATTAATCGCGGTACACATTAGGCAACGGCACTGGGAACGAAGCCAAACGTCTGGCATCAATAACCAATTTAATATATAATAATACATTTATTTTACGTTTTATTTTTCAAATATTTTATTATTTTGAGCAACTGTTTCACCACTGTCATTATTTACTATTATATTATTATAATGGTATCTCTATGCTGCTGTTTTTTTCTATTATACGAGACAAATTACTGTAGTGGATCTGCAAACCTGATTTATGGCTATATTATCAATATTTTAATAATTAATTAAAATAAACAAATGCTTTCTATAGAAAGCATTTCATGTCAAATGGAGTTGCTTTTGTAAACACGACAAATGTTATGAAACTATTTTATGAATAAGAAACGCCAAACACGTAGGAAAGGATGAACTTATGTTTTAAAAAAATTATAACAAGTTTGTAAACACACAAACAAATAATTGTGCAAAATCAATAAAAGAACAACGCAATTAAAATATGTTCAGTAGGAATATTGAACGATGGTGAAACAGTGAGTAACCATCACATCTCTAGTGCGAGACGATCACTAACAAAATACAATTTAAACCCAAACTTATTATAATAATTTCCATAATAAGAATACATTCGACAAATCACTAACAACATTATAATTTTGCGCATATAACTCCGGTGCAAAATCTAACACTAACACATTAGTGTATGCTACAAATGCACACGCTAGAATAAACTGAGCCTCTAGACAAGTGGCATAAGCAATAGTCGAATCGAAAAGTCAAAAAATAAAATGTATGGGATTTGACGTAAGTTTACGACATTAAATCGTAGACTCACGTCAAATTCTATACATTTTGTTTTTTGACTTTTCGATTCGACTATCGCTTATGCCACTTGTCTAGAGGCTCTGGTGTTTTTGTAGCCTTATTCTTGTAGACTATAGTCGTGAGGCTTGACCAAGAGGCGACAACGCGAGGCTAAATTTGTCAACGGTATCTTTACTAGCCCAGTCGCGCAATATTCAAACTTACAGACTTCTATATCACTTATGCGCTAAATAACACGTTATAGCAAATATGAAGCGATAAATGAATTGACCAATAGCTGCACAGGATTTTTACCGCGCAGACGTCGATGATAATCAACTGCCAATGGCAAGCCTTATTGGTCTAGGTTGGTAATCACACTTTTCCAGGCTAAAGGAATACTTGTACGCGACCCATCAACTCATTTTGTAGATATATTAGGGGTCTACCACAGCAAATATAGTATAAATATCTAGAAGAGACCACCGCATATCTTTAATACAATATATTATGTACATTTTTCTTTAGAGCTCAATGCTGCCAACCAAATATCAACAAGATACTGGCTGTCAGGCGTGACAACATGATAAAATATTATTTTGATATAGTAACACAGTAGCCTCGCAATGGTCTTTTAATTCCTCACGACCTATCTCAATACAATATACAGATGAATTCAAAATTAACATCTAGCGTTCGATTAATATATTCCAAATAAACAATAATATATTATATTATAGTAATTCAGTAAGTATATCAAGAAAGTTTTCATAACATCACAATAGATGGCAGTCGCTTTGTGTAATGGCAGATTTAATACTTGTGATCAAACGTTACCGTTAGTTACAGTAACATGTTAGCAAAGCAGGTAACATTCAGTTGTACAAGGGAAGAGGGGAGTTTATACTTTGAACTAATATTTTATAAAATTATTTCATTTCTTATTAATGGCACTTGAACAGCCAAAATTCATTTATGCAAATATGTAATTAAAAATGTATACAAATCAATAATTTGAAGAATACAGACGCGTGTACAAATACACTGGTGGACACCAACTGCATCAAAGTCATTCAATAGGCTTTCAAGTAAAAATAATATAATTAGCCAATATGCAAATATAACCAGCAGTCTTCTTATTGTTTGGTTAGTGGCCAATCTGGTGACAGAGTTATTTGAATCGCCCATATTTAGGCTTCTTTCGTAATCTAACGACTGTTAACAATCAGGACCGACTTTTAACGTGCCCTCCGAAACACGTAGACGCTCAGATGAAATACCACTATGCGGTCACCCATTTATGGGGTTACCGCGCCCTTGGTAGCGTAACCCGCCGGCTGATTCTCTAAGAAACAGCGATGGCAAACTGACAGTTGAGATTGCTCGGTGACGGCACAATCAATTGACTAATCGTCAAAAAGGCTCCGTTTTTGCTCTTACGGAATACCGATTTTCAATTTGACAGCCAGATTTTGCTCGGTTTTTTCAGTGGCTCGATTTTTGCTCTTACGCAATAATCCTGCCGATCGTTTACCGAACAGCAAGTGCAGTGAAAAGCTATCTCTGACCACTGGGACATTAGCGTGAGTCTACACAGGTGTGTAAGGAATGACACAGATATGATTACTTGATAGCAAAGGCTGATAGTTTGAAAATCCTTCACTTTGACACAAATGATGTCCCTCAGTATAAACAACACATATATGCTATGTGGCCATCTAAAGCAACTATTGTTCATTTTCCAAGTTTATTATTGTCTGTCATGAGAACTAAAAGTATCGCTAAAAGCAGATTCATTCGAATTAGTAACAACTAGCACTCCATGCACCGGGAAATCAACCTTGTGTATTATTATAAGCCATATTGTCGATAAGGGTGCGTAATATATACTGAAAATATGTTTAGTTAGTTGAGAAAATCAATTTTTCAAGACAATACAATGCGCTATTAAAGGCTAGCTAAGAAAATGTTTTTAGTCCCAAACCTTTTATCTATCTAGATAGGTATATAAATGCAAATGAAACCCTCCCAAATGTAACGTGCATAACTTTCGATTGACTGCACCAAATTAGATAATTATAGATTTTTATAGAAAAAACAATAAAAAAATCAAGAAAAATTAAAATGGTGGTACCTACAAGGTTTGCCGGGTCAGCTAGTTTACAATAAATTTGACTTTAGCGATACTCTTAGTGTACGGGTGTTTCTAAATGTACAAACTATGATAGCACTAGGCTTATTTGTACAAAAGCTTATTGTCTTTAACCGAAGGGACTAACAACAACCAGGATATGATTACGTCACAAGGTTGATTTTGATTAAGCTCAATATTATCAATAAATTTCATTCCGCCAATCGCTCAATAAATGATTTAAATAGGGAGATTGAAGTGGCATAAGCGTTTTTTAATTAGTTACACAACAAAATATAGTTCACACACAAATTTGTACCCCATATATTATATCACCAAAACTACGGACTTGAGAGAACATTCTAAATACATATATACACTGTTATATTTACCATGTTATATATTATATATGTTATAATAGTTATATATCTTGTTGTGTATCGTATATATAACTATTGTATAGCCCTTATACTATGCTCCTGTTCTTACTGCAATATACACTACAATTGGGGCAATTTGATATAAATATAAACAATTTTTATACGAATCTAGTACAAATTATAATGTATTCGTGTTAAGGGTCAGCCATAAAACATGTGTTGTGCCATTTATATAATATATGGGTGTACTGGTGGAGCTACCGAACAATGTTATATGGTACAAATTCTATCAAGAATTTACATAATGTTTAATTATTACTTTTTTGGAAAAATTTAAAGACAATCTCCAGCAGTGGACGTTTTTCAGCTGAGATGATAATGACAATCTACATTTTACCACAACTTTACGTCCTCTACACATATAACATAGTTATTTAGTAACTAAATGTCGTATAAATCTCAGTAATAAATAAATAAACAACATTCAAAATGTAAAGAGTTTGTTCGAACGGAAAATGTGTAACACTTTACACATGGTTTATGGCCGATCCTTGTTTATGAGTAAATGAAATATACAATGCGTCACCCCATAGAAAGCGTTCACAATATTTAAATCAAGGTGTACACACTCTAAACAATGAAAATCGAGTGTTTGCTCGCACACAAAAGTAATTAGGTACAAGATTTTGACGTTCCTTACGTATACAATGATATGGACAAATATATTTTTTGAATGGTAACAATGAAGGTAGAAATAATTGGAGTCATTCTGATAAAAGTGATGATAAAATGAAAGTAACGTCGAGATCAGTGGAAGTGAAAAGCGTAAGAGAGTACGGCGTGAAGCATCGACAGTCTTTGCACAATACATTCGGTAATGTCGCCCGACATAGCTTGACTCAAATATGGACACGAGATAAGGTCTTCTAAAGACTTGGTCTTGACTTTAAGGTGCCTGGAGAGCTGTGTCGTCGACCTTATTATCCTCTAAGAATTCAGATTACTGTGAAAGTTTTATGGTAAAAATAGTATCAATCATTAAGATGTTTCCATTGGACGAGTCTAGTATCGTTACCATACAAAAAACATATATTCATACAATAATTGTACACGTGAGGAATAAATGACCTTTAAATATCCTACGTATCCAATAAACTTTATTTTAGAATAGTTTCATTATATGGATTATGTTGCTTTGAGTTACCATCGTATTGCGTCTTTGTGATATTTTGCTTTATATTTAGCACTGGTTGTATTTTAGTCAATATAAAAATCATTGCGTAAAATATCTCAAATATCCTCTAAAACGTAATAGTAAATAGAGCTTTTTTTTGTATAAATGTGATCATATAAACGAAAGGCTTTAGTTCAATAAAATAATACAAGCTACTATAATGTACTATAATAAATTTTATAAATTTCCATAGATCTAGAAACAACTAAGCATAGAGTGAGCCACAATCGCTAGTTCTTTTACAGATGGCGCCACTGTCTTACAATAACGTGTAAGGAACATCCTTACACCAACATTCGCACGCACGCTCGTTCAACACGTGTCAAAAGCCATTATTATATTATCAAATGAATGGCTCATCACGTCAGCTTTTTAACGCTGGATTTTGAACGCTAAACAGCGAAAGTAAAGTCGAATACGTATTAACGAGGCTCTTTCTTTATTGCTCGTGCGAATGGGACTATCTAACAAGAGTATAAATAAATAATGGGTAATACAATGACGTTTATATACCTACTAGACAAGTAATTCGCCAGTCAGTCCTTATGTGCACGGACGACAATTCAATTTATAATATATACTGTATTAAATATGAGGTATATAATATTATTGCCTAAGTTTTGTAACAAATTACTTGTCTTTTAATATATTTATACCTTGTACACTCACGATAACGGCCTTCGAATACCATAAGGCGAAAATCGTTTGCATCAGATGTGCTAGTAGCTACGCATTAGGACTGAAAACGCACGCGATTTGCGCCCTAAGATAGTCGATTTGCAACTTTATGTACCTACTAACTTGTCTCAAACTAAATTACAAAAGATATGTCTGTTGCGACCATATTTGACCATATTTTGATTACAAAATGTCCCTAACGAGACGGATGCCTCTTATGCCAAATGTTTGATCAAACTAATGGGCCATTATTATAATATAAACATTGGCCAAATTTGGCGCAACAAATATACCTTGAAAAATACAAATATAATTATACGGGTATAAAAATAACAGATTATTATGTCACATTTTTAATAGATCTGTTCGGCAATTTCGATCTTGTACTACAATAATAAATTGCTAACTGCCATTAAGTATTTAACTACCCGTATATAAGGTAAATAGGACAAGTTAGACTGCATCAAAATTAAACATAAATTTAAATAGTTTTATCCGAGACATAACGGGTCTCGGCGCAGGTCAAAACCAGCTCCAAATGCAAATATTAACGACTATTTAGAGTTTCCGATGTACAAGGTATATATTGTGGAGAGGTGATAATATAAATGCATGATACCACAAAGACGCATGTAGTTGTTATGCGATGCGACTAGCTCGGCGGCTGAGGGTCGGTGCTCACTATCACCTGCACCACGTAGCTCGGCGTGATCTTCGCCTCCTCGATGAGCAGCCGGTCGCCGAGGAGTTTGCCGCCGTAGAACCATCGCTGTCGCCACGGCTCGATGTTTTCTTGAGCCTAGAACATGTTTAATAATTAAATTATTATTGGATTGTGAACCAATTATGATCACCTACATGTAGAGTGGGGTGGCCAATCTGGTGATAAAATTATTCTGGTCGCCCATAATAGGTCTTTTGTTTATAATAATTGGGTATATTAGGTATCCCTGGGATAGGAATACGTTTCTTTCCAAACGCATCCCTAAATGAGCGCTGGAGACCTGTAACCACAAATAGGAACACAACTACACCGCTGTGTGTATTTATTTGGCTGTGGTCTTCTGTAAGGTGAAGGTCCTTCCTCAGTCGGGCTTGCTCGTTAGTATGGTGCCCTACCTCTCTCAATAGTCTTTGCCGTAATCTAACGACTGCTAACAGTCGGGACCGATACTTAACGTGCACACAATTGACTTTAGCTCTACTTCATCTATGTAATTATAATAATTATGTATTAGCATAGTCCATGATGCTGACACCACAAATACACCTCAATGATTTTATATAAAGAAAATAAGTAGTATACTTTCTTCATATAAACTCATTGTTAGTTATACTATGTGAAAAGAAAATGGTAAAACACAATCCTACTAATATTATAAATGTGAAAGTTTGTGACTATGTTTGTCACTCTTTCACGTAAAAACTACTGAAATTTTGCACAGAGATAGATTATAGCCTGGAAGCCTTTTTATCGCGATAACTGGCATCTACGAGGGCGGACTCGCGGGCAACAGCTAGTACCTACAAAATATGTTATTAACATTTATTTTCACAATATTGATGACCATCGTATTGAAATAGACAAAACGATAATTACGAATAAGACACTTTAGTTCATTTTAATGCACTTTTGTATAATAACGCTAATAACTAGTCGCCAGAGTGGTGGGGTCAACGGTCAAGGTCGCGCGTCACCTGCGGTGTGCGGCGCGCCGGTAAGTACTGTGCCAACCCACTTTTGGACACCAGGGCTTTACAATGGAAGTAACCCTGCGATAGGAATACGTTTCTTTCAAAACGCATCCCTAAATGAGCGCTGGAAGAAACACCCCTAAAAGAACCTGTACTCACTTAACTCCAAATATCACAGAATAGACGGTGTTAAAACTACAATTACATCCAGATTTCCCTCCATAAATACAAGGCTACTTAAACCGTAACTATACATAGTAGGTCATCGTAATGGCAGCGTCCAAAAGCCATTTAAACTGTCGACGACGACCTTTGCGTTCAAGCCGAAAGTCACAACACACGCAGGGTTGTCACCACATTATTACATTAAATATTTTGTGATTAATTTACTTCGTTATTTGATATCTAAATATATAATTTACTTACTAACTGTACACTTATTTATAATATAAGGACATGCCTCTCTAAATGAAGTCCATATCCTACTAATATTATAAACGTGAAAGTTTGTAAGTATGGATGGATGTTTGTTACTCTTTCACGTAAAAACTACTGAACGGATCTGGATGAAATTTGGCATTGAGATAGATTATGGTCTGGAATAACACATAGGCTACATAGGCACATCATTTTTACAGCGATAACCGACATCTACGCGGGCGGAGCCGCAGGCAATAGCTAGTTTATAATATAAGGACATGCCGTTCTAAATGAAGTCAATAGTGAAAAAATATTTAAGCCGAAAAATGTAAATAAAGATCCTACAGAATTTAAAATAAAGTAAAAGAAAAAGAGTAAAAAATATGTTTAAGTAAATCAGCGTCTCTACAATAATTATTGACGTGTTATCATCATATATTTATTTATTTAAAATCTATTTAGACGTTTAGTTGTGTAAAGACAGACAGACAAAATTAGGCACTTTTGCATTTATATAGGACTAGCGACCTGCCCTGGCTTCGCTTCGGTTTTTTTCTAGATATTTCTATTATAATATTTATGTGTATTACATATAAACCTTCCTCTCGAATCACTTTATCTATTAAAAAAAACCGCATCAAAATCCGTTGCAAAGTATTAAAGATCTAAGCACACATAGGGACAGACAGCGACAACTTTGCGTAGTGATTTTTATATAGCGAAAGTTGAACTGCATTGGTACAAAAAGTATAATGTGCAAAGACTAGTTTGACCAACCCTATATAAACAACATAGGCCAGAAGGCGCGGCAGTTGCAAAATTTCGCATCGCGTCGTTTACGTCACAGTGACACACACACACGAGCGTGTGTTTCCAACTTGGTGCACAATACATATTTTATTGCTTATTTACTAACCATCGTGTGGTTTGGGAACACATTAGCTACCTACTTATATCGGATACTTATTCAATCAATTGTATGAAGCGTTATGGAAGACGTGATTTTGATCACGTTGTCATTTTCTTTTTGAGTTTACTTGAGAATTGTACATTTTATTTTTGAACTTTGATTTTTTCTTTGATTAATAAAAGCCTTTTAGTTCTACCTAACAAGACATTTATTTTATACCTAATACAACCTTATAGACTAGATTCTACCCTAGAAGAATTATATATGTATTGATCCATATAGTCCAAATATTTATCAGCATTAAAAAAATGTTTAAGCTCATGTAAATGTCAAGTAGTCAAAAAGCAGTGGTGGCCGAATGGGAAAGTAACCGACTTACACGCAAGAGGTGCGAGTTCGATCCCGGGTGGCAGTACCAATTTAAATTTCACTTTGTGGAGTTATATTTACTAATCAAATGATTCGCCAACTGCTAACGGTGAAGAAAAACATCGTGAGGAAACCCACATGTCTTAAAAGTAATTCTAAAGACGTGTCAGGTTGGTGAATCTCTCTCTTTCTCTTGATAGAGGAGAGGAGACCAGTGCCCAGCACTGGGACATATATGGGTTACTATTATAAGCTCATGAATTTTAAAATGTCTTGATCAGAAGTAGGTATCCTGGAACTACACCACTTTAGTTATTTCGCTGTGGTCTTCTGGAAGGGGGAGGTTCTACCTCAGCCGGGCTAGCTTGCTTGTACCTCTCTCAAATTACAAAAATACAATTCCATACCGAGTATATAAAAAACCATAGTCTCTACCTACCCCTCTTGAAAACCGAGCGTGAGTATATATGTATAATGCAACAACCGAATCTAATAAATAACCATGTCAGTATATACGAGTCCACCAAGACGCGCAGGTATTTTCCATCTACATCTTATATTGAATGTTGATACATCTGATAGCCTTGTTTACAGCCTTAATTATGTTAATTAAAACCTACGTGTGCTAATTCTAATCATATAATTATACACACATTAAATATGTGTGTAAATAATAGTAGAATCTATCGTAATATATTCTATAAATATAAGTATGACTATTATACAGCACATAAATTAATTTGATGACCCATGTCTAAAGACAGTATTATATAATAACAACGTATTAATGTCCCAATGTTGGGCAAGGGTCTCCACTCCTCTATCAGGGGAGGTCTTCTACCTCCCTTGATAGAGGAGTGGAGACCCTTAGAAATTTTCTCACTATGTTTTCCTTCATCGTCAACAGATGGTAAATCCTACTAATAAACGCGAAAGTTTGTAAGTATGGATGGATATATGGATAGATGGATGGTTGGATATTTGTTACTCTTTCACGTAAAAACTACTGAACGGATCTGGATGAAATTTGTCACAGAGATAGATTATGGTCTGGAATAACACATAGGCTACTTTTTACAGCGATAACCTACATTTACGCGACCGGAGCCGCGGGCAACAGCTAGTATTAAATATAATTGTTTCTCCTGTCGATCAACACACAACCAAAACTAGTCTAGAAAGCTGACTTTTGGAGCATAGATTTATTTTATATCGTAGGTATCCGTTAAAATAGAATTTTTGGAAATTCAATTACTATACGGGTAAAAAAAAAGTTTAAACAGAGCGAAGTCGGGGTGGTTGTGTGGTGACAGATAAGAATACAAATGTAACCACCAAGTTCCATTCCGAAGGTGTCATAAGAGTCGACTAAGGGAGTTAGTCAGGCCAACAATATCCACAGCAAGAGAGGGAAAACTCAAAACCTATAGTCAGCGAATTGGTCGTAGGAAAAAAGTATGCTGGGGCATTTGTTTTTATGACGTTCATAAGTATCATGTATTTGATCTAAATGAATAAATGACTTTGACTTTGAAACAAATCCCTATAGCAACCCGTCTGGCCAGCGTGGTAGAGTAAGCTAATATCCCTCCAAATGATTGGAGGAGACCTGTGCCCAGCAATGGGACGTTTATAGGTTGAGATGAAGATGCAGTCGGGGCGGTAAGCTAATAAAAATACATAAAATAACTGTATTTTCCAGAACGGGTAAGCAGAGGTGTTTGACACTCGCATTAACAGCTATGTTAGATTAATTAACATGTTGCCAACCGGACTAATAAAAATACGACATATTTGAAAGAATGCTTACAGTATCTGGAATTCTTTAATATCTGAGATCGAGTTGTTTTTTAATCTATACTAATATTATAAAGCTGAAGAGTTTGTTTGTTTGGTTGAACGTAGTCCATTTATCCAGGAATACTATCATAGCGTGATGTTATATAGGCGATATAACATTACGCTATGATCAATAGCAGCTCAGGTGGGGATTTATGGACGATTCCAACCTGGAGTGTAAATGTGGTGCTGAGCCACAAACCATGGGGCACTTGATATCATGTCCCGCGTGCCCTGATACCTGCACCTTAGGGGAGCTTACGGACCCCACTGATAATGCAAAACTCGTAGCTAGGTTCTGAGCTGACACAATTTAGATTGCCATCGACACGCTAAGAAGGAGAAGAATAGGAGCGGAGCAGTAGTGAGATATGTTGCAAAATATTCCAAATTACTACGCGGACGTAGTCGCGTGCGACCCCTAGTAATACTATATTTACCTATGTATATCTTGGCATCACATAAATAACGAAAAAAAACTAGTTGTTTGCATACATACACAGATAATTAAATTAAATCTTGTTAGCTCATCGTCTGCATCTAACCAACGAAGGCCAAACAACCGAGAAAATTAAATGCTAAGACATATTTTAACTTATTTGTTAGACAAACGTGTGAATATATAATAAGATGCTATTATTACGAAATAACAATATAATATTAACACAATTTTACTTTATTCCCATCGCCATTATTATGAGAAGTAGCTTTATTCTGGGCTTGTACAGTTTAAATACTCGACGTACCTACCATCGAAACGAAGAACAGAGGTAGGGCAATATAGAAGCGAGCAAGCCCGACTGGGGAAGAACCTCCTTACAATACCACAGCCAAATAACTACACACAGTAGTGTAGTTGTGTTCCTTTGAGTGAGTATTTATTTTCAAGGCTCATTTAGGGATGCACTTTCCTTAATTAAACGTTTTCCTATTCCAGGGTTCCACATAACACTGGGGGATATTTCCTTGAAAAAGCATTTTCTTTTTTTTAAAAGACAACTTCCGCACTAGAGAACAAGCCCTGTGTCGCAGGCGACTTTACAACACACAATTAACGGACACAAATTACACCAGACTCAAAACAACTCTTTGTGGGTCACACAAAGTTTTGTCCTGTGTGGAAATTGAACCCACAAACTCGTGCACAGCAGGCGCATACTGCGGCCACTGGACCACCAAGGCGGTCACATTATAAACACATCTCCAAATTACCCTTGCTTTTAACTTAAGCTCATTGTTTTGATATATAAGGCCAGCAAAAACGAAACAATGAAAATAGGCACCATAGAAATACAGATCAATACAGACTTATTTTAATTTTAGGTAATTATTCATATTCATTAAATTCACGGATATCAAACAAACAGAAACACGGGAAATACCAAAATCATTGTATTTTACAATAAAATGTACCTATGTACTCCCGCAACATAATCTAGGTAGGTTTTTATTTTATCCTTAATGATAACATATATGTATTTGAATTAGGTACATATTATTCTAAATACCGGTGGTGGTGGTCATTTATAGAAAAATGTTATTTAAAATAACATTATAATATATATAATGAATATAAATAATATAAATAGGCCTTAAGTTACAACCTAACTCGTGAACGGGTGCTACTTAGGGTGGCTGGTCAATCTTGGCATGATTTATTTTTAAATAATAAAGATATAGTTGTGTAATGTGATCTCGAAACGTTTCTATCTTATACATAAAAAAGGAAAGGATCCCAGGATCCCTCATTGCCATACAGTGGAAAGCTAAATTCATAAAAAAAATCTCTTCATTGTTTCCTTATTAAAAATATTTTTACCTAAATATAATTTTGTATGGTATATTGGTTCCCGTCCCTTTTTGTTAACACTAATATTGTAACTCATACCAAATTGTAAATGTTATACTCTGGCGATTAAAAAGAGTGGCCCGAGTTTATTGCCAATTGTTCTCGAGGCCCAACCCTAGTCAGCGAATTGGCCGTAGGAAAAAAGTATGCTGGCATTTGTTTTTATGACGTCCATTAGTATCATGTATTTGATCTAAATTAATAAATGACTTTGACTTGGACTTAATTTTTTTTTTTTTTTTTTTTTTTATACTACCAAGGTGACAAACAAGCATACGGCCCGCCTGATGGTAAGCAGTTACCGTAGCCTATGGACGTTTGCAACACCAGGGGTGTCACTCACGCGTCGCCGACCCTTTAAAAACCTTATAACTCCTTTCTTGAAGAACCCCATGCTATAGTCTTTTGGGAAAACCTCGGCAGGGAGCTCAATATATAATTTAACATATATACTCACATGTAATTTATTCTTGCATTGTGCAATAGTGTGCCTAGTGTACACAGCTAAGTCTACATCCTTGCATGTGTTGGACAGTCGGAGACGCAGCGACACCTCCGCGCCTCCCTCCACTGGCTCTGACCATTCCGCCGGCGAGTCCCGCCCGCTGGCTTCCTTCACCATGTTTATGGGTGGTGATAAACAGTATATTGGGACCTGGTTAACAAAACAAACAATAAATATTAAGGGACATGTCATGCTACTTTATTTCAACTTGGTAATAACAAAACCTTTGTTCCATTTTCAAATATTATGTGTGAAGATTAAATTTATTTCTATAACTAGATTTAAACTAAATTAAATTAAATTCTAATAATAAAAATAGAGTGGAGACCGCGACTCGGTAAGCGTAAGGTAGAGCGGCCTCCAGCTAGGTGGACCGACGACCTAAAAAAGGTCGCTGGGACGCACTGGATGCGGAAGGCGGAAGACCGTGTGCTATGGCGCGTGTTAGGAGAGGCCTATGTCCAGCAGTGGACTGCGATTGGCTGATTAATTGATTGAATAATAATTATATTTTATTTTATTATAAATATACCACTCTATAGAAGCCATGTGCAAACATACTTTTATAACTAATAATATAAATGCGAAAGTATGGATGGATGGATCTTTGTTACTCAGTCACACACTGAAATTTGACATACTAAATAGCTAATAATCTGGAATTACACATAGGCAATTTTTTATCCCTGAGAAATGTATGATTCCAGTGGTTTTTTTTTTATTTCGCGAGCGAAGCCACGGGCAATAGCTAGTAAGCTATATTTTAATTAAATTAAGTAATCATCACTTACTATGAGCACCCTAATGGGGAGGTTTGTTTGAGCTTTTTCCTCATTGTGACATCAATATTAAAAATAAAGTACTTATTTATAATAGCTTTAAATGTCAAGGAAATCATATAAAGCGAAATACAAGCATGAGACTTGCATGCATAATGTAAAACTACTTGAAATGTGCTTTAACACAACAAAAAAATAAATATGACACAGTAATTATTAAGAGAGGTAGGGCATCATACCAGCGAGCAAGCCCGACTGGGGAAGGACCTCCACCATACAGAAGACCACAGCCAAATAACACAGTGGTGTAGTTGTGTTCCTGTGTGTGAGAACAGGTCTCCAGCGCTCATTTTGGGATGCATTTTGTAAGAAACATATTGCTATCCCAGGGATAGTCCCATCATAAAGAACTGGTGTAAAAAAATGGGTTGGCAACAAGCAAGTAATACTTCTAGTATTGCAAGCGTCCATAGACTATGGTAACTGCTTAACATCAGGCGGGCCGTATGCCTATGTATAGTTATCTTAAAAAAATATATTTGTTCAGCTATTTAGATGTAAAGAGGTAACAAACATACATACAAACAGAGTCACATTTGAATTTATAATATAAGTAAGTATAGTAAGTGTGCATATCAAACATAATAATGAAATAACAAAAAGAAATGTTGTAAATATGATAGGCAAAATTCTCATAGTTGTTATGAAAACATCATTGTGATGTAAAATACCATATTAATGGAAATTACACTTCTGATATGAAACACTGTCAATTGTTTATGAAGTTATGCTCAATACTTTATGTTTACAAAACTGAATTAAACTTGTAAGCATTTATATACTATGTAAAACATACTTGGCCGTCTGGCCAGCGTGATATGATAGCGTAACCTGGAGTGTAAATGTGGTGCTGAGCCACAAACCATGGGGCACTTGATATGATGCCCCGCGTGCGCTGATACCTGGACCTTAGAGGAGCTTATGGACGCTACTGAAAATGCAAAACTCGTAGCTAGGTTCTGGGCTGACACAATTTAGATTGCCATCGACACGCTAAGAAGAAGAAGCGTGATATAGTAGGCTAATATCCCTCCAAATGTTTGGAGGAGACCCGTGCCCAGTAGTGGGACGTTTATGGGTTGAGATAATGATGATGATGATGATGAAAACATACTTTACTGTCTCAGAAAGCATGTCACGTATTTCTTGGTTGTGTAGGATTAACATCCCATGTTTCTCTAGGAATTTAAATGTAATATTCTCAGGCAATAGAATAAAATGGAAATAGGCTGGCCATATCTACCGCATGTCAGATGATCAATGGCACAAACTCACTACCCAGTGGGTGCCTCTAAATGCCAAGCAACATTGTGGTAGACCCAGAAAGAGATGGCAGGATGAATTGGACTTATTTGACGAGTACTGGTCTTCATCAACTTTAGAAAGAGAGAAGTGGAAGGAGTGTGGGAAGACCTTGGCTCTGCAGTGGGACAATACAGGCTTATAATAATATCAATAAACAAAATCCCTTCTTTATTCTAAAAAAACCTGTAGCTATAAATGAATTGACTTAATAAGCAATCCATCATCTCTAAAATGGCCCTATGATCTAACCACTTTCGTGACTTGTTTATTCTTCAGTCATGAGATGTCCAATACTTTGATAGTCCAACCTAGACAGGAAGACAATCCTATCTTGCCAGAGAGACTTTGCCTCTGGTAAACCATGTTTTTCCTGGGCAAGGATGTAAATACATAAAATGTCTTGCAATATGGTGTGAATTGTCTGCCTTGTTTGGTAAAATGACTGGATGGTAACTGATTTTCTTCATAAGTTACAATTTCTTAATGATTGAATTGCTTGACCTATTATAGTTCAAACTCTAGTACCCAATTATGATATAACTCAGTACATTCACTAATTAATGAGTCATTGAATTTAGGAATAACTTTAGCATTAAGATACCTAATAATTTGTAGAGTGTTAGAATGAATATTTATATTTGTCAAAGTGATACTAGTTAGTTATCAGAAATATCATAATAAATGCTCAACAGAAGCCCAAGATAATTTTAAAACAACTTGTCATTGCTTTTTATACCAATATGAAATACCATTTATAAAAATCAATATGATGGCCTTACTAAAACAATTTCTATTCAGGTCATCAAAAGCTTATGATAATACCAGAGCCCATTGTGTTAAGGACACCTGTCTCTAAACATTATAATTAAGCTTCCATAGAAGGCGCAGCTGGTGTGTATGCTGAATTATGATCTAACATAGTAAGAAAAATGGTACCTGATATCTAGTACCCCATTCATCATAGCACTCTGTAAGGTAGCCATTTGGGACTGATACACTGGCTCCATCGAGAATTGCCTGTGCCAACTGAAAGTCCATCGCCTCGGCGGCGACCGCGGCCGCCCGTAGAGCGTCCCAGATCTCCTTCCGTCCTTCGAACGCCGGCGCTGTGTCCCAAAACTCATCCCTTTTACTCCGCAATTGTCCTTCCGTTAATGGCACATCCGATTTCCATCTAATAGTTTCATGACACAGCGACTGATTCTTCCTCAGCCCCCCTACAACAAAGAATTATGAGAACACGCACTCTACGTCTCCACGGCGACAGATGACCGCTTACCCTACCTGAATTAGGCCGAGACACCGTGGCCGAAGACTCTTCTATGGGCCCACTACCACTCCTAGTTATTCCTATGCAACCTCCCATTATGATCACATTCTACAATTGCTCATTTAACAAATATTTACAAAAAAATTATTAACAAATAACATTTTTTTATCTTCTGTACGCTGCTGTCAAAAAAGATTAGCTGTATATGTTTTGATTATGCTGTAAAAGGTCGTATGTAAATTATATACGTTTTGAGTAAAATCTGAGTAAATGTGTAATTATTATTTATATGGTAATTAACTTATTTAACACACCTATTATTTATGAAATTGGTAGATGACTATAATATTTATTAGTTATGTATAAAATGAATCTTCTAGAGATCTTACTTCATCTTACTTTTCAACAAAACGCAGGGTATATTGTAGTCTGCAAGAGTCTAAATATGTGTATTTTTGATATATGGCAATCTTTGTTGTTAGCTGCGTTTAGTTTTTATATTATTCAAATTTAATAGTTTATTAATATTGTACCAGAAAATAATAAAAAGTAAAGTGATAATTAAATATTGCAGTAACGCTTGGTCAAATAAAACCAATCATATTGTAAGTCGGAAATATGTTTTATTTGTTTCAAAAACACTGCTTTCTTGCAATAACAATACGGATGCATCAGCAAAAGAAAATGTCAATTTAATTATTGTTTTATTAGATATGTACCTATATGTCAGATTGTCAACATTATCCTACAGGTTTACAAAATAATCAAAACAAAAAAATCAACGCACTTAACAAATAGTAGATAGACCATAGAATTGATGCAAAATGAATAAGGCATTTAAAGTAAAAGTGGACCATAATAAACTTGATATTAAAAACTTCAAAGTTACAACTGTGAGTACTAATAGCGGTTTTTATTGTAAGTATTTAGTAGCGAAGTCCACGTTAGATTTAGAACTTATGAAATGGTTAATTGATACATATTTGATAATATTTTAATATTGTCCGCAGGCCCCGCCCACCGCTTACTATGTATCAAAATTTATAGATGAAAACGAAGAACAATCAATTCTAACAGACATCTATAATGTGCCTAAACCAAAGTGGACTCAACTGTCTAACAGAAGACTGCAGAACTGGGGCGGCATACCACACAGTAATGGCATGATAGCCGAGACAATACCACCATGGCTTGATAACTATCTAGAAAAAATTGATTTCCTTTATTTAATGAGAGGAAACAGGCCAAATCATATTTTGGTAAATGAATACATGCCGGGTCAAGGTATAATGCCACATTTGGATGGAACATTATTCTATCCAACTATCACAACAGTATCAGTGGGATCACATAATGTTTTAAAGTTTTACGAGCCTGGTACAGATGATTCAAATCTGACACCTTTGTTTTCATTTTTATTGGAACCAAGGAGTTTGTTAATATTACAAAATGATCTCTACAGTAAATATTTGCATGGTATAGATGAAGTAACAGAAGATACATTGGATGAATCAGTGATAAACTTGGACATGTGTTCAGATGAATATCAGATTGGTACTACTATTAAAAGAGACACAAGGTTGTCACTGACTATTAGGCATGTACCTAAAACTACTGCTTTTAAAATTAATATTGGGCAAAAGTCATAATAATTTGATAAGTATTTTGTTTAAATTATTTTCTAATTATTTTAATGCGGCTCATAATATAATATTTTTATTTCTGTTTATAGTTTTTTTATTTTAGTCTACTGATTTTTTTAGTTTTTGATACCTTCATTCATTAATATAATTAATATGTGTGTTTATATTATAAAAACGTGATACCAAAACAATGTAAGACCCCTTTTGTTTTTTTATATGGAATACAGCATCAAGCTTGTCGACGCAAGTACTATCACTTTCTCTGTCATCACCAACTATTGTAAAAGAGATAGATATATGTTTACTTTGAAATGTTAGCGAGAAAATCAGATTTTATTATGTTGCCATTTATTGTATGGTATGCTACTCAATTTTCCGTGTGGTGACGGATTAAGAATACAAATGTCACCACCCCATCCCATCCCGCGGGTGTCATAAGAGTCGACTACGGGAGTAAGTCAGGCAGAGAATATCCACTGCAAGAGAGGGAAAACTCGAAACAAAACCCTATACCAACCCGTCTGGCTAGCGTGGTATAGTAGGCTAATATCCCTCCAAATTTATGGAGGAGACCCGTGCCCAGCAGTGGGACGTTTATGGGTTGAGATGAAATGAATGATGAATGCTACTCTATATGTTTACCTCACTGCCTTCATTGTACTTCCAGCTCAACACAGCTGTTCGGTATCAATGATTTTAAAAATATTGGGACACTTCTTGTTTTGATTGTTTAAGAAATATGTACTGAAATATTTATCTTTTAACATGTAACTTGACAAATATAACTTACTAGCTGTTGCCCGCGGCTCCGCCCGCGTGGATGTCGGTTATCGCTGTAAAAAGAACCTATGTGTTATTCCAGACCATAATCTATCTCTGTGCGGAATTTCATCCAGATCCATTTAGTAGTTTTTACATGAAAGAGTAACAAACATCCATCCATCCATCCATACTTACAAATTTTTGCGTTTATAATATTAGTAGGATCTGTACATTGTACTGCTAGCAGTAGGATAAGAAGTAGCTTTCTTCTGACTGTTTTACCACTAGCTGACTAGATAAATGCCAGTTTATTAACTCATTAAATTATATATCCATGGTCTAGAAGACAAATGTGCTAATTAATTTATTTTTAATGTCAAATGTATATATAAGCATGCTCATACATTTGGTATTAGATTATCAAAATTTTGTATTTAGCACATTTTTCTTCTAGACCATCGATATCTGCTGTCTCAGCCAGAAAATCTGCACAGCACCATCGCTGATACCTCATAGCCATGCATTGCCTGACTGACTACTGACTGCACAGTTGGTATAGTGGCTTAAGTGGTTACCTTGCCATTTACCACTGTGCAGCGTGCTGTGAGTTCGATCCCAACACAGAACCAAGCATTATGTGATCCATAAATGGTTGTTCTGAGTCTGGATGGACTTTTTGTCCGTTCCATTTGTCTGTTCTGTCCGTTTCATTGTAGATTGTTGTCCCTAGTACAAGAGATGTATTCTAAAAAAAAATGTGTTTTAACTGTGTCTACCTGTAAGTGAAGCATAGCATAGGCATAGCCTATTTTTAACCGACTTCAAAAAGAGGAGGTTATCAATTCGTGTGTATTTTTTTTTTTTTTTTAATGTTTGTTACCGCATAACTCCGTCATTTATGGACCGATTTGAAAAATTCTTTTTTTGTCTGACTGGACATACTTCCAGTTTGGTCCCATTATCATCAAAAGATTGTTCTGATGATGGGATCCATGAGGAATTGAGGGAACTCCTCAAAAGTTATAGGCACACATATAGCAATTTCAATATTTTTAACAATAAATCAATCATTTGCATTCAGAAAGTGTAATTTGGTGAAGTAAAACCGATGAAGAAGACCACAGTTGGCCATCTGAACTTCTCAATAATAAGTATTTTACTGATGGCGATTAGATAAGTTTCGGTTATTGTTGCTAAGCAACTATTAATAAGAAATAATGACGTGAATTAATTGAGCGCGGATTGCACAGATTAAATATAGCTTTTAATACCTACTTGACCTGTGTTCAGCCCGACGATTTTATTCGATTGTTACAAACAAATATTTGAAAATTTTACAACTTGCCGTACTGAAGTCGGTTTTTTTTTGTTAAAATTATATATAATTATTTTTTCAGTTCAACATATTGAAATGTGCACCTTTTGGTGTTTCTCTTAAATTACATGTTATAAAACACAGTTAGTTAGCCAACAATTTAAATAGTTCAAGAGCTACTTACTTTCTACATGACTCAATTGCTTGGTGCGTAATAAAGAGTTTCACTGGGAACCCATTCTTATACCCAAGGAGATTCAATAATAACTTTTATTTTTAACCCACCTAAAAAAAGGAGGAGGTTCTATGTTCGACTGTATGTATATTTTTTATGGACAGATTCTCAAAATTATTTTTTTATTTCAAAGAGTATACTATTTTGAGTTGGTCCCATTGGCACCAAGTCAGGAGCTGATGATGGAATCCCGGGGAAATCGAGGGTAACCCTCAAATGTTATAGGTAATAACAATATTTTTATTTTATACAATTGTTTTTACTTTTTAAAATAACTATAATAAATAAAATAACTGAATACAGATTGAAGTCGGTGCTATGTTCATCCTGTCACCTAATATTCAACTTGGCACCGACTTCAATGTATTTTTAGCATATTGAAGTCGGTTTAATTTTATTTTATAAAAAAAAATCTCTATTTTTAGTGATAAAATAAAAGTATTTTCGCCTTAGAGATTGTGGGGTAGATTAAAGTAGGTAGGCAGTAAGCTAGTAAAAAAACGAAATTCTAATATATCATAAAGATTAGGTAAGTATATTATTCACATGGTTACCTTTCTATTTATGTTAATTATATTAAAATAGATGTATGCACGGACTACATCATAATGATAAGCATCTGTTAAAAAAGATTTTTGAAAATTTAATTGGGGTGGAGTCAGGGTAGGGTTCTAGTGCAATATAAAAACTTTATTTTGTCTAGTCCACACTTAGCTCACCAATTCTAATTTTAAAATGAACTATATTTACAAATTCGATTCAAATCTAGGTGGCTCATATTTTTAGTTACAGGATTTTTTTTTGGTATTTTTTAATAAAATGAGACTTTCAAAATTATTTTCGTGTGGCAGACTGTATCAGAGGAGACAGAAGTATGTTAGGGGCATATTTAGGTCATACAGCTGTGGGTTACCGGTGGCTAAGCCTGGAGACAGTGCTGGAAGTGCAGGAGAGAAGAAGCTGGATGGCAGTATGGTGAGCTACTGTTTTATATAGAACTAGCTGTTGCCCGCGGCTCCGCCCGCGTGGATATCGGTTATTGCTGTAAAAAGCCTATGTGTTATTCCAGACCATAATCTATCTCTGTGCCAGATTTCTTCCAGATCCGTTCAGTAACAAACATCCATCCATCTATCCATCCATCCATCCTCACAAACTTTCAAATTTATAATATTAGTAGGATAGGATAGACATTGGTGACGTCACTGGAGCGCTTCCTTTAACCTTCCTTTGTACACATAGGTAGGTATTAGGTATTGTTCACCATCACGTCAAAAGTATTTTACTCAATCTTTTACCTTAATGATTCCTTAGAACAACCATCCAAATCTCTTTTTTGTGACGATAAAATGTATAACTACCCTCATACCATTAACACACACACGGCATTTGTGTTCGTGAGTCTAGGTTTATATTAGTGTTGCCGATCGATAGTCGACTATCGATGATTAATCGATAGTCTATCGATAGTCTAACAATCGCACGATAATCGATAGAACTATCGATAGTATCGATACAATCGATAGTATCGATACTATCGATAGCTCAGAATGAGGCAATACTATCGAATGAGGGCAATAGTATCGATACTATCGATAGTATTATAGCGCACTAAGAATAAACTATCGATAGTATCGATACTATCGATAGTATTATTGTTCGCCAAGAGTAAACTATCGATAGTTTCGATACTATCGATACTATCGATTGTTTTAGACTATCGATAGTTTACTAATTTACAATAGTATCGTTTACAATAATAAGGTATAATAGTCAATAATTACAACAGTAATATTAATATAATTTTAAATAGTCGCAATAAGCATACTAACATTTTACCTCATATTATTCATTGTTTATTAAATAATCAATTATTACTTTAACTTTTGAAAAGTGACAACATAATATAGAAACTTTATCAAGTAGTTGCGGGTAGTTTTTGAAAATAAGTGAGGTTATTATTGTGTAAGTTTGCTTGGTTAGTTCCATAGCGTTTGTTCCTCGAATCAGTGATAAAAAAAATAACAAGTACCTATTCTTAAAAATGGAAACCCAACGTATATTACCGAAAAAGCAAAAGTCATCAATGTGGTTATACTTCACTAAAAGTGAAAATGGAAGCCATGTCAAGTGCACAATATGCAACCGTGAATACAAATTTTGCAATAACACATCGAACATGAAAGATCACGTCTATCGAAGGCATCCTGAAGTGTTAGTAAATGTGACTTCTAGGAACGAAAACTGCGAAGAGGAAAATCATCAGACACAGCGACTTCCAATAAAATACAGTCACAATTCGTCGAGAAAGAAAATGTTAGATGATTTATTTGTCAAAATGATTGCAGTTGACATGGAACCCCTTCGTTTATCTGAGCGAGAAGGGATCAAAGAATTCGTCGCAGGTTTAGACTCTCGCTACGAATTGCCAGGAAGATCTACGGTGACTTCGAAAATGTCTAAATTATATATGAAAATGAAAATTCAATTAGTTAAGATTGTTGAAGAGACACGCCATGTAGCAATTACTGCGGACACTTGGACGTCCGTGAGCAACCAAGGCATTCTTGCTGTGACTTGCCATTTTATAAAAGAAAACAAATTGTTGTCTGCTTTACTTGCTGCCAAAGTTGTGGAAGGGCATCATGATGCTGACAATTTATCTACTGTGAGTATTTCTGAAACGACCTATTGTTTTTTTAATGTTTGTTCACCGGTTGCTCGGCTGTTTATGAATCGGTTTGATTTTTTTTATCTCAATAAATAATAAATAAATATTCTAGGACAATTTGCACACAGCGCCATCTAGTATCCATGATAAGTACTTATAAAGACTTGTGCTACAGTTACTAGACAGCGGATATAAGTACATATACTATATTTCTTTTGTAAATACATACATATTATGCATAGGAAACACCCAGACTCCAGTACAAACGTATATGTATTCTCACAAAGTTTGCCCCGACCGGGAATCGAACTCAAAACTCCGGCGCCGAAAGCAAGGCGTACTACCGACCACGGCACCGAAGCAGTCATTAGATTTGCTTACTATAATAAAACAACGTGTTTCAACTGAGATTCGAGAACGAATAAGATTTATTTCAAAGCTAAGAACACACAAATGAATAGTTCACATATTTTGTCACAAGATGGCGCTGTATCTATATTTTGTTATTTACTCAAAACATAAATTATTTTGTTATTTACTCAAAACATAAATTATTTTGTTATTTACTCAAAACATAATTTATTCCCACTCAAAATATAAATTATTTCAATTTCATAAACTCAAAACAGAAAACTTTAATAAAACAGACTATACTTTAACAATTCCTAAAGCATCCAAGTTTCGTTTTAGGGGTATTCAACATGTGAGCAACTTAAAACTATTTCTTATTTCCCGTTTCTTGTTGTTAGTGAAACTGTAGTATTACTTAGTTTTATTCCTATCTGTTTGTGCCTAGTTGCATCAAATCACAGCATGTGTTTTGTTTTAGGTAATTGCATCAATTTTAGAAGAATGGAACTGCCGTGAAAAAGTGGTGGCCATTGTAACGGACAATGCCTCCGTAATGATAAAAGTTGCAGAAAATCTGAAAATACGCCATATTCCTTGTTTTGCGCACAATTTGAATTTGATAATCAAAGATGTTGTTAATAACAGTCCAGAACTGAAAGCTTTACTTGAGAAATGTAAAGGTATAGTTACCTATTTTAGGCATAGTACGTTGGCCTCCGACAAACTAAAGTTCATTCAGCGAGACTTAAATAAAAAAGAGTTAAAATTAATTCAGCATGTAGATACCAGGTGGAACAGCTACTTACATATGCTAAGTCGGATAAAAGAAGTGAGAGATGAATTGACACTGGCGCTTCATCATAATCCTAATGCTCCACCGAACCTAACTGGGGATGAATACTCTTATTTAGGCGAAATAGAAAACATATTTGAGTCCATTGAAGCCGCAACAGAAGCCATATCAGGTGAAGAATATGTTACGTTATCGTTGATAATTCCGCTGATAAAAGGAATATTACTACATTTTGCAACGTTGGAAAAGAATCCGATGTCCGATTTTGCTAAAGTTGTTCTAGAAAATATGAAAATGTCAGTAGCCGCCAAATTAAAGCCTTATGAAAAAAGATCTCATTGCATCATATCTACGCTATTAAATCCACATTTTAAAAAAATGGGGTTTAGAACTGACGCAGACATTGATAGGGCAATTCAATTTGTCCAAAAGGAATATTCATCATATTTGTCAACGTTGAATAGAACATTATCGCCAACAAACGTAAATGAAAACTGCGAGCAAGACAGTTCATTGGAGGAAATAGTAATTCCAACAAAAAAAATAAAACGAACTGACCTGCTTTCCTTTCTGCAACATCAAGGTCATACAAGCAACAAAAACCCCACCGCAGACGCCATTGTTGATATAAGGCAGTATATTGAGAAACCAATCATATCCCAAGACAATTATCCTATAGAGTATTGGTTATTCAGTCAAAGTCATTTGAAGCACATTGCACTAAAATACCTATGTGTTCCTGGAAGTTCTACACCCGCGGAAAGAATATTTTCAAAGGCTGGTCAAATAGTAATTGAACGTCGAAATCGTTTAAACGGCGACCACATAAACGAACTACTTTTTATAAATATAAACAACAAAATTTTGAAAAAGTAATATTTATTAAAATAACTTGTGCTGTGATTAACATACTATTTTTATCATGTCGATTAATTGATAATACAAACTGTTTCGAAAGCCACTAAATCAAGAAAAATGTGTTGTAAATTAAAATGCTAGATTATCATCTGAATCCCTGATATAGCTCGCAGTAGCCTATATTTGAACGTAGCTGGGGCGCCGCCATTCCGCAGATGTATCGTTGAGGTGCAATGTACCAAGTATATAATAATATAATGATTGAATTGGTCAATTAATGAGACTGAAATTTTTCGATAACTTTTAAAATTTCAGTCATCGCTTTAATTTTTTTAGAGGGTGAAAGATTTTTAATTTCTTCAGCTACTATGTTACCAAAGTGATAATGAACAGTGGAATTGTTATCCACATTTTTTTTTTCATCAGTAATAGTTTGAACACTAACATCCACGTGTTTTTCTTCTACTTCATCCTCGGTTTCACTGCTGTCAAATTCCTTCTGTGCATCGTGTGTGCATTTTTCGGTACATTCATGTAATTTCATTGATTTAGGTATATAATATCGTCTTCCTCTTGTACATCTAGTAGATACACCTGATACATTGGTTTTTTCTGTATTACTGCTCTTGTGCTGTGTGTAGCTTGCAAACAAATCTTCGGACTCCGGTTGGTCATCAGGAGTTATGTTTATTGCTTTACCTAGAAAATTTCAAAATGAATAAAGATTAGTAAATCATTTCCACTTGTTTGATTCATGACAATGTGTTTCAAAGTGTTAAAAATCATACATTTACTTACCCCTATATGCCATTTCAAGCCGTTTCGTTCCTTTTTCCTTTTAAACAATAGCACTAGCACAGCTCGGTAGAAATATATAGGTACGTATTGAAAAATATTTGGGCACATGGTCTTTGTTAATTATATAATTGTTTTAAGATACCCAATACTATTGCAAATTCGCAGACTGTCGATACTCTACAATAATCGATACTATCGATAGTATCGATACTATCGATAGTGCTATGTCTACCAGGAACAATACTATCGATAGTATCGATAGTTTTCCTCCACGATCGATAGTATTGTTCATCGTTCGATAGTATCGGCTTGTTTTGACCTATCGATAGTATCGATAGTATCGATGTTATCGATACTATCGATAGTTCAATCGATAGAATGCCGTTTTTCAGATGAAAACTATCGATAGTTAAACAATCGATAGTTCGGCAACACTAGTTTATATCCCTTATGCCTTATGCCTACAGATTACATACACTTATACGGGTACTTAGGTATGCTTTTGTCAGTCAACACTTGATGGATCATAAACGATATCTAAGTAGGTAGGTAGGATAATATTTTTATCATACTTAGTTTATGATCCCAGTTTTTTGACAGAACAATTTTTATTTACTCGGTTAAAGCTTTTTCGCTACGTCTGCCTACATCTAAACAAGTATATACTTGGTTTTGGAAAAGCCTTGTTAGCGTTTGCGCGTCGTCATTTTGCTACCTGCCTATCTATATTCTAGCCCTGACACCTGGCTTACACGAGGTGACAATGGAACCCATACTCGACACTTTTTAAAGGTACCTCTAAAAAGACAAACAAATATTAATTACCCCGCTGATTGTAAGCAGCTGTTGTAACAATTTTATGCCATTAGCAACACTCGTGTTGCCACTCTGTAAAAAAGAAAATCGCTGAACTAACAGCGTGATAGATGTGTCAACTTGTCCTACCTGCTACCAGAACAGCATTTACCAAAGAAGCTCTGAAAATCTTACTCATCAGAACTACAATGTTATATGACAGTAAGTACATACTTACGTCATAAGTTTCTGTGAGCCTTATTCCTACCAATCAGGTGGCAAAGGACTGCCCCCACCAAGACGAGACAACAGCAGTGCAGGGTACTACCAACCATTTCTCGAAGCACATCGTCGTATAATTGTACCCATAAGGGTACAATAAAACATATAAAATATAACCAATCCAATTCAAAGCGAATCTATTATGATTCGCTTTGAATTGGATCGGATATTTATATGTCACGCAATCTTGTCTCCCATGTGGTGATCGACCTCACAAACAAAGCGAGCATGTTCTACCTACTTTGTTGTCATATTTTTATAATCTTCACCTCAGCCGAAAGATGTCCACTGCTAGACATCCTTCGATCACACATTTTTAATTCATCAGCATTTATATAAAAACTCAGTAATTTAATGAAATATTATTTAATATTTTGCAGAAAGGCCTCGTTCTGGGTGTATATGAAAATAAGAATCAGTTCTGTTTGACACCGGCTGCTGAAGAAGTGAACCAAAAAAGTGGCGGCAAGATATGTCAACATTTAAACCAGTAAGTTTTTAACTATACCTACACTACTTTCTTTACTAGTTTCTTTAACAAGTCAATTAGGTAGAGGTCCTATCAACTTGATTAAAAAATACTACAATTAGTATTTTAGTAGGTAGTACTTACCTACCTATTAGATTAATGTTCTCGGTTTGCAGGTTGTCTGGTGAGATGAAATTAGGCAAGGCGTTCGTATTAACAGATCTGTTGCCAGAATACGACGCAGTGGCGCTGTCGTCGCTAGGACCTAAAGAGTCTGCCTATTGCGAATTGGAGTCACTTGATGAAGCGAGGGTACGTTACATTACTAGGTACTTAGGTATCTAGGAATATAATATATATAGGCACATAACTGCCTTGTTGGTCTAGTAGTCGTTGAGTGCGACTACTGATCACGAGGTCCTGGGTTTTATTCCCGGGTCGGGCGATTTTTTTTTGTTTTTGGAAATACATAACAAGCTCTATTCTGTCAGAATGAAAAACTTTCTCTCTTAGTTTCATAACACTGGGATTTACTACTGCGTCTACTTGTGATATGGTAACATACAAATGAGGCTCTTGGTATTCCTAGCGCATATAAACTACGTTAGCTGTTTACCACCAGGTGTTCCATATGCCACTTTTGTAGTAGGTACATATTGAAAAAGCTTTACTACTTTTGCAAGGTTCAGACCGGTCTGACCCTTGCAAAAGTAGTAAAGCTTTGCATGCTATCTACCTGTAGGTACCAATTTCTTTCTTTCTTTTTAAAAAAGACAACTCCCGCGCTAGAGAACAAGCTCTGTGTCTCGGGGGACTATACAAACATACAATTAACGGACACAAATTACACCCAAACTCAGAACAATTCTTTATGGGTCACACAAAGTTTTGTCGTGTGTGGGAATCGAACCCGCAACCTCGTGGACAGCAGGCGTATACTGCGGCCACTGGACCACCAAAGTAGTCAAGAAGTTTAATTGCAGGAAAACATTCGATGGTGCGTGGGCGCAGGCGTGCGACTGCTCATGTCGCGCGGCTGCGGCTCCGTGCAGGTGGACCCGGCCGGCGCGCCCGACGCTGCCGCTGAGGCAGCCGAGCTCGCCGCCTGGAGGTACCACCATATGCCTAATATATCCTACCTAAGGTACCTGAGCGCAACTGATACCGAGCTGGACTACCGCAGGCGTCGCGCACGGAGCGGGACTCTGTTCCCCATCATATCCTAGGTATATCGAGTTAACAGACTATATAGTAGGATTCTAAACATTATGGAATCACATAATCATCATCATAATTATAATGTAAATCATTGTATGATAGGTTACTACAAGTACCTATTAGCCTTGCGATCCAGAGTGGCAATGTGGCCACTCTTTTGGGCACCTTTCCTCAGAACTGCGACCTCGATCAGATATTTTATTTTATTTATATTTATAGGTTAATTATCCTTAAATACAATTTCTGATTGTTTGTAGTTTAGGTTAAGTTACTTTTATTTTATACTTATAAACTTACGAAATGTCCCTTTCGACAAAATGTGTGGGTAGTACCTACTTACCTACATGTTGATAATATAAAATTCAAATTCAAATTGATTTATTCCACATTACAATATAAATAATATATAAACACAGACAGATAGAAACAACAGAATATATAAGACTACACACAGAATTAGGAAGAAGAAGTGGAAACGGTGTGGGCACAGCTAGAGCTGGTTTTAAGCCCACCCGGAGTCAAAAGAGGATAGAACTTAGAACAAAGATAATTATTAAATCAGTATGTAAATAAATAGATCATTATAACTAAAAGAAGAAAAAAAAAACAATATATAAAGAGAGAAAAAAAACAATCTACGAAAACAATAAACAGATGTTCACCGGTGCGGTGCCGGGAAGTGTTGCTTATTAATAATAATAATAAAAAATTAGGTATATTTATATTAAATTTAGGTAAATGTATATCAGTTAAATTTAATATAAATATACCTTATTTTATTAAATATTTTTAGCATTTTGCTATATTAAGCAATGTGGAAAAAGACGAGCCCGGAGCAGGACTCGAACCTGCGCCTCTCGGGTTCCGGCCCAGCGCACTACCAACTGTGCCATCCGAGCTCCTACTCCAGAGTTCGAATTTGTCCACAGCTTGTTTACGTCTTGGAGTGACGTTAGTTTCATTCAAACGTTAGCCGTTACAGGTCTATACGTACAACATCTTCCAATTATGAGGAAAGAATGTTATTAAAGAATGAAACCACTCAATATTATTAAATATTTTTAGCATTTTGCTATGCAATTAGCTCAAATATAGGTACTTAAATATTAAAGCAAGCCTGCTCCGGGCTCGTCTTTTTCCACATTGCTTTAATACCTTATTTTGTTCAGATTCGACATATTCAAAGCACCAGGTGACCGCAAGCCTGACTGCCACGTGTCTCCATACGGGAAGGACGAGGGCAAGCTGTGGCAGCAGGGCTCGATACGTGGGCGAGCACAGAACTGGGCGCGGTACCTCTCCGACATGCCCGCTAACAGGATGACTCCCGTCGACGTTGCTCAGGTATTACAATATCTCGTTTTGAGTCCCTTGCTTACGTTGAAGAACTTAATATTAATACATTTATAGTTTTTCCGGGATGATAAGAAGCATGTGTTATTCAAGACTATAATCTATCTCTGTGCCAAATTTCATCCAGATCCGTTCAGTAGTTTTTACGTAAAACAGTAACAAACATCCATCCATCCATTCTCACAAACTTTCACATTTATAATATTAGTAAGGATAATATTAGTAAGGTTTTGAGTCACCAATGCGCCAAGGCTGTACCCAATACAGATAGAACTAGGCTGTGAGGGGTCATTCGCAGAATGTCTTTTTCTTAAAATGTCCCTTTCTAATACTGTCCCTTTTTTCCGGGTCAATATCGCACGCACTATCTATTATATAGATATAGGTATATATATATATATATATAGATATATATAGATATGGGTTGTGCACGATGTTGTGGGTTCGATTTCCACCCAGGAAAAATCTTTGTGTCATGAGCACGATCATTTGTTGTCTGGGTGTAATTTATCTATATTACCTATATGCATGTATTTAGAAAAAAAAAGAAATGTATTTATGTAATATGTCAGTTATCTAATGGTGCGTACACACCGTGCCAACGAACGCCAACGAATGGCTTCGTTGGTCCTGTGTGGACGGCTGAGCGAACGCTAACGATCGTTCGTTCGCGTGTGCCGGTGATCCGAAGCGTGGCGTCAACATCAAAGGAATTCAGTATGGACGGCCGCCGCATGACTTGAGAAAGACCAAAGAGTGGACGCCTGGACGCTTTGCTTTTTTTTCTTTCAGCGTACGTCTTTTACCTTTGGCGTCATTCTGAGAATCTCACCTCACATTATTTAAATATTTCCCGCCATACTTAAGGCGTGCACGTTTATCTTGGTAGTAGTACGTTTAGTTTATAAAAGAAGTAGGGCACCATACTAGCGAGCAAGCAAGACTGGGGAAGGACCGTACAGAAGACCACAGCCAAATAACTACACACTGTGGTGTTGTTGTGTTCCTGGTGTGAGTACAGGCTCAGCAGCAAAGAAAAATATTCTTATCCTGGGATAGGAATATGTTTCTTTCAAAATCCCTGGGGATACTCCTACCTTAAAGCCCTGGTGTAAAAAAAGGGGTTGGCAACATGCAAGTGATATCTCTGGTAACTACTTAACACCGGTCGGACCGCGTGCTTGTTTACCACGCAAGTAGATTAAAAAAGGTTTACTTTTATTATAAAGCAAAACAAAGATCGGTACCTAATGTAAATTATAATTATTTTGTCGTTGTCTATGATCAAATTGGGAATACAAGCCGGAATCGGTGCTAACGATCATTTGCTCGACCATAGAGTGTATTTGTGTATGCCAGCAAATGTTCGTTGGCGTTCGGTGGCCTGGTGTGTACGCAGCAGCGAAGGACCAACGAGCGGGCGGCAGCAATCATTCGTTGGCCTTCGTTGGCCCGGTGTGTACTGTTATACGGAGCCTCGCGAAGGACGTTTAAAAAAAAACTAATTTGAAAGTTCACAAACTTGTATTAAAAGATTAATAAATCACAAAACACAATGAGTAAAAATGGTTAGGGCAACCGTGTCTCGCGGATGATAGAATCGGACTGAGGTAGGAGAGATGCAACTGCACTAGAGGATCGACACTACTGTAGGATAAATGCTGACTAAGCTATTAGAGTGTCGATGTAAGTAAATTAGGGAATAAAGGAAACTGTAACAGCTCCCCCTTTAGGACTAAACTTACACCCAAAAGTGAAGTTTATGTCTGAATGCGAAGTCTAGGAGAATTTAGAGTGGAGTTAAGTTCAATATCTATATTTTCGGAACTATCAGGATTTATAGTGTAATTGGATTGGGAAGAGCGGAGACAGCGGTGCCGACATTTGTATACATTATAACTTAGATATAAACTTATTACTATAATGATACATATAGTTAGTATCGAAACATAATCGTGTCGGTTGTATTGTTTGATACTAGGTTTATTAATTATATTTTCAATTTTATGATTAAGTAAATCAAAATTATATTTATAATTAAGCAATGGTTCAAAGCTAGAATGTTTAATATTAACTTCATGATAGGAATAATTAAAATGGGAGAAATTTGAAATATTAAAATTACTATGTATAATATCAAAGTCTATATCTATACGAGTTACATTAATGTTAATAGTTTGTTTAGATGGCAATTGGAGGCCATTGCAATAACCAATACAACCAACTGGTATATTAATTATACCTGTTCCAAAAATCATAGTTTCATGAACATTATTATTAAGACAATCAAGAGTAAATTTAGATTTCTTAGACATTACAAATATATATTTATTTCCATATAATTTTTGCCAAATTTCAATATTGCCTTTAATATTATTAATTCGACATTCACTAGGTATGGTATCTAAAGATTTTGTTACAATTTCGCTTTCACATGTAGGATAAGTAATGCTTGACAGGATATTAATTTTATTACAAATATAATTTTCGTTAATTAATTTACAGTCTTTTATATTATTTATATGGCAATATTGGGTTTTATCCTTGGTAAAACCGATGTTTGTTATAGTAGGAACAATAGTTACATAAGAGTCATTATTGCATGGAACTGGCAAGGGTAAAACATGGTAAAAACTAAATTCTAATGGGTTAACCAAAGGTATCTTGACCATGAATATAATCTTATTTTCTAATAAATATGTGCTTATACTAGATATATCCATTAGCATATGGACATTTTTAATATCTAGGACTATTGGCAATACTTTAGAACTAGTCAAATATCTGTAATTATTTACTAAATCGTTAAAAAGCTGCTTAGGAGGGCAAATGGCAGGATAAAGGACATTATTTTTGCTAAACATTAGGCCATTTGCTATATCTTCTAACTTAAAGGATAACGCTAGTATACTATTCTCTAAAATATTTACAATTTCCATTAAATTAGCTTTAATGGTAAGTGTTGCAGAAAAGGAGTCGACAGCAGATTGCAAGGATTCTTCATTATTTATGAGTTGGTTAATAGTTTGGTTAAACGCGTTAAGGGTAGATGTAGTTAAGAGAATATTTTGTTTCATAAGAGTTGCTAATTCTGTCTGATCTCCTTTTAATGCTTTAACAACATTATCGAGCTGAATAGCATCGTCTTCGTCCATTGTACCAAACAAATGTTTAAATACAGTTCCAATGCCACCAAACTACGCAGAACGTTTCGTTTTTCTGGATAATAAATGGGAAATAGAATCAAAATATCTTAACATATCGGCAAATCTAATTTCCATCGGCTGCAATATATTTTCACATTCGGAATATGTAAAAGCTTGACTTTGGTTACACAAAAGACGTGTCGAAGTTAAAACTTGGTTTATATTAGTTAGATGATGTTCAATAAACGATATGTCTACAGGTATTAACACACTTAAATGTCCATTAATTATCTTTACTGAACCAATTGGATCGAAATAGATGCCAGGGCCTCTCTGTACTGGACTTATCACATCCGGAAAACTCCAGGCAATGGTACTGTAAGGAAAGTGCAATAGAAGTTATATTAAAATTATTTAAAATTAAACGGATCTAGCCCTGTGGGCAAGTTTTAGTTCATCGAAATGATGTTTTACATATTTCCTATTTATTAAAAGAGATGCGTTGTTGTTACTGTGTAATTTAACTATTTTGTATGGGCCTTTCCAAATAGGGGATAGAGCCTTGCCCAAACGAGGATGATTTTTTAGGTAAACATAATCACCTAATTTATAATTTACGGGTCTAGAGCGATTATCATAGTAGGTTTTTGATCTTTCCTTTGATCTTTGAATATTCTCCAGGGCTTTCTCACGAGAATATTTTAGCCTCTGTTGCAGAACTCTTAAGTATTCGCTATAAGTAGGGGTAAGGCTATGGTCGTATATAGAATTGGGGATATATGGCTTATTGCCGAAAACGAGTTCGTGAGGAGTAAAATTTGTGGTCGAGTGGACGTTGGTATTATATGCCATCATAGCTGTATATACGTATTTCGACCATCCAGAAGGGTCTTGATCAATATATGATTTTAAGTATTCTTTCAGGGTAGAGTGACTCCGTTCAAGAGCACCTTGCGTCTGGGGATGGTATGGTGTTGACCATATTTGTTTGATTTTAAGGAAAGAACAAGTTTCTTTGAAGAGTTCGGCTGTGAAGTTACTACCCTGATCGGTGACGATAATTTTCGGAATACCGAATACAGATATAAAATGTATAAGGCATTCACTCGTTTCCTCCGCGGTTGTACTTCGAATTGGATAGGCTGCAGAATATTTTGTGAGATCATCTTGTAAGGTAAGTATGTATTTAACTTTTGCTTTTGCGGATTCAGGAAGAGGACCTACAATGTCCAGGAATACTTTTTCGAATGCTGTGGAGGCGGTACCAGTGATCTGCATAGGAGCTCTATTTGTTTGACGCAGGGCTTTATTCGTTTGACATAACTGACACGTTTTAACATAGTTGTCAATATCTGATCGCATTCCCTTCCAGTAGTATCGCTCAGATATTCGACTATACATTCTAGAGGAGCCCACGTGACCAGCTACGGGTAAGTCGTGATTATCTTTAAGAATTTGTTTTATTTCGCTCAAGGATGGATACTGGATACTGTTATGGTAAATATGTACTTCTATATTTGTATTATTAAATAAATAGAGAATAATGTTGTATATTTCGGTAAAATAGTGCGTATCAAACGGGTTTTTAAAATCGCTTATGGTTATCACCTTTTCATTTTCATCTAAAGATAAAATCAATTCATTTCTGAGTATTTTCAGACTTTCGAAAATATCACCATAAGAAGATGAATCAAAGTGATTCACTTTTGTAAATAGAAAATAATAGGCTTTTGATTGATTTTGATTTTTTAAAAACGAGTTTAGGGTTCTATCTAGTGATAAGAATTCTTCTTTATTAGGAAAACTTGATATGACTGTTTCAATATATGGAATGGATTCGTCCATATCCACGGATGTAGGTATAATGATATTTTTATGTAGAGATTTTAACAAATTTTCATTATGTTCAATAATTTTAGTGTTAGAAATGAAGTTTTTATCAGCAATTATTTTAAGGAATTCTGTGTATGTTTCAGGTTGCAACGTTGGACTATCAAGAGGATCAATATTAATATTAGGAGGATCAAGAGACTGCGGGAGAGCGTCGCGTGGTAAAGGTAAGTCATTGTTTAGGCTAGTCGAAGGTTGTTCTGTCTCCAAGTCTTCAAGGTTTAAGTCTCTTAAGTCATCTGGAATTTCTACTAGGTCTCCTTGGTTTGGAGATAAAGGAGGAATAGCATCTGGATTTAGAAGGTTATCGTAGTCTCCTACTTCTACGTTATCGGGAAATAAAGGGCTGTTATAGCGTATTGCTATATTCGTTTTGAGGAGTAAAATAAGACGATGATTTTTGCTTGTAATCGACTGGTCTTTATTCTTAATCTTAATCTATTTATATTAAAACATAACAAAGGAAAATACAATTATGTGTTGGAAGGGATTAAACGATGAACGTGAGTAATGTGCAGTGACAGCACTTTGCCATATTAATGTATTTACACGTTCACACGTTTTACAATATTAGTTATGGCTGTTGCCATAGATACTCCCTCCTTAAAAAAAATATTTACGATTAAACTTATTACCCTACACCACGTTGGTTTCTCGTATCACACGCATAAATCTCTTCTCGATTTTTGTTCCGATCGCTCGGAACAACATGTAGACACTGATGATGCCTATTATTATTATCACTGCGATAATCGTTATTGTGATCCAACCTCGTATGCTCTGTAGGTCCTCAGCGAGCCTAGAGTGTATCTGCAGTAACTCTTCCGGAATGGCTGGCGCGTTGTTTTGCACCATGTTGACTTGTTCTTTCTCATGAGTACTTGTGTTGGATCCCATGTTGCGTGTGAAAACTTTTTGTCGTGAGTGGTGATTGTAGATCGTTTGTATAGCTTTATATATCATAGCTGGAATCGAACCGTTGGGCGTGAGATTCGCCCTGCACGTGTTTTTTTATTTGCTAGATTATCTTGCGTTTCTACAACTATTTTCTTATCTACTGATGTGCGATTTCTTATCTCCTTATCGTTTATTACGAAGGCGGGTTTTATCCTGTCGATAGATACGGTACTGTGTCTTCCGTTTATCAATATCGTGAATAATTTATCGCTCCGTCTAATTACGAGATAAGGTCCGTCGTATGGCGGCGTCAAGCTCGGCCGCAATCTATCGCATCGTAAGAATACGTGCGTGCATTCTGCTAATTTTGGATGTACAAATATTTTATCATTTGTGCGCTCTCTCTGTGGCACGGAAGTTATTCGTTCGATGTTTTTCTTCAAATCTTCTACCATTTCAGTGTAGGTTGTTAGGCTTCTTGTCTCGAAAAATGCTCCAGGTAACGTTATTGTTGTTCCATATACTAGTTCGGCTGCCGAAAATCCAGTATCCTGCCGTAAGCTGGTACGGATACCGAGTAATATTGTGGCTAGTTCCTTTGTCCAGTTTGTAGTGTTCCCTCTTGCCATTAACGCTGCTTTCATAGTTCTGTGTAATCGTTCGACTTTCGAGTTTGACTGTGGGTGATACGGAGTTGTCCGTATTTTATTTATTCCCATGAGTTTTGCCAAACTTCTGAATATTCTTGATTCGAATTGAGCTCCCTGATCTGAAGTTATGTATTCAGGACATCCGAATCGGGTTATCCACCCTTCGTATATCACTCTTGCAATTGACTCTGCAGTGATGTCTGACGCTGCGAAAGCTTCTGGCCATGACGTACATCGGTCAATCATTGTTATGATGTATCGTTTATTCTGGGATGTTGTGAGGGGTCCGACAATGTCGACGTGTAGATGAGAGAATCTTTCTGCTGGCATGAATTTTCCAAGTGGTGATTTGGTGTGCCGATGTATTTTTGAACGTTGACACTGTAAACATGCTTCAGTCATCTTGTTGATGTCCGTGTTCATGTTTTCCCAAATGTAGTTCGCTGCAATTAACTTCCTCGTAGTGTTTTTTCCGGGATGGCTTATATTGTGGAAACTCTCGAAAATGTCTCTTCTGAATTTAAGGGGAAGAAATGGTCGTTGTTTCCTGGTTGATAAGTCGCAGAATATCTTGATTCCTTTCTCGTGAAAATGTACCGTTTCGAACCGTAATGATTTATTTGATTTCAATCGTTCGAGTTCGTCATTGTTTTGTTGACAATTTGCTACCTCCTTCCAGTCTATATTGGATGGTAATGATATCGTTTCAACAACTCGAGACAAGGCGTCTGCAACTGTGTTTTCCTTGCCGCTAATATGTGTTATATTAGTGCTGAATTGCGATATGTAGTCCAGGTATCGAATCCGCCTCGGTGTGTCATTCAATGATGGCTTCTTATCGAATGCCTGAATCAATGGCTTATGATCCGTGTAGACGGTGAATTCTCGGCCCTCGATGAGTCTTCTAAAATGTTTAATTGCCATGTAAATTCCCAGTAACTCTCTGTCGTAAGTAGAGTATTTCGTTTGAGCTTCGCTTAGTACTTTTGAAAAGAAAGCTATCGGTTCCCACTTTCCTTTTTGTCGTTGCTGTAGGACGGCGCCTACGCATTTTAAGCTTGCGTCAGTCATCATTGCTAGTTGGGTTTGGCTGTCTGGGCAGGCTATTGACGTTATTTGTCGTATATCCTGTTTGCAGCGCTCGAAAGCGTGGTCCGCTTCTTTATTCCACTGAATGATTGTTTTACCATTTTTCTTCGAATTTCTCAAGTATCTATTTAGAGGCGCTTGATGCTTCGCTGCGTACGGTATGCTGCTTCGGTAGAAGTTTAACATGCCTAAGAAACGACGTAGTTCTTTCACTGTATTTGGTTTCGGATATTCGTTAATTGCTTGAACTTTTTCCGTTGTAGGCGTCAATCCTTGGCTCGTTATATGATAACCAAGAAAATCAATCTCCGATTTTGCAAATTCACACTTGTTTGTGTTAATTGTAATGCCGTTTTCTTGCAGGCGTTTGAATATTTCTTCTAAGTGTTTGTAGTGGACGTCGGTTTCTGAGTCAGCAATTAAAATGTCATCAACGAAAACATATACGTAGTCTAAATCTCTAAATATAGAGTCCATCCACTTTTGAAATGACTGTCCGGCGTTCTTTAAACCGAACGGAAGTCTTGTAAATTCGAAAAGTCCGAACGGCGTTATTATCGCTGTTTTCTCTGGTTCAGCGACAGCAATCGAATAGAATGCTTTCTTTATATCGATTTTACTGAAAATGGTTTTTCCGCTTGCGATATACGTAAAATCTAACAGTCGTGGCAATGGGTATCTATCCGGTACGGTAATTTTGTTGAGTGCGCGGTAGTCACCGCATGCTCTCCATTCGCCATTTTTCTTCTTGACCATATGAAGTGGGGATGCCCACTCACTGCTTGAGGGTCTGCAAATTCCCATATGCATCATCTCCTTGAACTCTTGCTTTGCGATTTTGTATTTGTCTGGAGGAAGAGGACGTGCCCGTGTAGCAACTGGGAACCCTTTTGTTATAATCTCATGCTTAACATTGTGTTTCGGAGGGTTCTTCATCGATCCAGGCTTTGTAATATCTTCATACTTTTCTAACAAGCACCTGATCGAATCTGGTAAGTTCGAGTTAATTGTTCGTATTGATGAAATATTTGCTACTATTATTCGTGCAGGCGTTTCTAATCCCGTTTCTTTGTCGATCAATTTTCGTCCGTGTATATCCACTAACAGCTGGAAATGCTCGAGGAAATCGGCTCCTAGAATCGGCATTTTCACGTCGGCGATGGTAAAACACCATTTGAATTCTCTACGGAGTCCGAAATTCAGTGTTAGCGTGCGTTCTCCATATGTGTTAATTGGGGTTCCGTTGGCGGCGTATACTTGGTATTTGCATGCGTCGCTATCATGTTCCGTGCGATTTAAAACGGAAATGTTTGCACCGGTGTCGACTAAAAATCTATAACTACTGTTTAAGTCGGTTATAGTTAGACGGTTAGCGGGGTGCATAGCACAGAGATCCGTCGCTTTCTGTGCTATTAGTAGTTTTCCGACATCGCATTCGTATTTTTCTTCCATGTACACGGCTGCCGGCATTTTATTGCATTTTGCTTGAATTTGTTATGATAATAACAAATGCCATTCTGCGGCTTTCGATAGTGCGACATTGACCGTGAGCGTGAATCATTACGTGACCGGAAACTGCTGCGTTGTCGCGTTCGAGACAGACGATTGTTGCGAAGCTCGTTTATTTCAATTTGCATCGCTGCAATTTGTGACGTCAGGTTTGTTATTAAACTGATGTCAGCTGTCGACGATATGGCGCTCGTTCGTGTATACGTTAGATTCTCGTGAATTTTGTCGGCTATTTCGCTCAGTTTTTCCAATGTCAAGTCTTCGGATACTGCAATGATAGATGTAATGGTGGCTGGGAGTTGTCGGAACCACAGGAGACGTATCGTATCGTCGTTCATCTTCCCGCTGCCTGCTTCCCGCATTTTTCGTAATAGCTGGGAAGGTTTCTGGTCACCGAGGTCCATCTCTGATAATAGCTTTTGAAATTTTCTGTGCTCGCTCTCCTCGTAACAGCTTATAAGGCGATCTTTAATAGCCGTATATTTTTGCTCGTCTGGAGGATGTGTCAGGATGTCGCTTACTTGATGGATCACCTCCTTTGGCAATTTGGCAATTACCATGTTGTACTTATATTCCTCTCCTTGTTTCTGGGGAGCCATGATTGCTTCGAACTGCGCGAACCACAATCTTGGTGAGTCAGTCCAAAATTGAGGCAGTTTCTCGGTAACTGATATCGCTGCAATACTATCAGTGCTGGCGTCGCCTTTCGCTGGAGTCGCTGGTGGAGCCATGGTGTCTTGTTTGTTTTCTATCACTTTCTAGATTTGATGCTGAAAACCAATTTGGGTTCCGGTCGTCCCGGTATTATATCAGCACTAGAGAAGCGGTAGCCAGTCGGGGTCACCAATTATAGCGTATTGCTATATTCGTTTTGAGGAGTAAAATAAGACGATGATTTTTGCTTGTAATCGACTGGTCTTTATTCTTAATCTTAATCTATTTATATTAAAACATAACAAAGGAAAATACAATTATGTGTTGGAAGGGATTAAACGATGAACGTGAGTAATGTGCAGTGACAGCACTTTGCCATATTAATGTATTTACACGTTCACACGTTTTACAATATTAGTTATGGCTGTTGCCATAGCTGTCATCATTTGCCCACGAAGGTCCAGGGACGGGTTCAGGACCGGGAGGATTTAGTAGCATAGGATTTTCAGGAGGATATCTAGAAAGAGCGTCAGCAGCGTTGAATTTTCCTTTTCGATACACTATTTGATACTCATACTCTTCTAGTTTAAGTCGCCATCTTTGCAGCTTACTGCCTGGGTCTTTGTGGTTGAATAGCCATTTTAAAGGCCTATGGTCAGTCACAATTTGAAATGACCGGCCATAGAGATACGGACGGAATGTTTTGCATCCAAATAGGATAGCAAGAAGTTCTTTCTCAGTGGTGTTGTAGTTACACTCACTTTTATTTAAGGTTCGGGATGCATAGGCAATTGGCTTGTCTTTGCCTAGTTCTCCCTGGGAGAGTATAGCACCGATAGCGAAGTTGGACGCATCAGTGGTTAAAATGAAGGGCTTTGAAAAGTCAGGATACACCAGTAAAGGTGCTGAAATTAATTTTTGTTTTAGGGTATCGAAGGCGAGCTGGTGCTCGTTTTCCCAAACAAATGGGATATCTTTTTTCAGTAAATTTGTTAACGGTTTGGCCAGTTTTGAGAAGTCGGGTATGAATCTACGGTAATACGAAACAAAACCCAAAAATGATTTTATGTCTTTTGGGGTTTTAGGAGTAGGATATTGTTGGACAGCTTTTAATTTTTCTGGATTAGGTTTCACTCCTTTATCGGTGATAATATGACCTAAATAAGATACTTCTTTGCGCAAAAACTCGCACTTATCGGGTTGTAGTTTTAAATTGAAATTACGTAGTCTTTTAAAAACATTTGAGAGGTTTTTAATGTGGGACGGAAGGTCAAAAGAGTGGATAACTATATCGTCAAGGTAAACAAAGCACTGAATGCCTTGTAATCCAGAAAGAGCGGCATTCATTAGTCTCTGGAAAGATGAAGGCGCATTTTTAAGTCCGAAAGGCATTCGGTTAAACTCGTAATGGCCTTGGGGTACTGAGAATGCTGTTTTGGTTGCGTCTTCAGGGTTCATTTTGATTTGATGGAAACCGGAAGCAAGGTCTAGGGTACTAAAGTACTTACTACTTCCGAGTTGGTCTAAAATTTCGGATATATTTGGTATGGGATAGGAATCTCCAATGGTTATGTCATTTAACTTTCTGTAATCTATAACGACTCTCCACTTTCTTTCACCGGAAGCGTCAAGCTTTTTAGGTACCACCCAAATTGGTGATGACCATGGCGATACCGATGGGCTAATGATACCTTGTTGGAGCATTTTATCGATTTGGGCATTAACTTCTTTTTTATGACACTCAGGAAAACGGTAAGACTTGACGTGAATAGGAATAGAACTTGAGGTTTTTATCTCATGTTTAATTTCATTAGTATGAGTTAATTGATCACCAGGAAGATGAAAGATATCGGAAAACTCGGCACAGACTTCAAGGAGTTGTAGACTTTCTTCAGGATTTAAGTGAGAGATACGAATCTGTTCAAATACCTTTTTAGTTCGGAAATAAGCATTGTCACGATAAGACAATATTTATTGTCGGTTCTCGCATTATATATGTGTGAAACCTTTTCAAGGTTTTCATAAGGTATTATCTCCAGTTTTAAGTCAGAATTAAACGAAATGGGTCTATCGGATGTATTTACAACGGATATATTAATTCGTGAATTATCTTTCACCCGCACTACACAATTGGCTATAAGTAAGTCTTCTATCGGGTGTTGATCTAATACGAGGCCTTCGCTAACTTCAGGATTTAGCACAGTGCATTCTATGACTGTTTCAGATCGCGCGGGAATAACACAGATTGGCTCGTTGAAATGCAATTTGAAAATTAATTTATTTAACATTAATTGTTGCTTAGGATAATTAATGTTTCCTTCCATTTTATTAAAGATATCATTACCAATTATACCATCATAGGGTAAGTCTACCCCCTCGACTACGTGGAAGTTATGTTTTATGATATCAAACTGGACTGGAATATGGCCTAAAGTGGATTTTGTACCAGAGGAATCGATACCTCTAAATTTTATTACAGTTTTTGTAATTTCAGGCATTTGCTCAATGCAGGATTTCGTTATAAGACTAAAGGATGCTCCCGTGTCAATCAATAAGGACAGTGGCTTCGAGGATACAGAGGTAAGTACCTTTATGTAGGGTAAGTATTTATGGGATATATTTGATGTGCAATTATATATTTCAGAATCATGTGTCGACTCTGCGGCTGTTTCTACATTCACCGGGATTCTAGGTAAGTATTCAACTTCCTTGGATATAGTAGGATTTTGTTTTTCAGGATAACGACTTGACCTTGTAGCGGAAGTCGCGGTGTTATTCGCCATAGGATTATGTGTCATGGACACTGTGGATTTAGTAATAGTTTTAGGTAAGTATTTAACTTCCTTGGATATAGTAGGATTTTGTTTTTCAGGATAACGACTTGACCTTGTAGCGGAAGTCGCGGTGTTATTCACCATAGGATTATGTGTCATGGACACTGTGGATTTAGTAATAGTTTTAGGTAAGTATTTAACTTCCTTGGATATAGTAGGATTTTGTTTTTCAGGATAACGACTTGACCTTGTAGCGGAAGTCGCGGTGTTATTCACCATAGGATTATGTGTCATGGACACTGTGGATTTAGTAATAGTTTTAGGTAAGTATTTAACTTCCTTGGATATAGTAGGATTTTGTTTTTCAGGATAACGACTTGACCTTGTAGCGGAAGTCGCGGTGTTATTCACCATAGGATTATGTGTCATGGACACTGTGGATTTAGTAATAGTTTTAGGTAAGTATTTAACTTCCTTGGATATAGTAGGATTTTGAGATATAGCTATGTCGGTTTTTACAATACGGTGGCCCGACCGACACCAAAACGGGCCGCGATTTAGTTTAAAGGTTGATACGTATTTTCATCTGCGGTATCAACTACATCTTCACCTTGTTCCAGTAAATTAACCCGATTTTGGTTGTTTTGAGGTACATTAAAGCGTTTATTATTGTATTCCCTTTTTCGGCAATTCTCTAGAAGATGACCAGGATTTTTACAATAGCGACAGTAAAGCGGAAAGGCTCGCGGTTTATTTTGAAACCCGATATTTGGCTTAAAATCGTGTGTTTTATTTTCAGGTTTGATAAAAGTTTTAGGTTTTGAAGAGTTGGGTTCCGACATGGAGTATGGTTTCCTATTAATAAACTGCAAATTTTTTTCTTCTGAAACAGCTGCATTAATAGCCTCGTTCAGGGTCTTCGGGGATCGAACCCGAACATTATTCGATATCCTTGGATGTAGCCCAAGGACAAACGTATGGAGTGCGACATCTTCCATTGCACTTGTCTTACCAGCAAGCTCTGTCTTTTTGGAATTCGAAAGAGTAATTTCGGTTAATAACTGGGACAAACAAGTCTCTAATCGAAGTGAGTACTGGGTAACAGTCTCATTAGCAAACTGCCGACATTCTTGGAGATCAGTCAATAAATGTGTGTAACATTTCTTTTCGCCGAATTGTGTGGTTAGAAATTCTTTGAGTTGATCCCAATTATTGAACTCTTTGATTGAGCACGCAGCCTCGGCTCGGCTTTGCAATTGACTTATAATAAATCTAAAAACGGTTGGTTTTTGGTTGGTTGAGGCGAGGTTGTATGCATTAGAACAATTCGTTATAAACGGAGTAAGTAAGTTTCTAGATCCATCAAATGGCTTAATAAACTTAATTAGGACATTCAAGTCAACAATATCTGACAGTATTGGAATTGGCTTTTCGACAGACATTCTTATAAATTAAATATAACTCGCGGTGGGTCTAGCGGATGCGATAAGAAAAGGTTCTGCGAAATTATATGTGGGCGACAATGTTATTGTTGCAACGGGTCGGACGATGCAGCTCGGTTATCGGTTATAATTACAAGCTATAAAATTACGTCTAGATTAATAACCGTGAGAAATAATTATTCACTATTCGACTTTGACTTTGTCTGTGAAATACTCTTATATATGAAACGCACTGAGACACAACACTGGATCACTTTATGAATTATTTCTTTAGCACTGGATCACTTTAGGTTTATTAGGTAAGATTCACTTACATGGATGCGCTGCACAGGATACTCAGCAGGAACATTGTACACGTCGATATTTCTCTAAGGCCTACCAGGCCTCGGTATGTAGCAGGATGTAGAGATGAGCCCGATTCGACCCGAAAATCTCGAGTATAAGCAAGGTTTCGCGGCACGGTACCAATGTCTCACTATTAGATTCAAACTCGAACACTTTTCACTTCGCGGACTGGATATTATGTAGAGCTGGAGGATACCGAGGATCACTGTTTGGATCCCTTTACGCTGCCACCAATGTTATACGGAGCCTCGCGAAGGACGTTTTAAAAAAAACTAATTTGAAAGTTCACAAACTTGTATTAAAAGATAATAAATCACAAAACACAATGAGTAAAAATGGTTAGGGCAACCGTGTCTCGCGGATGATAGAATCGGACTGAGGTAGGAGAGATGCAACTGCACTAGAGGATTGACACTACTGTAGGATAAATGCTGACTAAGCTATTAGAGTGTCGATGTAAGTAAATTAGGGAATAAAGGAAACTGTAACCATGCACCATTACACAAGCACAATATGCTTACTTTGGGGACAGATGGCGTTGTATGAATGTCAAAAAAAAAGAAAAAAAAACAGTCAGTATGCGCTGGTTGCTAAATTAATTGGTTGTATTACTATTATTATACTTAGAAAAAAAGGGACAATATGCTAAAAAGACATTTTGCGACCAGTGGACATTATGAGAAAAGGACATTCTACGAATGAGCCAATGTGAGCCTGCAGTAGGTGTGTAAGTAATATGTGTTGTGCAGGCAGCTATAGACATGCTGTGCCCGCTGGGCGTGGTGGTGGAGGCGCACGACCGCGAGTGGATCACGGCGCAGCGCATGCGCGCCTTCCTGGCTGTGGCGCGCGGCTCGTGCGACGAGCCCATGTTCCTGGAGCTGTCCTACCGCGGCGCCAAGCACGACGCGCCGCCCGTGCTCATCGCGGCCAAGGGCGTCACCTTCGACAGGTAACCTTCCTGGCCGTGGCGCGCGGCTCGTGCGACGAGCCCATGTTCCTGGAGCTGTCCTACCGCGGCGCCAAGCACGACGCGCCGCCCGTGCTCATCGCGGCCAAGGGCGTCACCTTCGACAGGTAACCTTCCTGGCCGTGGCGCGCGGCTCGTGCGACGAGCCCATGTTCCTGGAGCTGTCCTACCGCGGCGCCAAGCACGACGCGCCGCCCGTGCTCATCGCGGCCAAGGGCGTCACCTTCGACAGGTAACCTTCCTGGCCGTGGCGCGCGGCTCGTGCGACGAGCCCATGTTCCTGGAGCTGTCCTACCGCGGCGCCAAGCACGACGCGCCGCCCGTGCTCATCGCGGCCAAGGGCGTCACCTTCGACAGGTAACCTTCCTGGCCGTGGCGCGCGGCTCGTGCGACGAGCCCATGTTCCTGGAGCTGTCCTACCGCGGCGCCAAGCACGACGCGCCACCCGTGCTCATCGCGGCCAAGGGCGTCACCTTCGACAGGTAACCTCACTCACCAGCCCCGTGCCAGTGCCTATCATCTCGTTACATTACAACTTAAATTCTGACTGAACTTCCTGAAGGTACTTGCCACATTCGCGCCCAACAAGAGACGCTTACCTACGAATAGTTCGATGCTCAATACCTGTTGTAAACTCTCATACTTATGATAGGTAATTCGAATTTCTGTATATTTAAGTCGATTCTGTAACCGATTTATTTATATATTACAGCGGAGGTCTCTGCTTGAAAAAATGTTCGTCGATGACGGAGAACCGTGGCAGCATGGCTGGTGCCGCGGTTGCGCTCGCTACCATCAAGGCGATCGCTAAACTTAAGGTAGCTACTTACCTACACCGTCTTAACCTGCGTTAAGCGCAAGCTACACCGCCAGCTAGCAACCAAGCTATCAGGCAAAACGAGGCAAAAGAAACTATATTAACTTAGCGAAGATTTGATTATCTGAGCTATGTTCACATCGAAAACTACGGACGGGACAGTGATGGGAGCGTTCGCGTGCGAGCGCACCCGCCGAGTCGAGCGAACATCATTCGGTTCATACTGCGAACTACAGAGCTTCTTCTTATCGTGGCCAACGTGGTGACAGTGTTATTTAGATCACTCATATCGCCTCTGTCGTGATCTAACGACTGTTAACAGCCGGGATCGACTTTTAACGTGCCCTCTGAAGCACGGAGACGCTCAGATGAAATACCACTATGCGGTGACCCATCCATAGGGTTACCGCGCCCTTGGTTGCTTAACCCGCAGATCGTATACCGAGTGCTAAGCTACGCTAACGAGGAGATTGTGGCATAGTAGGATATTTTGATCGCACGGAGCTTATCGCTATAGTTCGGAACCGAAGTATGAAAAGAGGTATAACGCTCGCTCGCTATAGTTGGCGGTATGGCCTGCACTTCATGGATGTACCTAGGTATTGTAGGTGGTACCTTCTATGTTGATTTTATCCATACTAATATTATAAAGCTGAAGAGTTTGTTTGTTTGTTTGGTTGAACGCGCTAATCTATGAAAGTACTTTCGGTTTGATTTGAAAAAATCTTTTTTTGTTGAATAGTGCATTTATCCAGGAAGGCTATAGGCTATACCTATAACATAACGCTATGGTCAATAGGAGCGTAGCAGTAGTGAGATATGTTGCAAAATCTTGGAAAATATTCCAAATTACCACGCGGGCGACCCCTAGTTTTAGTCTAAAGAGGAAAGACAATTCAGAAATTTTATCGATATAAGGCATACAAATGTCTAGACAAGTTAGCTCTTTCGTGAAAATAAGTGTGATGATATACTAAGTTATGTAATGAATGTTTACATTGTTTAAATTTACTTATTATGCAGGGACTGACTTTAACTTTCAGATACCAATAAACGTGGCTGTAGTAGTTCCCCTGTGTGAGAACATGGTGAGCGGACAGTGTATGAAGGTTGGCGACATCGTGAAGGCTCTCAACGGACTCACCATACAAGTAAGTTGACAGATTCAAAAAACAATATTTTATTAATAGGAGGATTTCTTTGAAAACCTCCTGCAATACGTAGTAGTGCGAAAGTAGATTTAAAAAAACTATTGGGAATGTCCTGGGGTCTTCATAAGAGTACCAATTTGCTCTTTATCTTAGTTTGTGGCTTATATGTAAGTAGGCAAGTGTACATAATTATTGTGTGGTCTTCAACAGATAGAAAACACAGACCTGGAGGGTCGGCTGATGATGGCGGACGCGCTAGTCTATGGACAAGCGCTTTACAAACCATCGCTCGTCATAGATGTCGCCACTTTCACTAGTATGTGTACCTACTTTTAAAATTATACTTTACTTCATTACCTAAAATCTATAGTAGTCGTGCCAGAAAGGTACTTACTTCACACGACCAGACTGGTTAACACGACCAAAGTCTATATTTTATACTCCTTAGTACCTACAATAAACTTTTTCTCATGAAAATGTACTGTATCAAAATTAAGCTAATCGTCCGTGGTGATCCGTGGTCGTCCTAGTGTTTTAGAACGACCTACGTAAATTGAGATGACAATCCTACGTATTTAGGGTTCCGGAGTAAACAAGGAACCCCGCACTAGAGAACAAGCTCTGTGTCGCGGGGGATTTTACAAACATACAATTAACGGACACAAATTACACCCAGACTCAGAACAATTCTTTGTGACAAAACACGACAAAACTTTGTGTGACCGCACAAAGTTGTCGTTCGTTGTCGTGTGCGTTTCGATTGCTCCGCCAAGTTATAAAAACCGAAAAAAAAATCGGCAATGATTTTGACGAAATTTGTCAAAATCGAAATGTGCAAAAAATTATTTTGTCAAAGTAAAAATATAAAAATTAGAAGGGTTTAAAGGTGGCCGCGCGAACGAAACGCGGAGCATTGCGCGGTCATGGAGATCTCAGCAACTATTTGGGTTAGAGATCTAATTCTTGTTGTAAATTAAAGAAACAATTTGTCAGGATTTGTCAAAAAAATAATTGGAAGCTCTAGATCAATATTTAACGTAATATTCGCCTTGTAGGTTTATGGCCGCGCAATCCTCCACTCGTTGTTTCTTTAATGTTAATTATTTCTTTAAAACTGAGACTTCATACAGCAAAACTGTTACAAGAGTTAAGGTCTTATTTTGTCAAAACTAACGACACCAATAAATACATATAAAGCTAAGTTATAGAAATTTAGGATTTGTAATTAGAGAAACGAAAGACTTTAGGAACACAAATGCAGTGAGATCCTTATATAATGCATTAGTTAGGAGTAGGTTAGAAACGAGTGCCATTATCTGGAATCCCCATGAAACTAAATATAGTTTAATGGTGGAAAAAATACAAAATAAATTTACTCGGTACCTCTATATGAAATTGTACAGTGTTTATCCCTTCTATCCACTTATGTATCCAACACTCTTTGTCATAGGGATGGTTGGGTACTATAAGCTGGAAGTAAGGAGAAATTTTGCCTTAGCTAAATACGTATTTTTAGTGTTTCGTGGTAAGGTAAATAATCCTCAAGTATTGGAATCGTTGAAGCTGCTTGTCCCAAACACAAGACTGCGGCAGGTGCCACGGATGAAGGTGTTTGAGGTGCCCACATCTCGCACTAATATCCAAAAGTTTGCTCCAATAACTCGGGCTTTACATTTTTTAAATCTCGTCTCGAAGCGGTTGGATATTTTTGCCTGTACTTTGCCGGAATTTGGGAGGGTGGCATTGGATTGCCTCACTCATCTTTAATTTAGGATGATATTGTTGTTTTTTGTTATTATATTTTTTGTGATTGTTATTCTTATTTCTACATTGTTGTATTAGGTTTTGTAGCCTGTAATATCAGTGTATGTGTAAATAAATAAATAAAAAAAGTTAAAAAAACTAAATCAGACCAAATAACAAGAAGCACGTGGCCGAGCGATCGAAACGGTACTTTGTATGCTGATAACTCATTATCTATAGCTAGGATTTCGGTGTTAACATCAATATATTCAACACACTCACCTCATTAAAACGACATGTCATTTATCACTCAGGGTACCTAGTTTAAAACGCATGTAATCTCAAAAATAATGTCACGTCATATAATGTTCTAATAGGGTAACCATAATTTCGTAAGAATATATACGAGAAAGTATATTATAATAATCATAATAGAGCCGACACCAAATAAAGGGACAAGGTTAGGCAAAAGAAGAAGAAAGAAGAGATTTATTTGTGTGATTTTGGGTGGTACAAAGATCTTAAAAATTATTACATGGTTCTCCAAAACCTGCTATCTGGCGTACACAATTTTAAATTTAAAGCTAGTGTAATGTTGGGGTTTCTGGGATAGAGTAAGACAACCACTTCGGTTAAAGAACGTATATTAAGTGAAAACATAAATGTAATATATTCTAACAATAAAGTATACTAGTCAGCAGAAATACATTATAAAGGAGTATGCTCACTGCGCTGTTAGTACATAAGGAGCATACTCAATGGTAAAGGCACTTCACTAGTATTGTAAATTGCACGCATGGCATGCATATTTAAAAATGAAATTTATTTGTATATTACATAGTTTGGTATGTCAGTGATTATTACAATATTATGCCAATAAATAAATATTACACCAAATGTCAAAATTTGATAATAATCAGTAGGTAAATAAATAAAATATTATTGTATATATCAACAGCTAGAAAATACTCACGCTATGAATTTGTCATCTAAATAATCATGATTAAAATCGCTTTTATTTTATTTTTAAACTAATTAGGTAGATTTGTTTCTCGGAGCGATTTCGGCAAATGATTGTAGATATGTACGTGCATATTATGATTTGTTAATTCAGTTAAATTTCTTTTCTTTGCCGATCTTCTGTATCCGTGGAGCATCGACGCGAGTTTGCATTGCACTGAACTCTCACTCTAACATGTCACTCGAATAAGTGCCAGCCAGCGAACGACTGGCCGAATGATAGTCGCTTGGTTGCCGAAAGCGACCACGAGTAGCGCTACGAGCGCGCTGGCTGGAATTTTAATTATACCTTCCTATTTAAAAACCGCATTACAAATTTTATATCATTATTTAAAAAAAAAGTGATATATCCATACATAAATTTAAAAACCTTTTTTTATTTGTTGATTTTTTGTAACCTATTTCATTTTTGTTATTTTTATTTACAAGCTGTGATGAATAAAAATATTTAAATATCTGTTTTTTATTTATTACCAAAAAATAAAAATTTATAAGATCTCCGACTTTGCTGCTTAACCACCATCATGGATTTGAAATATAATTTTATTAGTCAAGCCCTTTCGAAAAAATAATGTAATGCGTCATTTTGTGGCGGGGGCTATCTTGGACTGATTTTTATTAAACATAGCCAAAAATACTGCCTAGTTATATAAAATTCACCTTTTAAACAAAAAAGCAAAATTAAAATCGGTTCATCCGTTCGGGAGCTACCATGCCTCATATACGTCAAACTTACAACACCCCGTCGTTTTTGCGGTGGGGCTTAAGAAATACCTATATATTTTGCAGATTGAGCCAGACTATCCAATATAATAATTGTTTCTACTTTGAGACAAGTTAAAGGTATTAAATAAAATCGATATTATGGTTACCCTACTAGAACAAACTTCCAAGGCGAATATTACGTTAAATATTGATCTAGAGCTTCCAAGTCTTTTTTTGACAAATTGTTTCTTTAATTTACAACAAGAATTAGTATGCGTCACTGACTGGTCGACTGTTGAATTCAACATTGATTGCTTACGTAAAAATTGCTAGCTATTTGTTAGTATTTGCTACTCTTTACCAAACAATTGCTACCTCAGTATAATAAAAGACATCCACTTTTTTTTTGACCAGTCATTCTGACGTCAGGATGTTTGGACAAAGTTCGTATCTTGCGAAGGACGCACAATTTTCATGTCCTTTACTTACCAAAACTTGCTACCTACATTTAGCTTAAAATCAACTCTGCAGCGTTACAGGTCCCGGGGTTAGGGTCACAAAGGATCATTCCACTTAGAACCCTAGTCTTCAGTGGGAAAACGGTCCATAATGTAATGTGAACACTGCTTGTGTTGTATCCAGGCGGCGTGCTGATGGCGACGGGCGGCGGCGCGTTCGGCTGCTTCAGCAACTGTAACGAGGTGTGGCGCGCCACGCAGCGGGCCGGCGCGCTCTCGGGGGACCGGCCCTGGCGCTTCCCGCTCTGGCACTACTACCAGACGCAGATCACCAGTTAGTCACGCATTCTACTATCTAATAGCTTCAGCAACTGTAACGAGGTGTGGCGCGCCACGCAGCGGGCCGGCGCGCTCTCGGGGGACCGGCCCTGGCGCTTCCCGCTCTGGCACTACTACCAGACGCAGATCACCAGTTAGTCACGCATTCTACTATCTAATAGCTTCAGCAACTGTAACGAGGTGTGGCGCGCCACGCAGCGGGCCGGCGCGCTCTCGGGGGACCGGCCCTGGCGCTTCCCGCTCTGGCACTACTACCAGACGCAGATCACCAGTTAGTCACGCATTCTACTATCTAATAGCTTCAGCAACTGTAACGAGGTGTGGCGCGCCACGCAGCGGGCCGGCGCGCTCTCGGGGGACCGGCCCTGGCGCTTCCCGCTCTGGCACTACTACCAGACGCAGATCACCAGTTAGTCACGCATTCTACTATCTAATAGCTTCAGCAACTGTAACGAGGTGTGGCGCGCCACGCAGCGGGCCGGCGCGCTCTCGGGGGACCGGCCCTGGCGCTTCCCGCTCTGGCACTACTACCAGACGCAGATCACCAGTTAGTCACGCATCCTACTATTTAACCACAGAATCATGCTAAGGAACAATTCGGTAGGCCTAAAATGCTGCACCGATTTGCTTAAAATTTAGGTTTGGAAAATCAGACATTTTGGTACGCAAATTTGTACTTATAGTATTAGTTATGATTTTTTTTTTATGATCTAATTTTTCTTCGTCCACCAAATGGTCAGTTGATTTCGAGAAAAAAAACGGATGAATATTCTAACGACTTTTTTATAAATTACAGATGATCCATCCGTAGACCTAAGAAACGAAGGCTCTGGACATGCTACACCATGTCTTGGTGCCGCCTTTCTGAGGGTAAGCTTATCAGCTTATTTAATAAGCCCTTCGTTACAATACTTTGTTAATTTACTTTGTAAAAGTTACAATACTTTGTTAATTTACTTTGTAAAAGTTACAATACTTTGTTAATTTACTTTGTAAAAGTTACAACACCTGGATTGTGTGTTTATGTAGTGGATTTACCCAGGAAGAAAACTATGGTAGGTACAGAGAAAAATAGAAACCATTAGAAGATTAGAAGCTCAAATCAAATCAAACTGAAGGTTGGACCGTACTACATTGACGCGGCGCATCGTGGCATTGTGTCGCACCACGTACTATAACTGCACCGTGTGCGTTACCCCAGCACGAAAGTTGCTCGTAGAGTGACATGAGTGGTACGTATCGAGAAAAATGGAAGAAACGATTCGTTTTTTCCATTTTTCTCGAAAACCACAGGACTCACAAACTGTAAAGTCGATCCAAATTTACAGTAGACCACTCACTAATTATACGTACCACTCATGTCACTCTACGAGCAGCTTTCGTGCTAGGGTAACGCACACAGCTGCACCAGAGTCTATTCCCTGTCCCACCCATTCTTTTGCGATGATTACAATGGTCGCATACGCACAATATGCGTTGACCCTCCACTGAGCTTAGGTTTAAGATTAACTTATGTACCTTCGCAAAATGGATAGCGCCCAAAAACATGCAGTGGCCGTGGAAACTTGTGAACAGAGTAACTATTCGCGGTCACCCGTCACCTAAATTCCCCGTTTTTACTCATTTTTAGAATTTCGTTTGCGGCGACTGGGTGCACATGGACATTACAGGCGTGGGCAAAGTAGCCCACCACGTGGCTCCTCCGTACCTGGACCCACAACGCATGACCGGCAGACCGTGCCGCACACTCTCTATGCTCCTGAGTGAAATAGCTACAGCTAGCCAGGCAGCCTGTAGCAAGGATAAAGTTGGTTGTGCTAACAAAAATTAAGCTGTGATACATATTTGAGTAATCTTGTCGTTGTGTAAGTATACCTAGTCCAAATATACAATTGTTAAATACTCGTTTGTCTTTTAAAAGATACTGGTGAGTCCTCTACAAACAAATAAGTACTATGTTTAAAGTAGTTTTAAGTTCTGATTAGCCTCTTCTCAAGCAGGGAAAGGCCTGTACCAAACTTCTGTAAAAAGATATTTCTTTTTACAGAAGTTTCGTACTGACCTTTCCCTGCTTTTCCCGAACAATGTGACTAAGTTATAGGTGCCATTTTACTCGTAGTCACACACATTTCAAATGACAGTGCATACACTGGCATTTGAAATGTGGTGTGACTACGAGTCGGTAAGGGAACTATCAACGGGTACTGATACCGAAAATTCCTGCAAGTGACGAAGGAAGCCACAGAAAATATCGCGTCAAACGTTTGACACAAGATACAGAACTTTCTCGCGATTTCATGCATCAAAGTCGAAAGCATTACGTAAATCGTAGACAAGTCTTGCTATTATCCTTGTAAAGAGCAACTTTCACAATTATAGCTTTGCGAGACTATATCATTTATATTTATTATAATAGGGTAAATTAAATAGCGCAGCAGTTACAATTAAAAGATCCTCCTTGGTATGTTAATGTTACTTGTTAGTAAATACACTATAGTTAAGATATAACAATAAATGATCTTGGTGTATGAACATTACAGCTCAATACAAATGTGTTACAATAAAAGTGTTTAGTATAATATTATACAACGTATTTAATAATCACAGAGACGATTCAGTGCACTATAAACGACGCATATGTCAACATAATACTGGTACTTCTGTTAGCCGAAGACCATCAGGTAGGCAGGCATCGACATACATTCATACATTACAACATTCGGCTGATTCGTGTCACATACATATCTACGCTTAGTAGTGTGTGTACCTAGCTGCGTATCCAGAGCTTCTAGACAAGTGGCATAAACGGTAGTCCAATCGAAAAGTAAAAAAACAAATGTATGGGATTTGACGTAAGTTTACGACATTATATCGTAGACTTACGTCAAATCCCATACATTTGCTTTCGTGACTTTTCGATTCGACTATCGCTTATGCCACTTGTCTAGAGGGGCAGTACCTTCACGAACTAGTACCGCTCCGCGCTCCACCCACTTCCATCGTGAGGATTCGTCCCCATCTTGTATTAAGCACCTATCATTATATAGATAGATCAGTTACAGGAGCACGGAGCGCTACTGATACTCAAATTTAGCGGATCCGCTGCTTTACATAATGGCAATAGGAGGAATGAAGACATTGTTTTGGCACAATTGGGATTAAACAAAATATAAGGGTAAACATAAGGTTTAAATAAATACAAAACAAGGTGATAAATGAAACACCGATGCTTATTGACCTAAAAATGAAGAAACATTTATTTTCAGTATGTCTTTTGTAAAATTTAATAACAGAATGAATCAAATGTGGTAAGAGATAACAGAGCGGATTACTTTCCATTTCGATAGAATTAGTTTCACCAACAATAGAAATATAATATTTATCAAGTCATTTACAGATACATTAATGCAGTACCAATAAATCTAATTTATTCGTTTACTGAGTTAGTTAAATTTAAACATTTATTACGATTCATAATGTACACGGAGTGGACCGGGCGCGGCGATAGGCCGGCCCGGAAGTACACTAGATTTTTTTTGGGATTTTTTAAATTTTTATTCCTCACGTACTTTATAAATATCTCATACTTGAAAAAAATTTACATTAAAATGTATCGGAAAGGTGCGGACGCTAACGCCGCGGTCGACGGCGCCGGCTGGCAGGCGGGCCAGCCAGGCTGGCGCCGGCAGACCGCGCACACTACTGACGCCACGGAATATACACAACATATAAATATGAGCCGACACGAACCCGAGACTTATACCATCACATTGCGACGCACACCTATTCGTTTTCCCTTTGTACCGCTACAGTTAAAATTTTTCTTACATAGTAAAATTAACGGAATACTTTAAAATCTAAATAAAAAGAGGAGGCGGAGGCGACGGGCGTCGCGACACTCGGCCGGTCCGCCGGACCGCCCCCCCACGTCCACACCATACAAGTACATCATTAAACTGAAACGATGACAATATTTAATTTATCGCAAACACTAGAGAAATGCAGGTCCAATACGATGGTAATATTGTGTGTCATGAAACAAAATGTATATTTAAATTCTCTGCTTTTTACACACACACTAGCCGGCGGCTCACTTCGACGTCATCATGGTGACGAATTCTGAAAGAGAAAACAGACGTGGCATTAGTTTACACTACGTTCAGGTGAAGTGGCTGTAGTCCAACAGTGCCGAGGTTTACAACAAAACATTTCACATAAACCCTTGCATAACATGTCTAAGATAAAATGTTAACACAAACATAATATTAACACAACGAAAGTAACCGACAGAGATAGAGATGCACTAATAAGATGTAACCGCTATTAGACAGATAACCACTAGATGTATTAACATAATAAATATCGAGTCTACACCAAACATATGCCTCCGCGAACAATACGTACAATGACAATTCACAAGCTAGGCATATGCTTGATGGAGTGACGAACAACATTTATAAAACCGAAGATATATATATTTTACCTCATCATGCCACTACAAGGGGATTATGTGAAATACCACCCTCTGGATATTTATTATCTTGACAAATTATTTATAGTAAATGATGGGCGAAAGCACTCGATTACAAGATTCCAGTGCTGCGGAGAGATTTCATAGTGATGTGCGATTAAGCCTATACATAGTCTTAATATACAATCGATATAAGATTGTTGATCGGCGGCGCGGTCGACGTTTGCTGCTCGTTTTGTTAGCATGTGTTTGTGTGGTCGTCATGTGTGCGAGTGTGGTGTGTTGTGTGTGTTTGTGTGTGTGCGAGTGTGGTGTGTGATGGGTACGTGTCAAGCATGTGAGGTCGCACAGAACAAAGCACCAACACATGCGCAACGCGGCAAGCGGGGATCAAGCTATCGACGCCTTGGCTGAACAACAAGTATCACCAGGTGGTATTTCTATAAGAAAAAAAAAACTATACAAATATTAGACACATGCACCAGTCAAGGAAAACATAACATCTCCCTGAGGCGGGCGCGTGTAATTTTGTCTCTCCGGTATATAATGATAGTGGGAACAAAATTGCAGACGACCGCTTCGTCAGTAGTGAGTAAATAGACACAATCGATAGTCAAGTGTGAGATCCCAACGAGAGTGTGAGCGGGGCGGGGCGGGACAGCTCGGGAGGGGCCAGCTAACATATCCAAGGTAAGGAACAGTTAATAACGAGCAGCAAACCATTCAGATTAACACTGGGGTATACCTATTGTCGTACCGCACTCGACGTAGGCCGTAGGCATCGATCACTACACACTACTAGGGGAAATCGTTTCGAGATCACAGCGTTATCGTAGAGTCTTTTCTTATGGTTAGTTACGATACTAATATCACAAGTGTGGCCGGCCGTGCGCTAACGGCTGCCGTCGCCGCGATCGAAAATGATTTGGGCGAGTGCATGGAAGTCTGCAAGAGAGAGAACCGAGGTCGGATGATACGGCTTACACAGAGCTTCTCGCTACACGTGCACGTGGCAACAGCGGGCACACTCGCCCTCTGTCGGTAACCATTTGTAATCGAACTTTGGTTTTGAGACAGTGATGACATTTTATACACGTTGAATTTTACAAGTGGCTAATATAAGATAGTAAATTCTGCGAAACGTCATTCACTGGCATCGAAGTCAAAGCTCAAGTGTCCACATAATGTCGAGTCTGGTCACGGCGGATCGCGGGCTCGACCCTCGTCACCCTATCGTATAACAATACACTGATCCATGCACAGCGGGACAGCAAGCTAACTTAACAAGCCAGGACTACAACTATACTGATACCCACTATTGCAGTGGTTCGGGCCTTTATGCTCACGTCACATTTGACGTCATACTAAGTACTGTACTACAATACACGTTGCAGGGTTTAATTTATTGTATGACATATAACATAAAACCTGTACCTACGGTAAATCAAGGCGTTACATAAACAGGAGTAAATTTATTTTTATGAGGTGGAATACTTTCGAGTCGGTTTAAAAATAAAGTGGACTTTCTGGAAACAAGCAAAACCCATCTGTTAGTGTGAACACGTACTAGTATTACTACATGCTGGAGTATCGTGTAGAGTATCCATTATACCGACATAGAGAGGGTGGTAATCATCACATTCGAGTCAATATCAATCTGGCGACTGTGGATGCGAATATTGCGATTGCGGTTACAACGAATTTTAGTATCTCTTGCCAATCTATAGTTTATACAGCACTACTTAGATTCACTCTTACTGCCATGCAAGAAACAAGTTTATTAAATTCCCATCTTAAGTCAGAGTTCGTGACATTTTGAGACACTGGCCAAGACCAGGAAAATAAGAAAGATTTTGCTGTTAGTTATGTTAAAAACTTGTTTCTAGAATGTAAGTAAGGTGGCACACGTCAGCTAAGTGGTGTCGCGCACAACATCAACACATCCCGAACACAACTAGTACTCACCCTCATAATTGACTTGTCCGTCGCCATCGATATCGGCCTCGCGGATCATTTCATCGACCTCCTCATCGGTGAGTTTCTCCCCGAGGTTGGTCATGACGTGGCGGAGTTCGGCGGCCGATATGAAACCGTTGCCGTCCTTGTCGAACACGCGGAAAGCTTCGCGGATCTCCTCCTCACTGTCCGTGTCCTTCATTTTGCGAGCCATCATCGTGAGAAACTCGGGGAAATCTATCGTGCCGTTGCCTGAAATACAGAGAATACAATACGTTAGTTATGATAATACTTTATGTAAAAACGTGACGTACGCGTGCTGTGGGTTGTTAAACTTTTAATTTATATGCGAACAATATGTTAATCTCGTAAGGTCAGTTCTCGCATTCACAAAAACATATTTTCAATAAAAAAAAGTAAACATGTTTCAACATTATTCTTTTCTATATCTAGAAAATTGATTGCATACTTCGTGACTACGTCCGGGTCAAAAACAATACGAGCTAGTTATGAGCAATATACACTGGAAAACAGCTTAATAGCAGTACTGAATCTTAAAATAAATCGTTAAAATAAAACAATTTAACAAGTTTATTGAGTAACGGGAATAGTGTATAAACGTAAAGCGTTTATAACTGTTGAATAAATAACGTGTAAAGAGCGTTTGCGCAGGTGGGTCCTATGGTATAAATAACTTATATGAATCAATGGAAATTTTCACATAGTATCGCTGAATTACGATGTAAAAGGTACTTGATGAAGTTGTATAATTCGTCATTAATCGGGCAGTAATATCGTCAATGTTAGCAACGTCGTCATGTTCTTATGTGAGGATGGTCGGTGTTTGTTTTGTTCTCGACGGCAAGTGTTGGCGTTTCCACGAATATGTGTAAACACATGCGATTTATCATCCGAATGTATCTGTACACTATCAGACAACACATGTCATGACTACGTGTGAATTATCTCCTTTAATCTTCATCTACAAGCTAAATACTCATAGCCTGACTCATTCATTATTATAAATTCGTCACTTGAATTTCATGGAGTTATTAATGTAGGTGACATAAGCCAGGGGTTTGGCTACGTTCAACCCATGAAAAAGGTTTAATGTTTTTAATTTGCATCCTATCAAGTATTTCTATATAAAGAAGAATAGAAGAGATCAACCTAAGCTGCTATTACAAGGTATTTCTCGAGAACTGTCAAGAAAATTTACTGCAAATGAATGTTCAATAAATTTGAATGTTACATGTTATCGATGGCTTAAAAACACTATAAAATGTTGATTTCTTTATATTGTGGAAGTCGTGTACGAAATGAAAACAATACAAATATTTAAGACGATAACAATACCTCTGCATGCACGCAAAAGCCAAGTGAAACGGTGATTTCAGTCCTCGTGATAGTTAAATAAACGTGTCGCCTTATCTAGTACAAACTATATTTTTATATTATAAGAAAAATATTTACGTTACATTTGAATATAATATGCCGAACATAACTATGTGTACCGATGAATTAATGAAATCAGGGTTTATCAAGATGTTTTGACTTTAAATAATGGACAGGTCAGAATTGTTCAAGTTTGCTAGGCATCAGTATAAGAGGATTTCACAGAATTTATTTATTAAAGAGAAGAGAATTGAAAAGCAGCGACCCTAAATCATATAATTTTACCGATACCCGATACTCACGCGTGTGTGTGTGAACTTTAAACTAATATCCACAGCTTTTGTATTAAGTTTGGCTGCTAAGTCTCATTGGGCTTTTTAGTAACATCACCGACGGCATAGTCCAGGGTAAGGCGTGCGCAGCATCCGCAGCAAATGGCTTGAGTACTTAATGATACTGTATCTAAACAAAGTTAATCTAAATCTCGAGTGAATTTGCTTTACTAAACACTAGTTCAATATTGTTTCATACACCCATTATTTAAACAACGACCGAGGGCGATCTGATTTCATCAGTCCCACGACTACGTGGTGGACTAATATTTTTAAAACAAAAGATTGTTATTGACAAAGTAATTTTCAACAAGCTTCCTATTGCTGAATTGTGGTCTACTTATAGAAAGGCTACTTTTTCTAAGTAAATATTTTATTTATTTTTGTATGATATTACGTTTTTAAAGATGTATGAGTCCTCCATCTATTTGCCGATAACAGTCGATGCTTACTAATACGCTAATAGCGCTTATAAGCATCAGCATCAGCCAGTGAAGTGAAGTGGAATAATCGCAACGAAAAAGTAGGTATATCGTAAAAATATATATATTTTATATACACAGGTATGTCGAGTTTATTTCCGCATGGCACGCGCAGCGGTGTCCGGTTGAGGTGTTGCAAAAATAAGTTACGAGTTAAGTTTGGCCTGTCTAATTCTGGGTTTAACCTTTCCGAGGTGGTTCGCGAGCTATTTATATCGCGCGACGTGAACCGCTGAGCTTTCGAGAATGCACACGCCGAACTCGGAACAGTACACGAGTAGGTAGGTTATAGCACGAAGCACGTTCTTATCAGACCAATGTTTTGTGTCATTTAATCCCAAGCTTTATGTCTTGATGCGAGTCCTCAGCTGTCGTTGTACCCGAAAATTACTTTCAAGTCTACTTACTGGTTCGGCAAAATTGCTAATTCTTTAAGATGTATTGTCAAAAGGTTCCCTGTTGTTCCGAGACAAGGGGTATTTGTATGATTTTGATATTCATAAAGCTGTTTGCGATAAAGGAAGTCTATTTTCTCACAATGGCAGTAGTTTCTGCATGTGAAATTCGCATTCGAAGCTTTGGCCGTTAACGCGTTTTGTTTGCTCATTGGAGACGCTCCATTTAAAATGGTAAATATACAGCGTATTGTTTGCCATCGCATATTGTTTGCGCACTGGGAACGGTTCACTTACAATGGAGTTTTTAAAGCGTATTGTTAGCGAGAACTTGTTTGCTTCATGGGAATGTGAGTTAAGTGTTCGCCACCTGGAGCACTCCTGCTAATTGCTGGCAGTAAATCTGTCAACTTTGTGTATTAGCTTCACTAAGGGCTCTTTCAATTTAGACGTTTCGTGTCGGACCGTTGCCGCACGTTTACCGTGCGCTGATTATAACCCACTGCCGTGCGGCTGCAGTACTGTAGCGGTCCGATACCAAACGCCTAAATTGAAGGCGTATCTGACTTCCGTGCGTTTGTATGCTAGTGATGTTATTAAGTATATGTATTTGACAGCAGTTAAGCCATGGACTCTTAAGACGGAACATTACTGTTAGTGCTCTTGTTGAAAAACATTAAACAGAAACAAAAATAAAAAAACGACGCCCCTGTAAAAGAGCTAATGTAATTTTGGCGATTATCTTTACCCTAGGTTAAAACCAGATCCAAGCAATTTTTTAAATTAAGAATGTCTACAGAATGTGTCTACGAATTACTTGCATTAGTTGGAAGTAAAATTCAGCGGCAAGTAACTATATTCAAACATACAATATCAGCTGAAGAAAGACTACAGAAGAGTTCCATATAGCAGGACGTATTTCAATTTCATTTATAAATTCTTCCACGTTTATATCATCTATAAAAATTCGATGAAATTGGCTCTCTCACGTCTAGTCACCGCACTATTCAACAGCGAAATGAACACGTGAAGCTTGCGACGTTGCCGTCCTGTTGTCGAGCGTTTGCGGTACCGACGCCGCACTGTTGCCGCACCGAGCGCTTTGTATGAAAACAAGCGAACGTCCGCGCGCCATACGACAAATGCACCGCTTCGGCACTGCAGCGGTCCGACACGAAACGTATAAATTGAAAGCGCCCTAAGAGTATGAACGATATTCCGCAGTCAATTAGGTACGTCGTTATAGTATTTATTATTACTTTTGATATTAAAATTCAAGATAATTTTTACCACCTTTACAACGTTTATAATAAATATGTCATAAAAAACGTGTGATAAAATTGTCCCGCCATATTTGAAGCTCGTTTTTAAAATTAACGGTTTTAACATACCTACACGACATGACACCGTTAGGCAACCTTACGGATGTTTTATTTTGTCCAAACACTAACGATAGTTAACTTTTATGCACTTGTCAAGTTTTGATGACTTTGTCCGCGGTATTGTTAAATTAAAAATGTTCGCGAACACCGGGGGAATAGGGGATTCTTACCTATTCCTCTTTAAGTACAATAAAATTCTACACTCTCTGATAGGTTTTATTCCGTCGCTTAGTAATAGTGTGCAAATTTTGCCAGAAGCTCAATTTATAAGGTGCAAGTTTAGGTAGGCAATTGCCATACCATCTCTATTTTTCTCGGGGAGTTGAGGGACAATGACAGCAAGAGATATATTGACTTTCAAATTATAAATGGCATTAATAAATGAGGGTTTATTATTATGTAATATAGCAGCTTACGAGTACATCTGGACTATATAGCGGAAGGACTAAGTCGTAAATTTAAATGCCACCTTTATTGTTACAATATCAACAGTATGTCAACTGCAGCTAAATCTCAAGAATGTAACTAACCAAGTATGCAATAAGAATCACTTTACGAGGTATATTTTAGGCTATTTTATAGACTGTTGAGAAGAAAATCAATTAGTCAACGCCATAAACGGGTCAAAGCGGACCAGGAAGTATCACTCACACATTTAAAGGACACATTAAATATTTAACGAGTTTCTGTTAATACTGTGTATCGCGCTAGGTGGATCTAATGCAGACGTGCCTTCACCCAACTGCGCAGTTCCGTGTTCTGTTCCGCGCATAGTAATTAACAGATTGACTCAGATAGTGAGTCAACTTGACATCATTACTGCCTACATCATCTAAGATACTTTGAGAGCCTTACACGGAGTGCTTATACATAAGATGACATATTGATCTACTCTTGGTGTCGTGTATTTTCATCAAGCGTTGGAAAAGGAGGGGTAGTGTGTTGACTAGAAGATTGAAAGTCCGACATTCATATCCTCAAATATTTCTGAGAAAGACTACCATAGGTATGCTGCTTGCTAGATACACACAAACATGACTTGATTCGATTTCGATATATGCAGTACTTAAAATACAGAACCACCAAAACACCTACCTAGTGCATACACTAGGTAGGTGCTTTGGTGGGCAAAGAATCATTAGATATACAAAAACTCGCCTCAATTAGCCTAAATAACCAAATTAGAGCTAAAACATTCAAGGTCTGATTCGTGAATTTAATGACTCAACGCGCGAACGGCCCGAATTGACCTAACAAATGCTAATTCGCCAACATTAATATTCCGCTCGTACATTTCGCGGGTAGACATATAGATATTATATCTATGTTACTGGGGGTTTCGACCGACATCCCCGACCGCAGCCGACGCGATCAATATTCCACAACCGCTAGAGTTTTGGCTTGGCACAATTCCCTACAGACATTTGCATTGGCAAAATGTAAATGCAATTACATTTGGAAGAGCGGAGAATCCTTCGTCTCATTTCCTTTCTATTATAGCGAAAGAAGCGAGAGGGAACCACAATGATTTATATAAGACATGTTTATTAAATATATTCTCCTAATATTTTGACAGATTAAATTGCACATATGTTAGGAATTCAGTGGGAATTACGTATATAAATCACGTTATTGTTGTTTATTACGTTATACGTATAGTCTGTGTGCGATATTTATGGTTTGCTTATATTATATACTTCTGTCCTTCAGCCGCGCATATTAATCATTGTTACAGTTAATGTCATTGGTGTTATTAGTAGATTGAATATGAAGCAACATGTAGACTCGCATGTCAACTTTATTGCCATCATAATGGATGGAAGATTACGCTACGGACATTTGTCAAACAAAAGTAACCAGAAGATAACCTCCAGTTTTAAGACGCTATTTCGTTGAGGTGAAATTAGTTCAGTTAGCAACTATTAAAATAATAAAATACCGATTTAAATAAAGGATTGGAACGGAACGCACCTCAAGCCATTTCAGATTTCATGAAGACATATCTCTGTCGAGTCATAACTGTCTTTGGCTTTAGATTGTCATGACTCCGGTTTGAGTTAGACCTAATGGGTGACAAGCTAATTTCTATGTGTAAAAAATAATAAATAAACCAATGTTATATCTACAAGTAAAGGTAGAAAGCAAGGGACACGGGAGTAGAATCCACCGCGAGAGCGTGGTACGCCAAAATGCAGCCGCAGCCAACGGTCTAAAAGTAATCTTGTAAACAACCATCGCTTCGGGGAAAGTTCGATTAAGCAGTTTTAGATTGGCGTGCATAGTCCATAAACATATCCCGCCCACGCCTTACCCCGTACAGTGAGTTATCACGGATATATCTGAACGTGAAGTCAGCCTATTGTCTTGTATCAGGGGCCGCGGATGGTTAAATTTTTACATTTACAATCGCCATATAAATGAGAATCCGCAGATTACAGTTCAGTATTAACATCGACTAATGCGTATTTTATAATTTACGAATGCAATTAAAACCTGTATTTAAAAATGTATGAACACGTGCAATCAGGTATATTGTATACAGTTTTAACTAGTATACCAGTGGTACGCGCGCATACGATTGCACGGATATTTCATACAAACAATGAAGCAAACTACTTCGGTACTGGCCGAGCATTGTGGCGATCCGATCAATAAATTTATTGTTCAAACTTGAGTTGTGTAGCGTGTTGGAAGTAAAATTAGGCGTTGCTAATATGGTGAATAGAGCTGAAGCCTTACAAACGAGCCGGCAAGGACGCATGAGTCAATGTGGCGTCATGCGGCGCGACACTCACACCGCTGACTCTACATTTAACTATGATATAGCACTATGATTTATTGTATAGTATATACGATGATAAAAACATTTTTAATTTTATAATCCTCACCGTTTTTTGGTTTTACTAGATAACACCTTTGGCTGAATGATGTCATTGAAAAATCCAGCATTCGCAAACATCCTGAGTAAATCCTTTATGTAGAGGTTTTACTCAGGCTGTTGTCTAGAAGTTACAAGAGGCAGACTTTGGAACTTTACTTCAAGTATCGAGAAGCCCAGCAAAGGGACAGTATATAAAACAGTAGCTATATCAAAATTCAAAAGACAACGTCTTAATTAAATTTGTAGACATAACACGACGCTGTACTTATATCTTACAACACTACATATACCGTGAAATTTAAATATAAATGTCAAGCAGCGTAATTATCGCATTAAAAGTGTTACGCATCCAGATGGCGTGTAAATGATTCGCGATATTAAAGTGTAACAATAGAATTGGATGAGACACGCGGAAGAGGTTACAATAACAGCGGTGCAAATAGCCGAGAGGGTTAGCGCTCGCGTTATCATCCACTATTTATGTATGATGCTAATGCAAATGCACAGGGCTACCGACTGCCTTATTGACCATTAGTTATATTTCAAATTTAAAATTGGAGCGGCCTCAGCCCATGTCCATCCCTTGCCTATGTGAACCTATTCACTAACTTACACACGTGTGTGTTTGTAGTATATAAATAATACCTACAGCTAGAAACTACAATTAGTCTACTCACAATTTAGAAGTAATCGCTGTTGATAATCTGTCCAAATTCTCCTTATATTTTAATCGGTAAAGTTTGTTTTGAGGTATGTAATTCAAATAAGTGTTTGTCTACATTTAAATTTGTTGCCACGACACAAAACAAATTCAAACGAGAGCAAATATTTTTGTAGTCCATAAATAGTTGTTCCGGGCTCCTGCAGTCCCTTGCGGATTGACATCGCGATACACAGATTATTTATTTTTCGAAGAACGAATTGCATTCTTACGCAGTCGGAGTAATTAATAATTATGCTAAAATAAAATAAATGCCAAGGCGTGATATGATAATAGATCTTTTGTTTCTTGTTATTATTGTTTGAAAATAAAATATTTAATATTGTTCTTATTATAATAACGATGATGTGTGGTAACCCTAAACAAACGTCAATGCGCATGCGTAAACCAATCAATTGCACTTGAAATATAGCTGCGAAAGATCAAGAGCGTGTATGAATGACAACAAAACTACGGTATTTCTCTTATTATAATAATAAATAATACTCCAGTTAGGGCGATGCTCCGCCACACGCACGACCACGCGACTGAACCCAACTGTCCCCTGGCGAAGCGCCAACAGAATATGCAAATTCATTTGCAATTTCGTTGCGAATTCAGACAAGTCTTCGAGTGGATACGTGAAATGTCAACACTGTTTATCGTTCACTCGCTTAGTTAAAAGAATGTTTTGAGAAAATGCAGCTGAACTACTGCTTTGTTGCTTCAATTAAACGAGTCAAGACACCAGCGCATTTAGTTTGACCTAGAGAGCACTACTAAACCGGCCCGTGATTCAGTATTGGAAAGGGCAGTGCAATTAGGGCGACAGTGGGTCAGTCATGTGGACTATGTACGAGGGAGGCACAGATATAGATACACATAGATAACGCAAATGCACGTACTTCGCGTGTCCGAACCCCGACAAAGCGTCGAGGTTGGTCGCCGCAACTTACAGTCCGCGCGCGTCTGTTGTCGCTGCCGGTCGTCCGCAAAAACTAAAAAAATGCCTCGTTGCGTGATAATTAACTGCAATATCTCAAAAATTTCGAGCACCCAAAGACAGGAACATATTTCTTATCACAGGTAAGTTATTTTAACATTATATTATGCGTAAATTCATTTTAAAACTATTTTTTATGTATTTAGAGCTGTGATTTCAAGGATATACCTAAGTAACTATAGATTAACGTTAAGTAAAACAATATTCATATTACGTTGAAGTGTTTTGTTTGAGCGTTGGAACTGACGTTGGGTGTTAAAAGACGATGAATATTACAACAAGCGATACTGTCGCGCATCGCCTCGACTTCGTGATACAGGCAATTTATCATTCGTCTGTCAAATCTAGCGACTAGTGTTGTTCGTTCTACAACATATATCAATAATCGATTTTAATCGATATCGGACAGACGAATGATATTAAAAAAAGCCAGTTGAGTAGATAAAAACAAACTCATCTCCTAATTTTATACGACAGCTTAAAACAGGTGGGTGGTTCTGGTTCATGTATTTAATGTGTTCATGTTTAATGTTTATCCTTTAAACGAATACGAGTATTTTTATACATTTGGTGTGTTTACAAATTTCTATTGTGTTTAAAATATTTTTATTAGTTTCCCTCGTGATCCAATCATAAAAGAAAAATAGATTGTGGCCACCGGACGAAAAGACTGGTTCCCGACGAAACACAGTACTATTTGTTCCGAACATTTTGAAAACACCAGTTCAATGAATGAAGGGTAAAAGTTGAGATTGTTGAAAAAAATGGCATGCCCCACTATTGATATACTAAAACTCATTGACAATGAAAATTTCTTAAAGGGTCGGCAACGCGTGAGTGACACCCCTGGTGTTGCAAATGTCCATAGGCTACGGTAACTGCTTACCATCAGGCGGGCCGTATGCTTGTTTGTCACCTTGGTAGTATAAAAAAAAAAAAAAAAATGAGGTTAGTGAATAGATTAAATGTGTAACATATTTTTATTTAATAAAGTATAAAATATATGACATACACCTATGTGTGCTTTACAGAATAAAGATATATCGCAAAATCCTTCATCATTGCCAAGGAAGAGAAAACTAGAAAAGGTATAGTTAATTTTTTTTTTTCGTGTAAATGTGAAGAAAAGACTAACGGTATAATGTAAGCTAGAAGCAAAAGTGGAAGACTTGAGCGAAAGCGTGTAAGTAACGGAACTCAAGTGGAAATGGCAGCGGGAACAGGGATTGAGAGAGACTAGGAATCAGCTACTATAAACAACTATAACTTATTTTACTTTACAGGATGTCCATGAACTACCCATATCAAAAGGAAAAAGTGAAATGGAAAAGAAATTATTAACTAAAATAAATAATGCACAAGAAAAAATAAATCACGTTGTATCTATACAAGATAAAAGTACAAATGAACAGCAAAAACAAATACAAAAATGGTGTGAAAATTCGAGAGCGTATTACCGCAAATAAAACAGTATAAGGGAGTACTCGAAGTAAATATTAGAGAAGAAGAAGAACGTGAATTGATTAAATCTAGTGGCGGCAGTGACAAACGATCTTATTTATTTAGAACTTAATATACAGAACATGTATAAAGGCGGACTTAATGCCAAAGGCATTCTCTCTGCCAGTCAACCTAGGTATAGGGTAATGCAGAGATGAAACATAGTGTGTGCATATTAGTGTGAGGTCTAGAAAGAAGTAATTATTATGAGAAATATATAATAATTATAAATGAAATAAAAATTATAAATTATATATAGGTATATGCAAAATCACAACAATCTAGGTATATGTATATTGTATATATTTTAAAAAGACAACTCCCGCACTAGAGTACAAACTCTGTGTCGCGGGGGACTTTACAAACATACAATTAACGGACACAAATTACACCCAGACTCACTCAGAACAAGTAGTAACGACATTAAAAATATGAGTAAGAGTGAGATAATCAGTGCGGCGGCTCCAGTTGAATCGATTGAATCGTAGCGGCCGGAGAAGCATTGGCGGCATCAGTGTCTTTGAATCGGTTTGGATTTCTCGTCACTAAATTTCGGCTGTGACGTCACAGTAGGTGTTAAAAAGTCGGCACGCTTGGTTTCAATACAAACTGTGATACTTGCGTTATCTATGTATATCTATATCTGTGGAGGGAGGTATTCCTGGTCGACTGATACAGTCGAGCCGCCTCGATCAATACACTGCTTGGCGCGCTACCAACGACCATCGTACTATATACCGACATCTGATACAACAATAAGCGTTTTTTTCTTCTTTCATGTTAATTACACTATATTGTATTTGGATATACGAGCCTGCGTGTCATGGGCTTGTGATACTGTATTTTTTTAAATTGTTGTATATTATTGACTTGGCATTGTAACGTCTATTTCCGCATACATCTCGAGATATGTTTTCGTTATGATTGGTTCAATTAATAGTAGCCGTAATGCGACAAGCTTGTGGCAGCGTCTGTGGTCTAATACCAACGTCTATTCAATACTGTTGTGGTTTGTCATGTTATACCGGCTATTTTAATCGCACTATAATATCAGGCAGTCTGATAGCTTCCCGTATATTAAATGAGATTAGATACGGGATGTTCTGCGTACATGCGAATGCAATTATTACATGCGCCATTAAAATAGCAATGTTATTTGATGCACACAATTGTTCCAGTCAAGGTTCCATATTAATTACGGTTAGTTTATAGAGAATCGCTTCAGATTCAGTGGCAATGTTGAACATTTATGTTGAAAGTTTGTATTCATGTTGTAAGCGAGCCAAAACTTCGTCGGTATGTCACCAAAACAACGTAAATACGTTACAGAGAATTTGTATGTTCATCAGTAATCCGCCATCTTGTCTGATTTATATCGCATTTGCAATTACGCGACACAAACCAGACTCCGGGCGTGAACACTGGTCGGACAACGTTCGCGCCTAGTTAGTGGGTAAACACGGACACGGCAGGCAGACAAGAGAAGGAAACAAATGGTGAGTAACCATTGGTGAGTACTCACCAATGGTTACCAACCGGTTAATGTTATTTTCGGTTTACCAATTGGTAAACCGAAAATAACATTAACCGCAAAAACACGAACACAACTGAAATAATACCCGGGTAGAAACACCCGAGAAGGACAATAAATGACGGTGCAGAGGCGCGAACTACATAATAATGGGACAAGAAAGGTCAGCGGCTGACGTATTGCCTCATAAATTCCACCTCTTAACGTTCGTTCTCGCCTTTGTACTGTGTGTAGCCCTATTTTTCATCGGATCTATGTCTTCATGTCGTGTATAATACCGCAGTATCGCAAAACGTGCCTTGCGGTTGTGGTACAACTTTATACAGCCATAAGATAATATTTTTAGGTTTTTTTCGTAGTTGCAGCTGCACTGGGCGGTTTTCCAATTGATGGCTTGTGCGAGAATACTTATTATTTTTCCTAAACTTTTAATGGTTGAAACAAAATTTAAAAATATAAAGTCTTTCATATCAAGGTTATTTAACGCTTTAGTTCATCTAACCATCGGCAAATATGGTCGTTAAAAGTGACATCATCGCCAAATGCTTGATAAATTGCATCATTAGTTTTGATCAAACGGAGCGTTGTGTCTACTGATATTGTTTCTCTAGATAGGAACAATAGGTTATTGTATGAAGCCTGATGATTACTAACGTTGAAGGCCGCCTGGTTTTTACAATAAAGTGGCTGCTTGTAGACAAAAAAATATATAGTTTCAAAACTCATTAGCTTTCGTATCGCGCTAGTCAATCTTTTGCAAACGGAAATAGTATTCACAACATTGCATTAATGTTTAATAACCAAGCTACTGAAATAGGAGAAAGTAGTGCAAAGAACTTTACAAAACATTAGCGATCGTATGTATCGCTGCGATCGATGGCGAGTTGCTTGACCGGCCCCTTACCTATTTATTGTTGTGATCTCACATTAGAGTAAACAGGAGCATGTGTTGTGCGCTCTTTTAACTTTTACGAGTATACATCAAACGTGGACTGGACTAGCAGATGTCATTGTCAAGTTACTCTCACGGGCAGTGATTGCTAATAACCCTCGTAATTGTAGGACACGTCGACACGCAAGCCGGTTTGATTGAAAGCAAACCGGTTAATAATAACAAGCCGCAGAAATGAATCGGTCAGCTTTCTACGTCGAAACTATTTTGAACATGGTAATCGATTATGTGACAGATAGTTAATAGAATTGAAGAGCTACCCATAGTGCTGGAGGTCGAATCGGGTTAATCGAGCGACGCGCTTTGTATCGACCCAATACAATCGAGCTAATTGGTAGTTCGCCTCCATAATGATAATGGGCTATCGAGTTCGTCGTGTGCGGCCACTTATGATTAACAACATTAGCATTTTTATTACGTAACGAAAGGTTTACAATAAGCGGGTCACACAGGTAATACGGGGAAATCCAAATCGCAAACGTGGACGTCGATATTACAAACAGAGAGAGCGCATATACGGAGCTTAGACCGGTGCGGGCCTGCGGGATGTTTTCCGTCGTCGAAAGCTCGTCGTCCAATTACCCCCCGCACGCCGTATTGATCGCCACCCTCGCCATACGCGCACAGCTGACTAGAGACCTATTGGACTAAATATTTTCCAATCATGTTAGGAAGGTTTTTAAATGAACACGATTTTAACATTATTCGAGGCTTGACAGTGATGAAAAGAACAACCGCGCGAGTTTGTCATTCATATTCAGTTGGAATATCAATAGCACGAGAAATCTGTTTGCAACCGTAGTTCACGCAAACCTTTAGTGGAATATTCGTGACGGCGGATACATAAACCACGGCCACGTTTATTGGCACGGAGAAGATAGTCTTAAAGCTTTTTTCCATCTATTATTCATGTGTGTGTACGTGAGAGGCGTGCAACGCGGCAAAACGTAGTCAGCTGTCGATGAAGCGTAGGTTAGATTCGAGTTTGATGCTCGAGAGCATTGTTCCACAAATAGTTTGCAGAAGCGATGCGCGGTAAAGCTATCTCCCTCTGCCGAGTGAACGACTCCTTATCGCGACGTCCGTGACATCACTAGCAAGGCTCATGCCAACTAGAGAACTGTTACTCTAATTTGCCGCCTTTTCGTGTACTATAAATATTCATCCGGCAGCGTGTGTGCTATATTCTATACAATCAAGTAGGCACGTAGGTATACCAATACAAGGATTGCCGTTCGCCTTTGGCGTCGCGCGTGCATTTCTGCATACACACGATTCTTGGTGCACGTAACATGAAAGCTCACTCGAAAGTCCATAAAACGTCCTTTCAACATTCCTAAGCGGCTGAGGTCGATGAAACTTGTTAGAAGTCTTTAGCTGTGTAGATATTGAACGCCAACGTATTCTCGCCGATTTTATTTATATTGTTTATGTATTTTCGCCGATTGCTTTAAACATAATAATAATGAAACCCCTGCTAATGTACAGATTTTATTACTATCGAATAGAACTTTAATATAGGTGACGCCTGGATCAACCTGCGCCGATACATTTTAGCATGCGTCATGTCATGATGAGTGTTATATGTGTAAATTACGTATAACGAATACAAATTTTACTATCCCTTTGAAATTGGTCTTCTTTATGCACTTTGAGTAAACGTAAATAATTTATTGTACCTATTATTTGAATTTATTGTAAGTAGGATAAATAATAATAGTATAGGACTGAGATATTCCATTATTCACTAATAAAATATTGGATGTTATGGCAAGTGACATTTAATTCTGGGTTTGTTACTTTTTACACATTAGTGACAAACGTTGTTACTATGCTTACTAGTGTTGAGTCTAAAAATAAGTATACCTAGTATTTTGATCTATAGTGAGGTGAGGTGTCCCATCGTAGTCGGTGTACTAGTATCGTAATGTAGATTTGCCAAGAGCCAATGCGGTAATGTTGTAAACAATCACCACTAGTACGGCGGGACATTAAAATAATTATTGCAGAACGGGCAGACGACGTTCATTACCGATGGAAGTTTGCCCAAAATAATATTTATTGATCTAAATCAAATGAGACTACTCAAACAGAAAATTAAGTTTGATCAATAAAAAATATTGAATAATAAGCGATGTATCATAAATAATAATGTTAAATTGAATGCAGAGTAGGTATGTGGCACCTATGTTAAGATTGTATTCACGAAACGCGTAAACCGTCGGATATCGTAATGGTTGAAGGTAATTAAATGATTCTGGCAATTGTTCAGATTTTATCTGAATTATATCTCTAAGCACCGGTAGAGAAAGAATCAACTAGGTATTAAGGTATAATAGATGCATTACAAATTGTAAAGAAATATAGTACAAAGTACAATGTTAATAAAGTGTTAATACAGGCTCTGCCTAGTTTGGGAGCAGATAAGTGTCTGTAATGGCACTACACAACAATTGCCTTGCATTAAAATAACCTATGAGGAACTCATAAGTTTATAAGGCTGGGGGATTCAGTAGTCCGACACAGTCGTGTGTGCATAAATACGATCAAAACCAGTCTACTTGTTACCGCAGTGAGGTAAACCTAGAATCGTTTAGCGCCGCGTCGGTTCTTAATCTCAGTTATTCCGATTTATCGCAGCCGCTCCGTCTTATATTAGCTAAATTACAAGGCAGCCGAGTTTGCCTACTTTATGGTATTGTGCGAGTTAAATCACCGTGGATTGTTTGTTTGCACAATTTCTCGAAACTAACATTTTTCTTGGTTTTATGGAATTTCATTCGGTTCCTGATACATAATATTAAATTTTATTTTTGGACCGTGCCAGTGAATAAACCTGTTAGTTGTAGCCTGATGAGAATTGTGAGAGCTAGCTCATTTAGTTGTAATCTTACAGTAGGTAATTGGGTATTGAGATGCAAGAAATATAATGTACATTTTAAAGTCGGTGACTATTGTTATCAGACATTTTTATACATTTAAAAGAAGTGTTAACGAATAGAACTTCAACTACGTCCACATTCTTACATGCTTTTATGCTACATTACCTACCTACCTACTACTCTAAAGGATGTCGACATCGTCATATAAGAGTCGATTGTGTTTATTTATCAGCCCATATCCCCTTAAAACGTTTCCCCTGCCATCATTTACATGATAAAAGCTTATTGCAACGGACATAACATTAGATAATTCAATGTAACAATATGTAAAATACATAAAATGATGTAATTTTGTTACCAACTGCCGTCAGAAGCTTGTATAACCAAATTGTTAAAATAAATATTAACTAAATTCAATGCAAATAATAATAATTTTAGAATGGCTAAATATAATCTCATTTAAATGATTGCAGCTGTTAGTGGGAATTACACTTTCGGTACCTAAATAGATAAGGGTTTTAAAAACTAATAATCACAAAAGATTACAACTATCTAGCTATTATGTGTTTTAAGAGTTCTTCTAATGTTGGTAAGCTATATTACCAAGACTACTCAGAATTATCTGGCTTTACACACAACACCCAGCACATTCCCATGACTAATTTATCCAGTTCAAAAGTTTAAAATCAAAATTCATTTAGGTTACAAAGTAACACTTAAGACTATTATTATTATTATTTGCTGACGTGGAGCCATGAGAAGAACTAGGAAGAAACTCAGGCCACTCTTTTTAATCGCAAGATAGTTACAATCTTTTGTGAAATACAAGCAAACTGAAGCAGTCAAAATACGATACCTACTTAACTTTATTGATAATTTTCAGTTAAATGACATAAAGAAGTAAAATACATGTAATATTACAGGAAAAGCAGTCCATTTATCAGTCACTTTTGTCAGTTTGTGAGTGCACAATTAATTTGCATCCATTGCTTCGGCCGGATGCGACAATATAGTATTGTTAATTGTGACTCCGTATATGGACTCTGTCCACGTCATACCAGCCTGTAGCTGTAATGAACATTATCTTTTAACATTATGCGACATGATAACGACTAATAACCAGTGACAAGACATTCCTAATGAGGTAATTGGTGTTTAGAACAATATTTTAGTACGACATGAGCAAGAGACATGTACCTATGCCTCGCCTTAGTCGTAAATAACTAAAGGTTTCCTTCCTTTTCCAACTAAAATCGGCGTAGGAGCATCGGCTTTTCAAATTTCAGTCATCTGTTGTGAATTTATTTAGAGAAATACCCAATATATATTTTCGACAATAGACAAACGAAGCAGTTTACTTTTTATTGAACCTGTACCTATGGTGCTCATTTATCAGTGGCGCTCATAGCCAGGTGCACTCACTGTTCGGTAAACGATCAGCGGGTTAAGCAACCAAGGGCGCGGTTACCCTATAGATGGGTGACGACCGCATAGTGGTATTTCATCTGAGCGTCTCCGTGCTTCGGAGGGCACGTTAAATGTCGGTCCCGACTGTTATCAGTCGTTAGATCACGACAGAGGCCTAAGTATGGGCGATCTTAATAACTCTGTCACCAGGTTGGCCACTAACCAAACGATAAGAAGAAGAAGATCAGTGGTTATACAAACTTACACATTACTTTATAATTATGTACAATATTCAACACGTATAATTGCTTTACGTGACTGACGACATCCCAAGAAGTTAAATAGTTTTTACACGATAAGACTAAACAATGTCTTGTTATGGGAAACGAGCAACATAGCAAATTAATTTGCAATGTTACTGGACGTGTTGGTCGATTGACACGTGTGCGATCTAACAGAAGCTAATATACGTGAAGGCATACGATTGACATCTTAATTGATGTCGATCGTCACTATCAATCATTGTGCTGATTGATAGAATAACAACGAGTTACCATGCTGACTGAATTTGCTCGATTTATGTCGGTCAAATGGCAAAATATGTAAACGCTATATGAAACGAATTTTTACATTCTGTAGTGACATAATACACTTGGAAATTATCACCAGAACAGTCATTCAGGCAGGACATAGCCTCTTCCCGTTATAAGTTGCTCATTCCTTTTTTTGCTTATGTCCGAAAAAGTCACTTGATTTTGTTTATCAACGACATGCAAGAGAATTATAATAAATATTTGTAAGTTATCTATAGTTAAAATAGTCTGTGCAGTAAGAGACGATGGACAAAATGGAGTAAATATGTCACTAGCCGATGATGAGCCACTGATATGCAAAGCAGCCCATTGTAAGCGCTTTCTCCATTCGCGACTACACAAGTGTATGGTGTTCATTGTTGACCGGTGACTAAAAAGGGTATAATAAGTCTAGGTATAGGTACTTAGAATGTTTAGTCATCGCCGCGGCGGCTCAAGATATCGGATTAGTCGATAAGCTATCGGTTTCCTTGAAACATACAGTATCCTTGATAATGAATAAATTATATCATATATTTTATCGAAAATCGCACATAAATGAGTACAAACGACTGCGATATTTTATCAGCGTGTAAAATCAAGAATTCCATTATAAGAAATTTGTTGCGAATCGTACATATTTATCGTAAATATAAGTAAATGGCGTTGAAGTTTAAATTAATTATTTTTTTAAGGCAACTTGTCGTTCGCGGCGAAACATGTTTTGATAATGTAATGTAATGATAGATGATCAAATGTCCACACGCTGTCTGGTCAGACAACTCATTGGGTGATGTCGAAAGCTTCCTTTCACTATGTGCACCTGACTCTATCGGTCATATCTGCACTAACAGTGAAAGTAATACAACTGAATGTGATAATAAATTAATATTTAATTTAGATTACATTATAAAAGTGATACCATTGAATTTCTACATAAGTATTTTCATTGAGGATCTAATAATGTATGCACGTTACTTAGGTATATAATTATTACATAACTGTGAAATTGGTTCAAAAACTTAATCTGTTCTTAAAGTTTCTATATTGTAAGTTTGGCTTTTCCATGTTTTTTTTTTACAATTATTCATAATATATGTTTGACTGATCGCGATAACCGACATCTACGCGGGCAACAACTATATATAATAAATTGTAAATGAATGAATATACTTAGGTACTATTATTATTCATTTACAATTTATTATTAAATCTAGTCTTAGTCTTATTATTAAATCTAGTTAATTTAATTGTGCTCACGTTAGACAAGTCCATAAATTGCTCATTGGTCATAGCTGTGTGGTACCTGGTACCTACATAGATTTAAACAGTCGAGCTGCGCAGTTCCATCATGAATACACGCCGAACAATTACTCACAGAGTATCATCTCGTATTGTGTTTCAAGTGTAAAGAGCAATTGTAGTGTTAATTAGTGGTCTCGCACCCTTTTGTCATGCAAACTCAGTCTACGGCGTACAAAACAGGCTTTACCACTGGCGTCCTTTGCCTCACGCCTATCTTACTAATTTTATAAACGCGAAAGTTTGTAAGTATGGAAAACTACTGAACGAATCTGGATGAAATTTGGCACAGAGATAGATTATGGTCTGGAATAACACATAGGCTACTTTTTACAGGGATAACCGACATCCACGCGGGCGGAGCCGCGGGCAACAGCTTATATAAAATCTGGTACGAACGGTTCACGAAAATAATTCTAGCGAAATATTTATGGAAATATATGGATAAAAGGCATGTCTGATCCCCCAACCTTGATATAGAGATCTGTGCCCGCCCAGCAGTGGATATATATATATATATGGGTTTTATTACCTACTATATATTTGAGATGGTATTAGCAGACACTATCTACTAGAGTTGTTACGCGTGACGCTCTCTAGGTATTAATTGATCGCATTAGAACTTTTTTATTATTATTCATAAATAGTTCATATTAACAACATACAATGTGGACATTACAGACAAATTGATAACGGACAATGTCAGGGTCAATCGGTGTCGACACTGCACGATACAAGTAACGTCTGTCCGCTTTTAAAATATCAATATGCAGTCTAGTCTAGTCATGATACACGAACTGAGCCAAAATCGCAATCTATTGTCTTTTTATTATCTTTTACGTCAAATAATCTCGTTAAAACCGTCTGGAGTAATTAATATTTAATTGCTCACAATCATTCTAAAATATTAATTTTATTAATCGTTCTGAAATAATTTCCAGTACAGTTATTTATTCGTTCAGTAACAGTCAGGTGAAAGTTTTAGATGAGTAAATCTCTCGCCGTAACGGTGTCTCGCCAATGACGTTAGAGCTTTTACATTAAGTCAACCTAATAGCAGTCCAAGTTTAGGTAGATAGCTAGCTAGTAATGCCTTTTAAATTGTCGTTGAGATTACTGGAGCGACATTTAAAGAGAATATTTCTATTTTCGGTGTAGATAAGATTTAATTAACTATGAGATTAACATAACTTTTACTGTTGTATTGTAATTTGGAGTTGAGAATAACAAATTGTGTAACTATGCCGGAAAGTATATTTTGTTAATATCCACATAAAATATGATTCATTATATAGAATGTTTATATAGTCTATGTTAACAACATTTATTTAACGTATAACATAATTAAATGATGACATCAGAGCGCCTGATACAAGACAATGATCCCTTATCAGCTATATCATAAGGTCTGATGCAAACAATGAGTATTATATTAAATCTGCATGTAAATATACGTGATGTACACAATGATAACTTCGTGTAGTTCGGCACGCAAATGTGTAATCATCTTATATCTTAAGTCACGGCTGTTTCTTGACAAATCTTTGTCATTATTATAACACGGAACACTAGATACATGCTTGTATAAAATTCATGTGTAATTGTTTACTATGGAGAAAAATGGGTGACAGCTTGCTAACATTTTGACAGAATATTTATCTTTTTTCATATTTGAGAAGATAATTAAAATGTCACTGGCAATACTAAAATGAATTTCCTACTACTAATATAAATGCGAAAAGTAACTGAGCTTTTTCACGACTAAGACAAAACGACTGAACAGATTTTAATGAATAAAATGCAAGGGATGGGGGAGGATGGATGGTATTCTAACTGGGCAGGACATTATGAGGATGTAGTATAACTCTGACAACTTATAGGACATAAAAGCTATTATAAATATAAAAATTATGGACACAAAGAATACACTACACATGCAGAAGCCGACTACTTAGTTATAATATTTTCACTAAACTCACCATCATTTAGAATCCTAGTTTGTACAATATATATAATAACCAAAACCAACTGCATTGTACAAGCTACTACTTACATAGTACATTATCTATCCAATTTCGCAAAAAAATAACAGTTTCTAATCGATTACAAACCAATCAACAACATAACATTATCTTCTCATTGATTTAGTTTTCAAAATTAACATTGGACTTATTACGTCGCTATGGTAATAAAAGTTCTGGTCAGGGGTAGAATCGAATTCTGTAGAGAACTTTGTGGGCGGTCTAGGTCCAGCAGTGGGATAATGATGATATCGTCGATTAGCCATGCGAGCACAAATACAGTTCCGTTCCGTACAAAACTCAGGTTTATTAAGCAACTTACACTATATTTATACTTACTTATCTAATTTAGTTATTAAAATTCAGAACTGAAACGTAGCTTCATTTAAAATTTCAATTAACGCTACTGTAATTATAGGGGGACATTGATAACGCGCGTGTTAATCTCGGGAGGCTGCAAAACGGCGCAGATGCTGATAAAGTGGTGTGTAAACTTTACGTACGTAAACACACTCTGATAATGGCTTTACGACGCCCGCGCACTTTATAATACTAATGGAACAATATAAACATTACATTTGTTAGCAAACTTATATTTTTAATTTTAAGTAAACATTTTGTTGTACGTTTTGACGTTTGTAAGTGTGTGTGACGAGAGATGCCTGCCTGTTTAGGCAGTCTGGAAAATTATTACCGGAGTTAGTTAACCTCAAACTTAAGCGTGATCTACAGCTCTAGAGTGTACTTTTTACATTTAACTATGTATTGTTAATCAAAGGTATCATGTATTGATTTAACTTTAAAAGATAGCATTAGATTTTAAGCACTTTTGGGCCGTCTAATTAAAATCTCAATAATTAAAAGTAAGCCTTTCCTAGCCCACAGCTTGCTGCTTCACAGCTAGCCATAGCTCAATAGGTGCTTTGCTTACGTAATTTCTCTTTGATCTTACTCACTTTATATAGTGCTAGGCCCTTTTTAGCAAATTCGCTTTTATACCTTCTATAAAAGAATAAACACATCATCGTGGAACTACATAATACAAACGTTACAAGGCTATTAACGCGTAAAACGGTTATTTCTAAATCAATTCACGGATTAGAAATATTTATATTATTTTCCTCGTATATTTTCGATAACAGTTTATAGGTTTTAAATAGGTACCTACTTATTCAGAATAGTTTTATTTAAATTTACATTGTAGGTAATAGAGACCTATTAGAAGTTTGTAGAAAATGGAAAGGCAGTATCGATCTGTGCAGCATAGTTCGGCAAAAATGCGTTCAAAATTTTGCTCATTATTTCTATTTGGTTTTCCTCTCTCTCTTCTAGTAAGAAACATTAAATCAATCAATTTACGTCACTTAGTCCCTTCTTAAACCGCAAACTAATAGGTATCTCTTCTCTACAATGTAAATTAAAAAAAGTAGTTTAAATAGGGCCTAAGTGGTGGCCTTATACGGTTTGTAGTTGTTACAAGACCCGCAAACTAGTTATAACATTTCCCTCGAAACACATTTGTGCTCTAGCTATTGTACCTATTACAATAAAGTGAGGGTAAAGTACATTGGTGAACGGTTCAATCATTGATATCGCACTTATCAACACAATAATGGTTTAAACGATAATACAGATATTGATTACAACATGCCACGTTGTGTCGCGAAAACAACACCGACAATACCTACCTATAACACGTAAACAATTAGGTATTTAAAACTGACTTTACATTTATAATAGATTCTATTATCTTTAAACATATAATTTTATAGGTGTAGGTATGTTAGATACGTTACAGCTCAATTTTCTAGTTCAGGGGCGTGTTGCAGATATATCCAAAAATGTATACTAATATTTAATTTATTCGGTTTATCTGTAAGATGTTTAGTTAGTTGGTAACTGGCCGATAACATGGCGATAAGCAGGCTATGGAATATTTCTAGTGGTTAAATGGACAACCAAATTTGGTTGTGCTATCTTCATTGTTGATTTTAATCATTCGCTATTTTACGTATTTTATATGAGCTAATATTAACATAATAAATAGTAGGTACAATAAGAAATATGTCCATGACAATTAATAATAATCTGTGGTAAAATGTCCTGTGTTGTTTGTTTTGTTTCCTTTAGTTTAATTAGAGGAAAATATGCATGTTTTCCCTGTCAGAGTTGCGACTATATTCTGTAACCAACCTCATTATGGTTAACCAATAGAGGTAAAATGTGCAATAACTACCTTCATATCATACAGCAAATGAAACAAACTACCTAACTAGGTAGGTAGGTATTAAATGTTTCGAAAAAGGCGAATAGAAAATATTTCAGATAGTAAGACAAAAGATTTTAAAGTTAGGTAGGTACTCACCATCTGCGTCAACTTCGTTGATCATGTCTTGAAGCTCGGCTTCTGTGGGGTTTTGTCCTAAGGATCTCATCACGGTGCCCAACTCTTTGGTCGTGATGGTGCCATCGCCATCTTTGTCGAACAGTGAAAACGCCTCCTTGAACTCGGCGATCTGTTCTTCCGTCAGTTGATCCGCCTGGAATTAACAGACACATCCATTACTATTTGAACTAGCCAGTTTTAGAACGAACATTTGAATGTATTCAAAATGTCATTTCAATTGCGAAAATTAATAATAAAAAAATAAATAGTAAGTGTTGGACATACTGTGTTGACAACCATTGCTAATGAGTGCTAGAGTCACAAGAAGCGGTAGACGGAACAGTCGTTCGTTATCGCCGCGATAAGATTACACTAGAGATTACGTATAATTACTTCGCCGGCCTCGACGCGTCATACTGCGGAGTTTTACGCCAGATACTAAATACTGCATTGCCAGCTTATCAATCGTTTATGTATAATTCCGATAACTTATTGGAACACTGATTGTAACATATAGGAATGCTGTTACAAGGTATTATTAAAGTAAGCCAATGCAGTACATATTTTTCTGTCAAGTGATATCCATCCACATTACAATAATAATAATATACATAGTGAAATTGTCAGGAGTGCATTCAGGGATGTCTTATACAGGTTCAAATTGTACATATTAACAATATGGCACCGCTAATCAAGTATACCTAAGAAATGTTTAATACTTCATCATCAATGTAAATCAACTAGCTTTTAAGTATTCAAATAGTCAGTAAATATTCAGAATAATTAACTTTCATAAATAAATAATGCTAAATAAGGAAAGCCCGTTAAGTTTATTATACATAATATTACTTTGGCAGTGTAAACTTAAATGTCGGACATTGACTCCGCCCATTTAAATTCAATTTGTTTACGCATTTACATTCACACTCAATTTATAAATCTCTATAATTAGGTACTTTATTTAATATAGCGAATTAATATAATCTTTTCCTATTAACCCTCCCATGGAGCAATTAAAGTAATATGAAATATATTTTATGCATATTGTAACAAATAAATTTTGTACCAACAATAAACATTGTTGCTGCTGGTATTACTGAGTGAAGGCCACAGTTGTTAGTACTAGATATACAGCCTGACAACTGTTATCAATCACTACTTATTGTAAGTTTACAACAAGGTAGCATTGTTGTACTTCTTGGTCAAGTGATATGAGTCAATAAGATGTTACAAATCAAGGAAAATACTTCAATTATTATTTTGTTCATGATGAGCTATTATGCCAGTTCTAAAATAGCTATTAAAATATAGTTGCTATACATCTTCACTTCGCTTCTTTGAGGTGAAACATCACTATTAAAAATAAAATGCCATTCTTGTATTGTGGGCTGTTATTTAGCAAACAATAAAATCACAGGCATTACTACAGCACTTGTAGAGAACAAGAGTGCATGACCAAGTATACCCCAAACTACAAACATGAATCTATTGCTGCCAAAAAAACAGAGATCAATTCATAAATGACAAGTGCCAATACTAAACCACACACAGTCAGGTATGCATGTGTTATGTTAAGAATTTCAATGGGGATTAAAATATTTTATAAAAACTTGACTACACCAAAGTTATTTTAATCAATTGTGCATGTAGAAAATAATAAAACTACATCTGGTTTAGGATGTTTCAGCAGATCAAACTTGAGATAACCTAGATATACACAGCTTGAAGTAAATGTAAGCTACTGATAACATAAAATTCTTGAGTCATTCCATTTCTTCATTTCAATTTGAATTATTCCTAATGATTAAGGGCTTCTTCCATTCACAAAACAAACTTGGGTTAAATAATTCTTTATAATTATGCATTAGTTAGGCCTCATGCTATCAGAAATGATGATCATGCATTTTCTTATAATAATTGATTATGTGTTTTTCTTTTGTTTCTTTTAGAATAACTTTTTAATAATAAAATTCTTTCATTCTTCCTCCGACTCACACAAATGTCCAAATACGAATCTGATTGTAATTAGGACAACCAGTAAGTTTTAAGCGAATAATGCTAATAAACGAAATCAATTTACTATATAAAAGAAAATGATCACGAGGGAAAGATAGATTTGAGTCAGCTGTGGCAGGTGCAACGACGATATTTACATACCATCGCGACTACACAATGCGATCCAGGAATAGTAAATAGACAAGCCAACCGGGACCGGCGCCGTCCGGCGGAAGACTGCGTGTCACACTTATTACCATTGTTTAACTTCACAGCCTCCCAGATTAGCGTATAATAAACGCAACCTGTTTAGCGAATTGCGTTTGAAAAATATAGGAACGCGCGTAGCGATGAGTCAACGGGCGTTTGACAGTTGTACCCGGCCGATCGATCCACCGTCAACAGGGCGCGACTATGTCTCGCAGACACTGACAAAACGCACTAAACCACTTGTTTTCTTTGTACCGATAGACTGTACGCCATTTTAAAGCGTCATCACCGACCGGCTTCGACCCAAACTAACGTCATTTAGCCGGTACCACCTACGAAACTATGGCGACGGATGTTTCTCGAGCCTTTCTAACGGTCGTATCAAGAAATTTAGTAATAATTTTGCACTCGCGAATCTTTAGATGTATTCTTGTTTATTAGTCCTGTATCCTGATCGCAACGTCAACGTCGTCACCGATCCGCAATGCGGTAAAAAACGGCCATCACAATAATATAATGGAGGCCGTCATCACTATAAACACCGATACACCACATCCCAGAAATATACCCTGGAACAGACGCAGGATCATCTCCTGAATGCACTTCCGACACCTTTCAGTAGAAATATCACTCACCATTGTAGATTAACTTGGATTATCAGGAGCTACACTAAAAAATCACAGACTACGCCGCAAAAGCGACCGCACGGACCGACGGTTGAAACGATACTGCCGCCCTCACTCGCGCGAGCGGCCGCGCCGAGAAACTCGCGACCGCGATTCGTTTCTTGCTCGGTCTCGAATCGTTCCAAATCGACTATTCGATTCACCGTATTTTCATATCCGTTTTCCGAGTCTCGGAATAGTTTTTTAGCACTACGTTACAGACGTTTCGTTTTAAACGTGAATCACTCGAACGTCCAAGTCCATGTCTCGGGACGCACAACACAGGATTAAATTTGATCTGCAAAGGATAGTCGGTTTTATATCGGGCTGGTGCGGCGGCGTGGACTGGCGTTCGGCGCGCGCCGATTGGCCATCGCGCACCTGCAATGCGTCACTGCGGGGCGCTAGCGGCGGCCGCGGAGCGAGTGGCGAGCGCCAAGCGCGGACGGCGGCGGCGGCGTCAGCGGAGGCCGCTCGGCTGCTCCCGATCACCCCGATGCCCTAGTTCGCGGTCGGAGGCGAGGGCGCGCCGCAGTGCCCGCCCGCAGACGCCGACCGTGCTAACGAGATAACGCGGGCCAGCGGCGGCGCCCGCTTGAGCGCAGGCTTCCCGCCACGTCGTCATGCCGCACACATCATACGTGCCACGCACTTATTATGGTTATGCTGCGCCGCATTACTGACGCATTATGAATGCTTATGCAACCTCAACACCTATCGATGCCGGTCTGGTGATTTAAGCGTTAATGTAGGGTGAAATTCTTTAAAAGCCAATAACTAGGTAAACATGGCATTTAGTACCTGATATACAATCACAACAAAGTAACTCACTAATGTTTTTCACTTCCAAAATGACTATTAAGGTTTTACTAATTTTGGTACAACAATATTACATACGAGTTTTACTTAATCATACATCTGTGGGAAATTTAGTAGGTATTCGTCTACAGTAATGTAAACATATCGTGAAGAACGGGATAAGATTTATAGCATTACCGTTGACCTCGTCAACAAGGAGACAATGAAGGGTGGCCACAATCGAATTAGTTCAATTATTAAGTATTCTGTGGTTCAGTTGAATATTTTGTTATCGCGATTATTATCAGTAGCTTTTTATTTTGTGAGAATTTATTATTATAGTCAGTCGTTGTGGTACCAATTTAAATAAAAATATTTTCTATTACTAGACAATAATTTAGACCCAATCTCTTTGTCTTATTGTTTTTATTAGTGAAACCGAATAGTCCGAATATGAATACAAGGTAATTTGACTTTTACAACCTTTATAACACAGTTTACAACACAATATGCCATCTGTTAGCCAATAGGCGAAACACTAATTTTGCATCCAATAATCGATTTCCTTTTTGGTTTGTGATCGATTCTTATAGTCGATTCTTACAAGTCTCTATATAGAAAATCCATGTTGTGTAAATCGGTTACTAATGCTTCACTTTAAATTAATATTGATGAATCTACTACTATTTATTCAAAGCCATTAAGTTTTAAACGAAAAAAAAAAATAGGTTCATTATCACACACAATTTTACTGTCATTTAGCAGAATTTAATATTCCGTGTATTCAAATATAACTGACTTATTGCTGCATTTTTTTAAATTCCAAAATAAATTCGATAGTATAGTTAACTACGCTTTCTAATGGGCCTAATAGTATTTTATATGGGGAAAAACTGTAAAGTTTTCTGCCTGTCTTGTCAACTAATAGGACCTTGATTGACCCCAAAGATAATAATATAATATAGTAGGTATAATATAGTAGGTAGGTATACCTTTATTACCATTAATTCCAAATAATAGCAAACGCCTTTTGAAAAAGCAAAGGCAATGTGCGCAAACCGAATTTAGTAGCTATCTACAATCAGAAATGTATAAAGTTTTAAAAGTTCTCGGCCCAATGAGGCGGATACTGTAGGTGATTTGAGAGATAAGGCACCATATAAGCAAGCAAGCCCGACTGGAAGCACCTCCATCTTACAGAAGACTTTACCCTTATAACTACCTACACAATAACGGTTTAGATGTGTTTCTGTGTGTGAGTTGTACCTGACAATGGTGTGAGTAGGTACAGGTTTTCAGGACTTATTTAGAGATGTATTTATAACAAAACGTTTTCCAATCCCATCCCAGGGATATCTACAGCATCACAAAACCCTGTTTCTTTTAATTTTGTTTTGGTCGGCAATATACAAATGGTACAAGCGTCTATAGGCTTTAGACTGCTTACCATCTCAGCCAAAAGACGTCCACTGCTGGACATAGGCCTCCCCCAAGGTTATCCTGAGCTGACCTTGTCCATCGGTTGCTTGCCCTTGTGATTTGAGTGGAGGTTTGTCCACTCTAGAACTAGTTTTTTTCCCAACGGCCATTGGTTCTGCGAGCTATATGTCCTGCCCATTGCTACTTAATTGAAGCAATTCTTCGACATTTGTCGGTCACGTCGGTACTCCTACGGATCTGGTCGTTTCTTATTCGATTTCGCAGGGTATCCTCTCTCCATTGCTCTTTGGGTAACTACGTCTCCATATATCGTCGGTCCACCTTGTTGGAGGCCTGCACACTACGTCTTCCAGTTCTTACAAATTTGGTTACGATGATATTTTAAGATTTTTACTTGTACCTACTATCAAATAAAATACACGCATACGTTATCATGCTGTTAGATATTGGATTCAACACAACATGGGTAAACACGCAACATTGCATACCTGTATATTCACCTTTATTACTTAAAGAATAAGGTTGATTATGTTCCCTTTGTTGCTTTAAGCGTATAGTTTATACGGCATTTTGTGCCTATATTGGAATTCCTATCTATACGTATTTCCATACTATCCTGTCGTATGTGTCTATGTATTATGTTGGTAGCCGCGACTTATGGTTATGGGTAGCTTGATTTATTTTATATTATCCTCGTAATAAAATAGTTTTCGCAACCTATGAGCTAATAAAACCTAAATGGTGCAAATAAATTTGCGGTAGGTATACCTGTCTATAGGTTTTGCTTGTGTGCCAAGTATCTATAAAATAAGGATTTGTTTGTCAATAAATAAATCACGCTTGCTGCGTTTGTTTGCTCGTGCTCCTCGTGGGTGCTGGTCTGCGTCTGATGAATGTCTTGAGCGAAAGTCACCGCGCCGGCGAGGCACCAATTAGCGTCCGGATGCATTTACTCGGACTAACGACTATTTCAAATAAATTTCACGGCGATATTCTTGATTTCGATTGCAGTGACATTGGAATTTAAAAATAAAACGACTTTTGTTCAATAGATCTTAGGATTATCAGTGGAGTATTCAGGCGCGACTATCTCACGCCAGAACTCTTAATATGGTAGATTGGCAACATACGTTGTCTCAGGAGTCGTTGGTTAATATAATCTCATCTTCATGACTGTTTTGGCATAATTAATTAACTGTCTTGTCGTTTCTGAATATATGGCTTGTGGTATAGGTGAAACTTGGAAATCAACAGGAGTGTTCTAATTATAAATAGTATCTAATCTATACTAATATTATAAAGCAATAGAAAAAGCAAATAGAGTTTGTTTGGTTAAACGCGCTGATCTCAGAAAGTACTGGTTCGATTAGAAAAATCATTTTTTTGTAGAATAGTGCATTTATCCAGGAAGGCTATATAACATCACGCTATGATCTCGTATTTTAGGATGGATACCCTCGAAGCTAGAAGGCAATATTTAGACTTAAGATTCTTCTATAAAATTTTAAATAATCATATAGACTGCCCCGAGCTACTCAAACGAATTAAGAGCGTATTCACACTTTTCAGTAAAATAAGCAAAAATACGCAGTTTTCTAAGTGATAATTGTCGGCTATGAAGTGATGCAGGTTTCAATTTCCAAGGTTTAGTTATAGATATGTCGTTGACAAAGGGGCTAACTATAGTCAAAGTCTACTAACGTGGTTGGTTATTTTTTAAATAATTATTTTCCAACACACGAATTCGTAATGGCGCAATTCGGGGCATCGCAGACAGCATATTTTGAAGAATTGGTTATACCTATTACTTTAAAACATATATGTAAGTACTAAGCATATAGTCTACAAGTGATTTTTTAATGAATAATTTGCGATTTTATAAGGTTTAGAGAACAACAAACATATTTATCCAACAATAATTCGTCAATAATCGCGTGTTATAAAACATGCAGCCAACTTTAAATTAATAAAATAAAGTATAAAAATACTTCACCTTATCAAAATATAGTGCTTTATCTTGAAAATAAAATATATTTCTGATTAATTCATAGTATATTTTTTTTGTTATATGTGATCAAACATAACGTATAAAACTCGCAAGTTCGCAACACTGACATGATGCATGATTCAGTGCCGCGCGTGCGCCTTTAGAGGAAGGACCTATGTCGCTCGCGCTCCTGGCCGCCGAACCTCAGTTTACGTAATTTATTAGATATCGTCAACAGTGGGTACAGTACTCGTATCATACTAATGTTATTATTTTACTACTGATAATCTTATACGGTCATACTTTTGTCAAATAATTGAATGATTTATGTTTAGAATGTGATTTTAACGTTAGGCTCAGTGGTGGATGTGTGTGACTGCTGATCACGAGGTCACGAGGTCCCGGGTTCGATTCCCGGGTCGGGCAAATAAAATGAAATAAAATAAAATACATTAAAATGGAATAAAATGGAAAAAAATGGAATAAAATGGAATGAATAGAAAAAATGGAATAAAATAGAATAAATAGAAAAAATGGAATAAAATGGAAAAAAATGGAATAAAATAGAAAAAATGGAATAAAATTGAATAAAATGGAATAAAATGGAATAAATCAGAATGAAATAGAAAAAATTGAATAAAATGGAATAAATTGGCATAAAATAGAAAAAATTGAATAAAATGGAATAAAATAGAATAAATAGAAAAAATGGAATAAAATGGAATAAATTGGAATAAAATAGAAAAAATGGAATAAAATGGAAAAATATGGAATAAATTGTAATAAAATAGATAAAATTGAATAAAATGGAATAAAATGGAATAAATTGGAATAAAATGGAATAAAATGGAAAAAAATGGAATAAATTGTAATAAAATAGATAAAATTGAATAAAATGGAATAAAATGGAATAAATTGGAATAAAATGGAAAAAAAATGGAATAAAATGGAATAAAATAGAATAAATAGAAAAAATGGAATAAAATGGAAAAAAATTGAAAAAAAAATAGAATAAAATAGAAAAAATGGAATAAAATAGAAAAAATGGAATAAAATGGAATAAAATAGAATAAATAGAAAAAATGGAATAAAATGGAAAAAAATGGAATAAAATGGAATAAATTGGAATAAAATAGAAAAAATGGAATAAAATGGAATAAATTGGAATAAAATAGAAAAAATGGAATGAAATGGAACATAATGGAATAAAATAGAATAAATAGAAAAAATGGAATAAAATGGAAAAAAAATGGAATAAAATGGAATAAAATAGAAAAAATGGAATAAAATACGAGGTCCCAGGTTCGATTCCCGGGCCGGGAATCGAACCCGGGACCTCGTGACCTCGTGATCAGCAGTCACACACATCCACCACTGAGCCTTACGTTAAAATCACATTCTAATTCTGTTAAATATACATATATAGTCGCGTGTTTAGCAAATAAAATAAAATAAAATCTTTATGTATCAAAAAAGGTATCTTAACCTATGAATTTAAAATAAAAAATAAAATTAAAATAATAAAATAAAATAATAATGATGATAAGCAGTTACCGTAGCCTATGGACGCTTGCAATACCAAAGGTATCACTTGCGTGTTGCCGACCCATTTTTTTAACACCAGGGCTTTATGATGGAGTATCCCTGGGATAGGAAACGTTTCTTCCAAAACGCAGGAGTACTCACACATAAGATCACAACTACACCGCTGTGTGTAGTAATTTAGGTGAAGGTTTGGGCTCTCCTCGCTGATGAATCGCCGGAATTAGTACGTCTAACACTTTCATAACAATTTTGTTTATATTTTATGTAAGTAGGTATATTTATTTTATATATTATATATACCACAGCATATATATTCATTATATTTTTTTTAGATGTTGTTGAATCTATATCCTTATCTTAAATTTGTTTCTTTGTTTTATCCATTTTTTTTTTGTTTTTGAGTGCACCTACTATGTTCATCTCTATATCACCCAAGGTCAACTGGTAGAGAATGCCTATGGCATTAAGTCTGCCTGTGTGCGATTGTGCATAAAGTTTTAAATAAATAAATAATTTGGCTGTGGTGTATTAATATTATGATCTTTTTTTGTTTTTTGTACCTACCTACCTAGCCTACAAAAAACCACCACTACCTACTACTTTTTTGTAGGCTAGGTATCATGTTATGGCATTAGTTTTCACCCACGGCTTCACCTGCACTTACAACCCCAGGCAGAAACAAGCAAGAAAAATTTAGAGGTTATATTTTGCACAATGCACTGATTCTGCTCTGGGTTATGAGTAACACGAAATTAGCAGCTTGTCTTTTTTTTTGTGATGCAGGTAAATAATAAAACCAGAAACAGACTTTTCTTTTATATACTTAATTTCGAGTAAATTTGAAGAGCATCTCCATTCTCACATGTCATATGCGCGCTGCCATCGCATGTTAATACCACAGTGTCGTAACGAATAAAGGCCCTATGTTTTATTCATAGAATATTCAAAAGGACGAGCACATTTCTAACATAAGATGGTAACAAAGTTACGCCACGACTGATTCAATAATACAATAAAATATAATCAAAAAGTGTTTGAATAAACTTTGTGAATATTTCAAAAGAGTTTGCGTTTACTTTTTTAAGTGGCTACCTCTTGATTTGAGTATTTTATGTGAAACTGTAACTTGTTTAGACCTCTGAAAGGAATTCTTTACTTTGAAGAGTTTGGTGAAATTGAGTTTATAGATGACGTTACTTACTTATTTACAGAAGAAAAGTATTTCTGCAGCTCAACTGATTGTAGTTAGTATATTTAATGGTGTTATTAGGACCTATGTGATGGTATTCTGAAGGTAAAATATTTAAAAAGAAGGTTAGGTACCTAATATTAACCATTTGACTTTTGGTTCTGGTTGGAGTGCTTCGATGGCGCAGTGCTTGTGGATGTGACTGCTGTGCTAATGATTTCAGAAATTTAGATTATGAGCTCGGATTGGGTAAATTGCATTGGATTATCTGTAGAGCAATGTTCAATATCCTGTAGGGCACAGACTGGACATGATACCCAACGTAACATGGTACCTAATAGCTGATAATGTGTGTGAGTGTAATACACGTCTGCCTATCCCGTGTCAGATTAAAGCGTTATGATTTACTTTCAGTTCGATTTACCTACGTACCCTTTCTGGAACTCCTATTATTATTCAGATATTGATATGTTTTATACTAAATTGGCTATGATTTTAAAAATATGTATACATTTTTTATTTTACCAATAATTTGTAATTTAGATGGGCCTAATGCGAAGGCTCAAAGTTACCCAAAGAGCAATGGAGAGAGCTATGCTTGGAGTTTCCCTGCGAGACCGAATCAGAAACGAGGAGATCCGTAGGAGAACTAAAGTGACCGACATAGCTCGAAGAATTGCAACAATTAAGCGGCAATGGGCAGGGCATATAGCTCGCAGAACCGATAGCCGTTGGGGCAGAAAGGTTTTAGAGTGGCGACCACGAACAGGCAGACGCAGCGTGGGTGTGGGACCTGGTAAAGGTCGCGGGCAACCGTTGGACAAGGTCAGCTCAGGACCGAACGATGTGGAAAACCTATGTCCAGCAGTGGACGTCTTATGGCTGAGATGGACTTGTAATTTAGAATTTCTTAATGGCTCACTACACGTGGGAAACTGTAAGTGTAGAGAGCAGATGCATTCAATAAATAAATATTATGTTACTATAAAAGGGCGAACTACAATAAATATTTAGATTTTCCAAAAACCAGGAGTCTCGTAAAAGTGTCAGTTCTAACCTAACCTAGTTCTAGTTCTCCTAGTTCTCATAATATTCGTAGAGTTTGGACTTAGATCTAGGGGTCTTACTGAACAATCTTAAGCTAGCTATCGAATTTGCGAGTCGGCCTCGCGAGCCTGCTCGCATTGAGCAGGCAGTCACAAAGACAATTAAAAATTTTACAAATGTAAACCTGATGTTGTTTACAAATTGGCTCGCGAGGCAAATGCGTCTCAACATCACGACGCTGCCTCATGATGCCGATATCCAACTTTAGCATTTACCGTAGTTAGATTTCTATGTAACCAAATGTAAATTCGCCAAAGTACATGTTATTACTTTTCAAGCCATACATTTAATCAATTTATATTTAAAAAGTATGCTAAAAGGTAAATGTATTAGTTTTGAACAGTAATTAGTATGGGCGCGGCGCACGGTGGCGACACGGTCTCGCAAGCCCAATTAATGCTTTCAGTAGCTAGGTATATGTGTAGGTGGGTATCTAATGTATGCATGTGTGTGTGCCACCATAATTGTATTTGCGTCGTACATTACATTGATTACACAGATAACGAAATTGGTCAGTCTAAGTATTTTTGTACACAGCTCTAGCTTTTACTTAGTCAACTTTCGGCCAAATCAAACAATACGACTAAGTGGTCGAAATGAAGTGGTTTTTGGTTAAAGTGCAAAAAGTTATGTATAAATTATAGTGCTTTGCAATCAGCTAGTCTTACAATTTGCTTTAAGAAATATTCTCTGTTAGCCTAATTTATATTGTGAATACATTATGTATGTTTGTTTTCGTATTTCATATTAAAAGTTGCGCTATTTAGAGACTTGGTCGTAGTAACTATTTAGTAATCTGTGACTTGGTATTGTAAATTTATACGAAAGGAGACTGTATGTGTTGTTACAAGCATTTATAACTCGTAATTAGGGACCTCTGGTATTGCAAGGTGCATCTCCAAATATCAAACCTCACAGTACCCGTGCTATGTGATAAATACTATAGTAGGTAGTAAGGTCTTCAAGAAAGGAGTTATAAGGTTTCTAAAGGGCAACGCGCGAGTGATACCCCTGGTGTTACAAACGTCCATAGGCTACGGTAACTGCTTACCATCAGGCGGGCCGTATGCTTGTTTGCCTTCTTGGTTGGCACCATACTAGCGAGCAGGCTCAACTGGTGAAGGACCTCCACCTTACAGAAGACCACAGCCAAATAACTACACACAGCGGTGTAGTTGTGTTCCTGTAGTTGAGTACAGGTCTCCAGCGCTCATTTAGAGACGCGTTTTGAAAGAAACGTATTCCTATCCCACGGTTACTTACATCTTAAAGCCCTGGTGTTCAAAAATTTGTTGACAACAAGCAAGTGATACCTCAGGTATTGCAAGCGTCCATAGGCTACGGTAACTGCTTACTATCAGGCGGGCCGTATGCTTGTTTGCCTCCTTGGTAGTATAATTAAAAAGGGTGCATTCCATGTCCTGTCCTGTGTGTCATGCCTTGCGTGCGGGGCATGCCTGACATGTGTGTGTGGTAGCTTGGTGAAGAGAGAAAATATGGTAGTTTGTGAATTCAAAGTTACGAGAAAGATAATTGACTGCCTTGGTGGTCCAGTGGGTTCAGTATGCGCCTGCTGTGCACGACGTTGTGGGTTCGATTCCCACACAGGGACAAAACTTTGTGTTACCCACAAAGAGTTGTTCTGAGTCTGGGTGTAATTTGTGTCCGCTAATTGTATGTTTGTAAAGTCCCCCGCGATACAGAGCTTGTTCTCTAGTGCGGGAGTTGTATTTAAAAAAAAAAAAGATAAAGAAATTAAAATACACTTGCGATTATATACGAAGTACCTGCCCGTATAATAATGTCATCCTAACCGAATATCGGCCACGGCGGCTTATCTCAACGAAGACTAGCCATCTGCGCGGGAGATATTATAGTGCACAAGTGTGTGCGCAAACACAAGTGTACTCTTCATTCCCTCACTCTCATAGTCCGATGGGACGGCAATCCGACACGACCGGAGAGAGATCAAGCGTAGGACCAACAGCTTCACGTGCTTTCCGAGGCACGGGCGTGTAAACACCGCCAATTTCCAAACTCCGGGCATCTATTGTGAATTTGTTGACAGAAAAACCCAATATACATTTTTGGCCCGACCCGGGAATCGAACCCGGGACCTCGTGATCAGCAGTCGCACACATCGACCATTGAGCCACTGAGGCAGTTACCTACCTGTAATAAGGGGGTCGGTAGTAATTGAAGTGCTGATACAAACTGACTGTTAGTACAATACATTATTGTTACCCTTCGAGTAAATAAAATTATATTTACAATATTTTTTGTTATATTTTATTAACTGAATGTAACATCGAATTCTGTTTTAATTATTATTATGAGGCAGGTTGAAACAACTGATAAATGTCTGTATTCCCCGCTAGTTGTTCAATTTTCATAAAGCTTTTGATTTTTTATCAGGGAGATAAAAAATCAAAAGCTAGGTAAGCTAAGGTACTTATCACATAAATGCTGGCTCGCAGGTTTGCTCGTTGTTCACGTGAAGTAAAAATTACGCTATTCAAAGCATATTGTCAATCCCTCTACACGTGCAGCCTGTGGGTGCGGTATACGCAACGGACCTATAACGTTCTTCGTATACAGTACAATAATACTTTCAGGGTGTTGATGGGTCTCCCACGTTTTTGCAGTGCATCAGGCATGTTTGCTGAAGCGTATATAGATAGCTTTCAAGCAATTCTAAGAAAAAGAAATGCATCCCTGATGCAGCGATTAAGGGGGAGCTCCAACAGCATCCTGAAACTTATTGCAGGTCGAACTGACTGTCTGATCAAAAGTGGAGCCGCATGCATATGTGCAGCTCTAGTGCACCAAGAGACAGTCGGCGGTTCATGAACTAGTTTAGTATTTAATGGTTACAATTTTTTTTATTATGTTACTAACATAGTACGTAAGTCCCTACTAACCAATATGGATAATTTCTGAAATAAAGAATTATTATTATTATAAAAGTATCACACAAGCAAAGCTTGGTCACTTAGGTAGGTACCTATATATATATACTTAAATATTAAATTATGAAATAATTACTTTAATAAGTATATTTGAGCTGATTGCATAGCAAAAATGCTAAAAATATTTAATAATGTTGAGTGGTTTCTGTCTTTAATAACATTCTTTCCTCACAATTGAAGATTTACGTATAGACCTGTAACGGCTAACGTTTTAATGAAACTGACGTCACTCCAAGACGTAAATATTATAAGCGGTGGACAAATTATTCGAACTCTGGAGTAGGACCTCGGATGACACAGTTTGTAGTGCGCTGGGCAGGAACCCGAGAGGCGCAGGTTCGAGTCCTGCTCCGGGCTTGTCTTTTTCCACATTGCTTTGATATTTATGTATATATATAACTGCATGCGCCATAGTCACGTGCCACAGAGTTATCGTTTCTTTCCAAACTTTTTACATCATTACTTTTATAACGAAAGTTTTCTCAATAAACGTTTTCATAAGGCTATGAGGGCCCATCAAAATCTATTTGCATAGTTAATACTTACTTATGAATGCCGCCTTTGCTTTAAATAGATTTAAAATGAATAATTCAGGTTTTATTATCTTTGCTGCCAGAGTACCTACCTATTATGAAAAATAAAAGAGCAATAATATACGCGCGGGTTGGTATTCGAAAAGACTTTAGAATTTCTTCTAAGAGATGTATAAACCCACATACTCTAAAAAAAAGAAGCTTTTCAGAATGTAAACTAAGTAACACATTTAATGAATTCTAATAATATCTATAATTGTAGAACTATAACCTTCTAATTTATTATTGTACTCCGAATGTCGATTTTTCTCAAAGTTATTCAATAAAGTGATGTCTCCGATTGTAGGCAACATTTTGTAATACCCTTATCCTTTTACTATAATATTATAAACGCGAAAGTTTGTAAGTATGGATGGATGGATAGATGGATGGATGGATTAATGTTTGTTACTCTTTCACGTAAAAACTACTGAACGGGTCGGGTTGAAATTTGGCACAGAGATAGATTATGGTCTGGAATGACACACAGCGATTACAGGCTACAGCGATTTTTACAGCGATAATCGACATCCGCGCGAGCGGAGCTGCGGGTAAAACGTATAGGTAGAGCTCACTCTTAAAAATATAATAGTAACGTCTCAGAGAATACTTGCATTTCTGAACTTGACTTGACTTGACTTGACTTTGACTTTATTTAATTACCGGATAATTCTGCAATGGCCTGCTTGGTAATCAGTTACCGTGGTCGATCGGTCGACACTGACCTTTAAAAAGCATTACCAATTACTGTCACTACTGACGTCGTCGTCGCCATCGTCTGTGCAATCAGCAATCAGTAGATTGATTAAGTTGTAGACACATACGTAGCACCAGCCTACCGGTTTTGCTACGGCGTAGGCGATATTACAAATAGCCGTCGATTCAGTCGGAAATTACCCATCACACCCACACACTCCAGTGAGTGCAAGATGTAATTGTACATGTACACAGTACACACACACACACGGGTACAGTCAAATCTCGAATAATAAGTACTATCAACCAATGGTAGAGTCGCATTTATAAGTTCTAACTTTTCCCCGCAGTTTCAAAATTCGGCCATCAGATGCAAAACTATTTTTTTATATCGGATTTGTTTGCCGACGGATAGAAGACGTTATTGACAGTTTGTCGGTATGTTATAATATTAAATATATTCTGCGAGACGATGGTTACTAAATAATAAAAAATAAACTTAGTTAGGCTTTGGTTTTCCAATAGGTAGTTTACAGTGTTTCTATAACCATTACGCAACTACACTTCAGATTTTACAAATTAGAATTATATTCTGTTATTTAATAACGAGGTAGGATTGTGCGTCGTTAGTAATTCTAATTACTTTTATAATAAATCTCCAAAGTAAATGCAAATGATTCAAACTTCTTGGTTTGACAAACAAGAAACAAAATAAACGGCCAAATGCTAGTCGAACTCGCATTAGTAAGGGTTTTGTACCAAAACCACCAACAAAATAATATTACTTGAATGTGTATGGGGGCTTTATTTTTTTTATTTAATTGTATTTGTTGTGATAGCGTAATGTAATCCGACGCCCTGAAGACCACATGGTGCGAGTAGCCCTGAACCAGCCAACGACAAATAGACGCCGTGGAAGACCACCTGCCACCTGGCTTACAACGATCCAAAAAGACCTTAAGGATAAAAGGATAGACGCCGCGACTGCGCGGGATAGAAATAAGTGGAAAAGGCAGACAAGGAGAGCCGATCCTACATGGCAATGGGATAAGGTTTAGAATAGAAGAAGAAGTATTTGTTGTGATAGCGCTAATAGAAATACACATTCTTTGAAAATTTAAACAGTGTACCCATTACGGTTTACGCGATACAACCCCTTTAACAAACAGACGGACAGCGGAGACTTAATGATAGGCACATTTTGGGTACAGAACCCTAAAAAATGTTTCATTAAACATAATGTTAGTTAAACACGATAGTCGGTGACCGACGACCGACGACCGACGACCGACGACCCATATAACCTCCTTCACCGTCCAACTCATTAATCATTATTTCATGATGCATGTATGACGAACAACTTTTAATGTATTTAACGAACGAGTTGTGGTTTCACTTGTCAACGATTACAATATGTTAATGTGGAAATTATGAACACACACACACACACACTGACGCTACACGCTGAGTTGGACGACGGAAAAGTAACATACATTATGCATTAAGTAAATATTTTAATAACCATAATGAGTCATACGTTATGGACAAAAAAATAACGTCAAGTAATTATAAAGTAAGTAATTCTACTTTATTTATATACTACCAAGGAGGCAAACATACATACGGCCCGCCTGATGGTAAGCAGTGAGCGTAGTAGTAGTAGCAAAATTCTTATCGTTACAAGAATTCCGTTTCGACATTTATCATCGCGGTAAAAACAAAACTGTATTTATTTACGATTTACAACTTAAGTTTTAAATGTTTCGAGTTTTCAATTTCGTGGTAGTATGTATATATATTATCATTAAAGGTTAGGTGGACAGCATTAACGACAAATGTCAAAACGGGCTTCTTATATTGTGATCACTCGCGAGTTGCGAATCTTAAGACTTGTAACACCATTATTTTCTGCTATGGGTAGATTATTACATTAGATTCTTTAAAATGAGAAGTGGACACCTAATAACCCAACTCGACGCATGGCATGCTGTAATCGTAAGGAAACATGCATATCTAAGGCTTCAAATTGTGCGGCGTGCGGAGCGTTCTGACGCTGTATTGTGCGAGCATAGTCGATATATATGATACAGCCGGTGACAAACAGACGGACAGCGGAGACTTAATGATAGGCACACTTTGGGTACAGAACCCAAAAAACGTTTCATTAAACATAATGTTAGTTAAACACGATAGTCGGTGACCGACGACCGACGACCGACGACCGACGACCCATATAACTTCCTTCACCGTCCAACTCATTAATCATTATTTCATGATGCATGTGTGACGAACAACTTTTAATGTATTTAACGAACGCGTTGTGGTTTCACTTGTCAACGATTATAATATGTTAATGTGGAAATTATGAACACACACACACACACATACAAGCTACACGCTGAGTTGAACGACGGAAAAGTAACATACATTATGCATTAAGTAAATATTTTAATAACCATAATGAGTCATACGTTATGGACAAAAAAATAACGTCAAGTAATTATAAAGTAAGTAATTCTACTTTATTTATATACTACCAAGGAGGCAAACATACATACGGCCCGCCTGATGGTAAGCAGTGAGCGTAGTAGTAGTAGCAAAATTCTTATCGTTACAAGAATTCCGTTTCGACATTTATCATCGCGGTAAAAACAAAACTGTATTTATTTACGATTTACAACTTAAGTTTTAAATGTTTCGAGTTTTCAATTTCGTGGTAGTATGTATATATATTATCATTAAAGGTTAGGTGGACAGCATTAACGACAAATGTCAAAACGGGCTTCTTATATTGTGATCACTCGCGAGTTGCGAATCTTAAGACTTGTAACACCATTATTTTCTGCTATGGGTAGATTATTACATTAGATTCTTTAAAATGAGAAGTGGACACCTAATAACCCAACTCGACGCATGGCATGCTGTAATCGTAAGGAAACATGCATATCTAAGGCTTCAAATTGTGCGGCGTGCGGAGCGTTCTGACGCTGTATTGTGCGAGCATAGTCGCTTGCAGAATGCATTCAACTAAGTCATTTTTGTAGTAGCATTGAGCGCGGCGTTTATACACGTATTAATAAGATTTTTAAAATATTAATTTTCTAAACTGCGAGACGCTGAAAAGCTCAACCACTGGCAAGTGAATGCTACTGTTAGACACAGATTTAGCTTACCGAAGACATATAAAGGCGACCAACACTGTCTCGCATTTTAGCAAGAGATCTGTGCACAGCAGATAATAAAAACATCAGTACGTCAAGCCTTTCAAATTCATATTATTATGTATCGTTAAAAATTGAAATACAGCCACCCAGCAGAATATTTGATGGGCTGGCTGGCAAGCGCGGCTGGGGTGCCAAGCGCCAAGCTGCTATTTGGCACTGGCACCGTCGACAACGCGTCACTTGCCAAATTAGAAGGGCCGATATGCGGGCCACGTCGCGACGCCTAATGACGGCATAAAGATCAATTTATTGGCATTTCCATAGGGTAATAACGTTTGATTTGAGCTATAAAGTAGCTACTCCGTTCGTAATATTAAACAGTCGCGTAGTTATTGGCTATTTTATAATATTTCACAGCTTTGTGCGATGTTAGTAGCGAAGTTTAGAACTGGTTATACTACTGAAGGTTTGACTTAGCTGGGTCTTTGTCAAATGATGATTACTTAACTATTAAATGAAGACATTGATCGAGTATCTAATTTAAGGTAACAAAGATCTGTGTGGATTTTGAACATTACATTTTAAGACATTTAATATTGAGCTTTTAAGGGCAACTCCAACGTTCATTTAGTAATTTATTGTTTGTGCCATGATGAATCAATACAGATTATCCTAATTTAATTTTGGTCCCATAGATATCGTAGCTTTAGAATTTGAGTTTTTGAAGTATACCCTTTATAGGTAAGTACTACTGATGTAAAATCACTCCTAACAGAACATTTAGCGAAATAATACAAAATAATCTAGAAAATACATATCCGCTTACTGCATAGTACCTACTGGTACTTATTCAGTCGTGGCAGGTCGAGTACATCCCTCGGCTCGTATCCCCCGAGTATTCACTCCGGTGCCCATTCCGTGCATTTCACTTTCACATCGCTATTAAAATATCTGAAAGCCTTATATAATATATTGAATAAAAGCATTCGTGAACATTCGCCCGTCGACGACACGAAGCGACCCTCGATTAACTTGAATAATAAATTATATATTAAAGCAGAATTCATTTTGGTGAGAAAGAAAATATGAAGAAAATTCTTAAGCGTACGGTCTCTCTTTACATATAGCGTTAGTTGTAGATTGTAGGGCTGCTAGCTCGATCATATCTATACTATATATAATATTATAAAGCTGAAAAGTACTGGTTCGATTAGAAAAAACCTTTTTTTGTTGAATAGTGCATTTATCCAGGTAGGCTATAATATAATATCATGCAATGATCAATAGAAGCGGAGCAGTAGTGATATATGTTGCAAAATCGGGGAAATGTACATTCCAAATTACCACGCGGACGAAGTCGCTGGCGATCCCTAGTTAATAATAACTTAGCCTCGGGTGGTGATTGCACTGTCACTGGACAGTGCTTACAAATGTTGTGCTGAGGTCCCGGTTCTGATTCATAGGGTATTGAGTTGTTCTTCGAGAAATGAAATGAATGTTATGTCCGCGCAATAGGTCAAAAGCATGATCTATGTTATGAGGAGTAAATTATTATGATTACTAAAATGACTTCTGAACAGACATAAAAGATACCAAATATAAAACATACATCAAGAAAGTTTTTGTAATTTTCCCGTCAGCCCTGAGTTAAACCCCTTGAATGCAAGCTCTGAGACGCAATGCAGCCGCATTACCATACAACGCGAGTGTAAACACTGTGAGCGATAATTACCGCGCACACCGCCACACGCGGTACGGTACGGCACGGTAAAGCACCTACGTCTCTCGACAATTATGAGTGTTGAGTGATTAACTCGTTAGGAGCAGGAGAAAACGCTTTTTGGAAAGTTGAACATATGAAATAAAAGGTAATAAATGCGAGTTCAAGTGCTGCTACGGGTTTGACTTATTCCACATTACTTTAAATAATTATTTAACTATATTTGGGCTAATTGCATACCAAACATTCTAAAAAGATTTAATAATATGTTGTTGATTTTTTTTTCTAGTTTCTCGTATGAACAAAACAGCATCTTGCCTTTTTTCTGACGGTAGACGCACAATCTTATATTGTCAATCCGAAAGTAACTCTGCCTGTTACCTTTTCACGATTAAACGTCCGAACGGCAAATAGATAGATTCTTCTTGTCCTTGAGAAGAACTTTTTATTAATCGTTTAATTAATTAATTAAACAGCCCACTATTTTGTACCTTTCAATGATTGCATATAGCCGAACACTGTCTCTCAAAATACAAGTTAACCCTAACTTAGTTTGTGAGACAGAGTTATAATTTTGTATCACCAACACAATTATAAAAGATCGTAAAAATAGTCAGTAAGGATACTGTGTTATCTTTTTGCGCAATAAAGATTTATTATTATTATTATTATCGTGACAACTGACATCCACGCGATCAGAGCCGTGGGCAATATCTAGTAATCGCATATTTGCTCCAGAACCCTAAGTTATAAACCAGTAAAATACCAAACTGCAACTACGTCATATTCTCTGAATGACGTCATAGAGAAGCTTTCACAACTCGTCGAAAATTCACGTTTCCCTCGAACGTAGGTACTGTAGTCGATACCACCGGTACAAGTTTTGTTCCCGTCCCAGTTTTGTATTCCCTATGGCAAGTAGTGCATTAGCCAAACTCGTAAGTCGCCTGTTAACGACCTTTAGTAATTTATTAATCAATATGTTATATAACAGTAGATTAGGTAAAGAATTAAAATGTACGTTTATTTGATGGAGGCAGCTTTATTGTGTAACGTCGAGATACGGCGTTGGTTTTTTTTATGATTGCTTTAGTTTTCTTTATAGTCTAATGAGGTAATTAACTTTTGTTTTTTTTTTCATTCCGACGCTTGGGCACAAGCAGTGTTCTGCGAGGGTCTTTATAATACAAACATACAATTCACGGACTTATGTCGAAACTAATGTTCTATCTGACAAAATTTTGTTACATGTGGGAATCGAACCCACTATATTTGGCACTAGTTGATGCCCGCGGCTCCGCCCGTGTAGATGTCAGTTATCGCGATAAAAAGTGTAGCCTATATGCTATTCCAGACTATAATCTATCTCTGTGCCAAATTTCATCCAAATCCGTTCAGTAGGTTTTGCGTGAAAGAGTAACAAACATCCATACTCACAATCTTTTACATTTATAATATTAGTAAGGATTGTATTGGTAGAGAGGTGACCTTACAAACGAGACTACACGAACAGTTAGTTTGCTAAGCCTAAGGCTATTGAGATTCAGAATGACTATACATACATATATATTTCATCATCATTACCTTAGCCGAAAGATGTCTACTTTTGGACTAGGCCTCACCAAAGGGTTCTACTTATTAGGTACTCTAAAATTATTGTCCATAAGACAGGCTTTGCCTAAGAGCTACTGGTTTTTTATACTACTTAGGTGGCAAAAAGGATACGGCCCGCCTGATGTTAATCAGTTACCGTAGCCTATGGCTGCTTGCAATACCAGAAGTATTTAGTTTTACAGTTGCGTCATCATCTCATATACGTTTAAAAATGTATTTTTTTTACACTTTAAAACGTATAAGGAATGATGACGCAAGCGCGAGATCCCGGCCAGAATGGTATTTTTATGATCTGACATTAAAATATTATTCAAACAAAATCTAGCATTGTGGGAAACGGGATAGTCAAATGAACCAGTAGCTCTCTGGCCATATATTCTTAGTTACCACCTCTGTGTAGCAACGTCATTAAATATTTTCAACGATACCTAAACTACAGTTCGTGTTTTAAGTAAAACCAACATGCAGCAAACCCCACATGAAACAGATGCATTACCTGTCCTTGTCTAACCCTGTAATTAGCGACTATAAACAAGTCTACGTTAATTATGTGCAAAACCTAATCTTTTAACTTTAACTTTTTACCAACCTTCTCTATTATGAGTCACGTACATTGTAGACGCGACTTTACACCACAAGGGGAAGCATTAAAGTTGGTTATGAGGTAGAGCAGAGCGGTATTTCCCGTAAAGGAACTGCCCCTCTGGGGAAATACCCCTACAGAAAGCGGGAGCCAAATAATACAAGTTGGTTAGTGAATTTCAGTTGGTGAATAGGGTCACCAGAGCTCCTTAGGGAAGCGCTGTACTGCGATTAGATCAGGCAGAGCCTTGTGTCGCAGGTTGCCAGTATAATACTATACAGGCAACAATGTAACTGTTTTTTATGAGTACCTGATAGATCCATCCTCTGCATTTGATTCTTTACTAGTATAACAACAATCAATATTTTGATAAAAACAAAAGACTTTATTGTTTGAAAAGCCGATTAACCGAGAGCAATGTTGTTTTCATTTGAATATCGGTATACTCTCAAATCGGAATATTTTTTATGAATGTTAAATCGAGGATCAAATTCTCAATAAGACTTTTCATTTTGAGCTTTGATCATTTCAGTTTATGTAATTAGTTTTTAAAAATGCATAATCAAATTTAGCCGAGAGGCTATTCTATCTATCATTCTAAGTATTTAGCCACAGCTGGACATAGACCGCCCTCAAAGATTTCAGTCCTGAGTCGCCATCATCCATCGTCTTCCTGTAACCTTCACTTGCTCTTCTCATCTCAACCCATGAACGTCCCACTGCTGGGTACGGGTCTCCTCCATAAATTTGGAGTGATATTAGCCTACTATACCACGCTGGCCAGACGGGTTGGTATAGGGTTTTGTTTCGAGTTTTCCCTCTCTTGCAGTGGATATTGTCTGCCGGATTTACTCCCTTAGTCGACTCTTACGATACCCACGGGATGGAAGGGGGTGGTGACATTTGTATTCTTGATCCGTCACCACACGGACTGACTACACAATGACTGGGGATGACTAGACATTAGTTAAAATCGGATCTTTCTTCCTGCATTTTTACTTTCCACTAATGAGACCTTTGCTATGCACTTGCTCTTCACTATTATAAATTATATTATAAGCCTGTACTGTCCCACTGCAGGGCAACCTCCCCATTCTCCTTCCACTTCTCTCTGTCTTCACTTTTACCATACTATAAAGTCATTTACATTAGTAAGTAGGTACCTAATGTTATGTAAGGGCACAATAGTGTCGTCCTCGTGTCGTCGTCGTGTCGTTTAATATAAAACCGGTCACGTCGCGTGTGTATATCGTGCACATAAATATGTGGAGTAATTGCTCGCGGCTGAATATTGTTTTCATAATTCATTTAGTTAGATAGCCGTAATTAGATTTGGGAAGTGCCCCTTTTATTAAATTGCTTGTCATGAATTATGAAAAGGTTACTCTTAACATGCAATCATGGGTTTTGATCCTATATATGAAGTATTTACCCTGCAGTCTTTTACGTGGTATGTCGTTATATCTTCGCGGTGGGAGTAGCTGGAAGCGAGAAGCCGAGGATCGTGCTAGGTGGCGTGCAGTTGGAGAGGCCTATGTCCAGTAGTGGACTGCGATGTCGCTAAATAGTACCATTATCAAAGTATATAGTCAGTTTTTGATATTTCTACTAATAGAAAAACATCATGTGAACTTTAGAGTATTCTGTGATATATCAGAACCAAAAACATTTTTTTAAATAGAGGTTGGGCACCATACTAGTGAGCAAGCCCGACTGGGGAAGGACCTCCACCTTACAGAAGACCACAGCTAAATAATAATGGGTTGGCAACACGCAAATGATACTTCTGGTGTTGCAAGCGTCCATAGGCTACGGTAAATGCTTAACATCAGGCGGGCCATACGGCCCGCCTGATTCCTATCCTATCCTACTTAGGTGGTAAACAAGCGTATGCTTGTTTACCACCTATAAAAAAAATTAAAAAAATTAAAAGTCGGTAACGTAGATAGCTTTCTTTTAAGAGTCATCAATATTTATATTAACACAGTATAATAGATAGTAGTACGGTTGACCAACCTTAAATTAACTTTTGTAAAGCGTAAGCAGTAATAAAAGCTTTGACTGCACGGTTTGTTCGGTGATTTCAGTGGTTACCTTGCCATTGCACGGCACAAAAAATTGTGTGATCCGTAAATGAAAATTTTGTCCCGAGTCTGGATGTACTTTTCGTCTGTTGTAAAGTCCCCCGCGACACAGGACTTGTTCCCTAGTGCAAGAGATGTATTAATAAGTTTATATTTTAAAAAATATTTTTAAATACAAGCTTTTATAGTGTATTTATGTAATACATGGGTGTTTATGCATTAAATATTCTTAAAAGAGCCCAAAAATATATTAGCCATGAAGCTATATCAACAAATCCAAAAACGACGCGGCTATCTTGTTTCATTAAAGTGTTCATCAGAGCCATCTTCCGACTTCATCATCACGTCCTAAACATCCATCTAGGTATATAATACTCATCAAGATAAATCCAAAACACCCAAACACGACACCGCTATCTTGTTTTGTTGAAGAGTTTCCGTAGCCACATTGCGACTTCATCATCACGTCATCACGTCCTAAACACCCATCTAAGAAAATAGTACTCGTCAAGATAAATCTAAAAGACCCAAAGGCGACACGGCTATCTTGTTTCGTTGAAGAGTTACCATGACCACCTTTCGACTTCATCATCACTTCTTGAACACCCATCTAAGAAAATAGTACTTGTCAAGATAAATCAAAAAAATACTCAAATACTATACGGCTATCTTGTTTCATTAAAGATTTGCCATAGCCACCTTCCGACTTCATCATCACGTCCACAACACTCACCTAAGAATATAGTACTCGTCAAGATAAATCCAAAAGACCCAAACACGACACGGATATCTTGTTTCGTTAAAGAGTTGCCATGACCACCTTCCGATTTCATCATCACGTTATCACGTCCTAAACACCCATCTAAGAAAATAGTAGGTACTCGTCAATATAAATTCAAAACACCTAAACACGACACGACTATCTTGTTTCGTTGAAGAGTTGCCATGGCCACCTTTCGGCTTCACCATCTTGTCCTGAACACCCATCTAAGAATATAGTTCTCGTCAAGATTAATCCAAAACACCTAAACACGACATGGCTATCTTGTTTCGTTGAAGAGTTGCCATGGGCACCTTCCAGCTTCATCATCACGTTCTAAATACCCATCTAATAATATAGTTCTCGTCAAGATAAATCCAAAACACTCAAACCCGACGCGGCTATCTTGTTTCGTTGAAGAGTTCCTATGCCAATCCTCCGACTGCATCATCAGACCAGCTCCATGGTTCCATATTATTGCATTGTCATCGATGTTACGTCGGTATACCAAATTTCAGCTCCATCAAACACCGGAAAGTACTTCAAATCTAGATCACAAGATTTGCTAACATACAAACTAACTAACAAACTAACATACATTGCAAGCTAAATAAAAGCTTGTAATAAAAATAAGTAAAAGTACATACAACCCAAAACATCGCTTCCTGAGACGCCACTCACGATATCTTTAGTCGATATTAGTTCGCATAAGTAAAGCGACTTGAATTGCGCGTGCTATATCAAATATTAACTATTCTGCGCAAAGTAGTGGTGTATAAAATACGTACTACCATAGTGTGTTAACAACATTATTCCTTGTACTACATATTTCAGTGTAAATTGCAGTATTGGAACTAGTAAAATGTCTAATATCTTAGGGTCAGCAACGCGTTAGTTATTATTTATTTATTTACATTCATTTGCTCACTATACTTACATTACATTATATTAGTATTACAAGTGCCCCCATACTATGCTTAGTTAAACACACTCTTTGTAGGTGAAAACTAGTACATTAAATATCCTGTCACCTTGTGAAGAGTTACGTATACATACAGGTTATTATAGAAGTTTAATGATCGTTAAACAAGTGATTCCATCAACACACTGAGTTTATCGATTATTTGATTAGACATGTAATAAATTAAAGCTTTATAGAAAAGATTTTATATTTATTTCTATAGACAGTTCCTACAAAAATAATAAAAAAATCTTTATTGACACAAAAGTATAACAATACCTTTGAATAGGAATAGGTATATTTACCCATTGTTCTCTTTATGAGACGCCTCATATTATATTTACGAGTATACTCGTATATATACGTAATATATGCATTGATAATACACTGGTACTCATAACATCAAAGATTCTCTCAAGAAATCTCTCCACTTACAAACCTAACGTACCATTTATATTCAACCATATATTATTTCATTTTTACCCCTACTTTGAATTCTGCTCTGATCCACCTAAAGTAAAAGCATTAAATGCACGGATTTAACCGTCATCCTGCTATTTACTTGGTCTCCTCCACCACGATATTTAGGTCAATAAGATTTTGGAAGGGTTAATAGAGACATTTCAGTGACCATTGACGGCTTTGAATAGAAGGTTTTTTTGGTTACTTGTGGTGTCAGGCAATGTATGAGGATTTAGGAAAATAGTTTCGCGTTTAGAGGTGTGGGGAACGATTTTGATGGTAAAAGATTTATTTATTTATTTTATTTTATTTATTTATTTATTTATTCATCATTACTTACAACTATTTTAACAGGTGCACACCCAATGCAATAGTGAAGCCTTATTATCTATAACATATTACATATAATGCTGTCCTTGTGAATTGACTCAGTGTGCAGGCAAAAATGTCAGTCTCCTCTGCTACAAGGTTAAGAGTGAGAAGTGCTCGGGTCAGGGGCGCCTCACTCAACAGATTAGTGCGGCCACGAGGTACAGCCAGCAACTGAGGCCGACGTCGCCGCCACACGTATCTGTCCGGCACCCTCAAACACACTAACTCTAATATGTTGGCGTTATGTATCTTGCCTCTAATTACTTTAAATAAATATGAGACAAGTGCGAACTCACGCCTAACTCTTAGCTCGTTATATCCAACCATGCCTAATATAAACAAGGTTGGATACATAAGCGGATAAAAAGGATATACTCCATAGAGCCTCAAGTATAAAAATCTAACAAATTTGTTTTGTATTCTCTCCAACATGAGACTATATTTTGTCTCATGTGGGGACCAGATGACTGCATTACTTTCTAATTGGCTTCTCACCAAAGTGTTATATAAAGCGATAATCGCTGCAATATTTGTAAAACCACGAACAGTACGTATCATAAACCCTAAGTTTCTGTACGCCTTTTTACAGCACTTGACTATATGATCACGAAACGTTAGCCCCGTGTTAAGACTAACTCCTAAATCCCTAACTTCCGTGACCCTGACTATCGGTATCCCATCAATGTTGTAGTCATGTACAATAGGACTGTGTGCACGCGAGAAAGTGATGGTGGCACATTTTTGGGCGTTGAAATGTAGAAGGTTTTCCTTGCTCCAAGTAACTACGCTGTCGATAGCCTTCTGTAAGCGTTTACAGTCATCTTCATCCCTCACTGCCAGGGATAACTTAAGATCGTCTGCAAATAATAAACAATTTGCATCTTTAACGACTTTAGGCAAATCGTTTATCATAATGACAAATTGCAGAGGTCCGAGGTTACTCCCTTGACTTACACCAGACCACGTAAAGTACGGCTCTGACTTGTGCCCCTCGTACTCTACGTATTGCTGCCTATCCCTCATGTAACTGGCGAAGAAATGAAGTAGGTGCGGGGTGAAACCAACGGCTGCTAACTTCTTGAGCAACATGTCATTATCGACTAGGTCGAATGCTTTTCTGAAGTCGAAGTAAGCAGCGTCAACTTGCCCCCCACTGTCAACAATCGGCAGCACATGAGCCATGTAACTCAGTAAGTTACTGGTAGTGCTTCTCATTGGTCGAAACCCGTGCTGGGCATCTGATAGCTGCGCTCTTACTTGCACAAAAATGCTATTATGAATAGCGCACTCCAACACTTTAGCTGGTGATGACAACACTGCAATAGGTCTGTACCCATTAACATTGTCGTTGCTCATACCTCCTTTCGGTACCGGCACGACACGAGTGGTTTTCCATCTCTCGGGAAACACAGCTGTCTTTAGACACTTATTGAAGATATGGAGCAACGGTTCAGCCAGCACAGATCTACAGTCTCTGAATATGTAAGGCGGAATACCGTCCGGTCCCGCGGACCTCTTCGGCTTAAGCTGAGCAAGCGCACTTCGCACATCCATCAACTGCAATTCCTGCAGGTGGATCCGCGCCGCTCCATTCTCACCACCCGCCCCTTCTATCGCCGCGGTAACATTTAACTCGGCCTGTCTCGTGCTATAAACCGAGTGAAAGTACTGAGCAAACTCATTCACACATTGCTTACCAGACAAGACCTCCCCGTTTTTTAAAATTCTATTTGGATTTCGACTGGCCCTTTTGGACTTAACATAGTTCCAAAATGATTTTGGATCTTTTTGCAGTTGATTCTGAACCCTGTTGCTATGTTGTTCTTGTGCTAATTTAATCAACTGTTTTACTTTAGCCCTACACAGAGCAAACGCCTCGTAATCATCCTGGTTCTTACTTGCCTTGTACCGTTTGTGAAGAGTAGCCTTATAACGTATGTTGCGAATTATTTCAACAGTGTAAAACTCGGGGTAAACATACTTCGAGCTTACACGACTTCGCTGTTTTTTGGGAACACAGTCATTTATTTTCGCATTAATTGTTTCATAAAAATAATTTAAACTCATATCTAAATCAAGGTCGTAAATATCAGTCCAATCTATTGTTGCTATTGATGAGTACAATGTAAAAAAATCTGCTTTATTAAAATTCCAACCTGTTGGTACAGTACTTGACTCATACACGAATGAACCCGCGACCCGGCGCGGCCGCAGCTCGACCAACACGTCGAGCGGCGGATGGTACGCATCTACAGGCACGAGGGGCACCCCCGCCCCCCGCACATTCACACTCTCTCCCTTCGGAAGCGTACTTAATACTAAATCTAAACATCGATCATTACAATTAACGATCGTGTTACACTGAGTAAATCCACAATAAGATGATAAATATTCAAAATAATTACATACATTTATCGAACAAGAATGCATATTGAAGTCACCAATTACGACGATATCACTATATTTACTACACAACTGTTCTATTATCCTAAACAATATCATATACTCATTCTCGCAACTGTGTGGCGGAATGTAAATAACACATAATAAAAATAAAAGTCTACTATGTAAATAAACGGTAGCACAAACCAGTTCGAACGCCCTGTCGTCAATGATGACGTCACTCGGGCCGGACACTCGCCGCAACTCTAAACGCGGTGTGGCCACGAGACACGCGCCTCCCTGCTTTCGTCCGTCCGCGCGATCGCAGCGCAGTATTGTATATCCAGGTGGTACTATTTCTGCGTCATGAATAGATTTATTGCAGCCTGTTTCAGTGATTGCGAACAAATCCGCTTCTGAAGATGTCACACCTGCATAGAACTCTTCCAATTTTGTACGCAAACCTCTTACGTTTTGGTAGTAAATTTCAATAGTTGTGTTATTTATTTTATGTTTTTTTGGTTGTTCTACGAAACCACACCCATTCACAGAATTCGATGTTCACTGGCCAATTTTCAGATTGACATAAAGTATCATAATTGCTTTCAGGCACACCAATGATAAAAGAAGCATAATCCCTTTCAGTCTTATGTTTAATTAATTCCACCGTGACCGGCACTAGAGATCCACATATATTCTTCACGTATTTTTCTAAATTTTCTACTGTAGTTTCCTTACACAAGCGCCATACATGCAAAAACTTTTTACGTTCAGTTCCCTTTATGTCCACTGCACTTGTGCTTCCACCTTTTTTTACTTCAGTGTTTGGGTATCTACTTTTTTTCTTATTTACTGTTATCCAGTTTCCTTCCTTTTGAGATGTTAACTCTTCAGTTTCAGTTTCTGCGTTTTTTCTAGACTTTTCATTTTCTTGTAAATTTATCTCCTTTACAACTGTACTATTTTCGATTCTTTCTTTGTTAGATGATTTCGTGGCCACACACTCTTTAGTAGAAATTTTATTTCTAATTACCCGATTTTGGATTTGTTTAGTTGCTGCTGCAAATGTTCGAATAGGTCCTTTTTGAGCTTTTGTTTCGGCATTTTTATCAATTGAAGGACCTACCGTAACGATGCTGCCTTCTACTATTTTATCCTTGTGTTCTATATTTGTAAGATGTAATGGTGTGAGCTAAAAGTGTTGAGCTATTTTTTAGGACGTAAAATCTAAAGTACTGAATATTTTTTTCGCATAAAGACCCTTTTCGCTTTATGTTTTAATCAATGTTAATTAAAAGTACTGTTTTTAAAGTTAATATTTTTAATATTTTTAACACAGGCCTTTTACATGGTATGAGATGCGGTGAGATGTTTTACACCAATCCTACTAATACTATAAATGTTTAATGTACATTTATATGTATGTTTGTTACTCTTTCACGTAAAAACTACTAAACAGATCTGGTTGAAATTTGGCATATAGATAGATTATAGTCTAGAATAACGAATAGGCTACTTTTTATTGTGATAACCAACATTCGCGTGGAACCGCGGGCAACAGCTACTAAATTTATATTTGTCTTAAATAAACATGTTCAAATAAGCTACACAAAGCCTTATTATATTTTAAGTCTAACATTCCTCTCTTTTATAACACTCATAAGATAATCTAACATTTTATTAGAATAAATGTAATCCAGTTTCACCACTACAGTTGTCTTCACAATAATAATGTCGGCGAAAAGTAGCCATTATATTCTTTAGTGTTATCTGATATTTCATAAAGTATTATTGTGTAGTTGTGAAATGCTGAATGGCTGAATCTTTCAGGTCCCAGGTGGCAAGTTGATGCGAACCTGAATGTGTTATATGTTGCTTCCTATATCACGCTTTTGTGAGACTATATAGACTACTTACTTAATAAAGTTTAACTTTTTAATCGGTTTTCTATATACTTTAGGTATCTAAGGTTTTACTGGCATTGTTATGTTAAATAAATACATAATATAATGCCTTATTATAAAAAGTATTATACTATTTTATATAACAACCTGTTCTTTTACTTTCTTTTATAGTAAGAAGGGTAGGGCACCATATTAGCAAGCAAGCCTGAGTCCACTGGGATTTAGGGATATATTTTAGGCTACCGTATCTGCTTGACATCAGGCGGGCCGTATGCTTGTTTACCACTCAAGTAGTAAAAAAAAGTACCTGGACCTGGAGATGTTTTTCCTCTACGTTCTTTTTTCATGGCTCTTCTCCAGTGTAGTGTGTGTTCCCTTTGTGAAAAAAATCTGGCTGCACCCAAATGTATGTATATACTTTAACCTTTCAATGCACGTACCTATATAAGACAGCGTAAGACCTCTGACTTAGCGATACCGCCTTTATTTATTCAGAATCCGGCTTAAGTCGAGAAAACGTTCTCTTTTTAATACAAGAACCTTTTTTACCAACTAAGTGGATATAACCTTACCCACCGACTTCCGCAAGTAAATAGGTTGCAACTTCCTTCATTTTTACCGACGCAACATTATTTCTTTTCGCTCCCTGAGCTTAAATAGCGGGTTATGAATAAAGCTATTTAGTTGTTAGCGTTTAATAACTGCTTTTAGTTCCTTTTAACAATCATTACGTCATCATTATTTGATGTTTTGTGAAACACGAAGCAGTGACTGGCTTATAGCTTTGTTCGTATAATAAGTAGCTTAGTTTTTTTGTCTCTATTACTAGTAGTAGACGAATGTTTAAAACCATTATTGCTCCGTTTTAGTGAGAAAAAAACGACAAATAAATAAGTAAAAAAAACATAATGACTACAAAAATATATTGAAAACAAATTCGAACCCCCTCCTCTCTTCATGTAATAATTTTTACAACAGTCAAACTATTTTACATAGTCAACTAAATAATTAATATCTACTGGTTGGTACCTATTATTAGTAGTATGTATTAATGTTTTTATTGATAAAAAGAAGGGAAAGCCTATGCCCTGCAGTGGGACAAAATGGGCTGATGTTTATCAGTTATCAGGTTCTGGCTGGTTCAGGCTTTGCCTAGTTTGGGATCAGATGGCGGTGTGTGAATTGTCCTAAGATATTTTTTGTTTTTTTTTCTACCAAGGTGGAAAACAAGCATATGGCCCGCCTGATGGTAAGCAGTTACCGTAGCCTATGGACGTTTGCAACACCAGGGGTGTCACTCGCGCGTTGCCGACCCTTTATAGGAAAACTTCGGCAGGGAGCTCATTCCACAATCTAATCGTACGTGGTAAGAAATTCCTTTGGAATCGTACGGTACTTCATGTTTGAGGTGCTAGAATGTGAGGATGAACTCCCCTGTCGGTGGCGAGTGGTGCGTTGATAAAACGTGGCCGTGGGCATCATCAGATATTATTATTATTGGATATTTAGAGGCTAATTTGGACAGACTTAAATCTAATATTCATGACAAAAGTTAAACAGAAAAGATCCATTATTATACAGCCATTAAACACGTCTAAGAGAAACTTTACATTTTGTAATGAATATTTTTACATAAGTTATGTTAGAATCGCAAATTCTTCAAAAAGAGTAAGTAAATGTGACTAACATTGTTCTCTAACAAACTCGGCCATTTTGAACATTCATGAATGTTACTTTGTGAATTTGTACGTAATATGTTACTGTAAAATTTCGAATTAAGGTAAATCCTACGATTTACAAAGACTGTGCCTTTTACTTCCCTTGGTAAATCTTAGGATACTAGAGGACGCCTGCGACTTCGTCCGCGTGGTAATTTGGAATATTTTCCCCGATTTTGCAACATATCTCACTACTGCTCCGCTCCTATTGATCATAGCGTGATTTTTCAAATCGAAATAGTACTTTTAGCGCGTTTAACCAAACAAACAAACTCTTCAGCTTTATAATATAAGTATAGATAAGTACTCATCGACACGGTAAATGTTCAAAATTCCAAGATAGACAAAGAAGTGCAATACAGCTCTTTGTCTATCTATCTATATAATTATATATACATGTAAGAGACTCACTATCTATATTAATAATAATATGTGCGTTGAACTAAGTACATACTGAGATAGCTGATTTGAATTGTTTTGTAATTTTACGAAATTCTCACAAGAAATTGAGAAAAATTGTAAAAATATTTCCACGAGGACAAAATCACAGAAATGGTAGTTTGAACTATATTATCTTTAATAAGTGTAACACAATCTCATTCTCTAACTGCATGTCTAGTAGTATACAAAGAAAGTCTCTAATTAAACCAGAGGCGGCGAGCGGTTGGTTCCAAAACAGAATATCTTTATTAATGTTTTTTAGAAAAACTTACAGCTACATGACCAATTACAAGTTCTCTTATTATTTGTTTACTTTCTGTTCTGTTGCTTGATCGAGTCATGCTTTTTAAAGCACTACCTAGAGGTATGCTCGAAAATAAAAAATATATAATTTACACAATCTAATTCAAATTATTTAAATGAAACACCTTTATTTACGTAAAGTGTAACAATCCCATTAAAATTAATTGAGTAGACATTACTATGACATATATTTTGTGGCACAAAGAGCCGAAGACGCAGTTCATTCTGTTTTATTTTACTAGCAATAGCGCCAACGAAAAATAAATGAAGCAATTATTGTTACACACCCACGTATTCAGAGGCGATGGCATACAATGCTTGTGAAGTAACAATCAATCTACAGTTAAGTTGCAGAAAACGAGCTATGGACGTCGTTTTAAAGGAAAAATTGCAATGAAAATTTTATTGTAGTGAGTGGTAGCACGACGGGCGCCGCACGTGGCTGAAGAACGCGATCGATACTACGTGCGACAACTGTTGCGCTAATCTTACATCCCTGTCGCACTCACACCGAATCGTATTCCTGTGCGAGATAGAATGAAGGACTCCTGTACAAGCTCATAGCGCAAAACTCACGCACCATATCATCCGTTTCACGTTCTTAACGTGTAATGTTACGTGAGCGAGCAAGAGGGAAGATGCGGCATCGCATGCTCCTAAAACGTCACAAAGGAGGTCGCCCGATGAATAACAATGCGGACTGCGGGAATGATGTCCTTATCGAGGAGCGGCCACCTAACACAAAACCGTAAAAGTTACGGTTACGTTTCCGATAATACCGGTTTATTAATAACAGTTAATTTTATTGCTTCCCTTCATGACAGTGGATGAAAAATGTTATTGCCACCTGCCATTTATTGTGTATTTACGCTTTCCTTTATTAAAGACATTCTTTCTATAAGCACAATTGATATATATTGTCATAATTTTAGTAAAGCGTTGACAGTCTGTTGGTTACCTCGTGCTACAGTAGCGATCAAAGATAGAATTACACCAATGCATTTGATTTTAATAAACTAACGCATAATGATTAAATCATGTAAAAAAATAAAGCTATGTGGTACTCCGCAGCTACTTAGCTAGAGTAAGAAAATGCTGCTTAGGGGTCCGAGGGAGAGGGCATTGACTTTGTCTAGTCAATAAATTCCCGCCAAACAATGAAGCCATATACTTTCCCTTTGGGAGATATCTAAGCGGAATGCTGTAATATAGTAAGAGTACTTATAATAGATAGGGTACAGTGAGTTTCTCGCTTAAGTTGGAACAGCCCCAATGTACTGTGTGTTGTTATTTAGCTGTGGTTTTCTGTAAGGAGGTTCTTCTTTAATCAGTCTTACCAGCTTGGTGTCCTCTTAATAAAATAATACAAAGTCAGATAATTTGAAAGTCTAGGTACAATACTTGAATAATAATTGTTTTATCCGATAACATACATCTCAACCCATAAACGTCCCACTGCTGGGCACCGGTCTCCTCCATTAATTTGGAGGGATATTAGCCTACTATACCACGCTGGCCAGACGGGTTGGTATAGGGTTTTGTTTCGAGTTTTCCCTCTCTTGCAGTGGATTGTCAGCCTGACTTACTCCCTTAGTCGACTCCTACGACACCCTGGGGATGGAATGGGGTGGTGACATTTGTATTCTTAATCCGTCACCACACGGACCGATTATCCGATAAATTACTAGTTAACTATTTCAATTGATTTTTGTAAGTTACATATTATGTATGTAACCGGGCAACCGATGGACAAGGTCAGCTCAGGACCGAACGATATGGAAAACCTTGGGAGAGGCCTATGTCCAGCAGTGGATGTTTGATGGCTGAGATTATCAAAGATATGTATGTCCAGATTGAAGCAAGTGGATGATGAACCCAAGAAACAGAAACAAATAAACAGCATGACTACTTATGAATGTATATTATTGCATGCGTCTAAAAATACTTTCATAATATGTAAGATAGTCAAATTCATTACCCCTCTTTTACTTAGCCATAGTCGGATAAAATAGACTAAATTGTTTAGAAAGACGACAAATTGTGCAATTAACGATATCCCGTTTTCCACTACGAACCATTGTCACATCTTAAGTTAGCACTGTTGCTCGAGCATCCATACATTTTCAATAACATCTGACACCCTTCTAATACAGCGGCGTACTAAAGACAACTTTATAAAGTGTTTTTTTCTACTTATAGTCTGTATAATATACACCACATTTCTTGTCCGTGTGTTGGTATGTCACTAAACTCCTCCTAAACGGCTAGGCTGTTTTTTTTGTGTGTGTTTAAGTCAGTCTCTGGATATGTGCGTTAGGACCACGGGTGTTCATCACAGAATTGAACTGCCCCTCTACACAAAGATGGTACTGTACCTCAGTGTACCCTTAATTAAATCCAGTGTACTTCTTTTGATAAAAATATATATAGTACAATATGTACACCCGCCATCCTAACGTTAGGACTGCGGTTATGCATTTTTTCCCATCAGGAGATGCGTATTTTTCATATCTTTTTTTTTGTAAATATGCGTACCTGCAGAATACCTTAGTACACCTCTAATGAAATTCAATTTACCTTCTCAGCTAAAATTTTATACAATTAAGTATGTACAACCGCCATTCTAAGGTTAGAACTGCGGGTGTATGTACATTTTTTTCCTCGAATCAATTGGAATCGTTAGGTGGAGCTGCATGACAGTAGATAGAGTAGCTACTATTACGCATTCGTTTTTTTAAATAAATCTATATACCTACTTTCGTGTGCATTGTTAATCTAATCAATGCATGCAAGCAATCATGGTAACCATATTTTATAAAGAAATTCAAGTTATTTCCTGCAGCGATAAGGACACGTCATCAAAAAGGTACTGGTGAAAGTCCAAAGGGTTATTTGTGCATAAATTAAAGTCATTGAAAGCAGTCGTGTAATGCGGACGTGGTGGACCCCACCCACCAGCCATGAATATTCATTTAAATGGAAAAATGTATTAAGATTGTGTAGGAAAATTATACGGCTGGGTGTATACCTATACAATAGTTAATTAGAATTAATGATAGGTACTGTACTGGTAATCGAGTACTAAAACTGTCTGTACCTCGAGCGAGACCGAGGGGAAGACCTATGACTACATGGACCGATGTAGTACGCAGTGATATGAGGGCATGCAATGTTTTGGAAGACGACGTCACAGATAGGAGGAAGTGAAAGAAGAACAGGAAAGGAACTGACCCTACCACCATGTGGGTTAAATAGTCAGGAATAGAGATAGTTAATAGTACTACATACTTAAGTATGCGTATTTACAAAAAAAGGGTGTCAGTTTATGTTCACATATGTTTAACCTGAACTGATTTTGACAAAATTTGAAAAGAAGGTACGACAATCTGACGTCCATCACGGAGTATTATCAACATGCCATGCAAGATATATTTCGGGTAAAATACAGTTCTTGATGCAATATCAAACAATGTCAAAGCCACATTGCTAACATAATATAAATATTCAGGTATAAAGTGAGAGTGACCTGCTCGTCTCGTGAAGTTCTCCGAGTACAACTCTTTTATTTTAACTTGGGATTGGTTAAAATAAACGCACACTCTGGCTTTAACATACTGTGTTTTATTTTTGTCTGAAGGGACTAAAACAATGTTATTTTTTCGTCTTTATCTTAAGTATAAGGCTAAAAGTTACCTTATAAGAGTTTTAAACCGCTTGATGGTTTCTGTCTCCACTTAATCTTGATGCTTCAAATGGATGGATTTCATCATTTATGATGGAGTTGATCATTTATCTTCTTGATGCACATTCTTCGAGAGACAAGTTTAGGTGGTAGAGAAAATTGCCGCTGTTTACTGGAAACAAATTCAAATAACCCTTGCTACTGCATTTGGAAAAACACCATAGCATTTTTTTATTTCTCTAATGTGGCAAACTAGTATACGCTCTGCATGTAGCTAGCTTTTCAGCGTCAAAATCGCTTAAATAAGAGATTTTTCGATTGATCCAACACGACTACCAAGAAGATTTAAAATTAAATCTAATCTTATAAGTATGTCCTTTAATAACAATTATAAACAATATTGTCCTAGTCCATATACCGCAGAACTCCTTTGATACGACTTTCATTAAATTATTTGGCAAGTAATTCCTCCTTCGCAGAAATGTGCCGCGGAATGTAGGTGATCCTTTCATGGCGAATTTGTGTATATACGAGTAACGTTTATAACGACTAACTCGAAGTGCGTGTTTTGCAGAATTATTTGTGGAATGGCAAAGTAAGTTCGGGTGTACTATGCCGAATCGAATGCAAAATAGTCGAATATCAATTGATCGACTACTTTAAACCGAAGTCTATATATATACTCGAACGTTCATAATATCAATGTTTGATCGAGACTTCAATGCATCTAATAATTATTCCATCGAATCGAATCGATTATACATACATACATACTCGTACATATTATCATCCCGTCTGCCAATGGGGTAGGCAGAGACTATGGTACGCCAATTGCTTCGATCCAAACATACTTCCTTCGCCTCCTCTACATTCATCAACCTCTTCATGCATGAACGTCGATTCTGGATACTTTTAACTTGGCCCTTTTTTAGCAATACCCCTACTTGGTCGCTGTATGTTCTCCTAGGGCGGCCTCTACTGACATCTCCATTAATTCTTGCACGATGTATATACCTCTTTTGTTATTTTTCTTTCATGCATCCTTTCTAAATGTCCAAACCATCTTAATATCTCCTTTTCAACTTTTGTAACTACATCTTGTTTCAATCCACATCGTTCTCTTATCTCACAGTTTTTTACTCTGTCCAGCATTCTGTCTCCACACATATTCCTCAAAGCTCCCATTTCCACTTTCACTTTGCTTTCTGCCATACCCATGAGTGATACATCAATGTTGGCGTCTATACTCCCTGGATAATGGCAAGGCGAGCTTTGCTTGATATGTTTTTGCTTGCCAGGATCGAGTTAAGAGGACCATTTATTTGGTTGCCCATTTTCACTCTTCTTTAAATATCTCCTTCACATTTCTCATCTCTCATAAACAAAGACCCTAAATACACAAATTCATTCACTTACTCCTATATAAATATCAATATACTATAAGTTTAAATTGGCAAGTAAGTTGCGGAACCCTGCAGTGAAAGGTTGACATGAATATTTTAGCTGTCTATCAAAAAGTAGTATTTTGAAAACTCGTTATTCCCGTGAAGTGACCTATATATATTCGTTTAGGTATATTTTTATTGAACCATGCGGGCAATGTCAAATGTTAGTCAAAATAACTACATATTTATGTTACGTTTATATCGATGAAATACTAAACCGTTTAAACTAAATTGTCATGCCTAACTATATATTACTAAGCTAGTAACAAGTTAAAAGTGAAAGGAAATCCTGGTTAAAAATAACGACATTATTAATTCTCAAAATAAAATTACTCATAAGTACTAAATTTAAACTTTTCAACTGTTCACTTTAGAAACTTGTGTAAAAACAACGTACCTACAAGTTACGACTGAATCAGAGGTTGTTCAAATTCGCCGAGTATTCAAATTAGCTGCATTCTCCTAGGTGTCGGATCCTTTGTACCAAACTACCCACTAAATAAGTTGCACCGCATACGGCAGGGTGAGGCGGGGGGTGACACGCGAAGCTTCTTTAAGCCTATTTATTTTGCGCGCGCAATAGTGTGATTTCTCGTTATATATAAGCTCAGGTATCAAGGCATGCGGGTAATGATATAAAGTAAGAAGATGTGAAAATACCTGCTGTGTGCTGACCATCGGCTGGACCGATTTCAGTAATTATTTTTTTTGTTGTGTTTGTTATTGTCAAGAGAAGGTTCTTATGTAAAAAAAAAATGTTGCGCTTAAAAATGTTTAACCCGGACGAAGTCGGGGCAAGCCCGCTAGTAAAATATAATAAGCGATAAAGCGATGCAAAAAGAAAACATAAAATTCTTTTTGCATCGCTTTATCGCTTATTATATTTTACTAGCGGCTTGCCCCGACTTCGTCCGGGTTAAACATTTTTAAGCGCAACATTTTTTTTTTACATAAGAACCTTCTCTTGACAATAACAAACACAACAAAAAAAATAATTACTGAAATCGGTCCAGCTGATGGTCAGCACACAGCAGGTATTTTCACATCTTCTTACTTTATATCATTACCCGCATGCCTTGATACCTGAGCTTATATATAACGAGAAATCACACTATGCCCTAAATCAATTCATGAGCTTTCTATGACCCAATCATTCACTTATACGAACAAGTTACTATAAAGCTTGAATCAGTAATGAACATCCGCAATATTCTCCCTCACCCCCTATCAAGGGCGTTCAAAAGTAGGGCTGCCACGAGCTCCAGTAAACTCGGTTTCGTTTGGCGAGATTTTGTGTCAGTTCGTCAGTTGAGGATGAAAATCAAAATCAGTGGTGGTAACTTTTAGTGTTTTTACGTAGGTACAAAATCTTTTGTGTTAATAATGCACATACACATCATGACATTAGTATATATCGGCTTACACAATTTGACTATTATATGTAGTTAACCGACTTTCAAAAAGAAGGAGATTTTGTGTTCACTGGTTTCTGTAGGTGCGAAGCGACAATTCGTCCTATGACGTAAATAAGGAAAAATAAATAAATTTTAAATTAAGTTCAGTGATAAAGTTAATGTTCCATAGAGCTACAAATGGGAAGGGGTGTTATATCACTTCGCCCTTTGCGCTTATACCCGTGTTTTAGAAACGCAAGTAACAAATTGTTAACTTGTTTTACTTTTGCTATTTGCATTCGTTAAAGACCCAATTTTGAACTTAAACTTTTACAATAAATAATTTAATGATTGTACAATACAATAAAATAATACAACAATAACTGGATCGATCAATCCCGGGCGGCAGTACCAATGTGAATTGCACTTCGTGAAGTTTATATATACTAATAAAATGATTCGCCATCTGCTAACGGTGAAGGAAAACATCGTGAGGAAACCCACATGTCTTAGAAGAAATTCTAAAGACACGTCTGATTCACCAACCCGAATTAAGCCAGCGTGTGTGCATTAAGACCTAAACCCTTTCTCTCTCTCTTGATAGAGGAGAGGAGACCCGTGCCTAGCAGTGGGACATATATGGGTTGCTATTATAACTGGATCGTACAAAAATGATGTACCGAATTAACTAAAGTGCTAACATAATTTATTAACCCAAGTATAATAAGTACGTGACAGTTACGGCCCTTCCCTGAAGTCGTCACTAGCGAAGTACCTACACGGCACATTTCATGCCGGTTACCTGTACCTACATAGTGACATGCTACATAGGTCATAGAATTCATTATAACTATATCGATTGATTGAACGTGTAACAAGTATTACTTAAAGGTCAGAAAGGTAACGGTTAGAATATCGAGATATTATAAATTTATAATATCTCGATCACCTCAGGCGAGGTGAAGCGACGATCTTCGCAAAGCGGCTGGGAGTAGCTGGATGCCGAGGATCGTGCTAGGTGGCGTGCCCTTGGAGAGGCCTATGTCCAGCAGTGGACTGCAATAGGCTGATGATGATGATGATGATAAATTTATGGACTGTCTCAGTAATTAGTGCGTGTGAGGTTCCAGTGTCAATCCCCGGGTTAGATAAACAGTTCTGAATATTATAGAGATTGCCTGTAAGTAATTACTTTAAAAACCCAAATAAGTACACACAGCGGTGTAGTTGTGTTCCTGTGTGTGAGTACAGGTCTCCGGCGCTCATTCAGGAATGCGTTTTGAAGGAAACATATTCTTATCCAAGGGATACTCCTATCTTAAAGCCCTGGTGTAAAATAATGGGTTGGCAACACGCAAGTGCATACCTCTGGTATAGCAAGCGTCCATAAGCTACGGTAACTGCTTAACATCAGGTGGGCCGTATGTTGTTTGTTTTTGCTGTCAGTTTAATTTGTTGTCAATTTTTTTTATTTTATGCTTTTCTTTATGAAGTAGGTACATTTCATTTCGGTTATCCATATAATGATGAGTGAGAGATAAGTCAAGATTCTTGACACATTTTATTTCACATACAGTCCTACACACCAATAAGGATATTATTACTAGAGTTATAACTTCATATAACTCGTTTTGACGTAAGGGTTGAGATAAATAAGCACTGTTGAAAAGACTATTGGACTTAGACGTGGATATATGTTGTATGTTTTTGGAAGAACATGAAATTCGATTATAGTAATTTTGTTTGAGAAACGACGGCCAAGTTTCACTGTAGGCAGTAGGTAGAATGTGTCTTTGGTCCAGACGTAGTCCATGTATAAGAGAGGTAGGGCACCATACTAGCGAGCAAGCCCGACTGGAGAAGGACCTCCACCTTACAGAAGACCACAGCCAAATAACTACACACAGCGGTGCAGTTGTGTTCCTGTGTGTAAGTACAGGTCTCCAGCGCTCATTTAGGAATGCGTTTTGAATGAAGCGTATTCCTATCCCGGGGATACTCTCGTAAAACAATGGATTGGCAACACATAAATGATACCTTTGGTATTGCAAGCGTCCATAGGCTACGGTCACTGCTTAACATCAGGTGGGCCGTATGCTTGTTTGCCACCCAAGTAGTATAAAAAGAAAATGAGCAGCGGTTACCAATAACTATCAAGTGGATCACTAGGTAGTCTGCTGCACCATCGTTACATAGTATTAAAACCAAGTTGCTCTCGTTGTTTGTACGCTTAGATCTTTTGAACTTCTTACCTAACGTATTTTGATGCAATTTTCAGTAACAGATAGAGTGATTCAAAAGGAAGGTTTATATATACATGCATATTATAGTACCGAAAAACCAAAGCGAGGGCAGGTCGCTAGTCAGGAAGAAAATATTTACTTTTTATTAGTGATAGGCATCACATTGCAGATGCCGTCTAGGTTGGTACTTCTGCAGTACCGTATTACTCTGCTACTGGCACACACACAAATGTTAGGATTGACAATGTGTAAGTGATTTACAGCAATTATAGGTAACTTTGTATTGACGGTGATAACACCTAAATATCAGAAGAGGCTCGACTTCCGATTTATATCTTTATTCATTCACCCAATATTTGGTTCAAAATAATAATATTCTATTCATCATCATTATCATCAGCCTATCGCAGTCCACTGCTGGACAAAGCCCTCTTCAAGGGCACGCCACCTAGCACGATCCTCGGATCCGCTTTGCGAAGATCGTCGCTCCACCTCGCCTGAGAGCGTCCTACATTACGTATATTCTATTAAATAACGAATAATAAATGAAATATTCACTACACATAAGTTTAAATGAAATACAGTAATGCGGCTAACAGGGTTGTACATAAAGTGGGAGTGTGCAACGATGCCAACATCTACATTCAGACAAAGGCTTGGCAATTAAGAAAAAAACCGTTTGGCGAATGTGTCGCTGCCGCTTGCCAGGGCGCGCCGCGCGCCAAAAGGCCTATTTGCCATTTTGCCAGACAAATGCCACGGATACATGCCGAGTTTCTGGCTGTATTTTAGACTTGCCTAAGTTATTGTTTAAGAAGAACACAGCTGTAACATTCTGTGGACTGCAATGCTAGCACACATAATATTATAATCCGAATGATATTATCCTACTAATGTAGAGAGTATGGTTATGGATGTATGTTTGTTACTCTTTCACGTAAAAACTACTGATCGGATCTGGATGAAATTTGGCACAGAGATAGATTATGGTCTCGAATAATACATAGGCTACAGCGATAACCGACATCCACGCGGATGGAGCCGCGGGCAACAGCTAGTAAATTATATTTGTAGAAAGAGTAATTTAAAAAAAATAGTCTTGTTTACACAAACATAAAAAGAAAATAAAAAAAAATACACACGAATTGTTAACCTCCTCTTTTTGAAGTCGGTTAACAAATAAAAGTGTTAACGAAGTAAGTATCGCAGTATTACTTGATCTAGTAATCTAATAGAATGTACCTACTATTCTAAATAAAACATGGGCTAAAGTTAGCCGCATGGCGCACGGCGGGGCGCGAGCAACGGCATTACGTTTTACAGGCTTCCTGTCCTCACTACACACACACATACAACTAAAACTACCTACGACTACATACATAGACTAAAGTACCTAATAAATGAAAAGTATATTGTTTATTTTTTATATTCTAACATTACATAGTAAACTATGTTTCAGTTGGAATCAAAATATACTTAACTAGCGGACCTGGCAGACTTCGTCCTACCCGGAAAAGCTACTGACAGCAGCGCCACCTACCGGGTCCATTTGTGAATCTAAACCAACGGGGCCCTACCCGAACACACACACAAAATTTCATTAAAATCAGCCGAGCCGTTTAGGAAGAGTTCAATGACAACGAAAAGTGGCATTGATTTTTATATAATACTAGCTGACCCAGCAAACGTTGTTTTGCTACTAAAATATAGGGGTTGATCGTAGAGGGGTGAAAATTAAGGGTTGTATGTATTTTTTAATGCTAAATCACAACAAAATAAAAACAAAAAAATTGTCTAAAAAATTAAATAAAAAATTAGGGGTGGGCCACCCTTAACATTTAGGGGGATGAAAAATAGATGTTGTCCGATTCTCAGACCTACCCAATATGCACACAAAATTTCACGAAAATCGATCGAGCCGTTTCAGAGGTGTTCAAAGTCGAACACTATGACACGAGAATTTTATATATTAGATAAGGATTGGTAAAAAAATGTGATTGTAAGGACGAGAGAAGCCACCGGTATAATAGTCGGCAAACACTTGACACCGTAAAAAGGGTATATATATAAGGGTATTAGGTATCCCTACGTTAATTATAACATAGTAGCCGGACCCACACCTACAAAGTTGGTCTATTATGACAAAATGACCCACCATTGTGGTCTAAGAATGTACGTTACACTGCCTATATTAGTGAGATAATGCAGACCTCTGGTCAACGTTTACGACTACCCTTGTATATACATACAGTTTACCATTGTTTGCTTAACATACCGTATAAACAGTAAGTAAGGATCGTAGCTAAGTTATTGTAGATCGATATATTTACATGGTTAAGCAAGCCCGTTGCGATCTGTTCGTAGATGGATGTGTCTCTTATCAGTCGTATTGGATTGCGTTCCTCTCAGGCTATGAGGTGAAGAAATAGAGAGTGTAATTGTGTTTTCTCAAACACTTGTCGTATCATCATCATCACAATCGTTGACAGCCTTGGTGGTCTAGTGGCAGCAGTATGCGCCTGCTGTACACGAGGTTGTGGGTTCGATTCCCACACAGGACAAAACTTTGTGTGACCCATAAAGAGTTGTTCTGAGTAGGGGTGTAGTAATTGTGTCCGTTAATTGTATGTTTGTAAAGTCTCCCGCGACACAGAGATTGTTCTCTAGTGCGGGAGTTGTCTTTATAAAAAAAACGACATCCGTCCACTGCTGGACATAGGCCTTCTCAAAGGATTTCTACAGCGTTTGATCTTTCCTAAGTATGTGCCAATATTACATGATCACCACTGTATAGCGATAACCTCTACGCCACTGTAATGGTTATGTAGGAGGTTAAATTTATAAACGTTAAGAGATTGTGAATGTCATTTCGATACGCCATCATTTTGTTAAAAGCTACTTCACTTTTGTCCGCCAGCGTACAAGTTCAAATTTGTCTATATGTGTTTTATATATGATACATAATAACATCATCTCAAACCATAAACGTCCCACTGCTAGGCACGGGCCTCCTCCATTACCTTGGAAGGATATTAACCCTACTATACCACGCTGGCCAGATGGGCTGAACATAATAACATACATACATAAATTGCTGAAAGAAAAAGTAAGAGTTCTCCTTAATTAACTTGGTGGTATGTGAAGACTTAACTGTATAACTCTATGCAATTATTGTTTATTTAGGATCTAATAATAGCAATCAATGCGTAGGTGTAATATATACTTCTACCCACTCCTGTAGGCCACATGCGTAATGTTATATCATTTCGATTAATCAATGTGAAGCGTGCCTCTGGACTTAATAGAAGCTTTCATTGTGTGGCTGCACTTACTCGTAAATTGATTCGGGACAATTTTATTACTTCCTACACAAAAGGAACATACTGTCGCTATTGTACTTGACAGTAACAAGTATTAGTAACTCCCAAATTAACTTCAGTTAGACGTATGACGTTCAATTTTAGCGGTGCTTTAATATCTAGTAATATTTCAATGTGAAAGTAACGAAGTAACTCTTGTCTGTTGCTTTTTTACAACAAAACAACAAAATTATTATTATTGGCAAAGAGATTGATGGTATCCTGAGGAAAGACAAAAGGTCTTACTAAGGTAACTATAGAATTCAAGAACGTCTACATTGAGAAACTCTCTCTCCAGCCTCCAGTGCTTATTTAGAGATTTGTTTTTAAAGAATTAAGTTCATTTCCTTATCCCAGCATTACCTATAACACGTTACAAAACCCTGAAAAAAGTTGTTTTTTTAAGGTCGGCAACACGCATGTGATGCTTAGGACTGTGAACATCCATAGGCCGCGGTATCTGCTTACCACCAGGCGGGTCGTATGCTTTTTTTTCACCGTGCTAACAAAAACTAATTAAAAAAAAATAAAATTCTTTAAAGTATTGAAATTGTAAGAAAAATAAATGATTGTTTCGTAAAAAAACAATAAAGTAAACAACAAAGTTTAAGGTCAATAAGCTAACAGTGATAATGGCCGAACTAATAAAGGGAAAGTCTTTAAAACGTAATGGAAGGGAGTTATCTACTTACTTTTTATCGACACCCAACCTATATAATCTTAAGCCATTAACCCCCACTGTTGATCCTTTAAGGCATTATATTTGTTGTCTAATTAACACATCGGAAGCAAAACTTTGTAAGCAACATTTGTTCTGTAAGCAACATGGCTTTTTAACTTTATGAAGCTGTAATAATTGCATGATCAGTTCCGTTGATTAAGTGGTTATTATTGCCATTTGCCGTTGGGACAGAAAGATTTTAGAATGGCGACCACGAACTGGAAGACGAAGCGTGGGCAGGCCTCCAACAAGGTGGACCGATGACCTGGTAAAGGTTGCGGGCAACCGATGGACAAGGTTTCAGGATTTCCTTGCGGGAGGCCTATATCCAGCAGTGGACGTCTTTTGGCTGAGATGATGATGATGATGATTGCCATTTACTAAAGCGCGGCGGGTTATGGGTTCGAGGTACAGAACAAAAAATTGTGTGATCACTTTAGACCATATTATATTTGTGGATTGTAACGAGCAGAGTACGTACGACTGCCATAAGGTCCCGGGTTCGATGCCCTTGTCGGCTAAAATGCTTCTTAATGGGGTTTTCCATCTAAATATTATGTCATAAGTATCATGCTTTAGATCTAAATTAATAAATGACTTTGAGTTTGATTTAAAAATGTTGAGAATCAGCTTAACATCTAAAATTTGCTGGATATGGTCAAATATGAAAAGGACCCTCAAAAAAAGAACTCTACCTACCTCTAAGAGTAGGAAGGTGTGATAACATAAGTAAGACCACCCCACTACCAAGGTTGAGATGTATTTATTTGGCTTCCATCAAAGATGACGAGTTTCATTGATGGTTACATGACAAGCAGGATTAACGGATTACACTGTAGGACGACATGGGGTCAAGGGTTGACCTTAATGTGGTGACATTGTCAATTATAGATAACAGACGTAGGGCATAGGGCAGAGAGACATCATCTTTTAGGGTCTCTTGGGTTTCACGTATTAACGTTTTATCAATAGATAACATCAGTACTGAGCTTATCTATCATAACATAAGATTATTATGTCTCTCTTTATCACGCGTATTTTCCCATCATTCAAGAAGAATACCCGACAGGGGACATAGGTCCAACACGCAGAGGCCCTTAGAGAATTTTAATTTAAAATGGGATGAGACACTTACCATAGTTTTGGCACAGCTGCACTATTGCAGTACAGCCATGATCTGCCTATGGCAAGTGTAGAGCTATTGAAACATGTGAAATCAAATAATTTTTGGGCTATGGGATTGGGTGTTCGCTAGACTGATTTACAATGAATATGGGATAAAACGTCGCCTGCCATCATTTAAGTTGGGATATACTCACTATAGATTATTATTATTATTTATTTTTTATACTACCAAGAAGGCAAACCAGCATACGGCCCGCCTGATGGTAAGCAGTTACCGTAGCCTATGGACGCTTGCAACACCAGAGGTATCACTCGCGCGTTGCCGGCCCTTTAGAAACCTTATAACTCTTTCTTGAAGAACCCCATGCTATAGTCTTTTGGGATAACTTCGGCAGGAAGCTCATTCCACAACCTAATCGTACATGGGAGGAAATTCCTCTGAAACCACAGATATCACGCTTTCTCCCTTTAGAGATGAGCAGAAGTATAAAGTACCGTACTTATAATACATCCAGGATTTACTACTTCTATTAAGATTCATTTAAAAGAGGGCGAGCCAATGCCGCTTATTGCCTGTAATTTCAGACCGGGATGACTTTTCGATTGAGCTTGGGACTTAAACACACAACAATTAATGCTTTTTAAGATTTACCACTTTCTTCTTCGTTATAAATTGTCCTACAGAAGTACTTGTCCTCACTGACTGACTGATTCATCAACGCAGAACGCAAACTTTATATTTTACACAGGTTCCTTAAATGACACAAGTGAGCACTAACAAGGGATTTTTGAAAATTTCTCTTTTAAGGGGTTAAAATAAGGAAGGAACGTTTGTATGGCAGTTCGTAATTTCTAAAGTAAGAAGCATGAAATTTTATATACTACCTGCGTTAGAAATAGAGGTACACGTACCCCAAAGGAGTAAAATGGTATCTGAAAATTTACCCCCTTAAATAAATATAATCCGAGCGAAGCCGGGGTTTGCCGCTAGTTTGATATATTATATTGGCTCTAAGCGAAACGTAGTCAATAATGTTATAACGAATCACAAGTGTGTGAATATAATAATATTTGGTGACCAAACGCTCAGGGGTCTCCGGCGACGAAGCGAGCTCCTGGCTACTGATCAAGTTATCCCAAACTTTCTCCACCTTTCTTTAAGTTATATAGGGGTGAATAGGGAGGCATGTTTTTTGTAAAAACTAAAACAACCTTTTGCATTTTTAAAGAGTAGAAACATTGTCTAAATACAGTATTATACCTTTTCACACAATTTTGATCTTGGAACTACATATTCTTAGACAAAAATAAACATACATACAGAAAAACATAGAAGCTCCTCCATTTTGAAAGTCGGTTGAAAATAGACATATCTAGATTTAAATATACTTCATTCATGATCTCGTTCTGTTTATGTTTGTGTGTATGTTTTTTTAAAATAAAATGTACCCTAATCATAGAGTGTCCGATCACATATGTATATCCCATCCTATAAACATAATGTATCAGGACAAAGTAACTCTTAGAGGCCTACTTAAACCAAATCTTTGCTAGAATACATGAATACAACATTAAGTAAGTAAGCGATGTGCAAAATGAATAGTTAATAATCCTGAACATGAGTCAGAAAAACGTAGATGGAGTTTAGTGTAATGCCTTCAGAACAACCCCCACCCTCAGGGCGCACGCATGCGCGCCGCTGTGCGGACCGGGCGGGGAGATGCGGGAAGGGACCGGGGGATGAAGGAAGGCGATAATAAAATAAGGAGCACCCGCCGTCACCCCACACCAACCCTTCGCCCCGCAACCCCCACGTCTCGCCTCGCCACACCCTCGCTAGCTTACTGAATCAGATACTACACGACTTACTAATCATGGATCTTGTAATTTCAACATTTAGGGTCAATTGCTGTGTCTCTTACAACGCTTCAGTTAAAACGTCATATTAATATGAGTTACAAAAGGGAAATCATTATTATTTCAAAACTAGCTGTTGCCCGCGGCTCCGCCTGCGTGAATGTCGTTATCGCTGTAAAAAGCCTATGTGTTCTTCCAGACCATAATCTATATCTGTGCCAAATTTCATCCAGAGCCGTTCAGTAGTTTTTACGTGAAAGAGTAACAAACATCCATCCATCCATACTTACAAACTTTCGCGTTTATAATATTAGTAGGATGACTCCGCAATGTAGTATGAAACTTCTGAAGGATAATACTTAGGTACCCTGGTTCTAAAGACAGCAGCGACTGAAATGTTTGTCTTCGTACTACCGCCAGTGTCATACTGGTCTGATCATACCAGGTTCAAGTTTATTGTCAATAAAGCGACCTCTATATGTGCACACTTGTATTGTTTGCAAAAAGATGAATGAGGTAATTTAGATGCAGTATTCGCTAAAGTAGGGGAACTTTCTTATTTGGTGCACCCCATCTTTCTAAAGTAAAAATGATATTTATTTTCCTTACGATGTTTTTCGAGAATAAGTAAGATATATTCTTTGTTAGACGCATCAAACCAGAAATGGGACTGCGTACAATTTATTATTGTAACACGCAAACATTCTGCGGGTGAAGCATGACAACATAGGCACGTATTAGGTCGGGTTCACACGACATTGTCCTGCACGTATTTTTGCAGTATGCGTCTTAACGCATAAATGCCATAGGTCATGTGTGTTATGTGTTATGTCTTAACGTGTATGTACTGCAAAAAATCGTACACCGCTTATACGTTTAAACTATTACTTAACGGACTTGTCAAGCAAATCGAAAGAACTTTAACGTATTCGGTCTGCAGGAAGTAACTAAAAGAAGGAAAACTGCACGTACGTCTACGTATTACGTATACGTCTTTAATCGAATGAAAATGTATCGTGTGATCCACAGTTAAAATCGAATACTGATAAAAGCGAAGCGTATTGCCGTGTGAACGGAGCCTTTACTCGTAGGTACACTGTATGTTTATGTTCATGTACATACATATATGAGTCAACTCAAGCCGCGTTGCTACGAGGGGCATAATTGGATTCGAGCAGTAATAGGTCGGTAACCTAATATGCAGTCTGAAAGTTCATGGCAGGAATTAAAAAGCAACTTTGGCGAACCAAAAACGATTAAATGTCCCATTTACCCTTTGTGTTGGTTCAATTTATATAACATTGTTACGTGTTGAAAGGAAACATTAATTACAAATGTTCAGACTCCTCCTTTATACAACGCGTTCTTGGTGCGGAACTTTTGGCTCATAATTTCGTTTCATTGTTACTGGCCATTTTTAACGATGATTTATTCAATCACGTATATAATATAATAGCAGCGGTATAAGGGTTCTTTTTTACAGGTGATTCGGACCTGATTTAAATTCGTAATTAGAATTTTGATGTCGAAAATTTTCTTAAAGACAATAAAACTTTGAGTCAATGTTAACAGATTTTTTTAAAAAAAAGAACAAATAGTAAAGCCAGCTATGCGCAACATGGCAAAAAGTGCATTGTCTAAGTAAGTAGTAAGTGTATTTCCCTAATGTCGATCATCACTGTATCAATTTTCATCATTACTTGTTTAGTCTTGTGTATAATGTTATTGGCTACTATTAGGCAATAACTAATAATTTCTTATAAAATATGGGATTAAAAAAAATATGGAAAACTACGGATACTATACTAATATTATAAATGCGAAAGGTGGGGTGCATGGTGCATGTTTGATACTCAATCAAGCTGAAACGGCTAACCGGTTCTGAATGAATTTTGGCACAGAGATAGAATATATGTAGTCTGGAATAGCACATAAGCTACTTTTAATTCCAAAAATAAACACTGTTCCGTTTACACAGAGGCAAAGCCGCAGGTGGAAACTGGTATACCATAAGACCAAATCAGCAATGCATTCGAAATATTTCCATATCTTGCCAATTTATAATCTTAAACATACCTAAATGCATTCGCTTTGCACACATTTGGCTGTATGCTCCTATTACACTATCAAATATCTAAACTCGTAGAACTCGTGTAACATGTACGAAAGTTACAAAATCTATATTATGTAGGTACGTGTTCGTAGTGAGTTGGTGGCGCATGGCGCATGGCGGTCCCACGACGATAGTCTAGTTACATGACGCGTGATGCCTCCAGCATGACTCCAGTTCACCAGATATTGGCTTATTAAGCACAATATGTATATTTTATTCATCTGCTTTAAAAAACGCAGGTTTTTAGAAACAATTTTATACGTGGAACATGTTTGTCTGATAACTGCGTATTATGTCAGCAAAATAAAAGAATAGCAACCATTGATTGTAGAGAGAGCGGGAGAGAGAGATAGAGAGAGTAAACCTTACCTTTCCTTCTAGACAGATTTATATTGTCATACCTATATTCGACTTATATCGTATAAAGACATTAAAATATCTTCATAATATGTAACATTGTTAATGAATCAATAAAAATAAAGTTCTAGATATTTTTTTTGTAGGTATACCATTAAAATAGCAAAAACGTCTGCTGCCCGTCTTAGTAAGCAGTTACCGTGGGCGATGGAGCCTTGCATTCTCGTGATGTGAAAACTATAGCTAGCTAAAATGTTTTATCTCCGTGTAAAACCCCCGTTCATTGGTACACCTTGCCCGAAATCCTTGTTTCCCATAGCTGAACCATAACATCAGGAACAAAAACTAAAAAAATACTAAGTACTATTCAGTATTTTTTCGTTACTAATAGCATGGGACATACAGAAACACATTTGCTAATAGTAACAGTACAACTTGTTAAATGCGAACAGTTCAACTCGTAAACCACGTAATTAGAAGGCAGTTCAGTGAACAACTGTCGCTTAAATTGCCTTATTATGCTGAATGGACTTACAAATTGTACCTTACCAACATAACAGACTCAGGCTACGATTACTAAGTAGCTTTGTAACCGCAAATTTGGGACGTGAGGCGTATACCAGTCATAATATTTGTAATTAGTTCACCCTTAATTGAAAATGCTACTTTTTGATAGTGGTGGCGCTGGAGTACACGTTTTTGAGATGGTTCTGGAAAAGTTGCAGTTATGTGTTGTCTGATTGCTTTTGTGAGAATCTTCTCCAGCTTGCAATTCATGATTATAAGCAACTCATATACTATTATACTGCTGGGTAAGGGTCTGCTTTCCTCTATCAAGAAAGAAAGAGAGGGAAAGAGAGCACCTCAATTCACAGACACTGGCCAAATGAGGATTAGTGGATCAGACATGTCTTAAAAGAAAAGGGTTTCTACCTGATTTTATTAGTATTTAGCTATTTGTGGGGCACAGTGTCAGTTTCTTAAAATATTGTCTGCTTTTGTAAGGAGATAGTGAGGGACCATTGAAGCGTTTCTTCAGGCGTATACCACACACCCACACACACACATCTCTGTGGAAAATTGGTACCCCTATAAAGTTGGTAACAGGCAAGATAAACTTAAGTAAGTAGGCACAATCGCTACACAAACGTGGGACAAACACATTTGCTTTAAACGAATTCAATAAAACAACAAAGGGAACATAAAGTTGAAAAGGAATATTCCAGAAGAAACAAATAAACAAATTATTTTCCTCATCGGGAATGAAAACTTCGTTAGTATTGCGTGTTTTTGTAAAAATATAACAGATGGTACAGTCACGTTCAAATACACTAACAGCCTTAAATAAATATGTGCCCGCTTTAGAATTCATAAAGCGTATTTAATTTGAAAAGGTTCTTGTCTTTTCCTTTTCCTTCCGTGTTTAGGGAGCGTTTTTCTTTGCATACGTTACTTACTTTCAATTTTATACATGTTTATTAGGAGGTATATGATGTTTGCCAAAATCAATTTTGCGTACTGTTGCAATAAATGCCATAGTACTTATATATGTACCTACAGTAGTCAGTAAAAGTTATGTGTAAGAGATGCGTCTGGTATTGCAAGGGTCTATAGATATCTCATATATATCCGTGTAGTGACGGATTAAGAATACACATGTCACCATCCCGTTCAAACCCGCGGGTGTCGTAAGAGTCGACTAAGGGACTAAGGCAGGCAGACAATAACCACTGAGGGAAGACTCGAAACAAAACCTTATACCAACCCGTCTGGCCAGCGTGGTGTAGTAGGCTAATATCCCTCCAAATCCATATGGAGGAGACCCGTGCCCAGTAGTGGGACGTCTATGGGTTGAGATGGATGGATAGATATCTCTTTGTTAGCTGAATATATTTTTTTTTTTCATAAGATATTTACATGAATAGTTATAAAAATTAAAGTAACCTAACCTAACCTAACCTACTTACAAACAATCAGATATTGTATTTAAAGGTATTAACCTATAAATAAAATATCTGATTGAGATCGCAGTTCTGAGGAAAGGTGCCCAAAAGACTGGCCACATTTCCACGCTGGATTGCAAGGCTAATACGTTGACCCAAGTAAAGGCCAGCGTTAGGATCGTGAGACGACTCGACCAAACGCCTTGATATCTCACGATACAATTTGTGGGCACTTGGGCCCCATGGTCCTAGAGTTTCGACCCCAAATGGCTCAAAAATGTAAGTCTCACCGAGACTTTCATATTTGCGCCGCTTGAGACACTCTGCAGAAGTGGCGGCCGAACCCACTTTAATGCCAGTCAATGAAAGATGGGAAGGCGCCAAGGTATCTACACAAGTAGCATCCCACACTAAGGGCCTTCCCATCCTCCAAGGAACGAGAGTCATACCGTCAGGACGCTTGCCATCACTACGAAATAAGCCGTTCGGTTCTAGAACGGCAGGAATACGCGCGCTTACAAGAGTTCGACGGAATACATTGATTATATTATATTAACTGAATATATTGATTATAAAGTAATGATTCTGGTAGTATCTAGGATTATTAAATTTTAAGAGGGCATACTTGTTTGTTTAATTTGAAACTAAAGGCGACGCGTCGGTGCTGTGTCACGTATAATTTTAACAAAAAAAAACCGACTTCAGTACGGCAAGTTGTAAAATTTTACCTTCAAATACGTGTTTGAGAATATTAGGAAAAAAATAAGAGAATAAATAGGTATGTTTAAATAAAGAAATAAAGATTTTTTTTGTTTGTTACAATCGAATAAAATCGACTGAGCGTCGGGCTGAACACAGGTCAAGTAGGTATTAAAAGCAATATTTAATCTGTGCAATCCGCGCTCAATTCATTCACGTCATTATTGCTTAGCAACAGTAATCGAAACTTATCTAAACGACATTAGTAAAATACTTTTTATTGAGAAGTTCAGATGGCCATCTGTGGTCTTCTTCATCAGTTTTACTTCACCAAATTACACTTTCTGAATGCAAATGATTGATTAGTTGTTAAAAATATTGAAATTGCTATATGTGTGCCTATAATTTTTGAGGAGTTCCCTCGATTCCTCATGGATCCCATCATCAGAACTTTCTTTTGATGATAATGGGACCAAACTGGAAGTATGTCCTCTCAGACAAAAAAATATTTTTTTAAATCGGTCCATAAATGACGGAGTTATGCGGTAACAAACATAAAAAAAAAAAAAAAAACACACGAATTGAAAACCTCCTCTTTTTGAAGTCGGTTAAAAATGAGGATACATATTTATATTTCTAATTTGTAGTACTTAGTTATTTATAGGACAATCTTATCTATATAAAATGTTTTATGTGTATTAAATGTATATTTATTTAGTGATTTATTTATAACTGATGAGTCGTAGCCCGTGGCTCTGCCCGCGAAAAGAAAAGCAATTCCATCCCATGGGAACTAAAGTCTGGAATAGCACAAAAATAATTTGTAATAAATTATTTTTGTGCTATTCCAGACTTTAATCTATTAGTAGGATTTATTAGAGATATTAACTTTACCCATCTCAGCCATAAGACGTCCACTGCTGGACATAGGTTTTCCACATCATTCGGTCCTGCGCTGACCTTGTCCATCTGATGCCCGCGTCCTTTACCAGGTCGTCTGTCCACATTGTTGGAGGCCTGTCCCACGCTACGTCTGCCAGTTCGTGGTCGCCACTCTAGAACCTTTCTGCCCCAACGGCCATCGGTTCTGCGAGCTGTGTGCCCTGCCCATTAACTATAATCTGTATTTATTAAAATCATTTGTTACTGTAGTAATGCAATATTTAATTTTAAATGTTTTAAGTGTTTGTAGCGTGCGAGTGTACCGAGGACTAGGAGGAGTCGATACGTCCGTGGAGAGTCGTCGTCAGCTCACGCGACCTACGCACGCTACTCACCCACCCGGTGACATTAGCGTGCTGTTACTGATCATTTCTCATTCACTTTATGAACACTGCAGAGCGGTTTGATTTACAACTCGGATTGATATCACTGCTTCTATAACTATCATTATATGAATAATATGACATGTGGTTTACAGTATTTCTTTTGAGCGTATATTACTTACTTGGGTAGTGAAGAGAGTCAGTAGTTTTAGAGAGGTAGGGCACTATACTAGCGAGCAAGCCCGACTGGGGAAGGACCTATAACCGAAGACCACAGCCAAATAACTATACACAGCGGTGTAGTTGTGTTACTGCGTGAGAGTACAGGTCTTGACCGCTCATTTAGGGATGTATTTTGAAAAAAAAAACATTTTCTTTCTTACTCCCAAAGCATTGGTGTAAAAAAAATGGTCGGCAACTCGCAAGTGATACCTCTGGTATTGCAATCGTCCATCAGGAGGGCTGTATTGCCACCCAAATAGTAAAAGAACAACACCTGAAAGTAGGCATAGGACAGTAGATATATAAACATATAGAAATAAAAGTGTACAGTGACTATTGTCAGTATGAACTTAAACTTTATGCACTAAATTAGAGTTGGTTTAACTTAAAACGTCTCGCTTAATAACTGTGGACGTTTCGGTAACTTTGCCAACTCTAATGTCTTACAGAGTTTAAAACAATACAGTAAGCTGCAAGATTAAATTTATTTAAAAATGTTAAAGTAAGATTCCTTCCTGAACAAAGCTGAAAGCCGAGCTGGTACAAGAGAGTATAATCCCCGGGATAATCCCCGAGAGGTTCTCTTAGTTACAAATTCCATTAAAATCAGTTATACTTCTCAAGTCATAAAACTTAAAGTTAGCAACTTCGCGACAGTTGTTCAAGACCAAATAAGCGAACGTAAATACTTAAAACAATGAACTCACTCATTAAAATACTACAATTTTGAGTCTCTATTCTAGAAAGGCATTTAGTTTGCAGCAAATTTTACGCAACTCGTTTAATATAATAAACGTTGAGTATAATGAAAATTATTTAATCATATTTGATTCTCATTATGTAACGAAGATGCAGTGTCAAATATTATAAATAATCTCCCTACCCTTAGTAATATCATAATAGGTCTCAATCTCACTAAGCTGCGGCATTATCACGGCACAAGCCGCGGTTACTTTTAGCAAGAGCATGAAATTTTTTCAATTTTATAGAGAATACAGATGTTGTCGGCAAACGTAATGTAGGACGCCCTCAGGCGAGGTGGAGCGACGTTCTTCGCAAAGCGGCTGGGAGTAGCTGGATGCGGGAAGCCGAGCACCGTGCTAGGTGGCGTGCCCTTGGAGAGGCCTATGTCCAGCAGTGGACTGCGATACGCTGATGATGATGCTGATGACAGATGTTAAATTTGGATGGATAGCTTCTAATTGAATGTTATTCAATGAAATATATACAATAAACGAGATAATATGTGCTTCTGCCCTACAAGTCATAGTTTATTAACGTGGTAAAATTTGTACTCTCACCACTCATGCTACAGCAAATATTCTGCCACAAACTAATCGCCAAATATATAATCGTATTTACGTATACAACACAGTGTAATACTTTTCGCATGTTGGATAGTATTAGCGTTGTTGTCACGCGATCTATTTGAATTCGCACCAAAAGTTTGTCGTGAGCCGCTCACCTACAATTGATTTCCAATTAGGAATACACCACCTGTATAGTGGTAGGTACTCGAGTAAGTATGTTACTACTGTGGCTTTATTGAGCGTACAATCAAACATTGATGTAATATCATAATTATTTAAAAATATATGTTGGTCTGTCTGTTTGTTTGATTGAATTTTTTTTTATACTACCAAGGTGGCAAACAAGCATACGTTCCGCCTGATGGTAAGCAATTACCGTAGCCTATGGACGTTTGCAACACCAGGGGTGTCACTCACGCGTTGCCGACCCTTTAAAAACTTTATAACTCCTTTCTTGAAGAACCCCATGCTATAGTTAATACTTAGTTCAATTGTTGCTATTGGCACCTGCATAAATGCTTATGACACAGTATATTAAGTAATTGCAACGTTCCTTCAAATTTAAAAACATTATTGCCGGTCTTATTAAGTAACGTGTTTACGGTTTATTCAAAATTCAAATTGTAACTGAATTTCAGTTTTTGTGTGACAAGTACGAGAGCGCTCGGTGTGGCAGAATTTCGTTTTGATACTAATTTGAAATCTGTCTTCTTCATCTTATCGTTTTATTAGTGGCCAACCTGGTGACAGAGTTATTTAGATCGCCCATATTTAGGTCTCTGTCGTGATCTAAGGACTGTTAACAGTCGGGACAGATTTTAAACGTGCCTTCCGAAGCATTTTCTATTTTTTAAAAAGACAACTCCCGCACTAGAGAACAAGCTCTGTGTCGCGGGGGAAATTACAAATCAAAAAAAAAAAATTAACGGACACAAATTACACCCAGACTCAGAACAACTCTTTGTGGGTCACACAAAGTTTTGTCCTGTGTGGGAATAGAACCCAACAAACCTCGTGCACAGCAGGCGCATACTGCGGCCACTGGACCACCAAGGCAGTCAATTCTGTCTGCAATAGTGTTATATGACATCCTTATACAATTGATTTCCCATTAGAAACACACACATATACGAGTCGCTACACACCTGTGTTCATTTGATATATTATTTAAACGCGTTGTTATCCGAGTCGAAATGTCAATCGATTAACGTTTCAATGAGGGCTGATAGGTTAATATCTACTTCAAAGTGATTGAACTTGATGTGATTTACACATATTAAGCTTTTTTTACAATACAGGTTTATATAACATATATCTATATTTTTAAAGACAACTGCCGCAGGGGGACTTTACAAACATACAATTAACGGACACAAAGTCGGGAGTCGAGGGGAGTTGCGGGGGACTTTACAAACATACAATTAACGGACACAAATTACACCCAGACTCAGAACAACTCTTTGTGGGTCATACAAAGTTTTGTCCCTGTGTGGAAATCGAACCCACAACCTCGTTCACAGTAGGCACATACTGTACCCACTGGACCACCAAGGCAGTCAAACAAATGATTGATATATGAATGCAAAATATATATTTCTCTTAGTGAAACTCATGTACATACCTAAGTGAATAGATCTAAAAATTGCTGCATAGCCCGCTGTGCGACTTTTAATTTGTGGACTAGTCCCACTATGAACGTCCACGTCTCGGCACCGTACGTCATAACAAGTAGGACGCATTGGTTGAAAACTTTCGTCTTCAGGCATTGCGGTAAAGGCGAAGAGAAAACGTGACGTAGCGACATATACCTACAGGTAAATAACATGACATGTCTACATTTGACACAATAATGGCTTCAATGTCAAGGTGCTGTATTGTACTTAGCGTTCGTGGCAATAAAACCTATTGATTGGCCACAAGCCTACTCAACAAAATGAGTCAGTTCACGTTTTTGCGCGCTATCTCTTTTATATTTAATATTAAAACCTTGCCCGTTGTTTGCTCCCTTCAAAACGAATTCATTTCTTGCTTCCTAAATAAAGGGAAAATCGACGTTCATAAAATCGCACTGTATATATATAAATTTGTGATGTTTTTATGTATATACCAGTGGGTTGACGCGGGTTGGCGCCGGGTTGGTGCGGGTTTGCGTGTTTATTAAACGACTGGTTATGTTTGCAGACACGACACACAGTATTTTAATAGAAATGATAAAGAAAAGTTAAAAAGAAGTTAACAAATAACTTGACAAAGGCATTGTTATCTCATCGTTTTATCTGTGAAAACTATCGTTTTTCTTGTCAAACTTGTAAGTACTGCCATGAGAAATATTATTGTAGTAATAGATAGCAATCATAATAAATAGCATAGTAGAAGTTGCATGACAATGCAAAATCTCTTTCAGTTATTCACCTTTATATTAGACTAGCAGCCAGCCCGGGTTCGACCAGGTAAAATTACTTTTTAAACGGACTAAATTTCCACTTAACTAGCATTTAACCAATTACTTCTATAACATAGAAACTAACGCCCAATACGTTTTAGATTTAAACTACTGAATCTACAGAAAAACCTAGTGGCCAGTATCATTTTATTGATTTTTTAATGTAACTGTTTCATTTGATTGTTACACCGATACATTTGCTTTCTATTCTATTCCATTCGAATACCGTTTATGCCACTTGTCTACAGTCTGTAACGTGGTATTGTGTATTTTAGTTAAGAAATGACCAGTATAAGTCCGCAGTCAGTATAATGTAAGCAAAGCTCGCTATTATACTTAGTTTAATATAGCTAATGCAAAGTGTGTTATCGACAAAAGCATACAAACACTTATCCTTTCAAGAAAATGGCTTAATATTTGTTACTTTTGTGAAGATAACTGACCAATTTATTGGATGAGAATATACAACAATATAATAGCAGTGTCCTTTCAACACAGCCCAGCGTACCAATAATAATTTGCAATAGCGTCCACATGACCCACAAATTCCAGTGTCTGTGTCTAAAATATTTCTCATAACAAACGTAAGATCGATGCGGTTAGTTTGCCAAAGGCCTTTTGGTGCCAAGAAGGGGACATCGAGTGATCCTTTTATCCGGGATTTGCTCACAGCGGCTCGCAATTGTCGGCACTCCCGGGGGAAATGCGCCGCCCATTATTTATTTACTGAACACATTATAATAAGGAAAACTTTCTTCGTTTATTGCTATTTGTGTTGGGTTTACATTTGAGTTTCGTTTGGAGTTAGATTAGTTTAGAATATGTTTATGTATAGGGGTTTATGTTGTCGCTATGTGATTTTGAAATTTTGATATTTCCGGACTAATATTTTAATGAAAAGGTAGGTAGCAGCTGTATTTGTGTTATTTGTCTGCATGTGTCTATTTGTTATTTTTCACAGCTGTTTAAAATTAATATGCAATTTCAATTCAAGCAAAATATTTTTTATTCGTTTCCGCCGCGCGTTTATGTAGAAGCTAGATATTAAGTAGATAATACTATAAGGAATACTCATGTATACGTATTATATGTGACCCTTAATTATACAAACAGCTATTGTCGATAGGGAATGTCGTATTTAGGTACCAAAGTATCTTTATAGTCATAGTTATAATGAAGGGTTAATTTGTAGTTCGTGTAATTTATTTTATTTATTTATTTATTTATTAGATGTACAAACAGTTCACAATCATATTACAGCTACTTAGATCTATAACAATGGTTTTGACCTAGAATGCGAACCTACACAGTACACACAACATGCAATATGTTACAAAGCAGAAACAACGCTAGATTAGGAATCTACAGATACCGTGCAAGTAGAGTCTATACTCGTATATAAATAGTAAAATTTGGTAACTAAATTTACTTAGAAGAAGGAACACAACAAAATTTATTGAAAAACAAAAGAATCTACTGAATGCAATTTATACATACTACAATATTCCTATGGAAGGAGATGTAATTAGTGTTGTACAAATCAACATCAACAGTTATGTCTGTGCTTCTGTCAACGGAAGCGACCAGGTCATTGTAAGCACGACACATTCACGTCAGAGGGTTATAGAAGGAAGTGTTATTTGTATACACTTTTAATACAAAGGGTTTTGGACAACGTCTAGGGTTGGGTTTACAATTAAAGTTTAAAAATGACAATAATGGGGAAGAAGAGACTCGTGAGTGTATTAATTTATGTAAAAATAGTAGATCCTGTATTTGTCGACGTGAACTGAGTGTGGATGTTCTAAAATTTAATAATCTCTCTTCATAAGAACACAGCTTGCGGCCAAGGTGCTCTCTGAATGCAATCATTTTTAGAGCTTTATTTTGCACTTGTTCAAGTCTCTCGTTATGCACTTTATAGCACGGTGACCAAACGACACTTGCATATTCGAGAATGGGTCTTACAAGGGTGTTGAAAAGGTAAATGAAGCTGGATGTATTTTTAAAATCTTTGGTAGCTCTGAATATGAATCCAAGAAGTTTATGTGCTCTGCTAACTATATCATCGTAGTGGTCACGGAAGTTGAGTTTAGAGTCGAAGCGAATACCCAAGTCCTTAACTGCTGACGTTCGATGTAAGATTTTACCCTCCAATTCGTAGTCAAACAGTCTTATGTTACGTTTGTTAGTAAATGAGATGACTAGACATTTATCAACATTGAGGTACATGCAGCTTGATTTACACCAACTAGCAATAGTGATGGCATCAGCTTGCAGCAATTTACAATCGTTTTCATTAGTCACCGAGGTATATACCTTTAAGTCGTCAGCATAAAGAAGACAAGGACATTGCAATGTTTCTACAAGATCATTTATGAAAATATTAAAGAAAAGTGGCCCTAGGTGAGACCCTTGAGGCACACCAGATTGAATAGATCTTGATGACGATTTAAAACCTTTCATTGTGACTATTTGACTACGATTTGCCAGGTAAGACTGAATCCACCTCAGCAAATCGCCGTGTATACCATACCAGGAAAGCTTTTGACAAAGAATTTGGTGATTTACTTTGTCAAAAGCTTTTCGGAAATCAGTATATATGGAGTCAACCTGACCACTTCTTGCAAAGACTGAGCACAAATATTGCTTATACTCCAACAAGTTCGTGATTGTCGACTTTTGTCTCACAAAGCCATGTTGGCACTCTGTTATAAAGGGACTTACCTGTGTATAAACGCTGTCGTACACAATAGATTCAAAGACCTTGGCTACGCTAGAGAGTATGCTAATGGGCCTATAGTTCTCACATAGTCCGGAGTCACCACCTTTCAGAATAGGCACAATGTTAGCAGTCTTCCACAACTTAGGGAAAGTGCCTGACTTTAGGGAAATGTTAAAAATTATGCACAGAGGAACGCTAAGTTGATTAGCACATTCCTTTAAAAATATGGGGGGCAATGCGTCAGGACCAGCTCCTTTCTTAGGGTCTAGAGTTTTAAGTTTTCGTCGAATTGCCGACTCAGAAAATACCAACTGTGACAGTGTACTATTGGAACGCTGTTCATGATAAATTCCAAACGGTACTTGCGAGTCATCAAATACAGACGCAAAGTACTCCGAAAAAAGCTCACATATGCCCTGACTGTCTGAAGACGATTTATTACCAAGGGTAACAGTGCTAGGAACACCAGTTTTAGCCCTGCGTTTATTAATGTAGTTCCAAAATGTTTTGGGAGCAATACTAAGTGAGTGTTCAGTATACGCAGTGTATGCATCATGACATGTTTTCATAAGTGATTTGGATCTATCACGCAAAAGGCTAAAAGTATCATAATCCCTCGGGTTACCAGTTCTTTTAAATCGTTTGTGATAGTTTTTCTTCTCACTTAGACATTTTTTCAGTGCTGGAGAGAACCAGATAGGGTAATTATCTTTATTTAATACTTTAATGGGCACATGCTTGGTTATGATTCCATTTATTACGCCATAAAAGCTGTCGACAGCAGTGTTCACGTCCTCAGTATTTAAAATATCAAGCCAGATCACCTTGTCCAGTTCATCCCTAACCTTTACATAGTCAGTTTTATGAAAGTTAAAACAACTCTGGCGGTTAGGTCTTAAGCATTTAGATGTAAGGGTGTGGTCATATGTGACGTGAATTTCGAGCGGGGGATGATGCCGATCCTCTTGGCAGAGGGGTTGAGTTCGAGAAACTTCAATATTTTGTATAGAGGCCAAAACTAAATCGAGGCAACGTCCTAAAGCATTTTGAACATGATTAAATTTAAAAAGACTACATAGTGATAGGGAGTCGCATAGTAATCTGGCTTTAATGTCTGAGGGCAAGCTGGGTGTCATACAAAGACTATTGGAACCTAGGTTCCAGGTTAGGCTAGGTACGTTGAAATCACCTATCACTATATTTATATCACTAGTATCCAGGGAGTTAATTGTTAACTGAAGGTTATTATGGAAGCTTGTGAGGTCAGATACTGGTAAGTCCGGTGGCAGATAACAAAGACATAAGTTGATATTTGGTGAATGGTTGGGGTGTTTAAAATCAGGCAGTATAGATATCCAAATAATTTCATGATCATTTTCCCATGAGTTGCGACGAATTACATTATAATTGCTTTTTATTGCTATTAAGACACCCCCTCCTTCAGTTTTTTTGCTACTAGATGATTCACGATCCTTCCTAAACACATTATATCGCGAATCAAACATTTCACTATCAAAAACACTACTATTTAGGTTAGTTTCTGTAAGGCAGATACAATCATAGTTATGGTTTAGTACATTAAGATATACTTAATTGAGAGGTTTTTGTTCTAATTCTGTTTACATTTTGGTACATAATAAACATATTGTTATGGTTGAAATGATCCAGATAAAGAAATACAGTTATGCTTGACAATAAAATTATTAAATTAAAATCTACTTCTTCAAGTTATCTAGAACGGTAATGTCTTTGATGTATATTGATGCTGATTTCTCGTCCTTCCTAATATAAACTCGATCATACTTGACCCAGACAAAATCATATGAATTAGCCTTCGAAAATCTCCTAGCGGCTGCATGCAATTCTTTGGTTATTGGAGATACGTGTTCAGCAAGATAAACAGCACGACTTTCACCCTCAAATCCAAATAAGCGTGTATTTAGCTTGTTTTTTGCGTTAGCTTTATTGTATCTCGTCGCAGCCGATAATAGGATATCTTGCTGGCGCTCCGATTGCAGTGTAAGTAAGATATTACGGGGTCGGTTAGAATTTGGGTTCAGTTTTGCTACCCTGCGCAGGGCACATATATGGTCTTCATCATAGGGTAGGTTTACGATTTCGTGTAGTTTTTTTATTATGGTATACAAATTTTCACTACGTGACTCAGGCACGCACTGCACCTCAACATTGCAACCACGTGAATTCTTTTCAAGAACTCCCAAGCGTCGGGTAATACCAGTCAATTCTGATTGTAGTGCTAAGTTTTCATGTTCCAATAATTTTATTTGAGAATTGGCACGAGCTAGGTCATCCTTTAGGTCGTCCTGTTCATCTTTCAGAAAGTCGGTGGTTTTAGTGAAGTCGTCTTTAAGTTGCCCTATAGCAGACTCGATTTTTTTATCCACAATTACTGAAATTTCTTTGGTAATTGATGATCTAAACTCGTTGAATTTTTTGTCTAAAAGAGCCTCGAAACGGTCGTAGGATATGCTTGCATCCGCTCGCTGTTCAATTGGTTTAGTAGTGCACATAGGCTGCAATTTGTTGTAATAATTGGCGCGGGATAATATTATCGCATTGTGTTTGTTGTGTGTCTGTAGTAGAGGAGCTGAAGCTATTGCCATGAACTGGTGTACTATCTCCCTTACGCCGAGTAACATTCATACATTGCACCTGCGACGCTTTATAAGGTACTCCTCGGTATATATCTCCTTGGACATACCGCAACATTGATAATGATAGCCATCCCGACAACCATAGCATATAAGCTTGTCTTCATCACCCGTGGGACCATTACATGCCATACAGTTCATTCCGTCAAAGGAAAATAGTTAACCGTTTAACCTCAAGTAGCAATATACAATATTTTAAATTAACACGTAGCCCGTAGAAATCGTAACGCGTAGTCGCGCGGCGCACAACAACCAATAATGCGCGTACATATAATCAATGTCAGTGTGTGTTATGAATCATTGGTTGCTAGACGCTGCCAGATGATCGGCGATAATAATAAGTAATAACACATTAATAGCGACATTAATCTATACTTAATTTTATAAAGAGGAAAGATTTGTATTTTTGTGTTACTCATTCACGCAAAAACTACTGAACGGATCAGGATAAAATTTGGCACAAAGATAGATTATAGTCTATAATTTTAGCAAAAAAAAACCGACTTCAGTACGGCAAGTTGTAAAATTTTCGGATATTTGTTTGTTACAATCGAATAAAATCGACTGAGCGTCGGGCGGAACACAGGTCAAGTAGGTATTAAAAGCAATATTTAATCTGTGCAATCCGCGCTCAATTCATTCACGTCATTATTTCTTATTAATAGTTGCTTAGCAACAATAACCGAAACTTATCTAATCGCCATCAGTAAAATACTTATTATTGAAAAGTTCAGATGGCCATCTGTGGTCTTCTTCATCAGTTTTACTTCACCAAATTACACTTTCTGAATGCAAATGATTGATTAGTTGTTAAAAATATTGAAATTGCTACATGTGTGCCTATAACTTTTGAGGAGTTCCCTCAATTCCTCATGGATCCCATCATCGGAACTTTCTTTTGATGATAATGGGACCAAACTGGAAGTATGTCCAGTCAGACAAAAAAAGATTTTTTCAAATCGGTCCATAAATGACGGAGTTATGCGGTAACAAACATTAAAAAAAAATAAAAAAAAAAAATACCCACGAATTGATAACCTCCTCTTTTTGAAGTCGGTTAAAAATAGCACATAGGCTAACAGTAACCGACATCCACGCGGGCGGAGCCGCAGGCAACAGCTAGTTATAAATAAAATTCTGTATAACTTTGCTAGTTATTTAAAAAAGCTTATTTGAGTTTTATTTGTTCGAATCTCCATTATACGGTAGTTACAAAGACATTGCAAATTGTGATTCGCTATATTTAGACGAGTATAACATTCAAATGGGTTTTTTATTACAATTTTTACGTTTATTTAACGAGTAACAACACAAAGTACAAAGTGATATTAAGCATAATATTGTCTTGAATTACTTCTTTTAAAAAAGTAAAACACGAATTGCTCAATAAAACCATGTTAACAAAAGTGCAATCAAATTAATATTGCTTTTTATTATAGCCTCGAACACGAACACTGACTGTTCGTTTATATCAATTATTCTTATTACTTACGTTTCATTTATGGACACGTTTTCAATTTGGTTTTCAATCCAATTTAAATTAATTAACCCTGTTTTAGGTATTATAAATATTAGCTTAAGTAATTACTTACCACACTAACGTCCTATGGATCCAAATCAAGCAGTTTCATTTTATAACTTGATAAAATGATACTGGCCACTTGGTTTTTCTCTTATTAAGCGCGAGTTAAGAGTACAAATGTCACCACCCTGTTCCATCCCGATGGTGTCGTAAGAGTCGACTAAGGGAGTCAGGCAGGCAATATCCACTGCAAGAGAGGGAAAACTCGAAACAAAACCCTATACCAACCCGTCCGACCAGCGTGGTATAGAAGGCTAATATCCCTCCAAGTATATGGAGGAGACCCGTGCCCAGCAGTGGAACGTTTTTGGGTTGAGATGATGATGAGCGTGAGTTTTCATTTTTTAAATTAATTGTTTAAATTTGTGTTATGCGACTCTACAACTCGTGTGTTTGGACGATCAGATTGTCTTCCCTTGATGAATAATGTATTTCTTGTGCAATATCGCCTTTGTTAAATTTCGAATAGAATATTTATATGTAACATGACACTGACTGATCAGCCAATAAATGGATCCGAGCGGTCGAAATACCATGGTCACCATTTCAGCCCGCAAAAGAAATATATGACATAGAAAGAGTATGTACTAGATTTGATTATTGCACAATTTATTACAAGTACTATTGCTCTTTTATTATACTACTTCGGTGGCAAACAAGCATACGGCCCGCCTGGTGTTAAGCAGTTACCGTAGCTTATGGACGCTTGCAATACCAGAGGTATCACTTGCGTGTTGCCTACCCGTATTGTAACACCAGGGCTTTAAGATGGAGTTACCCTTGGATAGGAATACGTTTCTTTCAAAACGCATCTCTAAATGAGCGCCGGAGACCTGTACTCACACACAGGAATACAACTACACCGCTGTGTATAGTTGTTGCTATTGGAGTGAGTAATTTGTGCACTACTATGTGCTTGAAGGGTATATACTGAAGCTAGTGAAATTTCTGTGTGTATGAGACTTTAAAATATATATCATACTAGTGGACCTGGCAGACGTCGTCCTGCCTGAAAAAGCTGAAATACCGACAGCAGCGTCACCTACCGGGTCCAATTGTGAATCTAAACCATTCAGGGCCCGACCTGAACACACACAAAATTTTATAAAAATCGGTCTAGCCGTCTAGGAGGAGTTCAGTGACATACACACGCACACAAGAAATATATACATGACGAAGGCAGAGATGGCGCCCCATTTTCAGAGTGGTCACTCATTGTGATCGATCAGAAATAATACTCAGTTTACGTAGTATCACTTTGTATTAATAAGATAACGTGTGTAATTAACAATCATAATCAATGATTAATCGGATCTAGACAGATTTAAAACGGAAACGCGACGAGTTCAATACAACATGGCAACGACCGTTCTTGCTCGTATCTATCACTCGACTAACTTATCCGCCCGTGCTACAAAACCTTGTAACCTCTTTGACAGCTGACATCTTGTGTTGCCACTGTTGTATTGACCACGCCCAAGTATACTACTTGACGTTTCCGTTACATTAAATTAAATTTATTTAGACTAAATAAAATTAGTATTAATTGAATTAAATTAAATGACGTCTCGGTGTTGACACTGCGACATACATATTATATAAAGATGGTCAACAACACTGAAGCCATACCCGTGGTATTGTAAACGTATGCTTACTTGCCCATTTTATTAGTTTAAAAACCAAACTCGTGTGTAAAATAATGGCACACTAGCATAAAAGACTGATGGTAGCTTTTTACTGATACACCCCCCGGTAGGTACATTCCCGTTCTGAGAGCCTATTAACCCGGCTGTCATAAAAATGTCTATGGCATTCGTTACGTGCCGCCAACAGTATAAATAATTCTGACCGGTTTATGAGTTTCATGTAGTTGTGTCGCTATGTTGTCGCCTTGCAGATTATATTATGTATGTTTATGTATATATCAGCGTTTAGTTGCGAGTTTGACTGTTTAATTATTAAGTAGTTTATTTTTTGGATGGTGGACTTAGTAATAAAATGTCGATGACAGAGTGAAGTGGGAAAAAAGGCATGGATAGCTGACCCTACCAAAATGAAGGATATAATATATGTTATTAGCTAGGAAATTTTCTTACAATAATAATAATAGCAACCCATTTGTGTTCCACTGTTGGGCACGGATCTCCTCTTCTCTATCCATAGAAAGAGAGAGAGAGGGTTTAGGCCTTAATTCACACACTCTGGCCTAATGCGGGTTGGTGAATCATACATGTCTTTAGAAGTTTTTCTAAGACATGTGGGTTTCCTCACGATGTTTTTCTTCGCCGTTAGCAGATGGGAATCATTTGATTAGTACATATAAACTCCACAAAGTGAAATTTACATTGGTACTGCCACTTGGGATCGAACTCGCACCTCTTGCGTGCAAGTCGGTTCCTTTCCCACTCGACCACCACCGTTCTTTTCTTACTTCTGTTAAAATTAAAAAAAAAAAATGTACTCTAATCAATGCGTTCTTAATCAAGACAAGACAATGTTGATGTTGGTGCAACATTCTGCGTAATTTCAAGTACACACGGCAACGGAGTAGGCTGTACAGACTAGAGCCTCTAGACAAGTGGCATAAACGGTAGTCGAATCGAAAAGTCAAAAAAACAAATGTAGGGGATTTGACGTAAGTCTTCGATATAATGTAGTAAACTTACGTCAAATCCCATACATTTGTTTTTTTGACTTTTCTATTCAACCATCGCTTATGCCACTTGTCTAGAGGGTCATGGCCGCTATATGAAGATTCGTTTTTTAAGAAAACCATTGTATATTTTTCTGTGGAATTTGGTAATAATGTACAATTTGACTAAACCTACAGATGAAAATATATTTTACACAAATTCATACATTGGTTTTCCTAAAAAACTAATCTTCATATAGCGGCACTTTACAGCTAACTCCGTTGCCGACCGTACCTAACACATTTCGCAGTTATACCCGTGACATACGGACGCGACGGGCAGGTGGACAGCAGAGTGGCAGCAATAGAGTTCCGTTTTACCTTTATCACCACATGATTAAATGTCTCACTGTGCTTTTTTTTTACAGGATCCCAAAGTATACAGGGCGTCCCACAGCTATGCCACATGGAAGGAAAGTACGTTGAATATTGTAGATGGAACATTTTACTGAAATAAGACATTATTTGAATTAAAAATAAAAACAATTAAAACTGTTCTCATAGATATTTAAATATTTACCCTGTAACTTTATTATACCGATCGAAAGGCTTCATCATAGGAATTATTTTTTGCTAAATAAAAAAAATAGCATAGCCGTGGGACGCCCAAAAATAAAACGCGGGTGAAACTGTGGGAAATAGCTAGTTACTTATATACATATTCACATCACGACAAGTATTGCCTCATGCATGCTCGTTGCATCAGCCTCCCCCCCCCTCGTCCTGTCATCGCTCGTATAAATTTATGTTCACATTACTTCTCCTCGTTTTATTTTCAAACGAGGGGTGAAACAGTTTTAATTTTTATACGTAACTCATGTCAGGGGTTTAAATGAGATATTTGTCATATTGGTCGTTTTTCTTGTGTGGGTTGGTAAAATTATGTTTTAGTTGACTTCAAAGGTAGATTTTTAGAGATTTGTATCATCATCATCGCCGTCTTTCCCTCGCTACTTAGGATCGTGACCACATATGACGCGTTTCCAAGCTAGTTCACACGGTACATGCTATCTCCAATCAATCAGCCTATCGCAGTCCACTGCTGGACATAGCACACGGTCCTCCGCCTTCCGCATCCAGTGCGTCCCAGCGACCTTTTTTTAGGTCGTCGGTCCACCACTCCAACCACATTTGTAATGATACCTGACCATCTCGCCAGCGCGGCGGCGCTCTGCTTTGAGCACGTTTACCTTCCACTCGACCCAGAATCAAGACTTGCCAAAACGATGCTTAGGTGAACACATAATATGTTCGAAATAACTGAAAGCACGTTCTTTGCAAATTAAGATTTTTATATTTTAGATTAAATCTTTCAAATGTAGTTCACTTGGTCTTCCGTACAAGGACACTTTACATCTCCCTTTTTTATACTACCAAGAAAGTAAACAAGCATATGGCCCGCCTGACGGTAAGCAGTTACCGTAGCCTATGGACGCTTGCAACACCAAAGGTTTCACATGCACGTTTCCGACTCTGTAAAAATCTTATCTTGAAGAACCACTCTACTCTTAGATTATAACTTACTGTTGGTCTACTGAAAGTATCTAGAATAAACTAGTCTGCAAAATAAGCACCGAGTATATATCTATGGATTTATAGAACTAATAATAAAATATTATAGCATAAATTTAGTATGAGCTCGTAGCTCGTAGCAAATCGTAGCACGTCTACGATATCGTAGAGCCGAATATAAAACAAGATACGAATACGTAATAAGGTTCTGTTTGACGTGTCATTGTTTTAAAGGATCGATACTGTGGGTATATTTATAATATATAATACATCATTAGTGTACTGGTACATACGTCAGAATTATTTTTTGATGTATATTTTACAAGAAGTATAAAAAAAAAGTTTATTGGTAAGCGGTTACCGTACCATTAAATTTACGCGACACGGATACATTTGTTTCAAAGTCTTATATGTACACGATAGCTTTCCTACTTATAGTGCAGTAGTAATATGATTGGCCTGTTGATCTAATGGTTAGTGACCCTGACTGCCGGGTTTGATTCCTACACGGTACAAGACCCGGGAACCTTGCGTTTTAAAAAAATGTTTGTGCCGAGTCCATGTGTAATTAGTTAAGTAACTCGCGACACATGGCTTGTTCCCTAGTGCGGGAGTTGTGGAAAGAATATTTAGCGAATATAGAAGGCTTTATACGACAACTTTGACTGTACTTTTGTTTCAATGGCTTAAGTGGTTACCTCGCCATTTACCACTGCGCGGCGTGTTGTAGGTTCGATCCTCACATGGGACAAAAAATTGTGTGATCCATAAATGGTATTCCTATCATTTAGGGATGCGTTTTGGAAAAAACGTATTCCTATCCCAGGGATACTTCCACCTTAAAGATCTAGTATCAAAAAACGGGTTGGCAACACGCAAATGATTCCTCTAGGATCGCAAGCGTCCATAGGCTACGGTTACTGCTTAACATCAGGTGGACCGTTTGCTTGTGTGCCACACAAGTAGTATAAAAAAACTCCTAATATTAAAGGACAGAGAACAGTGATCAGAGCTAAGCTCTTAAAAAAGAAGAAAATTATTTAGCCTTCAATAATACCTACTTGTAGTTAGAACTCGATCAAGAGTTAGTCGTGTCATGGTTTGGCATGTTGGTTGATTGTTCACAATAATAGAACGCTGAATATTTATGAATCTTGGTGTAATCATATTTTAGTGGTTGGAATGGCTTCCACCCACGGTACTATCCTCGAATTTACGCCGCAGTTACATCATTCACTTACGTAAAACATATTTGAAGTGTTCTGTAGATGTTCCCAATATCTATACATACATGTCGGATTAAGACACTCAATTGACCAAACGGAAGAAAACGGGGAATGGGGAAAGACCTTCACCTTACAGAAGACCACAGCCAAATAATTACACACAGCGGTGTAGTTGTCTTTCTGTGTATGAGTACAGATCTTCAGCGCTCATTTAGTGATGCAGTTTAAAAGAAACGTTTTCCTATTCCAGTAATACTTTTATGTTCTGAAGCTCTGGTGTAAAAACAATTGGGTTGGTAACACGCAAGTGTTATCATTGGTATTGCAAGCGTTCATAGGCCATCAGGCGGGCCGTATGCATGTTTACACAGCTATGTAGTATTAAAAAAAATTGTAGCATGCTCAACTCGTGCAGTCATAAACCACGTATACCTATTTATCAATAGGTATAGGTTAATCTGCTTTGGGTACCTGGGACTACTTTGGGACTGTTTCTCAACACAATGTTCTATTCTCCCTAAGTCCCTAACAGCGCGTCGAGGAGTGCCGGTAAGCTGCGCTCCATCTTGAGTGCCTCTCCAATTAGTAGAGGTTGCCATTATAAAAATTGGCCAAGCGTGAGTTACCCATGCTATAAGCGTTTTCTATACCCACGATTTAGTAGTTAGCTGTAGGAATTGTCGCGAGCTGTTAAATTTTGAGACTAAGAAAAGGAGAGCGGAGTCAACTAATAGGCATTTAGCCCTTTTAATGGGAAGCAATTATTTTTATTGATTGATTAAAGCTAGTTCTTTCATGACTTTTTGACAGTCGACGAAAGGAGACGCTAAGATGAAATATATCAAACACAGCGTAGAAACAATCAGAGTGTAGGGTTTTTAACATGTGAGTGAAACAATGACTATTTGACACTTAAAGAGAAGTAGTTTTTAAGAGAGGTAGGGTTAACTGAGCAAGGGAATGGGGAAGGATTACAGAAGACCACAGCCAAATAACTTCACACAGCGTTGTAGTTGAGTTCTTGTGTGTGAGTACAGGTCTTCAGCGCTCATTTAGGGATGCGTTTTGAAAGAAACGTATTCCTATCCAAGAGATAATCCCATCATAAAGCCCTGGTGTAAAAAAATGGGTTGGCAACACGCAAATGATACCTCTGATGTTGCAAGCGTTCATAGGCTACGGTAACTGCTTACCACCAGGCGGGCCGTATGCTTGTTTGTTTTACATTTCCACTTTATTCTATATCAACTCTGTAATATATTTGTGAGGCTTCCTCTCGTTTATTGCTATTTGCTGTACACTCGAAGGGTAGACGACTAGTGAGGTCCAACGGGTCTGCTTACTTAGGACGTGGACGGTCAGTCGCCGGCACGGGTGTGGGTATAAGTGTTATTGAGAGATATTTGAGTACACATCGTGCTTGTTATGTTATCTTTAGTGTTTAAAGTGAATGTCTATGTTACTAGTAATTGCTAATATACATGTTATTATGAGAGGGTATAATAGACTTTCCTATTCAAATAAGTAGCTCTATCTAACTAGATATAGAAATAGACATTTATTCGCAGGAACATGTGTTACAAAGTTCTTAATAATAAAATGACCTGTACAAGGAATGTTCCGTCTTTTTTAAAAGCATGCAAATATTATTTAAATAAGTACATTTTGGTGTTTTTAACATAAGCATAATATTATTTTTATTAAATAAATACAAATTGTACATATAAGCAATTATTAAAAGTGAGTAGGTATATAAAGCTTAAATTAAATTATGTACTCATTAAATTACAAATTAATTTTTTCAGTGACTTTATGGTCCATAAAATCCTTTAGTGTATAGAAACACTTTTCTATCATAACTAGATATATAAGTGCGAGAGAAGAGTTCCATTACCGCCTCTTGTGCGTTCAATGATTTTGTTTATTTTTTTAATAGATTCATGAATCTTTCTCACATGTCTTACAATATCTAAAAGCAAGTCTAAGCTGGCGGCTGAGCACATCCATCAGGCACCGACTTCAATCTGTAATCTATACTAATATTATAAAGCTGAAGAGTTTGTTTGGTTGAACGCGCTAATCTCAGAAAGTACTGGTTCGATTAGAAAAAATCTTTTTTTCTTAAATAGTGCATTTATTCAGGAAGGCTATAGAACATCACGCTATGATCATTAGGAACGGAGCAGTATTGACATATGTTGCAAAATCGGGGAAAATATTCCAAATAACCAGGCGGACGAAGTCGCGGGCGACCCCTAGTTATTTTATATTTCGCTATTTTGTTACGTCTTTTATATATTTTGTTTTAAAATTGGTTTATTTTACGCATCATTATTCGCTGTTTTTGACACGATTAATCTAAATTTTAAATAATACCTATCATTACAATGAACTTTAAGACAAATGTCATAAAAATGTCTGTTATGACACCGTCACTGTCAGATTTGCTGGCTAAACGGACAGGAATAAATGAAGGAAAGAAGTTCATTGACCGATAACACCACAAAGTAACGGTACAGTGTTGTGATATAAAAGAAAGTGACGCACTACTATTTATCATCCTCTGTGACACGTGATGTTGCTGTCAACGAGGATTGATTGTTGGGGTCGGCGGCGCAGGCCGACACGCGTCCATTCTATGAATTGTGTAGATAGAACAGTAGCGGTCACTTATTACAATAATTATATTAGCTATTAGTTGTATCTAAATATATATACTTACGTTTTGTTTATGTAAGTAAAGGTAATAATTTTATAAATCCGTTGGATGCACCTTGTGTGCGCCCCAAAATGAAACGTTTACCTTGCATTCATTTAGTAATGTGAACGTCGTGAACGGGTGCTACTTGGGGTGGCTGATCAATCTTGGCATGATTTATTTTTCTAATTATAAAGATATAGTTTTTAGATTTTACTAAGATTGCATATCTCAATACGTTTCTATCTTATTTTTACAAAAAGAAACGATCCCTCATAACCTCTTACTCATTATATTGTTTCTTAATTAATTAATTTAAATACTTAAGTACCTAAATTTCATTCTGTATGTTATATTGGTTTCCGTTCCAAGAGTGACCCAAGTTTCTTGCCAATTCTTCTCGAGGCCCTACCATAGTCAGCGAATTGAACGTAGGAAAAAAAGTATGCTGGCATTTGTTTTTGGCAAGTATCATTTATTTGATCTAAATGAATAAATGAGTTTGACTTTGACTTTGAATGGAAAGTTAGACCGTGACTCCTTATTTTTTTATTTGTTCCACAATGTAAAATATTGGACATATTAATTACAAGGCTTTTGTTAATAGTATTAGAATCAATAATTTTATTTATGTAAATATCTGTCTAGGTTATTTTGGATGGCGATTATTTATTCTTAAATATGTTATTATGCATTTGCCAGTTCTGAATGGTTCATGTGTACAACTAGAATGACGTAAGTTACGAACGACAATCCATCGCATTTGTCCCTGTCCTCTACCTACATTCGATACTTGCAATGAATTAAATCTCTATTTATTATGTACTACCTATAACTATTTTAAAGACAAGAACAACTATAACGCGGTAGGTACATAAACCGCTCAGGTTTTACACTATGCATTTAAGAGCTCGCTATTACCGAGACGAGATCGTCGAACTGCGCTGATCTCATTAGGCGGGCAGCTCCAGCCTCATCCGCTATGCAGATGATGGCTTTGATCCACCCATCTCCCTACCCCCTCTGACTTAAGGGGGGACTACAAGCCACCGCTCTAACGAACTTTAATGGCGCTTACAAAGAACGAATTAGATTATTATTGGTGCCTACAAACCACGGGTTTAATAAGTGTTAATTAATTATTCCGTTAGGTAGTATTTAGATTTGTTATGTGTAATATAATTAAATGAAGTGAAGTACTAGAATAATTAATTAGCATATTAATGTTACAGTACAGCGTTGTTATAGTTTATATTATAATTTAAATTAGAGAACTTGCTGGATTATGTTTCACCTATTTCACTCTTACAGGCTATATTTTCTTTGAGGTATTGTTAATTCAAAAGCACATTATATAGGATTTCTGTGCAATTGAATGTTATTACATAAATAAAACCTATGATAGATAATAAATAAAGAATTGTTCTTCGTTGGTCCCGAAGTTCAGTCCGACATTCCAAAAAAATCTTAGTTTGTCCCGCACCACTATTGAAGTATTAGTCCCGCATTAGAAGAGGTATATAGGAACTATATACACGCCTTTATACCTTGATGGACATCACGACAAAAAGTGTCTATCTACATACATATATAACTTAATCCTTTTCAATGTGTGAAACGTGCCATATTCAATAGAAAGCTGATATCATTATTACATTTCCAAGTGTAGTCTAAACCAACCAAATAGTAAAATTTTCTCAGCAAACCGAGTAACATAAAAATATTTGAACTTTGAGCAAAATCTCTCGATTTGTCGATAAGCGATAGAGCGGATCCCGTGGGATTAGCCCCTAGTCCCGGGCTCCGGGAACTACGCACATTAGCCCGCGCTTATCGCCTCCGGAATCTCCTATACGAGGATATGAGGGCTCTGCGTTATGTCTTAATACCGACTTTTGAAGGCGTCTTTACACTGAAGGAAACGACAGCGATACGTTATCGCTCCGACATAGTGCGCTTCTACATTTCTTGTTTTTTTTTGCACCAGAGTTAGAGATAGTGTCTTTATCTGCTGCTCCGAAAATTACTTAATCAATAACGTAGTTTAAGCTATGTTATTTAACTAGCGGCCCTTTCAGATTTTGTTTCGACTCATTAGGGAATGCAAGAATGGTTGAATTCCTCAAAATCCCTTTTTAATGCTCACTTGCTTCATTAGTGCTCACTTATGTAATTTAAGCCAAGATACAATAGTAAGACTATTGTTTGTGGTTTACCCTGGGTGTTCATAGTCTTGAGGAACTTTTGTGTAAAATTTCAAGGTGTGGTTAAATCAGTCAGTCAGTCAGGACAAATATATACGACTATGTATCATCATCATCACCATCTCAGTCAAAAGATGTTCACTGCTGGATATATGCCTCCCCCAAGGATTTCCACAACTCTCGATCCTGAGCCGACTTTGTCCATCTATTACCCGCAACCTTTACCAGATCGTCGGCCAAGTTTTACGTTCGCTATATATGTAGGTATAGATAATACAATTTAGAATTTAGTTTTCATCGTGTCGTTGTCGTAGCGTCTAATATGTTATTGTGTAAATGGCTTGCGAGTATAAGTGCGTGTGTGTGTGTGTGTGTGCGTGTGTTGAGTGAGACCCTTGGCGTGTGGTGCTTGAACTGAGCTATGTAATTAAACGTAAGGAATGTCTTTGGGATAGTTCACTTGTGTTGTTACGATATTGAACTTTGTTGTGTTCTCATATATTTGTCAGTTTACTTTAAAATCGTTTCTAAAAAAATATTGTCCTTGTTTATATATAGTTGCCATTGTTTTCTTTAATTACAAAAGTTTGAAGATAGGGAGTTTTATTTTGTGTCTTCTATTGTTTACAGCAGGACCAACGGCTATTCGTGTCGACAAGGACGGCACTCAACGACTTTTAAATTGCTTAATAGCTGATGGTAAATGGTAATCATAGCTTATGGTCATCGAGAGTCAGCAGACAGCCAAGACGCTTTCTACCATAAACTTGAAGAAGAAAAATGTTATACTCAAAAATGCGTTCCTATTTTAGTGTCACGTGTCACTATAGCTCCATCGCATGAGTTATGAGCTCCAGTAATACTTAAAACAGTAGTTCGAGCATCACCAAGACTCCACAGCTCACCTAAGGAAGGAAAAGCGGTCACAGTAAGTTTAGTAAGGTTCCTATTCCATGGGACCTGACATAGCCAGCGACATAATGGTAGGTGAGATACATTTGTACCTGCTCCAAAGGCTGCTGGAATAATAATACCATTAAACACACAAACTAACATACATTTTTAAAGAGTTAGGTAACCATACTAGCGAGCAAGCCCGTCTGGGGAAGGACTTCCACTTTACAGAAGACCACAGCCAAATAACCACACACAGCGGTGTACTTGTGTTCCTGTGTGTGAGTACAGGTCTCCAGCGCTCATTTAGGGATGCGTTTTGCAAGAAACGTATTCCTATCCCAGGGTTACTCCATCTGCACGCCCTGGTGTAAAAAAATGGATCGGCACGACTCAAATGATACCTCTGGTATTGCAAGCATCCATAGGCTACGGTAACTGATTAACATCAGGCGGGTCGTATGCTTGTTTGCCACCCAAGTAGTATTAAAAAAAACACAGATACACGTGCAACTTTTCGTATTACATTATTCTCTTTTTGCGACTAAAAATATAGCGAACATAAAATTTCAAATTCAAAGTACCCACACAAGTAATCATCACCGCTAGTTTTACGAGGGTCTCTATGCAGTATTATCGTGCCTTCTGTGGGATATAAAACTTGTTGTAAACATAAACATTATGTACCTATGTTGGAGACCCTCACAGGCGTAGGTACCTAACGACGAGAGTACCTACTGTACTTATCACAGCGGCCGTGCCCAGTCGCAGACCTCACCATATATCTCTCTGAGGATATTCACTTTTACGACTAGTTTTATTAGAAAAAAGGTTATTTGTATTATAGAAAGTGTAGGGTGGTCATGATAAGTACCAAAGTGGTTTTGGTGCGATGTTAAGGGACAAAGCCGTATGCTGAACTGGGTATGGGTATTTTACAAACAAGCCTGATGGTAAGCAGTTACCGTAGCCTATGGGCGCTTGCAACACCAGGGGTATCACTCGCACGTTGCCGACCCTTTAGAAACCTTATAACGCCTTTCTTGAAGAACCCCATGCTATAGTCTCTCGGGAAAACTTCGGCAGGGAGCTCATTCCACAACCTAATCTTACGTGAGAGGAAATTCCTTTAAAACCGTACAGTGCGGCACGATAGAGGTTCTAAAATGTGAGGATGAACTCCCTGAGGGTTAAGGAGAAGTTAAATGAGAAATACAAAACGACCACGCCATACTATTTTGACTAAGGAATAGGGTTTGTCGTGGGCGCGTAGAGTTAGGAGCTTGGCTCTCCATGTGATCTGATAACTTTTTTACAGTGCAAGCAGTATGTACTCGTCTTGGTGTCATTTTACATGAAAATATTTTGATGGGATAGTATATATTTTTATTCTATCAAGGTGGCGTGTTGCCAACCCATTTTTTACACCAGGGCTTTATGATGGGAGTATTCCTGGGATAGGATTACTTTTTTTTCAAAACGCATCTCTAGATGAGCGCTGGAGACCTGTACTCACATACAGGAACACAACTACACCACTGTGTGTAGTTATTGCGCTGTGGTCTTCTGTAAGGTGGAGGTCCTTCCCCATTCGGGCTTGCTCGCTAGTATGGTGGCCTATCTCTCTTTTAAATTAGCAACTATAGCTACTCTACCTTTCATGCCATACCTAATGTTAGCATCACTATGCTAACACCTCGCTGTCACCGTACAGCTCGTGTACAACGTAGACTGGTAGTTGAGGTCTAGAAATACGCAGTGAAATCCTTCTTGTAAGGCAAGGGGCTGTTAGGGTGTAACGGCTAAATTGTGCGCAAACAGAATTACTTGCACGTTGTTAGTCAAGCCTTCGTGCTGTCAGCGAGGCTTTGCTTCCGTGTCGTGGGGACGTAAGTGGATGAGTTATTATTGTACCTACTGTGTGTACGTCTACGTGTTGTTTAGGGATGTGTATAAAGATGTGATTAATATCATGTATATAATTCTAAATTGTTCATACGCAAATGACTTTTGTATCTTTGGCAGTCTAGTGAAGACTTGATTTATGATTAAACTAGGGATCGCCCGCGACTTCGTCCGCGTTATAATTTGGAACGTTTTCCCCGATTTTGCAACATATCTCACTACTACTCCGCTCCTATTGATCATAGCGTGATGTTATATAGCCTATAGTCTTCCTAGATAAATATACTATTTTTTCTAATCGAACCATTACTTTCTGAGATTAGCGCGTTCAACCAAACAAACAAACAAACAAACTCTTCAGCTTTAAAATATTAAGTATAGATTAAGTTGGTTCGTTTTTAAGTTTATACACATATGTAAGTATTGTTTATTGCATCAAAATATAATGACTAAATTTTGAATTTGTTCATGAGATAAGCAATTGATATTATAGGGATGGCAATGCGCGAGCGGTGAACAGTATTGAAAACGATGAGACTGAGCTAAATACTCCTTTTATATAAAAAAAATAAAGACAGCTATAAGAGCATAATACTCTAGCTTATTATACTATCGAATTGTATCTGTTAACAAACATTGTGATTTGTACACGGTTTCCAAATAATAATCCTTACTAATATTATAAATGTGAAAGTTATTGAGAATGGATGGATGGATGTTTGTTACTCTTTCATGTAAAAACTACTGAACGGATCTGGATGAAATTTGGCACACAGATAGATTATGGTCTGAAATAACACATCGGCAACTTTTCGCAGCGATAACCGACATCCACGCGGGTGGAGCCGCGAGCAACAGCTAGTATATTATATGGATTGCAAAATGACGAATGCTGCTATCGAAAAACTTATTTGATTATTGTGCGGAACTTCTAATGACGAGGATGAGGTGACTTAAACTGCTGCGCCATCACGGTTAAATAGTAATTCTGTAGGTTCAAAGTCCCATTTATGCCGATCTAATAGAAAATTCCATTAGCTATCTAATACGTACACACAGTAATAACATTATTGGCGTCCTTCTAAAAGGTCAGCTTACGACAGATGGGCCCAAGTGTCGCGAGAATGTAATCAATAATTTCTTGTTCATACGCAAAATACTACATATTATTATATTATTTAAGTAAATAAAAAAGCAACCTTCAGAAAGGTAATATTTTTTATGTCAATAAAGCAGCAAATTTGAATACATATTTAAGTAGGAGTATTTAGCTCAGCATCATCGTATGCAATACTGTGCATCGCTTGCGCGTTGCAAATCCTATAATATAGACTAGATTTTGAATTTGTTCATAAGATAAGCAATCTTATGAACAATTTTTTTTTAAAGACAACTCCCGCACTAGAGAACAAGCTCTGTATAGCGGGAAACTTTACAAACATACAAATAAAGGACCGAATTACACCCAGACTCTGCTCAACTTCCTGATTGCTCAGTATCCTGATATTGATATATTTTATACTAAATTGGCCATGTTTTTAAAAATATGTATACATTTTTTATGTTACCAATAATTTATAATTTCTCAATGGCTTACTACACGTGTTGGGAAACTGTAAGTGTAGTGAGCAGATGCATTAAATAAATAAATAAATAAACTCTTTATGGGTCACACAAAGTTTTGTCCATGTGTGGGAATCGAACCCACAACCTCGTGCACAGCAAGCGCATACTGCGCCTACGGGACCACCAAGGCAGCCAAAAGTTCAAAATCTTAGTCATTATATTTTTATGCAATAAGGAATACTTATTTGTTTAAACATAAACAACGAAACAACTTAATTTAATCATTTATAAAACAACAGAGAGTATTTTGCTTTTGTTTTTTAAGTTTGTTTTCGTTCGTCGTTTGTGAATTGCGTGTACGAAACAAACAAAATGTTAAAATGTTCGAAACATTTTGGACATTAGTTAGATTAATTCTTATAAACCGATTGCATGCATTCTTGGGATTGTTTACTGTGACCCAATTAATTTTGTTATTGTTATGGCCAACAAGGTCTCGCTGCTCTGTGCTTATGGTGGCTGGCACCAAAACAATATTATTATTAATAGCGCAATCGTATAATCGTCTTAGGTAGCTGAATTTACTTTAAATGAAGAAGTAGTACTTATATTAAAATTACTTCCTTGTTAGGCTTCGTTTACGTGATAAAAAGTAACAAAAAGTAGCCTATGTCACTCGGAAATAATAGAATAAGTAGTTTTTTCATCAATACTAACGGACAAATTTCCTATAACTGTTTAGCATAATAATAGAATAGACAAGCGTAATTTTTAGGTAACAATGCAGAATAGTTCATCCTTTGAAAATTGAAAAGGATAAGATCTTCCTTAAAAATGCCTTAAAGATTCAATATAATTCTCGAGTTGCTCCGACATTTGGAATAAAGGACCATATTATAAAAACTTTAATCATACTGTGGGAGACTGGTGCCTAGACACCAACCAACGTCTGTCTGAATGTTGCTTAGAGAGCCGCAAATCGCCCAATACTACGTTTGACAACTCTGGTCGGATTAAGGGCTTAGTCAATGTGTTGTGGCTGCACAATTCCATCTAACCCTTCATTGTTGTGCTGCAGCGTCTGCGATGTTGCAATTAATCGCTGAGCTAGGTCCTGTTTTGTCTTGTAACCATAATGTATATTTTTTTTAGATTACTGTAGTAACATGTAAAGACAAAATAAATATTTTTCTTTCTTTCTTTCTTTCATGTCTCCGAATAGTAAATAACCACCACCGTTTAACCTCCAACCAATTTTAGTCTACGTCAAAGAGAGATGAACCCACCTCTGTGTTACAAAGTATTTTAACTGTGCTTAATATTTTAGTAATGCTAACTTAGTCGTTTTTATTACGCTTCTAATAACGCAAGTAAATACAAAAAACAACATATAAAATAAGTTTTCTATTGTTTAGCTCCAAAACAGCTTATCAAAATGTTTATTTTTATACCCATGGTGAATCTGATACCGACCTAACAAACGTCAGCAGAGATGATCGCTCGATAAAGCAGCGACAAAGCCAGTAAAAATAAACATGGACCGGAATAAAGGGTCACAGAGAGGACAATTGCTTTGCCCACGATTAGGGACGTTATGATTAATTGGTGTCCGAGGAGCGACAAGACCAAATGTTGTGTTCTGTGAAATGTTAAAAATGTTGACGATCTCTGTCGTTAGAGGACAGTTAATGAAAATTACAGATTTTTACAACAACATACCTCAGTTGGAATATTAAGATAAGATTATAATAGAATAGAAAATATGGACTTATCATCGAATTAATTAGTTCTGTTATGTAGTCATGGCAGATGTTTTTAAACTTGTTTGTCACTTTTTACGATAATTTTATGTTTGAACAAAAAATGCTTATATGTAAATCAACAGAACAGACAAAATATTCTATATTAATATTATAAATGCGAAAGTTTTGATGAATATTGGTAACTCAATCATGCTAAAACGGCTGAACACATTTGGATAAAATTAAGAAAAAGATTTTAATATCGGAAAAATGTTTCAAAACTGTCTCTTAAAAGACTGAACTGTAAAACAATATTCTGGCAACTCTTGGCCAGAAATTTAACAATTCTATAAAACTCAATCATTTAACAGTACAAGCTAAACTACATATTATATACAGGTTGAGATATAATACCGCAAGAGCTGTCTATTGTCTCCTTATTTACTAACTAGAGCCTCGAAGAAAGATCAGACAGGACGTGTAGCCTTCCTTTTTAATTGGCAGGTAGTATAACTCGGCATGTCTTACAATTTGTGGTAGCACAAAAAGTGGTGCACTTAAAATCCTTACTAATATTATAAATGTGAAAGTTTGTAAGAACGGATGGATGGATGTTTGTTACTCTTTCACGTAAAAACTACTGAACGGATCTGGATGAAATTTGGCAAAAAGATAGATTATGGTCTGGAATAACTCATAGGCTACTTTTTGCAGCGATAACCGACATCCACGCGGGCGGAGCCGCGGGCAACAGCTAGTACTAAATATACCAGAAGTACTGAACGTAATCAGGCAAATAAGAGCTACAAGTAGCTTGCTAAATTTTACATTTCTTTTAAAGTTAATAAGTTTACTTTTGCGAAGAAATACCCATTTCTTTAATATTTTTCCTTTGAAAATATTCTATAGGTAGCAAAACACAAACTAAATATCGAAAGGCTCCTTTTCTACTTCGGTAAGTATTCATAAGCGGACCCCGGGGTGCAGATGAAAGGAAAATAAACAACGAGTGAAAAGGAGTCTCATTCCTTCCAGCGAAGAAAACGACATGATAAATGTGTATGGGTGTATGTTTCACGAGGGGATCCGGAGTGCGCACATTTTATACCCGCCTGCCCCGGTCAAGTTTGTAAAAATATGGCTGGTGAAAAGGTCCGGATTGAGTCTTTGTTTGGAACCAACATCTGTCTTGTTTTACTGTGGTGTTAATAACAAATAGGAATATATTGCGGCTGCCTGTGATACTACGAGAGGGTCAATGACATGCGCAGCTCGATTCGTGTATTGTGGAGTCACAAGTTACAAGTAAGGACCGGCTCTTGTACCAGTTGTTTCTTGTGGTTTCACTTACGTTATACTTATTTAGACACAGCCTTGTTGACCTTGAGTTAAAGCTACAATTATTGGCAAAGGTATTCCTATCAAATGCAAACATCTTTTTTCAAATCCGACTCCGATATTGCCCTCGCTTAGCTGACTGGCTAGATTAGATACATTAGTTAATCCTGGTCTACAGGAGTAATAGTAGTGTGTGTGTGGGTGGGATTGACCCGCAATTTCGGAATCAAAAAACAGTAATCACACTTTCGTTGATAGATTACAGTACTTAGTATAAACTGAAAAGACGTGATTGTATTCTACTGATAACGTACTGCTTTATTTTTTACTGTTATACAAAAAGCTTAATGATATCGTTTTCGATAAATTCTTAGATTGTTTTCCTCTAAAACATTGTCCCATCCTAATGGAATGTCTTTTCACGCGATCGTTTCAGCGATATTTTTGTCATTTGGCTACAATTTGACAAAAAAACTTTTCTGTTTTATTTTTCGGCATCGAATCCAATCTTGGTCTAATTTCGCAAAAAAATACGTCGACGTCGATTTAAAAAACCGCAGCTTAAAAATAACGTTTCCGAAATAGTGTTGTATTTCAGCTAGTCTATATACTAGTATTAGCAAGTAGCCTATCTATGTCCAGAGTTTCTAAACTCATACAAATCATAGCTCTTTTTATGCTTGTGGCATAAAAGAATAACAAACAAACAGACGCTTTGAATTTGTGTGTAAAAAAAATTAACTTCACAAAGTAAACGCATCATCATTTAAAATAAGGGTTCCTTGTTGACTTCGGAAACCTAAAGAAATGAATCATTTATTTTAGTTAATAAGTTGTTATATAATAATGCTGAAAGAAACAAAGACTATTTTGTTACTTAGGGTTATATAGGTTATAAGTATATATGAAGCAGCAGAGATTCCCTTTTTTTTTTAATGCAGAGATTCCCTTGGTCAATCTTGTTAACCCGGCGATGTTCTGTAAGTATAGTGTGAGGGTTCACCTCACAATGCACTCGTGAGATACGATCGATGATCTCAGCTGAACGCGCTCGAGGACCATCCAAACGTAAGCCTTGTCTTATATGATATATATGAGACATAATAGCTGCGGTAACTGTTAGAGATTTATTAACTTTTACTTATTATTTAATTAAAGATTATATTGTTACAATATTAATAATACCTATGAGGCGGGTCATCGTCTGCCTATTTTTCATTTAGAGTATATCCCAACTTTTAAATGATGGCAGGCGATGTTTTATCTCATAATCATTGTTAACCATTCCATCGAACACCCAATCTCATAGCCCAAAATCATTTGATTTCACATGTTTCAATACTGTTGTACTGTAATACCCGTGTTAAAGAGCATAGATAGACCTATGATAATAAATTTATTTTAGATTTATTATAATCAGTAACTGATTAACATCATGCGGATAGATGATTGTTTGCCACCCAAGTAGTATAAAGAAAATACAGTAAGCCAAATAAAAATCCAATAAAAATAATAGCAACCCAAATATGTCCCACTCCTGGGCACGAATCTCCTTTATCCAGAAAGCAACCAATATTCCATTTATTATACTTACGACAAACTGCGACAAATTTGGACATCTGTGTACGAGATATTTAAACATATTTGTTGAAATTCGCCCTCGTCGTGGTACAGACAAAACAATAGAACAAACACTTCGAAATAATCAAAATAGACACCGTGAATGAAGCCGCGGCAAAAACTAATATTACTTAATTAACGCGAAAGTGTTTTTTGTGCTTCTTTCTGTTCAAAACGGTGCTAATAGCTAGTTTACATTAGTGCGAGTGCTTTGTGTACCTACTTTAGTTAAAACGTGTAAACTTTCACCTGCTCGTATTTGAGTGAATTAGTAAATAAAATCGTACAAAGTCAAGCAGTATTAACTACTTAGTACGATTTTATCTACTGAAGCACTCGAATAAAAGTGCTACTAATACTTTCGTCTAATGTAAACCATCCCTTAGGGATTATTGTAATTATTTGCTTAGACATACTTAGTTATAACTTTGAAGGTCGGAGATTGGAGAACGCATAGAACACAATTGCAGCTTTTATACTACTTAGGTGGCAAACTAGCTCTAGAGTGAAATAATATAGTTATATTTAAATAAATTGAGTGCAATAAAATTATCATATTATAACATGTCTTCTTATATCTAGAAATATATAATTATCACAAATATACTTGGTCATACCTCAAAGAACTCTTGAATTGTATAAAATGTGTGTAGTATCAACCACTTTCTTAACTCTTTTATTTTTATAAGTGGTAATTCGCGAATGGACCTGCGCACTTTATTAAAAACATCACATATCAGTTTTTACCCCGGTCATCATTTAATATTGTTCAGAGAAGCTTACGCGTGCGCCGCCGTAGTCACAGTGTAGGTCAATGAACTCCGTTCCATCCTCCTTTCCCTTTCAGCTGTAACTGAAAGCCAGTCCCTTCGCTGAACATCAAATTTACAATAGTGTGTAAAATTGTGAGCTACATAAAGGTATTTATATATTTTTTTAAATTAAATCTAATAGGTATTTGTAATTCATGTAATTAAAATAAATTACTAGAAGTAAAATAAGCTAATACATTACAAACTGCCTTTAAGCTAATTCCGTTATTCATAATATTAGAATACAATATACTCCAAAGCAAACTAATTCTTAATAATACACAGCAAAAACTGCCCTGAATTATAATGTATAAAACCAAAAAAGTTTTCGATAATAATATGGCCCAGAATAAACAGATGCAAACAATAAAAATCGTTACAAAAGAATGTAATTTAACTTTTATAGTATTTCTCTTGGTCCCTACTATCGGTGGGGGTTTAATAAAATCTCAAATTCCTACGGACTGTAATTGGGAAGGCTTCAAGGGGTGCACCGAGGCATGGGAGGCGGGAGGGAGAGTGGATCGATGAATATAAAGTTAGTCAATAAAATGTTGGAGCATGCCGCGGCCGCGCTGATGTCGCAGACGGATTTACCTACAGAAATCTTATATATATACATTTATGATTATGATAACATATGGTAAGCCTGCCTACTCATATACTTAACATAAATTCATAAATGTAATACGAAAATAATATTGACCAGTTTTTATTTAGCGGTTTATACTTTTATCAGAGCTGATTTTTTTTTGGTACAAATTTTTGTATTGCTTTTGGCTTATTTTTAATACAGTTTATAACCGTGAATAAAAGTTTTGTAGGTATTTATAAATATTATAATTATAAGTTCTTTTTGTCTTTTTGACAATGACTTACGTTCCACTTCTCTCTATCTAGGGCCGATAAAAACAAGTTTTCATTAAATCTTTTATTGCAAATAACTTCTAGATTTATCTACTAGACTTCTGTAGGTTGTATTCATAGATCAAAAAAAATACCTGCGCAGAAGAGACTACACGACTCTTCTAAAAAAGCGATCTTTCTTTACTTCACGATTCATGCTGCATCTCTAGAATAGTGTGACTTTTCTTAGCGGTCACCCGTTTTAATATTTGCCGCCTCTACTTTCCTTACAATCGATAGTTACAAACTCCTTGGACTACTTACTATGTATACATTATTTATACTTAGGTACGTCCCTCTTCGTTTTGTGGCACAGAGAAGGTACGGGCGACCTATATTCGACCTCAGCAATTAATTTACTGAATTAATTAATAACTAATCAGATGTTAGTGAGCATTAATTTGATTATAACATTAAATTGATTTAGATTTAGTTGAGCTTGCAATAGGTCACGCAATTTATTAGCAGATTTGGGTTGTTATAATTTATGAATACTTAGCAAGATTATTTGTGTGTAAGGTATGGTGAATGTGTATTGTTTCATATCTTCAAGTCCAAAGTAAATAATATCTATACTTATTAATATTATAAAGCTGCAGAGTTTGTTTGGTTGAACGCGCTAATCTCAGAAAGTACTAGTTCGATTAGAAAAAAACTTTTTTTGTTGAATAGTACCATATAACCGTCTGTGGCACAGGTTTTATTACCTAGTACAGGCACTAAAAAAATTATATATACCTTAAGTTATATTTAAGAACTATATTGTATCAAAATTCCTTATTATCTGAATAAATATTTATTATTATTATTATATTATTATTATCCAGGAAGGCTATAGGTTATATAACATCACGCTATGATCAATAGGAGCGGAGCCGTAGTGAGATATGTTGCAAAATCGGGGAAAATATTCCAAATAACCACGCATACGAAGTCGCGGGCGACCCCAAGTACATACATATGTAAGTATCTATTAGATTAGATGAGCATGCTTTATACATTTATATAAGAATTATATTGCATAAGAATTGAATATTTTACAAATTTATTAGCGAATTTTTGAATGCTATTAATGTATTTTAAAAATTACCGGAATTTTTGAAATATGTATTACTGAAACACCTAAATATACAGATAAGTTATGATGAAATATAAAATATGTAATTATGTTGTAAACCTAAATATACCTAATATTTATAGTAATGAGGAATGTGAAACTGAGCACTTGTCTTCGTTAGTCCTTATTTAACTTCAAAGTAAGAGATGTATAATAATACTATATTTGATGCAGGGTATATTGAGCGCCATGGGCAAGCTTTGGCAGTGAGAGAGAAGAGTGCAAGTACAACATTTTTCTTTATTTTACAGCCTGTCAAAGAAAAAGACAAAAGATGCACTTGGCATTATTTGCTCTCATTGCTTACAGTAACTGCTCACCATCGACACACGAAGGGATCCCCCATTTTTGTTACAAATGTTTTAAGAAAAAAGGAAAAGTTTTAATTTCAACGTCGTCTTTTTAATAGACGAGATATCCCTCCACGAAAAGTTTCATAAAAACAAAAAAATATTAAGCTTAAGTATTTGTTGTTTTTTGGTATAAACTTGGTGATCATAAAGGCAGGAAACTTGAGACGTGTTTTTTTACTTTAATTCTATTTTTTATAGCTAAAGTTAAACAAAGTTAATCAATGGAAGTTTTATATATTTTGGGTCTTGTCGTAAATTGAGGCACAATGTCCAAATCTGTCTGTAGTATCTTGAGATGATGATTATAAACTAATATTTGAAGTTTTAAGAGAGTTAGGAACCCATACTAGTGAGCCAGCCTGACTGGAGAAGGACCTCTACCTTACAGAAGACAGCCAAATGACTACATACAGCGATGTAGTTGTGTTCCTGTGGGTGAGTACAGGTTTCCAGAGCTTATTTAGGGATACGTTTTGAAAGAAACGTATTCCTATCCCAGGGAAATTCCATCATTTAACCCTGGTGTTTATTTATGGGTTGGCATCGCGGAGGTAATACCTTTGGTATTGCAAGCGTCCATAGTCTACGGTAACAGCTTATCATCAGGCGGGTCGTGTGCTTGTTTGCGACCTAAGTAGTATATAAAAAAAAAAAAAAATTAGTCAATCATCAAAATTCACTACATTATAATGAGTATAATAAATATTCAGAGGCGGCATTTAAAGTGCAATTATCTAGACTAAGGAACTGTATGATAGAGTTGAAAGTTCTTTAGTCTTTTTGTATGTATGTTTGTTTGGTTTTATATTTGTTTGTTACGAATAAATCTTAATTAAATTCGCCAAGGAGATAAGATAGTGTCCTGGGGAAAAACATAGCTTACGAAACAACGGACATCTACGCGGGTGGACACGGGGGCAACGGCTAGCGCTTAATATATACGACCAGTAATAGTATTGAGTAGTTAAGTATACATATAAAGTATCTTGCTAAGATAATTTTATAACAGTGCATAAATATACTAGACGCGGGAGCTATCAATCAATCACGTCAGAGAGTGTATGTACGGGAGTTGAGAGGTACGAGTACATCATCCTTACATTATAGACAATTTAGTTTACGTGGTTACCGCTTTTGAAGGATGTTAATGATGTTTAAGGGTGGTTGCACATGGGCCACAGGCGACAGCCACAAAACGCTGCCACCGACCTGAGCCTCTTTTTTGACTTTTCGATTCGATTATCGCTTATGCCACTTGTCTAGAGGCTCTGTTGTCATACATTTTATTTGTGACCATGTAAAATGTATGAACACTACAAGAAATAAGTCGGTGGCGGAGGTTTGTGGTTGTCGCGTATGGCTCGTGTACGGCCTCGCTTTTTTTTGATAATAGTCGTTAAATAACACAAAACATAGCAATACGCTTTTGTCACTAAGCGGGTAGAAAGAGATATTACCCACGTTACCTTTGTCATATTAGATATCATGTAATAAGAGGCAAGCCTATTAACTTAAGTACCGGGTGCAATTCCACTGGGCCCCCTGCTTTTTCCACTGTTATAGGTGGTCCATGCCCAATAGTGGGACAGCAGACATGACTGATATTATAGTAAGTAATTACGGCGTTTCACAATCTATCATTCTCCAGATCCAGACACACATGCTTTCTACGTAATATGTACCAGTAATAACTATAGACGGCTATTTATATAAGTAATATATGTATATTTCTTGAACACAAACACTAAGTAAACATAGTTCATAGTATTTATTTTTACTCTTTAATGTGATTTGAGCAAACAGTAACACATGTTGTAAATAACATTTTGATGAACAAAGGTAAACTTAACAAAAAAAATGAAGTTCCATAAAACCTCAAAAGTGCACAAAATAAATATATTGTTTAATTTAATAATGTATTTATTATGAAATAAAATATCTGTTCTATTTAATGTTTAGCATTTTGTATTTAGCAAACTAATTAAGTTTATTTGTAAAAAACATTAATAAACAAATATTTGATGTTGCATTTAAAATATAAACAAACACGTTTCACCCACACAAGGCGTACAAAAGATAAATAGTTAAAAACAACAATAATGCTTTATTTATGTGCGTTTGTTGTTGTATACGCCAATACCGACAACAAAGTGAGGTATAAAGTCTTCTTCACAAAATGGTTAGAAATGGCCCGTCTATAGTTATTACTTGTCACTAGCCTATATTTAAACATGTTTTTGTTATGAATAATGATAATGTACGTAACAAGTGTCAGGTAAGTGAGTGTACCACAATGTAAGTACCACCTGTTTAGCTGATGGATCACCTGTCTTTGTGAGCGGAGTGGTGGTACCTACATATCTGTGTATACATAGAGGACACGATGTATGTCTATCAGTGGTTATGATTACAATTTTGTTTTCTTGGTGGAATGACGATAACATCGTAACACCAAAAAAAAAACGTTATAAAAAAAAATATTATATTTGACAGCCTTGGTGATCCAGTGGCCGCAGTATGTGCCTGCTGTGCACGAGGTTGTGGGTTCAATTTCCCCACAGGAGAAAACTTTGTGTGACCCACAAAGTGTTGTTCTGAGTCTGGGTGTAATTTGTGTCCGTTAATTGTATGTTCGAAAGTCCCCCGCGACAGTCTCTAGTGCGGGAGTTGTCTTTTTTAAAATGAAAAAAATAATATTATTTTTCATCCATCCATCCATCTCAACACATAAACGTCTTACTGCTGGGCACGGGTCTCCTCCATACATTTGGAGGGATATTAGCCTACTACACCACGCTGGCCAGACGGGTTGGTATAGGGTTTTGTTTCGAGTTTTCCCTCTCTTGCAATGGATATTATATTGTGGCACTCTTATTTTTTTATAATAGTCGTTAATTAACACAACATACCAACATGCTTTTTACATCAAGGGGTAGGCAAAGATATCACCCACGTTATATTATTTTTTTAAAATATCCGAAGATTCAAACAAAATTACATAATATGTAGGTATACATATTTAGGTTTTAACGGGAAATCACTTTTAATTAATGCAACCCGACAGGGTAAGTACTTTACAAAATAATCTATCTGGAAGTCTTTTGTGTTTGCTGGTGAGTTCGTTTTTTTAGAACTTTTTCGGAAAGGAACCGGTTGCAGGTATAATTTGATTTTATAAGATAGATAGATATTTATTTATTGTACACCATAAGATTACAAAGGCTTACTTATGATACAAAACAGTCAATAATCTAGTACAATGGGCAGCCTTGCGAAGTGCGACTTCTTCCAGGCAGGATTTAAAGGCTAGAGATAGAGATGTTCTTTTTTACAGAGTGATAACATAAAACTAATACTATATTTTGCTTATGAAATTCGTGTGCATGTGAGACTTACGATCTAATAATGCCTCAGAGTCATGAGTAGTCTGTAATTGTGACCATGCACCATCCAAGCGATACTACACTCAGTAAACTAACCGGTTACAAAAGTAATCGCTTGCAAATAGGCGCATTGTGTGTCAGTTTGACTGTGACAAACGTAATATTAATCGTAAAACTGCTGCATTAAAATAAAATCGTATCAAAAGCGCAACCAATTATAATAAACCGTCGAGTCACACAAAGGTCAATACGATACACGTGTAAGGCAAACAAAAAAGTCGTAATATGCTGAATACGAACTTTCATCTCGCTACAAATGTACGCATAAACCTCTAAGATAGGGTGCCCGGGGCTCCGAGCGCGTGATTCCCCAGAATAAGCCGGAGATACCGCCTTCAATGGCACACTACACTTTATTTACGAGGCTCAACACTCGATAATAAAGCCCTGAAAAAACTCCTGCTTTCGCTTTTCGTAATTCCGTAACAAATTCATTGTTTTGCCGCATCTTTGGTCTGCAGTGCGGTGACGTATGCATGTTGGTAGGTTTTTATTTTACTGCATAAGGCTTTAATTGTTTTAGTCACACTATAATTGTCATGCAACTTATATTGTAACTAGCCACCTTGGAAGTAACGCCATCGCACTTTTTTCTTTGAAAGCTTAGACTCACCCGTGTTTTGTCAGCTTCGTACAAATGAGGCGAGTTTTTTTGTCACACATTAGGAACTCGAACAGGATCTGAACCTGAACCTCCCGCACGACAGACGTACGAAGCGCCACACCACTGACATAGCAACAAAATATTAAATATATATTATAGGCAGACAATATCCACTGCAAGAGAGGGAAAACTCGAAACAAAACCCTATACTAACCCATCTGGCTAGCGTGGTATAGTAGGCTAATGTCCCTCCAATTGTATGGAGGAGTCCTGTGCCCAGCAGTGGGACGTTTATGTGTTGAGATGATGATGATTATATATATATATCCAAAAAGAAAAAGGTGCGATAGCGTTAACTCGTTTTGTACATACTATGTACAATATAGTGTACGTATAATTATAAATAGGTATGTTGTGAAGGCATTCCTACACGACAGCGATATAAGTGAATGTAGGCTATAATATTCACAAAGCCTTAATTAGTATGCAAGCCCGTTGTCCACTAGGATACAGTGAGACTCCGAGCTCACGCTCCGTACACGTGTCACTATCACTAATACGGCTTTAGCGTTGTCTTTGAGCTGCGTCTTAGAAGGAATTGTTTAATATTTGCACAGTAATGTTAACTAGAAATACCATAAAGCAAGCTGTGATTGAAGAAACCAGCGAGTTCGAGCGAGAGGTGCGAGTTCGATCCCGGGCAACACCAATGTGAATTTCATTTTGTGGAGTTTATATGTACTAATCAAATGATTCACCATTTGCTAACAGTGAAGGAAAACATCGTGAGGAAATCCACATGTCTTAGAATAAATTCTATAGACATGTCTGATTCACCAACCCGCATTAGGCCAGCGTGTGTGAATTATGGCCTATACCCTCTCTCTCTCTCTTGATAGAGGAGCGAAGACCCGTGCCCAGCAGTGGGACATATATGGGTTGCTATTATTATATATAAGGTGTGATTAAAGAAAATACATACATACATATCACGCCTGTCTCCAATTGGGGTAGGCAAAGAAGCTAATTGCTTCGATCCAGACATATGTTCTCATTTCGCTTCCTTCAAAGATATATAAAATTATGTAGTAATGTAAATTATCTATATTGATATAAAATAATTGCCATATGTTTGACAGAGCATCACTTGAAAACGGCTGGATCGATTTGGCTGGTTTGTGATTGTCACTATATCACTAAGCCACAACAAATTTTCTTTATAATATTTTATTACTGAACTTCTGATCTCGGCTGCTTTATCGTTCTTCACTTTTGAGGACACTGCCATCAACTTAATACTGTTTCTAATAATTTATTATAACATAAAAAGAAAACTGGTATTTTATTAGCAAGAGACGAAAATAAACAGCACTTACTCGATACAAAGGTAGGTAATAATATTTAACGAGCTTTGTCTCGGCATACTTTACATAAACATATCGTTATGTGTACACTGTATCGTCTGCCGCGGCTCACACACCGAGACGCGGTCGTGACGCGACCCGAGACGCCCACGTCACTGTAACATTATAAAACAGATGCTCCATAATATGAATAACGAGATTCATGAGTAATAAGACTAAAAAATAAATAAGGTAAATTGAATAAAGACAATACAAAATATTTGGATAAGATCGCGTACAGCATTGGACAATGCTGTACGCGATCTTATCTAAATATTTCCACAGAATTCAGTCCTGAGCTGACTTTTGCATTCAGTGCAGGTGAAATAGCGGTTTAAAGCTGCTTTATTTATTTAATTACATGGAAATCTTACAGCTAGATGTAACAACAAACTAACTAACTACTAAGTAACAAAGTAGTAACGTGTATGGTAAATAGACAGCCAATTACAACACTTCACGTATAGGAGACAGATTAAAGATAACGTTAACAAAATTATACATAGGCATGTACCTACTGTACATGTTATTTGTATTGTTATTGTCACTAAAATAGTTTTCCAAAAATATGTTAATTTAAAAAGGAAAAATCATGTATGCGTATAATAATACGTACATATATACATATTATAAATGTATATAAATGTAACAAAGAACTTCTTATAATAATAATAATTATGGTTATTATTATTATTAATAACCTGGCAACACTATAAACAACAAGCAAAAATTTTCACTTTTATAAATTTTATTTATATATTTTAAGATTTATGGGACACAAATTAAATCAAAGCTCAAATAACAATAGCAATATTTATTTATTATAACAATATATTATTTTTCTATACAATATCCATATAAATTAAGAAAATCATAATGACAGATGTCAACTACAATTTGATACAATCTATTATACAACCTATACAACAACAAAGTGAAAAACAGTGAAAATACAATGTTGACCAGAGCCAGAAAGAGAGAAGCACTAATAACACCCCCGGACTCGTCGCGCACATGCACCTCGCAGCTTGCGGTTGCCGCGCCAGTGATAACGCCAGCTGCTGAGGTGTCTTCATCTTCAAGCGACGAGTATTTCTCCCCGCCGACGTCGCCAACACCTGTACGTCGTCGGGGCAGAGGCCGGCCACCTGCACGCTTAGGGACCCGAGGCCCATCGGCCTCGAATAGGGCCCCCGCTGCCGGTGGTAATGTGCGCCGCATGCGATGGACGCAGTCAATAAATGAAAATGTCATGCGGGCATATTTTGTGGCAACAGAGGGAGGAACCAATCTTACGATGTATCGTGACCGGATGCTGCCTTTGTTTCAGGCCCTTGAACCTTCTGTCAACGTCTCAGCGCAGCGACTATCGGATCAAGTGCGGGCTATCCAGCGTGCCCACATGTTGGATGACTCTACACTTGAAAGGCTTCGTTCTGACGTGCGGGGTAACCTCACTGTCCCTTCCTTGACGCAGGCTGTGACTCAAGGTACAGCCCATGTGCCCCTGCCACAGCACGTACAACCAGTTGAGGAGGTAGATTGTGGGGCTACAAACGTAAGTACCCAATGTTATGATCAGTTAAGGAGCGCTTTGGAGTGTACCCTTCAGGAGTATCGATCCAAACCCTCTAGCGACAGACCTCGAGTGCCGCGTTTGCCCACGCACAAAAAAAACATTGCATTAGTGTGTGCCCTGGATTCACTGTTGTCTAATTACTTTGACAACAGTGAAGATATTAGTGATACACACTCAATCCTATACTGTGCGGCCGTTGCGGTATGTCGGGTAGCTGGTGTTAGGTTTTTTAATAACAGCGCAGCTACCCGACCAAAATCCGCTGTGCCTGCATGGCAGTGTAGGATTGAGCGTCGTATTGCTGAGGCTAGGGCACTCATTGGCAAGTTAATCTGCTTCAGGTCGGGCAATACTCGCCCGAGAGTGATGCGCTTTGTGAAGCGGGCGTTCTTGGGGACTGATGTTAGTCCCCAAGACTATGCGTCACGAGTCACAGAGCGCATTGACCTCCTGAAGCAGAAGGTTTGTGCGTGGGCGAATCGCATTCGTCGCTATAAGAAAAGGGTGGATCGGTACCTCCTGAATTGTACCTTCCAAAGGGACGAGAGGTGGGTATATAGACGGTGGGAGCGACCTGTCTCCGATGTGGATGACGGGTGCCGACCAGCAGATGATGCTACTAGTGTATTCTGGCGCAACATCTGGTCGGTGCCTGTCAGTCACACTGAGGGTGACTGGATCGGGGATGTCAAGCGATCGTGTGCGTCAATTCGAAATATGGAGCCATTATCCATTACGAAAGAGGATGTGGCGTGTGCAGTCCGTTCGATACCGAACTGGAAATCAGCTGGTCCGGACGGACTGCAGAATTTCTGGCTAAAATGGCTCCATAGCTCGCACGCTTGTTTGGCGTCCCAGTTTCAGGCATCTTTGGAGTCTGGGTCGATCCCACAGTTTATGACGACTGGTATTACCCACCTTCTCTATAAATCTGGCAGTGCCACGGATCCCAAGAATTATAGACCGATTACTTGTTTACCAACGGTCTATAAACTTCTTACATCCATTTTGAGAACAAAAATTGTATCTCATGTTGTAGATAATAACATCTTGTCTGTTTCTCAAAATGGTTGTAGGAATGGGGCCCGTGGCACTAAAGAGCTCTTGATCATGGACATGGCCATTAATCAGCAGGTTTACCGTAACCGAAAAAATCTGTCTACATGCTGGATTGACTACAAGAAGGCATATGACTCAGTGCCACATACATGGCTCTTGAGAGTGCTGGAGTTGTATAAAGTTGATACAACTCTATGCACTTTCTTGAAGGCATGTATGAGGCAATGGAGGTCTGTCTTGTGCTATCCAGGGTGTCGACAGATTGATGGGGATGGTGATCAGCTGATCATGATCAGGCGGGGTATATTTCAGGGTGACAGTCTGAGTCCCTTGTGGTTTTGTCTGGCACTGAACCCTCTTAGTACCGTACTGGAGAGTTCAGGGCTGGGCTATCGGTTGAGGAGTAGTGGTCGAGTTATATCCCACCTTCTTTACATGGATGACTTAAAGTTGTTTGCCCCCACCAGTTTTCAGTTGATGGCGTTACTAAAGGTCACTGAAGCCTTTAGTAACTCTATCAAGATGGAATTTGGTGTGGATAAATGCGCGGTCATGCATGTAAAACGAGGTGGGATGGTGGAATCTGAGGGGATACAACTCTCAGATTCTACTCAACTTAGATCACTGTCTGCAACCGAAACCTACAAATATTTGGGTATGTCACAGGCGTTAGGTGTAGCCGATGCTGGCATGAAACAGGTGTTAAAGGATCGTTTCTTTGGCCGCCTGACAAAGGTTCTTAAAAGTCTTTTGTCAGGTGGTAACAAGGTGCGTGCTTTTAACAGCTGGGTCATGCCTGTCCTAACGTACTCCTTTGGCATACTCAAATGGACTCAGACTGAACTGGATGCCCTTGATAGAAGAGTCCGAACACAGTTGACTGCTTTTCGTATGCACCATCCACGATCATCAGTAATGAGGTTGTATATCCCACGGAAATGTGGAGGTCGTGGCTTTTTATGTGCCAAGACCCTCCACAACCGTGAGGTATGCAGCCTCAGAGAATACTTTCTCAATGCTGACGTGGATGTGCATCGGGACGTAGTTGCTGTGGATACCGGACTCACCCCGCTGGGTCTGGCTAAAGAGAACTGGCGCAAACCTGTAGTACTCAGTACTACTGAGCGTGAGGAAGTATGGAGGAGCAAGGAGTTGCATGGACGTTTCTATCGGGCCTTGCATGGGCCCGATGTAGAATTTTTATCATCTGTGTCCTGGCTACGTTTCGGCGATCTCTTTGGAGAAACCGAAGGTTTTGTCTGTGCAATTATGGACGAAGTTGTTATGACGAACAACTACCGTAAGTATATCCTGAAAGACGGAACGGTTGACATTTGTCGGGCCTGCCACCATCCCGGAGAATCTCTCAGGCATATAGTTTCTGGTTGTTCCCGTCTTGCAAACGGCGAGTATTTGCACAGACACAACCAAGTGGCCAGGATTGTCCATCAGCAACTTGCTGTAAAGTACAACCTTGTGGACTCGGAGGTGCCGTACTATAGGTATGTGCTTGACCCAGTTCTCGAGAATGGTCGTGCCACAATATATTGGGATCGGTCTATCATTACTGACAGGACTATTGTTGCCAATAAGCCTGATATAGTGGTGATAGATCGATTAGAGCGCCTTGCAATGATCATTGATATCACTGTCCCACATGACGAGAATCTCGTGAAAGCCGAGAAAGAAAAACAAATTAAGTATTTGGATTTGGCTCACGAGATTGTTGACATGTGGGAGATAGATTCAGCGATCATTGTGCCGATAGTTGTATCAGTCAATGGACTGATCGCCAAGAGCCTTCATCAACACCTTAGGAGGCTCTCGTTAGACGGTTGGATTGTGGGCCTGATGCAGAAGGCGGTTCTCGTGGACACGGCGCGCATCGTGAGGAGGTTCCTGTCTCTGGAGCCCTAACCACCGGTAGCTTGGTCCCTGTACCCGATACCGGTGGGCCTCCTTTTTTATATTTTTAAATGTATATTTTTGATAATTAGTATGTATTTAAAAATGTAATTAAGAGATGAAAGTTTAATAAAGGGAATAATAATAATAAATTCTTTATTTGCATAAATTAGGTTCACAATATATTAAGCTCTGACTCCTGAGGTAGGCATACAAGCCTGAGTTTCTGGAGCCAGTGCCTTCTTCCGATTTAGGTACATGTATTAATTATGCTGGTAAAGATCGGTGTTGATTTAAATTTTGCATATAAACTACATATAGATCGTGTTGTGTGTGTGTGTGTGTGTGTGTGTGTGTGTGTGTGTGTGTGTGTGTGTGTGTGTGTGCGTGCGTGCGTGTGTGTGTACGTGTGCGCGTTCGTGAGTGTGATAATTATCGGTGTTCATTTTAATGATGTTAACAAGCTTTCCGTTGAGTTATAGTCTTGGGACAAAAGCCAGGACATTAGTTTTCTTTTTGTTTCATGTAGTGAAAATGGATTAATGTTAAGATTTTTGTTCACTTTATTATATAGGTATATGGCCATATGAACACGCTGTCGCCTTGCACTAGCGGTACGACATCTCTGGGGCAAACAGACATTTGTTATAGTACGTTTTTCAGTGTTGTCCTTATTGTAGGGTGTAATACTGTGTTGCTTGCACACAAGTTGAAAAATAAAAATTTGCCTGACCGTAAGTACTTCACATATTTGGTATAGAGATATTGTAGGAAATCTAAAGGGTTTGAAGGTTGCGACTTTTAGTATAGATCTTTGTGCCCTTTCTAGGTGTATAAGAAACGTTTTACAGGCACCCCCCCACACTACAATACAATATCCCAATACTGATTGAACAAGCGCATAGTAAACCGTGCGTAATAGGTCAAGATCAGCAACATGTCTTAGAGTTTTAAATACCCATATGAGTTTCCTGACTCGCGAAGTAGTCAACTCAATGTGCTGGCGCCAGCTGAGATTGTCGTCCAGTAGTACACCTAGGTATTTAACATATTTACATTTACTAATAGCCAAGCAAGAGCAACCAGCGCTGGAATTTGTCATATTGCACTCATGTAATTTTATGTTTATATTTTCAGGTAGGATTTTAGAAAAAGAAAATTGAAGAAAGTTAGATTTTAGAACATTTAGCGTAAGAAGATTCGTTTTTAGCCATTCACCAACTTTATGTAGTCCCAGTTCAGCCGTGTTCCGGACCTCTTCCCAAGTCTTTCCATGAAATACCAGTGCGGTATCATCCGCATATGTGAAGATTCTACCATTATAGAAAGTTTGCTGGCACAGGTCATTTATGTAGATCAGAAAGAGACTGGGACCTAGAATGCTACCCTGTGGGACGCCATAAGTGGTTTTTGCTTCGGAACTTATATGTTCATTGATTTTAACACTCTGTGTGCGATCGCAAAGAAAGTCTTTGAATATATTTAGCGCGTTTCCGCGAATGCCAATCTTATTAAGCTTGTGTACGAGTAAGGAAATCGAGACAGTGTCAAAAGCGCGGGCGAGGTCGAGAAAAACACCTACGCATTTCTGTTTTTCATCTAACTTTAGTGTGACATGATCAACTAGTTGACTAATTGCTTCCTCAGTGCTTTTTCCCGCCCTAAATCCAAACTGAGCATTTGACAATAACTTATTGTGTTCAAGAAAGAGTATTAGTCTAGAGTTCAAGACCTTTTCTAATATTTTAGACATCGTTGAGAGAACTGAAATCGGTCTGTAATTGGTGACCTCATTCTTCACTCCACTTTTATGTACCGGTGTTATGAGTGCTTTCTTAAAGACTTTAGGAAAGACCCCTTGCGTGAAACACATTTCTATAAGCTTCGTCAGATGGGGCACGATAATATGCCTACATAACTTAAGAAACTTGGCGGGGATAAAGTCCCAGCCGACAGCACAGTCATCTTTTAGGTTAAGTATAAGTGTTTCAATTTCGGCCTCATCCGGTGCAAGAAGTACAATCGAGTTTAGAAGGGAAGGCAATTCAAAGTTATATATGTTTGTTGAATGCTTGATGGCATCTGCTAAAAGTTTACCTATACCTGAAAAGTAGTTGTTAACGTCGTCTATTGCAATTGTGGTACTACTTGTTGGGGGAAGCAGGTTATCTGCACAAGTCTTAACTTTTGTTATATCGGTTATTGATTTAACAGCGTTCCATTTTTCTTTATTATTTTTAGCATTTTGCAAAAGGGATTTTTCATATGTTCTTTTGATTTTTTTCAGTAATGTGTTACAATAATTACGATACGTTTATATATGACTTCTGCGAGATGATTATGTGGATCTTTAGTGGACTTCTTATATAGCTTATCTCTGTGCCGAATACATTTCAAGAGACCTGGAGTTATCCAGGGTTTAAGTAGTCTTTGTCTACTGGGCTTTTTAAGTACCTTTGAATTTAATAGAATTATCTTAGAAATGCTATCAACGAACAACCGGGCCATCTCATTTACATCTAAGCTGTGGTACATAAATGAAAAATCTGTTTTTTCTAAATGTTGAATGGCTGCTTCATAGTCAATGGTAGTATAAAAATGTATTTTATTGCATTCCTTATTAGAGCGAGATAGACATAAGAGTACAGATTTGTGATCAGTCACTGTTGAATTTAGTACATAAACTGTGGCTGGCAAGTATTTGTTAAGCATAATATGGTCTAGACAATTTTGTAACCTGGTTGGATGAGTGTGAGCTGGTAAAAGTCCTAATTCAGCAGTCAAATTAAGGTACGTTGCATTATTTCTATCAGTACTAGTTGGTTTAATATCAATATTGATATCGCCCGCTACCACTATTTGTTTAGTTTTAATGTTACGAACAATGTTATCCAACGAGTTTAAGAAGCTATCAGTACTACTAATGAATGGAAGGCGAACGATATATTGCTATTATGGACGTATCTGGGTAAATATTTACTACAAGAAAATTGGCACCCACGCTCACTGGTTCTGTAATTGTACATTTAATATTCTTTTTTATGTACAATACAATGCCACTATTTTGATTTAACTGGGTTTTTGTGGAGTATGTATCATACTGTTCTAATTGTGGAATAGACTTTTGTATATTTAACCAACATTCAGTTAAAATTATTATGTCGATCTCAAAATCCAATCTTAATAATTGAACTTGAAAATCATCAAAATTTCTATATATACTACGAATATTTAACATTATAATTTTTAATGATGACCTAGATTTATTAATCAAAGTATTACAGGTTTCGTAATCACAGCAGTAACTGTTTGCCACAGAGATGCCGTCTACGTCTTCTGATAAATTAATTATTTGGGTTTTATTAATAGACATTGATAATAACTGTTAAGAGGTAATATATGTTAGATAAGTGTCCGTGTAATATAAATGATTTTGTATCATAGCCGTCGTAGTAAAGCTTATGTAAGGATACTATGCAGTAATAACAGTGTCCGTATTTGTAGGAAAATGCATGTTTGTCAGCGAGATTGTATGTGAGTAAAGTATTATTTTTTTAAATTAATTGTGTGTGTGTGTTAGATAAAGAGTGATAATAATCGTGTATATTTGTAAGGGATTGATATGAATTTAATGTTAGAATGCATAAGCATAGTGTAGTGTGTATGATTAGTATAAATATAAAGTTTATAATATTGTAGTAATACATTAAAAAGACTTGGCTAAAGGCGAGTAAGTCGATTGTAAATATATATATATTATACTGCAGTGTGTTTGTATTTGTATTTTTGTAGTGTGATATTATATAATAGGAGTACAATACTAGGAGTTCAGACCTTAAGGGTTCATTGACATGACAATAAACAATAAAAATAGATAGTCAGATTACAACCTTATCTTATATGAGTCCATCTCTGAAAGTGCATCCAATTTTACTATGGTAGCAGACCAGCCGTCAGCCAACCTAATGGATGGTGATAACTATATCAATGCCAGGGGGCAAACCCAAGCTGAGAAATAAAATTATCCTACTTTGAATTGTCCCTAAAATACGCATTAGAATATACTATTTCGTAGCGCCTACGATAACGTAGAGGTTCGTAGCTCGTAGCACGTTCTACGCATTATAATAACACATTGTTCCCCTGAGGGAAATCGTTGAATATCTTATTATTTTAATTATAAGCGCACATATACTTCGTCTATTTAAATTTCACCACGCCGTTAACTACTACTGTATCCGCATGGTAACTACTTCATTTAAAGATATACTGTTATAATTAATATCTGCATATATATACATAGGGCAGGCCTCCAACAAGGTGGACCGACGACCTGGTAATGGCTGCGGGCAACCGATGGGCGAGGTCGGCTCAGGATCGAGAGTTGTGGAAAACCTTGGGGGAGGCCTATGTCCAGCAGTGGACGTCTTTTGGCTGAGATGATGATGATGATACATAGGTTGTAAATGGAATGATTCACAGACTTGAGTACTTGACCTTTAGAACTGAAACAGTATTAAAAGACGACTCTTGAAGAAAATATAATTCAATAAAAAAGTGATCCAAGTATATGTGATGTCACTGTTTAAAGTTTAAGGCATACGTAACTCTAATGGAAACCGACTAGCACTTGGTCGATTTTGATCATTCTATAATTTTATATATTTTTACCTAGTTCTACTCTACTGTGTGTCTTACCAGGTATCTGTCTGGTATTTAAATACAGGTATGTGGCCCTACCTGTCTGACTAGCGGTGAAGCCTCTCAATGCAATTCGGACAAGCCTATGTCCAGTCCAGACTATTAAAGGCTGATTAACAAGTGGCCCCCAATATTTAAAGTGCTCAAGTCAAGTCAAACTCATTTATTCATTTAGATCAAATACATGATACTTATGAACGTCATAAAAACAAATGCCAGCATACTTTTTTTCTACGGCCAATTCACTGACTATGGTAGGGCCTCGAGAAGAATTGACAAGAAACTCGGGACACTCTTTTTAATCGTCAAAATATAACATGTTAAGATGATATACTGAACCTCTTTATCATCCTAGTGCCCTTTACCAAGCCTTCTTTGTTAGGGTAATTGTTTTAAGACGACTAACGATGTAGTGGGTTCATTCCAAAGGATTAAAATTTATTTATATCTCGGATAAGGTCGAGTGGGAGAGATTGCAAAAGGTATTAAGGCCGCCTTTATTCAGCTTTGTAATGGAACTTTGAATAAATAAATAGTTGTAGCTCTACTTCTGAGTACTTTGTGGCGTTCTCTACGTTTGCTGAGCCCTCGCGATACCGGGATCATTCCCTACCTTATTATTATTCTGTAAGGCTTTAGTAACATTAATGAGTAATCTTATTTATTATTGTTTTTTTTTAAATTTTATTATAGGATTGTTTACAAGTCTGTTACTTTCCCACTCGGCTACCCAGAGGTAGACCTCTTTTACAAAAAAATATAAATTAGTCATTTCTTTTACAGAAAAATGACACTACCAAAATCGGACTGTCCTACAAGTACCACTAAGTCTCAGGAGAGACTTCGCCTCCTTGTGTGTGTTCTACCGCCTGTACAATGGGCTGTGTTCTGAGGAATTGTTCGAGATGATGCCCACGGCCACATTTTATCAACGCACCTCTCGCCACCGACAGGGAGTTCATCCTCACATCCTTGCACCTCAAACATGCCGTACCGTAAGATTCCAGAGGAATTTCTTACCACGTACGATAAGGTTGTGGAATGAGCTCCCTGCCCAGGTTTTCCCAAGAGACTATAGCATGGGGTTCTTCAAGAAAGGAGTTATAAGGTTTTTAAAGGGTCGGCAACGCGTGAGTGACACCTCTGGTGTTGCAAACGTCCATAGGCTACGGTAACTGCTTACCATCAGGCGGGCCGTATGCTTGTTTGCCACCTTGGTAGTATAAAAAAAAAAAAAAGTTTAAAACATTTTACTTTTCATATGATGGTACATGTACCATCATATGATTTTGGTTAATGTTTTAAAATCAAATTAAATTAAACAGTACATACAAATAATGGCAAAATTATATTTCATGTTAATTACAGTGTATTTCATTTTATAAAAAACCCAATTACTAATACAGCCAAAATATGTAGATGAATGAATTGTGTGATATTTAGCGTAGCCCGCTACGACGTAGCACCGTAGCGCTACGAACAAACCTCTGTGAGAACTAAATCCGAATGCTTAGTCCGACCAAACGTAAATAAATATTCCAATTCGACTAATATAGGAAAGTAATTATAATATTATGTGAGCGTAGTAACCTCTTACCAGCCTTTTATTTGATCGAGTTTGTAAACTTTTCAGGTAGGTATAACAAAGAATACAAAATCAGATCTGTATGTGTTAAAATAATATCGGAAACAAAAACTTGATTAAACAAAGCTGAAATATGGTCATAGTTGTCGGCTCCAGTGATTGTGTACCAGCGGGGGTAGTTACATGGCGGGCAGCACCCAGAGCTCGCTGGGGTTAACACCCCGGGGAGCATACTTACTGTTAAATACCCGACATGGATTTTATATTATACTTGTGCTGCCCCATATTGAGGGCGAGTTAACTTTATTGCACAACAAGATATAGTATATCCCACTAATGGGAACGCCTAAATACTCCGAAATACTTTATTCCGAATTTCGATTTTCAAAAGTCCGAATTTCATAATACCTAAGAATTTTAATGTCACTTATTTTACCATTAAAAATCACTTATTTTACCGAAAGTCGTAAATGCGATTTGTTTGTTCGGGTGTAACTTTTGTTTATTATTATTTTTTAATGTTTAGAAAATAATATAGAGAGTATTTGTTGGTGCAAGTACCATTTAAAAGAATACACATAGTAACCTCTAGTATAGAGTGAACTAAGCACTCGATATAACATGTACCATGAACACTCGAGTTCAAACATGACGTCACACGTACAGCCCCATAAGATTCCTTTACACGATGCTCTCGCAACACGCACATGACACGTCAACGCGCAATATTTTATCATATACAGGGTGATTGTGTAATACGTTCATTACCAGTATTATAAGTAAAAGATGATAGGATATGTGGGATGCCTGTAAGTATTACATATACTTAGTTCATCTCTTCATCACCCAATGGTTGGTGGGTAGAGAATGTCTTTAGTATTAAGCCTACCTTTGTATAATTCAAAATCAAATTCAAAATAATTTATTCTCAAGTGACAAAACTCATTACCAAAATATTGCTCATGAATTATATATAATACTGTGCATAAATTATTAAATAAATATTGACTTTTTATACTTACTTAAATGATTTTCATACTATGGGCGCGATTCAGGTTGCAATAGATTAAAGTTATGGGTTAGTAACACGCAAGTGATACCTCTGGTATTGCAAGCGTCCATAGGCTACGGTAACTGCTTAACATCAGGCGGGTCGTATGCTTATTTGCCACCCAAGTAATAAAAAAAAAGTGCAGAACATTACTACTAAACAATAGGATAAACTAAAAACCGACTTCAAAAACCTAAAAATAACTGAATACAGATTGAAGTCGGTGACAAGCTTAAAATTAGGTGACAGGATGAACCGATTTCAATCTGTATTCAGTTATTTTTAGGTTTTTGAAGTCGGTTTTATTATTTTTCTTAACATTTTCTATTTTTAGTAATAAAATAAAAGTAAAACATGTATAAAAAACATTGTTAATACCTATAACATTTTAGGGTTACCCTCGATTTTCCTCGGATCCCATCATCAGGTCCACCCAGACCACCTCTAAAGTAGATATACTCTTTCAAATAAAAAAAGAATTTCGAGAATCGGTCCACAAATGGGGGAGATATCATACATAAAAAAAAAACAAACAGTCGAACATATAATCTCCTCTTTTTTTTAAAAGGTATACAACCAAGATTACAGTCAAACATTGTAAAAACTTTATTCATCACACACGAATCGTCTAGCCAACTTTTACTTCTCTCTTTAAGGTTAAAAATAATAATAAATTTGAACTCAGCCTGTATTTCCCGATGTGTTGCGTGATATACAGCGTTATACAATATAATGATGAACACACACTGCAATAGGTACCGTACCGAAGTGACATATGAATATTCTACTAGTTAATGTGTGTGGAACATTCGCGAATCATTCCACTAATGAATTATTGAACAGAACTGTTATGATTTGTATTATATATAAAGAAATGTTGGTTTTATTGACAGTACCAGTAGTAGTTCCAGTAGTATAAGAGAGGAAGGGCACCATACTAGCGAGCAGGCCAAACTGGGGAAGGACCTCCTCCTTACAGAAGATCACAGCTAAATAACTACACACAGCGGTGTAGTTGTGTTCCTGTGTGTGAGTACAGGTCTCCAGCGCTCATTTAGGGATGCGTTTTGAAAATGCATGCATGCATGCAATGTTTTAGGTCTATATGTAGATAGATTAGATTTGATAAGTACAACCCGTTACGCTTGACTTTGCCATATACATATAATCTGGGCTCTAAATACGTATATCTATACTAATAATATAAAGCTAAAGAATTTGTTTGTTTGTTCGCGCTGATTTCAGAAAGTACTGGTTCGATTACAAAAACCTTTTTTGTTAAATACTGCATTTATCCAGGAAGGCTATAGGCTATATAACATCACGCTATGATCAATAGGAGCGGAGCAGTAGTAAGATATGTTGCAAAATCGGGGAAAATATTCCAAATTACCACGCGGACGAGTCGCAGGCGACCCCTAGTATATAAATATATACAACCGTTATCAGTGTTCTGTACAAACTTTAAACAAGCATTGTATAGCGTTTGTAAGCGCTGAGTAAACTAATTAGCGTGACCCTGCTCTGTCGTATTAAATCTCTTTGTTTTACTCTTTTGTTCTACATTATAAAAGGGTACAAGAGTACGAGTACAGACTGCGACATGAAAATGTTCGTGTCCAATGTGGTTAATTGAATGAAGCTATATAATTTACGTTGAATGGTTTTTTTTTCCGCGGCTTCGCTTATTTACCATGTTCCTTGAAATTTGTGTAGCTTTCTATCAGTGAAAGAATGCTTGAATTGGACAAAAAAATTATGAGATTTGCATGTTCAAAAATACTAAGTCTTTAATAATAATAATAAATAGTTTATATCTCACCAACATAGCAACAAAGGATAACATAGTAAAATAGGTTCTTAATTCTAGTGTCACAGTATATGTTATAGTAATCCAGCAACTTTGTAGTGATAAAGAGAGGTTATGTTAGGGTACTGCTTCAATCTTCTGAACTAGGCTCAGCTGACAATCTCATTAATTTATTTTAATAACCTAAGAAAACTGCGTGTTACTGTTTTAGTTAGAAATTAAATGTGTGTGTGTGTGTGTGTGTGTGTGTGTGTGTGTGTGTGTGTGTGTGTGTGTGTGTGTGTGTGTGTGGTGTGTGTGTGTGGTGTGTGTGTGTGTGTGTGTGCGTGTGTGTTCGTGTGTGTGTTTGTGTGTGTGTGTGTGTGTGTGTGTGCGTGCGTGCGTACGTGCGTGCGTGCGTGCGTGCGCGCGCCTGTGTGTGCGTGTGACCCATTAATATGTTTGTGAGGACAAAAGATATTCTGTATTTAGGTAATCTAATTGTAATAGCCATTTTTTAACTGAGATATTAGCGTCATGTTTGCTTAAATGTAATATATTCAGTTTTTTATTAATTTTATTATAAAGTATACTACCAGTTACATAATATTGTCTTCTTGCAAATGTTGTGTGATGTGTGGTATTATGGCAGACTGGTTTTTGTTTACGTCTGGCAGTATCAGGAGGGGGGACTGATCGATGCTTCCTCAGTATTGATTCAAGCACATAGATCTGTCGGACCCTGAGCACCTGGCAGTCAGAATATAGTTGTGAGGTCGAGTATCGAAATGGCTTTCGGGTCATCACCTTAAGGACAGCTCTCTGTGCCCGTTCCAATGCGAGAAACCGTGTTTTTGCAGTACCCCCCCATACTGTGATGCAATATTGAACAACTGATTGACAAACTGCAGTGTATATTTTAGTAAGAAGCTCAATCGATGCAGATTCTCTAAGGGTTTTAAACATATAAATTATACTCCTTAATCTAGCTTTCAGTTTATTTAGCTGTTTGTCCCATCGCAATTTGTCATCAATTTCGACTCCAAGGTACCTTACAGAAGTAGACCGATTAATTGTTCGGCAATTGCAATTTTGTGTGTTCTGTCAAAACAAGTATGGGCAACAATACCAAACGTTTGAGGTGGTTGTGATCTTAGAAATGGCAAATGTGATGTAATTCGTTTTGTCCAGGTTAAGTGTGAGCAGGTTGGAGTTGAGCCATTTTATAACTTTCCCAAAACAATCCTCGGCTGTTTTCTTGACCTCATCCCAGGTAGGAGCACTTATCACAATAGCTGTGTCATCAGCATAGGTATATAATTTTGCGTCAGGTATGGACATTGTGCAAAGGTCATTAAAATATATTTTAAACAGCGTAGGGCCTAACACGCTTCCCTGTGGCACTCCGTAAGTAATTACTTTCGCCTCACTTAGGTTGAAATCGATTTTAACTTGTTGAGTTCTGTTGTTAAGGTAATCTTTGAATAGTTCTAGGGGTGTACCTCTGATACCCATGTTCTCCAACTTGATTAATAGGTTGGAAACAGAGACTGTATCAAAGGCTTTAGCCATATCTAGGAAGATGCCGAGACATTTATTTTTATTATCCAGTTATTTTACAATAAATTGAGTTAGATCTAAAACAGCATCTTCAGTTGAAAATCCGTTACGAAAACCATATTGGTTACCGGCAATTAAATTATTTTTGTTTAAGTATTCATTAAGTCTTGTATTTAATATCTTCTCTAATACTTTTGATAGTGCTGATAGCACAGAAATTGGTCTGTAGTTATATACACAGTCTCTATCTCCTCCCTTGTAAACTGGGTAGACTAAAGCTTTCTTGAACGCATCGGGAAACACTCCAGTTTGTATAGCCAGATTAAAAATATGTGTTATAGAGGGAATAATTGCACAGTTACTACGAAGCTGTAGTATTATTGATTCCACCTCTGTAGCATCTGTCTCTAAGAGGACAAAAGAATTAACTGGAGGGACTAACTTATTTAATTGTAAACTTGAGTGTATGTTTTGGTTTGATAAGATTATTTTATCTGCAAGATTTTTACCAATATCAGTAAAATATGAGCAAACATGGTGGTGGTCTTTCTATTACAACTAGTACTAGTGATACCCCTTGGTATTGCAAATGTCCATAGGCTACGGTTACTACTATTACAAACATCAGGAGAGCTGTTTGTTTGTTTGTAGTTAGAAAATATAGATTTAGTACCAGTAATTTCAGTAACCGATGTTCATGTAAGAAAAGTTTGATGAATGTAGAGGATGCGAAAGAAGTATGTCTGAATCGAAGCATAGCGTACCATAGTCTCTGCCTACCCTAATGGGTGACGGGCGTGATTGAAACAGATTAAAAAACGCTGGCTTGGACTAATCCCGACTCTTTTACTTACCTTGTCTAGCTAGACTAAAATAGTGTAGACAAGTAAGACTAAATAATTAGAGATTCTTCTAAAATTACAGCAATAACTTAAAAGGTTTCCATACAAGATTATAGCATGTGGTACTTAAGAAAGATTTAATTGCGATTTTTACAGGGTCAACAACGCGCGAGTGACATCTGACATCCTTGGTGTTGCAAGCCTCCATAGGCTACGGTAACTGCTTACCGACAGGTGGGCCGTATGCTAATTTGCCACATAAATAGTACAAAAAATACAGATGAACCAAATAGATATAAAACCACCACCAATTTGAATACACCCACCGCTAATCCTAATATAGTATGGCCAATATAGATGTTCTTATGTGTGCGATATGAATTTAGAGGTGTACGGTATGAATGGGCGGCGAAACGCTCGCGTTGAATAATGGAGCTACTCTCTTAAATACAGCGAGCGATGTGGGGCGAGCGTGACCCGCCGTGTACGTCTCCGGGGTCACACTGTGAGCGGACGGACAGTCTCACATAATTATATTTAATCAGAATGCTTTTTGAATAAAATATTTCAGTCTTCTATTTGAGTCATTCAAATTAAAATTATTTATTTTACAGATAATTAAAATCCATATTATATAAAACATTCACAATTTATCAATTAAGTTTTGAGGATTTTAGGAATTAATTGTTGAGGTTAAAAAAACATAGGTAAACATATAATAAGTTTTTGTGATCTCATAACTTTATTAAAATTTCTTTATAATTTTTTCGAAAAATATTATATATTAATATTATTATAAGTCTAGATGAACTGCTATTGTAGTAACTGAAAAGAATATAAAACATAGTCAGTTTAGTGGCTTAAGTGGTAACAGTGCCATTTACCATATATACATACCTATATATCACATTAGAAATCCTCTAAAATTATTAGTGTTTCTCTACTATATTATGCATGTATTATACATACATATAAACCTTCCTCTTGAATCACTCTATCTATTAAAAAGCGCATCAAATCCGTTGCGTAGTTTTAAAGATCTAAGCATACATATGGACAGACAGACAGTGATAGTGATGGCTAAAAAGTATGTCCTACCCCAGGATACCATTAATTTTCTTGCAAATTTCATTAGGACCCGTAAAGCTGTTAGTCGTGAAAACGCAACACACAGGCCGAGTTATTTTCGCATTTATGATATTAGTAGAGATGACATCCGTGTGGTGCCGGATTAAGAATACAAATGTCACCACTCCTCTGCATCCCAAGAGTGTCGTAAGAGTCGACTAAGAGAGTAAGTCAGGCAGACAATATCCATATCAAGAGAGAGAAGAGCCAGCGTGGTACAGTAGGCTAATATCCCTCCAAGTGTATGGAGGAGACCCGTGCCCAGCAGTGGGACGTTTATGGGTTGAGATGATGATGATGTAATATGTAAGACTATTAACAAATCGCTAACAGTGCGACTCCATAGTTGACAGTAAGCTAACGAGCTAGCTAATGATGATACACGCCCGCGCTTTAATGTAACACGGTGCGCACTCTAGTTATTGCTGCGCTGTTATATTACTTACCTACTCGACCCACACACACACACACACACACCTGGTGACTAATACACGTGTATTAAAAATGAGTTTAAATACTGGAGTATTAGTCATCAGGTCTCTAGTGCTCATTTAGGGTTGGCCAACAATTTGATAAAAGAAAAATTGAGGGATTCGTTTTTTGAAATAAATCTTTTTATTCTAGGGTATTTTTCACATTTTCATTTTTGAGTATGATTAAGTACTTAAATATATTTCTCATTATTTTGGCTTTCTTTTATTATCTGTTGTCCACAGGTCCACCCGCTTGGATGTCGGTTATCGTGGTAAAAAATACTTTTCCCAAAACTACTCCTTGCCTACTACCTTGTCAAATTTCATTAGGTTTTAATGAAACAAACATACATACAAACGTATTTACCTTCATATACAAACAAACGAGTTATTTTCGCATATATGACAAATACATATTTTTCCATTTATTGACATTATTTTCCCCTAGTTTTGAAGCTTTGTTTTAAAGCAATTAACTTTAAATAACTGTGTATCTTATAATATCACGCAGCTAAGTAAATTGAATCTGTAATTAAATACGTATCTTGACTTGATACTTTGCGAAGATTTGGTAAAAGCTTTTGATGTAGTTTTTCGTTTGGTATTCATGTTGTGGAGCTTAGAAGATTAGAAGGGACTGGATATTACTTTGATTAAATAATTTAATTACGTCACAAAACAATTACTAGAAAGGTAAAGATATTAAGTAATTACTTAATACTTTCGTATTAAGTAAAAGTAAAAGTAAAATTTTTGTTTGTTTGTTGTAAACTAAGGACACTTGCAAAACTAGGTAAGAGGTACCATTTACGAAATGAACTATTTTTGCACCAGGGCTTTAAGATGGAGTATCCCTCAAGTCCAGACAAGTGGCATAAACGGTAGTTGAATCAAATAGTCAAAAAAGCAAATGTATGGGATTAGACGTAAGTTTACGATATAATGTCGTAAATTTACGTCAAATTCCATACATTTATTTCTTTGATTTTTCGATTCGACAACCGTTTATGCCACTTGTCTAGAGGCTCTGATAGGAAAACGTTTCTTTCAAAACACATCCTTAAATGAACCTTGGATACTTGTACTCACACACAGGAACACAACTACACCGCTGTGTGTAGTTATTTGGGTGGCCTCCTCGCTTGTATGATGCTACCTCTCTTAAGTTAAAAAAATAACTTTTATAAGCATTGTGTTTTTAACGTCACTTGCCAAAAACTAGAATAACGGTGTGTTGCTCAATAGCGTTTAAACTTATATTGACAATCTGGAATCCTCCGGCTTAATTATTAAATTCATAAAGTTAAAATTCTACACAGAAAAAAAAATACAATTAAGTTAACAGACGTAATGCTTCTAATAATACACACTTAGTAAGAGTAATAATATTTTAAAGCTAAAGCAAAAGGTTAAACACATTATACAAAACTGTAACTGCTTTTATTAAGACGAATATCAACATTTCAGTAGAAAAGTTAGAGATAATCCTATAAATATACAAGTAAAGAGAATGCAAACGATTAACTTGGTACAAAGAGCGGTGGGGTGGCAGTCGTCATTCGCCGCCAGTGCGCCACTCACCGTACAACTGGCACTCTCACCCTAATGACTGTGTCAGGTGATATGTGAACTCGCGCATTCACTATCCACACTCACACCTTTATCATTGAAGTACACAATCACTATAATACACATAGGTCCCGTAGTTTAAGGTCCTCCGTGGTGCTCCTTTTAATTAATTACAAACCTATACAGATTTATTTTGTCTCCCACTTTGCTATGGAGGGAAGTGGAAACTTTTCTTTCTAACTCCTCCTATTTACTTCTAATTAAATTCATTGCGGGGTCCAAGACAGTAGGTTTAGTTGTCCACGGGACGCACGAGTGTCAAAACTCGGTGTGTCAGTTGGTTACTCCGCTGTTAATCCTGGCTTACAGGAGTCACAGCGGTGGGCATGTGGGTGGGATTGTCCCGAATCATTATAATATACCGTGAGTATTGCAAGTATTCTATTCTTCTTGTTGTCGATAGTATGTCGAGTATTCTATAGTAACTCAATTCATATTATTTCATACGGTAACAAAGGAACACTCTCGGTAGGGAAGTATGAAAGTCATTAAGTATATAATAACATTGAGTTTAATAGAATTCATTTTAACTACAAAGTAAAACATACGGGGACTATCGACTCGTCGGCGCTTTACATCAGATTGTTTGATACCTTGATATACTATGTCGGAATTCTAATAAGAATTACTATTTTTGCAAAATAATATACTTACTTAGTTATTAATAGCCACTAGTACTCACCGATAATATAGATTTCCGTCGGTGACAGTGTTTTTTACAAATGGTCCAATAATTCCAGAGTTTCATATCATTTAGATGCCATTTCGTATTTATCATTTTAAAAATACTTTGTACAGTAACCCTACCCTATAATATATAACACAGGGTTGATTATCATAAAATTATAAAGCTTAAACAAATTGCCTCCATTTTGTCGAGAATATTAAGTATACTTATAAAACAATATATCATTTTTAAAAAAGCCCTTTTCTTTACTGTTATTATATATGTATAGTATGTTGTAATAAACATTTTGAAAAGATCTTACAAGCAATTTGTAGATCTCAACTAGATAAATAGCAACTTATTTTTCTGCAGAATAAATACGTGATGATACTTAGTAAAACGAGCTTTACATAATACACAAGAAGGGTCATGTTATTACCTAAACGTACCTAAATGAGTACATTCATTCTAACAGCAACCTCCACAATGGTCGTATAAAACGTTGCCTAATTTTACCTTTTCTTTACCTTTATTATTCAGAGTCGGTATACTTTAAAAACTCTACAACAAACGTAATAAAAGAAGGTTATAAATTCTGGTGCTGGTGTGCGGACAGCCGCCGACAAAGGTACATAGTCTATTGTCACGTAACAATTACCGCAGACGAAGGGTAAAGTAACCGACTTGTAAACGTGAGGTGTGAGTTCGATTCAACTAGTACCTAGGAACAATATGTGGAATTTTATACGTACTGGTCAAATTATTTACTTACTGCTAAAGATGAAAGATCGTGAGAAAATCTTCCTACTCGCAGAAAAATTGCCGTAGGCAAATTTAGCTGACATCATCTTTCTGGCTTATTCATATTTTATGACCTTTATAAGGTTTACTGAATTTGGCCAGCGTGTGTGAATTATGGACTAATAACCTTCTGCTCTTTTGATAGAGGAGAGAAGACCCGTGCCCAGCAATGAGACGCTATTATAAAAACTCAGGCACATGCTACAATATCATATTTTTTGCTACTACATAGACATATAGTATTCCTTAATTTCCTTTTTAATTGGAAACAAGTGTCTTAAAAAAAAATTCTAATTATAAAACTGGTAGTAATTCTAGTACATTATGTCTAGGTAACATTAGCGGAAAGACGATACAGCGACTAACTAGTTAACATAATTGGATATGCTCAGGTAAAGTGAGCGTTGACCTTAATGCGGTATTCGCGTTTGCACCGAACGAGGGCGTGGCTTGTGCGGTAACTAGCGACGAGATGCGCCACGCTCGTGCCGCGCGCCGAGCCAGGGTCGTGAGCACCAAAGAGAATTCCTTTGTTCACTTTTACGACATCCGCCCGCGGACGCTACTGAGATATTAGCCAAGTCATTTTATTCAAATAAAGTGATTTATTTAATAACGCATTTTATATAAAAGGCTTGGCCTCGTGGTAAGCTTCCAAGGTACTTATTCTACCCTACTAAAGGCCAAAGTTTGTTTAATACTTTTTGTTAAGAAATTTTAATACCTTTGGCTTTGTTCGTTGTTTCAAATGTTTTTATGCAAATTATTTCGTAGCTACCCAAGTGTAAGGGTTTTCTTATGTCTGATTATTGATGAGCTTATTATAATTTTGTATTATAGTTATGCGCTAGTTCGATAAGAGAGGTAGGGCACCATTCTAACGAGTAAGCCTGACTGTGAAAGGACCTTACAGAAGACCACAGCCAAATAACTACACACAGTGGTGTAGTTGTGTTCCTGTGTGTGAGTACAGGTCTCTAGCGCTCATTTAGAGATGCGTTTTGAAAGAAACATATTCCTATCCATGGCATACTTCCATCACAAAGCCCTGGTGTAAAAAAACGGGTTGGCAACATGCAAGTGATACTTCTGGTATTGCAAGCGTCCATAGGCTACGGTAACTGCTAACAGGCGGGCCCGTATGCTAGTTTGCCATCTAAGTAGGTATAAAAAAAAATTAACTATGCAATACAATGGGGTATATTCATTAAATCAATAGAGGCATGAAATAATTAACTGAATCTACGTTGTAACATGTCTATACCGTAGAGGAGAGATAACAAAAAATACTTAATTATATATTATATATTTATGGCAGTAGACTATGAAAGAAAATTGAGAAAACCAACTCTCAGCGGGTTATGAAAGTTAGAAGTTTCCTCGAACAAAGGAAAGTTTCCTAAAGTCGATCAGATACTTTTTAAATGACATTTAAAAAACTTACTGGAGTTAATTCAGTTGTTTTATACTTACTATATAATACAATAGGTACAATATACTTTATTGTACACCATAAAATTTAATTTTTCCAACTTAAATTTGTAAGGCTAGTACAATTGGCGGTCTTATCGCTAGCGGCGATTTCTTCCAGACAACCTGGATGGACAGAATGAATGGAGAAAGTCAGTTGTTGGTTCACTGTAGTTTATCTATACTAATATTATAAAGCTGAAGAGTTTGTTTGTTTGGTTGAACGCGCTAATCTCAGAAAGTACTGGTTCGATTTAAAAAAATATTTTTTTGTTGAATAGTGCATTTATCGAGGAAGGCTATAGGCTATTTAACATTACGCTATGATCAATAGGAGCGGAGCAGTATATTGCAAAATCGGGGAAAAAATATTCCAAATTACCACGCGGACGAAGTCGCGGGCGACCCCTATGTTACTAGAATACTATTATTATGTTATATTTATTTTATTTTAATGGTAGTAGGTAAGTGTATTTTGTGTTGCGATATCTATTCCATCTAGTCTAGCTGCAGGATCATAACTCTACGGGACTTATGAGGCTGCGTGTGTGACGTCATAACTAACGCAGCTCTCCGCTTGTACAGTTTAGAAAATAACAGCTAGCTTGTTAGCTATTATCTAGACAACGTTTGTAATAAAAAGCGTATTATAATTAGAAATACGAGTTTTAATAACTACAAACAAGATTGTATAATGTAGGTGTATCCTACTTAGTAATATTATAAAAGTTTGTGAAGATGTCTGGATGTTCGCCTGATGGTAAGCAGTTACCGTAACCTATTGACGCTTGCAATAACAGGGGTATCACTCGCGCGTTGCCGACCCTTTAGAAACCTTATAACTCCTTTCTTGAAGAACCTCATGCTACAGTCTCTCTCTCGCTCTCTCTCTCGGCAGGGAGCTCATTTCATAACCTAATCGTACGTGGGAGGTAATCACGATAGAGGTAGGAGGTGCGTTGATAAAATGTGATCGTGGGCATCATATCAAACAATTTCTCGGAACCAAAGAGCTTATTTATCCAGGGTACGTGCATTTATTATTGTAAGCAGAGAGATAGGTGTTGTTCGTTAAACTGTGTCCTGCGTGCCGCAATTTTTTTCTGTTTATGTTAGAGAAAACATGGCGGACTTGTCTTCTTACTTTATTGGTGTTAGTCACGAAGAGTGTTCAATCTTTTTATACTTACAAACAGTCCTATATGAATGGCATTGGATTATTTTGTATACTAAGATAGGTAATATCAGTAAAAACAAACTGTATTTTACTTAGTGAATCATTATGTTACACCTCAGAATAGTGTTGGAATTGCCCAATCACGCACACAGACACAAAAATATGTTTTTATACACACTCGAAATTACACTCGATTATTTAAGAGTTTATTTCCAAAAATAATTTCTACATTAAAAATATATATAAAACAAAAAAGGAATTACAAAATGATAGAATAAATGCGATGAAAAATGATGTCGGTAGGAGCCGCCAAGTTTATAAAACATCAAACATTTCGATTTTCTTAAATGAATGTACACGTTAATCATAATATATGGAAATGTAAAGTAGTGTGTATTTGACACATAAAAAAAGCGAAGCATGGGGTGCTTTGAAAAGCCGTTGGTGCTTCGATTGATATCTCTCCGATCGTAGCGGATTTGTACTATCAGACAATAAGAGTAAGAGAAGACAGTGCACCTGTGTTCTCCATTAAGATTGGTCAGCTCCGTCCTTCTACGATCTTGGTCATCCAAGATCTAATAGAAGGACTATTGCAAAAATTGATAAAATTCTAAGGCGCTCATAAAGTACATACCTTAAAATATTATAAAACTGTAGTTAAACTGAAGCATTCTTCTGCATATTAAACATTAAATGGAGTGAATGGAAACCGATAGCTCATTGAGTGCAGAACGTGCTTGCCAGCTCCATAAGCCGTATCAAGTACTCCACTCCTATGGCGGCTATAGGTTGCCTTGCCCACACCTTCGGGATTTTTTATGTCACGGCGTTATATCTTTAAAATATTTGTATCTTACTAAAAAAGTATTATTTTATCATATTTTTACAAACTTAAAAGAAAAGCCAAACCAATCGATTAAAGAAATGTTTTATTGATAAATCATGTAATAAAATTATATATTTTAGCCGTCAACTGTACCTTCTTCTTTTTCGTCTTCTCAGCCTCTTTTTTACAAAGACCGATCTTGAGCGGCCTGCATGCAGTAGCTACCCGCAGGTCTTACAGGACGCTGCGTTTTCCTAAACAAAAACCTGGAAGCTCCTACCGACATCATCACATTGCAGTCAACTAAGTGAGTAAGAGAGTGCAGCTGTTGAAGTCGCGACGCAACGACAATTTTAGTTGTGGTTCGAGTACCAACAGTCTACCTAAACCTCGTCTTGGAAGAGAATTTTTGGCCGACAGGTGTAGTGTTCCGTCGCTTCCGCGGACAAGTGCCACACGAACGCACTACGACATAGTGCAAGTTAAGTGTAGTAACATAGTTTTAAGTTTTTAATACTAACACAGGTTTATATTAATATGTACGTTAGTCTGTAAGGTATAATATCTATATATATGCGTTTATGCGACGCGATAAAATAATGGTTTATTATATAAGTTATGGCTAAATAAATTTGGCTGTATGACAGTTGTGCGGCAAATATTCAAGTCCCGTATTGTGACGTGACGCCATGGTCCCAGTACACATAAAAGACAATGGAGTGTTTGTAATGTACGCATGCGCAGTTCCCGCTGTTAACAGTCGATATAAATTAATTAGCAGTAATGAGCCCTCGCTTTATGACGAATAAATAACGTTTATAACTCCCCCGCGTTTTCTTTATTTGTTTATGTTTTGTTTATTTGCAGCGGATTAGTTATACACTTTGTCTTTGTGTAAGTTAACTACTAGAGATTAAAACTATTGCAAGTGCAAGAGAGGTAGGGCACCGTACTAGCGAGCACGCCTGACTGGGTAAGGACATCCACCTTACAGAAGACCACGCCAAATAACTATATACAGCGGTGTAGTTGTGTTCCTTTATGTGAGTACAGATCTCCAGCGCTCATTTAGGGATGCTAACTTTGCTATTGCAAGGGTTCATAGGCTACGGTAACTGCTTATCATCATGTGGGTAGTGACACCCAAGTAGTATAAAAAAGTGTAATTTAAGTTTGCTTTTCTGACAGGCTAATGAAGGACCGTGGCTTTGCGGTTCATCTGCTGCCATAGGCAATAATGTAAACACTCAGTGACTTTGTCTTTACTTTAATGTTATAGGTACTAAAGACAAAATCACATAGCTCATGGAAAACGTTCGGTGACGATGACGCGAGTTCCACGATTTTTCTTCAACCAGAAAGTGCTCAATGCGCCCAAAGAAATTTTCACATCAAAAAGTGTTACTATTTTTAAGGTATCAATACCTTTTGTTACCTGAAGTTTCGTTCGTAGCTGTCACCCTAACCCTTAACTTGAAAACTTACTTCAAAAAGCGGTTCTCGGCGCAACCCTCTTTGAGGCTTATACCGTACGATGAGGACCGTCAACACAAAAGCGTTTCATTTACTTGTAAATCAGCACTTTGTAGCAAAGCCTCGTCTTCATAGCGCGCTATTATTAACGCTATCATATAATATATTATTTATATTGACTGTAATAAGTTATAATTAAGGTCACTTCTTAAAAAAGGAAAAAAAAAATATACATAGAAAATACACGAAAAACGAAAGAGAGTGCTTAAAAGGCGTTATAAAATTCCTCCGCATCGACGTCTACTGGAAACGTGCCCAGAAGACTGGCAGCATTGCCACGTTGAATGGCAATGCTTATTCTTTGAGCCACAAATAAGCCAGCCCTCTGGTCACGTGAAGCCTCGATTAATCGCTTCGACAAATCTTTAAAAACACCGCGAGCACTTGCACCCCACGGCCCAAGCGTTTCGACTACAAACAGCTCAAACACATAATCTCCGACGCGATTATTGTATTTACGCCGCTTGAGAGTCTCCGCGGATGCAGCAGCACCAGCACAACCTGCTGTACTTGGAAGATGAGATGGTGCAAGGGTGTCGACACATGAAATAAAGGTTGATTTTTCTAGCACAGACAAATATTTTATTATGGGATGTGTGACTACCGTATGTTATGTTATAGTTGAAAGGGGGAATTTACACAGGAAATTCTGAGAATATATGATTTAAGAACAATATGTACCTATATAGGTCGGTATATAGGTCATCGAAAGTATTAGTGAAATAAGCTAAACTCTGTTGTGTACCTCATTTTGTACCGGTATGAACGTTTGCTAGGTAATACTGTAAGTAGCGATAATCCCAGACACCCAATATTTCTAGAATGAAAATGTTTTAAATTATGCAATAAGTAGATACTAATATATTTACTTTCTTTTTATACCACTTGGGTGGCAAACAAGCATACGGCCCGCCTGATGTTAAGCAGTTATCGTAGTCTTTGGACACTTACAATACCAGAGGTATCACAGTTTGCATGTTGCCAACCCATTATTTTAGACAAGCGCTTTAAGATGGTAGTATCCCTGGGATAGGAATACGGTACGTTTCTTTCAAAACACATCCCTAAATGAGCGCTGGAGACCTGTACTCACACACAGGAACACAACTACATCGCTGTGTGTAGTTATTAGGCTGTGGTCTTCTGTAAGGTGGAGGTCCTTCCCCAGTCGGGCTTGCTCGCTAATCTGTTAAAATCAAATAAAATAAAATAAATTTAATCTGATTAAAAAATATATTTATTAATAAAAAATATGTGGTTATTTTGGCTTACCGTAAAAATAGTGATAAGGTACTAATAGCAATTATAAACAAGGTTCATCGATATAAAACAGACCTTTGATCCTCGCAGTTGGACGCAAATGTTATAAGTGTAGTGTATGTTGGTCAATGTAATAAATGATCTGCAATAGCATTGCGGCAATACAGTGCTAAGTACAAGAGTGCAGTGCAGCATGAGCCAAGGTCGCAGCATCCGCAGCGGGCGCGCCCGCCGCCGCCGCCGACCCCGACACGTTCGATACTACATCTACTTTATAACTGCTTTATTGGCTTCCAAACTGCATCCAATAAACTGGTATATTATGTTTTAGATGCGTCACAGAGGGTATCCTACTAGGTAGGTATGTACTGTAGAGGTTTATTGGCAGTTACTAGCGGGGCGTGTGATAGTAAAACGTCTGGCATTTAGAAAAACAAATTTTATTAATATTTAAATGTTGAAGAAAAAGAAATGACAAGAGGAGACTTGAAGAGTTGACGTGAAGAGTCATGCCCTGACTTCCATGTAGTGGAGTCGTTTTTTATATGTAATAATAGTTATAAGTTTTCCCGAGAGACTATAGCATGGGGTTTTTCAATAAAGGAGTTATAAGGTTTCTAAAGGGTCGGCAACGCGCGAGTGATACCCCTGGTGTTGCAAGCGTCCATAGGCTACGGTAACTGCTTACCATCACGCGGGCCATATGCTTGTTTGGCTCCGTGATTGTATAAAAAAAGGAGAGCAGTTGACTGCCTCGGTGGTACAGTGGCCGCAGTATGCGCCTGCTGTCCACGAGGTTGTGGGTTCGATTCCCACACAGGACAAAACTTTGTGTGACCTACAAAGAGTTGTTCTGAGTCTAGGTGTAATTTGTGTCCGTTAATTGTATGTTTGTAAAGTCCCCCGCGACACAGAGCTTTTTCTGTAGTGCGGAAGTTGTCTTTAAAAAAAATGAGTCATTTATTCATTTAGATCAAATGAATGATACAAAAGAACGTTTTTAAACTAAAAAAAAAAGTTCAATATATAAAGTAAAAGTCTAAAGTGGTTTCATTTGTGGATAGAGAATTATAGCTGCAGCATCCGACGCTGGAAGTAAAGTACCTTCCGCGCAAGAAGAAAGCGCCATCCCAAATAGTAAGTAGAGAAGAAGAAAGGTTGTCATCGGAGAGCTCCACAGTATCCTGTAGTTGAATAATGCTGTACAAGAATGCAACCCTGAATCTTCGAGCTGCTAACATGATGTAGGTATAGAATCCCTAATTTTTTAATACTTCATGATAACACTAAAGCTCGTCAATAGTTACTAAACGAAGAATAACATTTGTTTTATACTGCCTAGGCCTGTCTAATGGTAAGCAGTTACCGTAGCTTATGGACGGTTGCAATACCAGAGGTATCACTCGCGACTAGTCAACCAATAAAAAATCAGGGTATACGTGGGATGAAAAACGTTTCCCATTCCTAAATGAGAGCTGGATACCTGTACTTACATATATGACTACACCGCTGTGTGTAGTCATTTAGCTAAGGTTTTTTTGTAAGGTGGCTTGCTGTCTTGTGTAGTGCCTTTCCTCTCTTAACAAAACAAACAGAGAAGATAAATTACTAAACTGTTTTGTCTTTACCATTTCTGATATAAAGAGGTAAAATTTGAGATAACATTTTGCATAAAACCAAGTATAAAAAATATATTACTTTGTATATGTACAAAAGACTTTCAAAATACTCAGGTATTTGTGTGACAACAAAGGCAAATATGTTGTCATTCCAAAGAAATGCCTACGTCACATAGGCCTTTAGGGACGGAAAGTGTAACCTTCACAGATTACAGACGGGTGTGTAGGTTACTATACGAGATCATAGATTAGAATTATAATGTGAAAATTGTTTTTTTATTTCTCTTTTTTAAGATTCTTCAATATTCAAAATATTTTATATTTATGTACTACTGTATAAAACAAACCACCACATCTGTATAATATTTACATACTAGCTGTTGCCCGCGGCTCCGCCCGCGTGGATTTCGGTTATCGCTGCAAAAAGTAAACTATGTGTTATTCCAGACCATAATCTATCTCTGTGCTAAATTTCATCCAGATCCGTTCAGTAGTTATTACGTGAAAGAGTAACAAACATCCATCCATCCATTCTCACAAAATTTCACATTTATAATATTAGTAAGGAAATCCTGGACCACCATGGTAGTCTAAATAGACTACCATGGTGGTCCAGTGGCCGCAGTATGCGATTACTGTGTACGAGATCGAATCGAATCGAATCAAACCCGCTTCGATTCCCACACATAACAAAAATTTGTGTGACCCACAAAAAGTTGTTCTAAGTCTGGGTGTAATTTGTGTCCGTTAATTCTGTTTGTAAAGTCCCCCACGACACAGAGGTTTTTCTCTACTGCGGGAGTTGTCTTAAAAAAATATATTTGCACAACAAAATACCACAAAAAATAATAAGATTTGAGCGTGTCACGGCCAGGCATGTGACGTGTTCGTAAATAACATGTCCTGACAAAATCACGGCCGACGTCGAGCTACGTACGAGTTTGTACAGTCGTTGACGACTCAGTAAACGTCACGCGATACTGAGAGTTATTATACTAACATGTGACTTTTAACTAATATAACGTAGGTAAGGTTACCTGCTATTTTGACAATTCGCAATATGGACCAATTGCTATATTGACCGACCGCGATTTTGTCAGCTCTTCAGTCACTTAACCGACTGCGAATTTGACCAGTCGCGACGGAACGATTAGAACTAGTGTCCGAGTAACGACAGAATCCGTAACATCGATTCTTAAATCTAAACAACACTGTCAAAGATATCCACTAAGCTCGATATAAAAAGTCCAAGATATAGAACGTAAGGAAGTATTATGTAACACTAGCAAAAATGATATTGGGCGTATCTTTTGAAATGAGCATTAAAAATATAATGCTATGTTTGAATGAAGAACCTAAGACAAAATGGTAGATATAGATGTAGATACAGAAATATAACGTATAATAGATGTTATAGTCTCTGAACCGATGATTTGTTTGTGTAATAGGTACCTATTTGCTGACATCAGTGTTTTTGAATGTAGTCAGCATTTTACTAAAAATGTTTGTGTTGGTACAACAATAATTCTCTGGACAATAGATTTTATGAGTCACACGGGCGATAGAGCCGCTAATACTTGGAATGTTTTCCTATTACATTTTATTATTGGTGCTTATTATTGTTCAGGTCCGTTATTCGCTATGGACATAAATATCGTAACTGTATTCGTCTATACTTATTGCATTATAAGCATAAAGGTGGGCGTAAAGATGCGATGCGATGGCTGCAGGAAAAGAAAGGTTCTTAAGTGGCGACCACGAACTGGCATACCCAGTGTGCAGCAAGGTGGACTGACGACCTGATATAGGTTGCTGACAGCCGACAGATAAGGTCAACTCAGAACCAAATCAAATCTTCGGGGGAGACCTATGTGCCTATGTCGGCCTATGAAATACGCCTATCCTTTATCACAGTACTTATCAGACGGATCTTTTTGATTGTGTCTTTAAGTATATGGTTTACCAAATGGGCGACACGCATTGCAGCGACGGTAATGGTTACACGGCACCGCTAGTGCGACATTTGACGGTATAAAACATCTTCTGCGCAAATGACTACTCTCTAGAACTGGAAATTAGCAGCAAAGCACTTATGTATACTCAACAGACAATATAGACTCTTGCAAACTACAAGCAAGAAATTAATTCAGTTAATTAAAAAAGCGACAACTTCAAAACGCAAAACACGTTACTCTCTTAATACATTTTAAGAGCGCAATTTTCAAACAAAATGCTGGTAAGAACTCACCCGCCAGCAATAAATATAAGTTACGTGGCGGATATACCGCAGTGCCCTAATATAATTATGACCATCTTTAGTGAAATTATTCGGAAACTCAAATTGTTGCTTTTCTCATCTAAATCTGTTACTTTGTGGATAAATCGTTTGTTACTTATTTGTTTTACTGCTCGTTATTAATTGAGTAGTAAACATAAGTTTTTGGGTAACGAAAGCTAAAGTAAAACTAAAGTACAGAGTCAGATGGATATACAATAGCAGTTCTAGTAGACCATATTGACAGAGCCACTTATGAGGATTGACTACAAAAGTTGCGAGATTATTAAAATTTCTAAGTACCTAAAAAGTAAATATGTCTATTAACCATTAGAAAAGCTCTACAGATTATAATTCGCACCCACAGTGGAAAAATGACTTAAGTTGAAGCATACTTCTTTTGCAATTTACATCTTATTCTTAATAGCTAAGGTTCAAAATTGCCCAGTTACATTTCTTAAATTACGCGAGTTTTCTACTAAGGATGTGATATGACCTATAAAACTTGGACAACTTACTGAAACTAGAAGTCTGAAATATTGTACAGGCAATGTCGGCACAGAGAAAAATCGAAACGAAATCAAGTGAAATCTTTTGCAGGTGTACCAGAGTATATATTGTTATATGTGTACCTCTGCGTTATTTAGTGCACCGACAAAGCGCCAAGGACAGTGCGTCCCGATCGATACGTCACTGGCGGACTTGCTAAGTACTACGCTATAACGCTTGTGACTATGTGCCAAATAGGCCGAGTGCTACAAGTATATACGGGATCTGATAGAAATAGGTACGGGAGGGAGATAGCAAACTATCCCTCACCCTTAACCGTATCTATAATTTTATACGCTTGTATTGGAGTGCATTACTTAAGCACATAATTTAAAACTAGTTGTTGTTGCGGCTCCGCCCGCGTGGATGTTGGTTACAAAAATAGTGATCTATTTCTGTGGTTATTACAGTAAAAAAATACCCCAGGTTCTTACCGTAACAAAAGCGTACATAAATAGGTATACTTACGATTTTGTTTAGGGTTATAGATGTTCCATGGGTTTCCACGCACCATTCAGGTGCGCTATGATTTTAAAATTCCTATAAATTGTTCCTATATCCTTACTATTATTATAAATGTGAAAGTTTGAGAGTATGGATGGATGGATGTTTGTTACTCTTTCACGTAAAAACTACTGAACGGATCTGGATGAAATATGGCACAGAGATAGATTATGGTCTGGAATCTGGAACACATAGGATTTTTACAACGATAACCGACATTCACGCGGGCAGAGCCGCGGGCAACATCTAGTAATATATACTTTGAGATGATTTATTTAAAAAAAAGGTGGTGAACCTGGTGAATACAAATGATGGGACGATGAATGGAGATGCTTACCTATTGTACTACAATGGGAATGTACTTACTGGTCATAAAAAAGGTTTACAGAAACATCATCATCATCAATCAGCCTATCGCAGTCCACTGCTGGACATAGACACAATTTTAAAAAAATAACGTCTAGATTTTTAGTACTTACCTACGGTTCGTAGATACTTCATCAACTCGTTCTAGGTTTTTACGAAGAACAGTTTTATGCATTCCGATGTTTTTACGAAGTACAATTTTATGCATTCCGATGTTTTCTCCATTCATATTTATTACCTCTGAACAAAAGTGTAACCGTTTCAATCGAAGCCCTAAAAAATTGAGATGGATGTATGAAGACGTTGACTGATTGTGAATTATCTGTAAGATTCGCAATTTTTTTGTCCAAGAAATGTGTTACAAGAAATGAATTGAAAAAAGAAATAAACATAGGAAATTCTGTTGGTTTTTATGAATACCTATTAATATTACATAGAATTACACCTTTACCTACGAATGGGCAGGCAGAGGTGTTAGGAATCATTGGCAAATTTCAAATTCAAACGCAAAAATAGCAAAATCAGAAATATTTCGTCAGCCAATTTGTTGACAAATAGTCATGAAGAAGGTCGATCATAAAGCATGATCACATACTGTGGAAATCTTTAGGGTAGGCTTACGTCCAGCTGTGGACGTCTTTTGACTATGATGAAGATCGACATGTAATAATGGGTGAGTATATTGCTTTTTTTATATAAGGTAGAGCACAAAATATTCGGGCTGATTCTGAGTAAATACTAAGAGAAAAGCTCAATGTCACTTTATTTGACACTACTTGACCAGAGGATCAAACTTAAACTCAAAATTCATTAAGGTTACAAAGTAACACTTATGAATAAGCCAGAAAGATAATGTCATCAAATTTTCCTGTTCGCTGAAGCTGCTGACTTCTTTTTAATAACAATCTTTTGTAAACTACAATTATGGTAGCATGCAAACTGATGCAGCCAAAACACGATCTAACTAGGAATCTCTCCACAGCATGCACTACTACCTAGGCAAAGTAGACAATCGAAATAATATAAATTAATAAAGGTACTGGAATGTTCGCAACCCAAAATCCGCATCGTTTCGCCGTCCTTGACCCTGTTAGAGTTATCGTATGTTGCTACGCATTGTGACATCAATACGCTAGCTAGCGTAGTTACATACTTACGATCGATGATACGCTGATACATTGACAGTCATTTTGCACGGCTGATACATCAATTTAAACTATAATTGTGAATATTGGCTAGTCATGAATAAAATCAATATCAAATTGACTTTCTCAAGGCAAAAGCGTGGCATATTTAGGTGATGCACATATATTACGTGTCCAGAGTTTATTTAAATAAACGTTTTTCTTTTGGTAAGCAGGCATATGGCCCGCCTGATGTTAAAAAGTTACCGAGTTAAACTATCGAGTAGAAATAAATACACACATAAATGCTGGTGTTAAATTTTTTGCGTCGACAACATGTAAGCGATACCTCTAGAATTGTAACCGTCTACAGGCTACCGTAACTGCTTGCCATAATGCGGCCTGTATGCTTGTTTGCTGTCTAAGTGGTACAAATACTCCAAGCTCCATTTATTTATTTCTTGCAGTCTGAAAGTCTGTCAAGAAATACATAAAATATGTTTATGTTAAAAATCCTACTAGCAAAGAATATCGTGAAGCTTCACATACATTTAAAGATATATTTAAAAAGAATCCTCCTTTTGTTTATAGACCTACCCACACAAGTAAGTAAATAATTTATTGATATTACATGTTATTATTTATTAATATAGTATAGTATAGCGTATAACAGTTTGGTGAGCGTCGGCAGGTGGCGCTCGAAGCGCGAACACATTAATAACAAGTGTGTTCCTTCCGCTGACGTTTACTGCCTCCAGCCACCGGCTTATGTACATATACTACCTTTTATGTGTTACTCGGTAAATTGAAATCAAGATAACATCTATAGTAGGCATAATAAAGTACTGTACTTACAGTAATTCAGTAATACCTACTTATTTTATTTGTTTACCTACTAACTAAAAACAATCACGTGGGTGATAGTTTATTTCTAGACATGTTTATTTTGTGTATATTGAATTTATGAAAAGGATATATATAAGCTTATTACAGGGTCAACAATGCTGTACTGTCGGTGTTGCAAGCGTCCATAGGTTACAGTAAGTAACTGCAGGCGTGCCGAAGACTCGTTTGCCTCCTAAGTGATAAGATAACATATCCATGTTATTATGGGCCCAACTGGCCACATTTAAGAGGCGCTCATAATCGGATGCACTTGCTGTTCGGAAAACGATCAGCGGGTTAAGCTACCGAATGTGCGGTAACCCTATAGATGGGTAATCACATAGTGGTATTTTATCTGAGCGTCTCCGTGCTTGGGAGGGCACGTTAAATGTTGGCCCCGATGGTAACGGTAAATAAATAAATATAGGCGATTTAACTCTGTCACCAGGTTGAACACTAACCAAACGATAAGAAGAAGAAATCTTTATAATATTATTATTAATTATTAAAATGATCAATCAACAAATTAAAATAAAAGGTTTATTATTATTATATATATAGGTACACATTTATTTTAAGTGCTGTTCAAAAATTGGTGCTCCTGCTATCGACTATTCTATCATCTCTAAGCTTCAAGATTGAACGAAAGAATGGCAGCCAATTTAGAAGGTATCGGTCTAGTTTCCTTGTTAACCTTACCGTACGCTTTGTAACAAAAGCACACGACACTAATCTGAAGCTACACATTTGCATTGCACAGCTTTAGCTTAATAACCTACACATATATAATTACATTCTTGTCCTGATTATCATCAAGTAAGGTTCCTTAAATGCCTTAAGTGAACACTACGAAGGGATAAAAGATTTTTTGGTGATCCCCCAACGGGTAATTTTTTTTTAACCCAGGTGAAGTCGGGCCCGGCTGGTAGTGTTGTGTGTTTAAGAAAAGATGTATTGTCGCCATTGATATCCTATTAAAGGCGTTTAAAGCTATTTTTCTTTGTTGTAATGATAAAGTTTATTTCTAAATTCTAATACAATTTCTAACAAACAACGAGAACAGCAACAAAGACTAGGTATGATAAATTGAAAGTTGACGACATTACACAAGCTGATGACGATCCCATTCAAATTGTGCTCAATAACATAAAGCGTTAGTGACACAAAGAAAATTTCACCAAGCAATTTTCACTCCATCCCTGTCTTACGCGGCGTTTGAGACAAAGATAGGCTGTAACTTGCCTTACAAAACTTGCATCGTGTAATCGAGCCTTTAGACTATGGAAAAGTTAAATAACTTGTCTGCTATTAACAACGTTCAACAGGCATTGGTTTTGATTTAACTTTCCCTATTACTTTTCTATGATCAAAATAATCACAATTTCATTCATGCCTCATCAGATTTTCATTAGCAACTTCCATTCCCATTGTAGAAACGGACAAACCGTTCGTCTTACATTTTAGTTACACGAAGTAGAACCAACTTCGGACAAAGAGAATACATTAAAAGTTAAAATATTAATCAACATAATATAAAGAGATGACGTATAACCTACTGACCCTCTTCAGCAAACACCACCGAAAGCAAATTGAAAACGGAACATTTAGATCCGAACGCATTTGCTGCTGCCTATAAAGGTAAACCAATTTCGTTTGCGCAGAGGATATATGAGGAAGGGGGGCTGTCCTTTTCTGGCCCCGCTACCCGCATTTCTCCCCCGGCCTGGGAGGGGATGTGGCCCGACATTGACCCGCACTGCGCCGCGCTGCCTGCACAGGTGCGTCATTCATGCCCCCCACACCCCCAGTGGGAGGGCTGCATAACGGATACATGTTGCAATCGCTTGTTACCGGATCAAACTTGTTTGTATGGGAAATTGCTCTAAGCCCCTAATTTGATTTTATGTTCGCGTTTGTGCAAATTGATATGTTAAGATGTTATGTTGATATTTAGGTACTAATAAGTGTACCTACTCAACACAAAGGGATAGTTCACTCGTTTCGTAGAGCGATCTATGAGTATTATATGGATAACAATAGGCAATTTGTGAATTAGGACAGTATTGTGATCGCATACCTATCAACTGTTTGTATATTAAATACAATAGGTAGGTATTTGTTTTTAATAAATAGGGATTAATCCCTGTACCGCAGAGCATTTTACAAACATTTTTCAAAAACACAAACTTGGAACAACTATTTATGGACCAATTAAAATACTAGTGTAAGCATCTCGTATATTACCTGCCAAAAACTTTGTTTCGAAATCAAATCCTTAAGACGTCCTACAGTGGTAAATTATAAAGTGACCACTAGTACAGCTGCGGCATGCTTGGACGGTCAAAATGTTGGTTCAACTGTTGTCAAATTTTACAATCAATCAGCCAATAGCAGTCAACTGCTGGACATAGGCCGAGGCCCACAAATGTCCCTACAAATGTTATAATGAAAATACCTGGCAACTGTATCTGTAATTGGCTTTTTTATGTGCTCAAAGCCGAGTCTGTAGTTATCTCCTTAATGCAAACATACCAACTAAGTTTTCATACCGTACTTAAAACCCCCGCGAGAAGTTCCTTAGGCCAAAAGCCCATTTCTAAAGTCCCTTTTCGGGCGTTAGTAATAGTGGCTTGATATTGCGGAGGGAATGGTCCCGGGGAGGCTCCTATCTGGTAAGTGGGTCGCAGGTAACTGTGCTATCTCGGGAAACATGAGCCTGCCTGATAGTTGTGAATACAAGGACGTCTGTAGCAAAGATAGTCCAAATATTGAATAGATAACACGTTATGTTCAATTTAGAAATATAGAATATATTTTGAATTTGGTTTTGCATGTTTTTTAACTCATTTTGTCAGATAAATGACTTTGAATGGCGCCGTACCTAATAACAGTGCGTACTTACGAGTTCGACTTCCAGTCGGATGAATTAATAAATAATCTAATATTCAGATCATAGGTATTTTTATGCTAAATTGTGTGGGGATCAAATACATAATACCCACTTAAAACACAATTCTACGGACTGAAAACCAGATGCATTACTTAGAAAGCATTGTATCTTTGAGTACATGTTTTTGCAAAACGTACCTAAGTATTTATTCATGTTTATGGATAGAAAAGAATGCTCTAGGATAGTATATTTACGCAGAAACTTTGGTGCTCCATTCGTTATACACTCTAACTAATAACAACTGTCTTTTATTACTAAACAACATTCCACATTATAATATTATCAGTCCTATAATCAATTTTGAAGTCGTAAAATTAATAACTGAGTAGGTACCTATCATCAAATTCACAGAATAACATTATAAAATATTTGCACGAAATGGCAATGTCAAGATGTTCCACGGTACCAACTGTCTAGAACCCATTGGCACGGGTACCATGGTACCAACTAGATGTGAATGACATAGGGTGGTCGCGTACCTGAGACGTAGCTATAAGACAACAAAATTAAGAATGATCCGCTAAGAAAATTGGTAAATAAAGTTTGTTTTTTATTTATTAAACTTCATGCACATAGGTACATAGGTGGCCTTAATGCTAAAAGCATTTTCTAATCTCTCATTAATGTTTGTTAACACAATTTTGTTTAAAAATCTCTTAAGTTTACAGGCGCAGGCCTAATGCTAGCGCCATCTTTTAGCAACTAGAGTAAGTAACATTTTAATTAAGACCATGGGCTGATGCATTGGTTAGAAGATGTCTGTTGATTGTTCTGAAAATTTTGAGAGTAAGTTAAATATACAACCTACAACAAAATATAGTTATAGATGACCAATTTTTGCCCCGCCATTTTCCAAAGTACACACCACTATTAGTGTGCCGACTTGGCATATTCTTATGCAATAATTGAAGCTACTGTCATGCACCAGCACCTCAGCCCTTCTTATGGGAAAATGACTGATATTATGTATATGATCTTACTATATGCATCATTACTGCGTCGTGTGCGTGACAGCGACAGTGGTGTCCTAGGTATTAATGCCAGTAAAATTGAAGGCCATTTAATGACCCGACTGTGTGCAATGCATGTACTGTTGCCATGTACCAACAGGAAGCTTTAAGAATTAAATAATTTATGTTTATTAACTAACATAGGTTTAAGTCTTTACTAACAATATATGGGTTAATATCCTGATGTAAATATAAATAAATAAAATATAATATTATCTTATTATACATTAAGTATATTAAAACGTGAAGAAACAACTAGTTTGTACTTACCTATTTTGAAGCACATTGCGTTCACGGAGCAGTGTGTCAGACACAGTTAAAATTCATGCTATTATGGACAGCAAAAAGCAATTATTTACGGTCGAATAATAAATCGACAACCGGGGTACCTCTAGTATGAGTTAAAAGGCTCATGTAAGTCTTTACCATTATTATTAGGTAAAGGAGCTTGCAAAGCGACATTTGTACCGAATCTAAGGACAGATTCTTTGTGTCGCTCGATTTACAATGGTTATCTAGTATGAAAGGGCACTAAGGTTGTGTTGGCCTTGTGGCCGGCGCAGTGTCACCCAGGGATGAGCCGCGACATCGCCGCCCGCGCCGCCCACACCCCACACCCTCTGATAGCAGATAGGTATATAGTCATTCGTCAAGCAATTGGGCATATTTGAATATTTATCATTGATATTTACGTTACGTGATTATGACCATGCCATTTGTTGTATTGGAATTTTAATCAGGCATCAGCACTGAAATTCTTATTGCATTCTTGAAAAAAAGAAAAATATATTTTGCTGACAAACGATACAGTCATGTTTATCTTGAGATCATTATTTAAAGTACTTAGCTGAAAATAAGTTTGTTACCATGAGACAGGCCTGTGGCGTAACAATAGGGTGGCATTACGTGCTACGGCCCCCTGCCTGTAGGGCCCCGGCCCAAGAGAGGATCCTTATATTTAGGTATTATTACAATATTACCACGGGCCCCAAACGGTATAGTTACGCCACTGAGGCGGGCCGTAGCCGTACTTAGAAGGTAGGTTCCTATAAAAGCAATTTAGGGATTTATTTTTGTAGGTACCAGGTAAATTGAAACTAAACTAGGTAGTTTAGTTTCAAATTAGGTAGGTACCTACAAAAATAGTGTGGCATTTCCAAATTAAGTATGCCTACGTATGTCTACAAATATAATCAAAAACAATGTTTTAAATAAACTGGAATGTAACTTAGTCCGCCATTATCCCAACCGTGTGGTGTAAGTAGTCGCGCGACTGGTGGGCTCCCGTGCCTAAGGAACAAGTTGTGTTATAAATATCAATAAAACAGTCATAACATTTTTATATTCGTTCACTATATCGTTCTGGGCGCTTCCTAGTATTTGCCATTTGCCGCACCGAGCTATATTAGTACTTGTCACGTTACCTATGTGGAAAAGTAAAATGTTTTGCATTGTTGGAAATATTCTATTTTCATTGACTATTTATTACCTACGTCACAGATAATATAATACTAGTACCTACTTACGTAGTTTTACTTATTGTTTATTGTTGGTAGGTAGAATCGGAAAATCTGGCAGATGATATTTTTAATTGTTTAGAATATTTTAAGCGTAACAAAGAACGGACACATATGAAGGCCATTTAAGTTTTAACAGTTTAATTTCTTTATAAAGGTTATTGGCAATCTATAATACACAAAGGAATAATAACTGTTTATTTGTTAGATTAGCATTAAATTTCATCGTCCGCCCAATTTATTTGACGAGATAACACACCTACTATATCTCACCGACCTCATTGACCATCGATAGTTTCCAATTTGTTTTTTTTTAATATGTAAGTCAAAATATTAACTATCGATGGCTATAATATCAAGGATCTATAATTTTTCAAAACAGTGCATAGGTAGGTAGGTAGGTAAATACCTGTTCAGCTAGTAGTAGGTAGGTACTTACTTACTTACCCTAGGTATTAAATTTATTTATTTCTTATGGAACACCAACAGCTATATATATTTATTTATTGCTTAAAACTATGACTAATATTAATGTTCTTATATATTATATATCCCACTTAAAGGTGTACCTACACAACATTCTTAATATTTTAGTAGCAAATTTTAAATTTAAATTGTATAAAATATTATTTAGATAGGTAGGTACTATATATATAAAAAAACAATAATAATAATATATATATGGGAACGGTATCTACAAATATCAAAGTACTTTTTTGAAAAGCGTAGGTATACCTATCAAATGAGCATGTAGACCTATCAAAGGTCTTATTTTAATTTTATCGACGAGTAACAGAATATACTACTACTAACGCCATCTTTTGGTATATTACGACATTTATGAATTAACTTTGGTCGTTTACGAAGCTTGATAATAATTATGTGAAAATGGTTTTAGATATAAGGCTAAATAATATAATAGGTACTATAGTTTTATATTTATATAGATACTAAAATTGTTCAAATTGTAACTAGTGCATAATAATATAATATAAAATTATTCTAAATAATCTAAGAATGCAATACCTTCAATAAACATATTTTAAAAGTCAAACCACAAACAAAACGATAATTAATTAAACTCTAATATTATTACTGAAGTTTAAATAGATATTCGAAATCAAAGATAAAAGATTTCTTCCTTGTTCGATATCAATAAATATAATTTTATCTATTTTTTTCTCAAAGTTAATTGGATGTTATGTACCTTTCTATTGTTTTTTTCTGTTCCGTTTATGTGATGAGCAGAATAGGCCTTTGACGACAGAATAGGATTCCGCGAACTATGTTGTCATCTGTCAAATTTGGCCTTCAATTCGCTGATGTTCCTATGGATTTTAGTGCAATTTCGAAAAGGTTTTGCAATGTATGAGTGAAGTGATCATTTAATTCGATGGTGTGACATACGATTAAAATAATTCCCGTGTAAAAATGTCATCGAGGGGTAAGAACGCTGTGCGGAGCTACGAAACAGAGATAGAGAAGAGTCGCGAAGACTCTAACTGGAAAAAGGCAATTGATTTAGCTCAGCAATTGAAGGCCAGGTCTCCACAACACGGTCAGTAGTTCATATACAAACTCTACTATGTCATTCTATAATTTGTAGCTGTATTACTACAGTACCAGTGCCTGGTCTCTGTTATCATCAAAACTTACATTATTTGTGCATTCAAGTTATCAATATTTAAATCCTAATGTATGTTTAGTGATTTTAATTTAATGTTGAGATATTTATCTTGAACAGTGTAGCTATTGTTTATTTTATTTATACATGTTTCCTTCAATGTCAGCAACAAGATAATTAAGTTTTTATGATTTTTGTATTGTCCACTTCATATACATTTATTGCTATAAACTCAGTAGTAATTTCAACTATTTCTGTCATTAATTATGTGTGGAGCAGTTATGCCAAAGGTCAAATCAGCACTTATAATTCCATAAGACAGCTTGCTTTGTCACTGTTTATCTGATTAAAGTGTAAATATTTATGTAGCTAATGTCTTGAGTTTTGAATCTTTCTATAAATATTAACAATAAAATACAGGAATCTGTTAAAATGTACATAAAATATTTTTTCTACCTGACGGGTGTACCATAGTCTAATTGGTTATATTATAGTGATAATAATAATACTCTTATTAATTGTACAGCAGAAAAGATTTCCAGTTTTTATTCTACTACCTACTTGGGTGGCCTACAAGGTTACAGCCCACCTGATGTTAAGGATTTACTGTAGCCTATGAACTCTTACAATACCATAATTCTAAAAAGAATTTATAATTTAACAGTATAATTTTTTTTACAGCAGGTAAACAAGAACGTGGATCATGTGTTAAAAAGGGTAGTTGTATCTATAATTATTTCCTCCTATTAAGTACAAGGTGATGCAAATTACAAGCTTTAAGACGTTGATGTGGAGGAATTTTATAACGCATATTAAGTAGTCACTCCCTATTTTTCGTGTATTTATTATGTTTATTAATATTTTTTTAATAAGGGTAAATATAGTTTTCCGTGTGGTGACGGATTAAGAATACAAATGTCACCACCCCATTCCATTCCGTGGGTGTTGTAAGAGTCGACTGAGGGAGTAAGTCAGTCAGACAATATCTACTGCAAGAGAGGAAAAACTCGAAACAAAACCCTATACCAACTCGTCTGGCCAGCGTGGTATAGTAGGCTAATATCTCTCCAAATTAATAAAGGAGACCCGTGCCCAGCAGTGGGATGTTTATGGGTTGAGATGTGTAAATATAGTTATTTTGTGTATAAATGTATAAATAATGAAATATGATAGTCTTAAGATAAATCATATATATGAGTAAATTACTGCATCTGTATAACAAGCATTATTACCTCTGCAGTTGAGAACTATTTAACATCTAACAGTTACAGTGCCAAGAGAACCGTTACGACTTTTTACTGTCAAAAAATAATTTTATTCAATTGGTTTAAGAAAGGTAACAACTATTACTATTTTGCGAACGAAAAATAGGACTTGGTAGCCGAGTGCTAGGCATGAAGACAGGTACCTAATTAATTACTATCTATAGATGGAATCGGTAGCCGGGTTCTCTGCGTATTGCGTATCAAAGAACCCGGGTTCTAGGCACTAAAAGTATTTAACTCTATGTACCTACTTCCTATCTCAATGTATCTACTGTCTTAATCTTTTTTTTTTCTATTTACAGAAAGTCTTTCCCACTTTCTCATTGGAGAAGGCAAGCTTGAGGCACATCTTGATGAATGGCCTCCAACCAAAGAGAATATCGAAAGAGCCCAGCGGGAGCTCTCAGATGCCCGTGGGTACTTAACACTTGCCACAGATGAAGCGGGCAAGAGAGCGGGTGTGGCGTTAGACGCCCACCTCTTACTTGGCAAATTGAACTATGCTTGTGGAGCTTACGATGTGGCATTGAAACATTATACAATGGCGGAGTTGAATACTTTGACAGAGAAAGAGTTACCAGTGTGAGTAAACTTGTATTTAAATATTTTCTATATATAATAGCAACCCATATACGTCCCACTGCTGGGCACAGGTTTCCTCTCCTCTATCAAGAGAGAGAGAGGGTTGAGGCCTTAATTCACATATTTTCTATGATTTATAATAATTTTATAAGGTTGGATGGATATATGGATGTTTGTTACTCAACTACCTCAAAACGGCTTTACAGATCTTGATGAAATATGGCATAGAGATAGATTATAACCTAAAATAGCACATAGGCTACTATTTTTCTAGAAAAAATCTCTGCTCCCATGAGATTGTACGAGCAGGTGAAGCAACTTGTGGCAACTAGTTTTAACTATATAGAATATATTTTGTCAGGGGCATTTTCACAGTTGGTTACTTGAGTGGCCTCCTGTGGGCAATATGCACATAATCCTACTAATATTATAATTTGGGTTTGGGTTTAGGGTAATATGAGTGTTGACACACAAAATATTAACAAACAGGATAATTTTATAATACCTAATTGAAGTTGTAGGAAATTTGTTATTTATACATAAACTATATTATAAAATAATATGATGTACATACATATTTGACTGCCCTTGTGTGACCCACAAAGAGTTGTTCTGAGTCTGGGTGTAATTTGTGTCCGTTCAATGTATGTTTGTAAAAGTCACAGAGCGACACAGAGCTTGTTCTCTAGTGCGGGAGTTGTCTTTATAAAAATGAGAAATGAGATATATTTTTTGTAGAAATTCTGTCTTTGTCCACAAATTGCTTTAATAAGGTTCTGATGTTTAAGTTCTAGGCCCTATAACTAGTTTGGGGTATCTATTTAGCTATTTCCATTAGTCGTTAGAATATAACAACAAAACAAGTTGATTATTGCATGCAATAAATGTATTATCACTTAATAAGCTTAGGAATAAATTTAACTATTAAAAGCTATGTGTAAAAATTCAAGCCTGGAACAGGATTCGAACATGCGCCTCTCGGGTTCCGGCCCAGCGCACTACCAATTGTGCCATCCGAGCTCCTACTACGGAGTTCTAGTTTGTCCACTTTTTTACGTCTTGGAGTGACGTTAGCTTTTTCAATCGTGAGTTACATACATGTCTGTATGTACAACATCTTCCAATTGCGAGGAAACAATGTTATAGAAAGAAACCATTCAATATTAATAAATATTTTTGCAGTTTTGCTAAAATCAAATATATTTACATAATCTATAGCTCTTTAAATATTTCATTCACTCATTAGTTATAGTGTACTTTGCTTGCACTCTGCATTACATTATCAACTAATTAAGGCCAATTGCATCATCACAATTGTAATTCATGTGAAGTTTTTATGGTTGAATAGATTTACTGGCCTAGTTAGTGTAATGTCAGGCCTGGTTCACTCCGCTGTTTAGGTATGAATCTACAAGTACCCGGCCGCAATATTTCCAGGGGTATTATTTAGCCGAGTGTCGCGCGCCGGTCGCGTCGTCAGTTCGACGTAAGTTTACCTACGAAACGCACACGAAGCCGTAATTCGTCACCGATTCGTTTTCGCTTTTAAATATTCTAAAGAAAATAAAGGCATAAAAATATTCCACAGTATTCGGCTGCCTCAATAGTGATAAGGATCCTAACCTCTCGTTTTTCAATATTCCAAAGAATATTGCAAAGTAAAAAAACACGTTATCATTTAGAAAAACATAATTTGTAGCAAGATTTTGATATGTACACTATACAGCACAGTTTTTGTAGAGACGTATTATTTATTAGTCCAACCAATTAAGTAGGTACTTATTTAATATTTATTAATATAATATATAATAATATATATTTATTATTTAATATAATTGGGAAAATATATTAAAGCCATCACTCAATAGTTTTAAATTTCAACTGGACAAATGGCTCCAAACAAACCAATGACAAACTCTAATACCTATTTTTAATTTAATCAAAAACATAATCATGGGCGGAGCCGCGGGCAACAGCTAGTACCCATTATTATAATTTGTTCTTTAGTGGTTTGACCAGTCCTGTGATGTGGACACACACAACTAGTTCTTATAATTTAGTTACTAAGTACCTACATTGAATATGTCCCCACATGTCCAGATTTATTTAAAAAGTCACTCGTTTACAAAAGTATAGTAAGTACCTACCTAAACCTAACAGGTACTTCAGATCAAGATTGATCTCTAAGTGACAACCATAATGTCCAGAAATACGCAATACAAAGGGAGCCAATTTGTAGGTGAATAAACGAGTAGGTAAGTTTTGTGCTGGGGAGCTGAATTGCGCTCTATTGTGTGCGATCAAAGTTGATATTTGTTTAAATGATTTAGCGAAGTGAACCTTCTGTACCTGTACTATTAAGTATTCTGTGGTAATGTTCTAATAATATTACTTACTGTATACAAGAACAGTGGCCATTTATGGTCAATGAACAGTAAATATAATATGGAGTGATGAGAGGGTCCAGTCAGCTATGAAGTGCAGTATTCTTGAAGGTCGAGTCAGAACCCAAATTGCCGACGTTATCTAAAAATCTCTCAAGGTCAAGTGGTACTGGGCTAGGCGTACGTTTGCTGCATGACGGATGGGTTGTGGGTTAAAGCTACTATGTGGGGCCAGAAAACCTTCAACATAGACCAGAGTAGTTTGCGGTGGGCCCAGACTCGGATGGTGGGCCGAGCTTGACGCGTACAGGCTGGAACACTGTAATAATTAGAAATCTCAACAAACTATCTGTAACTGCCTAATAAATGACAAAGGCCTCCTTCAACTGTGTCCTCTTTTACTGCTATGTCTGCCTGTCCCGAATTGTATGTCCTGTCCATTAAAAAAATGTAATGATATAAATAGTCTCTAAACAAGTAGGTAATCCTACAAATAATAAATAAAAAAATAAAACAAACTTTCGCGTTTATAAAAACGCGAAAGTTTGTTAGTATGGATGGATGGATAGATGTTTGTTACTCTTTCACGTAACAACTACTGAACGGATCTGGATGAAATTTAGCACAGAGATAGATTACAGTCTGGAATAAAACAGGCTACTTTTAACAGCGATAACCGACATCCACGCGGGCGGAGCCGCGTGCAACAGCTAGTTATTTATATATTAGCCTTGCCAGGGCTCAATTACTTTAATATTGCAACGAATAACCTTTTAGCGATTTTAGTAGGTTTTAGGTTTATATCAGAGTAACAAATACATATACCTAGTAAATATTGTAAGTATATTTATTGTCTCATTCTATGTGTCGTTATTTATTGATAGTAATGCAACAATGACTCTCATTGCATTGTATATAAAAATATAGTTACTGATACTGATATATTATATGAAACTGTACAATATAATAATGTCTAAATAGGTATGTATGTTAAACTCTACTGTAGCGATTAAAAAGAGTGACCCGAGTTTCTTGCCAATTCTTCTCGAGGCTGAACCCTAGTCAGCAAATTGGCCGTAGGAAAAAAAATGCTGGCATTTGTTTTTATGACGTTCATAAGTATTATGCATCTGAACTAAATGAATAAATGAGTTTGACTTGAATGTAAACTTTCTATATCTTTATATAGAAAGACATTAGATAATGATAGGCTTTAGGTATTGTTCGAAAGTATTTTGAACTGTTTATGTATACATTACCTAAGCGCGTTGTGTACCAAACAGACGCGCATGACATAGGCGCTAAACAAACTGTAAATAGTGAATCAGCGCACGCGCATGCTAGTCATATTGACTTTGTTATAGCTTTGACTAGTTTTATAGCTGTTTATACGATAAGGTACAATGTAATAGCTTTGAATGCGATTACTGATTTCAACCATTCAAGTGACAGCAAACCAGATACAGTATGGCTTCACGAGTGGTCTAGCGAAAATTACGTAAAAAGAAACAACAAAATGCATTGCATTTAAACGCATTTCGAAGCTGGAACCCCTATTTTGTTAAAGACGTAGAACTTTTGCAGAAATTACTAGGTACTGCTACTAAAACACCGAACTTGAGGAACGATTAAATCGTTCCGCTAATTAAACCGCTCACTATTTTTAAGGATTAAAGGGACCAAGGATACTTAATTGAGACATACAAGATACTTAAGAAACACTATAATAATAATAATCATTTAATTTCAAGACAAATCATAGATCTATATACATATTATAATTATAAAAAATCATGCTTTTTCAAAAGAAAAAGAGAGACATTATGGGTGATTGACATGTTCACTCAGGTATTCATTGAATAATGACCTTCAGGATTTTGAAAACATATCTACCTACCTACACGCAATTATAACACCTAAAAGGCCATCAAGATGCGAAACAGCAGCTCACATAACAATCCTCACAAAAAACCTTTTGAGCAGTCAAATTTTAGACCGTAAAACAAGCTCTCGGAAGAATTAGTTTCAGTCCAAAATTACAATCAATTCTCGACTTAACAACTTCATCCTCATGCCTCATCTGTAAGGCAACCGTTACTGACTGATTGACTGACTGATGTATCAACGCACAGCTCAAACCACTGAACGGATTGCGTTGAAATTTGGCACGCAGATGGTTATTATGACGTAACCATCCGCTAAAAAAGGATTTTTAAAAATGCACCCTCTAAAGGGTTCAAATAGGGGATGAAAGTTTGTATGAAAGTTTTATAATTTCGAAGTTAGGATCTTCAAATTTTGTGTTTAAGCTAACGATTAAACCAACATCTACGCGGGCGAAGCCTCGGGCAGAAGCTAGTTATTAATAATAGTAAAAAAAAAACATCAATTTGGAAGTCCATAGGCATTATAACTCTTCGATGTTTATATATATTAATATTTGTTAATATGTATTTATCAATAATACTAAACTATATAAATTAATATAATAATTAATTTAAGTCTCAGTTAGTTATATTACATGACAGAGATAATAACATCACCGTAGGTAGGTAGGTATTTCTGCGCAACCGTGCATGACGTCACACTATACGTCTAATTTCTTGCTGATGACGACATGATTCTCAGGTACACTCTGTAGGTACACAGTAAATAACTATCGTGTTATAATGAACTAGGGGTCGCCCGCGACTTCGTCCGCGTGGTAATTTGGAATATTTTCTCCGATTTTGCAACATATCTCACTACTGCTCCGCTCCTATTGATCTTAGCGTGATGCTATATAGCCTATAGCCTTCCTGGATAAATGCACTATTCAACAAAAAAATATATTTTTCCAATCGAACCAGTACTTTCTAAGATTAGCGCGTTCAACCAAACAAACAAACTCTTCAGCTTTATAATATTAGTATAGATGTAAATTTGTATAGTCCACAATATAAACACGGTTATCAGTATGTATTTCGCGTGGTATCAATTGACGATAATTGTTTGACTACCAAAACGGACGTTGATACGTCATTGTGATGAATATAACGATTGATAGTATTAATATTGTTTTTGTTAATAGCGTTGTTAGTTATTGTGCAATCGTTAACTATTCGACGAAGAGCCAGTAACGTATTTACTGTAGTTTTCATAAGCCATGAAAATTAACAGACTCCTATATACCCGCAGGCTTTTCTGGCAACCCTCTGCGGTTGGAATGTTTAACCCTAAAATAAAAAAAGAGGGTAAGAATTAATATATTAATAGAAAATACTGTTAATATCATTTATTACAAAGTTTAGGACTGATACTAAACCAAATTAAATTTAAGGCCGCAGAGGGCTGCCGGAAGAGCCTTTTATTATTCTGCAGGTATATAGGAATAAAGCTGTTGAATTACTAATATTAATTTCATAGTATTAATAATTGTTTTTTAATACAAAAATATGTTTAATTATAAATTTTGCATGTCTTAATTCGTGGAACATAGTCATTCAACAATTTATTAAAATTGTACTTCAGCAATAAGGTTATTAAATTCAAGTTTTGGAATAAAATAAAAGCCAAGGTATATTGTTGCAGTCGGAGTCTCCGGATCGTGGCAGAATCATACGCTATCAAGGGACTATGTTTGGAACAGAACGCCGTTCCTGGCTCGACGAGTAAATTCAAGCTAGCGGAGAGGGAGGCAGAAATGGTACGTATTCTACATATAACAGTTACAATATATTAATGCATGAAGAGCTTGGTTAATGTAGAGGGAGCTAAAGAGGCATATCTACATCAGCTAAAATCTGACGCACCATAGTTTCTGCCTACACCAATGGGAGACAGGCAGATATATAGAATTTTTAATACCTATTTATTCTGTCGTTTTTCTGTATATGATGATGAATTATTGTCACATAAATAGATTATATATTCTGAATTTGTTCAAAATGTCTTGTCTTCAGATCCGTAGCTTCGAGCTGTCATCAGACTTGACGCTGTTATACCTACAAAAGACGGCCGGGTCTGGCGCCCGCGCCGGGCCCACGCTCGAGACCGCGTTACAACGTGTGCCTATACTGCATATACGAGCTGGCAGACTGCAAAACGCTATAGACAGGTCAGCTTTCCTTTTTTTTAGCAACAAAGTATACCACTTGGCATTGGAAGCGTCTATCGGGTGTGTCAATTTGTGGCATAATGCAAATAATGATACGCGTTGAAATATAATTATATCGTTTACTGGTATACCTCTCGCCAATCTTCCACGCTCTCAATTCTGCTAATTTATACTATTGAATATGAATTGATTTTCAATTGAATCTCAGTTGCATTTTTAGTATTCTGCTACTAAATTTAAGATCAAGTTGTTAGTTAAGTTATTTAGCAGAATACCAATAATGTATTACCAAAAATGCTAATAATTTAAGACTAATGGTTTTCCAACTATTGGTCTTAACTTTATTAGTAAATTACCAAAAAAACTACTGAGATTCAATTAAGAATCAATTCAGATTCAATTGAGCCATTCGTAAATTAGAATTGGTGCCCAGTTCGCTCTGAATTTGTTGCAAGTAGCTGCGCAGAACAAGAAGATTGGCGAGAGGTATACCAGATTAGCGTTACCATTTTGTAACACAAGGGTTATGGCCAGTTATGGGTAAGTTGGAAATCGTAAAATGAAAAACCCGAACAAAAATTCCGATTTTCGTTTGTCTTACTCTTCTAACAGGGACATCCAGTCGGGCATTGATCGCTTGCATGATTTCCTACTTTTCTTATTCAAATTTAATAAATATGTTATAAATCGTCGTCTGATAATCGTTAGGTATCGTGAAATGCTAAACGCAGTGGAGTCGGTGTCGACCCAGGCGCTGCGGCTGACGCTGACGAGGCAGCTCGCCGAGGTGCTGATGCGAGGTGTCACTGGACAGGTAACATATATGTAAATGCGATTATGTCTTAATTCAATAAGTCATCGTGTCAATTTTTACATTAAAAAACTTATTATATGTGCGTTTTATTTTATTATTTACTTGGTTTACTATTATATTATTCGCCATTCAGTGTATCTTATTGTTAAGGAAATTTGATGTCACCATAACAACTCTACCCTAGGCTGGCCCTGGCCTGTACCCTATTGACTAATATTAAAAAAAAACATCGTTAATTAAATTATTTAAAATATTATTTAGTAGTTATATTTTTCCACCAAACCAATTGGTTATTATTTTATAGAGAGTTTGAAGAAGCCACAATATAACTATTTAATTGCTTAAAAACCTTAATTGAGACTTACTAAGCACTATTCGAGAAATACTTGTCATTGAGAAGTTCAGGTGTCCATCTGGTCTTCTTCATCAGTTTTATTTCATCATAATATTATACTTTCTGAATGCAAATGTTTGATTTGTTGTAAAAATATTGAAATTGCTTCATCAGTTTATAAAAGTATATTTGAGTTTACGATATTTTTGGTGACGTCATTCATGAACAAATTAAATAATAAAGGTCCCAAATGTGAACCCTGTGGGACTCCTGAAGTGATATTTTTATATTGTGATGAGAAACCACCCCATACTACAGTTTGACTCCTGTTGTTCGCATATGACTTAATCCAGCTGATGTAATCGCCGTGGATACCAAGTCACCACAGTTTATGTATTAGGGTATTATGCCAAATTTTGTTAAAAGCTTTAGCTTTATCAGGTGGACGTCATGTACATGTCATGTATGAAAATCAGTGAACACGGCGTCCACCTGATAATCGTTATCCATGGCATTGAGTATTATTTCGCTGCAAGTTACTGCTTACATTACGACCCTTGTAAAAACCATGCTGATTAATAGTAATAATATGTCGCACAGCTAGAAATGTTTGATCCGTTTACAATGGACTGGCCATTTTTACAGAAGGGCCGATGGCCATTGGATTAAACAAGTTCTAAAGTAGACAACAGCGATTAGATAAAAGTAAGGTGGCCAGTTAGATTGACGATTTGAAGTAGTTGTCTGGAACAAACTGAATGCGAAAGGCGCAGGAGCAGGTGTTCTAGAGAAATGTAACAGGCTGATATTTACTATTGATGTGTTGCAGGTGTACAAAGCGCCAGAGAAGTTATCAGTGGTGCCTCCACAGGGTACTCTGACGAGGCGGAGAGAAGATTATGTTTCAGAAGGACCGTGGAAACCCAAGAAATATGCTTCCATTAATCAGGTAGGTAATAATTTAGCACTTTTCCCGTTTCCATCAGAAATGTATATACTTTGAGTAATGTTAATGTGTTCGTGTACAGTTCGTGCCGCGCAACGAGTACGAGGAGGTGGTGCTGCTGCTGCTGGTGGGCGAGGCCATGGCGGTGCGCGACGCCGTGCTGTCGCAGAGCGACGTGTTCGAGGCGGCGCGCGCGCACGCGCTGCGCAACGCCGTCGCCGTCGTCGACCTGCTGGCGCTCGCCGCCACCCGGTGGGGGCAGCTCTGTCTCGTGCTCGAGGTCAGTGCGCCACACCACGCCCACACACACCACACGTACAGTGATGTAAAGTGCAGTAGTATGTCCGCAGTCCCTGGAGCGCGCGATGAAGTTCTCGTTCGGATGCGCGCACACGTGGCGCCAGCGCGCGCTGGCCACGGCGGCCGCCGCGCCCGCCGCGCACGCGCCGCCCGCGCCGCCCTCGCACGTCGCGCCCGGTAACACTACACTCTTTGTCTTTCACTCTCTTCTTCTGCCACTTTCTCTCTATTTCTGAAATCAGATGATCATTGAAATAGATCTAATACTGTTTTTTTTCTGTACGCTTAGTATTTATGCTACTTAAATGATAAACAAGTACTGGACAATGAGCACTTACCGTATCCAAAAAAAAACACTCACATCAAACAGTCACTCCTGCTGGCAGAGCAGCGTTTCCTCTCTGAGGTCTCGATACCCGTCCTCCCCAGCAGGAACGCAACGTGTTATATAATAAGACAACACATCGTAAATTGTGCAGGCAGTAGTTTATGGAACGCGGGCGTGAGGGCCGCGGGGGTGGCGAGGCGGGCCGCGCCGCTGTCGCCCGACGACGCCGCGCTCAGGCTCGTGGCCGCCAACACCTCCTATAGGATGGGATGGGTGAGTATCTATTCAGAATAAATAAACAAAGTAAAACAATTAAAACTCCACTTTACCTTATTAAGAATACGGTTTAAATTGCTATAAGTATTGTACAATGACGCTTATATATCACCACTCGGTCAGTGAGCATTGACTCGAATATTGCCACAATTTAAAGTTTTTGTCTAAATACAGATATAATAAATTTATAAATTCCACAGATAGAAGAGGGTATCGAAAGTGCAGAAGAAGCTTTATCAATAGAAGATCAACGAAACGGCCCCATGTTGGCTCGATGTTGTCTTTATACAGGCATTGGGTATCAAATGAAAGCACAGGTTTGTACACCAACTTATCGTTATTACTAGAATTTAAATAATTACCTATACCAATAAGGTCAATGCAAAAATTACGATACTTCTTTTTTTTTTTATCTGCTTTTGAGTTAAAAAGCCTCGGTTCTAAAGTAATCAATCTGTAAAAAGATTTCATCATAAAGCCCGCTTTGTTTCCCTAATTTCATTAACAACTTTAATATTATTTTGTTTACAGAAATCAAACAGTCGAATAGACAAAGATGCAGCAAACGACAAATCATTAAAACTACTAATAAGAGCCGTGCAACTGGACGACAACGATCACCTCGCATTCTACTATATAGCATTACAGTACATGCATCTCGGCATGCTCAACGAAGCCATGGTGAGTGACTCGCGTTCTTATTTCAAACAATATAAAATGATGTTAATCTATATAGATAAATAATAATTCACTTACTGGCTAAACAAAAAGTGGAACACCGCGATATGGATTGGAATAAAAAATTTAATACAAGATTTTAGGTGAGACGCGAGACGCTAAGTAAGGTTTAAGTAAATTCAACCCCCACTGCGGGTTCATGTGGTTTAATTTTAGTTTACCAACTGAGTTTAAGTTTGAAAAAAAAAATCATGTGTGAATTAAATATTGGAAAAAAATCATGTGTGAATTAATTATTGAATTAAGTATTGCTGTGTAAAAGTTAATTTCGCCAGGTCATTTATCTATCAGACGAGTGACATAAGAACAGTAGTGCAGGCTGAAAATTAAGCCTTAACTTTGCTACTTAATGAGCTCAGAACTGCAGTGTGGAAGTAATATCTTATAAAGTCAAAGTCAAACTCATTTATTCATTTAGATCAAATACATGACACTTATGATAGTCATAAAAACAAATGCCAGCATACTTTTTTCCTACGGCCAATTCGCTGACTATGGTAGGGCCTCGAGAAGTTGGCAAGAAACTCGGGTCACTCTTTTTAATCGCCAGAATATAACATATACAATTTGGTATAAGTTACAACATTAGTGGTAACGAAAGGAACGGAAACCCATATACCATACACTATACAGAATAAAATTTAGATAAATATTTAATTAATTAAGAAACAATATAATGGCTATAATAAGGAATGAATTTAGTATGATAATGAGGGACCGTTTCTTTTTGTAAGTATAAGATAGAAACGTGTCGAGATTACATTGCAATCTTAGTAAAAACTAAAAACTATATCTTTATTATTTAAAAATAAATCATGCCAAGATTGACCAGCCACCCCAAGTAGCACCCGTTCACGAGCATGACGCACGGACCAGCCATCATTTCCTTCGCCATATTAGAGGGAAGGAAATGACCCGGCTAATACGACACCACAAGCAACGACATTTCAGTGAGCATGACAATCAAGGACATAAAAAAAAAACTAAATAGAAAGTCAATAACATCATATCCTACCACTAAACGAAAGGAGAAAGTGTTCGGACATAGCTTGTATGGTGAAAATTGCTCAGAACGCTATAGACTCACCTGATCTATTGTCGAACATTTATCTCAAAGTTCCAAATAGATTAACGAGACATCAAGCATATTTAGATGTGCCCCACAGCACATCTAATTATAGGCAAAACTCTTTCTTTGTCAGAACTGCGAAAGAAATAAATAACCTGGTAGCCTACCCCGAACTGGACCTATTTAATACAAAGGCACATAAATTTACGAAACAGTAGCACACTCGTGGTTTGGCTCTCAAACTGTGTAATTTAAGTTATTGTTTATTTTTTCCTTACTTGATCAAAAAGTAGATATGCATAATATTTATATTTAGTAATACATATTAATATATTTGTTGTTATATATAAGTATATTAGTCATTTAACTGCGAAAACATGTAAATGGTAATTAGTTGTTACATAAGTTGTATTATTAGTTAAACTACACTGTATGTTTTCCCAATAAATAAAAATAAAATAAATAAATAATGATCACAAAACGCTTCCATGTGACATAAATTTCAATTAAAACTATCAAATTACATAAATTTCAATTATACCAATCGCTGAGATAATTATAGATTATGTATGCACACTGCAAAGACAGCACTCTTAGGTAAAAGCATATTTTGTATGGCACCCAAAATTTACAACAAAATACCGAATACTTATAAGGCCCTTGACATTAATATGTTTAAGCGGAAACTAAAAGACTGTTTGGTCTATAATTGTTATTATAAAATTGACGATTTCCTGAATGACAAACAAATAATGTAATTTCCACAATTAGTATCAAATTTGTTTTTATTATTATTACTATTTTTTATTAATTGACAAATATCATATTATTACTGTTGACATTTATACCTTAAATAATCTAATATCTATTAATTACTATTGAATCCCATGTCAGAATTTATTATTATGAGATAACCTACTATTTTATTATATACAAATAAGTGATCTGTTACTATTACTTTTACCTAGACTAAGTAACATATAAATTTGCATGTTTACCCAGACAGAACATGTTGAGACAAATAAATATCTTTATCTTTAACTATTATTCTTATATAATTCTGCATAAAAACTAGCAACTAATCCCATGACTTTTTATCATTTAAATAGTCGTTAATAGTATAATAACCCTTGCTTAAAAGACGATTTTTAACTGTTAGTTTGAATGTGTGTAAGGGTAGGTTCATAACTTCAATGGTAGTTTGTTTTAAAATCGTACCCCGAGTCCCGCTAATGAATTGTGGTCTTTGTGTAGACGGTGATATGTACCATCTAGTTTGTGTACGTTCCTTGTGTTTAGTGTATGAATGTCACTGTTTTTACAAAACAGGTGTATATTTTGTTTAACGAACATGATGTTGGCAAAAATGTACTGAGATGCAACAGTGAGAATGCCTATTTCTTTGAACTTTTCTCTAAGTGAGACTCGTGCGCATAAATTGCAAATAGAGCGTACTGCTCTTTTCTGGAGTATAAATATAGTTTCAATGTCAGCAGCCTTTCCCCACAGTAGTATGCCATAAGACATAAGGCTGTAAAAATAACTAAAATATACAAACCTAGCTGTTTCTGCGTCTGTAAACTGCCTTACCTTTCTTACTGCGAAAGCTTAAAGTTTCACCGTTCAAAATTATATTACTTAATGTAAGATTTCTTGTATTGGGTATAGTAATTTTAACACACTTTGTTTTTTTGAGTTTAACAGTAGATTGTTTGCATTAAACCAGTCCAGGACTTTCGCGAGTGAACCATTTACAGCATCAAGAATTGATTCTTTACGGTCTACCTGAAATATAAGCGACGTATCGTTTGCAAATAGTACAATATCACAGAAATCCTGCACATAGAAAGGCAAATCATTAATATAAACTAAAAAGAGAAAAGGGCCTAGAATTGAGCCTTGTGGGACATCCATATCTATAGGTAATCCTAAAGATCTACTGCCATTAATATCCACAAATTGAACTCTATTACTTAGGTAGGTGGCAACAAGGTTGAGTGCAGCATCTCTAATACCGTAATACCTGAGTTTTCTCAGGAGCGTTTTGTGTTCAACACAGTCTAAGGCTTTTGAAAGGTCGAAGAAAACACCAATAGCATTCATCGAATTCTCCCAGGTCCTGTAAATATGCCTTAACAATTTAACTCCTGCATCTACTGTAGAACGACCCTTTATGAAACCATATTGCTCATTATGTTATAATTTATTTAAATTAAAGTGACTCTCTTATATTATTGTATTAAAAAGAATGAATAGGTATGACACATTACTGGTAGATTGTAGGTACAGCTAACATAAAGAAATTAATTTTAATCTCGATCAATTTTGTTTATGGATACTTGAAATGTCAACAGAAGTTAGAAAGAGTAAGAGTATCGTGACAATTGAAGCGTGGATTTGTAAGAAAGTAAGTGTGTGTTAGCAAATCTTTTACGTTGAGACACTGTGTCGTGCGCAGGACGCGACGCGCTCGTGCCTGAGCGCGCGCGCCGAGTGCGGCGGCGGGCTGCGGCTGGCTGCGGCGCTGTGGTCGTGCGCGTGCGCCGGGTCACGCGGCGCGCGCGCGCTGGCCGCCGCCCGCCTGGCGCGCCACCACTACCCCGCCGCCGACTGGCCGCTCGCCGCGCTGGCCGCGCTGCAACTCGTCTGGGAGACGCCAGAGGTACATGTGCAGCCTTCATTTGTTTTAAAAAAATATTCAATTTAATGCTTAAAACTTTTTAAAACTAAATGTTTTTGAAAACAAAATCAATAAAAAAATATCCAACATTTTGTGATGTGGAGGCAACCACCTCCACTTGCCCGCACGCTCGGGCCGTATTTAAGGTGCACCGGATGCCAACGTACCCCCTTTCTTTCGACCTACGAGCTGATGTGCTAGTTGTTATCCTTGTACCGAAGTACACCTGAGTGAACTTCTGCTTTCTGACAAAACTACTTTCATTTATTTTAGCTCTTTATTGACGTTATAATTTGCAGGCGGCGTTAGCGACAGGAAAGGAATTACTCACCCTAGTGAACAGTACGGAGCCGGAGCTGGAAACGGAACACAACGGGTACGCGGAGTTGGACGCGTTGTCCGACTCGCAGCACGACGACACGCAGAGCTATAGAGACGGAGGTGTGTATACGATTCACTAACTGATGATAACAAAAATACCCCAGTTAGCTAAAATAATTGTCTATTGTGTTATATTGTGGTCCGAGAACTTACTCGTAAATTTTAAACGCTTATAATGTCCGGCAGCGTCGATCCGTGCGGAGTCAGCGGGTGTGTACCGCATCGAGCGCGCGCTTTCGGAGGGCGCGTCGTCACTGTCCACGCAACGACCGCGCGTGCCGCTCGCCGACCACCGTGCGCATGCCTGGCTGCTGTTGGCGCAGCTGTGTCTCAGGTATGTCACAAGTTGCGGCTGAGTCATCACTGTCCAAGCACCTCAAAGTAACGTAAGTCGGGTACACTACATAAATACGAAAAACTTTATCCGTCATTTTGAAATTCGTATTTGTACGAATTTCAAAATACCGATTTTCATAATCCGAATGGTTTAAAATTCCTAATATAACAACCCCGATTTATCATTACTATTTTATAATTCCTAAATTTCAATATTCCTAAGTTTATAATTACTATTCTCAAAATACCGAGCTTCAATAGATCGAATAACAAAAAGTCCGACTTAATGATAATTCGAAACATCAATAATACGAATTCTGATTATTGCTTAATGAATTTATCACTAACGCCATGGACAATGGTAAACAGGTCCATGTCATCTACACTGACTACAGTAAGGCGTTTGACTGAATTGACCATGAAAGCCTGTTATGTAAGTTGAATGGTATGGGTGTATGTGGAGATTTACTAAGATGGTTTTCTTCTTATATTGATAACAGATCCCAAGCTGTAGTACTAAATAACTACATTTCTAGTTGGGTTCCCTAAATGGAGTTCCTCAAGGTTCATTGCTCGGTCCTCTGTTATTTATAATATATGTGAATGACATCGACTCTTGCCTGACTTCTTCCAAATTTGCTTTGCCGATGACATGAAAATCTATGCAACAATATCGTCGCCCGAGGATATGACAGCACTGCAGGAAAAACTATGATCTGCATTATCTTGAGGATTATTGTGTAAATAATAAGCTTGATCTCAATCCCGCTAAATGCTCAGTCGTTACGTATTCTCGTAAACGCTCAATCTTAGCAACAACGTATACACTCGGTAATCATGTATTACCTAGATGCAATTCCATCCGTGATTTAGGGGTACATCATGACTCTAAACTCAGTTTTTAAACTCGTATTGATGCAATTGTTGTCAAAGCGTCCAAATAACTGGGTTTTATAATGCGGATATCCGAGTGCTTCACACAAGCAAAAACTTAAAAAAATCTATACTGCAGTTTTGTTAGAAGTCACTTATTCTTGAGTATCATTCTGAAAACTATCTTATGCTTTGTAAGAAGTATCATATATTACCATTGAAAAATCGTCGTGACATATATGATTATACATTTATATTGAAAACGCTTAATAATAAGATAAACAGTCCCGTTATTTTGTCCTCATTTTATTTTAATGTCCCATGTACTCGTAAGTCATTCCGCCATTACATGCGCCATTTTCATCAACAAACTATAGGCAAAATTTATTTCTTGTGCGAGCGAGTAGAAATTTTACTTAGATTTGTAAACAATGATGATTGATATTTTTAATACTAGTGTGTCTTCAGTCAGAAAGTGCAAGCATGCAACATGCAAGCAGGCTTGCAACATGCAAACAAGCATGCAACATGCAAGCAGGCATGCAACATGCAAGCAGCAAGCAAGCATGCAACATGCAGCAAGCATTTTTGGGGTTTGGGCGGCCCCACGCGAGCTTATCGTCGCAGATGGTTTTAACGCTCACCACCGCGGCGGAGGGCCTTCAAACCACCTGCTCCTCAGATCGTGTGCCGCCCCACCCCTCCGCGCCTACGCGGGCTTAAATTACACTCTAGGGTAGGGCAGACAAGACTACGTGAAGTCGGTTTTGCAGCGATTCGTTTCTGATACTATATTTTGTAGCACAACATGTTGACTTTAGTGGAAGTATTGAAAATCGGAATGTCGTTTTTCGGACCGAGAACCCTTCGAGCATTTGACTCTTCAAACGTTTGAAAATCGGAAAACTACAAATCGCATTTACGACTTTCGGTAAAATAAATTTCGTGGTGTTAGGTATTATAAAATTCGGATTTAAAAAAATTGGAACATCGACATTCGGAGTACTTAATCTATATCGGAGTATTTGGGTGTTCCCACGTAAGTCTTACTGGTGTTGATGACGTGTGTATCGGAATACTCGCATCAACGCACTCGCAGTTGCGTGTACACATAATGCAACTTACCGCGAGCGAGCACGCACTATCAAATTAAAATGATGCCGTTATATCGCAGGTAAATTACTGAACCAAGTCATAAATCGACAAAAAGTGTTTTAAATCGTAAATGTTAACTGTTATTATTGTTATACTGTATATAGATTAGGCCGTGTGAGTGCAGCGGCGGGTTGCGTGGCAGAAGCGGCGGCTCTCACACCGTTCAGCCATCTTGTATTATATACGGTAAGTATCTGATAGAACAATTGATGACCCACAATATTATTTAGGCAACTATAAGCATAACTAGCTGATTACAAACAATATCGGTGTATTATTCTTTTCTTTATAAATTTTATTAAAATTGAAAAAAAATAAAATATAATTTTGTACATTTATTTTTGCCCACATTACGAAAACAACAGTAATAATATGAAAACAAATTGTATTGACATATTATACTACTACAATGAACAACGGGTCTAAATCGGGTAATATTTTGAAGGTTTTCATATACCTTTTGTTACCCGACGCGACGTTTCTGTCGAATGGCACTGACCGTGGTTACGGGTTTAGTTTATTCCTGTTTTGTATGTTGTGTTTATTTGTTTTACATACAAATAACATATTCATATCTATTTTATTGTAAACAGAGAGGATTAGTTCACGCGGCGAATTCAGAATGGGACGAGGCGCGGCAGTGTTTTCAAAATGCACTCGCAATACATCCCACACACTTGGACAGTATTGTGCAATTAGGTGAGTTGTTTATTTTATACGTTTATATATGTCATACGAAGTTTTAATATTATATTGTTACGTTTGATAGGTACTATAGTACTCGCGGGCGCTGTAGTATACACCGTTTCAATCCATTCTGTAAAAAAGGTAAACACAACCCGACCATAGACATTTTAGTGGTGCACCAGATGCACTGACAAATTATTTATTATTATTTGAGACGATAAATTCAATTATTTGAAATAACTTTTTTTGTGATTTCGTTGTTTATAGCAACAACCTTTTTTCGACACAGTAATAAAACTTCAAATAAAAATTAAATGCTAAGATAAAAAAAACATTTATAAACATGTGTGCAAGAAACGGACTTTTTGCCTGCTACGTATATTAACTGCATTGTTTAAAACGGTGAACTAGTTTGGTCCAGCCAAACTGATATCTTAATTTGACCATGTTTTATTAAATAATTTTAATAATGTGTCATATCATTGGAAAGGGTACAAACTAGAAAACATTTAAAAAAGAACTAAATTCAAAACGGCTTACAATATATTTTTTTAATTTGAAAGTTTTCATACACTTACACATTGTATGAAAATCTATAAGCTCAGAGACAGGTTTTTTAAACCAATTGATGAAATAGTGATTGATTATGATCAAGCAATTATAACATAACAATAATACAGTTATTCCGTACTATTACGAGTACAAACAAAAAAGTTATGATGATTTACATGCGGAATTTTGGGTCCCTCATATTTAGGGCGTAGAAATAACATGAGACACACAGCTAAAGAACCCCCTAGTATCCCAAAAAATTGTGTCGCGCCATGCTCAATAAAAATATCTTCTTAGTATTTGAAATCACATCAAAATATGTACATCAAAACGATTAGAAAAATTTTGGTAATATAAATTAGTTGATTGTTAATTTAAAATCTATTTTTATATAGATATAATTTAATTGTTCGGAAATGCGAAATTCAATTTACTTCAGATATAATCCATTACTAAAAAAAATAATTGAGTGTGTCGATTGTTTTTATTCGCACATCACTATTTTACACATTGGGACCAAAGACAATACATCATTTTCTCGCTTGACAGATAACCTAATTTTACTACTTAGATTTTTCAAATTTGATTAGAAGTTAATTTTGGTTCAGAGTTTTAGTGGTTTTGTTTATGTTTTTTACAATAGAATAGAATAGAATAGAATAGAATAACCTTTTATTTCTTGTTTTAAGCCTACTATTTACAATATATATATGTTTTACAATTTGTTTATATTATTTTCCATGAGAACAATAGATGTTGCTTTGCCGAAAATGTGTTTTGCTTGTTGATCTCACCTTATGCCATTATATTTTTACAAATGGGCAAAAGATGTATTGCCTGGGAGAGGCCACTCGGGCTTTCCCGTTAAATGTGTGGGTTAGTTCAGGTGTGTAACTTAATAGCTAAGGGTTAGTGTGGTGTGGAGCATATTTTACAGTCGTCGTAGTCTGGGAGGGTCCGTTCGTTTGTCGAGAGGTTTTGTGTGTTTTTTACAAAATGAATTGAAACAAGGTTTAGTTACCAGTCGCTGTTATGTCCCTAAAAATACAAAATAAGATTTTAGTTCTTTTAATCACTACGGTCGGGTCGGACGTATCGATTCGATGCGATGCGTCTAGGTCACATGAGACACGTTTCGGGTCGCAGTGACCGTCACGCCTGCAGTATTCTCGTACGATATGATACACTCAATTCTTCGACTGGGAGCAAACAGTAAAACCACGTGAATTGAATCCTGCGTCGCTTTAAAGTTTACAAAAATGTGTCCAACGAACCGGAGCGACTGATGTCGCACGGATGCACCGTGCGTCATTAGTTGGTCCGCGCAACCATCAGTCAATGCTATGTTAGCGCGTTAACAACTGAGTCGGGCCATAAATGTCGATATATTTATTTTATTGTTACGCTCTTCACTAAGCGGCTCCATAAGGCCCGTAAGACGCCGTAAGTGCAAGGGAGATAGACATAGAGAAATGATTAATGGCCCGACGACTCATTTGATAACGCGCTTACTATAATGTGTGTGGTGCAGGCGCCACGTACTACAACCTGGGCTGGCTGGGGCTGGCGGAGAAGGCGCTGCGCGAGGCGGCGGCGCTGGCGCCCGCGCGCGCCGACACGTGGCGGCGCCTGGCGCTCGTGCTGTGCGCCGCGCACGACCCCGCCGCCGCCGCCGACGCCGCCGCCGCCGCGCTCGCGCTGCACCCCACCGAGCCCGCGCACAACCTGCCGCTCTGATCTACGACGCTACCCCCCCACCTAACCGCACGCTCTACGTTTCTAACCTGATCTCATCTGAACGACTCGCACCTCTCCATTCGTTCCGAGCGAGGCGCGCGAGAGAGGTAGAACGTATTGTGCAGGCTAAGAGTCACCCGTCGGAACTAAACTGATTGGCGAGCTATATCTTTTGAGACAGACTGTAGCCGACCTTCCCAGTATATGTCAGCATCACCGACATCCTTCTTCAAGTATTGCAGATGAATATCTTGCTCTATATTTAACATTCTCTACAATCTAATGTTACAAAAATATTGACCTAATTTTTGCGTGTTAACTAACTAGTTAGGCACAATTAATTGATATACATCTTTCTTTTAAACTATCATTAGCCTAAAGTGGGTTCCCGAAAATATACCGATTATTTGTACTTGTACTCCATCTTTCTAAATAATAATGTTTCATAAAACCATCACTCTGATCTAACCGTGAAAGTGATTGTTACACTATTATAGGTATTATCTAAACTGTCTCAGTTACCTTTAAATTTCAATTTCCTAAATAGCGTTACCACTAAACAACAAAGCCAGTATTTCTACTAATCTGTAAACCTCTACAGACTAAACGGTGTAATTTTATAAAAATATATGTCACTATAAAACATAGTTATTACGATCACTATTTAGTGGCAACGCTAATAAATTAACTGTATAACTTATTTGTCAATCAAAGTTATTAATTTATTTACTAATTAATCTCGACTTGATTATCGATTTTATAAAGTCCAATTATTCAATTATCTTAAATTTATTAGTACTAAAAACGATAAATCGATACACAGGTCTATCTTATTGTAAAAAAATATCTTAAATAATAAAATAGTCGATATATTGATGCTATAATACTGCCGATATAGTACTTATAACAATCTCGTATATCTTGAAACGACCGATATAAATATTAATACAAATAAATATGTATAAAGGTTAAAGTCATGCATCATGAATTATACTTATTCTTACGACGAAATAAGACTTATTGCGCAGGCGTGACTTTGTGTCGGCCAATCGGTGCGCTCGGGCACAGTGCCCATTAATGGGATAATATACCGTAATAACATATTGGTATAATTGAAATTTCATTACATTTATCTCTCTACTAATTGTTTTTGGCGCATCGTGCCAGGTATATTTTGGTGTATCCAAATTTTACAATATATTTTTAAAGAAAAATAGATAGAAAACTTTTTATTATACACCAAAATACATAAATATAGAATAGTTGGGCTTTTAGTCACCTTATGTTTTATTACAAAAGGTAAAAAAGATATTTCAGAAGTCAACGAATGCGCAATAAGCCTTTATTAAATGACGACTATAAAATAAAATAAACCTAAATATAACAATTTCCACCGATAATGTAACGGACACTACCGAGAGTGAAATAACAAAATAGCAACATATTTTATAATAGTCACTTATCTATATTACCTCATTAAATTCACAAAAACAATGATGGAGTAAAAAGCTAATTAGACTGCTTGTGTAAGAAGAGCAGCCCGTATAATTGTATCAGTTTTGTAAATAAGGCATAAGTAGGCTCACAAAATATTCTACAGCCTAACCCACGTTATACAGTACTCTTTACTTACGACTTTATCAGATTATATATCTTAATACTTTAAGAAAAATAGCGTACGTCTCTGTCTAACCAAATGGGAAACGGGCGTGATGGTATGTACTTTTTGAAAAGTGTATATTTCATTAGAACAAATTTAAAATGCTAGTCTATAAGAACTTGACTTCATTATTTTAAACTAGTTAGTCTTCTGAAATAATCGTTTGTGTCAAGAATGATTATCTTTTTTTGAGCTGCCTTCTTATTTTCAAAACCAATTTCGACCTTTTTTCTAATACATAGCCTTTTTACTATAATTTATAAACTGATTTAATTACTAAAAGTTACTTCTTTGTTACACTGAATAAAGCGCCATCTATTGATCTGTGAGTAAGACACCTATTGAAATTTCCAATGTAAATTCCAACGATTGTTTTCAGATATAATATTTGCAAATAAATATAAACTCTATATATCGTGGGTTAAGCTTTACTTGACGTTTCTAGTAACATACATACTTATATGTAGTTCTATATGTATAACTGTTCCAAGTAGACATGTATACTTCGAGTTGTGACTGACTATACTGTATTTAGATATTCAAGCCTTCGGAATTGAAGTAGGCATCGACAATAAAATTGTATACCGTGTCTCGTGACGTCAACAGCATTAATAACTACGAAAAAAATTATGTCAATAAAGTGTTTGAAGAGGTCAGCAAATATTAAATAGCTCGAGCGTCCAGTAGCGCCATCTAGCGTGAGCAGTAAAAACTTTGCTTAGAATGAAATATTGGTACAGGTGCAATTTTAAAACTGTGAATATTCTTGTAAATAAAATGTTGTATAATATTCTTGTATAGTTAAACATTGATAATTATGTTTGATTTTATTAATACTTCATTTCGTACCATTGTAGGATTATAATCTCGAAACACGGTGTACAATATTTCTATAAACACATTGTTTTATTTCCTATGGTTAATGCGAGCACCCGGGGTAAAAAGTATGGGGTGAAGTTGGACCACGCCCACTCTTAGATAGGGGCCATCAATACGGGTAGTGTATACACGTTTAACTAGTTTGGGGACGCTTCATTTAGTTTTCAATGTGTAAGTTATACATGCTCTTGTTTAGAACTCTGCAAAAATATGTACAATATTGGTCATGAAAATAGGCGTTTCTACATTGAAAAAATAATAGATATTCGATTACTAGGTAACGCAGAAGTAAGTTTTGCTTATGCACCTGTATTAGTTCATAATGATGATGACATTAAATTTACTTCGCATATCATATTGTATATAAAAGTAATATTAGTTATTTTCATAATACAGTTGTAACCGCTGGTAGACATTTGCTTGCAACCAAACATTAACTCTTTCTGGAGATGTGTACATACACAAATTAGATTAGCAATCAAATGTTTATTGGCAAATGAATACATCATAACTCATTATATAACGAAGGCGTGGCGATTATACAAGCTCAATAAATGTCACGTAAAGTATATATTATATTTTACGAGGGTAGAAAAAGAATGATGACGTCACTTGCATAATTTTGAAGTATACAATATTGTTTGTATACTAGCATCATTAATGTATCTAAGAGTATTATATTAAATTATTTGTGCATTTTTATCGATGAAGCTATTTGCCATATAAGGTCACTTACATCAAGAAAAATATGCCTTTTTTAAAGCCTATTTTATAAGAATATATATATATGTTAAGACCCTCAGTCTTCCTAGATGAGGGTAGTTACATTTTTCTGCTCCTTCATTTTAATATGTGTGTATGATGTATATTCAAGTTAATATTAATGCATTTCGTCCCGTCCAATGATTTCAAATTATGCGTATCTATTGTGTAAAGTAACTATAATACTTATTGCAAATAATTTATTTGCTGTTCTTAATTAGTATATGTGTATTTTATCTAGCTAAATTAATTATTGATTGCGACATTGCTAGTATTTAATCCTAAATTAATTAGAAAATGTTAAATTAAAAATCAAAGTATATTTAATTACATTCTACTTTAGAAAAAATATATCAGTTTCACATAGCGAGCTTATCTTGCCTCTTACTTTTATCATTACAAACTCGAGCTTTGCAGTTCATAAATCAACTTTCGTGTACCACAAAACTTGTAAGGATATCTTTGTCTTGTGTACCGACATTTCCTATCGTTATTTCGAAGATTTCATAATACCGGTTTGTCACGTTAGATTACATAAATCTTACTATTTCAAATTTTCCCCAGTCTATTAAAGGTCCAACCCCACCAAACGGCCCGCATCGCATCGCATAGGAACGGATTTTACAATCTTTAAACGAAATTAAATCTTGTATACAGTGTTTAAAGTTTATATTATCAAGTCACGCACGGCAGCTTGACTGCGGCCGCGTGCGTCAACTGGTGAACACAGCCGGTGACATTGGCCGCGACACACGATTGACTCCGTCCGCGTGTTATCGGATCCGTTCGGATACCGTCGTGTGCGCTCGGAGGCACTCAAGGCAATGCGACGACGTTCGGACGCGATTGGATGTGGTCGCGGCCTATGCGATGCGATGCGGGCCGTTTGGTGAGGTTGGACCTTAATATTACTGAGTTTGCCGTTGTTATATTTAAGTAAACTTTAAATATTTAGTGTTTATATTGTTTTGTTTGGCGCATAGTTAATGCTAGTCCTTGTATTACTGCGGTTTTATATACGCACATTGTGTAAATGGTTTACTAGGAGGTGTGTGAAAACTTCCTATCCATCTCAGCCATACGACGTCCACTGCTGGACATAGGCCTCCCCCAAGGTTTTCCACATCGTTCGGTCCTGAGCTGACCGTTAAGTGTAATGCAACTGTTAGAGATAATAAGTAAATAGCTTTATCTATATAATAGTTTTAACAGTTGAACAATTCCTCAAAGTTCTTATATTAAAAAAAAAAAAAAGTTGATCTGAAAATAATTAAACCCGGGCGAAGTTGGGGCGGCCAGAAGTAATGTATAACATTATATTATATCACATCTTCGACACGTGTATGTCGTTAATATCAAACGATTCTCATGATTTAATAAATGCATAATTTACATAATTGCATATTATTCGTATTAAAAAAAAAAAAAATCATTACAAACAAAAATACAAATCTTTTCTCTTTTTAATATTAACATATCTTTATATATATGATGAAGTGAACCATTTACACTGGTGCTATGGTAGATACTATAATTTTAATGTTATTTTGTGATGGTAATGAAAAATGTGGTCGGGTGTTAGTGATATGGTGTGGTGTGTGGTGATGCGTGGTGGTAGGCTAGCTCCTTACACTTCCAGGTGTGGTGTCTAGGTTTATTTAGAGATTGTACTCGTCTCATGACAACTTATCTACGGGGAATATACGAAGGTACCTTTGGGTTAAGTTCTGAAGGCTATCACCATCATCTCAGCCAAAAGACGTCCACTGCTGGACATATGCCTCCCTCAAAGATTTCCACAGCTCTCGATCCTGAGCCGACCTTGTCCATCGGTTGCCCGCAAACTTTACCAGGTCGTCGGTCTGAAGGCTACAATATGGTATATTTTGCATCAGTTGTATAATTACTATTGCCAATTGCCCAGAGCATCTAAATCATATATAAACTTATTTTTGTAGGTTGATTATTCAATCTCTTATTATCTTTAATCAACTAAGTTTGAAGAACATGAACTTGGGGTAACAGTCTATACAAGTAAAGACGAAATTGCGATTGTCTTTCAGTTAAAACGTCGCATCGCCAGAGTGACAAAAGATCGAGTGGCAAAAGATCTGGCGGCTTGACGTATCGGGTTAAGACGCCAAGTCTTTCGTCATTCTTCTGGTATACAACTTGAAATATTACAACTGTCTGAATTTTTCGCATTACTTCTTGATCAATGGAGTCCTAAATTCAATATCACTAAATGGCTAATTCGAAAAAAAATGCTTAGTTTTGAATCAGTATAGGTAGATAGGATGTCGTTTGACGGACAAACTCTAAGATGTGCATCTGGTGAGAATAGTTCTACTATTTATGTAAAAATATTTAATTATATACTAATTTACGCGTCCTTATTCGTTTGCAAGCATAACATTTAATATTCACGATGATTGCATAATATTTATGCAATATAATATATCACGAGGTACATTGGTGGAACGCCACGAACAAGCTTTTTCTGTTCGACTACTGAAACGGATGTTCGTAGTAAATGCAATCTGACGTAATACATATATATTTTAAAGCTTGCTGAGAAGTATGTGTACGTAAAGAAAAAGATGTTTGTATTTTTAAACGCACCAATCACAGAAACTGACAGTCTTCAAAACTCTTTAAGTTCTTTACTGATCGGAAACTACACGATTTCTTAGTGCTATAGGTTTGTTTATATCAACATACATCGCGAACGAAGCCTCGGGCAGAAATTTAATAAATATTTAATTCCATAAAATTGAGAGGAAAATGCTTTATGATAACACGTGTCTTCAATAAACGAGTAGGTACCTACATTATATTGTAAATGTAAATCTATTCACATCGATTGTGCTATAGATATATTATAGTCATTTATTGTTAAATGTCATTTAATTACATTTATCGGCGTTTTAAGACGACTTAATAAAAGCGATATGTGTGTGTCCTTATCCTTATTATAACTCGACTAAATCAAGTAGATTTAGTCGATATTTTGGAAAGTTTATAAATATGTAGGTACATTTTAAATTTAGTCGTCATGTGATTGTAACCTGGCAATAATATGTGTGACGGTGTAACTCGTCGTGTCTGTCAGTTAGGTGTAACATGCAACATGCAGCCTGCATTATTCACGTAATGTGTAACAAGGGATGTGCCAATAGTTATTTGTGAGCTTCTACCCTGATTAAATTATGTTGAATGGTATCGTTTCTTTATCTATGCATTGTCTTCTGTTTTGCTAAATAATATCATGAAACCCATACTGCCTGCTAACGAAGAACAACTAACTATCCAAAATCGTTTGTAAAGTAAATGTCGTAGAGGCGATTTTTCCATAGCTGGTATCTATTTGTTTCGTTTTTCCTTAGCAGGATGAAATAAGAAAAAAAAAAGTATTTATCGTACATATAGAGATATATTAATTGAAGTAAATTATCCATATAAATATTTAGACAAGAAATATTCATTAAATACCTGTTTATTTTGTTTTCAGTTTCATAATGATGATGTTTTATATAAACATTAAATACATGTGTTACTTAAAAGCGTTTAGCGTTAGTATACTAATTTCATTAATTGTAATACTTAATACATTTTATTTATTAACATTTTCACACATTTACATTATAAAAGTAATTTACAACTAAAACTATATTTATACAAATTAGATATAAATTGTAATAATAAAAACAACACAAAAAAGGTGGGAAGACTGCTTAATAGGCGTCGTAAAGTGCCTCCGCATTGATTTCTACTGAAAACGTGCCCAGGAGACTGGCAGCATTGCCACGCTGAAAGGCAATGCTTATTCTTTGAGCTAAATATAAGCCAGCCTTTCATTCATTTAATTACTATCAGAGCATAGACATTGCTTAGCCATAAATTAAGAGCGTCTTGTTTTCAAATTTGTGTTTAATTTCAATATTGATTGAATTTGATTGCCCAGTGTCCTCAATATCTGTCCTAAAGTAATGCTTCAATGCTTGTAAGTACCACTATGTATTTAAGTTTTTAATATGTTTAGTAAAGTACGTTAATGTGTAATAAAGGTACATGGTGCTCGTCCAATGTTTAGGTTGTGTGCAGCTTCGTACAGTCGGTGGCAAAAGTGTTTAGTAATAAATTACAACCTAACGGTCGATTTTCGCTATAAAAGAGTACCATATTTCCTGTCCCATGATACCATCTCCATGAGTTCGCATTTTTAATATTTGTAGGAATTGTATCTACATTTGTAAAAGCATGTGTTTATAATAAATTATACAAAAAAACTACGTGTTAAATTATATTTGAGAAAAGAGTGGTCTACATGCTACATTCAATTTTGTTTTTTATATCTTACATTACCTATCAGTAAATATAATTCTTTGATACGAAGTTGTAGCCTACTGCTTTTAAGACATGCTATTTCCTCTTTTCTAGCCAGACAAAAAAATACTTACTTGAATCTGCCTTGTGAGAATATCTCAGTGTGATTAGTAATTATAATATATAAAAAAACACAAACACTTTTAGCCGACTGTACAACAGCATCTAATTTTATGACATTAGTTGATATTTCACTCTGTTATTGTGCAGTTACCAAATACATATAACTATATAAACATAAATAACCAATAACACCTGTTATATAAACTATCACATAAATATATTTTATATCTTATTATTTGCTAAACTTAAGACAGATTTTTGTCCTATAAGTAACCCCTTCCTAGTGTTCACTAATTGTTGTACAAAGGAAAGAGATAAACATATTTTTAAACTAAGTGTTCGATAGCTTGTATTGTCAAACGTGCGAAAGAGACGTCAATAGGATCGTTGTCGCACGTGTTGGCATCGTAAACCACAGCGTAGATAAGAACGGCAACGTCTATCGTATAACCGCTGGAACCGTGCTATGACATCCTAATACGCATTTTAAATTCGTAAGGTGACAACTTTATAACTTAGCTAAAATTAAAATCGAAAATAAAGCGCTATTTTAAGGATATCATGGCACGACTGGATGGAAACTGATCATTAGAAAATCCACGTAGGTATTTAAAAAATACAATGTTTATTTTGCACTAAGTTAAGTATTTTTATTCTGAATTTATAAGACGACACTTTAGTAATCTAATTTAGATATAATAAAAGTAACCTACATATATCCCATTGGTAGACAGAGGTTTTCTCTCATCTTTGAAGGTATTTAGACCTTAATCAACTAATCTACATATGTCGTACTGCTGGGCACGGGTTTCCTCTCATCTGTCAAGGTATTTAGCCCTTAATCCACATTATGCTGGGTTGATGGATTTTAGATGTGAATTGTAGTTATTTAATTAAAAGATAGAGGTTCTTAGTGAACCAGCCATTCTTATCTAAGCTGTGTAAAAATTTTACTCGTATGATATTGTAAATGAAAAATCCTGTAATTTGATGACCAATATAATATTTATTGTCGGTCGAAATTATTATACCTAAATAATATATTGTAATTCAGAATGTTTCTATTGTGAACGTAAACTAACACTTGTTAATTAAACATGGATGTCGTTCTATTAATGTTTATTATGTAAATTTATTTATTGTAAATTTATGGTTCACGTGGAAAGCGTAAGGTCAAATATTTTATGACCATTTGACCAAGTTAACGCTTGACCAGTCGTAGGCAGTTTTTATTTTATTTTTATACTACCAAGGAGGCAAACAACCGTACCGTACCGTACCGTACCGTAGCCTATGGACACTTGCAACACCAGGGGTATCACTCGCGCGTTCCTGACCCTTTAGAAACCTTAAGTTTTGTCCGTTAGTGTCAAAATCGCTAGATTAATATGTTATGAATGAGTGGTCAAGTGCCAGCTTGGTCAATCGCACCCTGCGCTACATGTCCGCTAAACCTGAACCAGGCCCTTGTCTTTAATAATACATTTCTTAAAACTCACTTAAGTCTATCAACATTGTTTTTACGTATAAATTTAGTCTTGTCAATTTCACCGTGTAGGTACCTTACACTGAGTCAAGGAGATCGCGATTCTTCCCGAATCTTCGAACGCAAATATATAATAGAATGACATTCATATAAATGCATAGTATCATGTGCCCATGGTACCTACGTATAGATTGTGAGGTAGATGTATATAATTTTATCTATACATAATAATTACTTATATAATATATATAAATAGATTTATAAACTGTTGTGCTCTGGTGTACTTTAATACATTCGTTGTAGTTGTTCTTGCATTCGATGTTGATGTATATAAAACGTTTAAGGATATTAAACAATAATAATTATTATGTTACATATGTGTGGGTTTTATTTATCACTTTTAAACTTACCTACTGCTGTACACACATAGCAACGGAGTTAGCTGTACAGGGCCGCTATATGGAGATTAGTTTTTTAAGAAAACCATTGTATATATTTCTGTGGAATTTGGTAAATCCAAGTTGACCTTCAAATGTACTTGATTTGAATGCGATGTGTCGACGTCTAATGTTTTGGCGATATTAAATAGACTAACACTTTTCTCGGTGTCTATACAAATTATAAAATTTATGGAACGGGATCAGTTGACCAATTCATAATATACATTAGGTAAACTGATCCCGCGGGATCAGTTTACTAAAGAGCCACAGTGTACAATTAGACTAAACCTACAGATGAAAATATATGTCACACAAATGCATTCGACTATCGCTTATGCCACTTGTCTAGAGGCTCTGTACAGCTAACGCCGTTACCGATCGTGCCTCCCGAGAAATATTTTGAGAGGGATCATTGCTATAAATTTGACATCACAATCAGGTCATCAAGAAATGCCTGATTTGCCAACTCCATGCTCTTAAGTTGAAAGTCAATGAAGTCAAACAAGAATAACAGTTATTTATGTGATTCTGCTGTTTTCGCTTTAACGCTGGGATAGCAAAAGCGTATTGAAAGCTATGTTAATAAAGATGTGTAGCTGTAGCTACGGTGGACATCTTGAACACAGAAAACTCGAACTTAAAGGTTTACTAAACATTTCTCCTGGACTGAATTAAAAGTACTAACGATATTCTAGACTTGACTGCCTCGGTGGTCCAGTGGCCGCAATATGCGCCTGCTGTGTACGAGGTTGTTGAGGGTTCGATTCCCACACAGGACAAAACTTTGTATGACCCAAGTGTTGTTCTGAGTGTGGGTGTAATTTGTGTCCGTTAATTGTATGTTTGTAAAGTCCCCCGCGGCACAGAGCTTGTTCTATAGTGCGGGAGTTGTCTTTAAAAAAATGTTTTTTTTTCAAAATGAATACCTAATATCCCAATCAATCAGCGTGGGGAGACCTCCAACAAGGTGGACCGACGACCTGGTAAAGGTCGCGGGCAACCGATGGACAAGGTCAGCTCAGAACCGAATGATGTGGAAGACCTTGGGGGAGGCCTATGTCCAGCAGTGGACGCCTTGTGGCTGAGATGGATCCCAATCAGACTTTGACCTAACAGATTGTTTCTAAGGATATACATAGTAATATAAAGCAAATTATATTAGTTTTATTCCAGAGCAAAACTACTGTTATACTGTGTGCCTAGTGTAATTTTAGGCGGGTCAAAAAACACCCGTTTTTATTATAAGCAAGAAATAAAATTTTACAAGTGGCCAGGAACAGCTGGATACGAGGAGCCGAGGATCATGCTAAGTGATGTACAGTACTTGGAGAGGGCTATGGTTAAATAGAACCAATTTTAAGGTTACCAACAGGAACACAACTACGACGCTGTATATAGTTATTTGGCTGTGGTGTTCTGTTAGGTGGAGACAGTCGCCGCCGGCACTATGTGGAGGAGGTCCTTCCCCAGTCGGGCTTGCTCGCTAGTATGGTGCCTTACCTCTTCTAAATAGGTAATGTAGCCTATGTTATGCCAAAATAGATATTTTTTTTTTTAAAGACAACTCCCGCACTAGAGAACAAGCTCTGTGTCGCGGGGGACTTTACAAACATACAATTAACGGACACAAATTACACCCAGACTCAGAACAATTCTTTGTGGGTCACACAAAGTTTTATCCTGTGTGGGAATCAAACCCAGAACCTCGTGCACAGCAGGCGCATACTGCGGCCACTGGACCACCTAGGCAGTCAAATTACTTGTTATGTAGGTATTGCAATAAAGATAAATATTACAAATCATTATTATTTATACATACGTACCTATAACACAATTAGGTACCGTACTTTCTACGAATGGCCCAAAACGGGATGTTACAGAGCACGAGCAACACTCTGAGGATTATTTACTTTTCCGGAGTGTGTAGCTGAAACAGTTGGTACCTACACCTACATACATATTTTTTAAGTAGATAAATTTTCCTCGGACATAGATCAAATATTGCTAATGACTCAAATATTTTATCCGTGGTGGGAATCAAACTTACGACGAACAGGCCGCCTAAGTATAAAATTATTTATTGGTTATTTTACATTCCATGAAATTAAGTAGGTATGTACCTCAACAGATAAATTCGGTCTGCCACTGTAGGTACCTACTATTTTTATACAGATACCCTATCTATCGTGATAGTAATCTTAAATACCTCTTGCTTTGTTGCATTGTCATCAGAACCGCGACAATTTAAGGAAGCTTAAAATATTTTTAGCATTTTTGCTATGCAATCAGCTCAAATGGCACAGTTTTATTTTATTTTATTTGGGAAAACAAACAGTTACACAATTTACTTACACTAGGATTTTAACATTAATGTATATATTACCTATTGTGTAGCTCACAACGTTATCCACATCTTAACTAACACCATTTTAGCTTGTGAACTCAGTGAGTGATATCAGAGTTTATACAAAATCTAAAATTACAATAAAGTACAGTATTTTTTTTATCTTAATTTACTAATTTACATTCTAAGTATTATTTTATTCAAGGATTTATTTTTTGTAAAAGTAAGTTTCTAAATTTGCTATGTGACAATGTAAAAATATCTAAATCTATGAAAAATATGTTATAATTAAACACACAGTTGGTAGTGCGCTGGGCCGGAACCCAAGAGGGGCAGGTTCGAATCCTGCTCCGGGCTCGTCTTTTTCCACATTGCTTTAATATTGAAGCTTAAATAATTGAGACTTTATAAGAAAACAAACACATTTAATTAATTCACCTTTTGCACTATTTCTGTATCGCATAAGACTATCCGTAGGACACACACACCTATTTGTCGAAGACGCGTTACTGAGGCGTTGGCGACCCAGCTGTTCTCATTCTTACATAAACTGCGGTACTACAGACATGTCCAGTAAATACACAGCAAAGGACGAATCGCGATATCTGTCCCATCAGTATCAACTCAATCAGCAGCCGGCCAGACGTAGTGTGGTCGTGGTGCAAACAAGACGTCGCGACGCCCGCCGACACGCACTGATATGACACGATGACAGAAAGAGTGGACCTCGACGCGATCTTCGGCGAGCTCGGACAGTTCGGCAGATATCAAATAAGGAACTATTGTCTTATACTAATTACTATTGTGTTCTGTGCTATTTATAATAGTCAGTATGTGTTTGCGGCCGGTGCTGTTAATTACAGGTGAGTTTTTGTTTTTATTTACCCGCCAAAATAATGTAAGAAGTAGGTGTATACCTAGATAAGTTTACCTACTTATTTACTTATACTAATGCCATCCCACCCCCATATAAAGCAAAATATAGTGTCAAACATATTTTTTATTAGATAGGTAGGTTTTACTATTACTTACCCTCTCAATTTAATATGCACATTTAAAACAGAACATAGGTACTATAGTAAAGTATACCTATATGTAATTTAATGAATGGCATGTTTTTACATAGTTATGATGGTACCTATAATGATTGGTCCTTCAAACAGGAATCTCTCGATGCATATGTTAATTGTATGTACCGATACGATTTTAAATTTTCCAAAGTAATTACCGTATGATGCCAATGTTATCGAGACAACATTTTTGCAAGAAATTAGTAAAACCAAATAATAATGTTATGTTACTGAATACAATAGTCGATCGTGGTATACCACGATTGATCTAAGAATAGATCAAAATATAAACAAACATGATATATTTACTTTAATTAAGTTAAAATTGCATAACTTAAAATGTACCTACATATAAACATTAATATTATCTATGAGAAAATTGTGTAAAATTATAAAAAAAACAACATATCTACACATTACCTCGGTAATTATATAGTGCAATAAATAATTACACAACTACTTAGATAAACAATAAAAATAAAAGTAGCAATTTACACCTAGTTGTTATCTTGTAGATATTGTGTCAAACTATGAGTTGTTTAATACATATTTATATTCTCTATTATTTAAATTTATTTAAGTATATAAGAAATTTAAAGTATTTGGGTTAATCTTTACAATTTCTGTCTGTGTGTAAACAATCTGACAGCTGTAAAATTAATGTTAAAGGTGATTCAATTACCAGTTAAGTACGTACCTAAGTATTGTTTATTCTGGTGCATAAACATGTTCAACAATGGGTATATACTCGTAATTACATTTATTCATACTTTGTAATAATATTGTATATTTATTTTTATTACGACTGATACAGGTGGGTATGCTAAATACCTACTAGTGTACCAATGTCGAGTACCTTTAAGAGACGTAGGGCACGATACTAGCGAGCAAGCCCGACTGAGAAAGGACCTCCACCTTACACAATACCACAGTCAAATAACTACACAACAGCGCGACGGCTCCTAAGTATACTTTACGCAGAGAGCGAATAGTTAGGTATACTTATTAGAATTGTTAATACAACCAAGAAAAAATAACTAATCAAAGTGAATTAAATGTTATTTATGGAGATATGAATTTTATTTTTTACAGGTAAATAGGAAATGATTTAATTGTTGTTAATATACCTACCAAAAGTGCAATTCTCAAAATTTGTTAGTTGACTCAGTATACTTAGGAGCCATCGAGCGGTGTAGTTGTGTTCCTGTGTGTGAGTACAGATCGTCAGGATGCGTATTGAAAGCAACGTTTTTCTATCCCATACTCCATCCTAAAGCCCTGGTGTTAAAAAATGAAAAAACACGTAAGCGATACCTCTAATATTAATAATAATAATAAATTCTTTATTTTCAGATAATTTACATCCATTTTGTTAGTAGAAAATTTCTTATAACTAATGTTAGTAATATAAAATTTAAATACGTAAAACACTCCGAGGAGAACACTATCAATCAGTATAAAATCTAATTGACAGTCCGCTCCACGAAATGTCTCATAATCGGAGAACAATGATTCTCCGCCACCGTTTTTAGGATGCTATATATTGCAAGCGTCCATAGGCTACGGTAACTTCTTTGTTTGTGTTTGAGATTACTGGATTTTGTGATTAATAAAGGTTTAGCAATAAATTAGATATATTGTTATCTCGCTAAATCGAGAGCCAACAAATACCTACCTACTTAACTAATAATATTTAGAATTATATTTGATTATTTACCTGCGTATTTTATCCATTATATTGTCCAATGTCAGATTTTATTTCCTGCTGGCATTTTTTGTGTACTACTTAGGTGGCAAACAAGCATACGATCTGCCTGATATTAACCAGTTACCTTAGCCTTTGGACGCTTGCAATACAAGAGGAATCACTTGCATTATATTGCCAACCAATTTTTTTTACACCTCGGCTTTAGTATCCCTTAGATAGGAAAACGTTTCTTTCAAAACGCGTCCCTAAATTAGCGCTGGATTTTTGACCAAAGGGTACCAAACTATTAAGTATTCTGTGCCAAAGGATAAAAAAGGTACAAAAAATATATTTACCAAAAGCTTTTGTATTAGTTATGCTTTCGTTCTTATTGGCTAGGGTCACTGCTGTAATGTAAGTATTGAATATGATACGATTGAGGAATAAGTCGTATTAGTCGTATAATTTATATAAGCGGCAGTGTAAGTTTGTTGTTTAGATTCTAGATAGATAGATAGATAACTCTTTATTGTACACCAAAAAAAACATATTTTTTTTACAAACATTTTAAAAAGGTACAATGGGCGGCCTTATCGCTTAAAGCAATCTCTTACAGGCAATCCTTTGGATAAACAGTAAAGATGGAATAATTAAAACGCCAATAGTGGGCAGTTTGGTGTAGCTAGACATATAAAAAATAAGTAATATATATATATGTATAGGTAACTAATACTTACCTATACCTAACTATAAAAGTAATACACAATATATATGTATACATCTATAAAATACAATACATTATATTGTATATATATTTATCAATACATATTATATTACACAATACACACATATATATTAAGTTAATACATATACCGTACTCAGTATTTTTTTTCTAGATTTAGATCTTAGAGCTCTAGCAACGTAAGGTAGGCTAAATACCTAATATTAGATATTGGTCGTAGTGAAACGCTTTAAATCAAATCAGTATGGCAACAGTATAATAAAGTTTCACTGTAATAGAACCACAGATGGCATGCAAATGTTTCATATAATAATATTAAATTAAATGTACAATAAAATTAAATGTTTTATACAATAATATTAAACGTATATTACATTATATTATACATAATTAGTATTAATTAACACATAATAATGTAAATTCAAAATGATAGTAGTACATAGTCAAATTGTCATAGAAATACATGTCAAAAAAAAACTTTTTCATTGGCATTATATCTGAACATGTGACATTGTGAAGTTATTTTTCTCACAATTTCCTTTCCTTGGTTAAAACCAATGACGACTACAGATATGTCTGACGAGTAGGCGTAGCTACCGGTAATTACTTAAACGTACCTATGCTAATATTTTTTTTTGCGTCGTGTTATTTAATTTTTTGGTTATTTTTTTTTTCTTTAAAAAAGAAAACTCCCGCACTAGCGAACAAGCTCTGTGTCGCGGGGGACTTTACAAACATACAATTAACGGACACAAATTACACCCAGACTCAGAACAACTCTTTGTGGGTCACACTAAGTTTAGTCCTGTGTGGGAATCGAACCCACAACCTCGTGCACAGTAGACGCATACTGCGGCCACTGGACCACCAAGGCAGCCCTTATTATTCATTCATTCATAATTTATTATAATATATAATTAATCTAATACGGCACACGGAAAAATACAAATCATATCTATTTCGAATACCACACACACACACACACACACACACAAACAAACACACACACACACACACACACACACACACGCGCGCGCACACACACACACTCACACACACGCACACATACACTCCCGGATACATGACATACACGATCTGTATGTATGTTATGTTATAGGCAAAATTTAAATTAACACCGATCATTACCAGCATAATTGATACATGGTACTTGTCCTAACTTCACACAATGTAACTTCATACAATGGTTTGTATAGGCGGACTTAATGCTAAAAGCATTCTCTACCAGTCTACCATAGGGTGATGCAGAGATATAAAGAAGTAGATGCATAAATAAAAGTTAATTAAAGAGGTTACTAATAAATAATTATACAAACTGAATACGATATATAACACAAAATATAGGTAAACAAATAAATAATATACATATATAATATGACAAAGGTGAGACGAATCTGCCAAATTATTTAATTAGATAGATAGAGGTTCCGAACTTTTACCTTAAATGCGTAACGGTTAGTGGACTTCCTGATTTCAAGAGGGAGGGCATTCCAAAGAAGGATGGATTGAATAGGGAAAGAAGAATGAACAAATCCAGATGTATGAGAGGAACATGTGAGGAGGAGATTATTAGAAGATCGTAGCGCTCTGTCATGGACAGAGCTGCGATATTGAAAGTAAGGAGTTAAGTAAGAATTGGGGGATGTTAGGATAGAATAGAGGGTAGTGAGAGCACGCAAACTACGGCGCTGAGTAATAGGTAACCATTTTAATTGAGTACGATAAGTAGAGACGTGGTCATACTTGCGAAGATTAAACACGAATCGAATGCAGTTATTAAGAAGACGGTCAAGTTTATTGAGTAAATCTGTATTCAGGTCAAAATAACACACATCGCCATAGTCGACTAGAGGGAAAATTAAAGACTGCACTAGCATTACCTTGGTCTTGCATGGAAGGAAGTTTTTAATGCGATAAAGAGCACGCATGGTACCGATAACTTTTTGACTTACCCGAGTCACTTGGGCTTGCCAACTTAAGGTGGAATCGATCAATAGACCAAGGTTCTTAACAGTTGGACACAGATTAATGACTGAACCATTGTAGATAATAATTGGTGGAAGATTTACTGTGTCCAATCTGCACGTAAGTCTTTGACTGCCGATTAATATAGGTATTGTGAATTATTATCTCAGTGGCACGCGTACGAGAGTTGGTACTTACCTACTTACCTGGTTAGTTGATATCATTATGATACCCATTGATGCGATAATACTATGCAAGACGTGCCGCGACGCAACGTACTGAAAATATAATCTTTTCGCTGATTTTAGTACAATGATACAGATACGGCTGACCTACCGCTACAGCAAGGGGTCATAGAACCTAATATAGGTACATATATATATTTTTATGTGGATGATATAAAGATAGACTTTTTACACTTTTAATACCGACAGTGTCAATACAAGCGTATATAATATGTCTCACGCACCACTGATAGTAAGAAAAATTAATTATTCAAAATCTAAAATATTTAGGGTTGTAAATATTACAACTTGTTAATATTAACTTTATTGGTAAATTATATATTTGAGTTATACTACTTGAACTTTTTTTATACTACTTGGGTGGCAAACAAGCATACGGCCCGCCTGATGTTAAGCAATTACCGTAGCCTACGGACGCTTGCAATACCAGAGGTATCACTTGCGTGTTGCCGACCCGTATTTTTACACCATGGCTTTAAGATGGAGTAACCCTGGGATAGGAATACGTTGCTTTCAAAACGCATCCCCAAATGAGCGCTGGAGACCTGTAAACTGAACTAATAAGTATTATGTGGTTATACTGCATTTTTTTATAACTACTCAGGTGGCAAACAAGCATAGGGCCCGCGTGATACTAAGCAGCTACCGTAGTCTATAGTCGCTTGCAACATCAAGGGTATCATTACCGCTTTCTTGAAGAACCCCATGCTAAAGTCTCTCGGGAAACGTTCGGCAGGGAGCTCATTGCACAAGATAATCTTATGTGGAAAGAAATTCCTCTGCAACCAGTACCTGCTGAAACCGTGCATCGCATATTTAGATTGGTAAATCTGCAACAATCATTATTGTCACATAATCATATGTGTTTGGAAACGCTTATATTGAACCCCATCTGTATAAGCACTACATATACATAGTTGCTATGAAAAAATACCTTGGTATCTTCAATAAGTACAGGCTTATTATAATTATGGTTTCAAGAGATAAACCTCAGCCTCCCAAGTAGCAAACCCATACAATTATGTTAAAATCTTGACGCCCGCTATTCCCGTTTTATTCAATTATGCCGACGTAGCTTTTGAAACCACCAAAGTCAAAGTCAACTTAGTAGTAAGTTAGACAAGCTCGGTGTTGCATTCCATATAAAAACCAAAAGCAGCTCGGGCATACGACCTGGGACTTACCTTGTTTTGGTATCACGTTTTCGCGGTTATTCGGAACACATAATAATGTCAACGTTCATATTTCTCACTAGCTGTTGCCCGCGGCTCCGCCCGCGTGGATGTCTGTTATCGCTGTTAAAAGTAGCCTATGTGTTATTCCAGACCATAATCTATCTCTGTGCCAAATTTCATCCAGATCCGTTCAGTAGTTTTTACGTGAAAGAGTAACAAACATCCATACTTACAATCTTTCGCATTTATAATATTAGTAGGATCATAACTTACTATATTTTGCACCTGACTGTGCCTATTATGCAAACGCATCACAAAGTGGAGGGTAGTAACTCTTTAGTAATCTGTGGTGGAGGCACATAAATCTAAACAAGGAATTTATATTACATTCCCAAGAAAAAATGAGCACGAATGCGAGACAAAATACAATTTTATGCAAATATATAACATATCTCCGTTGCACTGTATTGACGTGAAAGTATTGTATTGTAGACATACTTTCCTATTTAGAATGTTACTAAGGATTTAGCATAATATGGTACCTATTTGAATAACTTGTCATACACACTACATCAATTCGACAAAATAAACTGGTTTGCTTGCATATACTAAACATTGATGAAATATTATTATGTGCTTTATGTAATGATACTGGAAGTGGTAGACTAAGAAACAAAATCTACAGTACACATACTACAGTAAGATGACCTACGTTTCAAATTAGTTACAGTGACCACAACACTACATAGATACATTAAAGCAATAGAAAAAATATACAACAAAGAATTTAGTGAAGCTAATCCGGAACAGGACAATATGATCTATCTGGTGATCTTCCTTGAGGGAAGGAAGAATCTTTTGTACTTTATATACAACAGTCTATTTACGGTATTTAGAAGGTCATAGTGCAATCACTCTATTATAATTTAAATAAAGTAGTGTCCCTCAAGGTCGGCCTGTTTCATGCGTCACTGGTTGCAACTACCAGGAGATCAGAACTGAATAGCAGATCACTAACAATGATAATTGTGTACTGCTTTTTGTACCTCAAGTTTTTGTTATAACTATGACAAATTCAGATTACGTGATTATTATTTATGGAGACTTTATAGTTAAATACCAAAAAGTTATTAGTTACTCTGTGTCTGAACATTTAAATTATTAGATAACTAGGGGTCGCCCGCGACTTCGTCCGCGTGGTAATTTGGAATATTTTCCCCGATTTTGCAACATATCTCACTACTGCTCCGCTCCTATTGATCATAGCGTGATGTTATATAGTCTACAGCCTTCCTGGATAAATGCACTATTCAACAAAAAGATTTTTTGTAATCGAACCAGTACTTTCTGAGATAAGCGCGGTCAACCAAACAAACTCTTCAGCTTTATAATATTAGTATAGATTACATTATAGCATGCAATAAGGGAAATCCAGTACCTAAGTACACATTTCATGTTTTTGCTGAACAAACAGCCATGGATAATTACTTTTTGTGTTGTCTAAATGACGATTACATTCACCTGGAATTCAATTAATACCGTGCTGACTATCGTTTATGTTCTTAATACGAGTACCATTCGATTTTGAAGTTATAAAACACTGAATGATTCTTGCGTCTTACGGTTTACGTTGCTGTACCTACGTAGGTACTATAATAAGCACAATTTGTGATCGAGTGTAACCTATAGTGTGTCTATAGCTGACAGTATGTACCTACGTACCTAATCTATGTCCTTCCTATCTTTACTAATATTATAAAGCTGAAGAGTTTGTTTGTTTGGTTGAACGCGCTAATCTCAGAAAGTACTGGTTCGATTAGAAAAAAAAAAATTTTTTTGTTAAATACTGCATTTATCCAAGGAGACTAAGGCTATATAACATCGCGCTATGATCAATAGGAGCGTAGCAGTAGTGAGATATGTTGCAAAATCGGGGAAATGTGCGTTACAAATTACCACGCGGACGAAGTCGCAGGCGACCCCTAGTTGAGTTATAATTAAGTAATTATAATTCAAAGGGTATAAGAGTAAGTAATTCACTGCAAATTTCACTGACACAGAAATGGGCGTGTAGCGTGCGCGTGCGCCGAGATGTTGGCACGTTCACACTTTATAGCCTGACTAACCTACCTTGATCCGTTTAATTTCGAGTTTATCGTTATTGTACAGTATAAATAATATACATACTACCTATAATCAAGTATTTTATTCATGTCATAGTACCTATTTAATTGTATTTTATTGTGTGGGTATATAGTAAAAATGAGTAAATATAAATAGGTACTTAACTTTCTAGATTGATATTATTAATCGAAAAGTTATAGTTCAATAAACAAATAGTTTTATAAATTTAGCCATAAATCTATCTACTTACGTAAAATAATGAGTTGAGAACTGCTGGACCGATTATAATGGTATTTTTTTTCGTTCTATTTGTAATTGTCAGGACTGTCAGCAGGCAGAATGTTTAAACGAAACATTTCTTGTTTTTTTTATACGACTATCTCAGTAACATTAGAGCGAAGCCGATTTTTTAAATAAATAGTTTCCTTACTGTTCGTCAATCACAACGACATTTGCATCCCTACAGGGGTTGATAAGATTATATTATTACCATGCTTTTATGTGTAGGTATCACGTTTTTAGCAATTCGGACCTTGGAATATGATTACCTACATAAACATTTTTAACAAATCCTTTCTTAGCCTTCATCTATATTTTTAGAACCAGTCTTCGATTGAATAAGTCGGTCGGAGTCTGGACAATTATAGCTTCTTAATGAATATAGTTTACTTCAATAGTATTCAAGATGCTCGGTTTCGTTCTAAAGACCACTATGTGCTCTAGTGGTAATAATTAAACTGATACATTAATCCTCCTTAAATTAAATGTATATGAAGTAGCTAACCTACTTGTTAGGCTGATGATGTGGTACTTGTTGTTAAGTGCCAGTAGTTTGGGTCTAGATCACTTCACATTCTAAGCACAAGATAATATTTATTTATTTAAAACTTTTGCACAAAATAATGTGTACAAGGCGGACTTAATGCCAAACGCATTCTCTACTAGTTAACCTTTAAGTGATGCAGAGAGTATGTAAGTAAAAAAAATATTATTGGAATTATGGACTACGGTAACTGCTTGCCATCAGGTGGGCCGTATGCTTGTTTGCCACCCAAATAGTATAAAAAATTAGACCCTTGAATACGTAATTTTTATTTTGAATCAAATATTAGCTGCTCCTGCTAACATTATCCATACAACGGGTTGGACAATCGTCCGAATTTATCATTTTATCGAATACAAGACTGTACGTAGGGTCAAGTGATTACAATGGTGGTAACCTCCACACCACCAATACCATGCCAAATGATGATGTTTGACTTCGTTTTGTGTGATCCATACATGTTTGTTCCGAGTTTGTGTGTGTGTGTGTTTCACTGAATTGTAGGTATGTTCGTAAAGTCCCCGCAACACAGGCCGTTCTCTAGTGCGGGACTTGTCTTTAAAGAAACATATTTTGTTTTTTTAAGACAACTCCCGCACTAGAGAACAAGCTCTGTGTCGCAGGTGACTTTACAAACATACAATTAACGGACACACACCCAGACTCAGAACAACTCTTTGCCACACAAAGTTTTGTCCTGTGTGGGAATCGAACCCTCAACCTCGTGCACAGCAGGCGCATACTGCGACCACTGGACCACCAAGGCAGTCATATTATATTTATGTTATAACATAAATGTATGGATCACACAAAACGAAGTCCATCCATCTTTTCATTTATTACACAAGCTGTTTAACACCTAATAAATTACCATTAATATACATAAATGTCATGTCATCTTTGAAACCTTTTGAAACAATTTATTTTCCTTACTTATGTACCAATGCAAACGCTAATTAATAATTAAATCCTACTACTTAATGACAGCCTCTTATTATGTCATCTACATATATTATCTATTCTAGTGACCTCAGCCGAGAACTGAACCTTGCTACACGCACCGGAAGGATATCTAGGTGCTGTATAATTAATTAATTCATGACGCATTTTCCTATTCATGGCGACTTGATTTTTTAGATTTGCATATTTTTGGCATCCTTTAGTAAGGTACTGTGATTAATTTTGTATTATCCTTTTAAGTACTTAAGTGCTCCCTAAACTTTTATAATAAGGGACTTCTGAGCAAATTGTCATGCTGCTAGTCCTATTGGTTGAAACAGAGAATAAGCAAATTGTTCTCTTTTAATTTGCTAAAATAAATCAAATAATACTATTACTATAAAACTACTATATTACTATTAATTATAAAAACATTACTTAAATATTAATTTATGATAAAGAACTTACAGAATTTTAAGAAAAAATCTAAGACTAAAGCGATGTAAGTAGCTAGGTATATCAACTACATATTTACCGGAATTGATTAGCGAATTCCGTAGTTGAAACTCACAAACAAACAAACGTCGCGTCCTTGTGAGATTAATTGTTTCATGATTTTAATAGATAAAAAGTCACAAACAAACAAACAAGGCATTTGTATTAAATATTTTCGCAGTTAGTGTAATAGATACTGATCGAATAATTAGGTCGATTACCACTAATGATTAGACAATTTAAATGATTATGGTGGATAGTGGAAAACTTTGTTATGATGAGCTAAAGTGGACTGTTGCGATGTAATTGATGGGAAATATGCACTTTGTGTCTAGTACAATGAGCTACTTTTACAATCGAACAAATAAGTATCTATATATGACAAAATATTTAAAAAATCACGTTCATCCGACGTTCGAAAGCGTTGTCATAGCTATTGTAACTGACGTCGGATATATCAAATTTTCAGGTATTTTTTATACTACTTGGATAGTAAACAAGCATACAACTCCTGATGTTAAGCAGTTACTGTAGCCTATGGAAGCTTGCAATACCAGAGGTATCACTTGCGTAATGCCGACCTATTTTTTGGTTGGTGGCTTTGTCAAATATCAAGTATGGATTATTAAGTCAAGTGTTTGTTCTAATCAATAAAGGAGATAGTTACAAGATCATTGCTCTTAAAAAGATAATCCGGTGCTGTCGGCGGCGTGCGTCTGATCACCTTTGTTCGCTAGCAGTACCACCGAGTCCTTAGATATACATCAATGATTACACCCAGTAATATTTAGAAAATACCAGTTTTGACCGAGTGATAATCGACACATATAATATATTAGCGGGCATTAGGTATGTTATTTGATAACAAATTGAATAGATAATGATAAATTATTATATTATTGTTGTGAGCTGGTTGTAAAACTAGTTTAGTACCTAGCAAATGTATCTATGTAACTAACTGTTTGTGTTAAATAACATTGCCAGAGGTCTAATATAAAATTACAGGATATACCAATGATATAAATCCGCTCTTGCCCCCACCACATCTAATGTCTTTAAATTACAATCTCCATTCAGTTGCAGTTTTATAATCTATGGCACTCACAAATAATCATAGGTCTCCAGCGCTCATTTAGGGATACGTTTTGAAATGAACGTATTCCTATCCCAGGGTTACTTCCATCTTAAAGCCCTGGTGTAAAAAAATGGGTTGGCAACACGCAAGTGATACCTCTGGAATTGCAAGCGGCCATAGGCTACGGTTACTGCTTAAAATCAGGCGGGCCGTACGCTTGTTTGCCAATTAAGTAGTATAAAAAAAAATGTGGCTTTCTATTAGTAAAAGATTTTTTTAAATCGGTTCAGTACCTAGATCCAGAGATACAACCCTAAAACCTCACAACCTTTACCTCTTTAAATATTTAGTGTTTTTTTTTTTTTTTATACTACCAAGGTGGCAAACAAGCATACGGCCCGCCTGATGGTAAGCAGTTACCGTAGCCTATGGACGTTTGCAACACCAGAGGTGTCACTCACGCGTTGCCGACCCTTTAAAAACCTTATAACTCCTTTCTTGAAGAACCCCATGCTACAGTCTCTTGGGAAGACCTGGGCAGGGAGCTCATTCCACAACCTTATCGTACGTGGTAAGAAATTCCTCTGGAATCTTACGGTACGGCATGTTTGAGGTGCAAGGATGTGAGGATGAACTCCCTGTCGGTGGCGAGAGGTGCGTTGATAAAATGTGGCCGTGGGCATCATCGCGAACAATTCCTCAGAACACAGCCCATTGTACAGGCGGTAGAACACACACAAGGAGGCGAAGTCTCTCCTGAGACTTAGTGGTTCAATACCCCCTGTGAGCTTGGGATCGTCAACAATCCTAACAGCGCGTCTTTGGATAGATTCAAAGGGTCCAAGCTGGTATCCAGGTGCTCCCGCCCAAAGGTGGCAGCAGTACTCCATGTGGGGCCGGACTTGCGCTTTGTAGAGCAGCAGTCTTTGGCCCGCGGTGAAGTACCACTTTGCCCTGTTGAGCACACCTAGCTTTCTAGATGCCAGCTTAGCCTTGTCTTCCAAGTGATGACGGATCTGAACGTCGCTGGAGATGTCGACGCCGAGGATCCCAATGCTCTTGGATATTGTAAGGGCTGTGTCTTGGAATCGTGGAGCCATAGCAAATGGGGCTTTCTTAGCGGTGAACGCGCAAACTTGTGTCTTAGTGGGGTTAAATTGGACTTAAAGTGTATATGATTGCTAGCTCGCTGACAATATATTATTTCATAGGAAGTGCTAGTGCTATGGTCACCACATTTCAACACTCGACAAAACTATCCTCCGAGTGAAAACCTGTAGGTCTGCGCAAGGTGACGAGGGCATCGCGTGTCATCTTTACTTTATATCAGATATTATCCTTATTATTAACCTTCAAGCAGTTAAAAATGTTGCTCCTTTTATTAAGTACTAGCTGTCGCCCGCGGCTTCGCCTGGATGTCGGATATCGCAGTAAAAAATGCCTTATGTTGACTATACATATGTCACTTGCTAAATTTCCTTTAGATCCGTTAATCCGTTCAGTTGTGAAAAGGTAACAAACAAACATTTCGTATTTATAATAGGGTCACTGCACTAGTTTTCCGGCCACCCCCAGTTCTCGGCCACTACGGAGTTATACCGTAATAATAACAAAACATTAGCTTACTCTTTGAAAATTTAAAAAAAATGTCTCCTTATTAATTTTAATGTTACCCAGACCTCCTAAAATTTGTAGGTGTTAAATTAGTGAAAAAAATAGTGCGTAATATTTTTTTAAAGGTAAGTTACAATGTTATTTCTTGTTTGGTAGACTAAGATATTTATACTGTGGGTAGTTGATAAGTTAAATTGATATAATTTCAATCGAAATTTATAAAATATTTGGTATAGTAAATATAAATTAAATGGTCGGATATGAGTACAATTTTGTAGCTTCAATTAATTCTCGGCCGGCCGGCCGAAAGCTGACATATATCCTATAATTTTCAATGAATGAATTATCTATTTACTAAAATGAATTAAATATTAAATTTACACTAAGTAAATTAAAATATGTCTTTAATTTTTGCGTCAACAGCCGGTCGCATGTGTACTAACAAATATTTGACAAAAACTGAGTTTAAATGAGCGATATTTGACGGCCGACAATGGGGAAATTTTAATCTATATTTCGGCCTATGTTAATTGGATACGGTCGACAGCCAAAAGTAGTTACTGTATAAATTTTTGACCAACGAACATATTATAATAAACAATTGTAAATAAGCTGATCTGATTTTAGTCAGTTACCAACTTAATATATGGATAGATATAATATATGCAAAATTAGTTAGATTTATAACGGCCGGAAGATAACAAGTAAAACGACAGTTTTCGATTGCCATTGATAAGATGGCCAAAAGTTGAATTCTTCTTATTTGGTTATCGGCCGCCTTTGAAATTTTAATAAAACACCGACGGTAATTATTAATACAATATAATTTATTTAAATATTACTGCACTACATATGTATATTTCACTAGGTACATATACTCTATAATACTACTGCTTACACCACTTCAAACTCAAACCCAAAAGACCCGTTTCGTGTCTCATCCCTCCGTTTTATATCTTGACAGCGCGCGCAACCTACCGACGCGTTCACAATATGTTGCCAGTGCGTAGAAATAAGTAATCTACCGATATCTAGTAATAATTTTAATCGTAACACCTAACATTCGTCCTTCCTGACCTCATAGGCATGTCCTCATGCACGCGAAATAAATAACATCTAGTCGGTAAGTTACGCGTATCGTCAAAAGAATCATTTCTTTCACAAGATAATTAAGAGAATAGTTACATGTAAAAGCAACTTAACCTAAACTATTTTCAAACAATTACATATTTTGAAAATAACATATACAGCTTTTATATAAAGTATGAATCACATAAATACACAAATCATAAGACCTATTGTGTCCTACAAAATTTTAGCTATGAATAAGTCCAATTCATAAACTCATCCATTTTTACGAACTGGACACATTCTTTAAAGTTTAGTGTGGTACACCTCGCCAGCCCTGACACAAACCCATCAATTCTTGTGACAAAAGCGTACGAAAAGACAAACAGTGAACCCATCAATTCTCACCGTTATGCCAATGCTCCACACTAACTTATTAGCTAATAATCTTACAATAATTTTGGAATAAGTCCGGTTTGCTATTAAGTATGAACCACATAAATCATTAGTATAGACCTATTTTGCCTAACAAAATCTTAGCTACGAATAAGTCCAATTAATAAACCCATCCATTCTTACGAACTGGACACATTCTTTAAAGTTTAGTGTGGTACACCTCGCCAGCCCTGACACAAACCCATCAATTCTTGTGACAAAAGCGTACGAAAAGACAAACAGTGAACCCATCAATTCTCACCGTTATGCCAATGCTCCACACTAACTTATTAGCTAATAATCTTACAAATAATTTTGGAATAAGTCCGGTTTGCTATTAAGTATGAACCACATAAATCATAAGTATAGACCTATTTTGCCTAACAAAATCTTAGCTACGAATAAGTCCAATTAATAAACCCATCCATTCTTACGAACTGGACACATTCTTTAAAGTTTAGTGTGGTACACCTCGCCAGCCCTGACACAAACCCATCAATTCTTGTGACAAAAGCGTACGAAAAGACAAACAGTGAACCCATCAATTCTCACCGTTATGCCAATGCTCCACACTAACTTATTAGCTAATAATCTTACAAATAATTTTGGAATAAGTCCGGTTTGCTATTAAGTATGAACCACATAAATCATAAGTATAGACCTATTTTGCCTAACAAAATCTTAGCTACGAATAAGTCCAATTAATAAACCCATCCATTTTTACGAACTGGACACATTCTTTAAAGTTTAGTGTGGTACACCTCGCCAGCCCTGACACAAACCCATCAATTCTTGTGACAAAAGCGTACGAAAAGACAAACAGTGAACCCATCAATTCTCACCGTTATGCCAATGCTCCACACTAACTTATTAGCTAAATATCGACTACAGGCACTTACCCGTAGCGAATCTCTCTTATGACTAAACATCGACTACAGGCACTCTCACCCGTAGCGACTATCTCTTATGACTAAACATCGTCTACAGGCACGCTCACCCGTAGCGAATCTCTCTTATGACTAAACATCGACTACAGGCACTCTCACCCGTAGCGACTATCTCTTATGACTAAACATCGTCTACAGGCACGCTCACCCGTAGCGAATCTCTCTTATGACTAAACATCGACTACAGGCACTCTCACCCGTAGCGACTATCTCTTATGACTAAACATCGTCTACAGGCACGCTCACCCGTAGCGAATCTCTCTTATGACTAAACATCGACTACAGGCACTCTCACCCGTAGCGACTATCTCTTATGACTAAACATCGTCTACAGGCACGCTCACCCGTAGCGAATCTCTCTTATGACTAAACATCGACTACAGGCACTCTCACCCGTAGCGAATCTCTCTTATGACTAAACAGCGACTACAGGCACTCTCACCCGTAGCGACTATCTCTTATGACTAAACATCGTCCACAGGCACGCTAACCCCTTGCGAATCTCTCTTATGACTAAACATCGACTACAGGCACTCTCACCCGTAGCGAATCTCTCTTATGACTAAACATCGACTTCAGGCACTCTCACCCGTAGCGACTATCTAGAAAAAGAGAAAACTATTTATTTTCATAAACAAATGACGCACAACACACAATAAACACACATTTAGACAATGGACATCAAAACAATACCTAATAATAATTAGTGTGGCGTACGTCACACGCATGCAAAAAATGGCCACCGCTCAATATAATGTGTAGACTCTTTGCTGTTTGCCCTTAAATCTTTTCAATAGGTATCGAGTCTATCTTTATATGTCTATGTGTATAAGGTATCGTCAATTAGTAAAAGAGTCAGAGGTCACTCTATACAGCATATTAAAAGCTTAAGGGGACATGCGCCCATAACAATGTGTAGGTACTCTGCAATATTATGCTAACTGAGATTCCGCCAAAGCGTCTTGTCGCAACTATTAACTAACGTAAATAGCGAGTTAGTTGTCTAAGGAAAACCTTAAATAAACTTTTCAAAATAGGAGGTTAGGTCGTTTAAACTTTCTATTTTGTGCTAATAAAAATAAGTAGCGTTATCGAACTATGTACTTTTTTTTTTTTTATTCAAGACAACTAAGAGCAGAGTGTCACTAATAACTTGATTTATTATCTTAAAATCAACACAATCTAGATTATCCATAGCCCAGCAATGTCCAGTTTCTTAATACGTGCATCCCCGCGGGGATCACCCAAGTCACTCCATGACTTGATAGTATTTTGGTACTGTACAATCATCATGTAAACCCAACTTTTACACTATGTCATCAAAAGTTCTGTCTCATTTAGTTCTTTTACAATTTCATCAGTCACACTCTTTCTCCTGGCATCTATTACATACGCTCTAAGTAGTCTCGCTTCTTTACATTTAATTCAAACAGAAAACGGTTTTTAAACTTTTAAAGATAATAAATCAAATCAGACAATTCAAGTTAGATAACCAGAGCCATGTACCATTCGTCTCACAAATCAATGCGACTACTTACATACTATGTCAGCTTTAAATGACCTCGAGTTACCTCTAATGCCACAGATCTCGTAGCCGAACAGCGTTCCTAGTCACTTACGTGCGTCCCTCTAAGTGGAAACTGCACTCGTGTGCATCAACTCTGACTACACACTATGCTCCTGATAAACTACGACCTCCGCCAGAGCTACACGCACTTTGTGCACCCACGGACTACTCGAGTTTCCTCAAGAGACACCGATTTCTATCAGGCTACGACTGCGTAATAACTACTGGTATAGTCGACACTTATTACGACTATTATAGCACTACTCGAGCTACACAACAAATTCTCCCATTATCAATCGGGTCACAATGTACTTGTACCTCAATCGCGACTGCTACATGACCTTCTGGCATCTTTCACAATAAATCGTGTACGTACTTGCAAGTTCGCATGGAATTCAATACGCATGGATAACATCTCAGCCTAATGATATTCGGGTCATTCTCAGAAAAAGTGTACATTTTAAATTTGTAACGAAACTGATGATCGGTGTAACAAAACTGATATCATTACCACAATGAATCGTAGAAACACTAAAAAATAATAATTTTATTTAAGATTCCGAGTAATAAAATGTATTTCAATACAAATTCTGGACTCAAATAGACCAATATTGCAACATTCAAACTTAAATTAATTGTTCAAAACTAATAACAAAAATCTTTGAATAATCAAAGTTTCTATTCAAAGTTTTTTTTTTTTTTTTTTTAAATTTAAAATAAGATTTGATAACAATATCGCATTATTTCAAAAGAAATAACTGTATTTATGACTAAAGATACAAACAAAGATGAATAAAAATACTTGCCATTATACTTAATTTTTCAATTTAATTTCGTATTATCTAAACAAAAGTGCTAAATGTACAATTTCTATGGTTATGACCCATTCGCGTCTAATAATTCCTTTACTATGTTACGAATAACTCGTACGTTCGTCCGCAGGAATCCTATACGGTCGTTGCTGTACTGTACGATTTGGATCAATCAATCGAATTTTAAGTTACCTCGCGTAGTAGGCATGCAGCTAATAAAGACTCTTACCTGTCTACCTGTGTAAAGGAAAATAATAATGGTTCCGAAAATCAAATTAATCTCCAGCGATCTGTGGTCGACTATTATTCTAATTAACCAGCGTTATAATGAATTACCGACAAAACCCAAAACATAAACGAAAAAAATATCCAATTTAACAACAAATAAGAGCATGATCAAGTTAGATTTTCTCCTAAAAAAAATATATTTATCTTCGATTTACCAAACTGAACGTCCGGATAGAATACTGAACTTCCGATAAAATCATTGTAGCCGTGCGACTAAATTACCAGATGAGCGACTAGAAATTCATGTATTTGCTACCAGAAACGAGATGCTATCAGTCAAGTCAAGTAGGTTAGGTTAGAACTGTAACCCCAACAACGCGCACGGCCGGCGAAGCGCTAATTTTGATAGATTGTTTTCGCCCTCAGTTTTCCGCTTACTTAGTTTTTCTGTACGCCATATTCAGTAATTTTGTCACCCATAAATTGAATTTGTGTTCGCTCGTTTTAATACTAGATACCCCTGTGTAAACCTGTCACATCCGTGTCGTTAGCCGTTTTGTTAAGTAAAGGTGAAAACCGTTAAAAATTTCGTTACCTTTTTTTTATAATTTAAAGCAATTTCCACTTTACAATTATAACGATACAAAAATATTATTATGCAATGAAAAATAGCTCTGTTTAGACTAATTTGGCTATGCATACAGGTAGAGGGTATTTTTATCAAATAGACACCACGAGTGAGCTCTGTATAGCCGCGCGACAGCTTTTATAGACGAAATCGATCACTTGATCTTGTCTGAATGGTACAAACCTATCTAAGCCAGCCCATTGTTGGCTGTCTGCACACATAACGGCCTTCAGGCACACACGTAGCTGAGAATAATGCAAAACACATACCATAGGTGGCCGCCATGCGGCAGGTGAACGTGGTTACCAGAACACGCTAAACTCGCCATAGTTATGCTCTAGCGTGAAACGCCGTCGCTCGGCCGCGTGTGTGCGCTGCTCACTGCACCGCACCGCTGCCCTGAGCGCGCAGTACTGGCGCTGCTCACTACGTCGCACTGCCGCACCCGTGACCTGCTGCTTTGTAGGGACGCCACATGCCGTAGTCCAGCTTGCCAAAAGCCTGTGAAATTCACATCAAAATATATACCTTCCTAAGGCTCAGCCGTAACTGACCACATCGCCCCCTGACCATCTGGTCACGGCGGCTAATCTTGATGAAGACCTACCATCTGCGAGGAGATTATTATGCTGCACAAGTGTGTGCACAAATTTGTTTCCTAAGAGGTTTTATCAAAGTTCGAAAAATAATAAAATTGGTTTGATCTCACCATCGTGTCAATAACAGCGCTTACGAAATAGCCCGGTAAGAGCGGAGCTATCGACCCTCTGTCGCAGATCCATGATGCCGGCACCGGTGCAGCTGCCTCCCGCAGCCCGCGGCGACGTAGTTGGATCCGCATCAGCACTCTCGCAGTGACACCGTAGCCAACGCGCCCTTACTCGCCTTACAAGGTCGTGACCGCGATGAGCGAAGTCGTTTCTCTATGACGTCACTCGATCTGGAGTTTTTAATGCATTTATTGGATTAATACAAAGCGACGTTTACGGGTAGCTTGGCTTGGTGACCTGAACACTAATCACGGTTGCTAAAACGCGACTTACTGTTATTAGAACAATTTCTAATTTTAAGGCTGTTGTTAGGCATTCTAACACTTCTATGTACGCGTGAGCGCGACACGGTTATTGTAATAGCTTAATAAACAGAATACTAAAAAAAAACTCAAAAAGAAATAGTTAACCTATGTAAATAGGTACAACACTGTTACAAAGTAAGGTTATGAAATTATAAGCAAATTGCAAAATACTGTTAAATGTTTAACTGTGAGAACACTAATGTATTCGTTCTTACTGGGCAGATCAAGCCAAATAACTTAAATAGGTCAAATCCACACTGTAGCCACAAAGTAATATTATAAAATTATCAACTAATTGCAAAGCAATGTTAAAAGTATACCCGAAAGTATCTACACTAATGAAACCGTTATGAAAGTCAAACCAATTTGAACGTACTCACCAGATTATTTCCAACGTATACTTTACCACATCCTCTAATTAGTAAGGATGCAACAATCTCCTAGTGACATCGGATTGTTGTAACTGCCCGTACGCTCCAACAATTTCGCAGATATCCACGTGGCACTCACTCGTTGAGCTACCATCGTGACCAGCACCGCCAACTATTGTACACCACGCACGTGGTTAGCAATGTCGGTGCTCGGAGATGCTGTCACGTCGGTTCCAGCTACAGCTGAGTCTCAGCTGGCTGCTCGAAGCTCGTTCCTAGCGCGATCTGGAGTCATCAGTCTCCGCCGCTACGAGATATTCTCACGCTCCATTGTACCTGACACTCAAAGCAAAGCCAACTATGTACATATTCACTTATATCTTAAAACTAGTTACACATTAAAGGTAGGTAATAGAATATTGCATCCTTAAATCAACGTAAAATATTCATAGATCTTAACCTTAAAACTGAATGATTAAGTAATCCAATAATTATTATTTTCAATAGAAAATCCAAGGACAACCTACTAATTTAGGTATCATGTAGGTATAATATAATATCCCATACACCGCCGATGCATGTGTAGAAAGGTACATACCTACTAATATAATAATATAATGCAGGTAGGTACTAACTTAATTATGTCTACCAACGTAATAACTGTTGTAGGTACTGGCAGGGTAAATTTATCGAGTATTTCTATAACCAGACAAAACCAACAACAAAACGAATACTATACTCATGCTATCTTTCGCGTTGCACATAAATAGTATTATAGTCCATATAAAGTACGTAAACGAAGATACTAAGTAGGTGGGTAACTACTACTACTACACAAAGTTATTATATTAGACCGTTATATTGTATGTCTAAGTGTAGGTAATGCTTAGACAAAGAACTTTCCAATTATTTACTTAATTTAATAAGCACACATTGTAAATGACTACATGTACAAAATTATTATGAATTCAACTTGCTATTGGGTTCTATCTATTATGATTGCAAAATATTTTAAGGATTGATTATAACCGATGATTTATGTAGATAAAATTTAATAAGGTAGGTTGAATAACGAATATCAATGATATTCCACATCAGCAATGAAAAAAAATTAATAGCCTATTGCTATAACATATTATATTCACAACTACTTAATTTAATATTATAGAATATTAAATTAAAGTAGCGGGTACTTACCACTTCTGAAGTTTAATAAAACACCGACGGTAATTATTAATACAATATAATTTATTTAAATATTACTGCACTACATATGTATATTTCACTAGGTACATATACTCTATAATACTACTGCTTACACCACTTCAAACTCAAACCCAAAAGACCCGTTTCGTGTCTCATCCCTCCGTTTTATATCTTGACAGCGCGCGCAACCTACCGACGCGTTCACAATATGTTGCCAGTGCGTAGAAATAAGTAATCTACCGATATCTAGTAATAATTTTAATCGTAACACCTAACAAAATGATGGCCGAAATAAAATAAAATACTGAAGATAATAAAAGGCTGAAGATTACCTACATTACTTTGATAATAAGTACAAATAAGTGGTAATATGTACAAAAAATATGAAAATCAATGAAGTATATAGAAATAAAAAAATTGTTTTGTTTTTATTTATTACACAGTGAATAAAGTTCTTTTTCAAATATAATAAATACTGGCCGAAAACTAGTTAAATTAGAGGCTGTAAACTAAAACAGACGACCGAAAACCGGCTAAATTACCATATTTATATTTTATATTAGTTATAACAAATAAGGACAATCAAAAATGCTAACTTATTTAAATATTATATTAATTTTCGGGATATTATAAATTGCATATCAAATAAATAATCGCCTATCAATACATACTCATCATTTATATTCTTTTTTACACCAAATAACTTACTTCACTACAAATAAACTAAATGTTTAACAAAACTCAAACTGCAGATAATTCGAAATTATACATCAATATGACATTACTATTTTCCTCATAATGCAACACAGTTAAATTTATTTTTTTACAAAAATACTACATACATAGCATAAATACTGACTGCACAGCAAATTTTCCATATTTCATAGGTTAGGTTAGGTTAGGTTAGTAATTAATAAATAATAAGAAGACTGTGACTAATATAACATAGATTTAACAAAAAAAAACCGACTTCAGTACGGCAAGTTGTAAAATTTTCAGATATTTGTTTGTTACAATCGAATAAAATCGACTGAGCGTCGGGCTGAACACAGGTCAAGTAGGTATTAAAAGCAATATTTAATCTGTGCAATCCGCGCTCAATTCATTCACGTCATTATTTCTTATTAATAGTTGCTTAGCAACAATAACCGAAACTTATCTAATCGCCATCAGTAAAATACTTATTATTGAAAAGTTCAGATGGCCATCTGTGGTCTTCTTCATCAGTTTTACTTCACCAAATTACACTTTCTGAATGCAAATGATCGATTAGTTGTTAAAAATATTGAAATTGCTATATGTGTGCCTATAACTTTTAAGGAGTTCCCTCAATTCCTCATAGATCCCATCATCGGAACTTTCTTTTGATGATAATGGGACCAAACTGGAAGTATGTCCAGTCAGACAAAAAAAGAATTTTTCAAATCGGTCCATAAATGACGGAGTTATGCGGTAACAAACATAAAAAAAAAAAAAAACGAATTGACAACCTCCTCTTTTTGAAGTCGGTTAAAAATGCTGTTTTATTTAGAAAAACTGCTGTAAATAATATAAAAATAGAAGCTATATTTAAAAGAAAAAGAGTTAACATGTATAATGTGCATTAAGATTATTAGCTGTGTATTGATCAATCAGTAATTTTGATGGGAATTCGGAATCTTAGTGCATAGAAAAAGGATATTTTTTGATTTGCGTTTAAATACTACCCTTAATTTTTCAGTTTGAAAAATATTTCACATAAAATTTTGGTTTATTAAATAAATGATCTTGAACTCAAAGTTTTCTTAATTGGCCGAAAACTAGCGAAGTCACCCTATTAGTTAAGATGTTACATGAGATATCCTGGTTAGCAATTTTCTACATTTCAATACTCAACTCAAAATTATCAAGCCCTTAACCTTTTTAGGGAGTGATGTGGTAACTCAGGAGCTTCAGACAGTATGTAATAATGATATGATAGTTAACGTAACGAAGGTCACCAGTTCACACTTGGCACTTTGGACTCCGCCCGAGACATACCACATATTGTTACCTACTCGTACATACAGATCTTAAACAGGACGCTCTAGTTACACTCGCCTCTATTCATTCACTCAGGAGACGTTTATTTAATACATTGTCTGGTTAACTGATTGCGTAAAGATAAAGTAGGAGATGAATGGCGCACTACTTCCAGTGGTAATGTTACCGAGCATCTTAGCGATAGGTACAGGAAAATCGTTAGAAAACTTCGAGCCTTATGCGACCGATATTTAAGGTATAGGTATTTTATATGCATTGCAAATCTGTGTTAAGGTCTAAGGACCTTATACAACACTAGGTTTATCTCTCTATAGGTCTCTCTATAGAGAAGACAAGGCAATTCTTAAGTTTAATTAATTTAAGAGAGGTAGGGCACCATATTAGCGAGCAAGCCTCACTGGGGAAGGACCTCCACGTTACAGAAGACCACAGCCAAATAACTACACACAGCGATGTAGTTGTGTTCCTGTGTGTGAGTACAGGTCTTCAGCGCTCATTTAGGGATGCGTTTTGAAAGAAACGTATTCCTATCCCAGGGATACTCCCATCTTAAAGTCCTGGTGTAAAAAAATGGATTGGTAACACGCAAGTGATACCTTTGGTATTGCAAGGCGTCCATAGGCTGGCTACGGTAACTGCTTAACATACTGACCGTATGCTTGTTGGCTAACAAGCATACGGTATTTTTTTATACTATTTGGATGGCTACCCAAATAGTATAAAAAAATAAGATCTTAGGTAATTTCTTTTTGAGACTGCTTCCGCAATAGTAAACAAGCCACCCTATGTTGTGGAAACAAACATATACATAGGTACACCAAACTTTAATTTCAACGATTAATTATTGTGCCGCGTGGGAATCGAACCAACAGTAGTGCTCAGTAGTTGTAATATCACTCTGTGGGAGAGTCATTTTAATTTATAAAACTACGTATTAAAACATGTTTAAGTACCAATACACAATTTTTTGTACAATTTTTCCTCGGTCATAAAAAAACAGTCAACTACCTACCTGTTTTTATGATTGAGGAAAAATCTAATACAGATATACCTATATTTTTTAACTTGTAGTCGTGCATCGTACATCGTGCATAATTAACAGATAAATCTTTGACAAAATATTAAGTAGGTATTTTATTAATAGTACCCTAGTGGTGTATAGGTACTACTTTGGCGTTGCCATCTGTGATCGTCTCTGTAAAGTTTACAATTTTGTGTTTCATCGTCATCATCATCATCATCTGAACCAAAAACCTCCACTGCTAGACATGGTGTCCACTAAGCATTTCCACTGCACTCAGTGTTGAGCTGACCTGATGCATCGGTTGTCGGCAACTTGTTTTTTTTTGATAATTTAAAGACAACTCCCGCACTAGAGAACAAGCTCTGTGTCGCGGGGGACTTTACAAACATACAATTAACGGACACAAACTACACTCAGACTCAGAACAACTCTTTGTGGGTCACACAAAGTTTTGTGTGGGAATCGAACCCACAACCTCGTGCACAGCAGGTGCATACTGCGACGACTAGACCACCAAGGCAGTCAAACTTTACTAGGTTGTTACCTTTTTTGTTCTTATTTCTTAATAATGTAAAGGCTCACTTGCATTTTAATATACTAGCTGTTGCCCGCAGCTCCGCCCGCGTGGATGTCGGTTATCGCTGTAACAAGTAGCCTATGTGTTATTTCAGACCATAGTCTATCTCTGTGCCAAATTTCATCCAGATCCGTTCAGTAGTTTTTATGTAAAAGAGTAACAAACATCCATCCATCCATCCATACTTACAAACTTTCTCGTTTATAATATTAGTAGGATGATGATAGGTGGAAAATGACAAATCAGTTATTTGACACTCTTAAGATAAATAGGGAAGGAAAACAGTTTTAATAGGTACATAATATAGTTTTAACCACAAAAGAAACAAACTACTTTGTTTCTTCGTGTTCATTTATATTATACAGTGTTATGAGTGCAAATCATTCTATTGTACGCTAATATATTATCTGCCTTCTTGTATGACTCAACTTGATCACGTGTCACGTCTTTATGGACCTTTTGTGTTATATTTTTTTGTGTCCAAGACGAACTTGGACCAAGACGGTCGTGATGGCTGTATTCATACTCATTAGCTTTGGCCAAAAACTAATTTATAGACCGTGGCACATTATACTAATTAGACTAAAGTTGTTGACGGTATTTATTTATTTATTTAATCTTTGCAAGACCAACAGCTTTACAATTTGTGATATAATTATGTTGACAGATTATGTGGCATAAAACATTGTTTGTTCATTGGTATTTGGCTAGTTCTTTTACCTTTACCTCTAGAGAAACAGACCGTAGATATTTTTTTTTTTTAAAGACAACTTCCGCACTAGATAACAAGCTCTGTTTCGCGGGGGACTTTACAAACATACAATTAACGGACACAAATTTCACCCAGACTTAGAACAACTCTTTGTAGGGCACACAAAGTTTTGTCCTGCGTGGGAATCGAACCCACAACCTCGTATACAGCAGGCAACTACTGCGGCCACTGGACCACCAAAGCAGTCAGAAAATTGAGCTGGTAATAATTTACACGTGTCGTTATAATGACGTAAACAAAACAAATTATTTTAATAAACGTTTTTATTGGCCTGCATCCGCTACGTGCTAAGTAATCATATAACGTTTAAGAAAGGTAAAGCACAATACTAGTGAGCAAACCCGACTGGGGAAGGACCTCCACCTTACAGAAAACCACAGCCAAATGACTACACACACAGTGGTATAGTTGTGTTCCTGTGTAAATGTTTCCAGAGCTCAAGAGCTAAGGTATTCGTTTTTAATTAAACGTTTTTCTATCCCAGGGTAATGAAAAAACCCTGGTTTTGCAAGCGTCCATAGGCTACGGTAACTGATTACCATGAGACGGGCTGTATGCTTGCTTGCCACCTGTATGTCGGGTCATAAATGTATCTCATGAGGTGGTGACGAAATTTTGGGTACGAAATATTAATAGACGCGTGAGCTATGCGTGCCAATAATCTGCGATTAAGGCTCAATATAATTCATTAGCTGTCGTGCTATTAATCTGCTGATTTATTGTATAATTGATTAGGGACTTATCTTATAATTATTGCACTGTAAACGCCTATGAGGGTTATTGTACACCTATCTAATCTCAAAGTACCAATATTATTATAATTTTCAACTTCCACGTCACTTAAATTCCTAATAAGTATACACACTACCTTTTGGTTAATAGTTATAATTGCCAATGGACTGCTTTTGCTAGAATGAAAGAAATCACTTTTGTTGTGGGTTAGATCCCCATACGGGACAATAAGTTGTGTGGTCCATAAATAGTTGTTACGAGTCTGGGTGTACTTTGTGACCGGAAAGCGTCGCATTCATGGTAAACATTTGTTTAGCAACAGTTGATCAACGTTGTTGATGAACTGCGAGAATGTTGCCGGAAACATTGTTTAAATCAATATGGGTTGTCCACACAAGCCAGTCTGCGTTAAAATGTTGCCCGAGGAAGTAGTGTTGTTGTGTTCTCTGTAAAATTGCATAATTTTTTCGTTGTTTTATGTTTATAAACGGTTGCAAGCACGTCGACATTTGTTGATATACTGATGTTTTCGCTCGCCGGGCGTCAACTCTGCAACATGGCGTGATCAACTCTGCAACACAAGTGTTGCCCGCAATATGTTGACAGCAACTTGGCAACATGTTTCATGCAAACATGTTGCTGAACAAATGTTTATTACTTGTATGTTTGTAAAGTCCACCGCGACACAGGCCTTGTTCCCTAGGAAGTTGTCTTTAAACACAACTTCCCAGACCTACTACTTGACTAGGTAATATTATTTAGCTACTTTGCCAGTCATGTTGCGGTATAAAGTCGATCTTGTTAAGGTGTCCAACAGTAGTCACGGGCTAGTTGACAACTTACTTAACTTACTTACTAATTAACTTAAACTATTATACTTAACTGAATATTTATTTATTTTATTTCACTTACTCACTATTTTATTTAGTACATAACTGACCGCGGCCTCACTTTTAGGCCCAATCTGAAAATCAGCGCTGCAGCATGCAAATGCCGCAGCCCAAAGCTGAGATTGGGACCTATTCTGACATCGCACAGGATAACAAAATTAGATATTTATAGTTATGTTGTAAATTTATTTTTTTATTTAATACCTTTTTTATACCTTCTTTTTTTATTTCCTTCATAATGTCCTGTGTATGTTTGAATAAACGTTTTACTTTCTTTCTAATTATGTAAATGTTCATATATTTTTTAATACAGCATACGGTCCGCCTGATAGTAAGTAGTTACCATAGCCTTAGGACTCTTGCAATACCGGGAAAATCACTCGAGTCTTGTCGACTAAAAAACTTCTTGACTAAAAAATTGACAGGGTTTGTGACAGGGTTTCCTTGGAATAGGAAACAGTATTTTTCAAAATCGTATCCCTAAATAAGCATTGTAGACCTGAGAAATGAGCACTGTACTTATTTGGTGCTGGTCTTCTGTAAGATGGAGGTCTTTCAAGGATTTGTAATTGCGCTCTGTATCCTCTATTACCATTTTTATCCTTATTATTATTATTTTTTCTATTTTTACCAGATGCAAAGTCCCAGAATGCGAGTCCGAACCTCCCCAATTCAACCCCAACGGTTGGGGGGTGTGGGCGCTGCCGGATTCTGGAAGCCGCTGCCAGAGGATGGAACCCGTCGGGGAGGAGTGCGCTCCCGAGAGTTTTCTCGTGAACCAGACGAAGACCTGCTCCTCCTGGGTTTATGAGAACAATAACACTATCGTAGCCGAGGTTAGTATTCCAGATAGAGTTTATTAGCTAAAATTGAATTATATGTAGATACTTACTGTCTCGAAGGTAAAATAATCAACATTAAACATCCATTATTCCATATATATTCTTCGCGTTTGTCCCTCAAAATTATATAAAAATAAAATATAGGTAAAAAAATATTAAATTTTATTAATGTTATTATGTTAAATGTTGTTAATGTTAATGTAACCCTATTTTATCTCTACACCCCCAAAGGTTGACTGGTAGAAAATGCCATATGGCATTAAGTCCGCCGTTGTACAATTTTATTGTGTGCAAAAGTTTAAATAAATAATGTATGAACAAGCTGTCCGTGACCAATTGTCCGTGTGGTGACGGAATAAGAATACAAATGTCACCACCCCGTTCCATCCCAAGGGTGTCGTAAGAGTCGACTAAGAGAGTAAGTCAGGCACAAAATCCTTTATCAACCCGTCTGGCCAGCGTGGTATAGTAACGTGGCTAATAACCCTCCAAATGTATGGAGGAGACCCGTGCCCAGCAGTGGGACGTTTATGGATTGAGACGAGATGAACAAGCTGAAATAGACTATAATTGCAATACTTATAAGTTATATTAAAAAGAAAAGATCAATAAAAAAATCAGGCCCTTTAAAAAAAAAACAGGTTTGGCGCAACAATACCTCATGTATCTGCAGTCAATGCGTCCTGCAACCATAGCCAGGACAGTATTAGTGGTGGCCCGCACCATACGCACCAGGCACCAAGGACGCGCACCGCTTGCGCATGGTGGCGCATGGCATGGAAACAGTCGGTGCGCGTTTCTGCAAACATGCCCCCCGAGGCACTAAATAGACTACATACACTAAACAGAGAATAGTCTAGCCCCCTACCCTGCAAACTCTTTTCGATGAAAGCGTGATGTTTTGCAAGCAAACGCGTTTCATAAAGTATTTACATACATAAAAGCAATTTTTTGCAACCTGTATTTTTTGTCGTCGTGCCAAAATTATCAATGTCGTGATGATATTATACTTAAACAAACCAGTTTGGCAGTTTATGACTGTTTTAGCTTTCCAGTGTTTGTTATTCACATTGAATGCATTGTAGATATATATAAATGTCTTAATACCTACATAGAAATTAATAATATTAAAAAAATTAACAAACGAGTTTTCAAATTAGTTAATAATCAGGTCAAACTAATTTGACCTGATTATTTTTATATACATATTTATAGATGAAATGTCTAAACATTTCATCTATAAATATATAAAAATGTATGTGTGAAACACCAAAATATTTTAATGAAATATTCGGCCAATCTTTAGATTAGCGATGATGCAGAAAATGAGTGAGGTTTTCCCAAGAGACTATAGCATGGGGTTCTTCAAGAAAGGAGTTATAAGGGTTATAAAGGGTCGACAACGCGTGAGTGACACCTCTGGTGTTGCAAACGTCCATAGGCTACGGCTTACTAACTGCTTACCATCAGGCGCGCCGTATGCTTGTTTGCCACCTTGGTAGAACAAAAAAAAAAAAAAAAAACAATAAACCATTTTAATACGTTGAGTATTAAAATTACTGTCATTGAATCAAGATATTATTATAGACACTACACGTATTTATCCTTAGTAGTTTTAGTGGTATTTACGGCAACTGTACTTAACTGAGTACTCGCTATTGTAAACTAGCACTAACGTATCAGACAGGCGACGAAAGAGTTGCGAATCCAATCAGTTGCATTCTAGGGTGACTTCTAGTTTTATTATTAATAGCTTAATAATTTATTTGCCAATATACCTACATATAAATGTTAAGTTAAGTTGGTTTGTGTATATAACGGCTGTAAATTTGACAAGGGAACTGACATCCACGCGGGCTTAGCCACGAGCAACAGCTAGTCCTACTAATATTATAAACGCGAAAGTTTGTAAGTATGGATGGATGGATGGACGTTTGTTACTCTTTCATGTAAAAACTACCGAACGGATCTGGATGAAATTTGGCACAGAGATAAGAAAGATAATGGTCTGGAATAACACATAGCCTACTTTTTACAGCGATAACCGACATCCACGCGGGCGGAGCCGCGGGCAACAGCTAGTACGCTATAAATACGTATTAGTTTATACGTATACGTATCATTACAATAAATATTAGTGAAATATCGAGAGATATCATACTTGATTACTGATGGTTTTATCTGAGCCGAGCACTTTGTACCTTGGTGGTAGATATTGCATTATTAAATGTGCATTATGTAATGTGCAGATGTGCCTTAGGGTTACCGCTCATTGTACCCTTACGACACGCGACATATTTAATTACTTGACATTGAAATAAAATCCGACAATAATATTTTGTACAGTACAGTTTATTCGATCAGTATCCCTGCAACCCGCCCGTGGTCTCGCAAACCGATTGCCCTCGACCTTTATCAGGTCGTCGGTCCACCTTGTTGGAGGCCTGCCCACGCTGCGTCTTCCAGTTCCAAACCGATGGACAAGAGCCTCTAGACAAGTGGCATAAGCGATAGTCGAATCGAAAAGTCAAAAAAGAAAATGTATGGGATTTGACGTAAGTTAACGACATTAAATCGTAGACTCACGTCAAATTCCATACATTGTATTTTTTGACTTTTCGATTCGACTATGGCTTATGCCACTTGTCTAGAGGCTAAGGTCAGCTCAGGACCGACAATGTGGAGGTCATTTTTGTCGTCTTTTAGCTGAGATGGATATGAACTGTTATGGCTTCAAAGAATAACACCGTAATAGTTCATCCTTTTTGTACGTTTATCGTTCTTTCTATTAGCGAAAACCGTATCAAAATTCGTTGGAGCATCAATTTTGTTTTATACGAATTAGAGAGAATCAGTAAATTGCGCTTAATGCTGAATTTTTTCCACTAACCGCGCGGCGTGATGCACTCGCGCTTTGCAACCTAGCCAACTCTACAGCGATAGCGAGCGGATTACATGCCTTTCTCTCAAGGAGTATGGCGCAGAGCGGTGCCTGTGTTATTATTATACTTCGCGTGATGACCCTAGCGCAGATGTTGATCTGTGACGTTGCTCGATAACTTATCAAAACCTACGTTACAAAAATTTACGTGACTGACTAACATCCTGCTTTGTAATGAATAATCTTAATCAAAGATGACAGAAACTTCCAAAAAGTTATAATCTATATACATATATAAAAATGAATCCCTATTTCCCTTGGTCACGGCATCACGCGTGAACGGTTCTTATGTAAAAAAAAGAAAGTTGCGCTAAAAATACTTTAACCCGGACGAAGTCGGGGCGGGCCGCTACTACTCTGTATAAAGTCTAAAGTTGTGTTTCATACTACCTACTTAAATAAGTAAAGAACAAGCATACGGTCCGCCTGATGGTCAGCAGTTACCATAACCTATGGACGCTAGCCCAAAAGTTTGTGGCAATTAATGTAATATCTTCTATTTTATCGATTTTTCTTCTTATCATATAAAATGATCGCGTTTGAAAGGCCCTGTGGTAAACATCTTGACCTATTTAATAAGGTCCAATGAAATGAGGAATTTTGTTTGTATACCTAATAACCTTGTATATATTTTAATCATGATAATTTTCCTTATCATGACTTGTTGAAGTAATTCGCTGTATCACCGAATCTACAAGTTCCAACATTCATTTCACATTATCGGTAGCTGTGTTGTTATCAAATGCGTTTTAATTTATCAGCTGATCGCTAATTGTTTAATTTTACGCACTGTTTCATTAGGTAAACAACATTGTCATTAGTTTATTCCGTGACTTTGCTCAATGCTGCTTAAACAATTAAATCCTAATGTACGGAATATTCAAAAACAGAAAAAAGGGGTACTTCTTCACCTCTTTTTGTTGGTGTACCACAGACGTTTTAAATGAATTTGGTATATTTACGAAAAACAATTACGTGATTTTTCAAAGGTAAGTGTTAAATTATGTAACTAGAGAGGTAGGGCACCATGCTAGCGAGCAAGCCCGACTGAGAAAGGACTTCCGTTTTACAGAAGAACACAGCCAAATACATACACATAGCGATATTGTAGTTGTGTGGGTATAAGCACAGAATTAATAGTAGCTTGACTCGGCCGTTATAAGTCTCCCGCGCTCATTTAGGGATGCCTTTTGAAAGAAACGTATTCCTATTCCAGGGACACTCCTATCTTAAAGCCCTGGTGTAAAAAAAGCAAGTGATACGTCTGGTATTGCAAGCGTCCATAGGCAACGGTAACTGCTTAACATCAGGCGGGCCGTATGCTTGTTTGCCACCCAAGTAGTATAAAAAAAAGGTAGGTTTACTTGATCACAACCAGAAAGAAATTTAAATAAATAAAATAGTTCTTTGGTTATTTTGTTTCATTATTACTTACACTAGGGGTCGACTTCGTCCGCGTGGTAATTTGGAATATTTTCCCCGATTTTGCAACATATCTCACTACTGCTCCGCTCCTATTAATCATAGCGTGATGTTATATAGCCTATAGCCTTCCTGGATAAATGCACTATTCAACTAAAATAGATTTTTTCTAATTGAACCAGTACTTTCTGAGATTAGCGTGTTCAACCAAACAATCAAACGAACTCTTCAGCTTTATAATATTAGTACAGATAAATAAAGTGCGGCTTCTTCCCGAAGACAACTAAAATATTGAAAGTGAAAGTTTTTTAGTTCGGTTTTTTAGTCATGATTATAATTATTATTTATTAATCATTATACCTATCTACGGTGGATCATTAAATACATCTGTTTAAATAATATTAGTGGATGATGGTCGGGTGAACAGTGAACTATTTATATTGATAAAACTGAATTAGTTATAGTCATAGCTAAATAATAACAGTTTAATCTATATTATGATTCCACTTTACGACTAGTCTAGACAAACCGTCTGGTTGTTAGTAGTGCGTATTTGTGTAGTTAATTGATAAAATATTATCTTTTGTTATGATACCTAGTTGTTGTTTTTGTTTCGGACGGCACGTTAATAAATAGTCTCGACTGTTGAGTAAGGCCTCAGGTCTAAATATGGTCGATTTTAACAACTGTGTCACCAGCCCCTCGAAACAAGTGGCATAAGCGATAGTCGAATCAAAAAGTCAAAAAAGCAAATGTATGGGATTTGACGTAAGTTTACGACATTATATCGTAGACTTACGTCAAATCCCATACATTTGTTTTTTTGACATTTCGATTCGACTATCGCTTATGCCACTTGTCTAGAGGGGCAGGTCGGCCACTAACCAGACGAGATTATAATAATATGACATATTTGTAACGTTGTTATTGTGTGCACTTAGCTCTTCTCAGACATTAGTGGCAAATCCACAGAAATAGATTGGCATATCCTTGTTGAACATTAAAGTTATAACAGTTACTTTAATTGTAAATACAAACAAACGTTAAAATCTTTATCTACTTAATGTATTATTATCCGATAATTCGCAGACTGTTTGTTTTCTATAACGAAGTAGACATAAATATTAAATGATGGCTGGTCCGTGCGTCATGCTCGTGAACGGGTGCCACTTGGGGTGGCTGGTCCATCTCGGGATGATTTATTTTTAAATTATAAAGATATAGTTTTTAATTTTTTACTAAGATCGCAATGTGATCTCGACACGTTTCCATCTTATGCATATAAAAGGAAAGGATCCCTCATTGCCATACAGTGGAAAGCTAAATTCATTCATTTTTTTCCTAATCGTTTTCTTATTTATCAAATATTTTTACCTAAATTTAACTTTGTATGGTATATGGTTTCCGTCCCTTTTTGTTAACACTAATATTGTAACTTATATTAAATTGTAAATGTTATACTCTGGCGATTAAAAATAGTGACCCGAGTTTCTTGCCAATTCTTCTCGAGGCCCTATCCTAGTCAGCGAATTGGCCAAAGGAAAAAAAGTATGCTGGCATTTCTTTTTTATGACGTTCATAAGTATCTGTATTTGATCTAAATGAATAAATGAGTTTGACTTTGACTTTATTAGTTGATAAATGTAATGTAAATTATATGTTAGTTCTGCAACTTACTGGTTTAGTGTTATTTGTGGAGAAAAATGATGCTGAGATTAATTAGGGAGTAGCTATTAATCTTAGCTTGATGACGTCCATGGTTAAACGTAGGTCTCTCTGATATGTTTCCACAATGGCCGATCCTGAGCTGCCTGCATCCAGTACTTTCCTGCAGCTTTGATGATTTCATTTGTCCACCTAGTGGGAGGTTGTCCCACGTTGCGTTATCCTGCACGCGGTCGCGACTCGAGAACCTTTCTTCCCCATCGGTTATCGGTTCATCGAGGGATATGCCATTTGCCACATCAACTTGCTTACAAAGAGCTATGTCGGTTACTTTGCTTCGTCTGCGGATGTCCTCATTGCGGCTTTTATCACGCAGAGAAACTCCGAGCATAGCTATTCGATTTGCTAAAAAGGTTACATTTCGCGGGAGTTCATCCTTAAATTATTGAAACTCAATCGTGCTGTATTGTATGATTTCATAGAAATCGTCACCCACGTACGATTAGGTTGTGGAATGAGTTCCCTGGCGAAGTTTTCCCAAAAAAGTATAGCATAGTTAACACGCGAATAATGCCCCTGGTGTTGCAAGCGTCCAAACTTCATAAGTAGGCTACGGTAACTGCTAGCCATCTGGCGGGCCGTATGCTTCTTTATCCCTCCTTGGTAGTAAACAGCATATTAACGCTTGCAATGCCCAAATGTACAGAAGCTTCAATAAGTTAGTTATGACAGTCCCTACCTACCCATTAAACTGGAACAGTAGTGCACAATTTGCACACTATTACTGGTTAAGTAGCAGTATAACTATTATAATTATATAACTACAATACCTGCAAGGTCTATAACTACAATTATAAGTCAAGGCAATTATAAATGATGACTCTTTTAGGTATATATAAACAAATCGTAAAAATATCCTACCAGTTCTGGGTGACCTAGCTTACAAATTAGTTATGGACCAAGAATCAGCAACGTATTTACTTTTGTCATTTAATAAGTCATGAAAATTCACAAACTCTTATAACCCTGCAGAATAATAAAAGGCTCTTCTGGCAACCCTCTGCGGCCGGAGTGTTTAATCCTAAAATAACATTTGTAATATGTTAGAAGTAATATTTAAAGTTAATCTATACTAAGATTTGTATTTTTGTTTGTTTGTTTGTTTGTTTGTATGTAATGGATAAACTCAAAGACGACTGGACCGATTTTAAAAATTCCTTCACCATTAAAAAGCTAAATTATCTGCGAGTAACATAGGCTATATTTTATTTTAAAAAAATAGGGGTAAATAATGCCAAGACCTCAGACAATCACTGACTAAATTAGTAACGCCTAATAAACGCCTATAAAATAGTTGCTATTTCATTTTTTGTAGGCGCTAACATTTAACAATACTTTAATTTATGTAATCAGGAAAGCAGCAGAGAAAAGAAAACACTCCACCGAATCTGTCTGGTCAAGATAAACTCAATAACTACCCAATAAAATTTAATACGATTTTCACCAGGTGATGGCGTAATTCTTCCATTATAGTTTTGTGAGTGTGAATTAGCTGAAGTATTACGATGATAGTTAAACGACTAGGCAAAATCTTGCCGTAGGAGGCAATGTTATTCCTAAATAGATCTAAAAAAACGTCCATGATACTATGTGTCTATCTGCGACCACAAAAATTACTCATAGCGAAACGCGTGATCGGCCTCCGTCTCATCAGAATACTTAACTGATATATATTTTTGACTGACTTTTAAAAGATGAGGTTCCCTAAAATAATTGCATTGTTTTTTTTTTTTTTTATCCCTAAACAACGTCATTTAAGGGCCGATTTGTAATATTCTTTTTTAAGTGACCGACAAAGCTCAAAAAATTGCCTCGATTAGGTGGCAATGGGCAATGAGCTCGCAGAATCAATGGCCGTTGGGGCAGAAAGGTTCTAGAGTGGCGACCACGAACTGGAAGACGCAGCGTGGGCAGGCCTCCAACAAGGTGGACCGACGACCTGGTAAAGGTCGCGGGCAACCGATGGACAAGGTCAGCTCAGGACCGACTGATGTGGAAATCTTTGCGGGAAGCCTATGTCGAGCAGTGGACGTCTTATGGCTGAGATAGAACTACTTTTGTGGCAAACAAGCATAAGGCCCAACTGATGTTAAGCAGTTACCGTAGCCTATAGACGCTTGCAGTACCAAAGGTATCACTTGCGTGTTACCAACCCATTTTTTACACCAGGGCCATAAGATGGGAGCAGAGTAGTCATGGGATAGGAAAACGTTTCTTTTAAAATGGATCCCTAAGTGAGCGTTGGAGACCTATAGTCACACACAGGAACACAACTACACCGCTGTGTGTAGTTATTTGGCTGTCATCTAATGTAAGGTGGAGTTCCTCCCCTATCTTAAAAAAAATCTCTTAAAAATCATTTTGCAATTGAATGGATAGTCTCTCATAATGGTTCTCATTTAAAAAAAAACAGTTCTGGTGATCGGATCCGTAGGGAATTGAGTAACCTCCTCAAATACTATCTAGGCATACTGCAATGAATCAAACAAAATTAAATGCATTCTGGAAGCATTAATTCGTTAACTTTCGTTAGTGAAACTCATAAAGAATACTGCAGAAGGCCAACTTCTCAAAGATAAATAATTTGCCGATGGAGATCAGACATAATGTGTAATGAAATGACTGTAACTAATCACATTTAATGAGCAAATTAAAATGGTACAATTGAACTAATATGATGATGCAGCCGGATATAGGCACCGAAACTTCGTAATTAAACAATGTACAAAGTAAAAAATGCATGGTTTCAGAGATATACATAATAATAGAAACCTGAACTCTCACTAATATGGTCGACTATATTAAAACTAAAAGCTTACTGGTTTTTTATTCAGTTTTGTTCCGGGAGCTTATGTAGAGTATAATAATAATAATAGCAACCCATATATGTCCCACTGCTGGGCACGGGTCTTCTCTCCTCTATCAAGAGAGAGAGAGGGCTTAGGCCTTAATTCACACACGCTGGCCTAATGCGGGTTGGTGAATCTGACATGTCTTTAGAATTTCTTCTAAGACATGTGGGTTTCCTCACGATGTTTTCCTTCACCGTTAGCAGATGGCGAATCATTTGATTCGTACATATAAACTCCACAAAGTGAAATTCGCATTGGTACTGCCCGGGATCGAACTCGCATGTAGTATGTAGAGTACTATATCTCTATTAATAGAATGATGGATCAAAAAGAATATAACAACTATGCAGTTCAATTTCTGTAATCCTTGAGCACTGCGGCGGACCATTATGCACTTTAGGAATTTTAAAAAAAATTAGCCCACCCAAACTGTGTAACAGTACCTATCAGGTTCATCATATCAACCCACAAATGTCCGACTGCTGGGCACGGGTCTCCCCCATACACTTGGAGGGATATTAGCCTATTACACCACGCTGGCCAGACGGATTGGTATAGGGTTTTATTTCGAATTTTCCTTCTCTTGCAGTGGATATTGTCTGCCTGACTTACTCCTTTAGTCGACTCTTACGACACCTTGGGATAAAAAGGGGTGGTGACATTTTGTATTCTTAATCCGTCACCACACGGAAACCTATCAGGTTAGAAGTGACCAATTTAAAACAAAATGTATAGATGCAGAAATTTCTACAGGGTATGGCACAGATATATTTAATCTATTAGCTAAGCATTAGGCCATAAGATTGTTCACGTTTGCGCTAAAACAATTTGAAGAGCAGAACAATCGTACAAACAAGGAATATTTTTTTATGAAGTTTCTAAATGTTTAAAAGTAAAACGTAACTGACTAATCAACAAACGCACAGTTTAAATCACTAGACACTCAGAGAGCTATTATGATATAGGCATCCGCTAAGAAAGGTTTTTTTTAAATGTAACCGCTAAAGATAAAAATCAGCCAATGAAAGTTTGTAGTTTTCAGATTTACAGTAAAAGACTAAACACGCGAACGAAGTCGCGGGTACAGCTAGTGATTAATATAATAAATTATTTTTTAAACTAATAAAGTAGGTTCCTACATCAACACCGTACGCTTGTTTCGACATTTAATCTATCTACAGAAAATCCAATACAACCCAATATGCGACTCGCAATCATTATCAAATCCGGTACATCAGCACGGCATGCGGCAGTCGTACGCACTACTTGGGTACCATCAAACACCTTCAAGTCACTCAAAATAATGTCTAACTTGGTCAACAATATATAGAGGACAAATTTACAGTAGGTACCTAACACAAATATTAGTTTAAAAAAATTAAAAGTATGTATAAGATAAGAAAAATGTTATTTCCGTCATCGTCCAGACATATGACACGTGTCGCATGTCTCATAAATAAAATAATATCTAGCAATCCACGTGTTGCTTTGCTGGGCACGTGTCTCCTCTCCTCTCAGGATATCAGACATACCATTAAAATTTCTTGCAAGACATTGACATTTCCTCATGATGTTTTCCTTTACTGAAAGCAAATGATAAGTCACGTGCGTCATTATTTACAAAAATTGCTTCTAAACTTTTTTTTTATTCTTACGAATATGTCAGCGATTTCTTAAATAATAGGTGCTGGTATAATAAAGCGGTGGTGGCCGAGTGGGAAAGTAACCGACTTGCACGCAAGAGGTGCGAGTTCGATCCCGGGCAGTACCAATGTGAATTTCACTTTGTGGAGTTTATATGTGTCAAATGATTTGCCATCTGCTAACGATTAAGGAAAACATCGTGAGGAAACCCACATGTCTTAGAAGAAATTGTAAAGACATGTCTGATTCAGCAACCTGCAGCCAGCGTGTGTGAATTAAGGCCTAAACCCTCTCTCTCTCTCTTGATAGAGGAGAGGAGACGGGTCTCCTCTCCACTCTGGGCACGGGTGCCCAGCAGTGGGACATAATGGGTTGCTATTATTAGATGCAGGTTAATTATGGCCGCATCGCTTTCCAGTATGTAATTGACTAGCTTGAAATTACCAAAATATACACAGCAAATTGACCTTACGGTGGTATTGGGCAAATAGGGTATTAACACAGAAATAGATCTCGAGCATAAATCCTGTTATCCTGTCCTGATGATAAGAGCCGACTATTGATATTTTGTGTCGATGTGAAATAATGGAAAAATCTGAAATAATGTATTATTATTATTATGATTGCAGTTTGACCTGGCATGCGAAGAGTGGAAGCGTACCATGGTGGGGACGGTGCACAGCGCCGGAGTGTTCTTCGCGCTGGCTATCACTGCTTTTGTTTCGGATAAGTGAGTATTAAAATAAATAAAAAAAGTATTAAAGTAATTGTAAGAGTACCTAATCAATCCCAAAAACAATTTTCACCCATTTGAATTCGCCTAAAGTTTGAAGCCATGGAAAAAACTTGATTAATCCAGCCTTCATTAATTTGACTGCCTTGGTGGTTCAGTGGCCGCAGTATGCGCCTGCTGTGCACGAGGTTGTGGGTTCGATTCCCCCACAGGACAAAACTTTGTGTGCCCTGCAAAGAGTTGTTCTGAGTCTAGGTGAAATTTGTGTCCGTTAATTGTATATTTGTAAAGTCCTCCCCGAAGCAGAACTTGTTCTCTAGTGCGGGAATTGTCTGTTTAAATAAAAAAAACTCAAGATAATTATAACCTAGTCTGAGGTAAACCTTTTGAATCTATTTCTTTATCAATTCTAGTTATGGACGGCGTATAGCTCTGGTGATGACAGCAGTAGCCCCTGCCTTCGTGGGCACTCTGCGAGCCTTCTCTACCTCCTATATTATGTACATCACGCTGGAGCTTCTGGATGCCATCGTCGCCGGCGGCGTATATACTACGGGCTTCATTCTGGGTTTGTTGTTTTATTACTACAAGGATAACACAGAACAAGTACAGTTTAGGGCATCATACTAGCGAGCAAGCCCGACTGGGGAAGGACCTCCACCTTACAGAAGTCCACAGCCAAATAACTACACACAGCGGTGTGGTTGTGTTCCTGTGTGTGAGTACAGGTCTCATTTAGAAATGCGTTTTGAAAAAAACGTATTCCTATCCCAAGGATACTCTCATCTTAAAACCTTGGTGCAAATAAAAGGGTTGGCAACACGCAAGCGATACCTCTAGTTTTGGAAGTATTTTTAAGCTAAGGTAATTGCTTACCCTTACCATCAGGCGTGCCGTATGTTTGTTTGCCACTCAGGTAGTATAAAAAAACCAAGCACGTATTACTTAATACAAAGTAATACTGTAGATGTTCGACCGTGAATCATCTTTAATGATTACGAATTTCAATTCAATGGTCCTAAATCCTATGTAGGTACTGCCTCAGTCGCGTTGAAAATCACTATGCCTATGTATTGAATGAAATAAAGAGGACAAGAAATCTAGAAGACAAATCTTAAATTAATCAATCATTTTATGTAAAATGCGGCAAGAATGTAAAAAAGACTCCTCAATCTATTACTAAACTGTGACTATCAAGGTACTGAAGATCTGCTAAAAATCGTTACATAATTACAGATATATAGTTATAATTACACGGAAAAACAAAAAAACAAACACACACACACACATACCTACACATACATTGGTCTCGTAAGGTGCAAAATAAATAAAATAATATCATAATTATATTATACTAGCTTTTACCCGCGACTTCGTCCGCATAAGTTTTTTTGTTGTCTCCCGGCTGTAAGTCCCCCTGCAACAATGTCCCACTATCGTGTTCCAGTCCTCAACTTCACATCAAAATTTGTTCAAAAGCAACCTAAGCTACATAATGGATAGCTCCGAATGTTTCCTTAGTAAATATAAAAAGTAAATAATGTAAATCGGTTTAAAATACTACTAACTACCTACCTGCCAACCCCCGATGTTAGACAGTGTGACATCCGCAACATGGTCTGAGTAGGAAGTACTAAATTAATGTAAGTAGTATAATAATGTAGGAAGCTAAAAATAAGAGGCCTTATTACTGTAGTACATTTTTGTAAACTATGTTCTTTGTTTTTCCCTCTCTGGCCAACACATGGAGATTCTGTGGACTTGAAACACGGGAGCAAGCCACATATAATTGTCCGTGAGAAAAACAACTCTTTTCTAAATTAATGCCGGCTACTTTTAATGTTTGCCCCTCAGCTTTATTTATCGTCATAGCGAATGCGATTTTCAGCGGAAACTGTCTAGAGCTTCAATTGCTCTTTTATGGGACATAGTACACTCATCCCAAACTAATAATTTACATTGCTGCAACATACGTCCACGCTCGCTGTTTTTACTTATATTACAGACTGGAATTTCTTCATGGGCTAAGTTTAATGGCAGTTTAAGCACCGAATGTGCCGTTCGACCACCATTGAGCAGAGTGGGGGCTATTCCGGAAGAGGCAACTGCTACAGCAATTCCTTTATCTTTTCGGATTTGCGCTAAAAGCAAGTTTAAAAGAAAGGTTTTTCCCGTGCCTCCGGGAGCATCCAAAAATAACAAACCACCTTCGCCATCTTCGATTTTTTTGAAAATATTGTCAAATACTAACCTTTGTTCTGGGATTAAACGTGGAACAGACTCTGTCAATTGTTGTTGTAAGGAAGCAGTATCGTAATCTAGTTCCCGTATTAAATCGCTACTGATTTCCTCGGTTCTCTCTGGTCTGATCATTCCATAATCTGATAAATCCTTTCCAGAAATTGTTTTAACCTGGTCTTCAATTTTTGTCAGACCCTCATTGTAAATGAAATCACTGTACGTGACATTGGGATTTTGCTCTTGTAATCTGTGCAATATATCGTCGGTCATATCATTTTTGTAATTAGCCCACAATTGTTGAGGATTTGAAAGACCACATGTCGCTACTAATACAGCAAATAGCTCTCTCATCTTGCCTGCTGATCTACATTGAGCAGCTTCTTCCAGTGTCTCATCCCAATGGTTGTCATTCTCCAGTAATACTCTTGCCTCACATGCCTCTCGAAATGACGACGACGTCTGCCCTCGTCAGCCGTTTAGGCATGATAGAGCAAAACTCCCAGCAAAAACCATAAAAAAATCACTAACTCAATTCAGTTTTCTGCCTACTTCCTACCCCCTAAGTACGATGACGTGATCATTTTGATCTTATATCCGTTTTTAGGTAACCATCTATTACCTTACTAAATTTCATCAAAATCTGTTCAGCCGTTTAGACGTGAAAGAGCAAGAGTCCCAACAAAAACGTCTAAAAATCACTAACTCAATTTAGTTATCTGCCTACCCCCCTAAGAACGATGGCGTGATTATTTATAGCCTATGACCATTTCTAGGTTATCATTTATCACCATACCAAATTTCATCAAAATCCGTTCAGCCGTTTAGGCGTGAAAGAGTAACAGACAGACAGACAGAGTTACTTTCACATTTATAATATTAGTATGGACAGTTTTCTGCCTACTTCCTACCCCCTAAGTACGATGACGTGATCATTTTGATCTTTTATCCGTTTTTAGGTAACCATCTATTACCTTACTAAATTTCATCAAAATCTGTTCAGCCGTTTAGACGTGAAAGAGCAAGAGTCCCAACAAAAACGTCTAAAAATCACTAACTCAATTTAGTTATCTGCCTACTGCCTACCCCCTAAGAACGATGGCGTGATTATTTATAGCCTATGACCATTTCTAGGTTATCATCTATCACCATACCAAATTTCATCAAAATCCGTTCAGCCGTTTAGGCGTGAAAGAGTAACAGACAGACAGACAGACAGACAGACAGAGTTACTTTCGCATTTATAATATTAGTATGGATTGTATCAATATTATTGTTATTGTAGTATAATTTAATTAAGGAGTACACTGTGACCTGAAATACAGGCTCTGCTTAGTTCAGGCGCAGTAGCTCAATTGTTTATATGCTGTGCACCAACAAATGTATTGTCATCGAATCATATAATTATTATTGATCAATATGTGCATATTTTTACAGAAATAAATAAATTATTATTATTATTTAAAGTAATGTATTTTTATAATTTTCACAGCTCTTGAGATGGTTGGCGTCAACAAGCGAGTACTCGGTGGAAACCTTATATCAAGCTCATTTGCCTTGGGCCAAGTCATCACAGCACTGATCGCCTGGGCGATTCCTAATTGGAAGACCTACACCTTAGTTATCTACATACCTTCAATCCTCTTCATCTCCTACTACTGGCTCATAGAAGAAAGTGTTAGATGGTTACTGAGCAAGGGGCAGAAGAAGGAAGCAGCTAGAATTATATTCAAAGTTGCAGAATACAACAAAAAGAAACTCTCGCCCGAATCTATAAAGATGTTGACTGAAGATGTTGACGAAATGGGGGATAAGAAATCTCTTAAAGAAGAAGATACAATAGAGAAGTCTTCTCTGTTTATGCAAGTGGTCAAATCTAAGACAATCATGTTGAGGTTAATTGTTTGTTTCTTCTGGTGGATCACATTAACCTTTGTCTACTACGGTCTTTCCATCAACTCGGTTTCGTTAGCTGGCAATAGCTACTTGAACTACATCCTGACTTCTCTAGTGGAGATTCCAGGCTATTGTCTCAGTGCCGTGACCCTGGACCGCTTTGGAAGGAAGGCCAGCATTATGTCAGCATTCTTCATTTGTACCATATCTCTGGTGTCATTACCGTTCGTGCCTAGCAGTAAGTCAAACTTAGTTATTTACTAGCTGTTGCCCGTGGCTCCAACCGCGTGGATGTCGGTTATCGCTGTAAAAAGCCTATGTGTTTTTCAAAACTATAATCTATCTCTGTGCCAAATTTCATCCACATCCATTAAGTAGTTTTTACGTGAAAGAGTAACAAACATCCATCCATCCATCCATACTTACAAACTTTCGCGTTTATAAAATTATTAGGATTATAAACACACCAAAAAGTGTTTTTTGTGCCTGTTATAAATAGTGGCTGTTTGCTTTGAATCAAATATAAACATTATAATGTGAGAATTGGCTACAAAATAAACTAAATAATAGGTGCATGGTGCTTAAAGCTGGTATCGACATCACGAGGCTGCCTCGTGAGCAATGCCGCGCAAGATAGCCTCGTGATGTGGAGACGCGTTTGCCTCGCGAGCCAATTTACTCAATTTGTAAACAACACCACATTGTACAAGCACCGGATGAGCAGCCTCGCGAGGCAGCCTCGCAATGTCGATAACCCAATGCTTTATACTTTTTTGATATGTCTATTTGACATTATTTCTATAAGTAAACGGATGCAAATACTTTTAAGGTCGATTTTGGTAAAAAGAAACAAAATACACAATTGACATACTTAATACAATATTATTACGAAGTGCTAGTTTTGTTTAATTACTTTTAATTATTAAAATAAAAAGGAATTGTTAATATTTATAAACACTGTGAAAACACGCACTTTCTGAACACCTGAGTAGATATTTCAATATTTGTTTTAACGCCTCAAGTTATAGAAATTCCATTTTGTTTACTTTTGACAAAAATAAAGGATTTTCATTTTTGAAATATCTAATAAATATTGATAATATGTCTATTATGCACCTATAGTTTACAATAGTGTGAAACTTAATTTTTTGAATGAGTTAAGTATAATTATTTCTGTAAAGTTCACTATAGTTTCCGAGTTATACTTTGAATATATCAGATAGTGACTAATAAAATGATTTAATAATTCCAACGACATTTTTTTAAAGCGTATAGGTTCATGATCCTTACTAATATTATAAATGTGAAAGTTTGTGAGTATGGATGAATGGATGTTTGTTACTCTTTCACGTAAAAACTACTAAACGGATCTGGATGAAATTGGGCACAAAGAGAGATTATGGTAAGGAATAACACATAGGCTACTTTTTAGAGCAATAACCGACATCCACGCGGGCGGAGCTGTGGGCAACAGCTAGACATAAATAAAGTAAAATTACCAACTTCGTTCGTAGCCGGGTCTTATTAAAACACCTTTTGTACAATTTCCAGCGCTAGCCTGGCTACAGACAACCCTGAACCTGCTGGGGAAGCTCTCCATCAGCATGGCGTTCAGCAGCGTGTACATCTACACCGGCGAGCTGTTCCCGACGCAGGCGCGACACTCGCTAGTCGGAGCCTGCTCCATGGCTGGCAGGATAGGCTCTGTGCTTGCTCCACAAACGCCTTTATTGGTTAGTACCCACATATCTACACCCAAACTGGTATTTAAAGAGGCTGCCTTTTGGGTGGCAAGCAAGCATACGGCCCACCTGATGTCAAGCAGTAACCGTAGCCTATGGACGCTTGCAATACCAGAGGTATCAATTGCGTGTTGCCGACCCATTTTTTGACACCAGGGCTTTAAGATGGAAGTAACCTTGGGATAGGAATACGTTTCTTTCAAAACGCATCCGTAAATGAGCGCTGGAGACCTGTACTCACACACAGGAACACAATTACACCGCTGCCTGTATGTAGTTATTTGGCTGTGGTCTTCTGTAAGGTCCTTCCCCAGTCGGGCCTGCTTGCTAGTATGGTGTCCTAACTCTCTCTGCCTTTGTCCAAAATACACTTTCCACGAAGAATAAGTAAGTAGCTACTTATCTAATTGTCTCTCTGTTGTGTATGCGCTTTTAGATGGAGTACATGGCATCCCTCCCATACCTGGTGTTCGGCGCGATGGCTGGCACCGCTGGTATCCTCATGATATTCACGCCGGAGACCCTCAGAACCAAACTACCTGATACCATTGAACAGGCTGAGAACATCAAATATGCCAATAGACAGACCAATGGCAATGCCGAGTAGTACAATCAAGAATATATATAATAAATAGCTTTAAATTAATTAGTGTAATAATACCGGGTTTACTGGAAAGGGTAGATAGGAAACTACCCTTAAATATTCTATTGTAGTAATAATAATATAAAGTGCATAATAATAGGAGCCTACATAACAGAAAAAATCTTAAAATACATATATATTTTCTACACTACTATTATAAATTACTAGTTGACCCAGCAAACGTTGTTTTGCTACTAAAATAGTAATATCGCTATTAAAAATAGAGGTTGATCGTAGAGGGGTGAAAATTAAGGGTTGTTTGTATTTTTTAATGCTGAAAAAATTGAAATGAAAAAATGATAAAAAATAATTTTAGGGTGGACCACCCTTAACATTTAGGGGGATTTAAAATAGATGTTGTCCGATTCGCAGACCTAACCAATATACACTCAAAATTTCCCGAAAATCGAGCCATTTCGGAGGAATTTAATTACAATCACCGTGACACTAGAATTTTATTTTATTTATTTGAAAAACCAACAGTTTCACAAAAAACTTAACAAAAAATATCAATAGTAACATAAAACCATTAACAGGTTTTCACTTATAGCTAGGTATATTAGCATAGCATATAAATTTATGTATAATTTACCCTTTCCAGGTGACCTTATGTATTTGATCGTAGTTTGTGTAAAATGTCAATTAAAGTTGTATTAATATTAAGTTAATTTTAAGATATTCCTCAAATTGTATTTGTTATTATTATTTTTAATGAACCTAAGTATACGAATTGTTAATATTATAATAATAATATTTAAAATATATTTGAGCTAATTGTGTAGCTAAAATATTAAAAATATAATTATAATGACAGTCAAAATACAATTTTATTATTTGAATTTAATTGTTAAGAGTTAAGTCCCGGTTACTGAGTGAGATAGTTATTTAGAAAATAAGAATTTATAGTATTTATTGTAAATGTATTGTATTGTAGTGTAGATAATTGTTGCAGAGAGAGAAAGAAGTAATATGATAAATGACTCTAGAATCGCTTCTTGTGGGAACGGTGCCTTAAAGTATTGTTGTTAGGTATTTGCGATACTGTTGATGTCGTTTAGTGTTTTGCTATTTAAAAACTGTAGGCGCTTGATTTTATAATACAAATATATAATTTTATAGCTATCATTTATGAATTGTCAGCAAATTAAAAAGTTTTTGGTCAGCTCCAATATTTGTCAGCAAACAAAGTGAAAAGTTGTCGGCAAAAATAACTAAATTGGGCAGCAAGTTATGTGAACGGAGCAGCCTTAAAATTTATGTGATATGAAATATAATATATATGTAATTGGCGTACAATTAAGAGTTTTCTATCTATCTATATTTAAGACTAACATCAACTTTGTAGAAGATTTTTATTGCTGACAAAAATTTAATTCGTGATTAGGTAAAGTATTATAGACTCTAGTAATATATTTTAAGAATCTTTTATGATTTTAGCTAACCACAATGACATGGATAGTATTCATAACTATTCTAGTTATGAATACTATCCATTATAGCCTATAAAATACCTACCTACCTCGAGAATTGGGCTATTAAATGCAAAATGGAAAATTATGAAGTTCACAATACTGATAATGAATTGATGTAAATGGATAAAAGTATTGTACATAAATAATAAACACTTAAATATTATATTTTATTTACTTATTTAAAATAAATAAATATACCTAATAACCTTACCTAATAACTAACTCTTATTTCGGTGGAGATCTTCTTCTTCTACCTTTGATATTTTTAGTGAGTTGGGGCACCATACTAGCAAGTAAGTCCGACTGGGGAAGGACCTCCACGTTAAAGAAGACTACAGCCAAATATCTACACACAGCGGTGTAGTTGTGTTCCTGTGTGTGAGTACAGGTCTCGAAAGAAATGCATGATCACGTTAATACCCGAAGTATATATTATTGTATATCATGCATTGCGATAGTTTAAAAGTTATTATTACTTACGAATAGCTTACAAAAAGTAGAAGCACCTTCAAATAGGCGATAGATAAGTAAAACTAATTGATGCAACACATTATGTGTGTTTATATATACATATATACCGACACGTGAGTGTTGATTATTACTCTTTAGTGACAATTCTTTGTGGGTCACACAAAGTTTTGTCCTGTGTGGGAATCGAACCCACAACCTCATGCACAGCAGGCGTATACCGCGGCCACTGGACCACTAAGGCAGTCAATTTGTTTATAATAATAATAATAATAATCATTTATTTGTAAATATGGGTACAACATAAAATAGGTCACATCAGTATACAAGAACTCTCTCTATTTTACCAATACATGGGCATGCAAATGTTAAGGTGATACAAATAATAGGTGCACTTATTTAGTTTAGGTTAAAAATCACGTTAAAGTTAATACAATATTACTTACATAACGAAATAACTAAAATAACCATGTGAAAATTAATACAGTATATGTCAACATTTATTGCAATTATTGTAGAATTAATGAAATATATTTGTCAAAATAATAAAATAGTCAGTTAAATTGTATATAAAAAAAATAAAAAAATTTACATGTCAAAATTAATAGATTACAGTTATATAAACAGTATTATATTATCTGTGTCTAAACTAATATAATTAGGTGGCAAACCACAGCAAACAGTTACCGTAGCCTATAGACGCTTGCAATATCAGAGGTATCACTTCCGTGTTGCCAACCCATTTTTTTACACCAGGTCTTTTTGATGGGAGTATCCCTGGGATAGGAATACGTTTCTTTGAACATGCATCCCTAAATGACTTATAGTTGATATTTGCATAAAGCTAAAGGCTACAGATATACATGAAAACAATATATTATATAGTATATATCACTTATGACCTAAATTATATCGGTATTTAATTGGATTGCAAATGATAAAATTATATCTATATGTTATTGGTAGGTAGATGATTCGTTACTTTTTCAAATCGACAAAATCTGTAAATAAGCATTTCGCCCATCTACCTGACGATAAGCGGTTACCGTATATTACGGTCACCTGAATTGAAGAAACCAGATTTTTTCCCTTCGCGACGTAGATGACGCTTGTCCCCACCAAGAAACCCGTTACCACCACAGTCAGTTTCTTTCCCAGGTTCAACAGAGAAAAAAATGGCTACAAATATCATAGAAAGTCGACCACAGATGCTCTGTCAAATCAATTAGGTAATATTGTATCTATATTATATTTTCTGTTTCACCGACAATAAAATTGATTTAATTCTGTAATCAGCTTCAATATTAAAATATTTGATAACTTACATTATAAATTGATAAAGAACGCGTGGCATATGCCCGTGAGATACCTAATTGTAATTTATTGTGATTATTGAGATTATTTTATCCTAAATTATGATAGAGAATAAATTATATTCTACGTATTAATAACTAAATACTCTTTGCATATTTATATTTCTAATTCATGTTTTAGTATTAAGTATAAATTGCAGAAGCAATTCAGTCTGCCTTGAATTTCTGTGTGGGTACAGGTTTTCAGCGCTCAATTAGGGATGCGTTTTCATTGAAACAATTTCCTATCTCAGGAATATTCCCCGTCACAAGCAACACGCAAGTAATACCTCTAGTATTGCGAGCGTAAATAGGCTACGATAACTGCTTACCTTCAGGTAGGTCGTACCTATGCTTGTTTGCCACCAATGTATAAAAAAATGACCGCAAAGTTAGTTAAGTTACTCTGCTATATTAGTGATTTCATTACTTTCTAATTTGAAGAATGATTTAGATATTCCTCTTCTTCATTCTAATAAGTTTCAATAGAACTAAGCAGTTACTTTGCCGACGTCTGATCAAGCAATATGGATGCTTTAGGTAATGTGAAATGCCACTCCGTGTGGTGCGTGACTGTAAGAATGGCGCCAAGCACCGGCTTCACCTGCATCTTTGCAGTTTTATGTAGGTGGATCTGATTATAACAATTTCAGATTTTTCCGGTGACATTGAATTAGCTTATTAGCATTCCATATCTATCGATAATTATAATCATATATTATTAGTTATCTTGTACCTGTAAGGTTTTTCTTCAGGTTGTGAAGGTCACAATTGGTAGAAGGTTACATTCTTTCAAATGGCAACAAACCAGACATAGAAGATAAAATGTTATATCTATGTATCAGCGGCAGATAACGTGTTTTTTACTATAAATCCTGGTAATATAAATAAATGATAGTTTGAAGGGATGGGATGTTTGTTACACACGTAATCACTCCAGAACGGCTGAAACATTTGGATGAAATTGTGCACAGTCAGATTATAGTTTGTATTTGTGTTGGAACTGTTACAGTTGTGTGTGTGGAAGCTAGGAATATACAACCAATTTATGGTATACGTGAAACCTAAAGTTCAGAATAATGTAATTTCCTCCTAACCGAATTTCGGTCACGGCGGCCAATCTCAAGGAAGACTAGCCGTCTGCGCGGGAGATATTATAGTGCACAAGTGTATGCGCAAACACAAGTGCACTCTTTATTCCCTCACTCTCATAGTTTGATGGGACGGCAATCCGTCACGACCGGAGAGAGATCAGGCCTAGGTCCAATTGCTTTACGTGCTTTCCGAGGCACGGGGGTGTAAACACCGCCAATTTCCAAACTCCGGGCATCTATTGTGAATTTCTTGATGAAAAACCCAATATCAATTTTTGGCCCGACCCCCGGGTCGGGCCAAAAACCTACCCAAAAATATCCTTTTTAAAAAAGATACCCGTATCGAACACACACGAGCCACCGAGGCAGTTATGTTCAGAATACTACCTAATTAGATAGTACTTACTAGTAGATTCTAGTAAACCATGTTATATTTTGTCCAAAATACTATATGAAAATTGTTTAAAGTACACCCCATATTTTAACCGACCATATTTTATTTTTCAAATGCACAATACATTAAAATGGTTTGTATTATGGTACACGCGGCCATAGCGGCACTTACCATTTTTTAAATTTACCATAATTGTGCAGGAAAACTACACAACGAAATCGGCTTATAAATTCGTGAGTTTGAATTTTTATATTCCAAAAATAGCATTGTTTGTGACAACAATTTGGATGGTTGTACTAGGAGAACGCTACAATCTGTAATTCAACAGTTAAATATTTAAAATATAATTCAACAGTTAAATATTTAAAATATATTACAAGTTGGCTTATTTAGTATTATTAACCTAAAGTTATGTATTAGTTTATAATTAAACTATAGTTGTAAAATAAATAATTTTGTGTACCTATAATTGTATTTAAAAACATTATAATGAAAGAAATATGAATGTAAACGTAAAAAATAAATGAAGTAAATAATGTATGTAAACAAAAATGAATATATATGTATGTAAACAGTTCTATCTGCTTGTCTACTTTGACCAAGGTTTAACTTAAGACCTTCATTAACTTTGGCCTTCCTAACTATGGACTACTCTACATGACGAGGGAAAAATCTGTCTTCAAGTGAAAATGGCATTAAAGTTTGTATAAATGTTTATCCTGTTTAAATCCTCTAGAATTGAGATTTTAGAGTTTTTGAAAATTCTACAACTTGCCGTATTCAAGTCGGTTTTTTTTTAAATCACAGCCTGTCAAATTGACAATACATAGTGAACAAATAAGTTAATAGTGTTTAATGCGTAGGTAAATAAATTACATATTAAATCAATTTGTTATCTTCGCCGAATGCCAACTTTGTGATGTGACGCGTTTGATATACACTATGCTGTTATAATCTTTATTCATATAAATGCAAACCAATAATGTGGTATCCAGGGTGAGATAACACTGTGGGATTTTGTTTTATCTTAGATCACATTCACAGCATATAAGTACTCAATGACATCGATTGGGATCTTTAAGTAAGTAATGATTTTAATACGACAAAAATAATGTACCTACTTAAAAATGATCAGCAGTGGATGTCTATCGGCTGAAAGGATAAATGTACTTTCTCCCAAATAAAACACAAAGTAGTTATAGTATAATACACATTAATAAATTCAAGAACAATGGTTACTATGGGTACTTAAAAAGGAATGATAGCAACCGCGCCTTACTTACTGAGGGAGCATTGAAAGAAACTGCTACAGCTCTACACACAATCACAACGTGGAATTGTGTCTCCTGTGACTGTTTGTACAGCTCCATCACATCCACTCTCGTAGACGTCCTCTGTGAAGAAGTATGCCCTGCCTTACACATACAAAAAAAATTGCATATGATTCAATTTGTTCGGAATTTCCAAAACGAATTCCAAAATGATAATTGGGTAGTATAATACGTATGTGGCCACGTATCAAATGTATTAACATATTATAATATCTATTAAAAATCAACATAATCTACGCGATATAAGTTATCGCATTTAAACAAGTTATCATAAAATTAATATGATTATTAATATTTGAGATAACGTTTCGTCTTGTTTTCATCATATTCGACGCACACTTGATCGAGGCTCGGGGCGAAACGGGTCGTGCTCCCCCGTAATAACAAAAAATAATTAAACAGAATTGAGATGGAGGATAGGAGTAATAAAAGTGAGCCGCCGAGGCTAAGTGGAGATGGCAGGAATGGGTCTCAAGCTGACATAAGGAAAGGCAGCGTATTCGAGAAGCCCATGGACCTGGATGATGTACTGGTAGCCGAGCTCGGCCAGTTTGGCTGGTACCAACTCAAAAACCTCCTCCTGGTTGCATTGCCTATCATTATGTCTGCCTTCATGAGCGAATATATTTTCTCTGCAGCAGCTATTCCGCACAGGTCAGTTTAATATTACTTTTATTTAAAAAATACTTAAGTAGCATTATCCGTAGTCGGTTAAAGATACTTAACAACCTTTTCAGAAATGGTCTAGCGTCTTCTCAGGAATTCTCGGCAATTACTGTCGGTAAAATGTTGAAACATTAGTAATGACGACTGTACTCTTGACGTAAATTGCCGATGGTTATTGCTATATATTATTAGATATTTTAATGCTAACAAGATTTCAGGAAATAAATTATTTTGTAGACATGTTTAAATTTTTAACTGATACTGCACTGGGTGGCAAACCAGCATACGACCAGCTTTATGATAAGCAGTTATCGAAGTCTACGGACGCTTGCAATACCAGAGGTATGACTTGCGTGTTGCTGACCCATTTTTTCACACTAATAAGCCCCGGTGTAAAAAAATGGAAAAACCCGTTTTTTTAAACGCAATTCTAACTGAGCACTGACACCTGTACTCGCACACAGTAGTTATCCTTCCCCAATCCGATTTGCTCGCTAAATATGGTGCCCCAAAATCGAAACTTTGGGGCACCATACTACTATTTGTTATCACCAAACTATAATGTTTGATAAATTGTGTCTGGTAGAAAATGGAGGATCGTCTTTTGGTCGAAGTAGTAGTTCATTTAATCAAGATTGTGCCACATCAACTCAACAAGTAGGTACTCTGAGGCGCTCATAGCTAGGTGCACTCGCTGTTCGGTAAACGGTCAGCGGGTTAAGCTACCAAGGGCTCGGTAACCCTATAGATGGGGACCGCATAGTGGTATATCATCTGACCGTCTCCCTGCTTCGGAGGGCACGTTAAAAGTCGGCCCCGACTGTTATCGGTCGTTAGATCACGACAGAGGCCGTAAATATGGGCGATCTAAATAACTCTGTTACCAGGTTGGCCACTAACCACACGATAAGAAGAAGAACAAGTACTCTAAGATATATAAGCTTTATCGCATTTATCTTTTGAGGTGGAAATATGTATTACTCAAAAACTTATTTTTTATAAGCTTAAAAGTATATGTATATGATTTGAGCGTCGCTAGATAATAATTTATTATCGAGTGGACAAACCGATTTTATTGCAATTTTTATCATCTAGACATAGCTTTATGGGATAGATAACGATTACATACATGTTAATTTAATATCGTTCTAAACATTTTATGCCAAAATTCTAAATGAGCAAATGGTCGAAATAATGTTGCACAGTAGATTCAACTAAAATGCGTAAAGCTTAATGCAAATCATTGCTACGAAGATATACCTAAGTATAATTGGAGTAAAACTGTGATAATTTGTGAACAATATAGCCTTTGAGTTAGTAACTACATGACAAAAAGTCGAATAAAAGCTTTGTTGAGACGTAATTCTAAAACCAGGTATCGACATTTCGAAGCTGCTCATCTGGTGTTTGCATTGAGCAAGCAGTCAGTCAGGCAACGTTCGTTTAGTTGGCTTGCGAGGCAAACGCGTCTCCACATCACAAGGCTGATATACAAAACAAAAAGAAGTTTTAAATGTCCTACAAGTTAATGAATAGCGTTATCGTGATGGATAACGGTGTTTATAGAGAGATTATAGAGAGACCACTTCATTTTAGAGATAATGATTTGTTAATCGCTACGAAAAGTGTTATTGGGATTTATATCAGATAGTAGTACCGAATATTACTAACGATCACAGCATTCCTGTGCCTCAGAGACTAGATCATCCTATCAAATGAACCCCCATCACAGTATACACAAATGTCAAGTATCTTCTGGCATGGTCTATTAGTAATGGTAAAACTCTTGGAACGAGAGGATCTCCCTTTAATTGAAGTACTCAGTCAGGTCAAGGAACGTAACTTTATCGTGCTCCAGTCCAACTGCTTCTTTCTAAAGGAAATGTATTTCCTACTTCAGTTACATTATTTTTATTTGATTACTGTGTGGCTATCGCAACAGATATACTCATATTATTCCTTTGAGTTTCGAAAATTAGATGGCAATCGATTCTTGGAAAATTTATCTACAGCCTATGTATAATTTTAAACAGCTGATGAGTATTGCTTTACAGATGTCGTATCTCTGAGTGCGGTGAGGATAGCAAGAGTAATGTGTTCGAACCTAACTGGGTGCTGAACGCCATCCCCGCGTCGAGCGGTAACACCGGCTTCGAGAGCTGCAGCCGCTTCGTGTCACAAGCTAACGGCACCCTCAACTCCTGCCCAGCGAACCTGTTCACCAGCTCTACCACAGACTGTGATGGAGACTTTGTCTACGCCAGAGATAACTCTGTTGTTTATGATGTTAGTAATAACTGTTTATTTTAGAAGTTAATTGGATCTTACAAGTCCATCCGTTCCGATTATATTACCTTAAAATTAAGAACTCAAAATAAAAATATAGTACTCAACAAATAAACAAGTAATGGTAGTATAGGGGCCATTTTGATAGGTACCTATCACATCCTAAAATCAATACAACAATATTTGGTGTATAAACGTGACAAAGATATTCTTAATTATGATAACATTTACATAAATCCTACGATTAATAACGATATCACGTAACTAGTTTTAAACAAAAAAGATATAATCAAAATAACCTCCATAATAAAAATAACAAAATATATGTAGTTTTTGTGACACTTTTTGCTCATGGTTTAAATGAGGTTCTTTTTATAGGTACTAGCGCACACCAAATCAATAAAAATAAATAAGTTTCCATGTCCACGTGGAAACTTGATAATTATTTCAATAAGTAGATGATTACTTTTGGAAGCTACTTTGTGGATATGAGATCGGTTATGTAAACCGAAAGCTGTCTAGTATTTTATAAATAAAATTACCACAACTGTGTGTTTCTTTCCAGTTTAACCTTGGATGTCAAGACTGGCTCCGTGCGTTATCTGGTACTCTCAGCAGCGTCGGTACTCTTTTGGTGTTACCCATCACAGGATATGTGTCAGATAGATTCGGTAGAAGAGTGGCGCTTATCATCAGCGTGTTTAACCTGGCGCTCTTCGGGTTGATCAGGGCTTTCTCTGTCAACTATCCCATGTATCTCGCCCTACAGTTGCTGCAGACTACTTTTGGTGCTGGTACCTTCAGTTCTTCTTATATTTTTGGTAAGTTCCCAGGTGCTAAGTTTAACACGTAAATTGAATAATCGTCGGTATTGGTGTCCTAAATTCCTAATCTTCTAGCCATTGGTAGGGCCTTGTTGCTTGCGACTTCTCAATTACTGAGGATACTGGTTGATCAATAATAATATAATAACCAGCCCGAGCGGGTTGGTATCACAACCTATGGCTAGTTCGCTGATCGAATCGAAGATTACTCTTATATTACCCTCATCACATAAATTATGTATTTTGACAAAATGTTTTCAGCTACTGAGTTCGTGGGTCCTCGTTACCGAGTAGTGACTGGCGCCACCTGTTCAGCCATGTTCGCTGTCGGCCAGGTCATCCTCGGTGGTGTAGCCTGGATCGTCCAACCCTGGCGGTATATGATCATGACCCTGCACATTCCCTGCTTCATTATCATCGCCTACTACTGGTTTTTGGATGAGAGCGTCAGGTGGCTGCTCGCTAAAGAAAAATATCCCCAAGCCAAGAAGGTGCTGCTAAAGGTAGCCCAAGTAAATAAGAAGGAAATCTCTGAGAAGTCGTTGAATGCGCTGATGAACCCGCCAGCGCCACCTGTCGTTGTAAGTTTAATCTTACAGTTGTTATATTATTATTGAACACAATAAGTTACCGAATGTTTAGAACTAACGTGAGCAAAACATAAAATATGTATAATAGACCAAGAAGTATGTGTATACAAAACTTCTAATATTTCAACCTTAGTTGTTTTCATAAGACGTTTGATGTTAATAAGTAACAGGGTTGAATATCATGACAAAAGCTCTTTAAAAATCATGACAGAAATGAATGAATGCAAAACAGTTTCCTCTTGTATCTCATAAAATTATAACCCATATTAAAAAGAATATTGCTTATTTTTAGGATGACCAAATTGAGAAACCCAGCGTAATTGCAGCCATCTTCAAATCTTCGGTACTTTTACGGCGGGTTGTTACTACTCCTATCTGGTGGATCACTACCACCTTCGTCTACTACGGGTTGTCCATCAACGCGACCAGTCTCTCTGACACCATGTACCTGAACTTTATCCTAACGTGTGCTATTGAGATCCCTGGCTTCTACACTGCTGTGCTTGTCTTAGACAGAATTGGAAGAAAACCTACTCTTTCTAGTGGATTTTTGTTTAGTGCAGCGTGCAATATTGCCTTCGCTTTCATACCTCAAGGTTAGTTACTTATTTATTATATTTATAAAAATGATGCGGTTTTCGAATAGAATGTTAAAAGAGCTTAATCAATTAAATTACTATTCAGATACCTATTAAATACACGTAAGAACTGAGATATTTTAAATTAGATAACTGATGTGTTATCCGTATAATAATGCATCTAAATATAAATGTCGTCATTGTTAACGAAATTTCTTGTGTTTCAGATCTAACTGTTCTCCGTCTGGTAATATACCTGCTCGGCAAGTTTGGTATCTCGGTGGTGTTCACATCACTGTACCTCTTCACGTCAGAGCTATACCCCACGCAGTACCGTCACAGCCTCCTCGCGTTCTCTTCTATGATTGGCCGTATTGGTTCTATTACTGCGCCTCTCACTCCTGTACTTGTGAGTATTACTTTATTATATATCATTTCGAACACTCTCTATCTAATGCTTTCAGTACCTAAATAATGTTTGTGGCAAATTGACCATTGCTAGCTCCAGTACTTCTGGCTGTGAATTTATGTTTCAATCAACTTACTTTTGTAGACTGCAATAAGGCCCCAGGTTTCAACCTTGACTTGGTAAAAATATTGCCAACAAATTTTGAGGATCTGCCCAGAGTATAGTGTCTGTTTTTATATTTTCTGGAAGAAAGCGTAATGATGTGTCATAGTATCATCATCATCATCTCAGCCAAAAGACGTCCACTGCTGGACATAGGCCTCCCCCAAGGAGTTCCACAACTCTCGATCCTGAGCCGACCTTGTCCATCGGTTGCCCGCAACCTTTACCAGGTCTTCGGTCCACCTTGTTGGAGGCCTGCCCACGCTTCGTGTCATAGTATAATGGATGGATAAATAGAATGTTAACTTCCACAGGGTGATTATTGGCATGGCATTCCCTCGCTAATGTTTGGAACTATGGGCATCATCTCCGGCCTTCTCGTCCTCACGCAGCCTGAAACTCTTGGCACCAAGATGCCTGATACGTTGGCGGAGGCTGAAGCTATCGGAAAACCGGAGTCTATGAGACGAGACGTTAAATGATAATGTTGAAGAGATCCTGAGTTATATTAAGTTTAATTTATGTTTTCGAATAGAAAAATATTATTGTTAAAATATTTAAAGCTCGATAAGATCTTTAAATACTTGAATTGACATCATACATGAATTGGAATGAAATGTATTTTAAATGTGTTAGTTCATCTAAATATTTATGAGATACTAAACATTTATTTTTAATGAAATGTTAACTTTTCATTAAAAATAAAAGTGTTTTGTGTTTAATGAGGGTTTGAGCTGTTATGTAAATAAAACTCAAGACGCCAAACATGTTTTAGGAGCAGAGAATGAACAAATTGTTTTTGATAAAACATACAACAAAATGAAATAATTTGTAAATGTATTTATTATAAGTTTAGTTTATCAGATATTACTAGTATAATATATAATGTTAGATTTTTGTTTCGCATTATAATTTTATTGTGCATTACTTGAGTAGACTACTGTCACACAACACACGTATGGTATACCTGTAACTTAATGTACCTACCACCTGAACAGCTGCCTGTTATTTAGAACAGCTCAATTTGCCAACATGCCTGAACTAATATATATAACTGAAGAGTTTCTTTGCATGGACGTGCTAATCTCGGATTAGAAAAAAAAAACATTTAACACCACGGGTCGGTTTAGATCGTAGACTCATAAAAGCATGGCAGTGTAGCGTTATCTATCAGGCCAATAGAATAACGCTACAACAAGCAACGAAGTTTACACAGACACTCAGTATATATACAACGCCCAACGACTAACAGTTGGGCCGCGGCCCGCCAGCCACGATTACCTAGCCTGGTCGGAGGATCAGACATGTGTGACAGCCTCCAAAGTAGTGACAATAAGCGTGACACGGAAAGAAATCCCCATTTAAGTAAAACTACAGCCATTAAAGCCCCATTTAAGTAGTGAAACAGCTAGTGTTAATATATTTATGTCTAAACTAGCTGTTGCCCGTGGCTCCGCCCACGTGGATGTCGGTTATTGCTGTAAAAAGTAGCCTATGTGTTATTCCAGACCATAATCAATATCTGTGCCAAATTTGTGTGCAAATTTCATCCAGATCCGTTGAGTAGGTTTTACGTGAAAGAGTAACAAACATCCATCTATCCATACTTACAAACTTTCGCGTTTTTAATATGAGTAGGATGGCGCGTGCTACCGGCAGGCGTGGCGTCAGTGAAGAGCTGATATAATGTACCTATCTAAGCTTTATTAATGATTTAAACACAAACATATAATAGCCTTTAATCCAGGTGGGGTAAGGCGTCGTGCACGTGATGTGAATAAATCGACTTATAATCACAATAATTCTTATCTTTTATTTATATTGATAGATCTGTAATAATAAAAATAAACTGTTTGTTTTCTTCATCAATAACAGTTAAGCTACGTTTACACTGTCGGAGTTATCAGTGACTCCATCTCACAGAGTACTTAATGATATTATTAAGAGCATACTGCCACATACTACAGGTGATGATATCGATAATATGCAATGAGGCACATATCATATTATGTCATTGATACAATATAAGGAGTACAGCCATGGTCTACTAATGGTAAATGTAGAGCTATTATAACAAGTACTGACGTCAATTTTGGTCTAGGTTTTCTGTGGACTGGTTTAATATGACGTAATCTTGTTATACACTAGTTGGGCCCTTTGAAATAACCGTCATGGGTCCACAGGTAACTGGACAACTCCATTCGTGGCTATGCCGGTCTTAGACGGAGACCTGAGAGCAGGATTTTCCTTACTGCCCTTAAAAATAACGCTTCCATCCCCATAAATACCTACTAATAACCTCCAGTGACTTCTCTCTAACTGGTCGATTCAGGTAAGCTTAAGTTAAGAGTCCTGCGGGTGCTCTTTCAGTCCATTAGATTGACATAGAACGTTCTGGGCTAGGGCTAGCTGCGTTGTGGTTTGTTTGCTCTTTGAGCTTTTACACTCAGCCCACCGAGGTTTGCATTAGCCCTTTAGAAGAATAACGACAGCGTCAGATGGGTATTATTATTATGAGTCTTCTAATTGACTCACATAGTAGAAATTATTAACCTCCAATCATTTATGTCATGTATAGTCTGTCCCGGCCAGTACCAATGTGAATTTCACTTTGTTGAGATTAAATGTTGTCTTGATATTGGAGACCCGTGCCCAGCAGTGGGACGGTAGCCATTATAGTCTGTATAAAGTACAAGAAGAGAGTAGAGAATCTTTTCTAGTTGACGACAAGAAGAAGAGAAGCATCCATGTGTTACTTTTCGAAATAATTTAAAGAGAGGTAGGGCACCATACAAGAAAGCAAACCAGATTGGAGAATAACCTCCCCCTTACACCAGACCACAGCCAAATAACTACACGCAAACATGTGGTGAAGTTGTGTTTCTGTGCGTAAGTACAGGTCTTCAATGCTTGTTTAAAGAAGCGTTTTTATATAAACATCATCCTATCCCAAGAATACTCCATAAAAAAAGTCTGGTGTTTAATTTTTAAGCTAGTTACCACCCAATTTTAACCCTGGTATTGCAAGCATTGTCCGTGTGGTGACGGATTAAGAATACAAATGTCACCATCCCATTCCATCCCGTGGGTGTCATAAAAGTCGACTAAGGAAGTAAGTTATGGAGACAATAATCCTATGCAAGAGAGGGAAAACTCGAAATAAAACCCTATACCAACCCGTTTGGCCCGCGTGGTATAGTATAGGCTAATATCCCTCCAAGTATATGGAGGAGACTCGTGCCCAGCAGTGGGTTATGATGATGATTGCAAGCATTACAGGCTACAGAAACTGCTCATAATCAATCAGACGATAAGTAGCATTAAACAAAAACATTGTTTAAAGATCAGTACAACTCACTATCACAAAATCTTAATAACTTATCATTAAATTAATGTTATAATTCGCAGTATTATTATAGATAACATGTCGCCTATCTGTCTTTACAAAGAACAGTCACTTGATCTGGGATCGGGGTACAGGGAACGCGCTGTGTTCGCCCGATAGAGCACCACACAGTATGGAGGATAAGGACAGTAAGGATGGACCTGGAGTGCTGGTATTAGGAAGTAATAAGGCTTCTAGTGCTGACATAAGGAAAGGCAGTGTATTCGAGAAGCCCGTGGACCTAGATAATGTACTAGTTAACGAACTAGGTCAGTTCGGCCGCTTCCAAGTCAACATACTCTTCATGGCCGCTATACCGATCATAATGCACGCCTTCATGAGTGAATTCATCTTCTCCGCAGCAGCTATTCCTCACAGGTTAGAACAAATGTCACTTGACGATTCAAAATAATCTTATTATTAAATTCCATCATTACATACTTTGCCAATCGGACTAATATTTATCATTAACACTTATCTATAAAAAAAGATTATATTACATAATTATATATTTTTTTGTTGTTTATTTACAATCGCAATTTATATAATTCTTTCCAAAGATGTCGTATCGCTGAGTGCGGTGAGGACAGCAAGAGTAATGTGTTCGAACCTAACTGGGTGCTGAACGCCATCCCCGCGTCGAGCGGTAGCACCGGCTTCGAGAGCTGCAGCCGCTTCGTGTCACAAGCTAACGGCACCCTCAACTCCTGCCCAGCGAACCTGTTCACCAGCTCTACCACAGACTGTGATGGAGACTTTGTCTACGCCAGAGATAACTCTGTTGTTTATGATGTAAGTATTTTTTTATTTATATGTTAATTCTATAGATTCTCGAGAGAAGTTCAGTTTCTAAGTTTGTACATAATCTTCACTCTTCTTAGCTTAAACTTGGTCGGTATTTTTTTATACTACTTGGGTGGCAAACAAGCAAACGATCCACCTAATGTTAATCAGTTACACTAGGTATCGCTTGCGTGTTTCTGACCCATTATTTTGCACGAGGGATAAATTATCCCTGGAATAGGAAAACGTATTTTTCAAAACGAACCCCTAAATGAGCGCTGGAGACCTGTACGCACACACAGGAACACAAATACACCACTGTGTAGTTACTTGGCTGTGGTCTTCTGTAAGGTGGAGGCTCTTCCTCAGTCGGGGGCCTGCTCACTAGTATGGTGCCCTACCTCTCTTGAGTATAAATATTAAATTATGTTTTTAAATAAAATGTAAAATTTGTTCTTTCCAGTTCAATCTTGGATGTGATGACTGGCTCCGTGCCTTAGCTGGTACCCTCAGCAACGTCGGCACTCTCTTAGTGCTGCCGATCGCTGGCTATGTATCAGACAACTTTGGTAGGAGAGTAGCCCTCATCCTTAGCGTGTTTAACTTGGCGCTCTTCGGGCTGATCAAGGCCTTCTCTGTGAACTACCCCATGTACCTGATATTTCAGCTGCTACAGACCACGTTTGGTGCTGGTACCTTCAGTTCTTCGTATATATTTGGTAAGTTGTACAGAACTCATTCATTTTATTTATTATTATATTTTATAATTTTTTTTAAAGATAACGCCCATGCGAATTTATAAATATATAATTCACGAACACATATTACACCCAGACTCGGAACAAACATTTATGTGATGTTTGTTCCGTGCGGGATTGAGCCTGTAACCGCCGCTTAGCAGTCTGAGTCACTGACCACTAGACCAGACAGCCAGTTATTTATAGCAGAACTTGAAGAATTGAAGCGTCTAAAGGTATAGGCTTTTTTTGTTGAAAAGTTTATTTTATGGGATATTGGGTTTTTTTAAGTGTAACTTTAAGTACTTTAATTTATTTCAGCAACTGAGTTTGCGGGTCCTCGCTACCGAGTAATAGCCGGTGGTATATGCACATCCATGTTCGCTGTCGGCCAGGTCATCCTCGGCAGTGTCGCCTGGCTCGTGCAGCCCTGGCGGTACATGATCATGACCCTGCACATTCCTTGCTTCATCATCATCGTCTACTACTGGCTTTTAGATGAGAGTGTCAGGTGGTTGCTCTCCAAGAAGAAATTCGTTGAAGCTAAGAAAGTACTGCTAAAAGTCGCTAGAGTTAATAAGAAACAGATTAGTGAGAAGTCGATGAATGCTTTGATGAACCCTCCGCCACCACCATTGAAGCCTGTAAGTATTATTTTGTTAATGTCGATCTAGAAGCACACACTAACCACAGTCAAAATTTAGATCTACGCCAAACACAGGCAGCCGTAAGGTTTATATCTGAAGAACAGAAAACCTGTAAAAATCATATTAGGTACGACTATTAGGTATCATCTCTGAAAGTAAAACACGTATATGTACGCAAACGATGTTTAAAAGATCTCAAATAGTCACAAGAAACTTAAAAGAAAAAGAATTTTAGTACAAAGTATACGTACAAAACTAATATTTTTAACTTAAAGGACTGTTTTGTCTTGGTGTCATAGAAGCTGAAACCCAAAACCAAAACGTTGAATAGTTTAACTGATTCTATATGCGAGAATTATCTTTTTTTTAAGGAAGGTGAAGGAGAACAACTGAGCGTATTCGCTGCAATCTTCCGCTCGTCGGTACTCTTACGTCGCGTGATGACTACTCCTATCTGGTGGATCACTACCACCTTCGTCTACTACGGGTTGTCCATCAATGCGACCAGTCTCTCTGACACCATGTACCTGAACTTCATCCTAACGTGTGCTATCGAGATCCCTGGCACCTTCACTGCTGTGCTCATCTTGGACAGGGTTGGAAGGAAACCTACTCTAGCCGGTGGATTCTTATTCAGCGCTGTCTGCAATTTCGCCTTTGCTTTCATGCCTCAAAGTAAGTTCATTCTACTAAACCAGCTGAGGCTTTGTAATATATCTATCATGTTTAAAATTATTCGTATGCTTCTTTGGAATAATGATGAAGACAGAAGAAAATGCAAACCAAATTCATAACTTAAGAGACATTCGATAAGTCTGTATAATCTTCAAAATAAGATACAATACACAAACAACTTAGCACTCGATAGCGCGGACATATCTTTAGTAATCAATTTTGATAAACATTTCCTTTACAAAATACCTGACTTATTACGTTGCTAAAAACAGTTGTCATTGTTTTATTGGTGCCTGCATCAATGCACAAAATATAAAACGCATAATATAATTAAAGATGCGAAATGTATAGAATATATAAGGGGCATTTTTTTCAATGATTGCCGAAACAAATCGTTCGTTAGGATCGTATATTGGGTGGTCAGTCCAGTCGTGACACCTCGGTTAACAAAAGCTACTATAAGGATTAAAATCTGTCGTTTATTATAGTAATAGAACGCTTTCTTTTCAGGTTTGGCGACTCCTCGCCTGATAGTGTACCTACTCGGCAAGTACTTTATTGCGATGGTGTTCAGTACTTTATACATGTACACGTCGGAGCTGTACCCCACGCAGTACCGTCACAGCCTCCTCGCGTTCTCTTCTATGATTGGTCGTATAGGTTCTATTACTGCGCCACTTACTCCTGTACTTGTAAGTATTACTTTAGAAGTTTACATAATATCTCACACTCTACTTCTTCTTATCTTCTCTATCGGTATCACTCTTGACAGAGTTGACAGAGTGGTCGTGGTCATCACTTCAGGTGTTAGTGGCAAGCTTAACAACACGCCGCCACTCTTCTCTGATGGCCACCTTCCTCGTACATTCATGCAGTGATGAAGAGCCATTTACCGCCGCTTTTATTTGGTCTGGACTGACCTCATAGACGACTTTCCACGTGGCCTGGTACCCTCAACCTTTCCCTGAAACACAAGTCGCTCAATACACTTTCTAGTACTAAATAGATATTGAAATGCTCATGTCTCTAACAGGGGAGACAGCAGGGAGATAATTGTAGCAACCTATGTTGACATCGTATGCTAACACTGAAATACATCCATCATGTCTTATTTCCTAAGGTATAAGCAGAGCTAGGCAAGTGTCACTGGCTATGTTAGGTGATATGTATTGCCGTAACACGTAACAGTAATGATCTACAGTAATTAATATGTGATTTTTTTTCTAATCTGTTTTTCTAAAACGTGTAATACTTGAATTCCACAGATGAATTACTGGGCCGGCATACCTTCGACGATGTTTGGAGCTATGGCGCTTATCTCCGGTATCCTGGTGCTCACGCAGCCAGAGACACTCGGCGTCAAATTGCCTGATACCCTGGAGGAGGCTGAGGCTCTTGGGAAACCAGAGTCTATGAGAGAACGTTCTTAGTTTCACAGAAACACTGGTTCTAATAGATAATATTCTTGATAGTATTCTTGTGAAGAATTTATTATAAGGAATTAAGAAACTTGTAAACTTGAGGGTAAATATTGTTTAATAGGATCAGTGGAGGAAAAGTGACTAACTTTTTATCTATGCCACATAGGTACCAAAATAGTGGCAATGAGCATGCGGCCCACCTACCGTACCTAAACGACTATCTAATTTTTTTCAAATTATTTTAAGTAAAGTCTGCTGCGCGGTTTGCTAGTTTTTTTAAATTTTTATACTACCAAGGTGGCAAACAAGCATAGGGCCCGCCTGATGGTAAGCAGTTACCGTAGTTTGCAACACCAGGGGAGTCACTCACGCGTTGCCGACCTTTTAAAAACCTTATAACTCCTTTCTTGAAGAACCCCATGCTAAAGTCGCGTGGGAAAACCTCGGCAGTAGTTGGCTAGAGTCGTCATAATAAATCTGGCTTTCACACGAAAAAACGTTAAAATTATTTTATAATTATATTGCTCTCTTAATACTAATTATATAGAATGTAGGTAATCATTATTACGTATAATTATATTGTCGTGTGACGTCATAATTTAATTAAACATTTATTTAATTGTTTTGTCTCTTTTTATATTTCGCTACCGCACGTGACAATGACATTGAAACTCATCACGAAGATGAGTCTATAATCACACTTATATTACACATGATTATATAGTAGGTGTATGTAGTAAATCGTCTGAACCGCCAGTATTTGAGGTACCTATCCTAGGAGGTATTAGCAAGATAAATAATGAACGATTATAAGTCATCTTGAGGAAGTTATTTAAAATGTGTTATAAACAATTGTCTTTATAAAGACTGGTTCATATTTAACCTCTATGTTTATTGTAACCGACTTCAAAAAAGGAAAAGGTTCTATGTTCGACTTTATGTATATTTTTATGTATTTTCACCGTTTTTCCGCTATTTGTGGATCGATTCTCAAAATTCTTTTTTTATTTGAAAGAGTACACTTTAAATGGTACCATTGGCAACACGTCAGGATCTGATGATGGAATACCAGGGAAATGGAGGGCAACCCTCAAATGTTATAGGTATTGACCATGTTTTTATTTCATATATTTTTTTTATTTTCATCACTAAAAATAGAAAAAAATGTTTCACAAGTTATTTAATATTTTTTTTATAAAAAAATTAAACAGACTATAAAAAGCTAAAAATAACTAAATACAGATTGAAGTCGGTGCTAAGTTTATCCTGGCATCGACTTCAATCTTAATTTAGTTATTTTTAGCTTTTTGAAGTCTGTTTAATTTGCGAAACATATTCAAATTAGCGCAACGAGCCACAATATTAGATACTAACTTACTGACGCAAACATTTACTCGAAGCGCATTGTTGATTTATTTTGTCTGACAAGGAAAATTTAATGAATGAGCGATTATATAGCATTCATTCACTGTAGTATAAGAATAACTTTTGTGTGAATAGCACAACATATCAATAATATTAGAGCGAAATTTCAGACATGTTCGTTATTCTAGTCATATACATGACTTGTCATATTATAATTTAATTTACAAAATTATTTATAATCATTGTCTATACACACTGCCTTGGTGGTTCAGTGGTCGCAGTATGCGCCTGCTGTGCACGAGGTTGTGGGTTCGATTCCCACACAGTACAAAACTTTGTGTGACTCACGAAGAGTTGTTCTGAGTCCGGTGTAATTTGTGTCCGTTAATTGTATCTTTGTAAAGTCCCCTGCGACACAGAGCTTGTTCTTTATTTGAAAAATAACAAAAACAATACAATATTTATGGTAAGGTAAAATAAAACAACCATATTTCTATATAAATTATTATGAACACTTAAAAAAATTAAATCATACAATACTCCAACGTATGCGAGATTCTCAGAAAGTCAACAACATACGAAATCGTTGTTGTTGGCATCAACATGACTTTTGTATCTTTGGACGACATTCTTTTGAGACTGTCAACTGACATAACAATAATAACGTAACATAGTTTCATACCTTACCCCCCACCGGGGTAGATGTGAGTACAAATTCACTGGCTACTGGAACCTTGGGACTGATATCTAGCATTTCTTATCAGAAAAACCCAATACAAATTTAATCAAGATCAAGACTCGCATTACCCCTGCTCCTCCGAGACAGTCTTATATATGCTTTTCCTATAATACTCCCTGTTAATAATGTCCAATGACATTCCGAAGAAATGCCTTCAGCGGTTTACAATAGTCCTTTCGTCAAAATATTCTTTGGTGTCTTTGCCACAGGGATATCACTTTAGTTATTGTTATACAGGTACATATTAAAAGACAGAGCGTCATGCTCAATATTGCATTGCTGTGTGAGCACTGTATCATATATATATATATATTAAGGTATCACTTTGCAATCTATTTTATAGAAATGTAAGGAAAGCTTAGTTATTATTAGGCATATCAAATTGCCTTAATTAAGTGGCAATGGGCAGGGCATATAGCTCGCAGAACCAACTGGAAGACGCAGCGTGGGCAGGCCTCCAACAAGATGTAACGACGACCTGGTTGCTTGACGCGGGCAACCGATGGACAAGGTCAGCTCAGGACCGAACGATGTGGAAAACCTTGGGGAGGCCTCTGTCCAGCAGTGGACGTCTTATGGCTGAGATGGAAGGCTGATAGATGATATCGAAGTTTACGAGAAGAAATATGTTGTTGTAAGGCATTTGTGTTTGTACCTCAAATGCGCCATAACTTTGATTTAAATCGAGTCTCACCCAAATATAAACAGCACTTAACAAAATCCAAAGAATACAAGTTGTCAAAAGGCAATACGAACAAATTGATACCATTCTATTAAAAAATATTTTTTAATCAATGTATTTTCCGATGACTTTTGCGTTGATCAATTACCTACTAATTAGCCATGTGCACTAGTTGTCCGGTAAACGATCAGCGGGTTAAGCAACCAAAGGCACGGTAACCCTATAGATGGGTGACCGTATGTAGTGGTATTTCATCTGAGCATCTCCGTGCACGAGAGGACGTTAGATCACGACAGAGGCCTAAATATGGGCGATCTGAATAACTCTGTCACCAGGTTGACCACTAACCAAACGATAAGAAGAAGAAGAATTACCTACTTGTGACATTTAAATATTTATTGTAACAAAGCTTAGCCATAGCCTCTAGGTATCCAAAATGTAGACATTTTTTTTTAATATTTTAAAAGACGCTACATATTATACAGAAAGTAATTAACCGCATTTATAATATTAGTATAACACATTAGATTATGTTATATAGCGTGTCATAAAATAATATATCTATATAGTTTTATTATTTTAGTTCAGGTAAATAAATGTAAGTAACAGTTAGAGATGTACTTATACATAATAGTTATTGTGTCACAGTGACAAGAACACAATAATAATATATGTAGGTACAAAGAAACAATGAATAAGTTAGAAACTACTGACGTATTAGTTATCAAAATGTTAAATTAAGACTACTAATCATAACTATCAATAAATAAACGTAAGTAATATAAATAACATTTGATGACCAACAACGATTAATCGGTTCAAATGACCGATAATAGTTATCGGTCAATTAAACCGATAATAATCGTTAGTCCTCATGGTTGCTAGACATCCACAGGCAAACAACACATGAGATATTAAAATTACTAAAATTATGTCTTACTGAAAACTTTGTTTTCGACATGTTACCTAATAATTAAAATGGGATTCCTTTGAAGTTCAGTGGCTGAGGGATGATTTATATTTGTTAAATATTATAGGAAGCACTTAGCGCTGACAGATAATTCATCTTAACTGTACAATTCATAAGAAATACAATTTAAATAATAACCCAAAAGAAGAGTTTGTGAAAAAGTCAGCCTTCTGTTTTTAACCGGCAAATAATTACAATTTGAAATAGAGAGATGTGAAACTATAGTTCGTTACAAAACTGAAACGACCCTCTGTTCAACTTCATTAGAAACTCATTCTAAAAAAGTACTGTAATTTTATAATGACGTCCATTAAAAATTGTAGTCTCCGACTTTATATGACCATGTAAATTGACAAGATTGAGATCTTATTTATCGGAACCCACAGGAACTTATAAAAACTACTTAACGGTTAAAATATAAATATTATTGAATACAATTTGTATTACACACAGAGTCGCAAGTCGATGCGACGTTCACGAGAAAAAGAAATTGCACACAATTTACCTTTAGGAAATATCTTTGTAGTTTTAACTATACGTTACTTGTCCACGTGTTTTAATATTTCTTTCCGTGAACGGCACATCGCTAATAGTAGCAACATAACACTCTCAACTCTCTTTCACTAAAAGTTCTTAATACGAATATCACACAAAAATGAGTTCACGTTGATCCGTCATTATCCAAGTCCTCACACAACGTAGCTCTGAAACATGTACGATCGCGACATCACGACACATTGCTGACAATGTATGACTCTTTAACGCAAATAATATCAGTCTTTTCAGATCGTTATTCGTCACATAAAGTCTTACATATATATCACACTAGACAGTCACTATTCCTTCCCCTGCGTTATGCTGACACTGTGACGTATGACGTCCACCTGCGACGCAGGTGGTTGGTTGTCAATCTTCTCAGCATCGGCGATGTCGTCTGGTAAAGCCGCTTGGCTGGTGTCAGGCAATAGTAACGCTAATAAAGCCGCTCCTATCGCCACTATACCGAATACTACGCTTGGTAGACCAGACATGTATTTATCCTGAAAAAAATAGCCAATGTTAAAATTCATTAGGTGTAATGGTTACTACACTGTTTTTTTATAACGCAATATACTAACAGACATAAGCTTAGCTGACAAATACAATACAGACTGCTTAGATTAAAGTAACATAAAAGTTTACCAGTAAGGGAGCTTGCGGTGCGAGCACAGCACCGACCCTGCCGACAGTATTGGCGATGTTGGTGAGCGAGTTCCGTGAGGTGGTGGGGAACACCTCCATGGCCACTACGTACATGCTGAACATGCCGTAGCTGCTGCACATCTTGCCGGCCAAGTAGAACAGGACTGACGCCCACCACACTGCTGCGGGAATGGTTCCAATATAATATATGTTCATAGAATTTATAATTATGCCTACGAAGACCTATTTTTATTAGTTTATTTCACTTTTGCACAATTCTATGTACCACCTATAGGTGTATTTAACGCCATAAGCATTCTCTTATGGTCAACCTTAGGTGATGCTAAGAGAATAGATAATAGTATCTGTTCTAAAGTTTCATAAACATGAAGGGTTTTGAGGAGACATAACAAGGTGGACAAACCTAACATACAGTTAAGTCAGAACATACAGCCAGAAACAACATTTAAGTTATAGAATCAGTAGGACACAACTCATGACAATAACTGGAAAATGCCTTAAACTGTAAACATACATGCATACACATAACAGAAAATGGCAAACTACAAACACAACGTAGAATAAATTAGCAACATCAAATTTATTGTACAATCTGATAAAATACCCTTGCATATGAATACTGAAGACATATCTAGTAAAGTAAAATTATGATTTTGAAAAACAATGGAAATATATTTAATATTATTCATACTAGCAATAACAATATTTGTACGAATCAGACTCACCTTTAGACACAAAAGCAGATGCAAAGAAGAAAACACAACACAGAGCATATGCGACACAGATGGGAGCCTTTCTGCCAAACCTCGTCAGGGTGAAGGCGGTGATGATTCTGGTAGGTACGGAGACGAGAAGTAAGGCTGAGAAGTTGATGTACTTGTTGCCTGACACGCTGGTCGAGTTGATGATGGTGCCATTGTAGACGAAGGTGCTGCAGATGAAGCAGCACGCGATCAAGGCCACGCGGAGAAGGATAGTCCGGGAGCGTAACACTGAGAGTAGGTGTAGACGCTCTGCTGGACGTTCACCTTCCTGTGAAGATCATTCATGTTATAATAAATATGATAAGATGGGACGACCCGATTTATTTAAATATACTTATTTTTGATATAATAAAAAGTCAATAAAAATCTAAAATAGCAAAAAAAACTCAAACAAATATGTACAAAATTACCTCGTCATTCTTATTCTTAACTGTAGTTATATTCGAAAGCATCGCCTTCGACTTGTTAGAGAGCTGTATATTATTGATCTTAGCTACTTTATTTAACACTCTGACAGCTTCATCATTCTTGTTGTGTGCTAGAAGCCACCTGACTCCTTCATCCACCAGGAATATGTAAAATACGACAACTAGGAGAGGCGCGTATATGGCCCTCATCATGTGCCGCCAGTACGGTATCTTCCAAGCTATTAGCCCGAAGAATGCGCTCCCAAAGCTTGATAGTATGTCTGATATGCAAGAGAACATGACTCGTCTTTTTTGGCTCACGAGTTCAAGTGCTGAAATAATACAACAATTCGGTGAGTTATTAATTATACTTATTATACTTAATTTAATAATCTAAGATAAATAGTTTTCTGATGTCCAAGAGTAGAATGGAACATATTGCAAAAATACTAACGATAGAAACATTACTATGCTAGCAAAATAAAAATGTGTATACCTACTTTTTTTAACAATTACGTTTTAGGAAGCTACTCTGTCAACAACTACAACTGAAACTGAGTGTGTGGTACCTAAGTTTTATTAGATTAATGTGTTCTGTGAGTTAGAACATGTATTTGCATTTGGGAGTTGGACGATACGGTAAACAACTAAATTGAGAAATATAGGAGATGTTATTAGATTGAAGCCTTTGTCCGACTGTGTGTGTTATCTGTAGCATGACACTAAGCTATCGAACAAATGAATTGGAATCAACACTGCTTTTTGTTTGTAAACATTGAAAAAAAAGATGATAATTCACTAACAAATCGGCAGAGATAGTTTTTCTCGTCTGTTTACGGTATTATCTCATTTGATGAATATTGGATAATTGAACTAACTAACTATAGGTATTGTGTTACTGATCAAACATAATGTCGTAGTCGCTAACCGGTTATATAACCCATCTAAGCGCTTAAAATAAAAACGCTTGTGGTCATCCGACATCTTATTAAAGACTATTCTAATTTAACTTTCTATCAAAAAATACATCTTCTTATATATAAAAATGAATCCCTATTTCCCTTTGTCACGGCATTACTCGTGAACGGTTGGACCGATTTCGGTAATTCTTTTTTGTTGTGTTTGTTATTGTCAGGAGAAGGTTTTATGTAAAAAAAAGAAAGTTGCGCTGAAAACAGTTTAACCCGGACGAAGTCGGGGCGAGCCGCTCGTCAATAATAACGCTACGCATTCAGACATACCGATCAGTCAGGTTAAACATTATAATCATATTTCTTAGTTTTTTCGGTTCATAGATTATAAACTTACATAAGACCATAGATGCATTGCCGTAACCTAACGCTGTCTCGAGGAACTCCAACACGAGCAGCATGTAGTAGTTGACGGAGAACGACTTGATCAGACCCGCCACTCCGACCACCAGTGGAGTGCATACTATGACCACCTTGCGACCGTACCTGCGATACACAATAATATTATTAAGAATATTTCTTATTGTATGGAATTGGAAATAAGACGGAATGTCAGTGTGATTTGCTATAAGTTAAGTATATAGCATGAAACGCGTCATAATATTATAACGTTGAATGCAGAAAATGTGTGACAAAAATTTTATTTTAAATTTTATTTTTTTATATTATTATTGTTGAATCTAATAATAGATTGATTGCACCACTTGAAATAAGACGAATTATTAACTGCATCAATAACTAAAGATGACAAGAAATAATACGGCCTACCATATACCGACGACATCAGAAGTATGACTCTCGTGTCGCCGGCTCTGACACCATAAATGTTAGTATTGCTAAACCTGATAGAAGACACTTAGGTTCTCTAGTTACATATTCGGCAATAGTCAAACACACAGCTAGTGCGGATATGTATATCATACACACAATACATCACACCATTAGTTTGTAGTTTTCAAAACATTAGGCTTTATAGATAGTGATACTTACTTGTCCGATATGAGCCCTGAGATCACAAACGAGAAGACTAGACCCAAATTGTGAACTGTGCCAATCAACGTCCTCTTCCACGGTTGACAACCCAGGTCAAACTGAAATAATACTATTGTTGAATAACCACTAACTAAACCACTAACTAAACGATAAAAGAAGAATTTCTTTTATCGTTTAGTTAGTGGCCAATCTAGTAACCAAGTTATGTAGATCAGCCATATTTAGGCCTCTGTCCTGATTTAACGACTGTTAATAGTTGGAACCGACTTTGACGTGCCCTCCGAAGCACTATGCGGTCACCCATCTGTAGGGTTACCACGACCTTGGTAGCTTAACTCGCTGATCGTTTACCGAACGGCGAGTGCACCTGGTTATGAGCGCGATTCATATAGAATTATGAAGCCATTAGTTGAATGCATGAAGACCTTCCGTTGTCCTAATACCTATCATCATTTTATGCATTTTATGATAAACATCTGTCAAGTGTCATTTTTGTTTGTGCATCTATTGTTTGTCTGTCGTCGACAATGATGTATCTAAACATATATTGGAGCGTTTACTAAATTAATAGTTTCTGCCTTTAAACGTAATAATAAAATAAATAGGTTATAACAGCTGATTTCAATTATTTAGCTGTCATTAAATGTGTGTTGAGTGATGTACCTATTGAAGACCATGTTATATTTTGTGGTCATCAGGCAAATTATAATAATATGGCCAAAAGAAATATGGTCAAAGCAAGTCCGCAATCCATAGAGGCAGAAAAGAGTTATTTTAATTTATTTACATTATCCTAAGTAATGTGTGTGGAAATAAAACGAGTAGAACAGAGCAGAGAGTAATGAGGCAAAGCGATGCTTAATTTCTAACACTCTGTGCACGCTTCAAGTACCTGGCAATCACGACTATCAACTGGAGCGTTTTAACGTCCTCTCAGTTACATATCTGGCGACATGCGGTTCTAATGATTCATTCATGCCTACTGCATTGAGGAATGTTATGAGGGAAGTCTGCGGTCTCAGGCACTGCTAGGTGATGATCACGTTTTTGTTAACACGTGTATAGTCATCAGGTGGAACAAAATGTGCCTGATAATTAAGGGGTGACACCATAACCATGTTTGCACATTATAACTAAACACTATAATTTAGTATTTACGCTACGATTTGAACTTGTCAGCCCATGACGAGACCATGAACTTGTACCCGTGACAATGACCGTCACACATATAAGCATCAATAACTAATACGACCTATTCATATGTATCACATAATATATATTATTTTGAAGTATATTTTCCTTATAATTGGAATATTACGAAGTCAGCTGCGATGATGTATGTGTGTCGTCATCAATACGTGTACAATGAATGGGTTTTCGTTTGATACGTCTTGAGTTTACGTTTACTTGATTTACAGCTACTCGTAAGGAAAACGTTTTACAAAAATCTTTGAAAGATCAATGACTAAGATAATGCTTATATTTTCATGAAAATTTATTTTTAAAACATAGACTTAATAAATAAGAATAGCCAAGCAATCAAACTGTAGCATTTGCATCGCCTACGCGTTACCGATCTGTCCGACTGTACTAATGTAGGTACTTCAAACTGTATGACTGGCTGAGACTGTTTGTATGTATATAATGTAAACTTCCATGATTATCGTAAACACCATCAATCAGAATATGGGAAGTAAGAAAGTATATGGGAAAACTTACTTCAGCAACAATACTGTTATAATCTTCGTACATGACTTTGTCACACGAGACTGTCTTGTTCCATGGGAAGTTCTCAGGGGTGCATATACCATGCTGGTTATGTACGGTGCTGTTCAACCGAGCCTCTTCGAAAGGCGTTATCCTATAGCATGTGTTGGTGGTGTTCGTCAACGCGTAAGATATCCAGGACGCGTTGAAGCTAGAATCTGTTGATTCACATTCTGGTACTTTGCACCTGAAATTAATTATAGTTATGTACTTAGGTTAAGTTTATTGATCGAAGCACAGATACGTGGTAAAGCGTTAATATCTTTGCTCATTTTCAGCTCTTAACTTCATCTTTGAGAACAAAAAGTGTGAATAATATAAACAGAGATAGAGAGAGAGAACAATAATATGAACTTTCAAGTTTTATTTGGTCTTTTTTTAACATTACAGGGAACAGCTAGCTAGCTAGCTATTCGGCTAATAATTGTTTGCAATATAATAAAGTCCTGTTATTTAATATTATATAATATTTTAAATTACTTATACTTCTTTACACACTACGCTTACAATGCCTCAAGTCAGAAATTCTGTTCACAAGCAAAAATGCGCTGACTCTACTAAGCCTAGATAGATATAACATCAGTATGGTATAGAGGTGGCATGTTATTTTGTTTGACATTGGCTATTGGAACGCTTCCTGCTCACGACGTGTTTGTTTATACTACAACAGCGGAGACATTACTAAACAAAGCATTCCTACAACGCTCTACACACGCCGGGTACTCAGCAGAGACTGACGTTACTCTTGTCATTATTATATTATGTGGCTAAGTGAACGCTGTCGCAATGTCGCTTAGTGACATAAGACAGAACTTACTACATATTTGAAATGATTCGATCAGTAATAGATTTATAAACCATGTTATATTTTGTGCCAATTATGCACTAGACACAGGGGACAATTGTCTGCAGTCTCACGGACGCTCACTAAGTCATCTAAGACGACTCATGTTATGGGCCCAGCATTTAACAATAAACTGCCAACATTTGGACAAATATTCCAAGTGCAAGCTTTAAATTTCACCTGAAGAAATGGCATATTGAGCAAGCGTTCTATTCATATAATGAATTTATGGCAATAATAAGATTTATTTCATAAGATGTTTACATGAATAGTTATTAAAATTAAAGTAACCTAACTTATACATACCTATGGCAATTAAACTTTAAAATTGTTATTATTTGACATTATTATTTGAAATTATAATTTGACATTATTTTTGAAACTTAATATTTTTACATTATTTTATTCTAACTTAATTTACTGATATAATTTTGTGCATAAAATGCTTTATTGTAATTGACACGAACAAATATTATTATGTTGTAATGTTTATATGACTTATAAGAATTCCTTATCAATATAATAAAACGACGCCGCGACGGTAACTAGCAAGCAGTTACCGTAGTCTAGACATTTGCAGTATCTACACAGTTACTACAATTGCTGTCCGTACATTCAAACGCCAGCGTTTTGTGTTATAGCCTTATATTGGCATTGGAGATGGCAATCCATCATACGAAGGAACTTAATTTATGCATTATTGGGCTTTTTTAAAATCTAATAGAAAGCCTTTCCCAGTCGCACTATAGTTTATTGTTCCACATTCACTTAACATTCTGTAGGGGTTTAGACTAGGCGTAGGCCTCTTGAAACGCACAATTCTATAAATGACCGATTCTAAAATTGACTGATTCTGCAAATGACAGATTTTTGAATTTATGAACAAGCATTTCGAGATTAAACCTAGGCAGATTGGTTGTCTTATAAATAAAAAGTTTGCCATCCTCTATCCATATCAATCTAGTAGACTAAGAAGTAAGTACCTACGTATATGGCTAGCACATACTGCCTACTTACAATATAGGTCTAATAGCTATGTTAGATAAGTACAACGATGACGAGGTAAACGTTTTTTTAATTCACATGTTTACAATAAAGACGCATGTCAATTGTCTTGATAATGTGCATGTCGCTATACGTCGTTATGTGTAAGTGGCAACAATATAATTGAAACTATTTTTTTTTAAGTATGTAGTGCGAAAAATAATGGAAATGTCGGTAGCGACCGTTCAAGGCCGTTTAAGAGAGGTAGGGCACCATACTAGCGAGCAAGCCCGACTGGGGAAGGACCTCCACCTTACAGAAGACCACAGCCAAATGACTACACACAGCGGTGTAGTTGTGTTCCTGTGTGTGAGTACAGGTCTCCAGCGCTCATTTAGGAATGCGTTTTGAAAGATACGTATTCCTATCCCAGGGTTACTTCCATCTTAAAGCCCTGGTGTAAAAAAATGGGTTGGCAACACGCAAGTGATACCTCTGGTAATGCAAGCGTCTATAGGCTGCGGATACTGCTTAACATCAGGTGGGCCGTATGCTTGTTTGCCACCCAAGTAGTATAAAAAAAAAAAAGGCAAATTTGATGAATGAAGGAAAACCGAACGAAATATGTCTGAATCGAAGCAATTGGCATCTTATCTTATGACGGGACTGTCCTTTCGGCCAGAGCATTTCGTCTCTTGGGGTCTTCTGTACATGCCCCTTCCTTACACCCTACATCCTGGTCCCTGAATATCTCCTGCATGAATGCCAGAAAGCAATTACCATACCATACATACCATAGGCTCTGTTTATCCCTTTGGGAGTATGTGCGTAGAAAACAAGAAAGAAGTTATTGTTGAAAAAAAAAGAAAACATGCCTAATTATCATCTTTTACAGCTGGACGTAAGAACATAATATAAGATTAGGACATACCCCTTCCTTTTTCGGGGAGGTCATAATGAAATTAATAATTATTTATACTTATTAAGTGATCAGCACCTCGTGCTGGGGTGAGAGCCTCTTTAGCCTACAGTACCTATTTACTATGGCTTATTGCCACCTTCTTCTTCTTATCGTTTGGTTAGTGGCCAACCTGATGACAGAGTTATTTAGATCGCCCATATTTAGGCCTCTATCGTGATCTAACGACTGTTTACAGTTGGGACCGACTATTAACGTGCCCTCCAAAACACGGAGTCGCTTAGATGACAAAATAAATACCACTATTCGGTCACCCATCTATAGGGTTACCTCGCCCTTGGTTGCTTAACCCGTTGATCGTTTACTGAACAGCGAGTGCACCTGGATATGATTGCCACCTCATTGTTATAAAAACAAACATACCTGAAGTCCACCTCAGCGGCCGTGAACACATAGTTGAAGTTGCACATATTGAGGAAGGAGTCCCTGAAGGCGAGCAGTAGCAGCAGCAACAGCTGGTACTTGCCGAAGCTGCCCAGCTCACTCAATATACCGTCCAGGTTGAACCCATCGGAGCCACTCTTGGAGTTCTCCTCTGACATCTGCAGGAGACATGTGGGTACGGTTAATAGTGATCATACTTATGACGTCAATGGTTACGTTGACACATGACGTAGTCACACTACGTATTCAGATTACATCATAGCAACAATACCTACAGTCATATATGTAGGTACAAGATGTTGTTAACCGCTCAGCGAATCAACGTCTAATGTGCGATGCTCTATACCGAAAACCGTTGAATGTTATGCAAAGCGTAAAATTGATACTTAATGCATGAATAATTCAAAAGCCGCTCAACGAATGTACTCATATTCGGCAGTTAAGTACGTCACTATTTCTCGTACCCCTAGAGCCCTACCAGAGGTGCGAAGATAAAAGGAAATTCATTCCGAATTAGCCTAGTACAGGCAACCTAACATTATAATACCTATATCCTTCTAATATTATAAATGTAAAGGTTTGTAAGTATGGATGAATGGATGTATGTTACTCTTTCACGTAAAACTACTGAACGGATCTGGATGAAATTTGGCACAGATATATGTAGATTATGGTCTGGATTAACACATAGACTTTTAAAGCGATAACATCCACGTGGGCGGAGCCGCGGGCAACAGCTAGTAATTTATAACTGTGTGTGTGAGTACAGGTCTGTAGCACTCATTTAGGGATGCATTTTGAAAGAAACGGTATCCTATCCCAGGGATACTTCACCTTAAAGCACTGGTGTGAAAAAATTGAGAACCACGCAAAGTGCATTGGCTATTTCTTTGTTATGAGATTATTCAATCAATGTTGTGTTCACCAGGACTACTAAATTTTATCTATTGCGTGCAATAGTCTCGGGTTTTTTTTTTTTTTTTTTATACTACTTGGTTGGCAAACAAGCATACGGCCCACCTGATGTTAAGCAGTATCCGTAGCCTATAGACGCTTGCATTACCAGAGGTATCACTTGCGTGTTGCCAACCCATTTTTTTTTTTACACCAGGGCTTTAAGATGGAAGTAACCCTGGGATAGGAATACGTATCTTTCAAAACGCATTCCTAAATGAGCGCTGGAGACCTGTACTCACACACAGGAACACAACTACACCGCTGTGTGTAGTCATTTGGCTGTGGTCTTCTGTAAGGTGGAGGTCCTTCCCCAGTCGGGCTTGCTCGCTAGTATAAAAGGGTTTTTGTAGAAATAAAAAAAACTAAGACGATAGCTAGTTGAAACCGGTGAAAACTACGCTACGTATATACGCTACATAGGAGTAGGCGATACTAAGTTTTTTTTCTATAGGCTTAGAAAATATTTGTAAACAATTTCTTTCATTATTGAAAACAGAGTCACTTTCCAGATATAAGCTGTTTTTAACCAAATAAAAAAGTAGGTATCTGCGTCATTTATGAACCGATACGAAAGATTTTTTTATGCGATAGGATACATTCTAATTTTGCTTCCATTTCTTTTTATAAAAGTCAGCTTTGATGATGGGATCCATTAGAAATTTAAGGGATTCTCAAATGTTATAGACACTCATATGGTTATGTTGGTATTTTCCACAACAAAACAAACATTTACATTAAGAAAGTATCATTTGGCAAAGTGAAACTGATGAAGAAGACCACAGATAGCCATTAATGATAAGTATTTCAAGGATTGCGATTAAATATTTTCAATTAATGTTGTAAGTGACTATAACAAAGCAATCGTAATGTAGTTATTTATTGAGTAAATATAGATATTATGAGGATTCGTATCTTAGAAAGTAATTGTCAACGCTGACTCTTTACAACTACATAGAATCAATGAACAAACTTACTTTAACACTAGTCTCCTTAGAAACCATTTTGTTTGGAGCTTTGTAGTTAGGGTTGTCTTACACTGCTTACACCACTTATCATCATACCTGTGAAAGATTAAATAGAATTAATAAAACTACGTTGAAACATACCTAGGTACTATATATATATTATATAGGTGAAAAAATAGATATTTTTGTAATTGCTGAATCATTTTGTGTTATGTTATGTGCTGCTAACCGAATTTCAGTCACAGCGGTTAATCTTGACGGTGAGTAGTCATGTGCGGGGTAGATTTTAAGGGGAAATCACGTGTGCACACACACAGGTGCTCTTTTTAATCCCTCACTGTCGACACGATCTGAGAGAGAACAGGCGTAGGACCAACGGCTTTTATGATGTGTATACACTATTCAACACTTCAACGCTACATAAAAGACAGTTTGTCGCTTCGATCGTATCCAATCAATATAAAACTATATTATGTTTGAATTACTATACATGTTTTTTTATCAATGACAGTTTTTATTTAGGTACTCGTACTTACTAGTACTTTTCTACATGTAGTACAAGGTATAAGATACAAACACGTTTTTGGAAGATCAGTCCACTTAGTAACTATTTAGGGAATCAAAACTATAGTTTTTCTATTGAGGGTGGTAATGAAACACCGCGTTATTTCTTTTTTAAACACAACTCCCGCTCTACGGAATAAAGCCTGTGGCGCAAGAGACTTTATAAACATAATATTAACGGACACAAAGTACACCAAGACTCGGAACAACCATTTCACCAGGGATCGAACCCACAGCACGCCGCGCAGTGGTAAATGGCGAGGGCCCCATACCAAACGTGCAGTTAACATGATACTTAAATACCACCAAGCAATTTCTAACTTTGTTAATATAATATGAACATTACAACGTTTGATGCGCGCTACGATACGTCCTTCTTCTAACAAAATTTAAGAAGATCACATGGTAGGTAGGTTGCTAAAGTCGATGAGCGGCATCAGGTGGGCCACCAGCTCGTCTGTCACTTTTGGCAATTAAAATGTAAAAATATTAGTTGATCACCAGCTAAGTGGTCACGTTGCACTATTACAATTGATGAATAATAAACGAACGATTTATTGTTGCTATAAACATTTATGTATCCGCACAATGGAAGGAACAATCCGCGAGTTATTTTGTGCTTATAAATTAAATTTATGTAAAACTATCCATCTACTGCATACTATTTCTCCGTAAATGAGTATACTCTAGTTTACCTTTATAATGAATATCTTTTTCGACTTTTGCATAGGTATAAATTTTTATAACTACTTAGGTGGCAAATAAGCATACGGCCCACATTATGGTAAGCAGTTAACGTAGCCTTTGGACGCATGCAATATGAGAGGTGCTTACATGGTACATACTTGGTCCCGACCCAAAAATACATGGGTATTTGAAATTATTGTAATAATTATGTGTAAGTATAATTTTTAAACTGCGTAACAGTTTAAAATTGAAGAAGAAATAAGGTAATGTGTCTCGAAACATATTTGCACAGGATATCGACACAGTTGGTGATCTCTGCAATAGGACTTCTTATACTTTATTCTTCCCCTGGCCTCATAAAAAATACTGAGCACATGGGAAGTTCTTACACACCTATAATGCTAATTACCTTTAAAGCAACAGCTAGGAGCGCGAGCGTGGTCAAACAACCCTAACAAACAACAACATAATCACATAACTTTTCACATTAAACATAATACAGTCACACGTTATGAAAACATTTCACGACTAAGTAAATACAAACCAACGAATTTTACTGTTTGTGTAAGAACATTAAAATTATTCAATCCAATGTTTGTTATCGCTAACACATCATATTGTTGGTTACTACAAATTATTACTGAGTACGAGTGGAAACTGTTATTATATGTGGATATTACTGCACGAGTGACGACGCGCGACGCGATTATGTCGTCAGTACCAGACAATTGTAGTGGGTTCGATTTACAATTACACTTCCACTGCTGGACATGGGTTTCCTTCAAGGATTTTCACTGGCCTAAGTGGTTACCTCGCCATTTATCACTGCGCGGCGTAACATGGGTACGACAATAAATAAAATTGTGTGACCCTTGGTTGTTCCGAGTCTGGGTGTACTTTGTGTCCGTTAACTGTATGTTTGTTTTAAAGACTTAACAATTATCTGCTCTGAAGAGGGTTGGTAACCGAGTGGGGAAGTAACCGAATGTTTACATACGAGTTATAATAAGTTTGATTTGAAAAGAAAAACATCGTGAGAGGAACCCACATGTGTAAGAAGCAATCCTAAAGGTATGTTTGATGCACCACCTACTCGTATTAAGCCAGGGTGTATAGATTAAAGCCAAACCTAAACTAAAATGCGCGTATTTTAAATGGCCGACTTGCCGTGCAGTGAGCAGTGTTTATAAAAGAGCAAATATAAAATTAAAAATAGAAACAATAGTTATAATAAAGGTTATTGAAAACATTAAATAGTCTACAACAATTCAAACAATTCATAATATTATCGATTGTTCTAAATTGAACTAATTAATTTAACATTTGACTATAATAATATTATTATAAGATACATATATACATACCCAAGGCCTTCGTGTTTGTTCTACAAATTGTATTTAGGAATCTCATTTAGAAATTGCGCTATGTCCCGATGACAACTACAGCTAAAATTGTTCAAGGATTGTTGAAATTAGTACCTATTAAATGGACGAAATCTGAGATAAAAGAAGCAATAGATAGATGTTTTTTTAATAACACTATGGTAACAAATTTTAATTATTTATTCAATTTTTTTTTACTGATCTGTATCAATCAGAAACAATTGAATAAATGTCATATACCTGTGTATATGACATTCAAAACAGTCCTTTTTTAACTGTCTTTTTTATATAAATGTAGTCCTTTCTTTTTCTTCTTTAATTTTTTTTTAAAGACAACTCCCGCACTAGAGAACAAGCTCTGTGTCGCAGGGGACTTCACAAACATACAATTAACGGACACAATTTACACCCAGACTCAGAACAACATTTTGTGGGTCACACAAAGTTTGTCCTGTGTGGGAATCGAACCCACAACCTCGTGCACAGCAGGCGCATACTGCGGCCACTGGACCACCAAGGCAGTCGAAACACATGTACCGTACTAGCCACGTTTACTGAAACTTAACAATTCTATTTCTATAAAATTAATTACTTTGTCCGATAAGTCAGACTAATTGAATTCACAGCTGAACATGGAACTCTCATAATTAATGCTTCGCTTTACGCAGCCTATCCCAGTAGATTAATATAAAAGACCATATAAGGGAACGTTTATTGTGATTTAACTTCATCATATAACCCTTATCTATAGGTATATACGAGCATACTGGACCACACCTGTCGGCCACGCTGAGTAACAGCTAAAGTATACATTTGGACAGTTCGACCGGCCACTGAACCTCAAGTATACAAAGTAACACAAGTCGTTTGTATACAACAAAGAGTTACCATTAGTCACTTGGTGGGTCACCAGTGACCCAGTTCTCTTCATTGTAAGAGTTGGGTTTATTCACAATAAACATAAACTGTTTTTCGTGTATTTTCTATGTATATATATTATACTAGCTGTTTCCCACGGCTCCGCCCGCGTGAATGTCGGTAATCGCTACAAAAAGTAGCCTATGTGTTTTTCCAGACCGTAATCTATCTCTGTGCCAAATTACGTGAAAGAGTAACAAACATCCATCCATCCATTCTTACAAACTTTCACATTTATAATGTTAGTAAGGATATATTTTTTCCTTTTTTTAAGAAGTGTAAATATATTATGTATATTTAGATGTAAATAAATATAATTATTTATGAATATTAATGTAAAATAATAAAGAAAATGATAATACAATTTAAAATAAAACAAAAATAAAAAACATAAACTGTTTGGCACGGTACGTACGTGGTTTTACTAACAAATGACGTCACAACTCAGCAGAAAGCCTGTTAGAATGTCAAACCAAAGGAAGGTATCGATTTCGAATCCAATAATTGTTTTCAAAGATAACTGATGCAATGCACAAAACAAGCAGTATCACTAATATGTTTGGATAACACGACTCATTCCACTCAATAAATAAATGGTGTTTGAAATGCTGCAATGATCCATCACCTATCAATTGTAAGGCCCTTACTTTAGTAATGGGGCTACTAATATTATTGTCGATAAGGTGAAACAGAACCTCGTGAGAAACTCTGTCAACGTGCTTACTTATAAAAATGAAGAAAGAGTTAAAAAAGTGGTTGATACTACACACATTCTATACAATTAAAGAGTTTTTTGAGGTATAACCATAAGTATGTATATTTGTGATAATTATTTATTTAGTTATAATTTTATTGCATTCAATTTATTTAAACATAACTATATAATTTCACTCAGTGTATTTTGTTCATTTTTGTTAGTCATTAATAATGTCTAATAAGATTTGCATGCCAAAGCAGGACCTTGTTTTTGTACTTAACACCGTATCTGTACCACTTTTCGTGCAAATTAAATCATTTGATTTGATTTGATTTACACTTACTCTTGTTGTGCTGACAAAACCGATGATTTCTATTATGAAGTCAGAAATTTAAAAACTTTAAATATAATAATAATAATATTTTTCTGGACAACTCACACATCACTATCTGATCCCAAACTAGGCAGAGCCTGTACTATGGTAACCAGACAACTGATAAACATACTTATATATTTCTAAATACATACATATTATAGATAAATTACACCCAGACACAGAACAAATATTCGTGCTCATCACACAAAGATTTGCCCTGGGTGGGAATCGAACCCATGACCTCCGGCGTAGCAGTCAGAGTCACTAACCACTAGACCAACAGGCCTGTCATTATCACACCACGTTAGCAACTTGGTCAATAAATATGCACGCATGTGCCCTTAGACTTTGTAATCAAAGATCAAATACGTGGACATAATATTAGTGATACTAAGTAAGTCCCTATAACAATAATGCTGGTTATATCGCACTTTATACTTAAATTAACTGATTCATGACGAACACAGTCACTGAAAGGCTGAACATAATGATTACATTAGCAATATACGTCAATTTACGTCACGTTGAAGAACATATTTTTAAAAGAAAGAAAAACATTGGCGTAGAACTAGTCTAAATTTTCCTTTGTGCTGAAAGCCTCATCACAATTTCCTTATCAAGTAAATGCTTAGGCCAATAAGTACACCGAGGGGCACTCGGTCGTTAGTACAATATTACGACATAACTCTTTTAATAGCTAAAACGTTAGGTTTTAGCTGCGAAACGCTTGAACAGATATACTTCAAAAATACAATGAATCATAAAAGTCATGTTTTCTTAAAACGGTAAATTTTTTTCCGCTAAAAACCGATTCTAACAAAGTCAAACCAAATCAAAATAATCAAGAAATATTGTAAAATGGAAATCAAAAGAAACATAACTGTTATGTTTAGTTTACGATCATAAACGGTTTCAGTACATTGTTACACCAATATAGTTATATTAATTAATTACATTATTAATTTATATGTATAAAACAAGTAGATAATTTTAGTAATCTACCCAAAATATTTGTAGTTTACAAAAATAACATAATTAATATTCAGTTTTCATTTTTCAGCGTTACCTATGTTTACTGTTAATGTATTTCTATCACAGTAAACTAATATTAATATCCATCAATATGCTACGTTATCAATAATTCAATCTAGTTTCTGTATTATAGAAACTAAATTCAATTAATAATCTATTATATATATCATAATATTTTATATTATGTCATATTGACGTATTTCTATTTTGACTAACAGATGTCTGTTAATGAATTCAATATGTTTCTATATGATAAATATTATTATAAATTCAATAAAACCTAAGAAGCCAGCTCAGTTCGTTGTGTAGAGCAGATTTTATGATAAGGTCAGCTATTTACTTAGATTTTACATTTAACTAAGAATGCAAAGGATTTTTTCATGGAACCCCACTTGTCCATAGATAAAGAAAGAGCAGGACCTTTGATTTTATAAATAGTTGTTGTAAATATATGCACTATTGATAATCATAAAATGAATGTAAATACCACCGATTCCAAAGATCCAGATTGAATAACAGAAAGTATTGTTCAGATGACAGTGATGGTGCTAGGAACACTTACACAACAAACACGGTGTAACAAAGCTCTCAGGTTACGTACGGCTACTACAATTACACAACACAGAACAAACGCAACTGAAAGCCGCCGAGCATTTCTCTACGTTTATATAGCACAATCTGTACATAATTACGTATACACTACCTACTTAATTACACAAGATTTATTGTTCATCATATCCATTCAGCTCCACACTTACGAATTTCCTATTAGTCATGGGGGAGGAAATGCACCGGCTCACAAGACTAGTTTACCTCCCAGACGTAGACAGACGTACGCTAGGTGAACTATATCTTACGTTACACTTCAAGCCACTAGACATCTTTGTGTAAGCAACATTGATAATATGTCACGTAACTTCAGTCGTCCAATAATGGCTACGACTTTCTCACTATTTGATAGCTTTTGATATGAGGTCGGTATAATGATACTCATCGATTGTGGTTGTTACAATACTTACATGAAACACAAAATACCGCCAATTTATTGAAAATTCTGAATTAAACTTAAACTTAAGACAACGATGAAATATTATTATTGACTGCCTTGGTGGTCCAGTGACCGCAGTATGCGCCTGCTGTGCACGAGGTTGTGGGTTCGATTCCCACAGAGGACAAACTTTGTGTGTTCCACAAAGAGTTGTTTTGAGTCTGGGTGTAATTTGTGTCTACAATACATTCAACAGAAAGATCATATGTATAAAGCAAGGAGTGTACAATGGCCGGCCTTATCATTAAGAGCCATTTACCATTGGGTGGATTTTGTGTTAGTGAGAATTAGCGGTAGTTATTGGTGTACTTAATAAATAAGATAGATTTAATACCCCAATATCAGCCGTAACTGTAATTTTTGCATGATCATACATTCTATCTACTACTTCTCATAGTACTTTTACTTATTTAACAATATTCATTTACTTATCTTAATTAGGTAAAACAAAGACTGTGAACATAGATTAACAATTTTTTCAAGCATTACCGAACAAAAATATAACATTGTTATTTTTTAATTTGTTTTAAAATGAGTCAATAATACTTAACGACAATTTCGAGAAACTGAAGGTGACCTAAATATGTTACGTATACCAACTATCCATATATGTATATGTATATACATATATATTTTTTGAAAGACTACCCCCGCACTAGAGAACAAGCTCTATGATGCGGAGGACTTTACAAACATACAATTAACGGACACCAATTACACCGAGACTCAGAACAACTCGTTATGGGTCACACAAAGTTTTGTCCTGTGTGGGAATCGAACCCACAACCTCGTGCACAGCAGGCGCATACTGCGGCCACTAGACCAAGGCAATCATATTATCGACTGAATTATGTAGAACTATCAAAATCAGTCTGTTTAATAATTCTCTATAAGGTGTTGTAAGTAATGCTGTGATAGCTATATGTAACTAAAGGAATCATTGAACTTTAGTTATCTCTTTCATATTTGATTCGTCTTTTTCCAAGATTTAAATTAGTTGCATTGTGCATAATTGAGTTCTAGTCAGATTACAATGTGACAAAATCATGGCAATAAATATGATGGAAAATGACACATCAGCTCTTCTCATAGGTATGCGTTTATTAGTGATCCTGGATGTAAGATAATTTGCCCTGACACGTTCCGTCATGACCCACTGAATTTTGTCATTTTTGTTAACAATTAGTCTCACTTAGTCAGTGCTACAAATCACACTTGTATTTTCACCAGGGTACAACGGAGCCTAGAAGACCTTGTTGATGGTCTGTAGGTAATAATATCTTACCTTGTATGTACCTTGTGGTTTTAATTTTTTACTAAAAACAATATGGGATTCACTGAGCCTAGTGCGTCAGAAAATTTCCAAAACTTGTCGCATGACGGCATTTTACGTGACATATACTTGCCCCTAGTGTTACAGTTTGAACAATGAACAGCATCATACTTACTGATTGTTTTTCCTTATGAATATATCTTACCTAAAACCACACAGTTGTCTTGAGTTAAGATTTCCTCAACGACGATTCTTAGTAATAACTTCACCGTTTGATTCCCTTGTTGGTCAATATTATCCCCCAACATTATTGTGGTTGCAACCTGCATTATAATCTAATCTTTAAACGAGCGTTTCCGAGAAATGGCTTCAACGATTATCATTAAATTTAGTATGCAAAGGGATTTGGGGCGATTAATCGATCTAGCTAGGTTTCATTTTTAACCGACTTCAAAAAGAGGAGGTTATCAATTCGTGTGTTTTTTTTTTTTTTTAATGTTTGTTACCACATAACTCCGTCATTTATGGACCGATTTGAAAAATTTGGACTGGACATACTTCCAGTTTGGTCCCATTATCATCAAAAGAAAGTTCCGATGATGGGATCCATGAGGAATTGAGGGAACTCCTCAAAAGTTATAGGCACACATATAGCAATTTCAATATTTTTAACAACTAATCAATCATTTGCATTCAGAAAGTGTAATTTGGTGAAGTAAAACTGATGAAGAAGACCACAGATGGCCATCTGAACTTTTCAATAATAAGTATTTTACTGATGGCGATTACATAAGTTTCGGTTATTGTTGCTAAGCAACTATTAATAAGAAATAATGACGTGAATGAATTGAGCGCGGATTGCACAGATTAAATATTGCTTTTAATACCTACTTGATCTGTGTTCAGCCCGACGCTCAGTCGATTTTATTCGATTGTAACAAACAAATATCCGAAAATTTTACAACTTGCCGTACTGAAGTCGGTTTTTTTTTGTTAAAATTATTTGTAAACGTTAACTTCCACGGTCACCCAGGTACTTTAATATTAATATATTAAGAAAATAATATGTCAGATAAAAAACGAGTGTGTAATTTGGTGTTCCCAATCACACGAGTTGGGAATCTAAATGACCACCGAGTGATACCAGTGTCATCATACAAATCGAATCAGGCTTTCTGTATAAAAATAATATAGCCAGTATTGTCGTATTATTTATAAAGAAATATACTTATTAGTTAATAATTGTATTGATACAAGTATTGAATGTACTATGAGGTTAAATGTAACAATGCCCATAAACTTATCGTCGTAGTTGTAATTCAGTTGTGACATAGATAGAAATACATAAATGTGTTGGCAAGAACGAGACGGGGGGATCTGAGGTGTTTCATTTTCAGATTTGTATAGTAAAACAATATATTGTATTGGACATATGTCAATTTGAAAGAAAGAAAGAAAACAACGTTTATTTCAAACAATGAAATGCTGAGAATACACAAATAATTTTTTAGCTATTATTAACTACAATACACAAAAATGTAAAATAGACCAGACTCCGCACAGCAGGCCCCTGCCGGAAAAGGTCAACTGCTCATTGTTATGTTTTTTTTTGTTTTAACTTATATATATTTATTTTCATTTTATAAATTTCATTGAATTTTAGCATGAATTTGTTGTTTGTGTAAAACAGTGAAAGTTTTGTTTTTTGTAATAGATAACGTGCGTATTGTACACGTGCAAAGAGGTATGTGTAGGTATTATCTATGGCTATAACAAACTACCTGATTAAAAAAGTTAAATAAGAGAGGTAGGGCACAATACTAGCGAGCAAGCCCGACTGGGGAAGGTCCTCCACCTTACAGAACACCACAGCCAAATAACTACACACAGCAGTGTAGTTGTGTTTCTGTGTGTGAGTACAGGTCTCCAGCGCTCATTTAGGGATGCGTTTTGAAAGAAACGTATTTTTATCCCAGGGATACTATCATCATAAAGCCCTGGTGTAAAACAATGGGTTGGCAACACGCAAGTGATACTCTGGTATTGCAAGCGTCCATAGGCTACGGTAACTACTTAACATCAGGTGGACAATATGCTTGTTTGCCACCCAAGTAGCATTAAAAAAAAGTTGTTTTTAGACAATAAATAAGAAAAGTAATTAGTTTTTTGGAGGCGTTGGTTATTAGGTATGTTACATTAAAATGGATTACCTATTTGTTGTCCGAGGAAACATAGTATGTCAAACATAGGTAGGTAAGTACCTAATTAGTCAAAGTCATTCATCACGTGTCCTTTGTAATATATCCTTTTATAGTAACGTTTGAACGAACACGGATTTCCTAATTTAGGCACTAACTATGTTCGAAATTGTTTCTAATAAATTACTTACCTAAAAAATATTTTATTATTTGTGTAGATACTAGCCACATTTTTTGCTTACTACTGAGCTTACGCGTCTACGAGTTAGAAAAATGGTAACGATAATGTAGTAGGAAAGAAACAGATATAGTACTTAACTAGTGATAGCAGAAATTGTTAACGACAAACGGGGCCACCAACCCGCATTGGAGATAGAGGAGAGGAGATCCGTGCCCAGCAGTGGGACATGTATGGGATTTTATATCTTTATATATTTATTTCTTGCGTGCGTGTGTATGTCACTGAACTCCTCCTAGACGGCTGGACCGATTTTGATGAAATTTTGTGTGTGCGTTCGGGTAGAGCCTTGGATGGTTTAGATTCACAATTGGACCCGGTAGGTGGCGCTGCTGTCGGTATTCCATCTTTTTAAGGAAGGACAACGTCGTCCAGGTCCACTAGTATAATATAATATTGTGTATTTGAAAGACTATATACCAGTTTTTTCGAAGTAGACTGACGAGTAAACGCATACGTAGTACATAGTAGGTAATGCGTCGGTAAGTAGGAACACGCGCGTATAGAATCGAACGTAAAACATCTACCATGGTGCTCTAACCCTGAAGAATAACAACGTGCCACGACATGAGGACAAACCTCAACACAATATAAATATTATAATCTTATGGAATTTATTGTTTTTTTCATTACTTTCTAGCGGGTCCAGTTGACTAAAGAAAAATCATAAAAATAATGCTCATCCCGCGGGACCAATTTAGAGCTGGATCAGTTTACTAAAGAGCCTAAACAATCAACAGTTCACAAAGAGGTGTTAGGTGAAGTATTTGTTAATAGTTTAAATGTATTTTCTTAGATTTATTATTGTGATTATATCTTAACTGTTAGATTTTTTTTTCTTTTTTAAAAAGACAACTCCCGCACTAGAGAACAAGCTCTGTGTCGCGGGGGACTTTACAAAGATACAATTAACGGGCACAAATTACACCCAGACTCAGAACAATTCTTTGTGGGTCACACAAAGTTTTATCCTGTATGGGAATCGAACCCACAACCTCGTGCACAGCAGGCGCATACTGCGGCCACTGGACCACCGAGGCAGTCAGACTTGATTGAAAACATTTAGAGGCAGACAGATTGAAAACATTTAATGATGATTACGATGACTCTTTTGCTACTAACAGAAAAATACGATTAGATATGCGAAATATATTTATACACAAATTAATGCAAAATATAGTAGAATAATATCATTTGAAAATCGAATTTCATTCATTGAATGGTATTTTTTATTATCATCTCAACCCATTAACGTCTCACTGCTGAGCACGGGTCTCCTCCACATATTTGGAGGCTTATTAGCAAATAAATAGAAATCGGGCCACAATTGGCCGACATATCGGTGTATATGTTACGGTAAGAGTGAATAATTGAAGATTATTAATAATTATCTATGATTATTAATAATTACCGAAAGTCGAGGTTAAACTGATAAATTAATCACATTTGTCGGTTATTATTAATAATTTAACCCCAGTAGTGATAAATGTAATAAGTGGCCAAGGATTGCGGGGCGGGGCGGTGTGTGCGACGTGCGAGAGGCGCGGGGGGTTAGGTTAGGTTAGGTTAAAAACCTTTAAAAAAAAAAAAAAAAAAAAGTTAAAAACCTAACCTAACCTAATCTAACCTAAGTTAGGTTAGGTTTTTATTTATTTTTTAACTTTTACCAATATGTGTCTTGAATTATTAATAATTACTACTAAAAGTAATAAATTTCGATCGATTAATTATTCACATTTACCAAAACATGTGGTTATTATTAATAATTTTGTAAAAATATTAATAATTTTCAATTAATCAGATTTACCGTAACATATATACAATTAAGAAAATATATACATACAGACAAACATGTAACCTTTTTGAACGGTCGGGTAAATATTGTGTTTAAATTTAATATCATCACACTTGTTTACCTACCTATACTACTTAGGTGGCAAACAAGCATACGGCTCGCCTGAAGTTAAAAACAGTAAGCAGTTACCGTAACCTATCCACGCTTACAATACCACCTACCCCAAGACCAAGACCTGATCCCAAGGCACATGCCGTAGGGCTAGCAGGCACAGCTAAAATTAAACTCACTCACACACATACTTCACGACACATATGTACATACATGCACACACATACACACACACACACACACACACACAACTACTACAACTAATAATGTATGCAAATGTAGTACTTACCAACACAGTGTATAACAGTAACTTTTTAGTAATCTGTGGTATAACTCAGTGTCTGATTTTTTGCTTAGTGTATGATATTTACCTATTACTTCTACTTCGTTTTGTAATTATTTTTCAGTATATCGATGAAAGAGACTGGTTTCCACGACACAGGGAATCCTAGTGTGGAAACCAGTGCTTACCTAACCCGTGTTATATTTTCTCTGAGTAAATAAAGATTATTATTATTATTGCCTGCCCATAAATAAACAACCACGATGTTATGTTGGAATTTGCCTGGGATAGAATATAAAACATTTCTTTCAAAACATATCCTTGCACTGGAAATCTATACTCACACACAGGAACACAACACAGAAGAACAAAAGACCACAGCCAAATGACTACACACAGCGGTTTAGTCAGCTGTGGTCTTCTGTAATTATTTTTTACAGGTCTCCAGCGCTCATTTATTTATTAATGATGATAAGCATCATAGGCTATGGTAAGTACAATACAATACCAGACATTTATTTCAAAACTCATCCTAAATGAGCGTAGTAAACATACTCATTTAGGGATGCGTTTTGAAAGAAACGTATTCCGTAGGGATACTCCATCTTAAAGCCCTGGTGTAAAAATACGGGTCGGCAACACGCAAGTGATACCTCTGGCATAGCAAGCGTCTATAGGCTACGGTAACTACTTAACATCAGGTGGGCTGTATGCTTGTTTGTCACCCAAGTAGTATCAAAAAAATAATCCCATCTCGTTGTTCGTTGAGTTACAGTTAGCGCACCGTACGTACTATCGGCGTGTTTAATAAACAAACTGATTGTGGCGACAATCACTCCAATTATTATAGGTTTTATTATCACAATATGCAGCTCATAGTCGTGGACTAACAGCTGAGTTAGATTCATCAACACCACTGGACACTTTATAATGCAATTTAGGGGAAAATATAACCCAACTCGTTGGTAATTGGTCACTTTGGTCCCTTTCTTGTTGTAAACAAGATAGAAGTATAAGATATATATATCCTATCTTCGATACTAGCGAGCAAGCCCAACTGGACAAGAACCTTCATTTTACAGAAGACTACAGCCAAATTGCTGCGGTGTAGTTGTATTCCTGTGTGTGAGTACAGGTTTCCAGCGCTCATTTAAGGATGCTTTTTTTTATACAACTTGGCAAACAAGCATACGGCCCGCCTGATGTTAAGCAGTTACCGTAGCCTATAAACTAAAATGTTTTTGAAAGAAACGTTTGGTCTTGCAAGCATCTATAGGCTATGGTAACTGCTAATCACTTACCATAAGCTATGGATAGTAGTAGTAGTGTAAGTAGTGTAAAAAGAGGCACTTCCTCTCATGCGATACATTATATATTTATGATATGCTTTTTTATACTACAATTATGAGGAAATAAGAGGTTAATTACTTAATAAATGTTAATTTAGCAGTTCAAATTAATTGATAAATTACAGAGCATTTATTAAAACAACGTAAAACAAGCTCGATCAAATTTTTCTTTTTAATTAATTAATTTAGTTCAATGACACTAAAGCAGTAACCAGTCTAACCATCTTAGATAATATATAATAGATAAATGCACTATTTAACAAAAAAAGATTTTTTCTAATCGAATCAGTACTTTCTGAGATTAGCGCGTTCAACCAAACAAACTCTTCAATTTTATAATATTAGCATAATATAAAAACGTTTTCATTAAAAATTGTATTAAACCACCACAATATAAATAGTTCTAAACCTATAAATATAAACAATTTTCCAACGTTAATATTTATATCACAATAATTACGTATTTTTTTTTCTGAAAAATAAAAAGATACGTGTAGTGTAAATATATGATATAGCCTCCGTAACTTATCTGTGATGCTCTACGCAGCATCTACGCAGAGCCCGTAGCGCGTAGCTCGTAGACGACTGAAGTGCCTACGAGTGTTTGTGCTGAGGGCCTTAATTACTTACTGACCTTAGGGCGCTATGCTCGGTGTTTCTCTGCGTGATAAAATCCGCATTGAGGAGATCCGCAGACGAACCAAAGTTACCGATATAGCATTACAGTAAGTAAAATGAAGTGGCCATGGGCAGGCCACATCGCTCGATGAACCGACAACCGGTGGAGAAGGAAGGTTCTCAAGTGGCGACCACGTACAGGAAAACGCAGCGTGGGACGACCTCCCACTAGGTGGACAGATGACATCATCAGAGCTGCAGGAAAACACTGGATGCAGGCAAGTCAGGATCGGCCATTGTGGAGACATATGAGGGAGGCCTACGTTCAGCAGTTGACATTATCAGGCTGAGATGGTTATAGGGTCAATTAAGTATATGAAAAGTAAGGCGAAGTGAGATTTCTCGTTGGTCCGACTGGGCTAGTAGTAGCCCAATAGTTCTATTATAGTAGTGTTTTAACTGATGTGTATGGAACAATACGCACGGGCGAAGCCGCTGGCAATAGCTAGTACCTACCTAATAATAGAACAGCAAAAGCTAACTAAACAAATTACTGCTTGATTTAAAACTAGCTGTTGCCCGCGTCTCCACCCGTGTGGATGTCGGTTATCGCTGTAAAAAGTAGCCTATGTGTTATTTCAGACCATAATCTATCTCTGTGCCAAATGTCATCCAGATCCGTTCAGTAGTTTTTACGTGAAAGGATAACAAACATCCATCCATTCATCCATACTCACAAACTTTCACATTTATAATATTAGTACGGATTACATAGATTGCACATTCCCGCATTCACGGTCACGTGGCTGGCTCTATACAATGAAAACAATAATTCTACCAAACAAATAACTAATACAGTTAAATTATCTGACAATGTGCACTATAATGTTCGTATCATGTATACAATAGGTAATAATTTATCAATATAACGAGTCTCTTCATCACATACAAGAACTGAGGAAAAGCATTCTTATATAATAACTTCATTTCAATATAACGTGGCAACAAGAGATTCAATGCATGTAGCTCGTACGTGGACATCTCTATTTAATATTAATGCGATAGTTATTTTGTTTGTCTGTTCCTTTTTCATGACTAAACGGATTTTAATGAAATTTGGCAAGAAGATAAATGAAATGCTGGGGAAGGACATACTTTCTGTTACGATACGTGGTAGCCACGCAGACGGAGCCCTGGTCAACTGCTATATATCTATACTAATATTATAAAGCTGAAGAGTTTGTTTGTTTGATTGAACGATCTCAGAAAGTTGTATTGGTTCGATTAGAAAAAATCTTTTTTTTGTTGAATAGTGCATTTATCCAGAAAAGCTATAGGCTATATAACATCACGCTATGATCATAAGGAGCGGAGCAGTAGTGAGATATGTTGCAAAATCGGAGAAAATATTCCAAATTACCACGCGGGCGACCCCTAGTAATTTATAAAATCAAGTTTGTCTGTTAATTTTTAAAGGTAACTACCGTTTTATGGAACAAGCCATATGTCGTCGACTTTAAAAACAACCTTTTTTAACAGACATAAAATACACTGTTCTACACTTGGGAGGTTGAACGTGGACATTTAAGGGTTCAACATGGCCGGGGGTAGAGATTGTTGGGGTTCAACATGGACTTTGCGTGGCCACACCATTATTTGGGGATTCACGTATGGGAATCGAACCTATAACACTTGCTTGCAACTGGCACTCGCGTCATAGTGAGTGATTATCTTACAATGGTGAGATTATATAACTGACACACCATTTCTCATAGGTTTAATATACTCGTAACATAATTTTGTTATAAATTGGCTTTTGTTTTCAACATGTTCAATAACTTTCATTTTGACATTTAATAATATATATTTATAGTATAATAAATAAGACACACTATTACTCTATATAATTAATAAATAGAACATTACTCTTCATCTATACTAATATTATAAAGCTGAAGAGTTTGTGTGTTTGTTTGGTTGAACGCGCTAATCTCAGAAAGTTCTGGTTCGATAAGAAAAAATCTTTTTTTGTAGAATAGTGCATTTACCCAGGAAGGCTATAGGCTATATAACATCACGCTATGATCAATAGGAGCGGAGCAGTAGTGAGATATGTTGCAAAATCGTGGAAAATATACCAAATTATCACGCGGACGAAGTCGCAGGTGATCTATAGTATTATTATATAATATTTAAGTAAATAAAATAAAACTATTTCTCTATGTAATAAAAATGTAATTCAATTGAGCATTACTCTTTAATAATTTACAACTTAGTTAGTTCCGTGCTATAGCCATGTCAAGTAATAAATAAATGTCATATCAAGTGTAATGGCTTGCACGGGAGTAACACACTATTATGACATTATGCAGCATGTTGTGCGTTCGATGCCCGTGCGATGCTATTTACTTTCTTTTTCTTGGTCTGTATATACTAAGACTACCATTTTTAAGTCCCGGGTCCAATCCAATCCCTCACATATTAGGATACGGATATACTAAACAGTTTGATGGATATGGCGAAGAAATGCCGAAAATCGGGACATACGATCGTCCTATTTTCGCTTCGAGTACATGTTGTGAACATCTATGATAGCTTATACATATATATACCTTCATTATTATGTTATTGTAGATCTGTGAATCTTATTAAATTTTCTTAGTATTTTTGCTATGCAGTTAGCTCAAATACACTTAAATATTAAAACAATGTGGAAAAATTTAAGGATTTAAACCTGCGCCTCTCGGGTTCCAGCCTACCAAGTTTTTATTGTCTAATTTATTTTTTATATTCCAGTTCTAGGAGCACTACCCGGTAAGTACTAAGAACCAGAACTTATTATTTCCATTAGATGTAAATAAGAGACAGAACAAATAAGTGAAACTTTTATTTACATATAATGTATTGCCATTCTTTTTATAACTTTATAGTGACAATACACTTGATCTTAACGAGGGCTCTTATCAATTAAAGTGAAGTATAATAACAAGAGTCACGTTACTCGTATATGACGACTGCTAACATCACTGTACAACTGGATACACTAGCGCTTGTTATTGAAAACTCTTGTAACACTTAGTATGGGAAAGTAACAAAGTGACGTACGACCGGGGGAAAATATTCAACAAAAATACATTAATAAAAGCGCAGTATTATTGCTCAGCTAGGTGGACCGACGACCTATAAAAGGTCGCTGGGGCGCACTGGATGCGGAAGGCGGAGGACCGTGTGCTATGGCGCGTGTTAGGAGAGGCCTATGTCCAGCAGTGGACTGCGAGAGGCTGATTGATTGATTGATTATTGCTCATTGATTAATGTTTGGGGTTTGGACACAGTACGTCACTTTCGCAAAATGTTATCACTGAAAATTTGGTCACTTTCACAAGGTAACTGTTTCGCAAAAGTCACTTTCATTCAATGTCACTTTCGGAAAACGTTATTTTTGCATAAACTCAAACTCAACATTCATTTATTCTTTAAAGTTACAAAGTAACACTTATAAAGGTCATAAATTATGCATAAGCCAGAAAGATGATGTCAGCAAAGTTTTCTCACGGCTAGTTCGCTGACGAGGAGCCTTAAGAAGAACTAGGAAGACTAACTCAGGCCATTATTTTTAATCGTCAGATATTTACAATCTTTTGTAAAATACAAGTATGGTAGCATGCACGCGGATCAGTTAAAACACGATACTTACTTTATTGATAAAGACACGATCGCTTTTCGTAATAAATCACTTTTACAGAATGTCATAAGTACCTACTATAACTATTTGTTGGTATGAGGTCAAATTCTTTAAAAAAGTGACCATGTGCAAAAATGACGTTTTTTGAAAATGTCATCATGCAAACATTACCAATTTTTTTGCGATGCCATTTTGTATTAGCGACGTGGTGCATCAAAACCCATTCGAGGACTCAACGCAACAGGCATAATGACTAATGGTATTTATGGGTACGATACAAAACATTGACATTGATTAATATCAAGTATTCGTAACAAATGATTTGATTGAATAATAACAATCTACTAAGGAACATTACTACTTTTGCTATTATTGTAAGTATATTAAAATAACTTATTATGGTAAGACCTTATAAAGGTAAGTTTGGAATTGAACCAAGTATTTGATTATAAGACTCGCCCCTTTATATCTACCTATATAAAATTTATGAATTTGTTTGTTTGAACGCGCTAATCTCAGGATCTATTTTGACAATTCTTTTTGCATTTGGTTACCCAATTCTTGAGCAAGGATATATCACTCCGCCTGTAACGCAAGAGGAGCATAGCGGTAACAATAAACGTGTCACGTGAGCGAAACCGCTAGTAAACAGCTAGTTAATATATAAAAATGACTTGCACTTTCATCACACTCTTGTGGTACAACTCTAGGTATCCAAAAATGATCTCAACCTACTACATAACATGACATAGGACTGCGCCAAGTGGTTTATATTGCCTACGTCGCAGGAAAACCACGTACGTACCATGAGACCGGTGTTTCCTGACGTCATAATAATAGAATCATAATATTGTTACAGGGAAAATATGCTGCGGTCCAGTGAGATGTAAAGCAAGCTTAGCAACACGTTCAGGAGTTATCTTTAGCACTAAAAAGGAAAGTTTTGTCTTGTTTGTTTAACCATTTTCCATAAAGCATACGTTGTTCCATCCACTAAGCGATTATATTTTCAAATATCCTTTTGTTTACAAGGAAATTCTGAGCATAATAATTGTTTTTCACACTCACCGGTTTCGACTACGTCCGTGTAGAATTTTCCAAATGTTCGCACTAAATATGGAAAGCTTTTTTAAGTGCTTACCTGCGTCTCGTTTAAAAAAAATCTTATGCAACTTTTGATATTTTTAACCCCAACAATTTTGAGTTTAAAAATGTTGTTGACTAGACTAATAAAATTTATAGAATATATTTGAACGTGATTGTAGGGTAAATCAAAGTCAAATGCTCCATTACTTACCGACATATTAACACTTGCCACAGTTTTATAATACTAAATAAGTTCACCAACAAACACCCGACCTACTTGATGGTGAGCGGTTACTTAAACTTAAACTTTATTTCATACCTAACATAGGTTCTGTGACTTTTAACATTTTACGATAAAGATGAAAGAAAATGATTGAATTAATCTCTAAACAATTAGCTTATTGAATGATCAAGAGCCCAGAGTATTTAATCGATAGGTTTTAATTTAATCTTATATTTCATTGATATCTTCAAACATCAAACGTGACAGTACCCACGCTATGTGAAAAACACTATAAGATATTATTTCTCGTGTCGGTCATGTTCAGGACTTTTCACACAATTTGCACAACTGTTCTGCGTCCTCATAACATTTCCTTAACAATGTTTTGAGAAAATTATCTACATTAATAATATTATAACAACTAGGGGTCGCCCGTGACTTCGTCCGCGTGGTAATTTGGAATATTTTCCTCGATTTTGCAACATATCTCACTACTGCTCAGCTCCTATTGGTCATAGCGTGATGTTATATAGCCTTCCTGGATATTAATACACTATTCAACAATACAAAATACTTTTTTTAATCGAACCAGTACTTTTTGAGATTAGCGCGTTCAACCAAACAAACAAACTCTTCAACTTTATAATATTTTATTTTATATTATTTATTGTCCTGTGTAGTCTTCCTTATACTACGGCATTACCTCCATACATAGTACTTGTAGATCTTCTTAATGAAACACTGGCTGTAGAAGCCACTAAACAATGAATTTTTCGTAATACCCACGGAAAATGAAAGAAATTTGAGTTAACAAGCTCTAAACAGGTCATCTATCCACCTTGTGAAAGGTTGTCCCACACTGCGCTTTCCTGAACGTGGTCGCCACTCGAGAACCTTTCTGCCCCATCGGTCATCAGTTCTTCAAGCGATGTGGTCTGCCCATTGCCACTTCAACTAGCTCAACCCTGAATGGAATCTTAATATTTGGCGAGAAGATAGACAATATCCCTAGGATTTTATTTTAATAATTGACATTCACGCAAGAATTCATTAATAAAATACCCTTTATTAAGAAAATATTTTTAACAGTTTGTTTAAATCTGTCTGGTAAATTTATGATTTCAATGAATAGTTTGTTTAATGGGTAACGGACACGTCTGAGAATTCTATTTAACATTCACATAAGTGTTCGAAGTAAGAAGTAACATCATTATAAACGTGAGATTGTATTATTTAAACTTTACATTTTAAAAACTGATAGAATTGTTTTCAAAACAAAACCAATCATGGAAACTACCGGGTTTTTTTTATCTTTCACTAATCGCATGCTATTATAATTTCCGAACGACGGACATTTTTATCATAATACCGGTACTTAACCTACTCATAATTATGATAAATGTGAAAGTTTGAATGTATAATATATGTTTGTTACTTAAGGCTCCTCTATCAAAAATGATGAAAAACAGGTGTAAATGAAACTATTTATTGTTGGCATTTATAGACAAATTACTACCAAAAAATACAGTATTAATCTACGAAATGTGTTTCATAATATGGTTTTGTCGTAAATTATATAGTAATTCTAAATAGTTTGTAAAAAATCATCGAATCAGCACGAAATTATTAAGATGTAACCACTTTATGACTTAAATTTTTATCAAATAATACGAAAAAAATACAATATTTGAAGAAAACATAAACCTATAAGTTGGTAATGTTATATTTAGGATAAGTTAAAATTTTAATTTATTAAAAATTAATAAGACGTCCTTTCAAAGAGTACATCTGTTTGTATCCCCGCACTCGCCTAGAGAATTAGGTTGTATTTGCTTCGCCCAAATGCTCAAGGTTGTTGGCGATATCCCAAGCCTTAATCACGCCAAAACGACTAAACGGACCTGGATGAAATTTGGCACAGAGATAGATTATAGTCTAGAATAGCACAGGAAAAATCACTGTTCCCATGGGACTGTAAGCGCGGGCGAAGCCGCTGGTGAAAGTTAGTTATGAATTACAATAGTAACTGGATGATGAATGCGGAGGACCGAGTCCTGTGGCATGAATTAAGAGAGCCCTATGTCCAGCCGAGGACTGATGCAGGCTGATTAATTGATTGTTTACCTTACCGTTGCGTGGGTCTCGTGTAATTAAGATCGTGTTGCTCAGTCACGGGTCGTGTAACTTATATGTATATCTGTAGGTATAGTAACTATTGTGTTTACATAACATATTTGTTTACAATCTCATTAAGATATACATATTACGTTAGATCAATTGACACGTGGACGATTGATATAATTAATCAACATAATATGTACAACTTTGTTTACATTAGACGAACTTTGTTAGTTTATGATTACTTAGTTATTTATTACGTTGTATATTATCATGGAAATATTTTGTTCATTTAGTAATTAACCATTAACATAAATAAAATAGTTACATAATATTATTTTTATGTGTTCCATTATTTAGTTGTATTTTTAACTAAGTAATAATATTTGTAACTGCCGCACTAGTAAAAAAACCCTGTGTCACGGGGGACTGTACAACCAATCCTTACAAACTGTACAATTCACGAACACATATTACACCCAGACAGGAACAAACGTTAAGCTTTTTTTATTTCATATAAGATTATATAAGATTTTATATAAGATAATATTAAGTTATCATTATAAATGAAATGCTTTTTGATTTTTCTTAAACATTTAGATTATTGAGTCGCTCATAGCTAGGTGAATTCGCTGTTCGGTAAACGATCAGCGGGTTAAACTATCATGGGCACGGTAACCCTATAGATGGGTGACCGCATAGTGGTATTGCATCTGAGCGTCGCCGTGCTTCGGAAGGCACGTTAAAAGTCGGTCCCGACAGTTATCAGTCGTTAGATCACGACAGAGGCCTAAAATATAAGCGATCTAATTAACTCTGTCACCAGGTTGGCCACTAACCAAACGATAAGAAGAAGAAGATTTAGATTATTAAATATTTTTAAAATTCTGTACGTATTTTAGTATTGGTAATGCACATACAGCCTGTGATACAAGTTTTCACTTAGTGCAGGCACCAGGATTTGTAGAGCATAGTTATTATTTTATAAGACCTATATGTGTCATTTTGCAACTTTACATATATTAAAATGAATAAATGATTATTATTATTAACAATCTATAAAATAGGGAGCGTTGTGTGTGCTTGTGTAAGCAACAAATAAGCATAGCTACGGGCTGCTGGCCAATTAACGTAGCTATTAATGCACGCTTCCAACACTAGGGACATCTTTGATTCCCATCCAGGACAAATCTTTGTGTGATGAGCATGAATGTTTGTTCTGTGTCTGGGTGTAATTTATCCATAATATGTAGGTATGTATTTAGAAATATATAAGTATGTTTATCAGTTGTCTGGTTACCATAGTACAGGCTCTGCCTAGTTTGGGATTAGATAGCGATGTGTGCGTTGTCCCGAAAATATTATTATTATTATCTTCACATGGAGGCTTTGATCAAACATCTGATAATGAGAGATTTTCGTCAAAATAAATTAAAACCTAGGTGTTCTCTGTTACCTGAAAGGTGCTTCTTTCCAGGAGCATTATTTAACCTATAATTGACATTAATAATTTGAAGTTGCCGTATCGTCTGCGGTTGTTGCCTATAGGTAGTATTTAGAACATTGACTCACTCTGTATGACTAAAGAAATATAAATATAGTCTATATTTATTTCTTTTGTTAATATCTTTATCATGTGGTCAATTTTAAATTCAATTTCAATTGTAAAACACAGGTGTGTTGACTCACATGCTACACGTGACTAAATTATGTATTTACACGTATTTTATAACTCATAAAACCTTTTAGCTCTCTTGATAGAGGGGGGACTTCTACCGGTCCTGCAGTGGGACGTAATATATAAATGAATTGCTATTTAATTAATGACTTTTCTTGAGTTTGTCAGAAAAGTTTTGTAAAATAATATAAAAAATCTAAAGAAGCATACACGTATTTGTTTCATGTTTAAAATTATTATTTTGAAAATGTGTGTCAAGACCTCTGTTCACCTGATATCTATCCGGTCGTAGCGGATTGCCGTCCTGAGCGCCATAAAGAATGTACCTTTGTATGTTTTTTGTTACGACTTAACTCAAAGTCTAAGTCAAAGTCAAACTCATTTATTCATTAAGATCAAATACATGATACTTATGAACGTCATAAAAATAAATGCCAGCATACTTTTTTCCTTCGGCCAATTTGCTGACTATAGTAGGGCCTCGAGAAGAATTGGCAAGAAACTCGGGTCACTCTTTCTAATCGCCAGAATATAACATATACAATTTGGTATAAGTTACAATATTAGTGGTAACGAAAAGGAACGGAAACCAATATACCATACAGAATTAAATTTAGATTTACTCAAAAACTATTCGACCGATTTTACAAATTCTTTCACCATTACAATGCTACATTATCATACGCATATTGAAAATAAATACTACCCGTCTACCCGGGCAGCTAATAATATTTATATTATCATCATATCTTTATTAATAGTGAGTCACAACATGGTAATGTATGTCAAGGCAAACTGAACAAAAGCTTCACTTTAGTGGAAGTGCGTCAATAGCATGACTATATCTAACCGCAAATCTTATTCACCATCAACAGGTGCAAGGTTCGTGCCCAGGTTAAGGTCCACCATGACCTCAGACTATACAGGAACCGACATTTTATGCTAGCTGTTGCCCGCAGCCCCGTTCACGTGGATTTGGGTTATCGCGGTTTAAATTACCCCAAGTCTTTCCCCAGAAAGCTATCTATCTCCTTGGAAAATTTCATTAAGATTCAATCAGGCGTTTAGTCTTAAAAACGTTACAAAGAAACAAACTCACTTTCGCATCTATACTAATATTACAAAGCTGAAGAGTTTGTTTGTTTGAACGCGCTAATCTCAGAAAGTACTGGGTTGATTAAAAAAAAACTTTTTTTGACTTAACTCATTCAGCTATGCGTTTTCTTCAATCAAAAATGCCTGTTGCACTCGAAATGAAAAACTGTAAAAAGTATATTAGATAGAATGTCATCATGGCGTCATAAAGTAAAGTCGATAATATAGCGGTTTTTAAAATGCATGCAATAATGGTGATTATATTGCAGAACAAGAAATTTAATAAGCAGAAGATTGAAAATTTTGGTAAATGTTGTTTGAGTAATTGACCTATGAGTAAAAGCCGTACCTACTCGTCGACATGCATTCTGAGAGGCATTACTTAAGACTTTAGACGTCGAGATGACAAGGAGATGCTCACACACCATTATAATAATAATAGTTTTGGGACAACCCACACATCGCTATCTGATCCCAAACTAGACATAGCCTGTACTATGGCAACCAGACAACTGATAAACATACTTATATATTTCTAAATACATACATATTATAGATAAATAACACCCAGACACAGAACAAACAATCGTGCTCATCACACAAATATTTGTCCTGGGTGGGAATCGAACCCACGACCTCTGGCGTAGCAGTCGGAGTCACTAACCACTAGACCAACAGGCCAGTCAATAGGTATCTATAGGATAATTACTAAACAGTTCAGATTTTGTTCTGCATCTATTTTTTTTCATAATCATAATATAAATTAGGTTGCACTCGTCGGGTGTTAATAACTTCTTGATGCATTTTCACTATCATCATCATCTCAACCCATAAACGTCCCACTGCTGGGCACGGGTCTCCTCCATACAAATGGAGGGATATTAGCCTACTATACCACGCTGGCCAGACGGGTTGGTATAGGGTTTTGTTTCGAGTTTTCCCTCTATACTATATATTTTCACTATACTATATATTTAATAAATTATGTAATAGGTATACTAATTAGATTATCAAGATGATGTCATATAATTCACTGATATTGTGTACATCGTCAGGATATAAACAAAGTATAATCCCGGATCACTTATAATGCGGTAGGTACTACTGCAGCACGAGTCTAGTACATCGTGATATTCTAAACCGATTTCTCTAGATAAAATCTATGTTTTTCTACATTTGCTATGTTGGTTGGTAGATTAGTAGGTACCTACTACTGTAGAGTTGTTTTATAAATCTCCATAATATAAACAATAAAACTAATGATGTACTGTGGCAGAATTCGTCATGTTATTTCAAAAGAATTTATTTATTAAATACGTAATGATATAACATGCATTTAACATTACCTACTTACTATGTTCTTGTAATTTTAATATATTAATAACGTTCACGGTCGCGGCACAAATGATTAGAAATGTATGAATGGTAACAGAAATATTATTTATACATGCGATACTTATACAATACTACATACTCGTACTAATACTTATACTGTATTATATCAAATATTTATAATTTGTAATACCTACGTTAGAGAATGTACCTATAATAGTATCCACTACTACTTACCTATCGACAATGTGTGCTCTATTTTTGATACTACAAGAAATCACACTGTCTGCTAAATGGTAAACAGTTATCGAAGGCTACGGATGCTCATATAGTATTATTTAGGTAGAGAATTGTTATTTTATAAAAAGTAGCCTATATGCTATTCCAGACTATAATCTATCTCTGTGCCAAATTTCATCCAGATCCGTTCAGTAGTTTTTTGCGTGAAAGAGTAACAAACATCCATTCTTACAAACTTTCGCGTTTATAATATTAGTAAGGATAAATAGTTTTTGAAGTACTAAACTAATTCAGTACAAAATAAAATGGAACTATAGTTTAAGTGTTGTTAGTACTACATTCCGATGATCTCATAAATCTCCTATGTGTGAATAAATAACAATTGTTATTATATAAACTTTAAAATCATGATAAACAACGCCATAGTATTAGAAAACATGAAGAAAAATCTTAATAATCCCTATTTAAACATATGGTGCGCACGGAGAAGTGTGAGAGTAAAAATGGCGGCGGCCTGTGCAAAGCTAAAATAATTTTAAAAACTTACGACAAAACAAATCACGATCGAAGTATCGATCGCTATAAGGCTTCTTGTCTATATTATACATTGATGGTGTGGGGCGATATACTCGTATCTATCTAGATACCTACAATAGATGGTAAGGTGATAATAAGCGTAAGTAAGGTATAATAGGGAATTATTGTTTTAAATTTTCATGTAATTTAGATAACTTGCGTAATGATTTTCCTACCGAGGTTTTCCTGGGTGACTAGCATCTCTCTAGAGGTCTCTTCAAGAAGGTTGTTACTGGGTCGGCAACGCGTGAGTGATACCGCTGTTTATTAACCTACTAGGAGTCGCCCGTGACTTCGTCCGCGTGGTAATTTGGAATATTTTACCCGATTTTGTAACATATCTCACTACTGCTCCGCTCCTATAGATCATAGCGTAATGTTATATAGCCTTCCAGGATAAATGTACTATTCAACAAAAAAAATATTTTTTTAAATCGAACCAGTACTTTCTGAGATTAGCGCCTTCAACCAAACAAACAAACTCTTCAGCTATATAATATTAGCATAGATTAACCATATCTTTTTTTTTCTTCTTTTAATTGTTGACTATATTTAAGTTAATAAAGCATGTATTATCTCGGGTTGTATCCAAATAAATACTATTTCTTTCTGTCTTCTTCTTTCCCTGATGACGTAGCAAGCGTTCTTATGCTACTGCTACCACCAGGCGGACCGCATCCTCGTTTGCCTCCTTAGTAGTATACTCTCCCCAATTATAAATGTTATAGTATTTTTTGTTGATAAATTTAAATTCCGATAGAATTGCCATACGTATTTTATTTGACGATACGATGACGACTATGGCTACGTTTTATACGCAATAATATAACGGTACATAAAACGTTATAATGCAGAGTTTATGTAAAAATGTGCACGTTGTTAATAACCTCTTACGTGCAATGAATGTATTAACATAGAAATAAATACCTACTTATTTAATTATGTCTATCATAATGCACCTAGTAGGTACCTACAGCTAACTAAACTTGCGCTGTCAACATTCTGTCAAGTATATTAAGTAATAAGTCATTTTGAAAACATGTTTTTATTTTCTTTCAAATCAATTCATCATGTAAAAAATCACTCGTTTTATTGTTTACGATAAAAAAATCTGTTTTTATAACTTTATCGTGATATGCCTGCGATTAACTGCTAGAATACGGACACGTTTAGTTTTTTTTTATAGCACTTGCTTATATAGAATATTTAGAGTAAGGGTGGATGAGAAAGCACCTACCCACCTGATAGAATCGACACGGCTACGGGTGACGCGTTCACAAACAAAAGTGTATGCAACATATGATCGCGTGATGCATCTTCGGCCGTATTATAAAACAACAAGCTGACCCGGCAAACGTTTTGCCTTATGTATGGTATGCGCCTGCTGTGCACGAGGTAGTGGGTTCGATCGAGAGACTTGTTCTGAGTCTGGGTGTAATTTGTGTCCGTTGATTTTTTTTTTCAAAGTCCCCTGCGACACAGAACTTGTTCTCTAGTGCGGGAGTTGTCTTTTAAAACAAAAAAAAAATATATAAATTATTTCTTCCCCATTCTTTTCCCCTTTCAGCTAGAAGTACAAGAATAGCCTACAACCTATTCTGAGACCTACCATATATACATAAAAAATTACATAAAAATCGGCCAAGCCGTTTCGGAGGAATTTGATAACAAACACTGTGACACAACACTCTTATATATTACATTAATTAATTAACTTTAAGTACTTTTTTTTGGAAAGCACTGGATGCAGGCAGCTCAAGATCGGCCATTGTGGAGTCTTATGAGGGAGGCCTATGTTCAGCAGTGGACACTATCGGGCTGAGATGATGATGATGATGACTTTTTTTTAGTCCGTGTGGTGACGGATTAAGAATACAAATGTCACCACCCCCTTTGTATCCCGAAGGGTGTCGTAAGAGTCGATTAAGGGAGTAAGTCAGGCAGACAATATCCACTGCAAGAGAGGAAAAAGTCGAAACAAAACCCTATACCAACCCGTCTGGCCAGCGTGGTATAATAGGCTAATATCCCTCCAAATGTATGGAGGAGACCCGTGCCCAGCAGTGGGACGTTTATGTTTATTTTATTATTTCTAGAAATTGTTTAATATAGGTACTATCACCAAGCATATTATTGCGATCAATAATTTTTGGTAGGTGCAATATGTTATTCATTTTCATATTATCCTTTGACTTTGGTTTTTAATGGTTTTAACGGAATGCTGGACAGAACTTCAGGACAAACGAAGAATAAATCAAATCCTTTTAAATACCTACGTGTATAGTAAGGAAAGCAGCGTTTTGCTTGGGTTTACTATCTAATAATACTCGCGTTTTTAATAATATATGATTATATAATATAACAATAATACTCGGAGTTGCTTGAGGATTAAATTTCCTGTAATTGCTTTCCATTTCTAAGTACCGGGTTCTTTTTCTCAAGACTGGTATATTATACCTAATTCTTGTGCATCATGTCCCATCTGTAGCTAATGTATGGTTTTATGGAATTTTTATAGCTGTAATAGCAGTTGGCCTTCGAAGTCCGAAAGTACACGTGTGTTATCGATTACATCATAAAAATAACCACTCATAACTTTCTCAAACATAATAATACATCTCATAATACTTTGCACCTGGCTGTGGCCTTATATCTGAATCACTTGAAATTGCGTCACCTAAACAAGTGCCTATTGACGCAAGTATTGTTCTACACGTGAAGTAGGTACTGCTGTAACCCCCGGTCACACGTAACCCCGAGCTTGAAAGGCTTGTCTTAATTCTATTGTACAATTATACCGGCTGGTATATGAAAAGAGGCCTTTATTATACAGGGTTTAAAATACTAGTAGCATTCTGCCAATGCCAGAGAGTAGAGAGACATAAGAAAAATGGTAGGGCGGGAGATGTCGATATCATTAAACTAGCTGTTGCCTGCGGCTACGCCCGCGTGATATCTTATCGCAGGACACCATCTATCGCCAAATTTAGTTATGATCCGTTTAGTAGTTTAGTCGTGAAAACATAACAATTAAACAAACTAAAAACAAATAGTTACTTTCCTATTTATATTATAGTATTGATACTAAGAGATTGAGCAGATGACACTGACCATCTTTAGGCGGAAACACCTGGATACCAACTTGGAGCTTTTGACTTGATCTAAGAAAAATCATGGCCTCCCTCGTCGATGGTCGTGTGTTCTACGGCCTATACAACGGGCTGTATTCTGTGGAACTGTTTGATATGATGATATGATGCCACGACAACGTTTTATCAATGGTTTTCCGCCACAGCAACGTTTCGATTAATTTGTGATATATTTAATGCACATGTTAGGCAACTGTTAGTGTAGAGAGCAGTTGAAATGAATAAATATTTTTTTATTTATTCATTTCAACTTCTTTGATGCATTTGCATATTTATATAAACGAGATTTTCATGAGAGACTATATGGGGATCTTTAAGAAAGGAGTCAAAGGGTTTTTATACCGACTACGCAGTTACCGTAGCTTATGGACGCTTGTAATACCAGAGATATCACTTGCGTGTTGTCCACCCAAAAATTTGAACAGCAGTATTTTATGACGAAATTTTTCTGGGATAGGAATACGTTTCGTTAAAAACACATCGCTAAATGAGTTCCGAAAACCTGTAAATATTTTACAGGATCGGCAACGCGCAAGTAAACCCAACTATGCAAGCATTCATAGGCTACGGTAACTGCTTATTATCAAAAGAACCGTATGCTTTGCAGCAGTAAAATACAAGAAGAGTCTGTGATTCCTTTTTAATAAAAAAGTTACACAATCATCTGTGAAATTTGAAGGGCAAATGAAATGAGTGCAGAGTTCTTTGAATGGTTGCCATTGAACGTGAAATAAAACAATGGCGATTGTAGACTCAGATGTGTGCCGGAAAATTGTAGCACATTAGCTTTGTAAACATATATGTGTAGAACAACGACCGCCAGAGTGGGTTCATACATTCAGTGTTCGTAACAGTGCCTCAGTTTGTTAACCCATAGGTATGAGAAGACGTTACTACTCTCCTCAAAAGATAATGATAACATTATCTTTTTTTATACTGGGGTACGCGGTTTTATACTTGCACGCAAGAGGTGCGAGTTCGATTCCCGGTGGCAGTACATATGTAGATTTCACTTTGTAGAATTTATATGTACTAATCAAATGATTTACCATCTGCTAACGGTGATGGAAAACATCATGAGGAAACCCACACGTCTTAGAAGAAATTCTAAGGACATGTCTTATTCACCAACCCGCATTAGGCCAGCGTGTGTGAATTAAGGTCTAAACCCTCTCTCTTTTAATAGAGGAAAGAAGACCCGTGACCAGCAGTGGGACATATGTGTTGCTATTATTATACTTGGGTGGCAAACAAGCAGACGGCTCGCAGTTACCGTAGCCTATGCTTGCAATACCTTGTCTTACTCGACCAGGACACAATACCTAAATTACTTTTCATCTTAAAACAAAAATACATAAATATACAATACGTTATAGATATATCATCATCTCAGCCAAAAGACGTCCATTGCTGGACATAGGCCTCTCCCAAGGTAGGTATATACTAGGGCTGTAATTACGTAAATGTGTGTCACGGAGAGTTATCGTGCGTGATATTATAATAGTTACTTCCTTCTTAACGATTCATATTGTGATTCATGATGTTTTCCCTTATTTGCATCTCGAGAGATATCGAGGATTTATGCATCTTCACTATTTAGTATATAATTAATCTATTTATTTTCCTTAAGGGATAATATATACAAGTTATTCAGACAGTTTTATCAATTGTCTAGGGGTCGCCCGCGTGGTAATTTGAAATATTTTCCCCGATTTTGTAACATATCTCACTACTGCTGCGCTCCAATTGATCTAAGCGTGATGCTATATAGCCTATAGCCTTCCTGGATAAATGCACTATTCAACAAAAAAAGATTTTTTCCAATCGAACCAGTACTTTCTGAGATTAGCGCGTTCAACCAAACAAACAAACTCTTCAGCTTTATAATATTAGTATAGATATACACTGTCGCTATAGGGACGTAAGATATAATGTTTGATCAACAGCGCTGAAGGTTAATTTATAACCGTAAACTTAGTAAGTTTTTTATGTTACTTGAGTGACAAACAAGCTTACCGTCCACCAGATGTTAAGCAGTTAGTAGCCTATAGACGCTAGCAAAACCAGAAGTATCACTTGCATGTTGCCGACCTATTTTTTTACATCAGGGCTTTAAGATGGAGTTTCCCTGGGATAGGAAAACGGTTCTTTCAAAACGCATCCCTAAATGAGCGCTGGAGACCTGTACTCACACACAGGAACATACACCGCTGTGTGTAGTTATTTGGTTGTGGTCTTCTGTAAAGTGGAGGCCCATCCCCAGTCGGGCTTGCTCGCTAGTATGGTGCCTTACCTCTCTTAATGAGATCATTAAGAGAATTCTTGATCATCAAGTATTTGTAATTTAGTGTAATACCGAAAGATCTCATAAGGCTTGTGTTAGTCAGCGAAACGTAGAATAGAACATAACACTCGTAACTCAGATACTTTATGTATGTAACAGTTACATTACTGTGAGAGTCAACGCTTCTGTAGCGTAGATCAGGCTCATACTACCTTCGTACTGATCTAAGACAATAATTAAAGATTAAATAACCAATTAATGATAATAATGGGCTAAATGACATCTGCTAATACACACCTGCAACACCATCACATGTTGTAAATGTTCTGGTCATTCCTGTCCATCCTAAGGTTGCCTGGAAGATCGCGCTTAACGATAAGGCCGCCCATTGTACTAGTCTTTTCTTTTCTGTATGTTTCTAACATATGTTTTTGTTATCATTTTGGTGTACAATAAAGAATTATCTATCTATCTATCTTATATTTTTTTTTTACTACTAAACAAAAAAATAAAATTTCGTGGCTAAATAGTAGGCTCGTATATTTTTCTTAAGGATCGTTCGTAAATCGTGCTGTCAGAACAGAAACAACGATGTGACTCATCTTAAATACGTCAAGACTTCTCCGTATTCTCTTCTCTGATGAAATCAGATTGCCATCACACCGCACTATGAAATACTGTATGAAAGTATTGATAGTGCACCTGTGTTTGTGCACACACTGATCATTGTTATAAACAAAAGTTTTAACCCAATGCGACAATGGAAGATCGCTATGCGAATGCAGATTACATAAACAGATAGATAGACAGACTAACGGTATTTTTATGTAAATAATTATAACATAGGTAAGCGGGGGTAACTGAGCGGGAAAGTATCCGACTTGCCCGCAAGAGGTGTGAGTTCGATCCCGGGTGGCGGTAACAATGTAAATTTAATTTCGTAGTATTTATATACTTATCTAATGATTTACCATCTGCTAATGGTAAACAAAAACATCATGAGGAAACCCAGTCTTAGAAGAAATTCGAAAGACATGTCTGATTCCAACCCGCATTAGACTAGCGTGTGTGGAACTGTGGATTAAAGCCTAAACCCACTCTCTCTCTCTTTCTCTTGATATAGGAGAGGAGACCCGTGCTCAGCAGTGGGACATATATGAGTCGATATATAATACATATATAATGAAATTCCCCACAAGTATAAATAAATATTCTAGTTAAATGTATTTCGTTTTGTTTTTCTGTGAATAGAGATAGGTAAGTAGTTTTAAATGCATGCATTTAGTTAGTGTCGAGTGAAAAACAGCCGAACTAATTTGGTAAATGTATCTATTGTTCACGACTGGGGAAGTACCTTATATAGACGACAGTTAATAATATTATGCAGATAACTGCATAATTATATATCGGTGATGATGAGTAGGGTCTCCAACGCTCTTTAGGAAAAACTTTGTCGTTTAGGCTGCTAAAGTTATGGTAACTGGTTCCCATCAGGCGGGTCATATTCTACTTTGTACCTATCAAGAAGCCGAGGATTGTGCTAGGCGGGTGACGCGCCAGATGTCCAGCAGTGGACTGCGATGGACTGATGATACAGAGCGCAAACTAACACCATGTCAATGCAATATATGTCATAAATTATGTAATTAATCATGCCTGCTTCATATCTCTTTCTCGTCCTAAGCCAAGATTTGGGTATCCAGCTGCAGAGCTAAGAATACTTAGCATATTCAATTATAACAAAATATTTCGACTTCGAAAACACCACTGATATACATATTTATCTATACTAATATTATAAAACTGAAGAGTGTGTTTGTTTGGTTGGTTGAACGCGCAAATCTCAGAAAGTACTGGTTCGATTAGAAAAAATCTTTTTTGTTAAATAGTGCATTTATCCAAAAAAAACTATAGACTATATAACAACACGCTATGATCAATAGAAGCGGAGCAGTAGTGAGATATGTTGGAAAAAACTGGGAAAATATTCCAAATTACCACGCGGACGAAGTCGCGGGCGACCCCTAATATAAATATAATAATATAGAGCAGTCAATGCTCCTATATTTATTTATTTTTACTTGTTTGGGTCAGGAGGTTAGACGGTTGGGGGACCGCCTCAGGGGCCTTTTCGACGCTTGCTTGGCGTCTGGAAGGTTCCCTGAGACCTGGAAAGTGGGAAAGCTGGTGCTTCTACCGAAGCCGGGGAGGGCCCCGGACTCGGTCGCGGCCTATAGGCCAATCGTGTTGCTGGACGAGGCGGGGAAGCTGCTGGAGAGGATTCTCGCCTCCCGCATCGTCCGGCACCTGAGCGAGGTCGGCCCCGACCTGTCGGACGCCCAGTATGGCTTTCGTGCTGGGCGTTCGACGATCGACGCCATATTGGCGCTTAGGGCCGCGACCGAGGAAGCCGTAGTGAACGGCGAAGTGCTGTTGGCGGTGTCTTTGGACATCGCCAACGCTTTTAACAGTCTGCCATTTGGCAGTATAAGGGAGGCGCTCCGGTTCCATGGAGTGCCCAAATACCTGAGGCTGCTAGTGGCAGACTACCTCGAGAGGAGGTGTGTCCTGTACGAGGACCGAGACGGCGGCGTCCAGCGCAGGACCATTTCGAGCGGTGTTCCGCAGGGGTCCGTCCTTGGCCCTCTCCTGTGGAACATCGGCTACGACTGGGTCCTGCGCGGTGCTCTACCCCCCGGGCTGGGCGTATTCTGTTACGCCGATGACACACTGGTCACAGCTCGAGGTCGTAAGTTTGAAGACGTGGCGCGCCTGGCCACCACTGGGGTCTCACAAGTGGTCGAGCGGATCGGGGCGCTGGGGCTTAGGGTGGCCCTCGAAAAGACGGAGGCCCTCTTATTCCATGGGCCCCGTCGTGGTCCACCTGCTGGCGCCTCGATATCCGTCGGTTCGGTCCTCGTACGGGTTCAGGCCCAGATGAAGTATCTGGGCTTGGTGTTGGATGGGCGATGGCTCTTCGACGAGCACTTTCGTCGTCTCTCGCCGAGGCTTGAGGGGGCTGCGTCCGCCTTGGGACGGCTTTTGCCAAACCTGGGCGGGCCCAGCCTCACCTGTCGTCGGCTGTACACGGGGGTGGTCCGGTCAATGGCGCTTTACGGCGCACCGGTGTGGGCTGGGTCTCTAACCGCCGAAAGCAGGCGGCTGCTGGCGAGGCCACAGCGTGTAATGGCGGTCAGAGCCATACGCGGCTACCGCACCGTGTCCACAGACGCGGCGTGCGCATTGGCCGGAACTCCCCCGTGGGACTTGGAGGCGGAGGTGCTCGCCGAAGTATATCGGCGGGTGGCTGCAGTTCGGGCAGAGCAGCGGTCCCCTCTCCCCGAACAAATTCGCGAGTGGCGCGAGGCCGCCCACAGGGCCATCATGGCCCGGTGGTCAGTTCGGCTGGGGGCTCCACGGGCCGGTTTCAGGACCGTGGAGGCACTCCAGCCGATCTTGTCAGAGTGGGCAGGGCGGCAGTACGGGACCCTTTCCTTCCGACTGGTGCAGGTTTTGTCCGGGCACGGTTGCTTCGGGCACTACCTGCACAAGGTCGCTAGGAGGGAACCGAGTCCCGTCTGCCACCACTGCGACTGCGACGATGACTCGGCGCAGCATACGCTCGAGTCATGTCCGGCTTGGGCGGGGCAGCGCCGGGACCTCGTCGCAGTCATTGGAGTAGACCTGTCGCTGTCGGCCGTGGCGCGGTCCATGGTTACCAGCGACAGGGAGTGGAGGGCGGTCGCATCCTTCTGCGAGGACATCATCTCGCGGAAGGAGGCGGCGGAGCGGATCAGAGAGGAAAATCTCCTCGCTGATCCGATCCGTCGCCGGCGAACTGGACGGCGTCGGCGCGCTTACGAGCGTCTGATGCCGCCATAGTGAGGGTGCGGGGCGACTGGGGCAGCAGAGTCTCACCCGCACCCTTCCGCGGAGGGACAGTGTTCCCGGTGCACCCGGACGCTGTCACTGGGGATGGAGCCCGCGCAAAGCGGGCAGCCGCTGGGTGGACCACTGACGTCATATCAGGTTCCAGTGGTCCACCCGTGAAAGCGGGTGTTGGTGCACAGGGGGGTTTTAGTCGGTATGCCGGTCGCCTACCATCTTTGAGCCGGAGAGTCCGACATAACCGCCTCGCTACCCCAGGCGGGGCGGTATGCGTAAAGCATTTCCCCTCTACAAAAAAAAAAAAAAAGGAGGTTAGACGGTGCGAATTATTTATCTACTTGCGTCGAGGGATCAGAGGTCAGGCCGTGAACTGATCCTGTGTCAATAGAGCTGATAGCACCTCCGATAGTGTTACACCGACGCGTGGACTAGCCGCTTTACGTATTAAGTTACGCCCACACTAATACTTAAAAAACGGTGACGGTACGGAATCGCAGTGACGCATGACGTGCCGTAAAATTTTGGGAATCGAGACTTCTCGGCTATTGTCGGTAACAATTCGTTTTTTAATCTATTATTATTAATCTATTATAAAAGAGAACTCCCGCACTAGAGAACAAGCTCTGTGTCGCGGGGGACTTTACAAACATACAATTAACCGACACAAATTACACCCAGACTCAGAACAATTCTTTGTGGGTCACATAAAGTTTTATCCTGTGTGGGAATCGAACCCACAACCTCGTGCACAGCAGGCGCATACTGCGACTACTGGACCACCGAGGCAGTCAACACTGTTTTACACTATTCTGCATCGGTCTGGGAGGTTCACGTCAAAAATCTTTCGTATGGAGAACGTCACGATGCGGCTGTGTATTTTGAGCAGCAGTGTGTGGAGCATGCGTCGAAAACGGTACTGATACGACGCGTCACTGCGATTCCGTACTGTCGCCGTAATTTAAGCAGCGGTGTGGTCGAAGCTTTATGCTCCGCGAGTGCATTACAAACTGCATTATACTTATAGGCGTTAGTGACAGTTCATGAACATACAATATTCCTTCCTATGACTGCCAGTTCTCTAAACATTAATGACCAGTTTCGCTTGCTAATGTTTATTATTTATACTCTTTCAGCCGATGTTATGATTTGCAAGTAACATACCTAATGTAAAATGCAGTGTCACGACACATATAAGTAGTAGAATATTAAACATGCGGTAGTTGAATGAAAATTAGTGAAATAATTTTCGTTCCTGTTTAGGAAATATTACAAGATGCATGAAGAGTATTATTTCACTGCCTTGGTGGTCCAGTGGTCGCAGTATGCGCCTGCTGTGCACGAGGTTATGGGTTCGATTCCCACACAGGACAAAACTTTGTATGGCCCACAAAGAGTTGTTCTGAGTCTGGGTGTAATTTGTGTCCGTTTATTGTATGTTTGTAAAGTCCCCCGCGACACAGAGCTTGTTCTCTAGTGCGGGTGTTGTCTTTTTAAAAGAAGAAGAAGAAGAAGAAGAAATGTCTATACTGTTCAATACAAACAAGGCGCATTAATTAACTCATGAGATAATATTGATTTATCACTTGTAATTTCAATGTTAATAAATTAATCGATAAGTATACATAATATTACATTAATTTAATGGAATATGCAATATTAAAAGGTATAATGTAGCAATTATAGATAATTACTTATCCAAGAATATATATTATTACTAGCTGACCCAGCAAACGTTGTTTTGCTACTAAAATAGTAATATCGCTATTAAAAAACAGGGGTTGATCATAGAGGGGTGAAATTAAGGGTTGTATGTATTTTTCAAGCTGAATCCCAAAAAAATAAAAACAAAAAATGTTGTCTAAAAAATTAAATAAAAAAATTATGGGTCCCTTGCCCCCTCCCTTCATGGTCACCCTTAACATTAAGGGGGATGAAAAATAGATGTTGTCCGATTCTCCACCCTAGCCGATAATATGCACGCTAAGATTCACGAAAATCGGTCGAGCGGTTTCAGAAGAGTTCAATAACGTATACCGTGACACGAGAATTTTATATATTAGATAAAGTCTGATTTATATTATGATTTACTAACTAACATTTTTTAATAAATTATATTATTGATCTGTTAATTTTAAATTAGATGCCACCCATTTATACCTCAGCAAGGCCAGGGACACAGCCTAGTGCTCTCTTGTCTTTCTCACCTAATTTACGGACCAACACTCACACAGTTATTAATAGTGACGTGTTATTGGTGTTCAACCTTAGATATTCGATCACTAACTAGACTCAGAAAACTTTATAAAAATATGTATTTGCAATAATTTTACGTGAGGCAATAAAATACAAGTGAATTACATTGTTGATATGTTTTATTACAATATTTGTACACGCGTGGTCGCCATTTACTTGACCACATAATAATCCAATCGAGATGCCTTTCTTTTAATACAAGTTTTTTAGTGTAAAGAAGTCTTGACTCTTTCATAAGAGATTCTTAAACTGCGCGAATATCGTAGATACACGTCTATTTAAAAACTTGATTTAATAGGTTTATGATTTTGTCCGCTAGAGGCGCCACTTAGCCACAAGTCATTGGTTTATACCGCGGAACAAGGTTGCAACAATGCAATTGTCGGGTAAACAGGGTGAATAAAGAAAATTGAAAATAGGACGCTTTCGGGTTAGGTGGTGTGATGGTTCTTTTTAAAATCATGCAACTAAAGTGAATTTTTAGTAAAATACATACATATCATCACGCCCATCTCTCATTGTGGTGTGCAGAGACTATGGTACGCCAATTGCTTTGATCTAGGCATACTTATTTCTCGTTTTGGCTCGCTTTTAGCACATCACTTTCTGGTTCGATGTATGTTAGCCATGGGCGGTCTCTACCGACATTTCCACTCATTCTCGCCAATATACCCCTTTTTTATTATTCTTTTATCCATATTTTCCAAATGTCCAAACCATGTTAACATCCCCTTTTCAACTGTTATCACTACATCTTTCTACAATCCACATCTTTCTTTTAATTTAAACTTCACTACAGTTATATAAACTACGATACTATGTTTGATTGCGTTAGTATACTTTAGTTTTATCTTTTCGATTTCACATTTAAAGAATTGAAGAATCTGATATATGCAGAATCCTCGACATAACATACAAATACAAGAATCTCACAATACCTTTCTTTTAATTAGGATTGTAAAACACAATTAATGCATTTATATGACCTAATAATCGTTGTTTATTGTTTGCGATGCAAATAACATCCAATATTATATTAACCCGACATTCATTATGATTAATACTATTATTAAATAATATGATTAGGGCTGCTTTGCGTTCAATTATCACAGAATATCAACAAAATTACTAGACATACCAAGGCATTGTTTCCCTGATAACATTGTGAAATGCTTATGTTCAAATTGTCTACGAGCCGAACAATATTGCTTAAATCCGTAAAGGTCTGAGCCCAGCAGTACAACATACATACATAGGTTTATTATAATGGTAATATCAATTTAAATTATAATAATTGAATTGGTTAGTATATTGGAGCAACAACTGGTAACTAAATAAATAAGATTAATAAATTAAATAATAGTTATTTCTACTTAAATTGAAACATACGCAAATATTTACTTGCGGCTATAATACGTAACCATTCCATTATGTGATAATATTTTTTATTTAATGTTAATGTTATTTAAGACTTTACAACTAAAAAGTACTCTTTACCCCTTACTCCCCCTTTTTTCAGAAAAGAAAATCCTTTAAAAATGTAAACAATTTGATACGCATAAGAAAATGAAAAATAAATGTTCGTCAGATGAAAAACTAGTTCCAAGGAAAATATTAATAGTAATAATGACTTACCTAAATGATCACAAGCAATATAACATCACAGCACAATATAATTTAGGTATTTAACATATTATAACAAAAGTAAATAAAACGTTCGTTACAACGTATGTAGTTGGTAGAGAGTGGTGCGTGTCCGAGTGGTGCAGTGCGGGCGGCGCGCGCGCGCCTTGCTCCGCTGTCGACCGCGGGCTGACATACTCACGCACATGATGGCGACACAACCTACTCGACATTATATCTGTTATTTTCACATGTGAACATGTCATGTTTGGTTAAATTTTCCGCAAATTGTTAACAATTTAATTGAAAAGTCTCACAGATATTTATATATCACTGAGACTTTTCATTGTTGCTAGAATGAACAAGAAAAACACATCTATATTATCTAGCCGTTAAAATTTGGTTGCTCGTAACTTTGATGTACCGACGTAACTTTTATAGGGTAGCGTAATGTTGTTGCATTTGTAACCCAATTTTACATATGTAGGCAGAGATTTATCAAAATCGTCGTTCCTGAGTCCATCTAAAAGGCGTACCACAAGGTAGTGTCCTGGGGCCGTACCATGACAATTTGTTTAAACTTAAGTAGTTCGAGTAAGTAAGAGGCATGGAGCTATATAGTGGGTATAGTTCCTCTTCCTCGCTCGAAAGAGCTCCTAGCTCCGCTTCCACATACGAAGGGATATATACTAACGACTATCTAGCCCAAATATGTCCCGTTTCTTTCTCTGTGAGTTTACGGATATGTTGTAAAGTGCCCCTGGTAATTTAGTTAAGAATCACCTGACCGATTCATACTTTTGCGTAAGTGAAATTCGAAGAGCTGGGCCTGCGTATTTCACTAACATAAATAAACAAGTGGGACGTAAACATAATTTAGGGATAAGTGTCGATTGCGCACAATCACTTCTCAAAATATCTTTGAGTTACCCTGGACAGATTACGCACATTCCTTAAAAATTACAAAAACACGAAACAGTTTAAGAGAGAAAGACCTTACCGAAGACCACAGCCATATAACTAAGTACAAGCAGCGGTGTAGTTGTGTTCCTGTGTGTGAGTACAGGTCTTCAGCGCTCATTTAGGGATGCATTTTGAGATTTTGAAAGAATTTTGAAAGAAACGTATTCCTATCCCTGGTGATACCTCTGATATGCTGCAGTAACTGCTTTACATCAGGCGGGCGGTATGCTTGTTTGCCTCCTTGGACTAACAAAAAGTAATATCAGACGTTAATATACCGGCAGGGGATAAATTTTTTGTGGCGGCTGTCCGACACCTCCAACAAAAAGGGATGATCCTCCGACCAGGCTAGGTGATCGTGGCTGGCGTGCTGCGCCGCGGCCTAACGGTTAGTCGTTGGGTGTTGTATAAATACTGAATCACTGTGTCAACTTCGATATCGCGATTCAGCATTGCGAACATAATTTGTTCTACGGTTTCTAGGAATAGTGACATCTATGTTTTCTATGTTGAACTTCGTGGCTTGTTGTTACATTATTCTATTGGCCTAACAGATGTCGCTACATTATTATAACTAGTAACCCGCTCACTGAAAGTATCTATGCAAATGATACACAGATAGCATAATTCTCGTATCTCTTTTTGATAAGGAGGCATTTTGATGGTTTCTTTACAATTTATTTATTTTAATACAAAAGTCCTCCATCTTGGTATGGAGGACGTTTGTATTAAAAAATAAAAACTACTAAAAAAAACACAACAAACAAAATAAAAGCATGTGCTAGCCACGCTTTCACCACCATACATTTATAAATACCTACACGTCTTTCTGTGTCAATAATATTATTATTTTATTTATTATCGTCAAAAGGGCAAGTCCGCAAAAAATACAGATGCTCTTTCTCTTTACGCCTTTACTCCAAATGTCTCTCTACCTCTTTAGTCAAGCAAAGGGACGGTAATCAGACACGTCCGCTGAGAGATCAGGCGCAAAACATACTTTCCGAGGCACAGCTAGACCTTCCTGTATTTTTAGAAATTGGAAATCATCCATCTGGACTAATCTTCGTTTAACCTCCTTTCATACTTCGGTTCACACCGCGAAATACGGATCCCGCGGCAGTAGCCGTGTAGTTGTGTTTTTGTGAGTACATGTCTCCAGCGCTCATGAAGGGATGCATTTTGAATTCCTGTCCCAGGGATATGTCACCTTAAAAGCCATGGGGTAAAAAAATGGGTCTGCAATACGCAAATGATACCTCTGGTATTGCAAGCATCCATAGGCTACGGTAACTGTTTAATATCAGGCGGATCGTATGCTTGTTTGCCACCACCCTTTTCCTAATAATCTATCAGTAAGATTCCTTCTGTATCTCAGAAAATCGACGCCATGAGCTTTCCAGCCGATTGGCACACCTTGAATTTCTTGGGAGGTGTTGTACCCTATTTGTGTCACTGCATGGACTCCTGCTTAGACTCAGGCTCATAATGATTAACCCAAATTTCATCCCCACATTTGATTAGCCACAATCCGGTACGAAATACCTTTTTTGTTCTCAGCCCAACATGCACAAAATTCTAATGAAGTCCTATAAAATTATCTATTTAAGTTTGAGTATTTAGGTTTGAGTAGTAATGGCGTGCCTCAAGGGAGTATTCTCGGTCCACCAATTCTCCGACGCGCTACGTTTTGTTGACAGACTGGCTAGGCACCACTACATTACACCACCACTTACTGATATGCAAATAAGTAAGAAACAATTTATCGGGAAACCCCGAGGACGTGAAAATCAAATGTGTGTTATATCGATAGTAAGTTTTCAGCTTTAGGTTTTGTTTATGAATTTCATTATCACGTATTTTTTAGATTAGTTAGTATGGATTTGACTATCAATCATCTACACAGCGAGGTGTAACACGACACCGGTAAAATGTATTTAGTTATAAGTTTTATAATAAATATGTATTATGTTAGTTTGTAAGGTATTTATTTATGGGATTATGTAAGCTAATTGTATTTTGTGTATTAAATACGAAATGAAATCAATTTATTTAAATAAAATATATGATTCAAAACTTAAACGTATTAAGTATGTAAACTATTTCCTGTTTTTTTATACTACTTGGGTGGCAAACAGGCATACGGCCCGCCTGATGTTAAGCAGTTACCGTAGCCTATGGACGCTTGCAATACCAGAGGTATCAGGAGGTATTTGCGTGTTGCCAACCTATTTTTTGCACCAGGGTTTAAAAGTGGGAGTGCCCCTGAAATAGGAATTCGTTTTTTTTAAAACGCATCCCTAAATGAGCGCTGAAAATTATTATTAAATAAAAAATCTCAACAAGTTTGATAATTATTAGAATGGATATATGACATAATACACTAGTTAACTATTTCACCTAATATGATCGTTCTATATCTATATCTTCACTCTTCTAAATATATTATATTCTTATTAGGGCTCTCCTACATTTAAGCTTACTTGATTATATTCTATTATTATATATATATATTTATTTATTTATTTATTTAGGACAACCAACAAGGTATACACCATACAGTTCCTTAGGACTAGTACTTATATCTAGTGTTTGGTGCTACCTTACTTAAAGGTCGCCACGGCATGCACTTAGTTAGAAGCTATAAATTATAACAGGGTAGTACTATACTATAAATATTATAGAATAACAATTTTTAAATATATGTTTAATTATGTATGGAAGACAGATAAATTAGGTTTTGTAGTGCAGCAGGTAATACATAAATTTATTAAGCTGTGTCAAGAAGTATAGCTTTAAATTCTGTTTTGCTCTGTCCGAAAATATCTATATTATTTATATCTAAAATTAGTAAAATAATTTTCTATTCATTAAATTTTTGTTATCAAAACATTGAATCAAAAATAACTTTATGTTATCAATATGTGTGTTAAGCGGAAAAAATAATATTACAATTGATATTTATGATGTTGAAGTAAAACATCGCGATTGAACTAGATAATGCAGACTGTGGATTAAAAATCATAAACAAAGGGGAAGTACCTTTACACTACAGAAGACTATCTACAAATACCAGTACCTGGGTGCTGTAGTGTTTGTAGGTACAGATAAGTAGGGTTGCCTAAGCTCATTAAAGCGGCACAGTGGGTACCGATAGCTGGGGCAACTGAGCTAGACGGCACAAGAGATGGTTCTGTCTCTATTAGATTAGTGTTTATTGTTTGATTTATTGAAAACGTAACGTAAGAAAGGTTGGGCACCATACAAGCAAGCCCGACTGGGGAAGGACGTCCACCTTATAGAAGACCACAGCCAAATAACTACACACAGTGGTTTAGTTGTGTTCCTGTGTGTCTCATTTAGGGATGCGTTTTGAAAGAAACGTATTCTTATCCCAGGGATACTCCCATCATAAAAGAAAATGGGTTGGCAACACGCGAGTGATACTTATGGTATTGCAATCGTCCATAGGCTGCGGTAACTGTTTAACATCAGGCGGGCCGTGTACTTGTTTGCCACCTAAGTAGTATAAAAAAAACTTTGCCGCCTGCAAAAAATATAACGGCAATAAAATATTAATCGCAGTTATAAAATATGAGGCGTTAAGCTACAAAATATAATCTCCCTGGTATTACAAGCTTCCATTTATGCAAATGCTTAACATCAGGCGGGCCGTATGCTTATTTGCTTCCCAAGTAGTATATAACCGTGATGGTGTGGCAGGCTCAGGTTGCTAATGTGAGCCAGAGAGTTACTGGAATTCTTCGTGCCTTTTATCGTCTGAAAAACTTTCTCCCTTCTAGGACCAAGATAATGCTTGTGCAGACCTTAATCTTTCCCATTATCGACTATGGTGATGTGTGCTACTATGACCTGAATGCAGATCTTCTCTACAAATATGACCGTCTTCTTAATAACTGCATTCGATTCATTTTTAATCTTCGTAAGTATGACCATATGTCTACTTTTCGTTCTGAGTTAAAATGGTTACCGATTCGTCAACGCCGTAGCTTGCGTGCTCTCACCACTCTTTATGCTATCCTCAACTCTCCATCTCCCCCTACCTATTTAACTTCGTACTTCAAATTTCTATGCTCTATTCACGACAGAAACCTTCGCTCGTCGAATAACCTTGTCCTTACTTGTCACTCCCATAGAACTGAATTTATCCATTCCTCCTTTGTGATCCAGGCTGTTCTTCTCTGGAATAAGCTGCCTCGTATAATGTTCAATGTTGTATTTAATTTACTTAAACTTTTTTACTGCACCTACTTCAATTATCTCTGCGCCACTCAAGGTTGACTGGTAGAGAATGCTTATAGCATTAAGTCCGCCTATGTACCTATGTGCATGAAGTTTAATAAATAAAATAAATTTTAGCTTTTTGATTTAAAATCGATAATTAATACAATGAGCAGAATAACAATTTACCGAACTTACCTACCTATATGACGCAATTTTTATTATAATACTAGTTGTTGCCCGCGGTTCCGCCCGCATGGCTGTCGGTTATCGCTGTAAAAAGTAGCCTATGTGTTATTCCAGACCATAATCTATCTCTGTGCCAAATTTCATCCAGATCCGTTCAGTAGTTTTTACGTCAAAGAGTAACAAATATCCATCCATCCATCCATACATAGTAGGATTAAGATTTTTTTATTATTCTTCAACGTGAATCAACTATTCGTTGATGACGCCCCTAAACAAAATGTATAAGGTTCATCGAATTGCCGTCAAAATAAACAAAACAAACATAATTATGATTATTATCGGTAAGTAATATTAATACTTCATATCTAAAGCTGATTATTGTTATGCCTATACAGTTGTTTAGGTATTTGTGTCAGCATATTATTATATGTACGTGCATCGGATGGCGTAATGCAAATTATGAGAGACCTAAGTCCAACAATGGACATGCAGCCAAACAGTTCTTATTTTTGAGCTAGAGCCCAATACATAGGTATACCCGGAGACTATTTTTTTTTAAGGGAAAACTTCTTTAGGCGCACCGCACACAGATATTTCCGTAGGTAGTAAGTTAGGCTGATCCATCACGCTCTCAGGCGAAAGGCGCGATCGGGTGAACTCGGCACCGCCGAGTGTACCCGAGCGAAAAAGATACACTCAGCTGCTGTGTTTAGTATAAACACAGCGACACAACAGCGAAGAGCAGCTGAGTGTATCTTTCTCGCATTATTCAATTCATACGTAAATATGTCTTTATATTTGTCTTTATTAGTTTACTAGCTGTTTTCGCTGCCTATGTGTTATTCCAGACCATAATCTATCTGTGTGCCAAGTTTAATCCAGATCCGTTTATTAGTTTTTACGTGAAAGAGTAACAAACATCCATTCTTACAAACTTTCACATTTATAATATTAGTAAGGATTTTATAAAGTTTTCACTTCTGCCTTGCGGTCTTAAGCACACACTCTTATTCTTTTTGGAAACAAGCACTGTGTCGCAGGGATTTTACTAATATACTCGTACTCTTTGTGCGTCACACAAAGTTATGTCCTGTGTGGGAATCGAACCCACAACTTCGTGCACAGCACGCGTATACTGGCCACTGGACCAGGCAGGCAAATAATGACAAGTAAATGAAGTAAGTAAAGTATAGTGAAGTACCTATGTACTTGTATAAGGTTTCATAGGAACACGATAATGCTCTGCCGGAAATCCTCGTATAACACTTAGTTTGATTAGATTTTGATAAAATCTTGGGCAGGTACATTGTTAAGTCGATAAGATTAGTGAAATTGCAATTTCACTAAAGATATAACTAATTTCATTATGCACCTGCACGTTAGATATTATATTTACTGAAGTAAGTTTATATAAATGAAGTTACAAATCAACGTGGAATTGAAAATATTACAAACCAAATGCAAGTGTAAATAAGTTAATGAAGGTATTTAGTTTATATTTGATTTGGTTAATAATATTTTCAGTTATAAGTATGATGCAGTTATAGGTATAATTCCATTATTTCTTCTTATCTAGCTGTTGCCCACGGCTCTGCCCGCGTGGATGACGATTATCGGTGTAAAAGTAGCCTATGTACTATTCCAGACCATAATCTGTGCCGAATTTCATTCAGATCTGTTCAGTAGTTTTTACGTGAAAGATTAACAAATATCCATCCATCCATCCATTCATCATACAAACTTTCGCGTTTATAATATTAGTAGGATTAATTGGTACCTATATTATTAAAGTAATAAGTACAAATATATATTGAAAAATCTGTTTGTCATAATTTTGTCTAAAATAAAATAAAAAATTATACCCTTTGCTTTCTACCTATTAGGTATATAATCTGTTTAAATGATTATGATTAATCCTTAATATATGAGATTGCAATTTTAAATAATAGCCGCAATATCTTATGATTTTTTAATACTACTTGGGTGGCAAACAAGCATATGGCCCGCCTGATGTTACCGTAACTTATACCGAATACCGAAACTTGAGTGTTGCCGACTCAACTTTTTACGAAGTATATAAAACGTTTCTTTTAAAACGCAACCCTAAATGAGCGTCGAGACCTGTATCCACACACAGGAACACAACTACACCGCTCTATGTAGTAATTTGGCTGAGCTCTTCTGTAAGTTGGAAGTACTTCCCCAGTTGGTCTTGCTCGCTAGTATGGTGCCCTACTTTTCTTTAACTGAAAATGAAAGCGTCTAATTAATTTCAGATCGTCAACCGCACTGGCATTTGTCACAGATAAACGAATGCTAGATGCATTAATTTACAAATTCTTATATTGTGTCAAAGTGCGAAATACCATCATACGCTCGCAGACGATCAGGGATGTCGGTATCAAATCTGCCAAACTAAAGTGGGAGTGGGCGGGACACATTTCTCGTATGCATCCTGAGAGATGGGCTCCTGTCGTCACATAGTGGATGACTGAAGATGGGCATCGCCGCCGTGGCCGACCTAGAAAACGCTGGCGTAACGACCTGGATGCTTATGAGAAGGATTGGTGGAATAAGGCAATGGACAGACGGGAATGGAAGTCCATGGGGGAGGCCTTTGCTCAGCAGTGGGAAAATACAGACTAGAAAAAAAATAAAAATGGTGTCAGGAACCCAACAAATGTAGCAATACTTTCTTATCTATTATCTATATAATATCTGATCAAAATATGTACACAAGACATTAATCTAAATAAACCTAACCAATCGATTAATTACCATTTAAATAAAATTGTTTGGCGCGACAATACACGTACTGGTACGTACAAGCAAGCTGTCGTTGCACCGTACAGTACGCAAAAACACGTAAAATGGACGCTGAAAAGGAGACCAAACGGAAAATAGATTTAGATACAATCCTGATAGAAGAGATCGGTCAGTTCGGCAAGTTCCAACTGAGGACATACATCCTAGCTGTGATTGTGGCGGTATTTGTGTGCTGGACCTCCACCGAATACGTGTTTACGACTGCGCGGATAGACACCAGGTAAATTATATTACCTACCTTTATACTTACTTAATAAACTATTTATAATTTTCTTCATTATTACAATTTGGGTATTATTATCTATACTAATATTTAAAAAAAGCTATAAAAAATAACATTTTATTTATTTCCAAATTACATAATTGTGTTAAATCTAGTTGACAAAGAAGTTAAGATACCTAGCTTGTAATTTGTAGGAGATCCGGAGTCTAAACTAAGCCATGGCCTGTATTTTAGAACTCCAGGCCCGGAACGGAAAATCGCAGAAATCTTAAAAATCACCTCGTGACATTATACATATATTTTTTCAGGATTTTTAGGATTTCTTCCGTTTTAATGGTAATCTAGATTAAGATACAAAATTTTGAGCTTATTTTTACATATATTTTTGAGGTAGTTGTATAAATTAACTTCTTTATTTCATTGATTGTATAACATACTTCCTCTGAAGGGAAAGAATCTTTGAGCAATGGGGTTCACATATAGCATAGTTTCTCCTTGTGAAGATTACGCGTTTTCTCCGTATGCTTAAAAAGTAGCATAATGTATAGCTGACGTACAGATAGTACTTGTGCTTCCTTATACAGTATTGCAGTGGAGAATAAACGAGGTATAAAAGGAGCTCACCTTGGGAGTAATTCTTTGTGCTCTTTCAAGTGTTATCAATTTGGTTTTACATGCTCCTCCCCAAGTTGTTATGCAGTAAGTCAAAATAGATTGCACCAGGGCTTCATATACCATTGTCATAGTCCGTTTAGCTGCTACATCATGAAGTTGTTTAAAAATATAAGTGAGTTTACAAGTTTTTTTGATAGTGATTGTAAGTGACAATCAAAAGTTAAATTTGCGTCTATTTCGACTACAAGATATTTGAGACATGAAACGGGATTAACTTTAGAGCAGTTACAGTTAGGAGCTGGTGGAAAGTTACACTTGTGGGCTTGTATGTAATTACTACGATTAATTGTGTCCTTTTGATTTTGTATTGAGAAGACTATATATTTAGTTTTGTCGTCGCTGAGTGCAAGGGAACTAGATGCTAGCCAGTGACATACAATGTTGAATCCTTTTTGTGACAGTTCGAAAAGGTCGTTCCATGACTCGGCAAAAAAAAATCAAAGCGGTGTCATTAGCATATGCGACAGTTGGCTAGTTTGAGAGTGCAAAGGTCATTATTATAGCAGAGAAACAGGGTAGTACCTAATACACTACCCTGAGGCACGCCAAATTCGCCAAATTCATCGCTGATACTCGTATGTTCTCCAATTTTTATAGCCTGGGTTGAACCCAAGCTATAAAAATTGGAGAACATTTTTTAAGTACTCCAGTAACAATGCCAGAGGGGTGCCTCTGATACCGTGGCTTTCCAGTTTATTTTATTATCAAGAAAAAAGATTTGTATTTTTGTATATAACGAATAAACTCTAGAACTACTCGACCGATTTTAAAAAATCTTTCACCATTAAAAAGCTACATTATCAGCGGGTAACATAGGCTATATTTTATTTTAAAAAAATACGGGATAAATGTCCACCCGTGCGAAGCCGGGACGACTCGCTAGTTATTTATATGATAACTAGCTGTTGCCCGCGGCCCCGCCCGCGTGGATGTCAGTTATCGTTGTAAAAAGTAGCCTATGTGTTATTCCTGACCATAATCTATCTCTGTGCCAAATTTCATCCAGATCCATTCAGTAGTTTTTACGAGAAAGAGTAATAAACATCCATCCATCCATCCATATTTACAAACTTTCGCGTTTATAATATTAGTAGGATATGTAGCGACACAATTTCTCTCTACACCTCAATAAGCAATAACAAACAGTTTTTGGTCTAAAAGGCCGGGCGTTTCAAGTACCACTAAGTAGTTTATGATTTGTTGTGAAAACCATACACTTTTATTTTTATTTGTGCCATGATATCAGAGTTTATGATAAGTGTAGTGACATCTATATTGTTATATCGTAACTATGTTGTCATCGTTTGTGGCGCGGTACTTGGCTTGTTGCTTGGCATCAGGCATCGCTGTTGGCTCGATAGATGACGCCACAGGATATAGGTACATATTTTAGTCATACGTAATTTACCTCGGCGATGCAGTGCACTTGCAACTGGTAGTGCATATGACTGCCTTGCTGGTCGCTGGTTCAACTCCCATGACTAATAAATTAGGTCTATATTTTTTTGTCGAGAAATCCTGAGTACCAGCCCAGAGTGTGAAATCGTGCCTGGTATTATATGCCCTGTCCCTTAATATAAGACCTAATTGATGGCAGAGCGTGGTTGTGGTAGCTACCCTGTCAGTGCTATATTATAGTATATTTTGAACTAGCTGCTGCCCACGGCTTCGCCTGCTTAGATGTCGGTTAAATCATTAGCCTAAACACTAAATTTAAAGATCCTAACTTCGAAATTAACGGACTCCTTTCTTAGCGGATGTCTACGTTATAACTATCTGCGTGCGTCCAAATTTGAGCGCAATCCGTTTAGTGGTTTGAGCTGTGCGTTGATACATCAGTCAGTCAGTCAGTCAGTAAAGGTTGCCTTTTATATATAAGTACATATATACAGAAGATGTAATTAGTAGTAGTAATATGTGACGCTCTTTGAAACTGAGTAATGGTGATTTCTAATAAATGAAATGTATTTATTTCCAAAGTAATTTTACAATTTGGTAAATTCATCCTTAAAACCTCACCGAGGTTTGTCTAGAATAAACAGTTCTCGCTATTAGAAATTATACTTGTACATTTTTAGTAACACATTCTTAAATCCACAATGTTAATAGATAATGATGATAATTTATACATATTATTACAAATTAAGTAGGAACTTCAGAATTTATTTATTTCATAAACTAGCTGTTGCCCGCGGCTCTGCCCGCGTGGATGTCGACTATCGCTGTAAAAAGTAGCCTATGTGTTATTCCAGACCATAATCTATCTCTGTGCCAAATACCATTCAGATCCGTTCAGTGGTTTTTACGTGAAAGAGTAACAAACATCCATCCATCCATACTTACAAACTTTCGCGTCTATAATATTAGTAGGATATCAATTATAATGATTTTAAATGTTTGATTATATGTTCGTAGATGTGTGATTCCGGAGTGTGACGGCGATCAACCTGAATGGTCGCCATACTGGCTGGCGAACGCCGTGCCTGCTGACGGGAGCTCGTTCGACAACTGCCAGCGGTTCGGCAACACTTCTGTTTTACCACGTGTGGTGGACAGTAACACCTGCCCCAGCAACCTGTTCAATAGAGACACCTTACAGCCCTGTGAAGATTATGTATATGAAAACACTAATACCGTAACATATGATGTAAGTTGATATTGTGCAAAATTTAAATATTGTGAATGTTTTTACATAATTTTATTAGAAACCAATAATAAAATGGTAAATAAAATTGCAGTCCAAAAGATAAAATTTCCTCTTGACGATTCGAACTTTAGAAACTTGACCCAAAATCTGCTTAACAGAAAAAATACTACTCAATTAGCAAAATAAAAAGTCCTGCAGGCAGTGCTGCTTCTATTTGAGCAAAAAATTATGCTGTGCTGTAATTCTCGAACTTCTGATAGTTAAGCAGACTGACAGGACAATGTTTAATTTATATTATATTTATCTTTCAGTTTGGGCTAGCCTGCAATGAATGGGCGAGGACTTTCATAGGCAGTATTCGCACTTTAGGTGCCTTTCCAGCTCTCCCTATCACGGGTTACATCTCGGACCGATGGGGTCGTCGTATAGCTTTGTCGCTTGCCGTCGTCAACGCAGCCTGGCTCGGGGTCGTCAGGTACTGGGCCAACACCTACACTGGCTTTATGATATCTGTGTTCGTAGAAGCTACTTTTGGATATGGGTCTTTTGCCTGCGCGTATATTTTAAGTAAGTATCAAAACCTTAACCTTGATGATAACGCCCTTAATAATAACGCTCGAAATAAAATAAAATAAAATTCTAATAAGCTGTTTCTTCGATAAGTCCCACAAAAAAGGCAAACACGTATGCGCTTGACAATAGCAGAAAAGCAGCTGTTGTCACCTGTTTATTAAAGTAAGTAGACGATATAGTGACGACCTGCAAGATAAAGTTTACTTGCTGCAAGTATTATGCGTCCTCAAGAAGCTCTCTCTATTTTAATTACAAGTATAAACAACACTACCTCATAATGTTGTTATTGGTTGCACATTTATTCTTTAGTACCTCATAGGTAAAAAGGTTAAAGCTATCAATATAATATAAGTATATGTCGTTTACAGTGACAGAACTGGTCGGGCCTAAATACAGAGTGGCAGCTGGAGCATCAATGAATACATTCTTCGCTGTGGGTTCAGTCCTGATGGGCCTGATCGCATGGGGAGTTCCAAATTGGAGGCACCTCACTCTCGTACTCTACATTCCTCAACTTTTGACTATTTCATACTTCTGGATTATATCAGAATCAGTGCGTTGGTACATGAGTAAAGGTCGCTTTGAAGATTCAGAAGCTTTGCTCAAAAAAGCAGCAAAAGTTAACGGAAAGCAATTGTCTGAGGAGTCTTTGGAAGCATTACGTCTTAACGCACAGGAGGAGGCTAGAAAAAAGGCTTTAGAAGAAGTGTCCGGTGACAAAGAGTGGCTGATAGTAACAGTGTTTAAACACAAACGGTTGCTTCTGCGATGCATAGTAGCACCAATATGGTGGATGACGAGCACATTCATCTCTTTTGGACTGACAGTCAACGCTGTCAACATGTCTGGTCACAGATACGTCAATTACATCGCTGTGGCGTTGGTCGAGATCCCTGGACACTGGGTCGCAGTGTTTTTGCTGGGTATTATTGGCAGAAAAGCAGTACTTATTTCGTCGTTTTGGTTATGTGCTGTATGTCAGATTGGTTACATTTTCTTGCCTGAAGGTATTTTTGTCTTTATATTCAATACCAGTTAAAATGTACTGTGCTGTGAGCTGTGCATTACTTAACTATTTGTTTTAGGATACTACGGGTTATCATTATCGTTATACTTGATAGCCAAGTTCGCCATGGGGGTGGAGGTGGTGGCTGTGTACATATACACGGCTGAGTTCTACCCCACAATAAGACGACAGAGTTTATTCAACTTTACCTCGATGCTTGGAAGGATTGGGTCTATGGTCGCGCCTCTCACCCCGGCATTTGTAAGTATTCTATTGATAATTATTTAAATATGAAACATTTCTTCCTTTTTTAAATAACTAATAATAATAGATACTATAGCATGGGGTTCTTCAAGAAAGGAGTGAGTGACACCCGTGTTGTTGCAAACGTCCATAGGCTACGGTAACTGCTTACCATCAGGCGGGCCATATGTTTATTTGCCACCTTGGTAGTATAAAAAAAATAAAGCACAGATTTTGCAATATTGGGATATAAAGTACCATTTCGAGTAGGTATGGTGCGCAACCTAATGCATACATTTTCTTACATTTTTACGTTACAGTGATTGTCATTAAAATCCTTAATTAATACTTTACCGTCACACGGGTGACCGGTGACCCACAAAATAATAGATTTTCTATTGTATCTGTTAGTGTGTTAATATTAGTACCTACTAATAATAGTAGCTTCCGATATTTAGTTCTTTCAATATTTTTTTTATCACTACTTATGTTTTTTTTAATTAGCGACTGTTGTTTATATTATTAAGGTAAGTGTTATATTGTGTAATGTAAACATTAGTAACTGTTGCAATATAAAAACGTATAGGTAGTGATAAAAATATAACGTAAGTAAAAAAACACACATAATGTGCATTATCTGTACCATAGTATATTTAAAATACATAAAAATATGAAAAAATAAATATGTAGAGGAAGCGAAAGAAGTATGTTTGGATCAAAACAATTGGCGTACCACAGTTCTGCCTACCCCAATGAGATACGAGCGTGATGCTGTATATATAATAATATAATAATAATAATAATAATTTATTGTTGTTCTCTCACATAGTTAATTCACAATATACATTAACAGAACAGAAAGAAAAAAACCTTAGTTTAGACATCATAATGCTACTATGTGAGAGACTGGTGTCTGTACTAGGAGACCTGTATGACAGATTACCAGCCTCTCCAGACTCTGGATTAGTGAAGTAGTTTATGTCAGATGAAGGGATTCGTTATGTGTATATTGCACGACTGTATATTTGCAGTCGGTATGCATGTGAGTATGTGAGTGTGTGTGCGCGTGTGTGTGTGTTTGTGTGTGTGTGTGTCTGTGTGTGTGTGTGCGTCAGTGTGTGTGTGTGTGTGTGTTTCAGGAAGGTATATGTAATAAATATTCTGTTTCATCGTAGCAAAGGGACTTAAGCCAAGTTGTGATGGTCTTTTTACAGTTAAATCTGGTGTTAGAGTGAATGTTGTTAATTCTATTTACTTTATTATATAAGTAGGGTCCTAGAAATCCAAAAAATCTACCGGAAAAAGCTGTGGTCCAACGGACATCCAGCTTATTACAGGCATGATGCTTGCGTCGCTTTTGTGATAAGCCAGTGGGTTCGTAGGCAAGAGTAGCATGCTGTCTGAGGACTGTGCCAAGTATAAACAGTTGCCTTACTGTAAGCACATTTGTGAGTTGGTACAGGTCTTTGGTAGGATAGAGAAATGGCAAGGAACGACTAACCTTTAGTACCGCCCTCTGAGACCTCTCTAATTTTATCAGGCCACTCTTACATGCTCCGCCCCACACTGTGATGCAGTAGCTCAGTATTGATTGGCAGAGAGCCAAATATACCCGATTTAAAATCTGTTCATCAGCTATGTGACGCAAGTTTTTAAAAGTATACATGAGCTTACGTGTCCTAGAGGAGAGCAGGTCTAAGTGTTGACTAAAGCACAGCGTGGAATCAAGAACAACACCCAGATACTTAATGTTAGAAACTGCCTTGAGATGGTCACAAGAGCAGAAATGAACGGGGGAGCATGTATGGAATATTATACGGTATTTGTCATGGAAAGATGATGGTTTGCTTTTGATAGAAAAAGGTATGTAATTAGTTTTGCCAACATTAAGCACCAGTCCATTGTCCTTCAGCCATGAGGATACAAAGTTAATTCCCAGCTGGGCAAAGCCGTAGGCATCCTCCCAAGTGTCACCATGAAAAATCAATGCAGTGTCGTCAGCGAATGTAACAATTTTCCCGTTAGTAAGTGAAAGATTGCATAGATCGTTTATGAAGGTAAGGAAGAGAGTAGGTCCGAGAACGCTGCCTTGGGGCACACCGTAATTAATTGGTAGATCATCACTGACGATGTCACCAATCCTAACCCTCTGCTGCCTACCAGTGAGATAATCTGTGAACAATCTGAGTTGATTGTCTCGAATTCCCATTCTTTCAAGTTTAGCCAGCAGGAGTGGGACACGGACGGTGTCAAACGCTTTTGCCAAATCCAAAAATACAGCTACAACCTTCTTCCTCTGATCAAGTTTGCAAACAATGTGATCAGTCAGCTCGTGAACAGCATCATTTGTTGATTTTCCGGCTCGAAAACCAAATTGCGAACTTGACAGAAGATTTTTGGTCTCAAGGTATTTGGTAAGACGCTTATTCAGAAGCTTTTCAGCAATCTTAGAAATAGAAGGCAGTATTGAGATTGGTCTGTAGTTATTGACACAGTCCGTGTCACCACTCTTATGGATAGGGATAACATCAGCCAACTTAAAATGGTTCGGGAAGACGCCCGTAGTAAACATTAAATTTAGAATGTAAGTTAAAGGTGAGACTAATGTACTAAGGTAGCGTTTTAGGAATGCACCAGAGATATTGTCTCGGCCAACAGTATTACCTTTTTTAAGATGAATTACAAAATTGTGAACCTCTAATTCATCTGTAGGTACCAAAGCAAAAGAGAAAGGTTGGGAATCAACGTAGGACAGGTAATTGCGCGAACTAGCATCTAGGATTCCATCTGATAGGTAACTACCAACAGACGCAAAGAAACGGTTCACATCATTAGCTGACGCAAGTGGGTCAGTGGTGGAAAGCAAATCAGTAGCTGGAGAAGATTTTTTATTTAGGTGTGTAATTTGTTTTATGGCATCCCATAAAGCTTTGTTATTACTTTTAGCTGTCTTATTTATTAAATTCCTTTCATAGTCCTGTTTTAGTCTTTTTAGAAGCCAGTTACAAAAATTTCTGTACCTCGTGTAGGTTAGCTTGACAATTTCATTGTTTGGGTTTTTTTTTGATTTAATATGTAGCCTGTCGCGGTTCCTCATACAACGTAGTAGACCAATTGTTATCCAGGGCTTTTTTATACGTTTACGATTAAAAAAATTTTCATGTCATTATCCAGACCTTCGTAATTAATTTTCCTAATTGAATGTGAAAATTAATTACGAAGGTCTGGTATGTTACTGTAAAAGCCCGAGCTACGGTAAATCTTAGGTTTTACCAGTAAATCTTAGGGTTTACCAACACCAGTCGGTAAATGTAAAAAAGGAACGATTTTATGGGGTTTTCACCATTAGAATTTAGTACATCCTAGGTTTTACCATTGACGGTTGGTAAATGTTGGTTTTGGAAATAAAACAATGCATACCTAAACCTATGAGTAATAATTAATCATTTGTACTACTAATCAGTCAAATCGTTACCTATATCTTTTGGTATTTTTATTGATTAAGTTTTAATAACTAGTAACGTTTTGACATGTTTATCTCGACATTTACCGTGTCTTTGAGGTAAATCCAAAGATTAAACAAGTGAATGGTAGTAAAAGTCCGAAATAAACGATGATCATAGAACGGTTCGGACTTTTACCATTAAGAGTTGGTAAATCTTAGGATTTACATGAAAATCTTAGGATTTACCGTAGTTCGGGCTTTTACAGTAACATATATACCTATGTCACAGATAATATAATACTAGTACAGATACCCCATCCCATACAAAGAAATGGTTCCCCGCTAACTCGGACTAACCTTCGGGCTAAATTTTAATTATCTATCTATCTGTAGATGTCTGTATCCAACAGATTACGTGCATACACATAAAATCAACAGATGGCGACACTTTATTTAAAATTATATTTTTCACAAGATATAGTAGGCACCTACTTCATCACTCACATAGATCTACCGACCATAAAGGGTAGGTATCACTCATTGTCTCGGTGGTCTCGGGCTCGGGCCACGTTTGCTCGCTCAAGGTCACGCGCTTTACGAAATATACTTATTTTGATTGTTTGCTTCCGTATTTAACTAGCGCTCCGTCCCGGTTTCGCCCGGGCTAAACAATTTTTTCCCGTTTAGGTATATTAAAATGTTAATATACCTATTAACCTAAGTTTATTTTTTTGTTGATGGCTTATATTAGGTATACCTATAATATAAATTGATTTATTAAAAAGAATATTCGTGAAACTATAATTAGCAATTAATTTATCAGTGCAAATAAACAAATAATCTGTTTGAAGTGATAAGGGTCTGTTTGAATTGTTTCTGTCTTAGTCAAATTAGGTTAATTATAATATTTTGTGACAACTCACACACCATCTAAATCCAAACTTGGCACAGCCTCAGACGACAGACAGAGCATATCACACTAAGATTGGTCCTGAATGGGAATCGAACCCTCATGGATTAGATTCACTAACCACTAGTTACGTATTAACTCTTTAGTAATCTGTGCCACTAGTACAACAGGCCAGTCGATGTCATTAATGGATGGAGTAAATTATAGCATTCTTTGGTATTAGTCCAACAGTCATCGGACTGTTGGACTAATACCAGTACCAGTACAATCCAGTACCATCGGGTACTGGGTTCGAATCCCAGATTCATGTCCACTTTTTGAAATTTGTTTTTTGTAGATGGTTTTTATATCAGATAATATTTTTTTGAATTATTTGTAAAAATATAGTAAAACAGTAATTATTTAGTATCAGTCTGAATTCACAAATAGGTAATTTTCCCACAGTACGATACCGTAGCACCGCTGCACCGTACCGGCCGTAGAACCGGCCGAACCGGGTTCGAATCCCAACCTCGGATACACTTTTTGTATTTAGTTTTTGTTTAGTTTTTAAAATATTTTATTATAAATATTTTATATATCTTGGATGCAATATTTTTGTTGATAACTTTGATAACATAAAACATTTTTAAAGTTTTTTGTTGAGAGAAAAAAACATAATGCCCGTATTATTTATTTTTAACATAAGTCACTGTTTCACATAGCTTTATATATTTTTATACCTTCGAGTAAGTAGTATGACCCAACATTAAACTTCAAAACGAGGTAGGTATTTTAATTTATAAAAATCTGAAAATGCATACAGCGCCAGCGGCATTACTCACAGGTCACTCGCAAGTTTCAACTTCTTAGTAGTACAAAATACTGCCGCCAGGACTACGGCGACATTATTGAAATTTGTAAATATATAATTGTAATTTTGTTTTATGAGCCCTTTATTTCATTTTCCTATGCTAGTAGGATTTCTTAAAATATGTACGTATATGTTTCAAGCTTCCAGATTTGAATTTTACATAAACGTAAATAACAAATCGATATATGTAACTCCATCTATTGGTATTTATTCGTACTAATTTTGATTTGTTCCTGATGAGACCCCATGCCTATGTGTAATTAAATTCATCATGTCTCATTTCAGGGTGCACAATGGTTTGAAGAGTTACCGTTTGTGTTGTTCGCGGCCTTCGCTACTTTATCTGGTGCGCTAGTCTTTCTCACGCCGGAGACCCTCGGTACAAAGCTGCCTGATACCTTTGAGGAGGCTGAAGCCATCGGCAAAAAACAGACTAACAAATAAAATTGATCAGCTAGAACAGTTTCTGCAACCACGCTGTATTCTGGTGGAAAGATGACTACGTCAATCAAAAGGCGTTAGATGTATTCGTTGACGATGTTGGATTGTAATTTTTAAGGTCTAAATAATTCAATTTTATTATTAATTTTACCCTATATATTAAGTAATATTGTTATTGTACATAGTGAATTTGTATAAAATGCTGAATAAATTTTGCAGTGATTTAAAAACTGAATTTCCACAAACAATATAGGTATAGTCATGTAAAGAATTATTGCTTATCGGAGTGCAATGGTAGATATGATCTAAAAGTATCGTCGAAATAAATTTCATATATTATGGAAATACAATTTTGTCGTATACATATCATTCTAAGTATAATTTTGACCGTTAGGGACGAAATTCAGTTTTTAAGTCTACACACCCAAATAATATACGTTTCTTTCTAAACCATTTGCTTCATGCTTATTTTATCTCTATATAACTACGTTGGGCTGTCGGTGATCGGTGATGATTGGTCCAGTGGGTGATCTCTTCCCTGACATCGCCTCGAGTATTTTGTTCACTTTGATGTTGAGTTCTATCTTCATATGCGACGAAATGTGTGCGACCGGCAAATAATTGTTTGAGTCTGTATGCCTTATCATCAAGCAGTATTATGGTAATTGGTGATCCATGTGGCGACGGGTTAGGAGTACAAATGTCACCTCCCCCTTCCATCCCGGTGTCGTAAGAGTCGACTAAGGCAGTAATTCAGGCAGACAATATATTATTTACTGCAAGAGAAGGAAAACTCGAAACGAAACCGTCTGGCGACCGTGGTATAGTTGGCTAGTATCCCTCCAAATGTATGGAAACCTTCTGCCAGCAGTGGGACGGTTATAGGTTGAGATGATGATTATGGTAATACTCTTTAATCATCCATGTCCACGTGCGCAATCCCACAGGAAATGTAGTTATTTAAGAGTAGATTATCATCTATCTCTGTGCCAAATTTTGTTGAGATCTGTTTAGCCGTTCTGGTATCATTGAGAACAGAACAGAATAGTCATGCACCCATCTAATCATCCATACAAACTTTGGCATTTATAATATAAGTAGGGTTACCAAAACATATCCCCGACTCCCAAAGTTATAAAAATATTATCCCGATGAATCCAGATTGTGTGTCTATTTTGGATCTATGTATAAGAGGCGAATAATATTGAGGCATCCAGTAGTAGGTACTATGATATCAACAGCATCATTTGTAGAGAAGTTCCCAAATATTTCTGTGTCTTCACGAAATCATATTATAGCACAAAAGATTATTCATGAAGTGCTCGGCAGACGTATTAGCTAACGCAATTGATAATACGAGTGAATGATTTAGTCTAAGATTTTAGATTCTGTTATCGATCTTGATATAGTCTACACAAAAAATAATACATAAGTATATTTTGGGTTAAGTTATATTACAGGGTGTAAACTATGCAGTATAATTAGTTATGACTTATTTTTTTTTTAATAAATAAGCTACAGCACAGGTAAATACATTAATTTTACAAAACTAACTCGAACTATCACAGTTTTATCAAGTGGGATTTTACAAATATTGGTATACGGTATTATCGGTTATGTTTTGTAGTGCACAATGGCGAGTTTACCACTTAATACCATTAAGCCATATATAGAAGATAATGTCTTCTTCGTTGGTGGTAGAACTACTTACAATGCCGAAATCATATCTGATAAAAAATCATTATCAGCCACCCGTCATATATCTTGGGAGATAAATATAGTAGCTTAAGTAAAACTGCACAATATACTAACAAATAACGAGTACGAACGCGGCCGCGTCCATCCATCAGTGTGAGTCCGTCAAGTGCAAAAATGGACGAGAAAGATGCAAAACGAAAAATAGATCTGGATACTATATTGATAGAAGAAATAGGTCAGTTTGGTAAGTTTCAGCTAAGGACCTTCGTACTAGCTCTGCTGTTAGCTATATTTGTGTCGTGGGCTACCACCGAGTATATATTTACCACAGCGAGGATAAGCACCAGGTAATTAAATTATACAATAAATGTTATGGGTATTTGTGCATTCAATATTTTTCAGATTTTTAATAAAGTTATTTTGATTTGAATTTCTTTTATGATAAAATTTTAGATGTATCATTCCTGAATGTGATGGTGAACAGCCCGAGTGGTCTCCATACTGGTTGTCAAACGCGGTGCCTGCCACTGGTGAGACGACGTTTGACAATTGCCAACGGTTTGGCAACATCTCCGTGTTACCCCGGCTAGTGGACAGTAACACCTGCCCCAGCACACTCTTCGACAGAAACACCCTACGGGATTGTGATGATTATGTCTACGAAAATACGCATTCGGTTGCGTACGAGGTAATTTGCTAAATTTTGTCCCTGGAATAAATATAAATGTTTAACAAAGGTATTTTACACCTGAAATTGACTTTAACTGCACGCAGTACCTTTAATGCCTTCATGATTTCCTCTTCTTACAAAATGATAGTGAAGTGTGTTAGTAAATGTAGAAAAATTAAAATCAACCCATTTCCGTCTGGGGAATTAGACCCAGACTGGAGATAGAAAGTTGAATGTTTTTTTTTTTTTTTTTTATACTACTTGGGTGGCAAACAAGCATACGGCCCACCTGATGTTAAGCAGTATCCGTAGCCTATAGACGCTTGCATTACCAGAGGTATCACTTGCGTGTTGCCAACCCATTTTTTTACACCAGGGCTTTAAGATGGAAGTAACCCTGGGATAGGAATACGTATCTTTCAAAACGCATTCCTAAATGAGCGCTGGAGACCTGTACTCACACACAGGAACACAACTACACCGCCGTGTGTAGTCATTTGGCTGTGGTCTTCTGTAAGGTGGAGGTCCTTCCCCAGTCGGGCTTGCTCGCTAGTAAGTAGAAAATAACGTAATAATATGAATTCTGTTTAATATAGTTAAGGAATTTAGAAATCTAAGCATAATTAGCATGTTTGTCTGGTTGCCAAAGTACAGGCCCTGCCTTAGTTTGGAATCAGATGGCGGTGTGTGAGTTATCCCAAAATATTATTAAAATTATTTTGTTTAACCTTTCAGTTCGACTTAGCGTGCAATGATTGGTTGCGATCCCTGATAGGCACGATTCGTACAGTGGGTGTCATAACAGCGTTTCCTTTCGCCGGATACATCTCGGACAGATGGGGTCGTCGCATGGCACTCTCCATTACAGCCTTCAACACAGCCTGGCTCGGCATAGTGAGGTACTGGACTAATACATACGTCGGCTTCACAATATCTCAGTTCGCTGAATCCGCCCTCGGGTCTGGCTGTTATACCAGTGCCTATATTTTGAGTAAGTAACCTGAAAAGTTTATATTCGCATTATATTTACAAGCTTTTCTCCTCAGTGCTAAATTTGTTTACAAAAGAAAATAATAGAGGAATGAAAGCGTAAGAATTGCTCTTGAATACCACGGTATAGAATAGTAGCTGATTTTTATAAATATTTGTTACAGTGTTGGAATTAGTTGGACCCAAATACCGAGTGGTAGCTGGTGCATCAATGAACTCTTTTTTCGCTATAGGCTCAATCCTGATGGGCCTCATCGCATGGGCAGCTCCCTATTGGAGACACTTCACGCTTGCCCTCTATATTCCCCAACTTCTGACACTTTCATACTTTTGGTTGATGTCTGAATCAGTACGTTGGTACATGAGCAAAGGACGTTTCGATGATTCAGAGGCATTACTCAGAAAGGCAGCAAAAGTTAACGGAAGACATCTATCAGAAGAATCTCTGGCAGCATTACGTCAGAACGCTGAAGAGGCAGCAAAGAAAAGGACTATGATGGACGAAAAAGCTGACACAGAGTGGCTGATCGTGACTGTGTTCAGACATAAAAGGGTTCTTCTGAGATGTTTGGTAGCACCTGTGTGGTGGATCACCAGCACGTTCATTTACTACGGTCTGTCTATCAATGCTGTTAATATGTCTGGCAATAGATATTTGAACTACGTCGCTGTGTCTGCAGCAGAAATTCCTGGTTTCTGGATCTCAGTGTTCTTGTTGAGTAGAATTGGACGAAAACCGGTGCTGGTCATAGCATTCTGGTTGTGTGCTGCGTGTCAAATCGCATACATATTCGTGCCTGAAGGTAAAGTAAAATAGTCCATTAATTATAATTATATTTATTATCTATCCAGCTCATAAGTACGTAGGTATCTACTAAAAGTATTGAAACCCTATACATTTTTAATAAAACCGTGTTCAATCCAAAGTCTTCAAATACTCTTAAAATCTTTTGAGGTTTAACCTAAATTATGTAAACCAGGATCAGTATATATTATAATACGAAACGTTTGAACATAACTGTACCGAACTTAGAATGTATCTGGTCTACGTCTAGAATAACAAAGCTTAAATTTGAGTCTCATAAATAAAATTATATGAACATGCATTTTTGAAAATTATTGCCAATACTTTCCGTGGTCCACATTTGAGGTCAAATGATTTTTCTTGTTACACAAGTTGTACACTAAGATTATTTTTTTCAGAAATGTTCGCACTGTCTCTGGCTGTGTACCTGATAGCAAAGTTTAGCATTGCAATGGAAGTTGTGGCGATATACGTGTACACGGCTGAACTGTACCCCACGGTGAAGAGGCAGAGCTTGTTCAACTTCACTTCCATGGTAGGCAGGGTTGGAAGTATGGTGGCGCCTTTAACACCAGCTTTCGTAAGTATCTTTAGTATGAGATTTATCGGTTAAATTGTTCTTTTAATAAAACCTAAGATGATGAAGTAAACGGGCTTCCTGATGGAAGAAAAGCAGTTACCCATGACGCAAAAAGCTTTGCTTATGCTGTAGCCATCCGTATAAGAAAATTCTGTGGTTCTGTTTTCCAAAATGCCCAAAAAGTGTGTGTTATATTTAGCTGATATCATAACTGTAACGTCCTCATATTTCAGGGTGCACAATGGTTTGAAGAACTACCGTTCGCTTTGTTCGCATTCATGGGTCTGCTGTCTGGTGCACTTATATTCCTCACGCCAGAAACACTAGGTGCTAAGCTACCTGATACCTTCGAACAAGCCGAGGCACTCGGCCGCAAAGATAACACCACTGAGAAGTGATTGATGATGAGGTAGACTATTGAATCTAAGTGACAAAATGTTGAACCAATAAAGAGAAATAATGGATGACAAGATAAGACTGCATAATTGAAAACTACTCTACTATAACTCTATATGTTAAGAAAGTTTGCGTGAAATATTTTTTAGTTTGTATAATTATGATTTTATTTATTGTTAATTGTATTATATTACTTTTTTGTACATAAATATGTTATTTATATATATAAAATTATACCTCTGTCCTTACCTCATAACAATAACAGTACAGCACCTCTAGACAAATGGCATCAACGGTAGTTGAATCGAATAGAGCAGAAAGCTAATGTATAGGATTTGACGTAAGTTTACGATATAATGTCGACTACCGTTTATGCCACTTGTCCAGAGGCAATACAATCAGTCAGCTAGGACTACGACCATTTATCGTTGTTCTGAGGTCCAAACTGATTGACAGATAACGCCCAAACTAAAACCGACGCTGCGGCTCCACCGAGATCGTACCAAAATCTATTAATGTAATTTGTTTCTATTCCATCTCTAAGAAGTGAACAAGGGATAATAATGTCATCTTGTAAATATAATTACGGTTCTTGCGACCCCTTCAATCCTTTAACTCGTATTATTTATAATGCATCATCGATTACTGAGGCACGCGTTTCATCGACGTAGTAATCTATTTATTGCACTACTTATGTAGTGCAATAAATAGATTATCTACAATCATATTTATTGTATCTTCTATAAATATGTGACAATAAAATCCACGTGACATTGTCTAAAAACGTTTAAAGAAACCTAAAATCTTCTCTATCTACAGATAACACGAGTTTGAGTGTATTTACTTTGTGTCTTTTTATTGTCAATAATGGCAGATGAGCTAACGGCACATCTGATGGTAAGGGATACAGCACAGCCGCTGCCACGGCCATGTAAATGCTTACGGCCCGGCCACAACTTCGATGATGAAAACGGTTAATTCAAAACGTATTCCTAAATTAGCGCTGGAGACCTGTACTCACACATAGGAACGCAACTACTCCGATGTGTATAGTTATTTGGTTGTGGTCTTCTGTATGGCGTGTATGGTAGGTGATGATAGGCGCGTTGATAAAACGTGGCCGCGGCCATCACATCGAATAATTCCTCAGGACACAGCCCCTTGAAGGCACTTCTTAGACTTACTGGATCAATACCGCCTGTGACCTTGGGATTGTCAACAATCCTCACAGCGCGTCTTTGGATCGAGTCAAAGGGTCCAAGCTGAAATCCAGGTACACACACACAAAAGTGGCAGCCGTACTCCATGTAGGGCCGGACTTGCGGTGACTTGCATTCAGTGCCTATAATGATACTTTAATTGTGCTTATTGGGATCCTACGATTCTGTATGTTCTGATATATTTTTTAATTAGATAATGCCTTGCCTTTTAAGATTGTATACATGCATACTATTATTTAAGTGTCTACCAAAAGTAGCTAACATTGTCTGCTAGTCCTTGTATTACTTACCCATTTAGATAACCTCTGATATTCTTATTGTAAGTAAACTAACAACTATTGTCTAACAAGTAATACTATGATGCTAATACCGTATCTGATAATAATATTTATCAGCTACCAGTTATAAAGATGTTTTATAATACTTAGCTTTAATAAAACTGCAAATATGCAATAAACTGTGCACACATGAAGTACAAACATGGCCGAGAAAGACGTTCAACGGAAAATAGATCTGGATACTATATTGATAGAAGAAATAGGACAGTTTGGTAAGTTTCAGCTAAGGACCCTGGTACTAGTGCTGCTGTTAGCTATATTTGTGTCGTGGGCTACCACCGAGTATATATTCACCACAGCGAGGATAAACACCAGGTAATTAAATAACTTTTCATCTACTACTCCATAGTTTGCTTATTTATATTATTTTGAAATTAGTCCACTAGCTATTACGACGTTTTAGTGAAATACAACAGAGTACTGTTTAGCTACAAATAATATTATGATGTTGTACTTATAAATTGGAGTATCCCAAAAATATTGTAAACATCTTAAGGCTGCATACTCGTAAATATTAAATCTTAAATAATGTATTGTTACTTTCTGCCGCTGAGCGTCGTAACAGTACCTATAATGAATTAATGATTACATATTTTAATGAATACGAATAATAATATTTTTTATTTATTTATTTTATTTAAAAACTTTTGCACAAAAAAAAAGTGTACAAAGGCGGACTTAATGCCAAAGGCATTCTCTACCAGTCAACCTTTGGGTGATGCAGAGAGAATACTAGGTAGATGCATAAACCGTAGAACTAAACAAAACAATAATATTACAATAATAAATGTCATATTATACACATATAATATAAAATAATAGACATACATACATGATACACATATATTATATAACAATACAATACTTAAAATAAATAATATAAGTATATTATGAATGTTGTGATGATTCTGCCAAATATTTGCTATAGAGCTGCCGTACTCTAGCCTTAAAGGTGTCTCGGTTAGTTGACATCCTGATTTCGAGAGGGAGTGCATTCCAAAGAAGAATAGATTGAATATAGAAGGAAGAATGAACTAGACTTGAGTTGTGATGAGGACAAAAAAGAAGAAGGTTGTTAGAAGAACGTAAGTTTTTGTGATGAGTGCTGCAAAGATATTGGAAATGAGGAGTTAAATACGTAGGGGCATTGGGAGAGTTAAGAAGAGAGTAAAGCATAGATAGAGCACGCCAGCTACGTCGCTGACGGATAGGGAGCCATTGTAGTTGGGAGCGAAATGTCGACACATGATCATACTTACGTAGATTGAAAATGAATCTAATGCAATTGTTGAGAAGGCGGTCAAGTTTATCGAGTAGATCTGCATTTAGGTTTAGGAGTCAATATTTAGATGTATCATCCCTGAATGTGACGGTGAGCAGCCCGAGTGGTCTCCGTACTGGCTGTCAAACGCGGTGCCTACCACTGGTGAGACCACGTTTGACAATTGTCAACGGTTTGGCAACATCTCCGCGTTGCCCCGGCTAGTGGACAGTAACACCTGCCCCAGCACACTCTTCGACAGAAATACCCTCCTGGATTGTGATGATTATGTCTACGAAAATACACATTCAGTTGCGTATGATGTAAGTTGCTATTTTACTTTTGTCCCCGGAATAACATTTTAAACGTAGCTGTTCTGAGAAAAGAAGTACATAGCATTTCTGAAATCCTACAATGTACGAGTTATACTCAAGTACAAGAGGTTTGTTTTGGGTATAAAATATATTTTTGTAGTGAATTAATTGACTATAAATGACTGCCTCGGTGGTCCAGTGGCCGCAGTATGCGCCTGCTGTGCACGAGGTTGTGGGTTCGATTCCCACACAGGACAAAACTTTGTGTGACCCACAGAGAATTGTTCTGAGTCTCTTGTTATTTCTGTCCGTTAATTGTATGTTTGCAAAGTCCCCCGCGACACAGAGCTTGTTCTCTAGTGCGGGAGTTGTCTTTTGAATAGAATAGAAAATTGTGAACCTGAAACCGTAATATCATCTATGGCTTATTAAGTTATATTACTTTAAAAAAATATATTATTAGATATTAATCATAGTCCATGTTTACCGTCTTAGTTTGATTTAGCGTGCAATGATTGGGCGCGATCCCTGATTGGCACCATTTGCATTGTGGGAGTCATCACAGGGTTTCCTTTCTCCGGCTACATCTCAGACCGATGGGGTCGCCGCGTGATCCTCTCCATCACGGCATTCAACGCAGCATGGCTTGGCATTGTGAGATACTGGGCGGACTCGTACATCGGCTTCACAATATCACAGTTTGCAGAAGCTGCTCTTAGTTCTGGCTGTTATGCTAGTTCCTATATTTTGAGTAAGTAGTCTGAAAAACTCTTTTTAAGTTTTATCTTGAATAGGGTTTTTTAAAATGAAGAAAATATTACTTTAAGAGATATTCATGATAACAAATATTTGTTACAGTTCTGGAATTAGTTGGGCCCAAATACCGAGTGATAGCTGGTGCATTAATAAACACGTTCTTCGCTATAGGATCAATCCTGATGGGCCTGATTGCATGGGCAGTTCCCTACTGGAGGCACTTCACGCTTGCACTATATATTCCCCAACTTCTAACAATTTCATACTTTTGGTTGATGTCTGAATCAGTGCGTTGGTACATGAGCAAAGGACGTTTTGAGGACTCTGAAGCGGTACTCAAAAAAGCAGCAAAGGTTAACGGGAGACAACTATCAGAAAAGTCTCTGGCAGCGTTACGTCAGAACGCAGAAGATGAAGCAAGACAAAGAACTATGGAAGAAATTGCTGATACGGAGTGGCTGATCGTGACTGTGTTCAGACACAAGAGGGTGTTACTGCGGTGTATGGTAGCACCTGTATGGTGGATCACCAGCACTTTTATATACTACGGTCTGTCTATCAATGCTGTGAACATTTCGGGCAATAGATACTTGAACTATGTCGCCGTGTCTGCGGCAGAGATTCCTGGTTTCTGGATCTCAGTGTTCCTGTTAAGTAGAATTGGAAGAAAAGCTGTGCTGATTATATCTTTCTGGTTGTGTGCTGCATGCCAAATTGCATACATATTCGTGCCTGAAGGTAAAATAATCCCATATACCACCACTTGTTTCACCTAAACACCTTGTTTCACTCAGTAGTTCAACGTTCACATGAACAAAGTGACTTCGCCTTAATACAGACATTAGGAAAAGTGTTAATGGACACATTCTTATAATTTATTTTTTACTCTACTTAGCAGTTTAGGTTATATTTAAATTACTCATTAGCCTTTTGGGTAGATTGTAATTCTGATGATGCACTTTAAGTAAATCATTATAAAAAAAACTTTAGTTTATGAATGTAAATACCTAATATTTCTACTGTAATTTATCAGGGATTACGAAGTCTAGTTTCAATACAAACAATAACAATTCAATTATTATTATTAGATTAGAAATAGTACATTTGGTTTTAACAAATATTTGTGTGATGAGCACGACTGTTTGTTCTGTGTCTGGCTCGATGTCATTTATCTATAATACGAGTATGTATGTATTTAAAAAATAACTATGTTTATCAGTTGCATGGCTGCCATAGTACAGTCTCTCTCTTTGTTTGGGATCAGATGGCAGTGTGTTCAGATCAGTTGTCCCAAAATATTCTAATAATAATCCTTAGTACTGGCAGCTTGGACAACTAATTAGAAACTGTGCGATTAAACAATTTCATTACAACATTAGAATCGCTCAACATTTTTTTTCTTTTTTTATTGATAAAATAAAAGTAAAAAAATATATGAAACAAAAACATTGTCAATACCTATAACCCTTGATTTCTCTGGGATTCCATCATCAAATCCTGACTTGATGCCAAAGGAACCACCTCAAGAGTATACTCTTTCAAATAAAAAATAATTTTGATATCGGTCCACAAATGGCGGAGAAATAGGTAAACATAGGTACACTTAAAAAAACGTAATTTTTTGAAGTCGGTTAAAAATGAAGCTTTTAGTAAAAATACGAGTGATCAGGACGATCATCGTCTTATCAGGAAACCGTCCACTGATAGCCTAAGATTTTTACACCATTTGATTTTGAATTGTCTTCATCCATCAGCTCCCTGTAACCATTAGGTACTTTTCTTATTTATATTTAACTAGCTGATGCCCGCGGCTCCACCCGCGTGGATATAGGTTATCGCTGTTAAAACCTAGTCTATGTGTTATTCAAGACCATAATCTATCTCTGTGCCAAATTTCATCCAGATCCGTTTAATAGTTTTTCGGTGAAAGAGTAACAAACATCCATCCATCCATACTTACAAACTTTTGCGTTTATAATATTAGTAAGGATATAAACATAAAGGCCATGGATTAAATTAAAGTAAACTTTGTTTTTAGATATGTTCGCACTGTCTCTGGTGGTGTACCTCATAGCGAAGTTCAGCATCGCAGTGGAAGTTGTGGCCATCTATGTGTACACCACTGAACTGTACCCCACGGTGAAGAGGCAGAGCTTGTTCAACTTCACTTCCATGGTAGGCAGGGTTGGAAGTATGGTGGCGCCTTTAACACCAGCTTTCGTAAGTAATAATACTTTGTTTGCAGGTAGAATCAGATTAAAACTAATTAACGAAATGAATCATCAATGTCATTGTGGAAAAGCCGACAGTCTCGAACACCATGGGCTGTCCTGCAGCAGGAGCGCAGGCCGTTTATCGCGACACACCCGAATAAACGATATTATCCCTCGGGCTCTTGTCAGCGCCGGCGTACCAGCCGTACTTGAACCCAATGGTTTGGTGCGTGACGATGGGAAGGACCCGATGGTATGTCGTTACTACCTTGAAAGATGCCCATCTTTCAAGGCAGTAACGACATACCATCGGGTCTCTAGGCCTTTGGTGTGGGATGCAACATGCGTCGACACCCTTGCGCCTTCACATCTTCCAAGTACAGCAGGATGCGCTGGCGCTGCTGCTGCAGCTGCCGAAACCCTCAAACGGCGTAAATACAGTACTTTAGTTAGTAATTATGTTTTTAAGCCGTTTGGGGTAGAGACGGTCGGTTCATGGGGTCCGAGTGCTCGTTTCTTGTACAGAGATCTAGCGAAACGACTGATCGACGCTTTGCGTGATCAGAGGGCTGGCCTATTTCTCACACAGACAATAAGCATAAAAAATGTACTTATATTGTTTCTGTAAATAAATATTTTAAACAATTAACGAAAAACTGCAGGGTTAGTTTAGTGACTTAAATGGTTACCTCGCTAATTGACCACTGCGCGGCGTGTTGTGGGTTCGATCCCCAAACGGAATGAAAAATTGTGTGATCCATAAAGGTTTGTTCCTAGTCTGGGTGTACTTGCAAAGTCTTTGTAAAGTCCCCCGCGACACAGGGCTTGTTCCCTAGGGCGGCCGTTGTCTTTAAAAAATATATATACACTAGGGGGTCGACCGCGACTACGTCCGCGTGGTAATTTGGAATATTTTCCCCGATTTTGCAACATATCTCATTACTGCTCCGCTCCTTTTGATCATAGCATAATGTTATATAGCCTGTAGCCCTCCTGGATAAATGCACTATTCAACAAAAAAAGATTTTTTTCTAATCGAACCAGTACTTTCTGAGATTAGCGCGTTCAACCAAACAAACAAACTCTTCAGCTTTATACTATTAGTATAGATTACTTGCTACCAATACTTACTTGCAACTTAAGAAAATGTCCAAAAAATAAGTTTTATTTTTAACAGATATCAAATAATATGTAATTAATTATTTCAGGGTGCTCAATGGTTTGAAGAACTACCGTTCGCATTATTCGCGTTCATGGGCCTGCTGTCCGGCACGCTTATATTTCTCACACCAGAAACGCTCGGCACCCAGATGCCTGATACCTTCGAACAGGCGGAGGCACTCGGACGCAAAGATACCACACAGAAGTGATGGACGACGAAGTTCACTAATGTTTAGGAAGAATTAAAGTCAGAATATAAGACTGCATTATTAAAATATATAAGTGAAAATTTATTCATGGTTTTACTTGGGTGGCAAACAAGCATACGGCCCACCTGATGTTAAGCAGTAACCGTAGCCTATGGACGCTTGCAATACCAAAGGTATTACTGGCGTTTTGACACCAGGCTTTAAGATGGAAGTAACCCTAGGATAGGAATACGTTTCTTTCAAAACGCATCTCTAAATGAGCGCTGGAGACCTGTACTCACACACAGGAACACAACTACACCGCTGTTTGTAGTTATTTGCCTGTGGTCTTCTGTAAGGTGGAGGTCCTTCCCCAGTCGGGCTTGCTAGTATGGTGCTTTAGTTTTATGTTACTACTACCATAATTTGTTTTATCTACTGTATTTATTTTCCAGTTTTCCAATAAAGTATTTATTTCATAAGATATTTACATGAATAGTTATTAAAATAAAAGTAACTTAACCTACCGACGGCCGATGGAGCAGACGTGTCTTAGACCGCGACTCGGTAAGCGTAAGATAGGGCGGCGCCCCCAGCTAGGTGAACCGACGACCTAAAAAAGGTCGCTGGGACGCACTGGGTGCGGAAGGCGGAGGACCGAGTCCTATGGCGCGTGTTGGGAGAGGCCTATGTCCAGCAGTGGACTGCGATAGGCTGATTGATTGATTGATCTTAACCTAAACTACTTACGAACAGGTTGCAGTTTTGAGGAAAGGTGTCCCAAAAGACTGGCCACATGGCCACGCTAAATCACTAGGCTAATAAAGGCCAGCCTTAGGATCGTGAGATCACTCGACTAAACACTTATGCGCGCTACACACCTTCAGTTTGAACTCTGCGATTTAACTGGACAGTCGGACTGAACAGATAAATCGTTAGGTGTGTAGAAAAAACAGTTAAACTGGGCTAGGCTGTAGGGACCTACGATTTATCTGAACAGTTTGACTGTACAGTTAAACTGCAAAGTTAAAACTAAAGGTGTGAAACGCGCATTAAATTAAATATCTCACGATACAGTTTGTGGGCACTTGGACCCCATGGTCCTAGAGTTTTCGCTGTTTGCGAAATAAGCCTGTAGGATATCAAATAATGCTAACCTGAAAAGCGATTTTTTTACAGAATATTCCTTTAATGGTATAAATGTACTTAAAAAGGTTATTGCTTTTTTATAGTTATCTAAAATTATTATTAGACTTTGGGCATATTTTCAAATCAAAGCAGATAACCAAAGAACATAATGATTCATTTATTACGACATGACAGCACTTAACTAACAGAATAAAATTATAATTTTATACATATATACTAGCGGACCTAGTTGACGTCGTCCTACCCGGAAAAACTGATTTACCGACAGCAGTGACATCTACCGGGTCCAATATTGTGAATCTAAACCATCCAACCAACCGAACACACACGCAAAATTTAATTAAATCAGCCGAGTCGTTTAGGAGGAGTTCTGTGTCATACACACGTACAGTAGAATTATATAATAAAATATAAAGATGTATAATTATTCTTCTGTGCGTGTGTATGTCACTGAACTCCACCTAAACGGCTCGGCTGATTTTAATAAAATTTTGAGTGTGTGTTCGGGTAGGGCCTCGAATGGTTTAGATTCACAATTGGTAGGTGGCACTGCTGTCGGTATGTCAGCTTTCCCGGGCAGGACGACGTCTGCCAGGTTCGTTAGTATCTATAGATTCTTTGCATATTAAGATAGTATGGTATACTGTGTAATGTAAGGAATAATTTAATATTGAAATTAAGTATTTTGTATTATCCATTACATGTAAATATACTTACAGATCTTTTTTTTTATACTACCAAGGTGGCAAACAAGCATACGGCTCGCCTGATGGTAAGCAGTTACCGTAGCCTATGGACGTTTTCAACACCAGGGGTGTCACTCGCGCGTTGCCGACCCTTTAAAAACCTATAGTCTCTTGAGAAAAACTCGGCAGGAAGCTCATTCCACAGCCTAATCGTACGTGGTAAGAAATTCTTATGGAATCTTACGGTACAGCTTGTTTGAGGTGCAAGGATGTGAGGATGAACAGTGTATTAATTCTTACTTTTTACGTGTTATTTAATTATTGAGGCACGCGTTTTATCGACGTAAGAGCAATAAATAAAAAGATAAAATTTACATTTATTTGTATACAATAAAATATAGATAATATAATATTTATAATATATAAAACAGTAAAACTCACGTGATGTCTTTAATATAATATTGTGTTCGTGAAACGTGTTATCAAACTGTGACGATATTTAGGAAGCCATTAAAATAGCATTGTTATAAGATAATAAATTGTAAGTATAAAAGTTTATGGAGCTCTGCTAATCTGTCGGTGAGATATATTCTACACAAATCCTTACAATAACTAAAGTATTTAAAAAATGTGCCTACTTAAGGTTTACCCTGACATAAAAGATACATAACATAAATCTAATATAAAAGATGGTGTTTATATTTTTATTTATTTAGAATCTGATTTAAATAAATATATTTGAACAAACATACAATAATAAGTACTAGACGTCACCTGGTGGTCGAATTTCGACCGTAATTCGTCCTTCTTCGTATGAACTTAAATTTTGCCAAATGTCACACTCCTTAGTGCGCGCAATTTGCTTTAAAAGAGCTCAGGTTTTTCTTTGTGCATTAATATAATATAGATATCCTACACAACAAACATACATACTTACTACTAGAAGAATAAAATGTAGGAAGAATTCCCTTTGCTTGTGATTGTGTTTCATAGCTGCATACATAGGAATCACTAAAGGTGGCGCTGATCTAGAGCCTTGTGATACGGTAGATGCCAAGAAAATTCTCTATACTTAACAGACATCTACTATACTTATGTCTTAAGAAATATTCGAAAGAACGTTGTTAACGTCCAGTTACCTATTAAGCTTTCTTCTTTTGTTAGTTTGTTATTAAGTTATTGCCATATTTCACTTTGCTTCTTTTTCTTTATATTTAAAAATACAACTCCCGCACTAGGCAACAGATCCTGTGTCGCGGGGGACATTACAAACATACAATTCACGGATACGAATTACACAAACAAATATTTAATGAATCACACAAAGTTTTGTCCGGTATGGGAATCGAACCCACGATATCCGACTTAGTAGTCAGGGTCACTGACCACTAAACCAACAGGCCAGTCGAACTATTCATTCTGTTTTGATCGGTGGGTCTACTAGAACTATAGAACAGTCAATCTCTACAGAATGTTTAACGAATGACTACAAGTAGAGCTTCCTTAGGATAGCAGTAGTTACTTGTTACTGTATAGGTTTATTGGTGTTCACTAGCTGGCCGTATGCCAATAGTAAAACCTCTGGCGCTTTATAATAGTAAATGGGATTATATTTAAATTTAAAGTTTGACGAACAAGAATGCCTGGAGGGTTGTCAAGAGGAGTCAGGTTCGGGGTTCGAAGAAGTAAAGACGTAATCTGAGGTGAGTAATTATAAGTAGGCAAAAGTCTAAAAAACAAGTTCAATATTTAACATTCTTCGTTTCCTTGAAGAAAGTGATAATAATAGTCGAAGTTATAGTTGAAGCACCCGGCATTATCGTACCTCTCCCTAGAAAGCCGAGTAGACGTTCCCCATAGTACGAGCTGAAGAAGAAGAAAGGTTGCTGACGGCGGCGCTAGAGTACCACCCTTATATGATTTCATTGCTTTTTTCTATTCAAGGCAGACTATTCACATTTTTACACACATTTACTTTTGTATTTACCTCAACATACCTAAAACACGCAGGTACCGACAATATTTGGGATTTCTTAACGAAATCAAAAACACATAATAATTAAATTGTTCTTATAATAAAAATAATTTACATAATAGATACACTTACTTAATATTTACAATTCACGAGATTAATATAAACCAGTAATAGTAGAGATATTAATAACTATCTAAATTATTATTTTCAGATTACATTTAACAACATCTGGATAACTCTAATTAACATCTGCTCAAATCCCTCTTCGAGTTCCAGTCGTGTTACTTTTTAGTATTCTCTTTTTTCAGGCCAATATTTGAAGCCTGCTCGAAGGTATCAGGGAGGGTAGTTCCGAGGGTCTCCGGAGTGACAAATATGAGGGCACCAGATAATAGCGCGAAGATAGCGAATAATACGAACGGTAACTCCTCGAACCATTGTGCACCCTGAAATGTGGAACATTACGAGCATAAAATGTTGTGTTGAGAAAAAATAATGCGATTAATATTCCAAGGACATTAAGTTAATCAACTTACAAACCCAAAGTGTGGATAAATCGACATATTGAGTATAAAAGGGACTACAGTCCCTATTGTCATCCGGGATATCGCAATTTTTTTTGTACTACCAAAGAGGCAAACAAGCATACGACCCGCCTGATGGTAAGCAGTTACCGTAGCCTATGGACGCTTGCAACACCAGGGGTATCACTCGCGCGTTGCCGACCCTTTAGAAACCTTTTAACTTATTTCTTGAAGAACCCCATATCTCTCGGGAAAACCTCGGCAGGGAGCTCATTCCAAAACCTAATCGTACGTGGGAGGAAATTCCCCTGAAACCGTACAGGTTTGAGACACACCGTACAGATGAACTCCCTGTTGGTGGCGGGAGGTGGGAGTTCATCTTCACATTTTAGAATCTCTGAAGGAGGCAAAGTCACTCCTTAAGCTAAGTGGATCGATACCGCCTGTGAATTTGGGATTGTCAACAATCCTCACAGCACGCCTTTGGATCGAGTCAAAAGGACCAGGCTGGTATCCAGGTGCTCCCACCTAAAGGTAGCAGCAGTATTCCATGTAGGGCCGAATTTGCGCTTTGCAAAGAAGCGATCTTTGGCGCACGCAATTTTAAGTAACTCGCTTTTATATTATTTCTTGCAATAAGATTAAGGCCCATCATTCCTTTATTCGGCATTCAAATAACTAATAAAGTTAAATTAAATTAGAGTTATGACTATTATCATCGTCAACTGACTGTAAATGTATTTTTACTGCCATTTCCTTTTTATTATGCGTTTTATACTAAGTTCTGCAACGTTATATAATACTTCAGTAAGAACTTACGATAGCTGGTGTGAGCGGCGCGAGCATGGAACCGATCCTGCCCATCATGGAGGAGAAGGCGAACAAGCTGTGACGATACTTGGTCGGGTACAACTCGTTGGTGTACACGTATATTGACGTCATCACCATTGCAATGCTGTACTTCGCTATCAAATACACTGTCAGAGATACAGCGAACATATCTACAACAAAAATCATTCATTTATCTTCGATATATCTATATACGATAGTAGCTGATCCGCTCATTTGATTATCTACGGTATTTAAATATTATTGTTATGTATTACAGGTAGTATTTAGGTTTTCCTTTGTAATGGGTTTCTCTCGTAGTGAAATGGGTTTCTCCTTCTTAATATTATTCTGCGGACGTAGTAGTAATTAAGGTGCATAATCAGTAGTTAAGTAGGTACAAGTAGTCACAACAATTTTAATGTGGGCACATTTTCAATCATATCTGCCTCGTTCTATCCCGAGGGTGTCGTTGGAGTCAATATTCACTGCAAGAGAAGGAAAACTCGAAACAAAACCTTATACCAAGCCGTCTGGCCAGCGTGGTATAGTAGGCTAATATCCCTCCAAATGTATGGAGGAGACCCGTGCCCAACAGTGGGACGTTTATGGGTAGACCAAGATCTGCCTCAGCAACTGGTTCAATATTTAAAGAAGTTTTGTCACATTACCTTTGGCTTCGATTGATTACACGTTTACTGTACTTGTAGACACAAATATATAACAGATGACATTGAAGATGTACACATCAGAACATGTTATAGGTAGCGAGTGCACATCAAATTATGACAAAAGAAATAACACTCGGGCTGAGTTTCATGACAGTTCTTTTACTACAATATTTGATATGTTTGAACAACAGACAAAATAAATATTGTTCGGTTCACACGTATTATATACCTAAATAATCTGTGTTTAATAAGTATAAAGAATCATAGGCTAAAAACATAATTATCCCTCTTATAATGAAAAGAGAATTTCAGTCGAAATAGAAGTAACTTAATAGTGGAACTTACCATCAGGTAGGAAGATGTAAGCGATTTGACAAGCAGCACATAGCCAAAAAGCTCCAATCAGCACTGGTCTCCTTCCAATCTTTCCCAACAAGAAGACTGCGCTCCAGTAGCCGGGAATCTCGACTGCAGATACAGCAATGAAGTTTAAGTATCTATTGCCTGACATGTTCACGGCGTTGATGGATAGTCCGTAGTAGATAAACGTGGTCGTGATCCACCACACCGGTGATATGCAACAGCGGATCAGTATACGTTTGTGTTGAAACACTTGGACTATTAGCCATGGCTCTTGACCCTTGCGTTCGTCTTCTAGTGCTTTAACCTTAGCCTCCGCTTCTGCAGTTTCACGTAAAGCAGCTAAAGACTTCTCAGATATCGGTTTATTGTTGGTTCGTGCTATCTCTCTCAACAGAGCTTCAGATTCGTCGAAGCGACCTTTGCTCATGTACCAACGGACAGACTCCGCGATGAGCCAGAAATACGTTATTGTTAGAAGCTGTGGTGCATACAGCGCGAGGGTGAAGTTCCTCCAGTTGGGCACACCCCATGCGATTAAACCCATCAGTACTTGTCCAACTGAAAAACTTGTATTTATTGCTGCGCCGGCTGCTACTCGGAACTTGGGTCCCACCACTTCCATAACTGTAAAGATTAAGTATCATTCGTCAATCTTTACTTACATATCTATATATTTTATAGTAACAATCGTTCTTTCTAGTGTGACTGGTCTAGGACGATGATTTGTTAAAAACATAAACTTTAATAGGTACTTGACCATGCGAAAATAAAACTCTGTTATCTTCCGCCATATATTATCATTAATCTAAATAATCTAATAGACCTTAATCACTAAATGCAACATAGTATTATGACAGAGTACGTCTTCAGCATGGGACTTCGACTTATCCGCTTACACTTGGAATTTAAACTTCTGTGACACACAGGTTTGAATCTAGACACTCAGTTGGTTACGAGATTATAACATAGCTATGTAATATTTTATGGATCGTGGATAATATTGAACATTTTGGAACAATTTTAATGCAAAAATATTTTATCACAAATTTGTTATAATAATATTAACCATTCTTCTTCTTATCGTTTGGTTAGTGGCCAACCTGGTGACAGAGTTATTTAGATCGCCCATATTTAGGCCTCTGTCGTGATCTAACGACAATAACATATAACATATTCTATATTAACCATTAATAATCATATACTTAGGTATTCTAACATTTTAGCACAAAGTCACAAAAAAGTACCTCATTAGCGTACATATATCTACGAATAATAATAACAATAATTCTTACGCAAAATGTAGACGCTAGAAAAGCCACCAGAACCGAATGTAGCTTCAATGAACTCAGACATCATGAAGCCGATGTACGTGTCAGCCCAATATCTGACGAGACCAAGCCACGCTGTGTTGAAGGCGTTGAGGGTCAGAGCCATACGCCGGCCCCATCTGTCTGACACGTATCCAGTGATAGGCAGAGCGGTCAGAGTACCGAACGTTCGTATAGTACCAATCAATGACCGCCGCCATTCATCGCACGCTAGTCCTACCTGAAACACGATTAATAATATTAAAATACATATTACGGAACCCTAATGCATGGCATAATATGCACTGATAGCAGTTTTCACGGTTTTCATGGCGCCATAAGTAATACAGTACCGAAATGCAGCGTCAACGGAATATTAATTCGAATGACTTCAGTCCCACAAGCGCGGCGTGGGAAATAATTCTTTCGATATTCATTATTGTATCAAACTTCGACCAATAATCAATGTATTTGTAATTTCTAAGTTCTAATTAAATTTAAGTAAAATGCATTGGTGTTTCGTTCAACCTCCGACTGTAGAAACCTTTGTAGAAATTTACATAGGTAGATATTAAACAAAACTTAAGTTTTTCTTTATTTGATAACTCACATCATATGCAACTGAATGCGTATTTTCGTAGACGTACTCATCGCAATCCTGGACGGTGTTTCTATCGAAGAGTCTGCTGGGGCAGGTATCACTGGCAACTTCCCGCGGCAAGACAGACGTGTTGCCAAATCGTTGGCAGTTGTCAAAGGCGGTCGCGCTGGTGGCGGGAACCGCGTTGGCCAACCAATATGGCGACCATTCTGGTTGAGCGCCATCACACTCCGGGATTACACATCTAAATCACACGAATAAATACTTCATAATTATTTGAAAATAAAAGTACTTGTAACTAAAACTTCGTAAGGTGAATGCGGAACAAATTGTGTTTTATCGTATGATATTTACGCTTTTAATATCCTAATAATAATAGTTTTGTAACTAATAGGTAATAACGGTAAATTTGTCCTTTACGTCGTGATTATACAGGAGTCTTACTTGATTATAATAAATACATCGTACACACAAAATGCCAAGCTAAATATTAGGTGACATAATGAACATAGCACCGATTATTTTTAGCTTTTTGAAGTCGGTTTAATTTTTTTCTATTTTTTTTTTAAATTATTTACAGAACCATTCAAAATACGCACTGTTGGTGAAATTAATACTACTTACACACCCCTCATATTACACATAGGTAAGCCTAGTTAATGTAATTTATTGTTGAAACGTATTGCTACGAAGTATAAAATTTTAATAATTTATTATTAAAATGTTATATCTAAATGATTTAGGTACCTACTAGACTAAAAAGACTAATCTAGCTTAATATCTAGCTTAAAATATATTTAATTCGATTTATCGCGCATCGACGCCGACGTCCATGAAGTGATATGAGATTAATTGATTAAAATTATTAGACTTAGCGTGACGAGACGTAGGATTAGAGGAATTTAACTATTTAGCAAAATATAATTTTTAAATAAAGCTGAGCCTTAAAAATATAATTTACACTTTTATATCTTAAAGGAGAGAGAATTAAATAATTTAAAAAAAAAACACGAATTGATAACCTCGTTTTTGAAGTCGGTTAAAAATGCTCACGTCCAACCATTTCCTAAACAGTTTTAAAATTATTTCTGATTAAATTATTAATATATTATTATTAAAGCGAAATAATTTTCAACAGCGGAATAAGGAGCGAAGTATTTTAAAATTATGAACAATGCGGGGATTTAATCTTTGTATTTAATCTATTTGATGCAACAAATATGCAACTTTATATCTAAACAATACAATACATAATCTTTACACGTCAACTGCGTTATGGCAATTTATTACGTCTATGCAGATTTCCAAATACATCACCAAGCCTAATATGAAACATAACTGATAGCAAACCCAAAATTATATCGTCATCATCATCATCTCTCAACCCATAAACGTCCTACTGCTGGGCACGGGTCTCCTTCATACACCAGGAGGGATATTACCAGTACCAGCCTACTACACTACGCTGGCCAGACGGGTTGGTATAGGGTTTTGTTTCGAGATTTCCCTCTCTTGCAGTAGATATTGTCTGCCTGACTAACTCCCTCAAGCGACTCTTACGACACCCTCGGGATGTAATAAAATATATAATGTAATAATGAAATTGGTATATAAGTATAATAAAGAATTTATCTGTTGATACTAAAAAATCCCACAATCATTAAAATCGTTCTATTAAAATAGTTACTACTTGTACAAATCACTTTAAAACAGGTAAACTGATTTGCATAAAAAATATTCAAAATTTATCCTGATTAAATAAACTTTCGAGTATAGAAGTGCATCAAAATCGGTCAATCCGTGTGATCGTTACTGTACCTACTTAGGTCGCAACGCTTCTAGGGTTATTTACCTGGTGTTAATTCGAGCAGTGGTGAACACATACTCTGTAGAGCCCCACGATCCAAATATCGCAATTATCGCCGCCAATAATAAAGTCTTTAACTGGAACTTGCCAAACTGTCCTAATTCCTTCACAAGTATGTAGTCGAGGTCTATTTTTTGTTTGTCATTAGCTTCAGCGTCACTCACATCCCTCTCGGGACTATGGTCCTGGCTGGCAGTACCGTTACTTGTGGTCGCAGCCATATTGGACACTCAAATAACGTAATTGTAAACATTATCTAGTTATATATTACAAACTACTGATAAAATGTCCTCTGTTTCACAGCTCTAGCACGTGCTCAAATCATTCTGTGAATTTACAATTTTATTTAACACTAGTTTTTTGCGGCCACTTCGTCGCCCTTAAAGTTTTCTTTCTTCTTTTCGGGTAAGTAACCATATAAAAATAAGTGTTTAAATTCTATAGGTCTGACTATAGCCAAACTAAATTTAATTATAATTATTAGATACACAAGCTCACTGAAGTTAACTAAAGTAATAGTCTCACTATAACGACATCACAGACATACCTACTGTTAAAATTTTTCAATTTAATTATGGTAGTTAAAAAGACCTATAGACATAGCACAGTGCACAAATCTATTATTAATGTCGATATTAATTAATAATGTCTAATTAAGTTTGTATAAGATCATGATAGTCGATAGATTACTAAACGTTATTATATTTTGATTAGATTTTAATGTCTGTCTTATCAATGGATCTTTAGAAAAATAAACTAAACAATGTTTTGATCTGAGACTTGCTGGCATTATCTTCAATTGAACCCAATATAAAACGTTACCAATAACATATTAATTATAATGTTTACCAGGAGCGACATATTATGAATGTTTAACCTATCAAACCCTTTCTAACCAATGCTGTTTGTTGCGGAAGCTCTCAAATTATGCAAATTCCGCAATGTCGTTGAAGATTATGTTTTTGAGCAGTTGGAGACGAAACGCTGGGATCGTGCACCCCACAGGTGCTCATATTCTTTATGAAGACTTATTTTCATCCAACGTGGCATTGCTGTCAAAATTCTGGGCGCGCTTTCAGTAGAGGCGTTGCTGAGGATTTTATGGCGCATATTAAAGAAAGAAAAAAAATACTTAATTTTCTCTACTTTACCTTACGCTCTCCTGCTTCAAAATAAGAGGAGGTTTTTCATGTAGACATCGAGTTATATATTGTTTTTAGGTAAAATAATTGGTTTATGTTATCATAAAGAATAAACCAATTATTTTTTATTCAATGTTAGGCATTCAATAATAGACATCCTATCGGGCACATGGCCCCTGTTTAACTCCGTTTCAATCAATCAATCAGCCTATCGCAGTCCACTGCTGGACATAGGCCTCTCCCAACACGCGCCATAGCACACGGTCCTCCGCCTTCCGCATCCAGTTAACTCCGTTTAAGGTGTCATAAATAAATCCCTTGGAAATTCTGAATGCTACGCTGCTCGATGTATCTATAAGGAACAGCAAAATTGTAAGTTGTTTAATGTAAGTAAGATTTAAACTGTCCGCCGCCTGTCTGTCCGTATAATATATTTATTATATAGATCTTTTTGGAACTTTGATTCATTCATTATCAGTGCAAAAAACTGGTTTTAAAATTTCGCCGTGTGCAAATAAAAGCGGTGAGCCTGATACGTTTATCTTGTTTTATACCACTAAGATAGCAAACAAGCATACGTCCTGTCTGATAGTAAGTGGTCAACGTCTTGCAACTGTTGCAACACAACCCGAAAGTACAGAAAGTGGAACACACATGAGGAGGTTTTTTTATAATACTTGGGTGGCAAATAATCATACGGCCCGCCTGATGTTAAGCAGTTTCCGTAGCCTATGGACGCTTGCTTTTTCTACATTTTACTTACATTTGGCTGTAAGATGTACTATCCTTGGGATAATAAAACGTTTCTTTTAAAACGTATCCCTAAATGAGCTCTGGAGACTTGTAGCAGGCCTCCGTCACTCCCAGTGGTCAGGTCGGCTGGGGGCTCCACGGGCCGGTTTCAGGACCGTGGAGGCACTTCAGCCGATCCTGTCGGAGTGGGCAGGGCGGCAGTACGGGACCCTTTCCTTCCGGCTAGTGCAGGTTTTGTCCGGGCATGGTTGCTTCGGGCATTACCTGCACAAGGTCGCTAGGAGGGAACCGAGTCCCGTCTGCCACCACTGCGACTGCGACGATGACTCGGCGCAGCATACGCTCGAGTCGTGTCCGGCTTGGGCGGGGCAGCGCCGGGACCTCGTTGCAGTCATTGGAGTAGACCTGTCGCTGCCGGCCGTGGCACGGTCCATGGTTACCAGCGACAGGGAGTGGACGGCGGTCGCATCCTTCTGCGAGGACGTCATCTCGCAGAAGGAGGCGGCGGAGCGGATCAGGGAGGAGGGTCTCCTCGGTGATCCGATCCGTCGCCGGCGAACTGGGCGGCGTCGGCGCGCCTACGGGCGTCTGATGCCGCCATAGTGAAGGTGCGGGGAGACTGGGGCAGCAGAGTCTCACCCGCACCCTTCCGCGGAGGGACAGTGTTCCTGGTGCGCCCGGACGCTGTCACTGGAGATGGAGCCCGCGTAAAGCGGACAATCGCTGGGTGGATCACTGACGTCATATCAGGTTCCAGTGGTCCACCCGTGAAGGCGTGTGTTGGTGCACAGGGGGGTTTTAGTCGGTATGCCGGCCGCCTACCATCTTTGAGCCGGAGAGCCCGACATAACCGCCTCGCTACCCCAGGCGGGGCGGTATGCGTAAAGCATTTCCCCTCTACAAAAAAAAAAAAAAAAAAAAAAACAAAAACAAAAAAAAAAAAAAAAAAGGCCTCCGTCACTCAAGGTTACGCGTTATGTGCCTACCGATAGTAGCTCGTAACCGAGCCGATCGCCAGTGGGGCTACCGCACGCGACACAGAGCGCACACACAGCCCGTTTCCCGCTCAAAACGCATACGATATTTACGTACACTACGTATATTAAGTTAATATTATTAAGTTTTGACTAACGACACGATGGTTAATTATTGTGAAGTCGTTGGATGTCATAGTAAAAAGAAAAAAAAAAAAGTTTTTTTTTCATTGCCGAAAGATGAAGAAAGGTACGTTACGTTATTTGAAAGTAGGTACGCATTTCAGCTGGCTTCAGTTAGTAGTACCTAGTAATATTAAAATGCATCTTGCGTGTAGGTACTCTTTCTTAAAAATCTACGAGAAAATTAGAAAGACAACCCTACCGCATTCGTGCGATGACGAGCTTGCACGTGAGTCGCACGGCGGGCAACACAATCTCGACTCTTTGTACATTTCTTTTCGCTGCGAACAGCAGGTATTATTATTAAGAATTTGTAGGCTATTATGGCGTAGGTATTTTCGGTTTTGTATGGGAGTGATGTATCTGTTACGTAGTAACTATTAAGTAATCTGTGCTTGTAGTCACACACAGGAACACAACTACACTGCTGTGTGTAGTTATTTAGCTGTGATCTTCTGTAATCTATCAATAAGTATATTTGATCGATTGTTTTTCCATCGTTCAATGACGATTTAAGAGGCAATTAGCATACCCAGAAGATTAGCTTTCTTTTTAGAATCATGATCCATTACTGTCCGGCTTTCATATTGGAGGTAAGGGCGTTTAAAGGGCTAAAGTTATCTTTGTGCTGATGAATCTGGAAATTACTTTTTTATTGGACCTCAAAGCAGTATTCAATTTGTCTCCGACGAAAAATATCTTCAGTTCGACTACAATGAAAAAATATATACGCCGAATCTGGTCTTTTGGAAACATACATACGTTTCAACAATTTGTGCCTGAATAACTCTTCAAATCAATTTCCATCTATCCATCTCAGCCATAAGACGTCCACTGCTGGACATAGGCCTCCCCCGTTTTCTACATCATTCGGTCCTGAGCTGACCTTGCCCATAATAATATTTATTATAATTTAAATATAATATTATAATAAAGCTTTATTACAATATTATCGCATAACATTGTCTGTGTTCTCATAATTTAAATAAATTTCCGGTTACTAACTACAATTGTAAACGTATAAATAACAATAGGTATTAACGATATAATCAACAGATTAGCTGCACTAATCATTATCTATCGGAAAAAAATTCAACACTTTTGTCTATACCTTAAACAAATAAAGCCAAGGCGAGTGATATTTTCTGTATTCAACTCTGATTAAGTAGTCATATATTTATCTACATAACATCAAAATCAAAATAGAATTAGATATTTACTGTTACCTAGAGTTTTATGAAAACTCTTGCTGAAGTTTTCTCAAAAGACTATAGCATAGGGTTCTTCAAGAAAGGAGTAATAATGTTTTTAATGTAGTTGCTTGGTAGTATCAAATAAAAAATATATGTATAATCATACAAAAGCAAGAGCAGAAACTGAATAGGTATTATGCGAAATGCGGTCTCTATAAAATACGAAATACATATAGACAGTAAAATTGTAATATCAAAGACTTTGTCAAGCATACCTACTTATAGATCGTTGACGCTTGGACATTCCGTCTTCTAGCGGCTAGTAGGCGGTAGCCAGGATAATCTTATTTTTATGTGAAGTTTTATTTTGTTTGAATTGTTCTTTCTATCGCTATAATTGGCTATGGGCATCATCATTATCTCAGCCAAAAGACGTCCACTGCTGGACATAGGCCTCTCCAAAGGATTTCCACAAATCCCGATCCTGAGCTGACCTTGTCCATCCATACCGATTAACTAAAATAACAGACAACATTATCCGTTATGCTCTTGTCACCGAAGACTTGCCAGGCGTACTTGAAGCAAATGGTTTGACAATTGTAACTCGATGGTATCATGTCGTTATTACCTTAGAAGATAGGCAGGTCTTGTACCATTACATCTCTCAAGTACCTACAACAGGCTATGCTGGCGCTGCTACTGCAGCTGCCGAGATCGGTTCATGATCAACATATCTTTGATGCCTGGGAAAATTGGTGTATTCTGTGACCTCTCTAAAGCTTTTGACTGCGTTGAACACAATACGCTTTTGCGAAAGCTAAGTCATTACGGTATTAGGGGCGCTGCACTTAATCTTGTTGCTGCCTACCTGAGTCACAGGGTTCAATACGTAAATGTAAATGGAAATAGGTCTTCTGGATTACCTATAGCAATGGGCGTGCCCCAGGGTTCAAATTTAGGTCCTTTTCTCTTTTTAGTGTATGTAAATGATTTACCTTTCTTTGTACAGGATTTGTGCGACATAGTGCTATTTGCAGATGATACATCACTTCTCTTCAAAATTGACCGTAAAGAAAGTAACTTTGATGTCGTAAATGGTTCTCTCGCGCAACTCCTGGACTGGTTCACATCAAATAATCTTACGTTAAATTCAAAAAAAACTAAATGCATTAAATTTACCATGCCTAACGTAAGAAGTGTTACCACTAATTTGAGTCTAAATAATGAAGCTATTTCACTTGTTGAGTCTTCAGTTTTTTTGGGTTTAACTTTAAATCGTAAACTTCAGTGGGGAGCCCATATATCATGCCTCGCAGGTAAGCTTAGCTCTGCGGCTTTTGCAGTTAGTAAAGTAAGACAACTTACTGATGTAGATACGGCTAGATTAGTTTATTTTAGTTATTTTCACAGCGTCATGTCCTACGGCATATTGCTGTGGCGCAAGGCTGCTGATATTGAAACTATTTTCTTAATTCAGAAACGAGCAGTACGCTCAATTTACAACCTAGGCTCACGAGTTTCTCTTAGAGAACGTTTTAAAGAAATAGGTATTTTAACAGTTGCATCTCAATATACATATATTTGCAAATATTATGTTTTTTAAACAGAATATTGAACTATATAGTAAGAACAGTAATATTCATTCAGTAAATACCAGAAATAAACATAAGTTAGTTGGCACGTTCTATCGTTTACACAAAGTGCATAATTCATTTGTAGGACTCAGTATACGTTTTTTTAACAAATTACCGAAAGAGATAATGAATTTGCCCTTACACAAATTTAAACCTACTATTAAAAATCATCTCATAGGGAAAGGCTATTATACAATAAATGATTATTTGAACGATAAAAAGTCTTGGAATTAGTTGCATTATATGTATAGTTGTTTGTTTAATTTAGAATAAATCAGCTTAGTACATAAGTTCTTATTTGTGACGTGAGGCACATTGTGAATTCTAGTGATAATTCTGTATTTTTTTCTTTGTATATTTCTTTAGTAGCAAAACGTTAAATTTTACAATAAAAATTGTCACTATTCACATATTACCTTATTCTTTAATAGCAATATGTAAATTGAAGCAGACTTTAACACCATACTTTTTTTTTCTCGCACGACCAGTACTAAGTACGATTACCTTATTTTATCAATAAAGTTAGTATCGTGTTTTGACTGCATCAGCTTGCATGCTATCATACTTGTATTTTACAAAAGATTGTAACTATCTGGCGATTAAAAAGAGTGGCCTGAGTTTCTTGCTAGTTCTTCTCAAGGCTCCACGTCAGCGAACTAGCCGTAGGAAAATTTAGCTGACATCATCTTTCTGGTTTATTCATAATTTATGACCTTCATAAGAGTTACTTTGTAACCTAAATGAATAAATGAATTTTGAGTTTGAGTTTAATCGAGTGATCGACAATACGCGTGATCAAAGGGCTGGCCTGTTTCTCGCACAGAGAATAAGCATTGCTATCTAACGTGTAATTATTTTTGAATAAATAAGAGGCGAATTAAATAAAAAAATATTTATTTCTATATTATTACAATAAATATTGGACAATTGTATACAATACAACGAATCCATGAGATCAATATTAAGTTGAGGTTGTAGGTTTACTCTTGCCGAGCTGTTCTGCCTCCTCGAAGGTGTCTGGTAGCTTGGTGCCGAGGGTCTCCGGCGTGGTGAATATCAGCGCCCCGGATAGTAGCGCGAAACTACCGAACAATACCGAAGGAAACGGTTCCCATACTTCTGAAGCCTGAAAAATAATTAGTATAAAAAAAATATAACATACATATTTATTTATAAACTAGCAGCCCGCCCCGACTTCGTCCGGGTTAAACTAATTTCAGCGCAACTTTCTTTTTTTACATAAGAACCTTCATCTGGCAATAACAAACATTTTCATTAAAACATTTTAATTTATTAGAATGGATCAGGTATTCTTGAAAAAATATGCTTATGCCACTTGTCTTATGGTGTAGGTGACAGAGTTATTTAGATCGCCATATTAAGGCCTCCATCGTGATCTTATTTTGATTGTTTATTTTCTTCATATTAGGTCAATCAATCAGCCTATCGCAGTCCACTGCTGGACATAGGCCTCTCCTAACACGCGCCACAGCACACGGTCCTCCGCCTTCCGCATCCAGTCCAACCCACCGACCTTTTTTAGGACGTCGGTCCACCTAGCTGGGGGCCACCCTACCTTACGCTTACCGAGTCGCGGTCACCACTCTAGGACACGTCTGCTCCATCGGCCGTCAGTCCTTCTGCAGATATGACCAGCCGATTGCCACTTCAGCTTGCTAAGTCTGTGAGCTATGTCGGTAACTTTAGTTCTTTGTCAGATTTATTAGGTGCCTAAATACAATAACATAGAGAGAGATAGAAATATACTCACAAGTGCAGGAGTAAGTGGAGCAGTGATAGACCCTAGCCGTCCCACCATAGAGGAGAAGGCAAACAGATTATGTCTGTACTTGGTGGGGTACAGTTCAGCAGTGTACACGTACACTGACGTCATCACCATCGCGATGCAGTACTTGCCGAAGAGGTACAGCGTTAGACGCACCGCATCGTTGTCTGCAACGATTATAATTATTATGTTAAGCTAGACACGGATTTGAATTAACATGTAGTCAGGAAACTAGATCACTCTCAGTATTTTTGATATCGCTGTTTCACTGCACTACCGCTGCCTACCGCGCTGAGGCACTGGTAGGTATTTGGTTTATCCTTAGCTATGAAGAGGAAAACTTTATAACTACGAGTAAATAATCGTGTTAAGGCTTGTGATATCGCCAATGACCTTGAGCATTTGTGCGAAGCAAACACGACCTAATTCTCTAGGCGAGTGCAAACAGATGTAAGTACTCTTTGAATAAATTAAAATTTAAACTTATTCTAAATATAACATAACCAAATTATACGTGTATGTTTTAAACAAATACAGTTCTTTTTTCGTATTATTTGATAAAAATTTAATCATAAAGTGGTTCTACATCTCAATAATTTGGTGCAGATTCGATGTTTTTTTACAAACTATTTAGAATTACTATATAATTTATGACAAAATCATATTATAAAACACATCTTGTAGATTAATACTGTAGTTTAGGCAGTCATTTGTCTATAAATGCCAACAAAAATGGTTTCATTAACACCTCTTTTTCATCATTTTTTGAGAAAGGGGCCTTAAGGATGATCATCGTAAACTGACGTGGTATTAATAGCTAATAATGTGCATTTTAAGTTGCCATCTGATTTGCGAGTTTTTTTGTAGCTCATGCTCACTATCATGGTTGTCAAGCAACTTGTTACAAATATTTGTATCTAATATGGATAGAGAATCTAATTACCTGTATTCAGGAAAGCAAACGTGAACTGGCACGCAGCACAAACCCAATATCCACAGATCAGTACAGGCTTGCGACCAATTCTGTCTAACAACAAAATTGCTGTCCAATATCCAGGGATTTCTACGGCAGCCACAGCTACGTAGTTAAGGTAGCTATTTCCCACCATGTTTACTGAGTTAATGTTCATGCCATAATACACCAGCGTATTAGTAATCCACCAAATAGGAGATACTAGGCACCGGGACAGAATGACTCGGGATTTGATCACTAAAACTGGTAACCAAGGTTCCTTAGCCTTCGGTTTGTTCTTCTCGGCTTCAGCAGTTAAACGCAAGGCCTCTAAACTCTTTTCTGAAAGCTCTTTTTTATTGGCTTTGGCGACTTTTTTTAAGATCACCTCGGATTCTTCGTAGCGGCCCTTGCTCATGAGCCATCTGACCGATTCCGATAGAATCCAGAAGTAAGCAACTACTAAAAGTTGTGGAGCGTAAAGAACTTGCGTAAGAGGACGCCATGATGGAAGTCCCCATGCGATAAAACCTAAGATCACTTGGCCAAGAGCGAACAGTGAGGATATCGTAGCGCCAGCCACCACACGGTACTTGGGACCGACCAGCTCCGTAACTAGAAATAATAATGTCAATTTAATGGAATTTAATAATTTAAGTCGCACCTCAATCAGATATTTTATTTATAGGTTTAAATACAATATCTTATTATTTGTAAGTAGGTTAGGTTGAGTACTTTTATTTTAATAACTATTCATGTAAATATCTTATGAAATAAATGTTGTATGTAGCCGCATTTGACTGTCAGTAGTTCAATTAATTCACGTAATATACATATACAGAAACATACCCAAAATGTAGCATGACGAGTAAGCGCCAGCTCCTACAGTAGACTCGAGGACTTCGAGGGCGAGGAACCACTCGTAAGAGTTGACGAAGGACCTGACGAGGCCGATCCAGCCGGTGTTGAAAGCGTTAATAGTCAAAGCCACACGGCGGCCCCACCGATCTGAGATGTAGCCGGTGATAGGAAGCACCAGTAACGTACCGATCGTACGAATGGAGCCGATCTGAGAGCGACGCCACTCGTCGCAAGCCATATTGAACTGGAATCCAAAACGATTACTGGTTAAGCTTTATTTTGTCTGCTTCAGAACGTGCATTGCAGAGCCTGGTGTTCAGTATATACCTAACACGAAGATCGCCTAAAATTATGCCTCTATCCAGCCGGTACACTTCTCTAGGTAAAAAATCTGATGCAATTTTTGTTTAGAAGATTTTCGATTTGTGATCTAAAATTTATTGGCATATGTGTGAGCAGACTGGGTAACGATTTAGCTGTAGTTCATACTAAAGTCAATCTGGCTTCGTGTGCCAGCTAGATTAACTTACAAATTAACGGTACGTTCAAATAAATAACAAGTTACTGATTTAGGATAACTGAAACTTTTAGCAATCAGATCTAAAATACAATAGATAAAGCACATAAAATCGCGGTCGAGGGAGGTGGTCCTCGTTATTAGATCAGATAATAATATTTAATTAATTGTCAATGTGATAATTGATTCCGAAACCTTGAAAATGATAATCATCTCTTTTAGTTGATAAGCTCAACAAACAATTAATATTGTTTATTAACAGTAGTTATATTATTATTGTTTAGATACGTATCAATTACACCTCTAATACAGTTTATTCAGGATACTTTGTACTCTGCCTTTACTTTTCCATACCATTCTTCTTCTTATTGTTTGGTTAGTGGCCAAACTGGTGACAGAGTTATTTAGAACGCCAATATTCAGGCCTCTGTCGTGATCTAACGACTGTAACCTAAGTCGGGACCGATTTTTTAACGTGCCCTCCGAAGCACGGAGACGCTCAGATGAAATACCACCAATAAGGGTATCTCATGTTTATTTGTACAGAATTGTTAAATTGGTGCATCGCCTTTAATCAAACGAAATGTAGCATCACGCAAGGTAGGCTAATGTGTATAACGCCCACATTTCACCGTCCATATTAGGTCCTATGTTATAAGGGGAGGGATCCTTGCCTATTGATTCAATTACCCAAGGCAGGTAAAATGTTACCTACTCGTAAGTAGCTAACTTATAAAGTACATCAACAAATAACAATCATGTGACGTGAACATGCTAATCTTTTAAAACTCCTTATTTCCATATTATCAAATAAGAAGATAATTAAGGTAATAAATTAATACGATTATAATCTTCGATAAAATGGTATAGGTAAAATACTTCAACTACAACACTTAAACGTTTATATAAATATTATTTATGTACAGTTATAAAATTACAATACTAGTTAGTAAGGAACCTACAAAAAAAGGGACGGATCTGCATCTCTCACCTCGCGCACCTTAGCCACGGACCCCTCTTTTTAGCTATCGGTACCAGAAGCAACACTAACAGAAAAACCTTAAGACATGACATTAATTTTAATAGTCAATCTTTCACACCAAATAACAATAACTAACAAACTAAGTACAACTCTTTAAGGACATTTCCAATCTAAAGTCCATGATAAATGATTAATTAAGGACAAAATGGAGATAAAACGACTACTTACGTCATAAACCACGCTGAGTTGATTTTCGTAAACATAGTCCTGGCAATCCTTGGTCCAGGATTGGTTGAACAGGACGGCAGGGCATGTACCCTCAGCGACTTCAGGTGGATTGGTGACGTTGCCGAATCGCGCGCAGTTATCGAAGGAAGTGTCACTGGTACCATTAACAGCATTGAGCAGCCAGGAGGGTGTGAACTCTGGGTTCGGGCCATCACATTCACGTATTAGACATCTGCAAGTGTTCGACATTACGAGTACATTGTAAAGTTTACGAAATTTGTTAATAGGTATATTTTGAAAGATAATGTAGATGAAGCAGCGGTTTGCCAGGCCACCTCATTTGCCACTCCACTAATGTATTAAGAAGATACGAGTAGTAGCAACAATAATAGTGTGGTTTTCGATTATTCTTTCTTTTAAAAAGACAACTCCCGCATTAGAGAATAAGCTCTGTGTCGCGGGGGACTTTACAAACATACAATTAACGGACACAAATAACACCCAGACTCAGAACAATTCTTTGTGAGTCACACAAAGTTTTGTCCTGTGTGGGAATCGAACCCACAAACTCGTGGACAGCAGGCACATACTGTGGCCACTGGACCACAGAGACAGACTAGTCAAATTGAGTGAAATGATACTGTAAATTGAGTTATTTGGTTTGACATTCATGATAATTCATTTAAAATACCTAATCATAGCGACTTTCGGTCGAAAAGATTTTATCCAAGCTGTATTTTTCTTTTTTACTAAGAGAAAAGTTACTCGTTAGTTTTATTTTACAAATCCATTATTAATTTTCAGTTTAAAACACTTCTGATATTTAAAAAGTTAAAGTAACGCATTATAATCATTGTATAGTGCCCAGTTAAATATTATCCGTTTACGGAAAAAGAGTGTTAAATGCTCAGGAAAATGTTCATATTGTATTAATTATATGTACATATGTGTCATAATATAATTTGACAAAAAAAATATTTTGTTCGTCTACGCACACAAATAAATGTACTTTTGTAATTGTTAAAAATTTTTCATTTGTGTCGATATATTGTTAAACAGTGACGCTTGCAATACCAGAAGTATCACTTGCGTGTTGCCAACCCATTTTTTTACACCAGGGCTTTGTGATAAATGTATCCCTGGGATAGGAATACGTTTTTTTTCAAAATGCATCCCTAAATGAGCGCTGGAAATCTTTACTCCTATACAGGAACACAACTGCACCACTGTGTGTAGTTATTTGGCTGTGATCCTCTGTAAGGTCCTTCCCCATTAGGGCTTGCTCGCTAGTATGGTGAGCTACCTCTCTTAAAGTAAGGTCTTAAAAGTAAGGTCAATCCTTGGTTAGCTATCTAGCTCTCGTCATCACTTTTGAAGCTTGCTAATAGAATCTCTCAATAACATTGTTTCCAATTTCGTTTATCTCAGTTGGATGTGTAAGTACTTAATAAAACAAATAAAATTAATGTTTACAAAAATTAGACAAGAAGGTAGAAAGGTTCGTCAGTACTATCTTAAATTAGAATTATCTCACGCATAGTTTCAGTTACGAACTTATTTTATAGTACCAGAGTATAATAACCCTACTACTGGTATACTACTACTATACAAATCCCTAACCACATTGTGCATACCATAGCTTTTCCAACTGGTAGACGATTTTCAGAAAATCCATAATAAAATCTATGTATATGATTAATTTATAATGTGGTATTTGTATATGAACGCACACTTTCTCAACAACTTTGATGGGCTTCTGAATAACAGCATTCGATTTATATTTCGCTCTCTCTCTCTCTCTTCCTGAGTATTTATCCCATATGGTGGTGGGGTCAGCCCTTTTCGTGTTCTTCTTCCACTTCGCCCTATCTGTTATGTCGTCTTCCAAAACATTGCATGCCCTCATATCGCTGCGTACCACATCGGTCCATGTAGTCTTAGGTCTTTCCCACGGTCTCGTTCCAGGTACAGACAATTTTAGTACTTGATTACCGATGTAATCGGGTGGTCTCCTCCTGACGTGTCCATATTCGTAAATATGACCACGTGTCTATTTATCGCTCTCAGCTAGGATGGTTGACTCTTCGTCAGTGCCGGAGATGGCAAGTTTAAGCGCTCTCACTACACTCTAATCTTTTCTTGAATCCCCTACACCCCACCACTTACCATTCCTCCTATTTTCTATACCTATGCTCTGTTTACAATTGAAATATATGCTCGTCTAACAATCGTCATCTTTCATGTCCCTCTCACAGATCTGCACTTGTTGACTCTTCCTTTCATGTGCAATCTATATCCTCTGCTTCTCGAGATCAGGATGGCCACGAATAGGTAGACAGTTAAAAAACTAAAAAGTGCGAAAACTAATTCTAAATGGTCTATTGTACGTATTTATGTGTATTTATATATTAGTCACATAATTATATTATATACTATAGGATATTTTTTTCTGTATTAAGTTAACGAGGACGGAGACTATGTTCTCCTCAGAGTGTTTCCTTAGGATTTTCTGCAAAGGCTGGCTCATATTCTATTTATTGTCTTTTAGATGTTATTCCATTTTCCACCTATGTGCATAATTGTGCAGGAAGTTTAAATAAAATCATTTTAATTTTTTATGATTTATCCAAACAACCAATTACGGCGCAAATTTTGTGAACAACTTTCATTATCGTTTAAATAAATAAACACAAAATCTTACCTTGTACTTATCCTGGCTGTAGTGAAAATGTATTCTCCTGACGCAAAAGCAGAAAAGATGATGGGGAACGCAGCTAGCAGCAGCGTCAGCAGCTGGTACCTCCCGAATTGCCCAACTTCGTTCACTAGGATGTTGTCTAGATCTACGCCGTTCTTCTCACCATCCTTCTCTCCACTCATCTTGTTTAATTAAAGATATCTTAGTTGTTGTGCTGAGTGGCTCACGGCTCACGCCTGTTTCACGAATGACCTGAATTGGTTTTTGCCACTTACACTGTTAATTTTATTTAGGTACTACAATCAGTCAGCAGCACAACCTACCAACCTTGATACTCAATAAAGATTGCAATTTTAAACATGGTATATATTATACAAATAATTTAGATAAATATCATATCTATGTATTGGAAATAAGGATAAGAATATAATATATTAATTAGGTATGTGTCTTAGCCATCAAACATATCACCTTATTAATAAGTATTTGATTAGTAACGATCGAGGCTACCTTGGTCAAGCTTTTTCCGTGTAATGAGGAGTTATTTTTGCGTGTACATTTTAATTAAAAAGTAGCAATTGATGATCGCTTAGGCACGTGCAAATAATCTCTTGACACAAGCGAACTCTTATCTTATTAAACAATTTATATTGTTTGCGATATAATTGATACCTTTCCGGATATTTAATTGTTTCACACCATAACTACTATCAATAACCTTAACAAGGTTATATAGATCTCTTTATATACGAGGAAGGTTCAAAATCAATCTGCGGCAGTTATAAAAGATAGTTTAATATCACATACTTTGACATTAAGTAATACACACAATGTTATTATCACTAATCACTATCAGAATCAACGTTAGAAGTCCTTTCCGTTTTAAGTTGCACAACTTGTTTGTCTCTCCTCTTCAAACTGTTTATCAGCTTCATCACTTCTATCCTGAACTCGAACTTGGAGCTCTCTGTCAGCGTCTTCACTGCAGGTGTGATAGACTTGAAGAAGGCTCTATCTTCGTCTTCCTCTTTCTGTATTAAGTTAACGAGGACGGAGACTATGTTCTCATCGGTGTCTTCCTTAGGTGTTTCCTTAGGACTTTCTGCAAAGGCCGGCTCGTATTCTATTTTTTGTCTTTTAGATGTTATTCCATTTTCTGTTGCTCCTTCATCGATGTCTACAAACACTTCGCTCATCCAGTTTTGCGATTCATTCTGATCAGCTTCATCGCCCTCATCGATGAAGCTATTCTCTTTCCTGCTCTTTCTTTGAGTTAGCGACTCATCAAGGAACTGAAGTTGTTCAGAGTACAGGTACGGTCTATTTCTCATTCCACCTCCTTTGCGAGATTTGACGTAGGAGTCTCTTGCGTTGTGCCATTTTCTGGTGATAGTGCTACCTGTTAATTAAAAGCCAGTTAAAAATATTATACAAACAATCACTAAGAACATAAACTATTTTTTTTTATTTCAGCTATCAAAACCGTTGGGGTGTAACACAGGTGACAAAGCAAAACCTCTTTGCATTGGTACATATAATAGTGTGCTATGATTCTTTTATATTAGGTACGAGTAGGTTTATATATATATACCTAGACACAGAATATCTAATAGTACTATGACGTACATACACTTGCAGCAATATATTTGTGTATATTATGCGGTGCGCGAATGGTATAAATAAATAACTAATAAAAATGGTATAATATAAAGTGTAGGTTCTTAGTTTATTTATACTGTTATGCATAGTTAGCGAGGCAAGACTATTTATCTTTTGATAATAAACACGTAGATGTACTAATTTGAACACTGAAACTAATCTTATATTTATTCAACCCTTGTTTAAACTTGTTTTACCTACATGCTAAATTATTGTTACATTTTTTATTTTTAGTTATATATAAGTAGTCAGTAATTAAATTATTTTCCCAATCATGTAACGAGTAACGACAACTCAGTAGCTAACATATTGCTACAATTTGTAAATAATTGTTGAGAATGTGATATCTTTTTCTAGGTCTACAACTTACGAGTACAATAGACATCTAATACCTCAGGCTTTCTAAGAGTCTATATCAAGACTATGGAAACAACCTAATAAAAAAATATTGATGACCTTAAAAACACTTCGTGGGAAGACAGTGGATTGCTCACCTATAAAGTTCTTCCGCGCCTGATTAAGTGAGTCGAAGTTGGGTTCAAACTCCTTGTAGATTTGATGCCAAGCTTTGTCCTTCTCCAGCCGGTCCCTGTACGAGGGACTCATACGGTCCCACAGGCAGCGTCGCTCGCGCACCATCTCGATCAGCTCACGCGTTGGGATCATTTTCTTTGAGAATTTCATCAGTCGTGCGCTGTGGACATCATTATATCTTGATAATGGTACGTGGTACATACATTTTGCATTGAGAGGCTTAACAGTCACTTCAAAGATGTTACTGTTAATATATAATTGGAAAATTTTGTAAATTAAGAACTGATTTGGATGAGATCTGACACAGTATCAAATATTTGGCCTCAAATTAATACTTTATACTATTAAGGTAGTTTGAACACCCACAAATCGCGTGACCATCGCGCGGATGCACCCACCGACGAAAGGTAAGTAGTAGGTAGTAGATACTTATCAGATTTCATAGTTTTTTTTACTACCTAATAGGAAAGTAGGTTCAATTTAACTGCAGCCATTTGGTAGGTAGAGACTTACCTACATTTGCATAGGCACCTGATTATTTAGCAGTCGTAAATACCTTAAGAAGCGTTTGTTAGTAGGTAGAATACCTATACTAACCCCTTCTTAATTATTATTTAATCTATTCAAACAATAAGTAGTGTAACCTACCTACAAATAAATATACCCGTAATAAAAATTCTAGGTAGGTAGTACCTTCGGTTACATAAGTAGATACCTACCTACCTAGGTAAGTATTTACAATTACAATTACCCGATAATGATCTAATGACAAGTTGTAAAAAAAAATTCAATCTTTAGTAGGTACCTAAATTTTAACCTATATATATGTAGAATAGAATAGAATAGAATTTTATTTGCTAAGAAACACGGTTACAATGTTGTAACCGTGTATAGGTAGGTACATTGAACAGCTTTCCATGCCTAAATACCTACGCCTAAAAATGTGCCAATCTCACCCACACAAAAGCATAAATAAATAATTTAAAACTATTGGATAATTCTTCGCCAGTGACAATATTCTATTTAAAACAGTTTTAACAGCAATTAAATTATCCATAAGATGGTATTTGGCAGTTTTTTTTGCAAAAATACGTAAACATTAACGACCTTGAACTAGTTTCTAATAAAATGACACTTAGAAACAGACAACGACCGTAACACAAATGCACAGAGACTATTTTCGGACGACACACGCAGCCTGTCAAAGTTCAAACACTTTAATAAAGACCTCTCTGTAACATAATATATACCTATAAGGTAAATATGAAATGAATACACTTGAATGAAATAACAAAAGTTGATAGTAGGTATTGAACCACAAATAATATTATGTTTATTTGTACATGTACAACGCTATAAAGGCCACGCACCTTGTATTTGTGTCCGAGTCCGACATTTTTGATGGTAAAACAGCTACAATCCGGTTTTAAAATGGCGGTTTCACTTGAATACTGTCACAAAACTCTTAGAAAATAATTAAAATTAAACATTATATTGTTTAATATTACTGAATAGTTGAATTTAGACATATATAAAGTTATATTAGTGGTGCAAAAATGCGTATATTCTGGCGGCGCGTTTACACAATACTGTCGTGATGTCGGAGCGGCCGGGCGGCGCGCGGCGGCGGTGCGGAGCGCCGGACGGCCGCTATCCGGTCGGCGGAACGGCAACGTGGTGCGTCTCGCTTTAGTAAGTGTCGCAACGTTGCACACTTACTATTCACCATTCATATTCCACTTGTATAATGTATTTTGTGTATCAAACTATCAAGGTGATAAATGTACCTTTTAACATAAAACATAAGCAAATACCTACATACAGTCTACTAGTGTTATTTTTGAACTTTTGTTCTAACTATTACGATTTAAATAAAACTCAGGTACATATTTAGACAGCAGCAGGCAAGCGGTCGATGGGCTTGTCACGGGACCGGAACAGATGAGGTGCCAGACCTTTAGCTACTACCTACTAATTTACCCATACTTCCACAAGAATTGATAAATTTATAAAGGTTGACAGATAAAAATGAATTATGCAGTTCTACCTAGTCACTTGCTGATGACTAGTCACTAGTTTTGGTACCTACCTACCTATTTATATGTTGTCCAGTATTTTATTTATTTAAAAAGGATTACCAACAAGCGATACAAATAAATATCAGAGAAATAACAAACGTAAACTCAATTATAGGCAACCACAGACTAACATGAGAAAACTATTTAATGAATATTTATTTATTTAAACTTTTAAAATAAGTACCTACCTACATGATGGATAAATAAAACAGATCAATTCTATAAATCTATAAATTGCAATCGTCACCCTAAAAAGATTTTTAAATATAATTAGATTAATAGGTGTTTCAAGTTAAATATTACCTGCATTCCCATCATAACCAAAAAAATAACCAAAAGGCCGCTTTTTTTTTTTTTTATACTACCAAGGTGACAAACAAGCATACGGCCCGCCAGTCGCCATACGGCACGGCAGTTACCGTAGCCTATGGACGTTTGCAACACCAGGGGTGTCACTCACGCGTTGCCGACCCTTTAAAAACCTTATAACTCCTTTCTTGAAGAACCCCGTGCTATAGTCTTTTGGAAAAACCTCGGCAGGGAGCTCATTCCACAGCCTAATCGTACGTGGTAAGAAATTCCTCTGGAATCTTACGGTACGGCAAGTTAGAGGTGCAAGGATGTGAGGATGAACTCCCTGTCGGTGGCGAGAGGTGCGTTGATAAAATGTGGCCGTGGGCATCATCTCGAACAATTCCTCAGAACACAGCCCATTGTACAGGCGGTAGAACACACACAAGGAGGCGAAGTCTCTCCTTAGACTTAGTGGATCAATACCGCCTGTGAGCTTGGGATCGTCAACAATCCTTACAGCGCGTCTTTGGATAGAATCAAAGGGTCCAAGCTGGTATCCAGGTACATACACTAAATCTAACTGCGGTTAAGAACCCAGTCTGTAGTCGACGTCTTGTATTTTGGTCTCATGATAATTTCACAATTCAAAGCAACATCCTTACTTTTATTATAAATGTGAAAGTTTGTGAATATGGATGGATGGATGTTTGTTACTCTTTCACGTAATGAACGGATCTGGATGAAATTTGGCACAGAGATAGATTATGGTCTGGAATAATACATAGGCTACTTTTTACAGCGATAACCGACATCCACGAGGGCGGAGCCGCGGGCAACAGCTAGTATTCTATATTTACAAGACGTACACAATATGACAATGACAGTGAAACAATTTCTCTAATTTCCATCCGACAATTTATTTCAGTTAGTAACAAATACATAGGTACATAAATAAATAAATATGTTAGTTAGTGGGTATATGTTTGTTACTAACAGACTACTTAAAAGAAATGTTGTTAGGTAGTGAAAACCTCTACTTTAGCCTGACGTTTTTCTTAGAGTTAACTTTAATTTAAACCTCATTTTGATGTATTCCAGTATTGTTATGAACTTCGTGTATTTTAAAAAGAAATAAATAAATTATTCGATGTTTTTAATAGTATTTAATTTGAGTGACAAACAAGAATACGGCGCGTGCAATACCAGAGGTGTCACTGGCGTATTGTCTACGCATTTTACAACTGGGCTTTAAGATGGAGAATCCCTGGGATAGGAAAATGTTTCCTGAATCACACACACACACAGGAACACAACTGAGCCTCTAGACAAGTGGCATAAGCGATAGTCGAATCGAAAAGTCAAAACATAAAATGAATTTGACGTAAGTCTACGATATAATGTCGTAAACTTACATCAAATCCCATACATTTGCTTTTTTGACCTTTCGATTCGACTATCGCTTATGCCACTTGTCTAGAGGCTCTGTTATTAGAACGTGTCTCATACATAAAACAAACAAACTGACACTTTTCGTCATATATTGGTAGCAGACAGTAGAGCAGATACAGAAATAGCTTCACCACACGTTATTATTACTGTTCAATGTCAAATCAAATCAGACCAATGGTTTGCGGTTCATTGACGGCGACGGACGGACCAAGGATATGACCTCTGCTAAAGTACCAGTGTAGTCGGTATCTAGGTGAGTTGGTATTAGTCGAAGCATATTGCAAGGTTTATTTTTGTTCATGAGGAATATCTTCTTCTTATCGTTTGGTTAGTGGCCAGCCTGGTGACAGAGTTATTGAGATCGCCCATATTTAGGCCTCTGTCGTGATCTAACGACTGATAACAGTCGGGACCGACTTTTAGTGTGCCCTCCGAAGCACGGAGACGCTCAGATGAAATACCACTATGCGGTCACTCATCTATAGGGTTACCTCGCCCTTGGTAGCTTAACCCGCTAATCGTTTACTGAACAGCGAGTGCTCCTTCTATCATGATTATAAATTACTAGCGACTGCCCCTTGCTTCGCTTCGATTTTTTTATTTTCTGTAAATATTACATGTATGTATTGTAAACCTTTGGGAAGAAATTCCGTACATTGTAGCCATAACTGCATCAAAATCCGTTGCGTTGTTTAAAAGGTCTAAGCATACATAGAGACAGACAGCGGCAAGCGGATTTGTTTTATACTCCTCTTACCTATATCAAGATAAGTATTGCTTTTTAAATTTCATTGGTGATTAGAGCGTTTTCAGTTGCCTCACTTTATATTTACCATAGTTAGTTTGTCGGGGCGTTATCCTCACTTGGCCGCTCAAGTGGGCTTTTGTACTTGATTCCTTTTAGCTATTCCATCCAGCCCAACTTCTTCCAGAAAGCCAGCAGGCGGCATAGGTGGCCGCAGGCTTCCAGTAGAGAACCCGTTTTCTTTAGGGTCTGTGCCCTATGGTCTTCTACGCTATTACATGGCTCTACTCCACGAAACACTCTTTCATGAGCTCTGTGCTCTACGCTATAACAGCTTAGCGCTTGTTACTAACTAAAACGGTATCTATTGATTATAAATAAAGTAAGCTTATGTTTTTTTCTTCAAATTACTTAATATTCTTCAATGCTTCTTCATCTTTAATAAAACACATTTGTGAATGAGAATCATATTTTATTCTGTTACTGTACTAACATTTCCTGCGTCGTCATTACAATAATAATAATAATAATATGTGCATTTCACTAAAGTCAGTTCTATAATATACTTACACTTACGTTTCCACAAAATGTAATACAAATTGATAACATTATAATTAAATAAAAATAATATACATTGATAAAAATATAAATTTGTAAAATACAATACAAAAAATATAATAATAGAAAATACGTTTAGATATTTATGTATAAAATAGCTTAATTTGTATACTACCTAGGCGGTGATCAAGCAAACGGTCCGCCTGATGATAAGCAGTTACTGTAGCCTGGGGACGCTTACTCGTACTATACCTAGTCAGGACATCATTCAATCGCGCTTTACCGACAGATAAACTTAATATATAACACCTGGGGTTGTGTTACGGGTAAGCCTGGAATAGGAAAACGTGTCCAGGTGCCTTGGACACCTGTAGACACACTTACTCACTTAGGTGCACCACTACATGACTATGTGTAGTTATGTGACTATTATCTTCTGTAAGATGAATCCGTTCTTTCCTAGTCGAGCTTGCTCTTTTTAACCGACTTCAAAAAGAAAGTTCTAATGATGGGATCCATGTAGAATTGAGGGAACTCCTCAAAAATTATAGGCACACATATAGCAATTTCAATATTTTTAACAACACATCAAACATTTGCATTCAGAAAGTATAATATGAAGAAGTAAAACTGATGAAGAAGACCACAGATGGCCACCTGAACTTCTCAATAATAAGTATTTTACGGATGGCGATTAAATAAGTTTTCATTATGGTCGCTAAGGTAGCTAGGCAACGGAACTTCATAATTAAACAGTTAAACAGCCGTTTTTAAGGTTTTTGAAATTCTACAACTTACCGTACTGAAGTCAGTTTTTTTTTTGTTAAAATTATATTATTACAACTTCTTCAAATGTCTGTGGTGTCTGTAACTAATTACTTACTTATTCTCGATCTATTTCTGTGTCCCATACATTTGTTTTATTTTACTTATCGATTCGACTACCATGTATGCCACTTGTTTAGAGGGTCTGATATCATAACAGTTCAAAGCAAATAATATCCTTGTTGTCAACCAGTTACAGTTAGTAGTCAGTGTCTGATTCCTGCGTATCCCTGGGCTTGATGATCCCCAGCTTGGTGGCGAGCGCTGCGACGTTGGCGCGCACCTCTTCCTGCACCAGGTTGAAGGACATAGCTAGCAGCGCGATACCAAACAGTAGATATAGAGAACACAGAGCTATGGAGTGTACCGCCGCCGCCGCTAACGCCGCGTCCTCACTAGCCTCACGTGGATGATCTTCTTTCCGACGACCCTAGACACAAAAATGACCGTAAATCGGATTATCTCTTCAATCAAGTAGCAAAGTCTTTAAAGAATGTTCCTTAGTGGTCCAGTGGCCGCAGTATGCGCCTGCTGTGCACGAGGTTGTGGGTTCGATTCCCACACAGGACAAAACTTTGCATGACCCACAAAGTGTTGTTCTGAGTGTAACTTGTGTCCGTTAATTGTATGTTTGTAAAATCTAGTGCGGGAGTTGTCTTTTTTTTTTTAAAGAAAAGACCAAATTCTTACTTAATAGTAGAAAATATTAAACATAGCATTTCACCTGTGCCGGGACGAAATCGCCGAAGCCGATGGTTGTAAGTGTGATGAAGCAGAAATAAGCAGCGTCCAGGTAGGACCAGGACTCCCAGCGCTTGAACAGGAAGGTCCCCGCCACGATGTAGGACGCGACCAGGAACACACACAACCAAATTGGCACTGGCTTTATCTAAATACGGCATAAATATATTACACATTACAAAGAGGTGACAGAGACAATTCTAACTTAAATTGGCGCAGTACAAGACTGCAACTATAATACCTATACCCTATGTCAATTGAATATATAAATAAGGTAAACAAAACTTATCTGTTTAAAGTTATCACACATAATGTCACTAAATGGCACAAGTAACACATTTACATGAATTTCGAAAGTTTCAACTTGATTAACTAGCACTGTTTATACCAAAATTAGTTTTAAATCAATTAAATAAACTAATTTGAAAAATTTAAGTCGTAAAATTTGGATAACTGTCATTCGCAAAATGATGTATTGTCTATGGTCCCATTGTGTAAAATAGTGATGTGCGAATAAATATAATCGACGCGCTCAATTTAAGTTTTTAGTGATCGATTATGTCTGTAGTAAATCGAATTTCGCATTTCCGATCAATTAAAAGATATAAAAAAACAAAGTAGATTCTTAATTAACAATCAACTAATGTATATTACCAAAATTTAAGTCCGCCTTTATACATTAATGTTTTTGTGTATAATAAAGTTTTAAATAAATAAGAAATAAAGTTTTTTTTTTTTTTATAATTATTTATATATATTTATTTACAACATAAGGTCGTCTTATCCATACGTCAGACTTTTTCCGTACCTATCTGTATATTATTATTTATTTATTTAGAACTTAATATACAGAACATGTATAAAGGCGGACTTAATGCCAAAGGCATTCTCTACCAGTCAACCTATAGGGTGATGCAGAGATGAAACATAGTAGGTGCATATTAGTGTGAGGTCTAGAAAGAAGCAATTCTTATATAGTACTAAAATATTGTAATACAAGAAAATAGGAATATATAATAATTATAAATTAAATAAATATCAAAATATATAAGTGATATATAGGTATATATATAAATATATTATAAAAGAATATTATACTTCACCGTTGTGATGATTCTGCTAATTCCTTCAGCATTTGTGTCCGAACCCTAGTCTTGAATATATAACGGTTGGTGGACATCCTGATTTCAGAAGGAAGGGCATTCCAAAGTCGGATAGATTCAAGAAGAAAAGAAGAGTGCATGAAGCCAGAGCTATGAGAAGGAAATACAAGGAGAAGATTGTTAGAGGAGCGAGGATTTCTGTCATGTATGGAACTGAGATATACAAACTGGGATTTTAAATAGGAGGGAGCATTAGGAGACATAAGGGTGGTATAAAGTGTGGAGAGTGCGCGCAAATTACGACGCTGACGAATGGGGAGCCAATTTAACTGAGAGCGATGAGTAGACACATGGTCATACTTGCGAAGATTGAAAATAAATCGAATGCAGTTATTGAGAAGACGGTCGAGTTTATTGAGCAGATCTGCATTCAGGTCAAAATAACACACGTCACCATAGTCGATCAGAGGAAAAATCAAAGTCTGCACAAGCATCGTTTTAGTCTTAACAGGAAGAAAGTTCTTCAGTCGATACAGTGTACGCAGGGCACCAGTAACTTTCTGGCTAACCTGTGCAACTTGTGCTCTCCAATTTAAGGTTGTGTCAATGTGTAACCCTAGGTTCTTAACATTAACACAAAGATCAACAATAGTACCATTAAAAACCACTGATGGAAGAGTATCTATGCGTAGGCTGTTTATTTGGCGTTGGCTGCCAATGACAATGGCTTGAGTCTTGTTTGGGTTTACAATCAAACCAAACCTCTCAGACCAGTTCCTAATATGTTCGAGGTCTCTATTGACCATATCCACCGCAGTAGATATGCCATCGATAGTTGCCTGAGAGTAAATCTGCAAGTCATCGGCATATAGGTGATACGCACACTGAAGATTTTGTGTAATGAGATTAATAAAAATTGAAAATAACAACGGAGATAAAATACCGCCTTGAGGAACACCAGAGTCGATAACACGCCAACTAGATGATGAATCATCGAAGCGAACTGACTGCTGGCGACCTCGAAGATAAGTTGAGAACCATTCCAGAGCTTCGGACGAGACCATATTGTAGGAGAGGATAGAGAGAAGGATGTCGTGACTGACGGTATTAAAGGCGTTGGAAAAGTCGACCAAATCCAAAACAGTGACTTTAGTGTTCTCCATGCCTTCCCTAATATCGCCAGTCACTTTAAGGAGTGCGGAAACAGTGCTGTGGCCTGGTCTGAAACCAGACTGCAAAGGGTTTAATAGGTTATTTTGGTATATGAAACTGGAAAGTTGCTTGTGCACACAAGCCTCAAGCACCTTGGATAAGAAGGGAAGAATGGAAATAGGACGGAAGTGATTTGGTAGAGAAGGATTTTGTGTTTTAGGTAGAGGTATAACATAGGCTTTACGCCATAAGGAAGGGAAAATTCCGGAATGAAGAGAAAAATTTATGATATGGGAAATCGGGAAGAGGAGATGATCAAGGATATACATGATCATGCGACGGCTAATATTGTCGCAGCCCACAGCATTGGACTTTATGGATATAATAGTTTTTTTGATCTCGTCTGTTGCTACTGGAGAAAAATGAAAACTTTCAATATTGGGACAAGGTAGATCAGATAGGTACTTAACAGTTTGACACTTGACTTGGTAATCTAACGAAGTAGTAGTGGAGAAATGACAATTGATATCCTCCAAATCAAGTGTCAACTGCAAATCAGCACGGCCCTGTTTGCCGATACCCAGAGTCCCAAGGAACTTCCAGATATCAGCAGGTGACGTAGAAGTGATGTTACTGAGAATATGTCGGCGTTTGGCATTACGTATCACCTGGTTACATCGATTCCTTGCAGACTTAAAAAGTGACCAATTTTCGACGCAACGATCCCTTTTGTATTTTTGAAAGGCCCTATTTCTGCGTCTCATATACATTCGAACTCCCCTAGTAATCCATGGTGCAGGTGGGCGCTTAAGTTTTACTTTCCTCACCGGAGCATGTGCATCGTACAGTTGCAGTATTTTGGTGTTCAGAATATTGACTTTATCATCAACCGAGGGAGCCGAGACTAATTCATCCCAGTTAATTTCAGATGCACCTTTATAAAGCTTGCTGAGATCCATACGACTAAAACTACGCGTGTGGAGAACTTTGGGAGGGGGCTTGGGAGGTTTGAGGGTGTAGGAGAGGAAGATGAGGTCGTGGTGAGAAAATCCGGGAGCAAGGAGTTGGCCATGAGATGATACAAGGGTAGGAGTGGAGGTGAGAATTAAGTCGAGCCAGGTGTCCTGCCCCACAGTGTTGTGGTGAGTGGGTTGCAACGGTAATACATGGAAGCAGGCTGACTCGACAATCTCAAGGAGTTTACAGGATCGATGGGGATCACGAGAAAGGAGATCGGTATTAAAATCTCCCATGATGACATGATGTGAATATTCTGACCCTAAAGATTCCAGAATCGGTTCGAGACTGGAGAAGTAATTGATAGATGGAGGACAGTAGACGACACCAAGAACGGATTTGGATCCTTTGACGTTGACTTCGAGAAAAAGATACTCTGCAGACGCACAAAGGTTAGGAGAAGAAGGTGAAAGAATTTTGTAAGGAAAATCGCTACGAAGGTAAATAGCGACTCCTCCCCCCCTCCGACCAATCCGATCATTCCGTATTAGAATGAAGCCGGGGAGTGAGTAGGTAGTGGATGGGAGATCAGGTTTCAGCCAACTCTCCGAAATCAGGATGGCATGAACGTTAACATCTGAGAATGTATCAAGTAGGTCACTGTAGTGACTAGGTATACTTTGCGCATTAATGTGGCATACATTAAACAGGGAGTGAGATCTTTTGTTAAACATCAATCGCAAAGTATCACCCAGCGTCTCGTCACTTGCAGAACAGAAACTTTCATCACTAGATGGATTCGTAGATTCATTAGCAGAAAAATAGGAATCATCAGTATACATAAATAAAATAAACGTAAATAAATAATAATAATTAGAAAAAAGTGTATATGTACAAACAATAAAAATAAAAATTGGGGAAACAAAAGAACTATGAAACGCGATCGTCTCTGCACCACCCACCAGCAGATAATTCACACAACAAAACAACAAAAAGAACAGTGAAATAAAACGTAAAACAAATAAAAGAACGACACTAAAGTATAAAGCAAAACAGGTATAACCAAAAACAAATTTTTAGGAACGCGACATAATCAAATTTGACAGTTGTCTGTCACTTCACATACAAAACGTCAATGTCAAATCGATATGACATGTTTATAATGCATCGAAAATGATAAATTAATGTGGGTAAAGTCTAGTTAAAATACAAGTAACAATAACAAATAGATAAAAGAAATGATAAAGCAGACTATGTCGCTTATGCAAATACTGAAGCACTAAAAATGCAATAGTTTAAGCCTTACGCGATTTTAAGCTTACACCCGGCGCATCCGCACCGTTGCCACTTTTGTCTGGAGTTGAGGAAGTGACTGACGCTTTCGGGAACTTCTTGAACAAGGTGTTCAGCTCGTCCATTTGCGTGATCTTACGACGACTTCCATCTGCTGTCTTCACAACGATAACGCCGTCCTGCGTCCAGCACGCCCGCATGCCGAAGTGCTGCCGCGCTTTGCCAAAAACAGCCTGTCGGGCTTTTGTCAGGAACTCCTTAACTGATACAGGAGACCCTTTAAGCCTAGATTTGGCCCTCCACACAGCAGACCTCGAATCCACACCGGTGAACCACACCAGGATTGGCCGGCGACGCTCTTTGCTTGGGGAACCTATCCTATGGCAGGCACTAATAGACGGCTGAATGTCTTTAAGTGACATCTTGTCCAATATATTATGGACAACAGAAACACAATCTTCGTTTTCAGCTTCGGTGACCCCAAGAAAGATGAGTGCTTTTCGTCGATGCCTTGTTTCTATGCCGTCAACCATGTTAGAGCATTCAACAATCTGCTGTCGAAGGAGCCTCAGCATGTTGAAAATCAGCTCCCTGAAGGTCCGAAACTCTTCAGCAACCCTTGCAACTGTATCCTTGGCTTGGGCTCCCGTGTGTAGCTGAGCCTCCAGTTCCGCCATGCGTTTAGTGAAGGACTCCTCCAACTTGTTCTGAGTGTCCTGGATGTCAGCTAGGTGTGCCATTATTAAAAAAACAGTGTTCTTGATAGTTTTGACAAAGTGAAGTGTTGTAGAATGTGATGTGCTGGCAGGTGGTGTATAAATTAGCACTCAATCACATTTATTTAGGTTGCAAATGTAAGTACTTTGTTTATATGCAGTATTGCACATAAAACTTACTTAAAAATCTTGTAAATATTTAAAAAAATTAATTATATTCAGTTTTAAGTTTAGAAAAACGTCTATACTTTTTAAGCACCTACCCACTTTTTCCTATTTATTATAACTGGCTTTAATAATTAAAAAAATATATACATACATATTTATACTTGAAGAACAGTTTTATTTATTTATCCTACCTTTTTCTGTCTTCGCAGCGGTCAATGTGCAGAATTTAGTACGTACACAACCTATAAGTACACATTATTATTTCCTAATTCTATTGAAATATTATCACTGAGTATCGAAAAAAGTTTGTTTGTTAGTACCTATTGACTATAAACAACGAAATAAAAAAAAACTGTTAATTCAAATAATTGAATTTATCGAATCGAATAATATTATCATTATATCATAATTATTTGTCAGTGCACGTGGACATCACTAAAATGTCAATGGTCGGGTTGTGTTTACCTTATTTATATATTCAATTGACACAGAGTATACGTGAGTAGTGTTGAGGATCATTAGGATAATAATGTTTTCAGGGCTTATTGAGGAAACTGTTAACTGTATCGGACTGCCTTTATCTCTACAGTTTGTTTAGTTTTATACGATAGTGACTAACAAATATCTAATGCTCATGGATAAGTATCGGGTTTTATCTCCATTTAAAAAAATAAACAACGATACTCGCCTGTTCCTTCGCCACGACATCAGATGGTGGATGATAAATATCAGATTGACGGGAACTCCACGCTGCAATATGAAACAAGTTTAGTAGTTAGTATTAGTTAAAGAATATTGCACAAAAAATATGATTGTGATTTAGTAATTATGATTGATAATTATTACCTTGGGGTGGTCTACCACGGCGAGGCACCACCGCTATCTCGTCGCTCCAGTCATCTCTGTCCAACGACGGTGACTGCAATAACACAATATTTTATATATCGGTAAATGTTAGAAGGTCAAATAATTAACACAGTAAAGCAAGAAGAAATTTTAGCATTGTAAACACCAACGCCAGTGCTTCGGCGTAATCGCTTCCAATGGTTTAATGTTACATCTGCAATAAGGCGATGAAAGCCCTCTATTAAAACAGTGCGCAAATGAACTAGGCCGTTCTTGTCTATCAGGTATACTAACATGTCTATAATGAGGTCTGGAATCATCCACAGTGTGCAGTCTTCGCAGGGGCCTGGCGTGGTGTGTGGGAGGTGGAGCACGTTCGTCCGACCAGCGTTGCTCGTAGTCGTAGATGGCGGAGCGAGCTCGGCGCTGCCGCCGCTCCCACGGCTCGTCACGTTCGCGATCACGTTCGTAATATTCTGAACGACCGCGTTCGTTCCTGAGTTAAAGAAAGACATGGATATACTTTCACATTTGTATAGATAATCAAGAAAACCGCTTCGATTAACTTTTTTTAACTAAAGACAGGCATTTAAGAGAGGTAGGGCACCATACTAGCGAGAAAGCCCGACAAGGGAAGGACCTCCACCTTACAGAAGACCACAAGCCAAATAACTACCCACAGCGGATATATTTGTGTTCCTGTGTGTAAGTACAGGTCTCCAGAACTCATTTAGAGATGCGTTTTGAAAGAAACGTTAATTTATTTTTTAAACTACCTGGGTGGCAATGGCAAACAAGCTTATGGCCCGCTTGATGTTAAGCAGTTACCGTAGCCTACAGGTGCTTGAAATACCAAAGGTATTACCTACTTGCGTGTTGTTGACCAATTTTTTTATACCAGCGCTTTAATATATAGTATCCCTGGGAAAGGAAAACGTTTCTTTCAAAACGCATCTCTAAATAAGCTCTGGAGACTTGTACTATCCTGCCTTTCTGGGTTTTAAATTCCCAATTGCGACACAATGCTTTTTTTATACTACTTGGATGGCAAACAAGCATACGGCCTGCCTGATGTTAAGCAGTTACCGTAGCCTATGGACGCTTGCAATATCAGAGGTATAATTTGCGTGTTGCTAACCCATTTTTTTACACCAGGGCTTAAAGATGGGAGTGTCCCTGGGATAGGAACATTATACTGTGTGGGGACTGGGGATCACACGCACTACATTCGTCACGGCTTCTGTGGCAATAACGCAGTCAACTTTATCATCGTGTATCAGCGTAACATGCAATTCACATAATATTAATATGTATATTAGGTACAGATGAAATATGCGACGTATTTAAGTAAACACATATGTGAAACCTCAAGTCACGCCTTGCCCGCCTGCCTCTCGGGTAATCAAATTCGAAATCCTCATCCTCTGGATCATATCCTCGATCTCGCATCCCATACATATCTTCTCTCTCCCTCCGTCGTTCTCTCTCCAGCGCCTTCCTCTCTTTATAGTTCTCGTAGTCAACATCATGCAGGTCATGCATCTCGTACATGTCTTTGGGTTCATCGTCGAATTGCCGCTGCTCCTCGAAGTCTCTCCGTGGTCCGTATTCCGGCTTGGCTTTACCTGCTCGAGGTAAAGACTTGCTGCGTAACTCCGGTTTTGATGTTACTTTTACCTGATGGTTTTCTAAATCTTTCAACGCAGCCTCGAGATCTTGGAGTGGTAGAGAAATTTTTGGAAATTCCTCTGCAAGGAAGATCGGAATAAGATTGTTAAAAAACAATATATTGAGTCGACTTGATATTATTACTCATAGATGATTATAATCTGTACTAATATTAGAAAGCTGAAAAGTTTGTTTGTTTGTTTGGTCGAATTGGCGCTAATCTCAGAAAGTAGTAGGTACTGGTTCGACCAGAAAAAATATTTTTGTTGATTGCATTTATTCAGGAAGGCTATAGGCTATATAACATCACGCTATGATCAATAGGAGTGGAGCAGTAGTGAGATATGTTGCAAAATCGGGTAAAATATTCCAAATTACCACGCGGACGAAGTCGCGGGCGACCCCTAGTTCATGACAGAAGACGAAATTTAAAAAAATATAAGAACTATGAACAATTACCATCTTCTTCATCATAGGTATCTCGACCTCTCTCGTACTTCTCATATCGTACTGGGGAATGATCTTCTGGGTCGTATTCCCTTGGACCTTTAACCAAAAATAATATTGTGTGTTTTAGTTTCCGAGATGATTAAATATATTTATATTCTCGTACATATAGGTATGTACTTACCATAGGGACGGTCAAGCCTGGCATGCGGTGGTGGCTGCGACCTGGTGCGAGGCAGCGACGCGGAGTGCGCTGGCACCGCGGTCGGTTGGCGAGCTCGGCGCACGCGGCCGCTGCTGTAGCCGCTGTCGCGATATCTACATTATTATAACTGTTACTGAGTACTTATTAGAACAAATACTTACACAAATGAAATAGATAACATTATAGCGTACGCTACTGTCCGTAGGGATGGGACAGTAGCGTCCTCAGCGCGAGCGCCGTCTTCCATCCAAATATATTAATTAATAATTTTTTTTTTTTTTTTCAGGACAACTCACACATCGCATGATCCCAAACTAGGCAGAGCCTGTACTATGGTAACCAGACAACTGATAAACATACATATATATTTCTAAATACATACATATTATAGATAAATTACACCCAGACACAGAACAAACATTCGTGCTCATCACACAAAGATTTGTCCTGGGTGGGAATCGAACCCACGACCTCCGGCGTAGCAGTCAGAGTCACTAACCACTAGACCAACAAGCCAGTCGAATTAATGTCATTAGTGTCAAAAATTGTCAGTATCATGAACCGCACCGCGTTACATTTATTAGTTTAATTTAGAAAGTAATTGTCTAGTGTTCACAACTGTATCTTACCACCTATATCCAACCTGTCTGTGTAATTTACAAGGATAAACAATTTCAATCCATAGTGCGAGTTTTCATCAAATAACATTGAAATTTTAAAAGATAATGGAAAAACTGATTTAGTACATAAAAATAGAACGAAGTTATATTATTCGTAATTTTATATTATTTTTAGGTACCTAGTTATAGTTTATTACTTTCAATGTATTTTCATTACATGTTCTGCAACACGAACATATTTACTCTATATTTTAATGTTTTCTTCATATTAATAGCTTTTATTTTTTTTGTGTAATTAAAAATAATAAATAAACATTGTATACCTATCTATTTTACTAAAATATTGTTTTGATTATAAGACATGCATTATTATTTGCATTAACTAATTAAGATTTGTATACATTAAGTATGTTTTGATAATATTTTTTAGTTAAAATAAAACAAAACTATTGTATTATTTTATTTTTTTCCTTTCGGGGAAGGTGTAGTAGGTATATGCTGTATAAGCATTATATTGTACTTTATATTGTGTGTTTACGTAATAAACAGTTAGTTGTTAACCGAGAGTCACCGTGTTTAATTCAATATCCTATTACAACCTTTACATCCCCTATAACATTGGCCTTTATTTGACATACCTAGAATATCTCTATATCTATACTAATACTAGCGGCCCGCCCCGACTTCATCCGGGTTAAACTATTTTCAGCGCAACTTTCTTTTTTTTACATAAAAACCTTCTCCTGACAATAATAAACATACCAAAAAAGAATTACCGAAATCGGTCTAGCCGTTCACGCGTGATGCCGTGACCAAGAGAAAAAGGGATTCATCTATATATATAAAAGAAAGTCGTGTTAGTTACTTCACTTATAACTCAAGAACGGCTGAACCGATTTAGCTGAAAATTGGCAGGGAGGTAGTTTAGAGTCAGGAGAAGGACATAGGATACTTTTTATCCCATTCGACATTATTCCCGTGTGACTTGACATGTAACGTCAGTCACTATAAAACGTGGTATAGCGATTTGGCGTATATTCGCATTTCCCATTCACGAACGTCATCCTACTGTTACGCATTTGGCGGTGCATCTGGAGAATGGTCAACGAGTATATTTCACGGCTTCGAATGCTACGCAACGTGCTGAAACACCTCCAGCAACTACATTGACCAGTTTTTTTGCAATCTGCCAAAGCGATCAGTTTGCACGAACTTTGCTTTACTCGGAGATGCCACGTTATTATACTTGGAATGCTTCATCGAAGAATTTTCAAAGATGGAAGCAAGGCGATGCGGTTCCTGGGTATCCAGATGTGCGTTCTACTGATGCTCTTGGTCGTATATATACAGTTCATCCAAAGAATAATGAATGTTTCTATTTGCGGTTGTTGCTGGTAAATGTGCGTGGGCCAACGTCATTTGAGTCACTACGAACTGTTAATGGTGTAATATTCCCAACATATCGTGCTGCATGTGAAGAATTGAAGTTATTAGAAAACGATAGTCATTGGGATACGACAATCGCTGAAGCCATTATCTCTGCATCACCAAGTCAGATACGCACATTATTCGCTATCATAATTTCGACATGTTTTCCATCAAACCCATGTAACCTGTGGCACAAATACAACGATAATATGTCAGAAGATATTTTACATCAAATTCGTGTCAGTTCCAGAAATCACGATATTGAGATGAATGAGGAGATACATAATCGTGCTTTACTATTGATCGAAGATATGTGTTACCTCATGTGCGGTAATTTATTAATCAGGTTAGGAATGCCAGCACCATATCGTGAAATGAATGACGCATTTAATCGAGAATTGGAACGGGAACGTGAATATGATCACCAGGAATTAGATTTAGTAGTTCAAACGAATGTACCCCTGTTGAATTACCAACAAAAGGAAGTTTATGATACTTTAATGAAGGCAATCGATGATGAAAATGGTGGTTTATATTTCCTAGATGCCCCTGGTGGAACTGGCAAGACATTCCTCATGTCATTAGTTTTAGCAACTGTTCGGGCGAGATCTAACATAGCGGTTGCAGTTGCTTCTTCTGGAATAGCAGCCACATTATTAGAAGGATGCCGTACGGCTCATTCAGCATTCAAATTACCGTTAAATCTTCAAACTATTGAAGAACCAACGTGTAATATTGCAAAACACTCAGCAATGGCCAAAGTTTTAGCGGTATCGAAAATCATCATCTGGGACGAATGCACAGTGGCGCATAAACGTGCATTAGAAGCACTTAACCGAACATTAAAAGATTTACGCAATGACTCGAGATGTTTTGGAGGAGCAATGATTTTACTTTCTGGCGATTTCCGCCAAATACTGCCAGTAATTCCAAGATCTACGGCTGCCGACGAAATAAACGCTTGCCTCAAATCGTCAAATCTATGGCGCCATGTGAAGAAACTGCAACTGACAACAAACATGAGAGTTACATTGCTTAATGATACATCTGCTGAAGATTTCTCGGAGCAATTGCTGACCATCGGTAATGGTCAAGTACCTGTCGATGAATCGAGCGGATTAATATCATTTCCAAATAATTTCTGTAATTTTGTCTCATCAAAAGACGAACTTATCAACAATGTATTTCCAGAAATTATTTCTAACTACAAAAATTATGAATGGATGAGTGAGCGAGCAATTTTAGCGGCTAAGAATAAAGATGTAGATGACCTAAACTACATAATTCAAAATAAGATCATTGGAACAATGCATTCATTCAAATCTATTGACTGCGTCACAAATAAAGATGAAGCCACCAACTATCCAATTGAATTTTTAAACTCTTTGGACGTGCCTGGCTTACCACCGCACAATTTACGCCTAAAGGTTGGCTCCGTAGTAATCATGCTTCGAAACATAAACCAACCAAAACTGTGCAACGGTACGCGTTTGGTGGTTAGAAAATTGATGAACAATGTAATTTACGCTACGATAATGATAGGAAAATTCAAAGGTGAGGAAGTTCTCATTCCGAGGATACCGATGATCCCAACCGATATGCCGTTTAAATTTAAAAGACTTCAATTTCCGATACGTCTTGCATTTGCCATGACCATCAACAAATCACAAGGCCAATCCTTAAAAGTTTGTGGTTTAAATCTAGAACATTCATGTTTTTCCCATGGTCAATTATACGTGGCATGTTCACGGGTCGGAAGACCATCTGCGTTGTTTGTTTTTGCGCCTGATAATAAAACAAAAAATGTCGTGTATCACAAGGTACTTAAATGAAGAGCAACCTATGTACTAAAATACAGAAATAATTATGAATGATTGATGTAGAAATTTAATTTTTTTTTGTATTTTTTCCAATAAAAAAAAAACTGCTTATTTATTGACATTAAGGCGGAACAAAGTTCGCCGGGTCAGCTAGTTTTTATATATAAAGATTATAAGGAGGTAAAGTTTGTGTGGTTGTAGGGGGTCATTTCTGGATCTACTAAACCAATTTCTCCGAATCCTTTTACCATTTTATCTGTGATAGCCATAGGCTATAATTATATATATTAACCCGAAAAATGCCCAGCGAGCACAGGTCAGCTAGTATAATATAAATAAAATCTTCATATAATAAGAACCCTAGCCATGGGAGATATAACGATGTCACTATTATTAGTGATTGACACTAGTGAGATAGACTACTTAAGTAAGCGATTAGCAAAATGTATCTCCTCGTATTGTAGAGAGAATTAATGAGGTGTTTACCTGCAGTCTGTATCGGAATGTGCTCTCTCGATAGGCCGCGGTCGACGACGCGTTGATCCGCGGACACTGCCGCCCCGTATCGAACGTCTAAATAATATCATAGAATTTTATTAGCAAGGGTCGTGTCGTGGTCGAGCTATTCCCTGATAGTAAGTGTCGCAGGCAAGCTGCTGCTGACTACCGTGACCTTAGTACTTAATCTTTACTCTCTTTAAACTTTGCTTGCAAAAAAAGGAAAATGGCCTGGCGTATTGAAAACCATGCTAAACTATATTTTAGCGATGAACTAAGTTACTAAGTGGTGCTTACGTACATAAGTAGATATAATTTATTCACCTGGAGGATGCGTGATGGCGATGCCGTCGCTTCGGTGGCCGAGTGCACACATAGCAACACACGCGCCAATACAAAAATCTGGAAAACTCAGACGTTAGTACACATTCTTTAAACTACTTTACTAAATTACGGATATCAAAATAACGTCCCTGACTCGGAACAATCATTTTGAGGAACAAACATTTTTTAGTCATGTGGGGATGATTGGGGATTGAATCCACGACAGCGCAGTGGTGACCATCTACATCACTAAGCCACACGTGTAGTAAATTGTGCAGTATTGTTAAAATATATATATTTTGGTCGATGCGCCTACATAATTATTTTCATGTTGTAGCTCATGATGTTGCTATTATTTTTTAGTAGGCGCCACATTAAAATAATATAATTTTAATTAAAAACTCTTAGAATATTATAATTACCTGAAGGAGGAAGCCATGACGTCACCGATGTTGGAGAGGCACAGCAGCATTAGGGGTATGCCCAGAATTGCATAAAATATTGTCACTACCTTGCCGGTTTGGGTCTTCGGCGCTATGTGCCCGTACCCTGGACAAAATATATCAACACGCATTAGATATAATACTAACTTATTCTTATTGCGGATTTAGAAGCAGATATGTGTCAAAACTTATATCGAAATTAATCATATCTTAGTAAAAAATAGTAATTAATAGTTAGGCGTACAAAGGCTGGTTTATTAAATAATTTAACTGATCACGTAGGTATTAGTTAGGTACAGATTATTATTACTAACTTCTTTTCTTACAACATCATATAATTCTAATAGCTTCTATAAGATGGAAAAGAACAGTTCTGTTGTTTATTTAAACTGTTTATTTTCTTTATTGCCAAAGCAATTTATATTAGAAGATAATATACCTAGCACCTATTATTTTGTTACTCACTTTGTTGCTATTTGAATTTTGACAGGCGCTAATAACGGACAAAAAACACTTGACTTGTCTTTCACGCTAAAAAAACGCTTCTTTGTACAAATTAACTGTATTTGATAATACTAAATTGTACCTATTCTTATCTATACTAATAATATAAACGCGAAAGTTTGCAAGAATGTATGGATGTTTGTTACTCTTTCACGCAAAATCTACTGAACGGATCTTTATTAAATTTGGCATAGAGATACATAATAGTCTGAAATAACACATAGGCTTCTTTTTATCCCTGAAAAAACCCTGTTCCCGAGGGAATGTACGCGCGGGCGAAACCGCGGGCGGAGGATAGTACATAATAATTACAAACAAGTATTTAGGTATTAAATATAATTTGAAATGAGAGACGAGTTCCATCTCCTGTATTTAGCTGAAATGTCGTCTACTGCTGCCCATCATATCTGATTTTAATATAATCCGCGATAAATAAAGAAACAATAATAAATCTAGTTATTTCACAAACGAAATCAAAAGTGTTCGCTGGTGATGGATGTTACATGATGCAATCCCTCTCACTCTTCGCATAAAGTATTACATACATTACTACAAAACCTAGTAAACGGCTATTTTAGGCAATTTATATGAGCATCGGTGGTTCAGTGGTAGAATGCTCGCCTGCCACGCGGGCGGCCCGGGTTCGATTCCCGGCCGATGCAATTTCTTTTTGTCCATTTATTTTGCATAAAATTGTATTTTACGTATTGTAATAATTTATTATTGACTAAATATTGCTTTAGTTGCCGACAATATTGTATTACACAATATTTTAACAGTAGTTAATATACGTAATGTAGAGTAAGTACTTAGGTACCTATTTAGCAAGAGTAAGTAACTCTCAAGTGTTACGAGGTAACGCAACAGGTAGGTACCTACCTAGTTAGGAATTCCCTGTATTTGGACACAACCAGTTATTTGTATTTATTGTTACTTACGTTAGTGGGACACAGCGGATATACGTCATCAAATCATGCAATCGTTTAATATCTGTAATCAATAAGAACTAATAAATTATATTGTTTAAGTAATAGCACTAACTGAAGACATGACGCATATTTATCTGTTTGTAATATCGTGAAATTTTAATGGATTTATAAACATATTTCAGTGTTGTTTTAGAGCTGGTTGGCCCATCCTTACTTCCTTACTAATATTATAAATGTGAAAGTTTGTAAGAATGGATGGATGGATGTTTGTTACTCTTTCACGTAAAAACTACTGAACGGATCTGGATGAAATTTGGCACTTTTTGCAGCGATAACCGACATCCATGCGGGCGGAGCCGCGGGCAACAGCTAGTAATATATACTTTTGCTAAATGCCGTTTTAGTTACAGCAGAGTAGTTTTTATGGGACTTTACATTACATACTCAACTTTTTTTTAAGAGAGCTAGGCTACCATACAAGCGCAAGCCCGACTGGGGAAGGACACCTTACAGAAGACCACGGCCAAACAACTACACACACCGGTGTAGTTGTATTCCTGTGTGTGAGTGGTGAGTACAGGTCGCCAGCGCTCATTTAGGGACGCTTTCCACGTTTAAGACGTCAGTGGTCCACCCAGCGGATGCCCACGCTGCGCGGGCTCCACTCCAGTGACAGTGTCCGGATGCACCGGGAACGCTGTCCCTCCGCGGAAAGGTGCGGGTGAGAGGCTCGATGCCCCGACCTCTCACCCGCAGCCTCACTATGGAAGCGTCCATAGGTTAGGGTAACTGCTTAACATTAGGCGGGCCGTATGCTTTTATTTTTATTTAGTGGAAAATAAATATAAATAAAAACTATGATCTTGTCAGAGTTAACGCAAAGAAAATTAATTATTTCTGTAGTTATTGATAGTAAATCATTTAAAACGCAATAATTACACGCTCAATTGGATCACTCAAAACCAATTAAAATTATAATAAGTACGAGTATGCTCGCTCCCTTCCGTGTGTATGTGCTACATAACTACGTTTTTATGTAGTGTAGCCAAGCGTAACATATACGAAATCAGGATTATTATAATACCAGGGGCATCAACTCTCGTAGCAATCTGACCATTAATGCCTTAAGATTTCACTAGCGTATGAATTTCAGTTTATAATAATAATAGCAACCCATATATGTGCCACTGCTGGGCACGGGTGTCCTCTCCTCTATCAAGAGAGAAATAGGGTTTAGGCCTTAATTCGCACACGGTGGCCTAATGCGGGTTGGTGAATCAGACATATCTTTAAAAAGTTTTCAAAGACATGTGAGTTTGGGTTATTAGATGCATGTCATGTTCGGCTTTAGTCATGTTCTACCCTTGGTCATATTCTGCTTTGGTCAAGTTCTGGATTAGTCATGTTCTTGTATAGCCATAATTGCAGTTTGTGTAGGTCATATTATGTTTTAGTCATGTTCTAATTTGGTCATCCCATGTTTTCCTTCATTGTTAGCAGAAGATGATGAAGATGTGGAAAATCATTTGATTAGTACATATTGGTACTGCCATCAGGGATCGAACTCGCTACTCTTGCGTGCAAGTCGGTTACTTTCCCACTCGGAATATAACCGAATTTCAGTTTAGTTCAATAAATTAACCTTCTACATTTCATCATAGTTTACAAATGAGCATAATAAAATTTATTATGTCTATAATTTGTGTCTCCGTTCCCTGTGACACAGTGCTTGTTCCCGAGGAGGAACTTGTCTTTGGAAAGAAATAAAAGATTTTGTTATACGTTGTAACACATAAGTCTTATGTCTCTCCTCTATATGACAAGCAAGTTTGGCAATATAAGTGGGTTTTACGTGTAGTTAGTAGTTGTATGTATCGTGACCGACAAAGTTAAATCTATCGTAATTATCTCCGATAAACTACTTATTATATCCATTTTTTGTGAAATCGAAACTGTTTCCGTCGTTATATTTGAAACGGATACCACCGAGGTCGCCATCTTACGACCTCCTAGTATGTAAACATAATATATCAACACGGCTAATTCCACTAAACCCTAAAGCTATTGTATTGAAACGTAAATATCCATAGATTTATGCCACTGTAAAAGTGATAATAGGTACAAAAATTAAAATAAGAAATATGTTTTAAATTCCACTTAAACCCCAAAACAGTTTTAGTAGAGTTTTCTTCAGTCTTGGGGTTAAAGTAGAAATAAATAAGTATAAATAGCCCTTCCTAAAAAACCGTCTTGAGGTTAAAATGTAACAATTTTTGGGGTTAAGTGGAATAAGCCATCAACACTACCTATCTGCTAGAACAATAATAAGCATTTATTTGTAAGAAGTTGGGTATACAAAGTTGTTTTTTACATATTAGTTTCAGCCATACTCTATCACTGCTACTGCTAATGTGGTACCTACTGAATATAATAAAGGGTTGTGCCACAAACAGATCAGTGGCGTTTTATTAGTCTTAGATATTTTAAGACACTTGATATGAATTGGCTAATTCCAAGTAGAAGGATTAATGCTCACTATAATACACAATACATCTATTCATGAATAGGTGATATAAAGCGTAGGTACATACCTAATGAATGAAGAACCAAATAAATATAAATAAGATCACCATGCCTGAAGGAACTGCAGATAATAAACAAATAAATCTGCATACAATCAGAGCGGTAGGTACCAGCAAGCAAAAAATATGTGATATTCACGAAAATAAAATTTGCAAGACTTGCAAGATTGACAAGACACTCTTTGTAATCAAAGTATTAGGGATATTTGGATGGGATTAAGTACACAGAGTTTAGTGATAACATAGAACTAAAATAAAATATAATAATTGTAAAAATATTATATTAATCGGCTCAATTTTTTATTTTGCGATTGACATAATCCTACCAATATCTCAATCATTATTCACTGCCCATGTGATTGAGCCATTTGTGGTCATAATAATTACTTTTTATCACGTTCCACCTCCCCAAATGGGGCTTTTAAATACCTACCTAAATCTTGGTAGGTTATTCTAAAATATCCTCTTTTTTGTTGTATTTCGATTACCGAATAAGGCACCAAGAGCTTCGGCGAGCGCTAGGTTGTTTCAAATCTACAGGGTGGCCTCTTACATATTTTATGTTGCAAACTTGTTGAAAGCTTTTTTTTTTTTCTATAGTAGTATCAACAAATGTAGAGCTACTTCGCTAGGCTCGTACGCCGCGCTCGCTGCTGCCGTTTCAACGTCCACCTGACGTACGGCTAATTATCCAGCAAACAATGCAAGTCTATTACAATTGGAGCGGCCATATTATAATAGTTTGATAAGGAAACAATAGACAATGATTGTTTTAGCGACCTTCGTGCTTCCCCTAACAGAACGTGTAGGTAGGTACGCAGGATACCTACAATAACAAAACAATACACTAGGTCATAACTACTTAAACCTAAAATCCAAATAATCATCTATCCATGGTATTTATTAAAGCTATTACACTAAGGAGGTATAGTCAGGATTTCGGAATATATCCTGACTACTACTTCAATTAGGTACAGAGGCCGCAGCATGGACGTAAAACATTATATTATAGTAAGTATAATACTAATTTTAGATATTGCCAATCAAATAAAATTTTATCAAACCAGGTAGTAAAAAATACTAAGTAACCAGGTAATTTTTTAGATTGCAGAGGTAAAACTAGACATTTTAAAACATATAATACAAAATTAAATTATAATGGTTAATTCAAATTCGAAAAAATATTAATAAATGTATTCAAAATAATACTCAACAATTTGTTGACACACTGCCAACAAATTGTCGAGCCTTTTAGTCAGGTTTTAAATGTTAGTAGCGGTACACTGAGGTTTAAATCTTTGGTCTTGAAAAGTAAATTATATTGCAGCCTGCAGAGTCTCGGTATATTTGCGAAGTTTCCGAGATTTTAATTGAGCCTCTATAGTGATGTCTAAATCTCTAACTGTGACTCTGAGGTTTAATGGAGCACCACCTAAGTTATATTTATTTATTTGGCGCCATAGATTTGACGAAATCTATGGCGCCATGTGAAGAAACTGCAACTGACAACAAACATGAGAGTTACATTGCTTAATGATACATCTGCTGAAGATTTCTCGGAGCAATTGCTGACCATCGGTAATGGTCAAGTACCTGTCGATGAATCGAGCGGATTAATATCATTTCCAAATAATTTCTGTAATTTTGTCTCATCAAAAGACGAACTTATCAACAATGTATTTCCAGAAATTATTTCTAACTACAAAAATTATGAATGGATGAGTGAGCGAGCAATTTTAGCGGCTAAGAATAAAGATGTAGATGACCTAAACTACATAATTCAAAATAAGATCATTGGAACAATGCATTCATTCAAATCTATTGACTGCGTCACAAATAAAGATGAAGCCACCAACTATCCAATTGAATTTTTAAACTCTTTGGACGTGCCTGGCTTACCACCGCACAATTTACGCCTAAAGGTTGGCTCCGTAGTAATCATGCTTCGAAACATAAACCAACCAAAACTGTGCAACGGTACGCGTTTGGTGGTTAGAAAATTGATGAACAATGTAATTTACGCTACGATAATGATAGGAAAATTCAAAGGTGAGGAAGTTCTCATTCCGAGGATACCGATGATCCCAACCGATATGCCGTTTAAATTTAAAAGACTTCAATTTCCGATACGTCTTGCATTTGCCATGACCATCAACAAATCACAAGGCCAATCCTTAAAAGTTTGTGGTTTAAATCTAGAACATTCATGTTTTTCCCATGGTCAATTATACGTGGCATGTTCACGGGTCGGAAGACCTAGCTGACCCGGCGAACTTTGTTCCGCCTTAATGTCAATAAATAAGCAGTTTTTTTTTTATTGGAAAAAATACAAAAAAAAATTAAATTTCTACATCAATCATTCATAATTATTTCTGTATTTTAGTACATAGGTTGCTCTTCATTTAAGTACCTTGTGATACACGACATTTTTTGTTTTATTATCAGGCGCAAAAACAAATCTGCGTTGTTTGTTTTTGCGCCTGATAATAAAACAAAAAATGTCGTGTATGAAATGTTTGAGGCAAGCGTTTATTTCGTCGGCAGCCGTAGATCTTGGAATTACTGGCAGTATTTGGCGGAAATCGCCAGAAAGTAAAATCATTGCTCCTCCAAAACATCTCGAGTCATTGCGTAAATCTTTTAATGTTCGGTTAAGTGCTTCTAATGCACGTTTATGCGCCACTGTGCATTCGTCCCAGATGATGATTTTCGATACCGCTAAAACTTTGGCCATTGCTGAGTGTTTTGCAATATTACACGTTGGTTCTTCAATAGTTTGAAGATTTAACGGTAATTTGAATGCTGAATGAGCCGTACGGCATCCTTCTAATAATGTGGCTGCTATTCCAGAAGAAGCAACTGCAACCGCTATGTTAGATCTCGCCCGAACAGTTGCTAAAACTAATGACATGAGGAATGTCTTGCCAGTTCCACCAGGGGCATCTAGGAAATATAAACCACCATTTTCATCATCGATTGCCTTCATTAAAGTATCATAAACTTCCTTTTGTTGGTAATTCAACAGGGGTACATTCGTTTGAACTACTAAATCTAATTCCTGGTGATCATATTCACGTTCCCGTTCCAATTCTCGATTAAATGCGTCATTCATTTCACGATATGGTGCTGGCATTCCTAACCTGATTAATAAATTACCGCACATGAGGTAACACATATCTTCGATCAATAGTAAAGCACGATTATGTATCTCCTCATTCATCTCAATATCGTGATTTCTGGAACTGACACGAATTTGATGTAAAATATCTTCTGACATATTATCGTTGTATTTGTGCCACAGGTTACATGGGTTTGATGGAAAACATGTCGAAATTATGATAGCGAATAATGTGCGTATCTGACTTGGAGATGCAGAGATAATGGCTTCAGCGATTGTCGTATCCCAATGACTATCGTTTTCTAATAACTTCAATTCTTCACATGCAGCACGATATGTTGGGAATATTACACCATTAACAGTTCGTAGTGACTCAAATGACGTTGGCCCACGCACATTTACCAGCAACATCCGCAAATAGAAACATTCATTATTCTTTGGATGAACTGTATATATACGACCAAGAGCATCAGTAGAACGCACATCTGGATACCCAGGAACCGCATCGCCTTGCTTCCATCTTTGAAAATTCTTCGATGAAGCATTCCAAGTATAATAACGTGGCATCTCCGAGTAAAGCAAAGTTCGTGCAAACTGATCGCTTTGGCAGATTGCAAAAAAACTGGTCAATGTAGTTGCTGGAGGTGTTTCAGCACGTTGCGTAGCATTCGAAGCCGTGAAATATACTCGTTGACCATTCTCCAGATGCACCGCCAAATGCGTAACAGTAGGATGACGTTCGTGAATGGGAAATGCGAATATACGCCAAATCGCTATACCACGTTTTATAGTGACTGACGTTACATGTCAAGTCACACGGGAATAATGTCGAATGGGATAAAAAATATCCTATGTCCTTCTCCTGACTCTAAACTACCTCCCTGCCAATTTTCAGCTAAATCGGTTCAGCCGTTCTTGAGTTATAAGTGAAGTAACTAACACGACTTTCTTTTATATATATAGATGTATGTTTTTGTAATATAAGTACATATAATTTACACGTAAAAACGTGTAAGTTGTATGTAATAATACTTATGAATATTTAGATTCATTTTAGTTATATTTGCAGCCAGGTGGCTCATTTTTTATTGGTTTTATAATTTTAGTAAGTATTATCCGCATAAAGATAGAAATTTGAATGTTTGAAGCATCTGGAAATGTCGTTAATAAAAACATTAATAGGGATAGGGCCTAAATGAGATCCTTGCGACACCCCAGATGTAACCAGATATTTATTTGAGCAATACCCACCTGTGATGTCCTTTCGCTAAGGTAAGAACTAAACCACCTTTCCATAGATCTGCACATTCCCAATGTTGACAGTTTGTGTAAGAGAATCGAATGATCTACAGTCTGTATGCAGCTACAGCAACAGGGATGCGGCTATCTACACTTTCAATCAACTTAGACGTAAAGCTTAGCAGATTAGTTGCAGGTGATCTTGTTTTTATAAAGCCGTGTTGGAATTCTATCAAATACTTCATGTTCCAGATACCAATACAGATGATCAGTGATAAGCTTTTCAAATTTTGAGCTTTACTAATAGCGAGCTTCTCTCAGTGTAATTTTTTTTTAATTGTAAAATTTAACAAGTTTAAAATCGAGTCGTATCTACAATTTGAGAGTGACCTCGAAAACTGGTAGGTAAGTATTGACTTAGCCTGCTCTAGTCATACTAGTAAGAAATTTTACATCAATACTGTTTATTTATCTATAATATGTATGTATTTAGAAATATATAAGTAAGTTTATCAGTTGTCTGGTTACCATAGTACAGGCTCTGCCTAGTTTGGGATCAGATAGCGTTGTGTGAGTTGTCCCGAAAATATTATTATTATTATTATTTACCTACAGTGCTACATAATAAAATAAAAGCTTAGTTAGTAATTATAGATAGACCTATTTCCAATAAAGGAAATATAAAGGAGGAAGGAAATAGGTCTATCAATAATTACTAACTAAGCTTTTATTTAATTTATTTTTTATTTATTTATTTTTCCACTCTTACGTCTATTTTTACAGGTGTTAACCCAATACAATAGAGTAACTTATCCTAATTACCAAGGTTACCTGTTATCACCATAACTTATTAATTTATTATTATTCTTTTTATTTTATTATGTAGCACTGTAGGTAAATAAACACTATTGATGTAAAATTTCTTACTAGTATGACTAGGGCAGGCTAAGTCAATATTTACCCACCAGTTTTCGAGGTCACTCTCAAATTGTAACATTCGACTTGATTTTAAACTTCTTGTTAAATTTTACAATTAAAAATTACACCGAGAGAAGCTCGCTCGTCCAGGTATTATGACTTAAATCATTTAAACAATCATTTGTGGTCACATACACACAGTGGAAAATGGTGACGTAATCACAAAGCTGTATGTGTAAACAAAGTAATTACATTATTGTTTTGGCCAGTATACAAGTAAGTAGTTCAATATTGCTTGTTATATAAAAAGCTCGTTGGCCGCAGCGTCGTCGCCATCGCCTCTACTAATTATGTTTTTGCTTGTAAATTTTCTGGTGAAGTGCATAAAACAATATTAAGTTCATTTATAAGCACTTCCTTTGATTTAAGAAAAAGCGTATTAAATATACACCTTTGGTATAGTTCTCCTTGTTTCACCGTAACAAATATATAACAAATATGAAATTATAATTTTGATTGGGAAATCCCGTCTTCCCCTCCATTCCAATAAAATCTTGGCGGGACGATGGCGATGGCGATGGGCAATAGTGACAGTGGGTGTTGTGACCTTCAACTTACGACACGAAACGTCACTACTAAGTGCCGCAGCGCTAAAATGTTGCTCACACTTCAGTCATTTCTATTTATTTTTTAGTTTATGTCAACGTTGATGGTGAACAAGGTTTTAGTCCTCAGGATAATGAGCAGTTATCATAGGATATAGAAGCTTGCAATTCCAGGGGCATAACACATTGAAATTACAAATTAATATAAGCAAGTATATTAATTACTATGATAGTACCCAGAGAATAAAAGACTAGATATTTCTAGATATATGTTTAATGCTTTAAAATGTTATACACTAGCTGATAGGTATCAGCAACAGCATCTCGATCGGCAATCAAAACTATAAGGACAGCAAACTTCTCGTTATACGTACCGACATAGTTATGTATATTTTTTTCTCTTAGGCATAATTCACTTGATATGAATCCGTGGTAACATTGAAGTTATAATAATTAATGAATTTATATGTTATAAAGTTGAGATGCTAACAAATAAACAGAGGGAGAGACTTATCAATAGAGAAGGTAGAAAAAAAGAGAAAAAGAAGAAGATAAGGTTATGACATTCAAAATTGTTCAAATTACAGTTTTATAAAGAAGTATAGGTACTTGTAATGTAAACGAGTGTGAGTGAATCAACTCAATCATCGGTAATGTTTAACAAACATGCCTTATCGCTGTTCCGCCAAATTTAACAAACAAAAGTTTCTTTACGCTCGCGATAAAAGCTATAAACAGAGGTCCACTCTGCAGCCGTATGCACGTGTATAGACAACATTTGACACATTTCTGCAACGATATACTTAAGTTAGTTCAAATTAAACTATCTGGCCGCATACCAGCGTAGTGGTATTACTCACACAGGACACTCAACACGAAATATCATTATACCAACAAGACAAACATGTTTAGGAATGCAGAACAAAGAACAAGGCATGTAAGTTTACTCTTTCTTTATAGTATAATATATAATTATGTATAGTAGGTACCTATTGAATCAATTCACATAGTACAACTTATACGTAGTTGGCACAATGATAATATAATATGTTATGATATTTGAGGAATTATCCATATAGGTACTACATTTCTCTATTCTTAGTCAGCAGCCCTATGTATTGTTATTTGTAATTCTTAGTTAATGTGCTTCAAATTCAAATATATTTAATACTAGAGAAAAGTTTGTGTTCGATGAAATTCATGAAACTATAAAAAGGTAGAATGGCAGAGATGAGATAGTATCCAGACAGGTAAATGATGACATTAGTGATGCAGCTTTAGATGACAATAATAATAATAAAGTTTAAATAATAAAGATTACTGGGAATCTGCTGCAGGCAGAGCTTTTATTCGTGGTAGGAAATCATAATATAATATATAATAATATAATATTGTTTGTCCCGACTGCTGATCGACGCACAGCCAAAACTACTGAGTCTAGAAAGTTGAAATTTAGAACATAAAGGGTTATTCTATACAGAACAGCTATAAAATACACAATTATCCTACTAATATTATAAATGCGAAAGTTTGTAAGAATGGATGGATGGATGGTTGTTACTCTTTCACGTAAAAACTACTGAACGGATCTGGATGAAATTTGGTACAAAGATGGATTATGGTCTGGAATAACACATAGGCTACTTATTACTGCGATAACCAACATACACGCGGGCGGAGCCGAGGGCAACAGCTAGTACCAAAATAAATATGGAATTTTGGAAATTATCCTAAACGGGTAAAAAATTGTTTAAACCGGGCAAAGTAGGAGCTGGCTGCTTGTATAATATAACTACAATCTTCATGAGATCAATACTCCAGTAACTTTGTTATATAAAACACATGATTTTGGTATCAGTCGCTCCAAAGTTAACCGTTTTTTGGCAAGCTGGACTGTTTACACTAAACGTAGTAAGATGGTCAGGCCACAGATTACTAAATAGTTACTACGTAAGTCAGGCGTCCTTAATCAATCTAACAAAATTTAATTCATTAAATTCTATTAGTAAACTGCGTCCCTTTAAATTTTAATTTAAAAAAAAAGTTTTGCAACACGTAGGAGTCATAGCTGCCTATCTTAAATGTAGAGATATTATAACATAAGAAATCCCGTAGCTCTAGCGTCCAAAATCTGTTCGGCGATAAAAGCTAGCCACGGTAAAGATGTGAGACGCTCTTGTTAGCATAATCCAGTAAGACAGATAAGACAAGCTGGAGACTTAATGATTCCCATAAGTTACTTTGTAACCTAAATGAATTTGGAATTTATGCTTGGGTATCCATTATTTTCACAGAAAAGTTTGAGTGTCCTACATTATTGTAACTGCTCCAATACATGGGTCACAGTTCACGGACATACGATCAGTGACTAAAAGTTACATATATAATAAATAATATGTCTACTAATTATGTTTTTATACAATTTTAGCGGCGCTGCGCGGGCGCATGGCCACAACTGCAACTGAAACAAGTGCGCGCGGCCAAACCACGACCAGTTACATAACAGAGGACCAGTCGAACGGTCGCCTCCAACGAACGCACGGATTTATTATTATTGTTATATTAATTAATTAATATATATATAAATACCTACCATACGTACCTACATGACTAATAAAAGTAAAGTGAGAAGACTGAATTATAAAATGAATATTGGTTCGTATATTTTTTATACTTTTATGCTACATATTTTATTTATATATTTTTTTCTCGCACTGTTAATCTAACATTAATTTTAATAATTATTATAATTATATAGGTATGTAACAAATACAATTAAAACAAATTTTAATCAATCAATGCTGAGTATAGAAATAATATGGCACATACCATACACATACATAGTATATGGCATTGCCTGACTTTAAGTATATATTTAAGACGTTAAAAGTGCCGACGACAATGGCTGCTAGAAAAGTTCTAAACGTGAGTCAAGTTAATTACAAACAAACATTGTTAAACAAAAAAATGACGATAAAATCGATAAACGTGGTTCGGTTACGATATGTAGTTGTTAGTAAGGAAATGCTTGTAGTTTCGCACTAATCACCAATCAACTTAGGTTTCTTACTGTTATTTATTATATTGTGTTCTATCAAAATATTATCGATATTATATTGTAGCTATCGTACGGTCGTTGGAGCCTTCCACGTAACCTATCCCGGTCGGAATGCTCTGAGTCGGGGTGTTAACTTAAGTGCAAACATTTTTTGTGTTTACAAATAGTGTGGACCCTTATGGAAACTACCTCAAATTTTAAGACATTATGTTTATAGGGAAGATCGGATAATTATATTTATACAATGCCTTTGGTGATTGACACCATTGAATAAAATAATAATAATAATAAAAATATTATAATAACTAGCTGTTGCCCGCGGCTCCACCCGCGTGGATGTCGGTTATCGCTAAAGTAGCCTGTGTTATTCCAGACCATAATCTATCTCTGTGCCAAATTTCATCCAGATCGTTCAGTAGTTTTTACGTAAAAGAGAAACAAACATCCATCCATGCATTCATCCATCCATCCATCCATACTCACAAACTTTCATATTTATAATATTAGTTAGGACATAAAGTCTGGCTTTTCTAAATAATAAATGTAGTTTTTTAACCGATTTCCAGAAATGAGGTACTTGTTCGTCTATATGTATGTTTTTTTTTCTTACCATTTGATTTAAACTAAACTTTTTCAGTAAGTAAAATAATAATATTATCAACACTCAATCAATCAATTTAATAAAATACATGTTTCAATACTGAACTTTTCTTTGGGCCCAAACTAAGCGCTTCAAACTTGTGTCTTAGGTGCCGTTGGAATTGATCAGTAACGAAAATTACATAATTTAATAATATATTTAAGTATAAACTACCTATTTGTGTGAGTTGTCCCGAAAATATTATTATTATTGGGTATCTTTATATTATTTGATTATTTATATTTTTTATAACAAAATTAGATAGGTACATTAATAACATTAACTGGTCCAAAGTCTTACAGCCTTACAAATAAACGTGGTATAACAGTTATACTCGAGAATAAGCAAAATGTCTACAAATAAACAAAGTATAGCTTATACCAAGTATAGCGTTGACACTTCTGTCCATACAATCGTTATGTCGAAGATATACGCGCCCATACCCTAGTATAAACCTAGTATAATCATAAAAATACCACGTTTCAGGCATGTTTACGTGTTTTATATTTTTTTTAGTTTCAAGAAATGGATTGAAATTGTAAATAACGTCATTGTTTTAATACAGACTGCAAGATAAGTCAAATAAAATATCGGTTTTCTAAAAGTGGTATAATGTTTTTGGATAAATTATTTGGTAGATATCTCAATATGGAAAATAGAAGGTAATCCACCCGGATTATCTTCTATTCTACAATTGATGATTGCTTTGAGATATGGGGTTACGTCATCGTCAGGTAAAAACATTTGGATATTCACACATGTAACTAAATCTGTTCTATCAGTTTCACAAATTTAACTACCTACTCGTTCCTTGTTCCTTCAAGTGCAAGAAGATGCTGTGGACATTCACGGTTTGACTCAGCAGTCTATATTAAAGAAAAAAATCGATGACATTTACATGCCACATACTATAAACGAACATCTTCATGTTATGGAAAATTTCAATGAGATTTAAAAATTAAAAACTGTCGAAAAAAGTTTTGTTGACAAATAGATTCAGTTGTCATCGACAAAATATGTTTTTTTATGAAGTTTCTCTTTGGTGGTGCTGTTGCCAAATCGTGCAATTTGACATAACGGATAAATAGTTATACGAAAGTAATACCTGCTTTATTTGTTAAAAAATATTTTTGACTTATTCTTAATTTATAACTCGTATATCTATACCTCGTATAAGAATGAGATAAATGTGATATAACAATGTTTTATTTGTAAGGCTGTTACTCATTTAGATCAAATAACTGATACTTATGAACATCATAAAAACAAATGCCAGCATACTTTTTTCCTACGGCCAATTCGCTGACTATGGTAGGGCCTCGAGAAGAGTTGGCAAGAAACTCGGGTCACTCTTTTTAATTGCCAGAATATAACATTTACAATTTGGTATAAGTCCATCCTCCTCTTGAATCGTAGCATAGTTTAATTCAGGAAAGAAATATGTTTATTGAGACATATTACTTTACTTTAAGAATTAAGCTATTAGTTAATGCAAAAAAGTTTTTTCACAGCCGTCTGTAAGTTTTACAGATTAGCAAAAAATAAAGAACCTCTTAAAAAGCGGCGGTGGCCGAGCGGGAAAGTAACCAACTTGCACGCAAGAGGTGCGAGTTCGATCCGAGGTGCGGGTGGCAGTACCAATGTGAATTTAACTTTGTGAAGTTTATGTGTACCAATCAAATGATTCACCACCTGCTAACGATGAAGGAAAACATCGTGAGGAAACCCACATGTCTTAGAATAAATTCTAAAGACATGTCTGATTCACCAACCCGCACTAGGCCAGCGTGTGTAAATTAAGGCCTAAACCCTTGATAGAGGAGACGAGACCCGTGCCCAGCAGTAGGATATACATATATGGGTTGCTATTAATTCAATAATAATATGATAGCTCGATGAGGCTGTGGTATTGCGTCCAACTGCCGCTGCCGTGCCAATACTTAGGTCGGTTACACACGTAGTATGATGTTACCATCATAGTTACTGGTTTTGAGAAACAACCAACTATTATGGTAAGGATATAGCATAAGGCTGTCTAGTTGCACAACCAGATCCTTGAGATTTGCGCAACCCTAGCAGTCGCCCGCCCACCTACTGCACTTAATAGTTCTACTACTGTCCAATAACGAAGGTGACAAATAAATATTCGTCGGCTCCTATGATGGTAAAAAGCAACACCGGCTCGTTGCCGATCCTGACTTTACCAGCCATGGAGACTTATTCTCCAGTTATTTATATTCGTTTTTGGTTAGAAATACATACGAGCAAGAATATACTCATTCTTGCTGATGAGAAGGGTCCCCTGAACTTCTAGGGGATTCGATGTTCTAGCAGCAAGAGGGATTCTGTTTCTCTGGCTGCCATCATAGCGAATCATAACATTATTAGTTAATCACTTCTTGTTTACGACCCGCTCCGATAAATTTTTTACTCGTTCAGGGATTGAAGTGCCGCAGTAGGTAAATTTACACATTAGTTGCATAAATTGTATTATTCTCTATCAACATACAGACCCCTATTAAAAAAAATCAACATTTGCTAAACAGCAAAATTTAAAAAAATGTCAGAGCTTTTTGAAACCAAAACTAGGAGTAGTACAGTTTTAAGTATTTATTTCGTCAGTCTCAGACCTCGGTGTATTCGTAACTGTTAAATAAATCTATTCTTTTTTCACCTTTGCCTAAAGGAGGTCCTTAGCTCTATGTTCTTTGCAAGATTTCGTACATTTAAGTATTTATTAGATTTGATTTATTTGATTAAGATTTGAGTAGATTTGAGTGGCCTCAGTTTCTTGCCAATTCTTTTCTTCTTCTTTCCTCTGGCACTTCTTGTGGCAAGAAACTCAAACCAGATAGTAATCAGTTACTATATCGAGTTAGTTAATAATTTATACAGTTCTAGCGACCCAAGCTCTAGTCTCACCTAATTAAAAAATATATTATTTACACTATCAACTTTAATTAAGTCTTTGATTTGAACTTTTCTCGTTAAACAATTATGTTGAAAATTTGGAATTTTTAGTCGATGATGTCGGGTTTTTTGTGTATTTTATCAGAATCAGAATGTTTAACTATTATAACAATAATTGTTTATTATGAGCAAGGTAAACACGCATTTATCGGCACGCCTTTCATAGAGAAGACCTTTGTTTGACCCAGCAAACAAAGGTCCTTATATTATTATTATAATATACGATCGTTATGAATAACTAACAGAAATAGTGTCGTATGTTTCCCATAAGCTAGTGGATATTTGTAAACTATTTGAGCTACCTACGGCCTGTGTTCGGTGGTAGGAAGTAAGTTTATTTTCACACTCGCTATTATGAATCACTTGGAATGAAGTAGGTAGCTAGGGCAGCGATGATCGTCCCATTGTATGCATCTCTACGTATCCTTAAACAATGCCTTATTGCAAGTCATGTATGCAAGTGCTAATAACTCTCTGTCTGTCTGACACTCATTATGCAATGCTACGCTGCAGGACACGCTTGGATGCTTTCTATAATAGATGTCCGACTCCGATGTCCTTATAGATAACTAGCAGGGTATAATTGCCGGCTCAGCACTATTTTTACATAGGCAAAGGAAATAATTGTACTTTGTATTGACTTTATTATTTTAGTGTAACATTTTATGGTTAAGTGTTTTTCGTAGTAGTGAGATCGAGATTGACCAAGACCGACAACGGGAAATTGCACTATATCCGGAAATTGAACCCAATACCGTGGCGTCATTGGTTCACTTAGGTATATATACTGCCGGTCGCAATAAGTAAAAATATGAATATGAAAATGATCCCTTTTCCATCTCAGCCATAAGACGTCCACTGCTGGACATAGACCTCCCCCAAGGTTTTCTACGTTCGGTCCTGAGCTGACCTTGTCCATTGGTTGCCCGCGACCTTTACCAGGTCGTCGGTCCACCTTGTTGGAAGCCTGCCCACGCTGCCAGTGGTCGCCACTCTAGAACCTTTCTGCCCTCGGCCATCGGTTTTGCGAGCTATAAGCCCTGCCCATTGCCACTTAATTGATGCAGTTCTTCGAGCTATGTCGGTCACTTTAGTTCTCCTACGGATCTCCTCGTTTCTGATTCGGTCTCGCAGATCCCTTTTAGGACATATTTGTTATAGACATAGGAGAGGGAGGACTATTGGATCTGGTGCCAAAACATAATCCTTACTTAACTTGTGTGTTTTTGTTAGTTCACGCGATACTAATATTGTAATATCACTGACTCATGCTGTTACAGATATAATTACACGTTGCGTTATTGACAAATAGGTGACTAATTTGTATCTACTGGTAATCTGCTTACCATGTAAACCTGGCATTAAGTTAACGCTTTAATTAAATTAATTATTGTACCCTTATACCTGATGACTAATCATTCAAAAATAATGAAATTGAAACGGCCAGGTGGTACGGGTATAGGGGATATATGGTTACAATCAATGCAATCATTTTATTACTACCTTCTAAGGGTCCATAGGGAACGGTAACTGCTTACCATCAGGCGGGCCGTATGCTTGTTTGCCAGCTAAATAAATAAAAAAACTGAAAAATAAAAAACCGACTACTCTGACGGTAAATTGACTGACACCAACTTTTGAGTTTTCCTGTAAGTTTCATAACTCCAAAAGTGTTTATCAGTAAACTGAATGAATTTTGAGTTTGAGTTTAATCTCTATTAACTTCTCTACTTCCCTTTTTATTTACAAAATATTAGTGAGCTATGTTGGTAAATAACGATCCTTGACGATCGCTGGGTCATTAACATTGTTGACAAACTGTGCTTACGAGGTAATGCCTACATATGCCAATATTATAGCTGAAACACCAAATGCGTTGTATAATATTGGAGAGGAGACCCGTCCTCTGCTGTGAAACAAATATGGGTTGCTGTTCTAATTCTCTATATTTTATTTGTGCAATTTTCTAAATTTAAACGCCTAATAAGCATAATTAGCTTATTTATTTATTAACATTAACAATAGTTATTTTTTAAAAGACAACTCCCGCACTAGAGAGCAATCTCTGTGTCGCGGAGGACTTTACAAACATACAATTAACGGTCACACAAAGTTTTGTCCTGTCTGGGAATGGAACCCACAACCTCGTCCACAGCAGGCGCATACTGCGGCCACTGGACCACCAAGGCAGTCAAATTTTACTATCATAGATTTTTTTTTATACTACCAAGGTGGCAAACAAACATACTGCCTGATGCTAAGCAGTTACCGTAGTCGTACCGAGTTGCCGACCATTTAAAAACCTTATAACTTCTTTCTTAAAGAAACAGAAGAAGAAGATTATTATTTATAACACGGATATTTACAACATGGGTAAACAATGAAAATGTGCATACGCAGGCACACCCACAGAGGGTGTGTGCATTGCCGATACGCGGCCGAAAAGTCTACTTTTTTTTAAGAATTTAATAACCAAGTACTTCTATAATACTGTTGGGTGTTCTACAGGAGTGGTGTGGTGCGCGTTAGTGCTAGTCAGTGGCAGTAGCGGAGACAAATGGAGGTGGCCCGACGGAGCGGCGGCGGCCGCCACCAGGATAGACAACAAACTAGCATTCATCGACCAAATCGAGCAAAAGATCAAGTGAGTACACTTTTTTACGTAAATAGCATCCATGCGATGTTCTAGTGAGTAGTTAAACATTTATAAGTGACGTCATATTAACCATAAGCAGCTGCAGCAAGTACCAATGCTCCCAAATAACGCTCTAACCAATTCTGTCCAGATGGTAAAATCAATTTCATAAAATACGTAGCATGTTAGTGTTGGCAATCATTTTGATGGTTGGGAAAAGCCTAAATGCGATATATCGTCCGCTCGGTTTTTCCTTTCATAAAGTTCTTATATAACTCTATCTTATGACATGTAGGACTACAAAGCTTCTATTATCTGCTTTTTTTTCTTAAGGCTCATTTTTCTACGGGTTCTCACCGCGGCTATTTTTTATGATCACCATTTATTATGATCTGATACGTTAACAGATAGTGAAGTTTACATATATTATGATTTATTAACTGCCGTATGTTTGGCTCTAGTAATTATATTAGTTAAGTGATTTACAAGTTAACCAGTTGTAAGTACCTACCTACCTGTAACTACGAGTACGTAACGTTGAGGTTAGACTTTCTAACTATTCGAGGTACGCTAATAAGTACAATATGATAAACTATGAAGGTATGACACAATAGACAATAGGTCTGTACCGTGTTTATAATATCCTACTAATATTATAAACGCGAAAGTTTGTAAGTAGGTATGGATGGATGGATGGATGTTTGATACTCTTTCACGTAAAAACTACTGAACAGATCTGGATGAAATTTTGCACAGAGATAGATTATGGTCTGGAATAACACATAGGCTACTTTTTACAGTGATAACCGACATCAACGCGGGGGGAGCCGCGGGCAACAGATAGTATTATATACATCTTTTATCACCCGACGGGACGGTGAACGGTGACTGTAGCTAGCTTCGAAAAATTTATATTTTGTTTTAATTTTTGTGGTTGGTAATTCAGAAAATACACCCTATTTTCTGAATTACCAACCACATAAATCAGGCATCTCGCACCACACGGAACTCGGACCGTGGTGCGACTTGCCTAAGAGCTCTTTTTGAATGGGTCCTATCGCACCACATTGCTGGAGCGGTGCGAGTGGCCTAAGGTACTATTTGAATGGGTTTGGATTCATATCAATACTTTTAGGGGTTGTAGAAAAGTGGGTATTAGGAAAATAAACAATTGCGAATAAAAGTTAATAGTTACGTATTTAGGGTGTTCACGAAAGTTTTGAAGGTATCTACTCATAAGTAGTTACTCTACAGGATTACTAACTAGAAAATCCGAAGAATAAAATATTCAAATTTATTACCACAATCAATGATAGGTATTTTATTAAGTTACATTGGATGCCATCGTTGCAGTTCCTTCATTCGAACTGCTACATATCGCGACACGCTCTTGACGGTGTCCATTTAACACAATGAGCAAATCTTGTTATAATTATTCGTAATTACAAACATGAATAAGTCGTAACACCTAAGTACTTAGTGTTAACTCAATTTATGTGCGATTACGAAGAGGTACCTACTCCACCGAACGGTTCGTATTCGTCAGCTAATTACTATGTATTGTTATGTAAACACGCACGAGCTAGGTACTTACTCGTACATAGTACCACGCGTCCATTACATTCCTTGAACTATAAACTTAAATTAGTTGCTTTTAGATCTATGTTGCTACACTCCCACAAATTATTATTTAACCTGAGAATCTATAGGTATATTAATAAGTAAAGAATAAACCTTAGACCTACCCGTTGCGCGTACTAACGAGAGGTGAGATATGGCGACAGTTAAACTTAAACGGAGAAGAGTGCAATGACGGTCGAATTTCGACCATCGGAAAATCTTATTTAACACTGGCCTGTTGAACCTGATTGCTAAGCGCGCGGTCCTGGTTTGAACATTGTGTAACACCTACGTATATAGATACTTAATTGTTGTATCCTTACTAATATTATAAATGCGAAAGTTTGTAAGTATGGATGGATGGATGGATGCTTGTTACTCTTTCAGGTAAAAACTACTGAACGGATCTGGATGAAATTTGGCACAGAGATAGATTTTAATCTGGAATAGCATATAGACTACTTTTTACAGCGATATTTTTATCTAACTAACTATTTTTAAGTTTTTTATATTTACTACAAGGATGTCTATGTAAGCGTGGGTTTTTTGTTATTGACATTATTATGTTAAATTATGTTTTATTATGATCCGAGTAGGTCAGATGACTAATTTTATGAGATTGGTCAGGTCGCCTTGATGGTGACCTTTGGGACGGATGATTTTATCAAATGTAACCATATTGGCTTAATTATTCGCTTATTGTGTAATTTTAAAGGAAATGTCAATGCCGGCCAATGAAATGATCATAAAATAATGCTAATCTATTCTACTAATTAAATAGGAAAGTGTGTTTTATTCATATTTAGTGTTTTACCTCAACACACAACAACCGATTGCTGTGTTATAATATAGAACCTGGATGATTGAGCTTTGCTCGGTATTTTTTTGGAAATTAACGTTTTCAAAAAATAAACCTAGCTAGAGCAATTAATCGCCCCCGAAACACCCTGTATACTAAATTTCATGGAAATCGTTGAAGCCGTTTTCAAGATTCATATTATATATGCGACTCGCCCTCGCCTCGCTTTAGGTATTTCTAGATTTCTCTATTATAATAGATATGTATGGTTTTATATACCTAAATAAACCTTCCTCTTGAATCACTCTGTCTATTGCTAAAAATTGAATTAAAATCCGTTGCGTAGTATAAAAGATTTAAGCGAACAGACAGCGAGACCGACTTTAAAGATATTAGCAGACATTATCGTAATCTTATATAGAAAATTCTCGTGTCGAGGTGTTTGTAGTTAAACTCCTCCGAAACGGCTCGATCGATTCTCATGAAATTTTGTGTGCATATTGGGTAGGTCGGAGAATCGGACAACATCTATTTTTCATCCTCCTAAATGATAAGGGTAGTCCAACCCTCTAATTTTTAATGATTCAGCATTAAAAAATACATACAACCCTTAATTTTCACCCCTCTACGATCAACCCCTATTTTTTAATAGCGATATTACTATTTTAGTAGCTAATATGACTATAAAAATATAGGTTTGTTTGGGTACTACTTCGTTGCACCGTATCGCATGGGTATTATAAATCAAAAGGAACCGATACTTAGTAGTCTGTAGGAAGTTCATAGAACTACTATATACATGCAATTAACAAGTACATTATACTCATAATGTATATGCTAGGTTGTTTAATATGAGTTATGTCATTAACATAACATTCGAAGTATGCGTTAAGCTGTTTTGTAGTAAAAAGGTAACAAATTGGCAGACAGACGTCCGCATTTATAATATTGATTATCTTAACTAAATGTAATTCAATGCTGTACACAGGCCGTCCCAAGGATTTCCACAGCACTCGGTCCTAAGCAGACCTAGTCCATAGATATATTATAGGGATTATTACAATTAATACTGCTCTGCTAATGAAGAACAGCACAACATCACAACATTTGACTGCCTTGGTGGTCCAGTGGCCGCAGTATGCGCCTGCTGTGCACGAGGTTGTGGGTTCGATTCCCACACAGGATAAAACTTTGTGTGACCCACAAAGAATTGTTCTGAGTCTGGGTGTAATTTGTGTCCGTTAATTGTATGTTTGTAAAGTCCCCCGCGACACAGAGCTTGTTCTCTAGTGCGGGAGTTGTCTTTAAAAAAAAAATTATAACAAATCGCGTTTTAGATAAGTAGTTTATATGCTTAGTGCCTGTAGCCTTTATTATGTATACTGTTCTTCCTGATCATGAGCGAGTGTTATGGGTACCTAATATGTTCACAAGCACTGCGCTGTCGCCGTCGCCGTCGTTAAACTTGAGTAAGATTCACTCTGACGTTATTAACTCGTGTCGAGCTTTGTTGCGCTGTCCATCTCAAACTATATTAATATCCGCATGCAAACGCTTCACATAAACAACACGACTGCGTGGATGGATGGCCACCAACGTCACTTACTTACAGGTCTCTATCGAAAGCTCTACAAATTACAGGTTCGACAGGGATATTAATTAAATATTTTTAACTAAATTTAATTTTCTATGGTATATTGGTTGCCGTCCCTTTTTGTTAACATAACTACTTATTATTGTAACTCATACCAAATTGTGTATGTTATACTCTGGCGATTAAAAAGAGTGGTCCGAGTTTATTGCCAATTCTTCTCCGAGGCCCTACCCTAGTCAGCGAATTGGCCGTAGGAAAAAAGTATGCTGGCATTTGTTTTTATGACGTTCGTAAGTTTCGTGTATTTGATATCAATGAATAAATGAGTTTGACTTGGACATGGACTTTGATATCTAAGGAAGATAAGGCGATACTTTTATACTTTGTTGTTATCTTGAGTTATTTTTCTGTTAAATTGTATACTTCAACTTCAAAGGAACATTTTAAATGTTTAATTTCGTCTGCAACTTTCAACGGCCTTAGTGCACGGTGTCGGTGTAAGTTGTCGACCTTCATTGTTACTTAAACGCTTTAAGGAAAACCCCTTGTATTGTACATAAGTTGTATACAATACTCGATCAGTTACGTACAAGCAGATATTAGCAATGTTCCACTTCGGTAAGTTTCGGCGCCTTGGCCCACATTCGTTCTATATCGACTCACACCGTCTGCGCGGGCGCACAATGATTCCCACGGAAACACCACACTAACTTGCAACACGCAATACCGCAACTTACTAAGTAACTAATTTCCAAGTTAAATGAATAGTACGCACTGTAATACTTACTTTAATTACTTATCATAAGTCCATGACACATAAGTTATGTCACGGTATAAATTAGGTACCTAATTAAATTTATTGTTCACTTTAATTGGCTACTACATTACTACACATTTAGTTCTGCTTTAAAAAGTCACAAAGCTGCTCACAAGAAAGGCACCCACATATATAATTCATTGAAATATAGTATTCTATTTATATTATAAAAATTAAAAGCAGATTATACTAGTATTATATGTAGGTACTAATCTATACTGGCCTGACTAGCCTCTTGGTCTAGTGGTTAGTGACTCTGACTGCTACGCCGGAGGTCGTGGGTTCGATTCCCATTAAGGACAAATCTTTGTGTGATGAGCACGAATGTTTGTTCTGTGTCTGGGTGTAATTTATCTATAATATGTATGTATTTAGAAATATATATAATAATATGTATGTTTATCAGTTGTCCGGTTACCATAGTACAGGCTCTGCCTAGTTTGGGATCAGATAGCGATGTGTGAGTTGTCCCGAAAATATTATTATTATTATACTATATTATAAAGAGGTAAAGTTTGTGACGTTGTAAGGGGTAATCTCTGGATCTACTGAACCGATTTTGTAAATTCTTTTACCAATAGAAAGCCACGTTATTTGTGAGTATTACCTATAGGCTATTTATTAACCCGAAAAATGAGAAGAATTTTGCGTGGTAGTCGGCTTTGCAATATATTTAGAGATAAAGGTGGGTAGCTAGTTAACAATATATGCGCGTTTATATTTATAAGATCTTATAATTATCTATCTATATAAGACTATAAGCACATTTTCCGTTGATTTCGGTTCCTCCTACTAACGTTGCTAATTTTATTTACTGCGTAACTTTATTTAACGCGTACTTATGTATGTTTTGAATCTAATATAATCAAAACAGATATTTTAAGATGTTTGTGAAAAATGAAATCAATAATTATGATCTTAGAACGAAAAGAAAAGTAGGTAATTAAAATACCTTAAAATTTGCTGTGTACTAATATTTTTTAACTTTCTCAAAAATACTATAGAGTGCTAAATTTTGACAACCCTAGTAACCCTAGCAGCGCAATATTATTATAGTTAGTCTAATTTGGCAATTAGCTATTGTTGTGAGTGTTGCGACAATGTTGTGTGACCGTGAAGACAGTGAGATGCGCCTGCGCCTGCGCCTGCGCACGTGTGGCGACTCTCTAGCTAGAACTATCGCGAATGACGACAAAGGACGTTATGATACCCACTTTGTGGTGATTATAATGTCCGGTTATTATATTAATTTAACAAATGTTCCACAATGAATAAAAAGAGCTAAATTATAAAATATTGTGCTTAAGAAGATTGCTCTGAAGTCATTGCTAATCTTACAAGTTAATTTAACTCACCGTGGAGCCGTTAGTTCGTGACATATTAAAAAGCTCAAACAAAACACAATGTAGGTCATTGTGTAAATTGATGTTTACTACCCAATCACGTCGGAACAACTAAACACATACAGAGATAGATTATAGTCTTAAATAGCGCAAGCTATCACAATACAAGACCAGCGCGCGGTAGCTAGTAAGAAAAAAAATCATGGACAATACTATCGAACGAAACCCAATTATTGCCAAATTCAAAATTGGTTAATAATTTACAGGAAACCATAATTCACTCGAATAATCATCGAAACACGCAACATATCTACTAGTTATCTAAAACATAATCTTAATAATTAAGTACACATAATTATTGTGTTTCAACAGACACGCTACAATAATTATATTATCTCAACGATTTTGTAATCACAACAAATCAAACAGTTTCTCTATGAATCATTCGGATAAATTTACCGTGTGAAGAAAAACACCGACAGTGTAAAAAACATTAATAAAAAAATGTATAGATATATAGATACACAATAAAACAAGAAGGCATGTGTCTGTTTGTGTATCTGTTTCTGAAATGAGATCATAATATTGGGATTTATATGAGTTATACAAAAATAGCATGGCGGAAATCTAACATACTTATAACTGTCATTCCATAATTTTAATTCGGGTTATCCCCAAGAAATAGTAACACTATTATTTCTTGATCAACATTCAGTCTATAAGTAGAGCACCTGCACTAGGGGTATCCGACTCATCCCGATGTATGTTCCTCAAGTGTAATTTTATCGTACCTAGTTTGATATTTAAAACATTTATTTTAATATGGTGCAATGCTATCGGATTCACCGAAAATAGAAGTAGTTATAGCAAGATTTTAGATTGGTAAATACTTATTGAACTATCGTCTAGTAATAAGTAAAAGGAACTAGGAAGGTATGCTCTTGTAACAGTTAACCGAGTGATGTAATGGTGTGCTACATTTTGTAACCGATGACAAATTAGATCTGTGTCAGAGTTGTACCAATCCTATACCACCGCATCTTGTAGCATTTTATTTTGCTATGTGATCAAGCAATACAAGTTACAAAATTATCTTATAGTTACATTTTATCAAACTAAATTTACTCAGCAAAGAAATATGTATATCATCTAAGTAATAGTCGATTCTTATTTCATAATATAAAATTGAATAACAAAGCAACGACTATTTTACTCGAAAGGGTAGGCAAAGATGCATTACACTAAATTTTTGCAAGCTACATCTTGAATGAGCGCGCTGCCCCAACATTTCCCGACTAGAAATCCAATTTAATTTCACTCGAGAATCGTACGCACTACCACTGCACCATTGAGGCAGTTTTCTTTCATTTTCACAATAAATCTGGTGGCAAACAATTATATCTGGTAGTTAATAGTTATAGTAGCAGTATCGTAACTCCAGTGGCATTACGTAGCACATGGCAGTAGCACGAGTACTTAGTAACGTTACTACTGTCGTCGCATCACTATACATAGTAAATAGGTACACGTACACACAGCTATAGTGCAGTGTAGTCACTTTGGTGTATGTTTAGTGCCTAGGTACACGATTGATTGTACCACCGGGAACTCGGAAATACCGTCAAGTGTGTGTTAGACGCAATAATTTATGAACAATTACAAGCTGTAATGGTTACTCCATGGCGGCGCGTAACTATAGCTATATCTGAATACATTACTGTTTATAGTTCAAATGTTCGACGTTATGGCTCTTTTGTGGCACTTTCTCGATGCATAACATTCCATTGATAAGCTAATAAATTCACCTTTATTGGTTACGTATTAGTATTAACTTTACCTTGTTTTCTGTTACATTAATAATGTTTAATAATACTTAATATATATATAATATATGTATGTATTTAGTATATCATTATTATTGATTATTATACATGAAAATGTAAAGAGTACTAAATGAGTATACAGAAATGTTAAATAAATGCACGGAACTTGGAAGTGACAATCTTATGTTTACATTGAGAAAATAAAGAAAGATACTACTTAATATGTTTTCTAACAGCAACATTTCTGTTACTTTGACTGCCTTGGTGGTCCAGTGGTCGCGGTATGCGCCTGCTGTGCACGAGATTGTGGGTTCGATTCCCACACAAAACAAAACTTTGTGTGACCCACAAAAGAGTTTAGGTGTAATTTGTGTCCGTTAATTCTATGTTTGTAATGTCCCCCGCGACACAGAACTTGTCCTCTAGTGCAGGAGTTGTCTTTTTAAAAAGAAAAAGAAGAAAAGATAAACTTAAAACCCTCATAAGTATGTCCTTTGCAAGGTGTAAAGAAGACGTAAAGATATACGGTTCTAATTTCGCAGCCCTGCGCTTAAAGCCAAAGAAATGTTCCATAGAGATAATAAAAGTCTCTTATAGATTCTAAAAGCTGTTTTTATGATGTTTACAGACACAACCAAGACGACCGACAGAATGACGAGGCACCGTTCCGGGAGCCTCTAGACACGGAGGGGTTCTACAACCGGCCGCCGGGCGCCGGCCGGTTCCCGATGCGGGTGGAGGGAACTCACCAGCTCTTGCCGTACGGCTTCGATGCAAACTCTATGCACCCCTTGAAACTTGAGTATGTCCGCTCTACTTTAATATTTGTCTCCTGCTCTTGCCAGTCTTTCTTTTAACCTGACCTTACCTTCTCTTTTCCCTTAAGTACAACAACTTACAGTATTCCCGGCAATATTTAAACGATACTATAGATTAAGTACCTACTATATGATTTTTTTTCATGTTCTATGACCCGTTTCCCGTTGTTCTGTTGTCTTTATACCGTTACCTTATACGGGTTGTACATTACCCCGACCTCCACGACAATGACAACTTATATATGAACGACCTCCATTTTCGTGGAGATTGAGGAAACTAATGTATGAAAGTTAATTTTTCGAAAACAATGGGTTGTGGATGTCTGGGAACATCTCCTTAATACTTTAGCATTTTATTTTGTCCTTTGTTTATTTTTTCTCCTGTAACTTATGTTTATTTTGAGCCTATATTTGGTGTGTTGCAGACGTTACACGGGACAGATGTTCGACGGCACGTTGGACTCGCTCCAGTACTGCAAGTGTCTCACCAGCCCGGACTGCAACCCGAGGCCCAACTCTGAGGTACACACACCACTACACACCTTACACATATCACTACAAACTTTAGTTATTAATAGTATTTCAAGCGGAAGCTATTGAAGATATAGCTTATAGATACTTAGACCTATCCTTATGTTACATAACTACATGTTATCTATCAAGCACGTATGGCTCAATCTATTGTCTTTCAAATCTGCAATATATTTATATTTACATAGTGTCGGACAAATAACAAGATCGCCGCTCCAAGTCCTGTGGACTTCCGATGACCTTGTTCAAATATCTATCTGTACCTAATTTCAATAAAAAATACAAAATCGATTGGAACTTGTGTAAAAACTGTTCAAAATTAGCTTGAGTTTTTACCAAGTAATAAAAAATAGCAAAGGTATAATAGTAATAAATATTAGTTTGTGCAAAACTTCCGTCTTTACGCCCCACACTTAACTTTGTCTTGTATACGAATGATATATTTTATTTAACAGGCAGCATGTGGCGCCGGGAAATACCTGTGCTGCTACAAACGACCAAACGCAGTCACACAACTATACACAGGTTGGTAGCCTGCACATCTACATAATATAAACTAACATAGTTATTATTATAGTTGATCCTCACATCCACGCACCTCAAATATGCCGTACCGTACGATTCCAGAGGAATTTCTTACCACGTACGATTAGGCTGTGGAATGAGCTCCCTGCCGAGTTTTTCCCAAGAGAGTATAGCATGGGGTTCTTCAAGAAAGGAGTTATAAGGATTTTAAAGGGTCGGCAACGCGTGAGTGACTCCTCTGGTGTTGCAAACGTCCATAGGCTACGGTTACTACTTACCATCAAGCGGGCCGTATGCTTGTTTGTCACCTCGGTAGTATGAAAAAAAAACTATGATTCATTCACCGCGACATTTCTCAAAATCAATCACTTTCAGGATTTTGCAATTATCTCACTTTTTGCATTATTTACAAAAGTTACTCACTTATTCAATAGATTTGAAATGTGTTTTCGCGAATGATTTAAATATATTTTCTAGGGCTAAATGTATGGTATGAGCATCAGTGGATAATGTTTCCATATCTTATAATTAACCATTGTTAGGTAATAGGTGAGAGCTAGATGTGACATCAGCATATCCGCATGTGGGTATATTCATATTCTTATAATAAAGGACGCAACATCCGCTCCAAGTACCTATCATACTCGTACCTTGTCTCATAAATAGCAGATGAGTTGGAGCAACGCTACACTGTTGCTTCACAGATTATAATCTACATAATATGCCTACGGGAGGACGGACCTCGTAACGATCTTGTGGGACTAAACTAGTCAGTTAGTTAGTTTTACAGGGCGTTTACCGCACTTAGCTGCTCAAGTGGGTGTTTGTGCGTCAGTTTCTTGTGGATATTCCAACCAACCCTGTCTGTGGGACTAGATAATGATCAACAAGTTCTATTTATCCTTTTAAATATTATTTCAATTTTCCAGAATTCTTTAACGAAGTAGAAGATGAGCGACCAATGCTGTTGCCAGGCCGTGAGAACCTGGCTCGACCCTTCCCGCCGCCTCCTGGGAGTGAAATGAACGGATACTTCGACTCATACAACCCCAACGGTGGTCCAGCAAAGGGCAATAGCGGAGCATACGACAAACAACAACCAGATCTGTTGGTCGGGCCCGGAGGACCGACGGGTGTCGTCGGCCCGCAGCAGAAGCCGGAGGTTCTCGTAGGGCCCGGCGGACTCACCGGCATCATCGGACCGGGACCCATCAAGGACGATTCACCACGTAGTGAGTCAGCGCAAAGAGGTGTTCTTGTAGGCCCAGGTGGGCCCACTGGTATCATTGGTCCAGCGTACGGACGACGACCGATCTTAGTAGGTCCCGGCGGACCAACTGGCATAATCGGACCGGGCAGGGGTAGCCGAAGACCCGATGTCTTAGTAGGCCCGGGGGGACCGACCGGTATTATCGGGCCTGGATATGGCAGGCCACGTTATGGGGTACTAACGGGCCCGGGAGGACGCACCGGTATGATCGGGCCTGGAAGACCAATTTTAGTGGGTCCCGATGGGCCCACCGGACAAATCGGGCCGCAAGGGTTCTTCGGTTAATAAGTGTGACTGTGTCGTGTGCGTGTTGACTAAACTGTGACTAATACCACATCTAATATTTAGACTAGTGATCCTCGTACCTACTTGTTGTTTATGTTAAGACTGGCAGTGTTTTGTAAATATTGTGGTTGTTCTCTAACGAGTCATATCTACTAACTGCAGTAGCTTAGTAAGGTCTAGCGACGACAATCACAGCGACAGTATATACCTAACTACATATATATGTACCGCGCTAATAGCTATGACGATAACGGCTCGAAACTGAAGATTATGAGTAAGTACTGTAGGTAGGTACTCGATATAACAAAAGGTTGGATTCGTGACATGTAATAATGAATGAGGAAAGATGCGAAAATGGTGATACGTGCAATAGAATTATAATATGTTTCAAAATTAAAACAAGTCATGATTTTTACATCAAAAACTGCTCCCCGCAAGTATACTTACCTCACGACAAAAATATTGTTAGTTCTAGAGATTAACGCGTTCATATAAAAAAAGTTTACAGCTTCATAATGTACCTAACAACAATTTTATATCTAATGTTTCGTTTAACGATTAATAATATATAATTTAATTATTGCTTTACCTGAAGAATATTTAATTTTGCTAGACAAAAATATATCGCTATTATCTAAAACATACTGGTACCACAATCTAAAGAACTCTATGAAAGAGTTAAGTTTACATTTTCATAGAGTTCCTTAGGCTGCTCGTACTATGTGTGTTTTTACTAACTTTATAATAAGAAACTAAGAACCTTATTTATAATGAGCTTTATTGTTAATAACTAGCTATTTTATTAAATTACTAGTTTCAAAAAAGTAGGCAAGGAGTATTAGTAAACACTACCCCACACATCTGACTTTCCATACTTGAAAAAATAATAATTAGAACTAGTAGATCCTGAGAAGCTTTCTTGACTTATAATTTCTTCACATTTATAATATTATTATAAATATATGGCTGGTTTTTGTTCACCAAGATTTTATCTAAGTAATCTCGTTACCGTAGGTGATAAAGCTAGTAAAATAACCGCTGTAACATTATCAATGCGCTGTGTTAATTGTCGCTAGTTAATATAGTTACCATTATTATATCATGTTGGGGCCCGTTCCTTGTGTAGTGTGTAGTGTACAGTGTAGTGTCATGTCATTGTGTGTTGTGTGATGTGTATGGCTTGCAGGCGGCATCGGCAGGTGTTCCAAGGAGAGGAAACAGGCCACACCACACATTCACCATAGACGATGTTCGTGTCATCACCAACATTAAACAAACATAAATAAACACCAAGTTATTTTATTCACCCCTTTTATTGTTCTATGTTTGATTAACATTTATTATAATTGTTTACTTTGAACAAGTAATAAGTATAGACGCGTTTTCCCACATTCGGGCCGGTTTAAACGGCACGTATGTATTTATTAGTACAAAAATAAATACTTGTGTTAAATAGTGTAAGAGAATAAAATATAGATAAGTTGTCCCCAAAGCAATAATGTACGTTGTCTATCACACCTCTATTTGTCAACAAAAAACTCGAGCACGCAGTTGAGAGTGCTCGAGTTTTTTTGTTTGGGAATGAATACATTTTGGGCAGTTTTCGAATATACCACCATTGTACCTATCACTCGCCAGCAGGGAGTTCATCCACACATTTTAAAACAGACGGACCTCCGTCTGTGAGGCTTCAGATCAACTTCCTGATCTATTTCTGTGCCAACTTCCTTCTAAAAGGTTCTGGTTTTCCAATGTGCTCCTGATCGAGGTTTCCTAAACAGAACGTATAAAGCGTGGGGTTCAAAAATTTAATGTTTTTACAGCAACGTGTGAATAATCTTTCGTTGGTGTTGCTAGCGTTTATTGGATTCGTAACTACTCTCTATCTTCAGGCGGGTCATATACTTATATGCAGCACCTTAGTGTTATGATAAGATACCAAAAAGAAAAAAAGGGGTTTGCACAATATGCGTGTTACATCTTCGCGGGTAATGGAATCAGTTACTTATCTTGCTTTATTAAAAGTTCTATTCGTATTGAATAAGTGTATTTTGAATATATTTACATTTCTATGGTTGTGGTACATTTTGTTTGTTATACATATGTAGCTGTATAAGATTTTAGATGAACTTAATTAGCTTGTAATGTTTTTGTTTTCAGAATGTTTGTTTTTATGTTTCTAGCTTAAAATATGTTTTCTAGTAAAAGTGTTAAGTGTCAGGGGTTACATAAGTACTGGTACCGTCGACAATTCTTGCTTCTTGTATGTCTTCTGCTACTCTATCTGAGGTAAGGTATATCTTTACTATTTGTACGCATGTAAATACACTAGAAAATAGTACGTATTATTATTAATATTTATTTATTTTTGTTGGATCACAGTTTTAGATATTTACAATGAATCCCATTTACTATTTTCATTTAATCCTATGTACTTCTCAGAAGAAAACTGTTTTACCTTTATCAAGATTAAAAAGTCATCGTGTGTTTGGCCCACCGACTATTAAATGATTGAAAGAATAAAATACATAGTAAACATAAATGAGACATTTGACATTGACATAGGTCAACTTTTTACACTAAATTTGAAGCTCTGTTGCAAGACATAGTTTATCGATTCCGTATTTTTCTTGAATGTCAACATTTTGATTACTCGTTATATGTAAAAGTACCACTGTAATATTTCCACATTATAACTTCAGTCACTGCTAAGTATGTCAATTTTATGTATTTTATGCAATGGTTATTCGAATAAACAGATACCACCCAATAACAAATACTTAGAACTGAACTATTATAAGTAGTCAGTCAAAATACACCTTAATTTTACTTACACCTTAACTTTCAACAACAAAACTGTTTTATTAAATAAAACAGTTTTGTTGTTGAAAGTTCCCGCAGTCAGATATTTTTAAGCATTTGGGATCCAACGGAAATAGTTTTTGGGGTTCAACGACAATAAAACGTAATTTGTGGGATCCAACGCCAAAATATTAAACTGGGATTCAAAAATGAGATACGACGAAAATAAATCTTAATATCTATGCGAAAATAAATCTTAATAGCGATGCTTACTCATTCGTCCATCATAATTCCAAAATTACTTAAAATCTTGTATTTTTTTCTTTCTTTTTATAATAGACAATGTAAGGGAACCACAGTCGTATACTGTGCACGTCTCGTAGCCAACAAACAGCAGTAGTTCTGGTACTATCTTATATCTTATATATATATATATAAACACTAGCTTAGGGATGAAGTCTTGAGACCTAATTCACAGAAAATTGTATTTTTCACACAACGTTAAGTTTACATTGTTTGTTTGTTATTTCTTTCACTTAAAACTCGTATCAGATTGAATTCTGTAATGTATATAAGTCTCGTATCTCGGTAGTATCTCGGTTTAGTAAAGTCCTGTAAATTACTAATGTTAGAATGTATATACATCCTTATTTAACATCTTTAATGCATTATCTTAAAAAATATTAGTGTACAAGCTGCCCACATTGAGTTGACTATATTGTTTAGTGTATTATAAAATAGATCTTGCAAATTAATAGTAATACATAACAGTCAACATCTGCAATGATCTGATATTTAGCCGTATTTGATGCTGCCTTGTACATTGGGAATAATAAAGTCTAGTAAATAGTTTGGCAGAAGTAAGGTTTATAGGATAATCAAATTATCACGAAAGCATTATTATAATAATGAATGAAACTAACATGCACTATCGTTTCCAGAATTCTTCGATTTTGTGGGAGACGACAGACCGCTGCTCTTCCCAGGACGTCCCAAGTTGGCACATCCCTTCCCGCCACCACCCCAGACAGCCATGAACGATTTCTTAAGCGTATTCGACCCTGACCAAGGACTTAGCTCAATTGTCGCCATTCTAGAGAAAGAGCCACAAGAGGTACCCCTTGCAGTCGGTTCAAAACTTCGACAACGGCTCGTGATGTTCGGTACTGGTGGAGCTAACGGTATGTTAGTGCCAGGCCGGACAGGCAGGAGACAGTACGACAATATCGCTATGGGCGAGCCAATCAATATTGTGGATGCTACGTACGGCCGGCAGCGCATTGGTCTGGTCGAGCCCGGCAGTATCGCTAAAGTCGTGACACCTAGAAAAATTGTGTTAATAGGGCCCAATCAACCGTTTCGGACGCAAGGATTCTTAGGTAAGACTCACTTGTATTGGGGGTATAAAGGGTGACAATGCCTAGCACAGGAACGACGTTTTATTGTTATCGCTGACGCTGCTAGCCTGTGTTGTGCAGGGTAACACCAACAAGCGCACAAGCGCAGTGTAGCATACGTCACCAAAAAAGGTAAATAATAGATAGATATTAATAGGTTGGCGACCTTAGCATACGTCGGCAAAAAAGTAACTATAATAATAGATAGATATGAATATGAATATAATTAGCTGTAAGTCTTCCATAGAACAAATAAATAAATATATAAAGATGTATACTCAATTAGAACAACAAATGATACGTTGTAGTTTCATTTGTTTACTTGCTAAAGCTTATGATTGCTGTTGAGAGAGTTAGTAGGTTCTGCGGTGACGAAAAGCAAATAACCAATTGTCGTTAAACCAGTCTTTTAAACTAGCGACCCCATCTGACTTCGCTTCGGTATTTTTTAATTTTATGTAAAGTCTATGACACTCACAAATAACGTGGCTTTCTATTGGAAAAATATTTTTTTAAATCGGTTCAGTAGATCCAGAGATTACCCCCTACAACCTCACAAACTTTACCTCTTTATAATATTAATATAGATTATACGAGTAACTTGTCTACTGACAATTTGATAAATAATAATTTTAACAAAAAAAAAACGACTTCAATATGGCAAGTTGGAGAATTTTGAAAAACCCTAAAAATCCAAGTCTAAAGTATTTAAACAGAATGAACTTTCACACAAATTCTAATCTCACTTTCCTCCCTTAGAGATGTTTAAAACCAAATCTTGGTTGTTTTTTGTATTACCCTACTGCCACAGACAGTTATATATAGTAAGTAAGGTTTTGCATATTTTGTACGTATTTATGATTAATTGTACAACAACTCAGTCATAATGGTTCTGATACTAATCTGCATAAATTTAGAAATTATAAGTTCAAAACACCTAATTTAAATAAAACTATTATAAAATATATACTACTAGCTACCTTCTTCAACTTTTCTCACGTGAGTATGTCGATATAAAGTAGGTATGTCCGGCCCCTGTCTATCCCGGCGCACCTTGTGATCCGACATGCCCATTACTGTTGAATCTAGGTGCACAATTTGTCATTTGTCGGATTACAAAACACTCTTTCTTGGTTTCTTCAAAAATTCCGGAATTACGCAGAGCCCCTTATGATTAAGTATATAGTACGAATTCAATAGTTTTACCGGAGGTCCACTGTATTAAAAATATGTATTGATACATGCCACCCAAATTCACAGTAGAGATGGGTATACTGGTGATACTGCTAGTGATTCCTACTGCCATGGTCTCCTGCTCCAGGCTGAGCGGGGTCACCGACCTGACCTGACGCGTACCTAGTTAGCAGATTACTGCACACACTCAGCTGGCGGTTGACCTTGACCGGTGACCCCGCTACTCAGGTTTAAATTTATCATTAGCATATCCAGAATCGTTGTGTGAAATCGATCAAAAGCTAAATAAACGTGTCTTTTTTATAATTACATTATCGTTTTATTTAATTAGGTACTTCAGTAAGATAAATCACGAATAATGTTAATGTTTTTCGCGTGATTTAGTGTTATTTTTTCAGGAATCACCAGCAGTTAGCACCGTACCATCAATCAGCATTATCGAAAGCAATTCCCTTCTAATTTAATTTAAACTAAGTTAGTTTTTCGTGTTATAGCAGCCAAATTCGAATAAGTGAGATTATAAGGTTTATAATTTCTCAACCACTCACGAGTAACCTTGTCTGATAGGCTGATAGTAATGCACTGAACTGTTAAGATTCAGTTGTACTCAGGTTGTTCCCAGATCTACTCTAGTGCGGTATAGCTACATTTTTATTTGTAACTGGTATATTGATGATTTTTATTTGTTGTAGGCGATTTTATGTTTTATAAATTACGTATTTTGAACTTAGGCTACTACCTATGTAGATATTGTGAGCAGCTCCAGCTGCAGCTATTCCTTCCTAACCCCACTTGGCGACGCCCTTGGAAGTGGATGCTTCTGGTTCTTAAAATTAAGTAGCTATCTTCGGTACGAGTTTCGACCCCTTGGCCGTAGCCTACATAGCATGATCCTAAACCTATCAAAACAATAATTTATGAGCTATTATGAGTTGATATTGATATACAATGACGCTTGCAGGCATCGCACACACCAAGCAGAAGAAAACGTGCTCACATAAACAAGGTTGTTCGTGCCTAAAATAATAAAAAGTAACAAAACATTATGTTATTTTATTTATCTCCCATTATTGTTTGTGGTGGCGACCGTGGACAGGTGGTATGCCAATAGTATGTCGGATTTAGACTGATTGTAGGTGTTATCATGTAGAATTTATAATGAAAATAAACTGTTGCGTGCGCAATAGTAGGTATGGAAATATAAAAAGCGTGACGGATGGCGGTTGTTTGGCGTGCTTCCAAGCGCCAGCGCCGCGCCATGCCACCGCCCGAGCCGGCCAGTCCCTCCGCACAGAAGCGCGGGCGCACTACTGTGCTTCACACCTTCACCTTCTACGATTATGAGTATTTAATTGTGTTCCACCGATACAATATTGTAACTCTTAATATAAATAAGGACTTCAATAACTAAACCCCTTATTGATTATATACATACAACTTAACCATTGAACGGCTTTCTTAGCTTTTTAAATGTATATCTCATTCTTGAGTGTAAAATATAAATTGCAAAAGCTCCGTAAACCGAAAGCATGTATTCTGTACCTTGAAGCACTCTAACTGCAACGGTGAACCGATGGCGATAAAAATGTCTGTAAGACGGCTTAGATAAACTTATAAAGCTTTCCAAGCATTAGGTTGTATTACTTCTGGATTGGTTCTTCGACGAACCTATTTTACCTTACCCTTATTCAGATTGTGGGGATACACACACGCTTAGCCACCCACGTTTAATAATGATAACCTAAACAGATTAAAAATATAAAGATATAGGTACCTAGATTACAAAGCCATTTAGGTACCTTTACACTTTTTTCAAATGATGCTTTAAAAAGTAGTTTAGTGCTTTGCAACTTTCTCGTGAACAAGCTAATGTTAGGTAAAAGCACTAGTAGATATGGATACTCGTAGGTGTGTTAACTCACCGATGGTAGTGATGACGATGATGGAGTAGAACAGCGCGCCCGTAAAGGTCCACTGGATAGAATCGACACTCTCGTTACCGTCCCAGCCGCGGACCTTCATCTCCAGCAGGATGGCGTTCTCAAAGTCCTGCATACAACACCAGTCATACACTGTCACATCACTCACTATTATAATTGAGTAGTGAGAGTCATCGCCAGTCGCCAGGAGGGAGATAAAATGGTGACTTTTAATACAAAATGACACAAAGCTAGTAAATCGTGATAACAACTTAGTACTTAGGGATTTTACCGTAAGTTAATATCTAGACCTATGAACCTATGGTTCAACAAATTAAGTTAAAGTTCTTAATTTAAAAAAAATCTAAGTATTCCAAAAATATAGATGGTATATTTACAAATTTAAATGTACTTATGTAGGTACTTAAGTTAATACTTCTCCTAATAAACAACTTTTCAAAGTCTGAACGTAAAGAATTGTTCTCTCGTCAGCAAAACCATTAACAGATATTATTGTTAACTTAAAATCGATTACCTAACTTTACATAAGTTGAACGTAAATTGTGACGACAACTTCACTGTGCTACGTCATAAACTCGTGACTCGTGTATCTCGATGTCGTTCATTAGTGTGACCGTTCTCCTTGGACATGTCGTTTACCCTTTGATGAACTATAAATATGTTACTCTGTCATAAGTTTTCCTAAATTTATTTGGTACGCAAATAAATCTACCTATTGACGATAATTCTAGCCGCAGTACCTATATTAAACTAAAGTACGACAGCCTTGGTGGTCCAATGGCCGAAGTATGTGCCTGCAGTGCACGAGGTTGTGGGTTCGATTCCCACATAGGATAAAACTTTGTGTGACCCACAAAGAGTTGTTCTGACTCTGAGTGTAATTTGTATCCGTTAAATATATGTTTTTAAAAGTCCACCGCAACACAGACCTTGTTCTTTAATACGGGAGCCCTGTCTTTTAGAAAAATGCTAAAAAAAAAGCTTGTTCTTTAGAGCGGGTGTTGTCTTCCGATTCGATCGATTCCGATCGAATTTGGTTTCCGTATTAATTATAGAAAATTCAGATAATATCGACAACTAGCAACTTTGCATCGGGGTTTAATTAAATATATTACGTATCTAGAGTTTAAGAAGTGTCTGCTAAACACGTGTATATGAAAAAACATACGACATTATTTTTCATACAAAAATCGAGAATATTGAAATGTTTTATTTGTGATTCGTTGAGTTCAATGATACAAATATTTTGGCAGCAATACAAAATATTAGCTCGCGACTCTTTTAATCTTATAAAATACTAAAAAAAAGTTTTAAAATGTTGAATGAATTAAACCAGATCGTTAGTATGTATTCTGAATGTTATATTTTTTATATATAAAGAAACATTCGGAGTGGGACAATAAACTAGGGAACAAGCCCTAGAGAGGATAAAGGACAACTTACTTCTACATTCGGAAAAAACTTTTATAAATCCCACAAAGTTTTGTCTTGAGTGGGAATCTAACCCACGACATTTGGAGTAGCAGTCAGGGTCCCTAACTACTAACACCAACAGGCCAGCCAACTAAGGATATTAGATGTGATACCTTGAGCATGTCGACAACCTCGCAGGTCCAGTTGGTCTGGTTGAGCAGCGGCACGGTCCGGGTCATGGTCCATATGCTCTGCGTCGTGTTACTGCGGATCTGGGAGATGTTCGTCTTCACCTGCACACACACACACAAACACATATATATAACTTAAGTATTTAATCTGTGTATTAATTGAACAAGTATCTAACGTGTATGATAACCAAGTCCAATTGTATTTTGTTCTTTTAAAACCATACAAGTCAAAAGAACAATCTGATGATGGTGAATTAAAACACCAAGAGGGAACTCACATGTTGCTAGAAAAAAAATTTGAAGGGAATGTTTTTGATCTGTCGGAGCATGCCAAGATCCGCCACCCCGATAATACTTACTGATCAGGGTTAAGCCAAGGTCCCAGTCTCAGCACCGTCAACAGAAACAAATGTATTCATAGAAATAAGAGTAAGACTGAGTGGGAAAATAAACGATTTGCACTTAAGAGGTGCGAGTTCGATCCCGGGCAGTATTGGTACTGCTTGTGAATTTCACTTTGTGGAGTTTATACCTATGTACTAATCAAATGATTCGCCATCTGCTAACGGTAAAGGAAAACATCATGAGGAAACCCAAAGAAAACATGTCTTAGAAGAAATTCTAAAGACCTGTCAGATTCATCAACCCGCATTAGGCCAGCGTGTGTGAATTAAGGCCTAAACTCTCTCTCTCTTGATTGAGGAGAGAAGACCCGTGCCCCGCAGTGGGATATATATGGGTTGCTATTATAAGAGTAAGATGATAACAAAAACTTCTCTTTTTTGTAAATAAAAATGTAAGCATTACATTGGCCTTCACCATACAACAATGTTCTTCCGATCAGAAGGTCTATGCAAACAGATTTTAGTAAACTGACACATTCTGCATAAGTCACTCTCATAGAATTTTCAGTATGAGTAAGCTATTTGTTCTAGTATCTTTAGTACGTCAAAAACGAAACAGTAATGCGAATATGTAAATGGAACGAACGGATTAACGAAATAATTAATTATTTCGTTAATCCGTTCGTTCCATTTCTTTCACTAAATTCTTTACCTAATCTGTCTCATTCAAATGTGTAAAGTTTGTGTACCCGCACCACCATAATGATCATCAAGTTGAACCGTTGCGAGAATGCTCCTAACCAGCAGTACCTACGAGTCTATAAGCTGGTCTGATTAAGTTATTTATTGAACAATCCTCGTAGACAAGACAAGTACTGATTGAGACAGTACGAGTATGTGGGCATACGTTTGTGTACAAGTTCCAGATGCGTACGCGCATGTTTATAAACACGTCCATTAGATAGATTTACTAACACGACATGTAAATAATTCTAATGTTTTATTATTTAATGGAATATAGACAATTTAGAAAAAAAATCTTGGCGATGGAATTAGCAGGAGCATGTTAACATAAAAATAGTAAGTATGCTATTACCTGGTATAGTCGTGTTTTTAGAATACAATAAAATTATAGCTAAGTATTTTGTAATAAGAGTTTAATCTATATGTAAAGACCTACCCAGTGACAACGAGTAAGATACCTACATAACGAGTAAGACTTCTTAGACAACAAATCTTAATGTGCTACAATGAACAAACAAACAGGTGAATTAATTGTCATATCTGCGTAATTCTTTTTATGTATGTTTGTGTCCTATTATTACTATAATTATATTTGAATCGTTGACTGCATTGTTATGGTGTTTTAAATAATATAATCATTAAAAAAATATTGTGGAATTTTGACATTTATCTACCAATATTGTATGCCTTGGGCGGGACATAGCTGGGCTTTGTATTATTATAACTGTGATCTTATGTGTTACCTATGGTCCACAAGAAATTAATTTGAATTGATGAAATTACAAAATTATACTACTTCACTCTTTCACTCCAAATACTTTTTCTACTTTTTTACATCAGGGCCTTAAGATGGAAGTAACCCTGGGATAGGAATACGTTTCTTTCAAAACGCATTCCTAAATGAGCGCTGGAGACCTGTACTCACACACAGGAACACAACTACACCGCTGTGTGTAGTCATTTGGCTGTGGTCTTCTGTAAGGTGGAGGTCCTTCCCCAGTCGGGCTTGCTCGCTAGTATGGTGCCCTACCTCTCTTGCGATGAGATTATTTCTTGAGATGAGAATAAAAATAGAATACCTACTATGACAGCCCATAATGTTCCTTATTAATAATGAATTACAAATTTGACTGCATGAGTGGCATCTGATTTTGTAGTGGTGAACGTGGTCGACACCTACCCACCAACCACTATGAGCTGCAAGCTCAAGTGTTGTGAGTTCGATTCCGACACAGAACAAATATGAATAAAGGATTATGTTACTTTTACATTACATAGTGTATTTATCAAATTATATTAATTTATTTTTGTGAAATAAATTCAGTGCCTTTGCATGAAGCATTATGACTATTATGAGATTGATTCAGCTGACGCCTACAATACTAAATGCCTAGGCTCTCGATATAATTTATAGCGGCGTGTTCACACGTATATTTATACACACAGTGAAGTCGTAAGCGAAGCGATGTGTAGTGTTAGTTGTGTAATGTACTCGTATAAGAGTAGTAGGTAGACTACAACTAGGTCGTTAATCAGAGAGCTTCGAGTAGCCAAGCCGCCTCACGCCTCGCGCCACGCTTTTGTTACGAGTATAAGATTTAAAGAACAATATGTCATGACATGAAGACTTTTGTCTTTTGTTGAAAAAACTGAAATATTTTGGTACTTGGCCAAATCCATTTATTAAACATAATTGATATTCTTTGGAGGTATATGAAGAATAAAAGTGCAATGAAATGTCTACAGTTTCGAATCAACGCAATAAAACTGCACTAATAATAAAGTCTACTTTTATTATTACAAGCTTTTATTTAGCTTGCAATGTATGTTACTTTGTTAGTATGTCAGTTTGTTTAGGTCAAATCTTGTGAGCTAGATTTGAAGCACTTCCCAGTGTTTGATGGAACTGAAATTTTGTGTACTGACGTAACTTCGGTGACAAGTGACAATGCAATAATATAGTACCATGGAGCTGGTCTGATGTGTGTTTTACACATGTTTAGACTCTTTTAAGAAAATTTAATGCATAAACGCCCATAAATTACATAAATACCTTCACTATAAAAGGTCGCCCACGACTACAACTGCGTGGTAATTTGGAATATTTTCCCCGATTTTGCAACATATCTCATTACTGCTCCACTCGTATTGATCATAGCGTGATGTTATATAGCCTATAGTTTCCTGGATAAATGCACTCTTCAACAAAAAAAGATTTTTTCTAATCGAACCAGTACTTTCTGAGATTAGCGCGTTCAACCAAACAATTAAAGAAACTCTTCAGCTTTATAATATTAGTATAGATTTATGACATTACAATAACTACATATTTATAATTAACAAAGAAAAATAGATATCTTGTAGCGTGAAAGGTTTACCTCCTTCTCATGCTGTGACTCTAGCCTCTCGAAGGTGACGGCGCCGAGGATGCAGTAGGCCACCACCAGGCTGATCATCACAAAGTGAGAGAACACCACCGAGCATAGCTTCCACGTGTAGTACAGCACCTGCACGCACAGACAAACACACAGATAAGTATAGGGAACAGTCCATAATGTGATAGCCATAAAAAGTAGGCTTGCGGCTCGCTTTAGAACAGCTACCATACCATAAAGACGCTCCACAACGCTAAGAACATCTTTCGCGCGCTACCAACACCTAATAAACGAAATCTCTGTGCCCTACGAGACAAAGTTCTTCCTTGTACCTTAGTGACTAGCAATCTATCTTTCAACCCATACCTACACAATGCTACGTAATTTCCTAATCCACGCCATTCAACACGATTTTAGGCCTTTACTAAGGCTGCCTGCTTACACTTTCCAGTCCAGTCCAGGAGATCCCTTCATCTGTCATCTGGTCATCTACTAATATGGGTCTACTCGTAGCGAGCACTTTCAATTTACCATCTTTACCATCACCTCGGTGATTTGTTACCGTAGATCTTATAACTTGTTTCGTAAGCGTCCAAGTCAGTAAGATATATTGCTTTATCATGCTCTTCTTGACATCAACGTGTGTTTCTAATCCTAGAATATTGTTGACAGCAACTTGTATCATAATTAAGTTAATTGACCAAATATTTTAGCCAGGCGTTTGTTTGTAATCTTCTGTAAGATAGAGGGCTGCTTAATTGAAGCGGGAAATCTCACTGTGACCTTTCTCAAATCTCTAACCTATACCTAAATAATACGTAATCTTTCACCATATTAAACTATTGAATGGCCATATGACAAGAAAGACATAAACAAAACGTATCAAGTGGTAGCAGCTCAGCTGTAGTAAATACACGAGGCGCATAATGACGTGCGCTGTCATCGAGCGCACCAAACATATACAAATAATGATGATCCGACGAGTGACGAGTTCATCTCTCGGTAGCTACGTATCTATACAGTAATGTGAGATGTACTCGCATCTGAACAGATCGATCATCACCTCACCAATACGTCCGAGCTTTAAATTGTCGAACAACAGTCTACGTGTACTTTACTACCCTAATAAAACTACCACCTTTTTTATTTCAAACGACCCATTTGGTTGGAACCACAAGGTTACAGTGTAGATACTTACTAATCTATTTATTTATTAATTTACGCTTACAACACACAATTACGAATATGAACTGGCTTAGAACGTAAATTTTGTGCGCTCAGCAAACATCTTATAGGAGAAAACCAGAAAACCTTGTTACCTGAAAGTAACCTTGAAAGAAAGAGATTTTCGCGTGCACACACTTTTTAACGACTAAAACCATTATAGACTGTTTGTCTTCCTACAAAAGGCTACAATTTATAATTAATTAATCGGCGTTACGTCTTGATACTTTTTACACGTTGGTACCTATTGCTATTTTTCTATGACAGGTCTTAATTTAGTTTTTTTTCTCTTCATTTTTTAAACTGAAAACATGCACTCATGCACTAGAACACGATAATCCTACTGTAGTATTTGGCTGTGATGTTTTGTAAGGTGAAGATCCTTCCCCAGTCTAAGTCTTGTCTCTGTTGGCACCAGGGCGGGTAGGGGCTTGAATTGGAGTAAGTATAATCTTTAACAGGTCTTCAGTGCTCATTTAGGATGCATTTTCAACCACTGGTCGGGAGCGATTGTTTGGTCTTATTAATTTCAATAGTTCTTTGCATACTTTTATATATTGAAAAACGTCAAGCAATCTAAACATAAATAATGCAATATAAGTTTTACATAATTTGTTACCTAATTTACAAAAATCTTTAATGCTCAGTGATACCTAATGTGTGAAATAAGTAGTAAAATTGGTGCACCTCACTACAGCTTCGCTGTCAGTTTGTCACCATCTACATTTCTAAAAGAATATGTAGACATGGTTAAGCACCCATTTATTTCTAACTATAGCTATATTAATTATAATAAAGCTAAAGAAGTTGTTTTTTGTTAGAATGCTCTAATCTAGGCAACTATCAGACGGATATCAAAATATTTGCATTTGATAGCACAATTCTTAAGGAAGTAAATGTATAGACTATACATAAGCCCGCTTCGACCTAATTGGAGCATAGCAGTAACCACTCAGTAACAATAGGTAAACGTGACACATGACGAAATCCTAATTTAACGCGCAGGTGAAACTGAGAAGTACCACTAGTACCTACTTACTTAGGAGTATATATAATTCAGAGTCCTGACAATATGTTTTACTCCCCATTTATGATATTTATTATATGAAATCACTTACCCCCGTATCTATAAACAAGTGATTACTTCTTCTTAAGTAATTTCTTGACTAAGCCATTACTTGTTCTTAAGTAATTTCTAAAGTAAATGATATTCTATATACAAGTAATGATCAATGCTTACTTGAGTAAAGTTCTAAGTATTACTCAGTGCTTCAAAATCTTTTCAGCTGGCAATATTGCAACTTACGTTTTGTTCGTTGAAGAGGAAAAGCGAAAAGTTACAAGTAAATAACAAAATTTTGCATAAAAAGCTAGTCTTCAGACAATTATAAAATAAGTAATAATATTTACAGCGTTTAATTTGTTCTATGTTTATAATGATTAAATAAGTAACAATTTTTCAATAATGCTTTACTGTGAAACTAAACGTTTTGAAAGACAATATAACCCTGCAATATTTAGAAGTATTATTGTACTAGGTTGTTAAAACTTTGATAGCTGCAAATTAAATATGTTGCATTATACTACACATTTTGACAGAACCGTCCATCAGTCAATAGTTTGTTTATTATTATTACCTATGTCTCTTCTTGTCTCGGGTATTTTCTATTATATAAAAAGAATACTCGGCCCTTTGGAAGGCTTACGCGGGGACATAGGTCCAACACGCAGAGGCCTAGAGAATGAAAATGAGATGAAACACTACCATAGCGGCACTATTATAGTACAAATATGATATGAATAGGGTAGGCGTAGAGCTATTGTAAAAATATTTAGGTATCTAACATTGTGGGGATGGGGTTGGGTATTTGATGAACTGGCTTTAAAAAGCTATGGGATAGAACGGCACCTGCTTTTGTTATATTGCATCAGGGCAACACCATAGTGCGCGGCTTGGGGTATTGAGCGGTACGGTGCCGGTTTCCCCATCGAGGGGCCTCGACGGAGACCCGAGAGCGGGTTTCCCCGTAGTTATGCGCTTGAAAATGACACTTCTACTCCCGAGCATATAGCTCTGGCGACCCCACTTTGGACAGCCAATAAAAGCAACCCGACGACGAGACTGACCGATTTTCAAAAAAAAAAAAATTAGATATTCTGTGCCGGCGAAAGGCCAAAGAAACTTTTTATCTAACTAGAAGAATTTAATTCTAAATATTATTCAGAAATATCACATCAATATTGTCTACCATAGCAAATACATTTTCAATTCTTCCATTTTTATAAAATAACCTTACTCAACTCACAAATTATACTTTCACATACATCCGAAGTAATCCGACAAATCTGAGGTAATCCGACAAAGAACCAAAGTTACCGACATAGCTCACAGGCTTAGCAAGCTGAAGTGGCAGTGGGCTGGTCACATCTGCAGAAGGACCGACGGCCGATGGAGCAGACGTGTCCTAGAGTGGAGACCACGACTCGGTAAGCGTAAGGTAGGGCGGCCCAGCTAGGTGGACCGACGACCTCAAAAAGGTCGCTGGGACGGACTGGATGCGGAAGGCGGAGGACCGTGTGCTGTGGCGCGTGTTAGGAGAGGCCTATGTCCAGCAGTGGACTGCGATAGGCTGATTGATTGATTGATTGATTGATACATCCGAAGCAATGCTTAAGTAAACGAAATGGTGACTATTACTTCGCTAAGAATTCTAGCTATTGACAGTTCTTACTCGAGGCAGTTTCTTAACTATAGAATAGAAATCATGGCTGAAGTAATTACTTTTACTCAAGTAATTACTTTTACTCGTCTAAGATACGGGGGTTAGATTGTCCATTATCCAGCACATAGGTGGATCAAATAATGATAGATAAGTAGCTTTATTTTTGAATGTGATTTTGATTTTATTGTTATAATAACTTTATTATATACTGAATGTAATATGTAGTATGCGATACTTTCCATGACACTGATATACATATAATTCATTCTTCTTCTTAGCGTGTCGATGGCAATCTAAATTGTGTCGGCCCAGAACCTAGCTACGAGTTTTGCATTTTCAGTTAATAACAATGTATTTTTATAATATGGATTTCTCTCGTTAAACCATCAGTTTCGAAGCAGTGACAACTCAATAATACTAAGGGTCCATGAGATATGAGGAACTAACTTTGGCACATTTGCTCGGCGGCGGCAGGGGATAGTCCCCGCGCTCAGAGCGGGCCTCCCTCCGCGACATGATCACTGCACTATCACCTCGCTCACCCAGGTCACCACACACACATACATTGTTGATCACACACAACACCAGGTAAGGTACACAGCTTCCTAACACATGATGTGTTTGTTCGTACAATCACATAACGTATAACGCCACGATTTCCCCACACATATGTATGTTGGTGGTACGGTGCGCGGGCGCAGTCCGTGCCTGACTGTGGATAAATCGGGAGTTCGGCTCAAATCCGCGATCGCACCGTTTTACGATCAAAACGTTGGGTTATTTGGGTCGTTATGTATAAAACCATTCACAATCTAAACTGTAGTGCGGCGACTGTAGCGTGTGCTTGTGTCGCACGCACACATCCATGTCTATTCATAATTTTATATTTCGAAGTAGGTAACTAGTTGGTCTAATTATGAATAGTGATATATCTCTCTTGTAAGATCATAGTAGGTACCTATATTAGATGTTGATATTATTATGTACTAGCTGTTGCCCGCGGCTCCGCCCGCGTGGATGTCGGTTATCGCTGTAAAAAGTAGCCTATGTGTTATTCCAGACCATAATCTATATCTGTGCTAAATTTTATCCAGATCCGTTCAGTAGTTTTTACGTGAAAGAGTAACAAACATCCATCCATCCATCAATCCATACTCACAAATTTTCACATTTATAATATTAGTAAGGATATGTATTGGTAGTATTATAAAGGGTTTATAAGTAAGATAATATCCTGATTACCCTCGTAATTCTGTCGTCCCTCTTCATTGCTCTACTCTCCCGCTGCTGTCTACCTTACTGCTGTTAATCTTGCCTCTCCCCTCCCCCCATTCCCCAATCTGACATAAACTGTCTGTATGTTCGTAGGTGGACATTAACAAATGAAACAAATACACGTCGTATTCGACAGGCAACTGCTACTGCTTGACTATTCACGATATAATTGACACATTTAAACAATTTTCACGGTAAATCTTTTGCTAAATCATTATATAATATATATATATCACTCCACTGTACGTATATTTTAGCTATCAGGAAGTAGGTATATAGTGTTGTTTTAGTTTTACTATGTAAGTTAGCCCGTGTAACCACTTTGTATAGCCTTTAATTCTGTACATACATAATACAATAATTAGCCTTTGTATTAGTTATGAAGTAGAACAACTTACACGAGAGACGTTCGCACTAATCCCATAATAATAATTATATAAATTTTTTTTTTTTTTGTGTCTCTTTTTTCTTTACAATCTGTCTCTAATATATAGGACATTAAGTACTTTCTTTGTCATGTCAGATGTCTTGCTTGGTATGCGTCCTGTGACGCATCCGATTGTATTTAAGAGCAGTATGCCAGGTTGATCAGATCAAATCTTGTGGAATTTTATGTTTTAGTCTGCGGGTTCCTTTTTCATCCATGAGGTGGCTTGCCAGTAAATTTGGGTGGTGAATTATTCTTTCTTTGTATGATTTGGTATATTTCTTTGCTTCTTCCTTAACTGTAGGTATTTTAAGATCATGGTGCAGAGCTTCGTTTGGTACAAACCAAGGGGCGTTTGTGATTGTTCTCAAGAGCTTGTTCTGGAACCGTTGTATAATCTCTATGTTAGAGTGTGATGCTGTTCCCCATAGCTGAATGCCATAGGTCCATATAGGCTTAATTATAGCTTTATATAGAAGAATTTTGTTCTCCAGATGTAACTGCGATGTGCGGCCAATAATCCAGTAAAACTTTCTCAATGTCAGTCCCAGTTGTTTCCGTTTCGTGAAAATGTGCTTTCTCCATGTAAGGCGTCTATCGAGGTATAAACCAAGGTATTTGACATGTTCAGCTTGAGGTACTAATATATTATTTAATCGCACAGGCGGGCAGGTATCCTTTCTCCTAGTGAATGTCACATTTACTGACTTGGTCTCATTGGCCTTTATCCTCCATTTCTTGAGCCAGAAGGCTATTTCATCCAAGCAAGTTTGCAGCATAGCAGATGCCACTTTTTGATCAGAATGGGACACTAGTATAGCTGTGTCATCCGCGAAGGTTCCAGTGGTCGCTACATTTGATATAGGAAGGTCTGCAGAGTGAAGCAGATATAAGATCGGCCCAAGCACGCTGCCCTGAGGAACTCCCGCATTTATAGGGTTTAGCCTTGATGAAGCTTCGCCACTTTGTACAAAGAAATATCTATCCTTCAAGTAAGACTTCAAAATCAAGTAAAGGTCACTTGGAAAACCGGTTTTAATTTTATAGAGAAGGCCTTCGTGCCATACTTTATCAAAGGCTTGGGAGATGTCGAGAAATGCAGCAGCACAGTATTCTTTGTCTTCAAATGTATTGTGAATTTTACAAACCAATCTGTGGACCTGGTCTATTGTGCCGTGTCTCTGTCGGAATCCAAATTGATGACTGGGTATTAAATTCTTGTTATTAATTATAGGTTTTAAGCGTAGTAGTAGTAGTGATTCATATACCTTTGAAGCTATTGGAAGCAAACTTATAGGCCTGTATGACTTCGGGTCTTCAGGGTGTTTTCCTGGTTTAGGAACCATTAATATTTTTGCTGTTTTCCATTGAGGGGGAAAAAAGTGAAGTCTTGACATGGCATTGTAGACAGATAAAAGGAAGGTGAGGCCTGAGCACGGAAGATGTTGTAGGATGGTACCAGTTATCAAATCATAGCCAGGTGCCTTTTTAGGTTTCAGGTTATTTATAGCTCTATTAAGCTCATTCTTTGTGAACTTTCTGATAGGGCTAATAGAAGATTCACAGTCTCGTAGAACATCGCGCATAACATTGTCTTTGTGGTATAGAGGCCCGTCGTAAGGGTGAGGTTGAAAAACGTTTCTTAAATGTTGGGCGAATGTTGTACATTTTTCTACATCACTTCGAGCCCAGTGCCCATTTGCTTGCCGAAGTGGAGGAGATACTGTTTTAGGTCGCTTAAGTTTTTTTGTAGCCTTCCAGATTGAGTAGTCGGTACCAGCGGTAGCATCTAAGTTACTCAAAAACTCCTGTATACTATTGTTTCTGTCCTTGTCCAGAAGCTTCTTGAGTTCTCTAGCAGCATAGTTTAATTTAATTTTATCACCAGGATATCTAGATTGTTGCCACTGTTTTCTAAGTCTTCTTTTTTCAGAGATTTTATCTAGGATGAATTGAGATGTAGATCTTTTGTTGTAAGATACTTTATTGGTGGGAGTCGATGTCCAGGCTGCTGTTTGAACAGTATTATTAAAAAATTCTATTGCTGCTTCTATATCATCCTCCGTTTTTAGTCTGACTGTGGGTGTCAAAGCCTGATCGACCATTGATCTGAAGATTTCCCAATCTGTCTTTTTGTTGTGAAGGACACAGGTGTTTGCAGTTTCTTTGAAACGACTTAATAAGGTGACTAAGACAGGCGAATGATCGGACGATAGTTCATAGCTGCTCTGACACTGAAAGTAATTTTTCGAAATGCCTTTAACAATACAGAAATCTATGAGGTCAGGTACCTTGTTTCTGTCGGCGGGCCAATATGTGGGCTCACCTGTTGATATTGTTTCCATTTTTAGTTTTTCGATAGACTTAAGTAGCTCCCGGCCCCTGGGGAGGATCAGCCTCGAGCCCCAATAGTTATGTTTTGCATTGAAGTCTCCACCGGCTATAAACCGTTCGCCGAGAGTGTTGAAGAACTCGCTGAACTGTTCCTGCTTGATTTTATGTTTCGGTGGACAGTAGAGAGCTGACACTGTAACAGGGCTTATCCAATCTTCTACTATAACAGTTGTTGCTTGTATTTGTGCTTTGCAGTATGGTACTGATTGGTAATGTTTTAATTTGCTTCTAATGATTACAGCTGACCCACCATGTGCTTTTCCGTCAGGGTGCATGGTATGATAGAGCTTATATCCAGGGATTTCCATATGGCTTCTTGATGTGAAATGTGTTTCAGAGATTATTAATATGTCAATACAATGTTGGTTTAAAAAATGTTTTAACTCTTCTGAGTGGTGTGACAGGCCGTTTGCGTTCCAGATACATAATTTTAATTCATTAAATGTGGAAGCATAGACATGAAATCTCCCAGCATTTTAGTTATTATCATCATCTGGTTCATGAGTGACTGCATAAATTCTTTCATGTCCGGTGTAGGGTTAGACTTTGGCTGAGGCATGTGAGTTGTGGGTTGAGGTTCTTTAGTGTTTGAGTTAGATGAGCCGGTTGTTACTTCTGCATATGTTTTATTGCCAGTATTTTTATATTTGCTTTGATTTATTGTACTACCAATTTTTCCTTGGGAGTCTTTGTTATATTGGGTTTTTGGTCTCAGCGGGGGATACTTGACCTTTTGCAATTCTTTATATACTGTACATCCCTTGTAATTTGCTGGGTGGTTTCCTTCACAAAGTATACATAGCACGTTATTAGATCGCTCTTTTCTCGTACAGTCAAATGTAGCATGTGTTCCGGCGCACTTGACGCACCTAGCTTGACGGTGACAGAACCTACGTGTGTGCCCATATCTCTGGCAGTTGGAGCACTGGGGGATCTCTCTTTTAGGTCTTGGTGGTTCAAATATAACGCAACAATGTAGTAGGCGCTTAACATTATAAATGTTTTTATTGTTTTGGTTTGGCTTGAGATCTACATAGTGCAGTGGTAGAGGTGTTTTGGTTTTTCTATCCTTTATATTCCAAATATTTGTAACAGTATGGTCTAATTCCTCAATTGCCACTTTTATTTCGTTGGCATCAGTAGACGGGTGAATATTTTTAAGAACAACTCGAAAACTCCTTTCTTCTTTTGGTTTGTAGGTGTAGAATTCTGTTTCTCTTTTTTTAAGTTCTTTGTAGATATTACTGTATGCTTCTGTTGTTTTTGGTTGGATTTTCACTTGCTCTCCGCGCAGGATTTTGATTTCATACTGGTCACTGGCTGTGTCATTCAACATTGTATAGAGAGGCTGGATGTTGCTCACTTTGTCTATGAACAATGGAGGTGGTTTGATGGGTTTTTCAGTTGTGCTGGAAGCATTATTTGTAACATCGAGACTAGAGAATCTGTTGAAGGTAGTAACGGGAGCACTAAGCCAGTAGGTATTTAATTTTGTTTGCTTCTGGCTAGTTGGAAGATCATCTGTACCGCGTTGTCTTTTGCGTCCGGGCACTTCTTCCCAATTTTCTTCAGGGTGGTTCTCCTGATCTGCATTAGGATCAACTAGGTCTATTGTCACATTAGTGCCGCTGGGTGGTATTGTACCGCTACATGAAGTCGATCGAGGTCGATTAATGAAAAGACTTTTATGAAATATTTGCTGGCTTAATATTTTAGGCGGATTTGCATTATTCTTTTTAGAATTTTCTATTTGGCAATCCATAATTTTAGGGTAATTTAACTCTTTAAGAGGCAACACTGCTTTGAAGTTGACATTCCATTTGACACTTTGACATTTTAAAAGAGACAGGTGATTTAATCAAAATAAATGTGGGTAGATATTTTTCACAATGAGTAACTTGAAACTTTCGATTTAGTTTTTTGTGGTTTATAGTTTAGTTTTTTGTGGTTTATAGTATATATTCTATAAATACAATCTTATTTACAAAAGATTTAATATAACAGTTACAATATATTATTAATTAAATACTAAAAGCAATCGTATTATAATTCGTTAATGAAAGTACACACAATATCCACCTTATATTTATATAATACAACATTGTGGGGTAGTGTGTGTGTGTAATATCTACAATTGAAATGTATCTGTTAAAAACTTTAAAAAGAGCCACCTGGAGACATCCGTAATTTTTAATCAGATAAACAAATTACGATTTCAAATTTAGATCGAATATAAACAATACTTTTTATTTTAAAAATGTAACCGACTTCAATAGAATCATCATCGATGTTTGCAATTTGTAAACTGATTCATGCTCAAATAATTATGTTTTAAAGTACGCGGCAGCGAGGTAACGTTAACTTTATTAGGTATGGTAAAAATTAATGATCCTCAGATTTCCAAAGCTTATTCAGACAGAAACATTTTAGTGCCACTCGCACCTGTAATAAGATAAATCAAACATAAATTTACGCAGGTGGTTCGATAGCTTAATATTTCGGCAGATAATCTCGCTATAGATGTCCAAATATATCAATTAAATTAACATATGACATGTGTAATACGTCATGAAATGAAACTTCTATCTCTGTTTATTTTAATAGACAAAACAACACCACTCCTTCATATACCAAATACTCTCTTATGATAACATAATACTCACAATAATATACTATACATCCACACACTTTTATTTACACACTCAATTATAACTAATACAATAAATAGCTACGTAGGTACTAAAATACGTAAATATTATTACAATGACATTGTATAACAAATATAAATAATATACTTAACTATTAACGAGTTTACATTCTCTGGATCATGCTGTAATAATATAATGTAGGTAAACATGCTGATATTTTGTACAGTTATGATTATGGCATTCATTTTTGTAACATAATGTTATGTAGTACTGGTATACATATCATATGTCGTACGCCATCATTACAATACATGGAACATTAGTTCAATCACATATATCTACAAATGTTAACTATATCGTAATAAAAAATAACAAAACAAATATTTAATAAATTTACAAAAAAAAGATACGATGTAAAGTGGCTCGAACTTTTTTTAACAATACACTTTTTTCTTTAATTTGAAAGTATTCAATTAGTCGAAACCTGCTTTGAAAAACTGTTTAGATTACTGCAACTTGTAAATAATTACCGACATATTTTAATACATTTTTTTTATTCGAGCTACCATGAACTTTTGAATTTGATTTTGACATTTTAGTATGTTGCGTATGCACGGTTCAAATATCATAAATATTGAAATAGCTGCCAAGATTCCAAATAACTCAACAAATGTATCAGTAGATATACCTAACTACAATGACGACGCTGCACTATGTTCAATATCACAGCTATGATTAGCTATATTACACCATAATTCACTATAGCTGAAATTCTTTATTTATTATCTATACTTTCAAACCTATCATGTAACATTTAATGTATGTCCTCTCCTGACTGTTAACAGTCATTATAATACTTATCACCTTAATGGGGCGATATGTTGTATGCCAACTTTGTGATAGAGTAGTTCTACTCTATCACAAAGTTGGCCACTAACCACTCGATACGAGATAGAAGAGAGAACGTTTTCACCGTCAACATAAACGCGGTCTTAAATATTTTGTTTGGAATTTAAGTAAAGATGACTTTGGTAGGTCATTCAACTCAAATATATCATTTTTTTCTTTAATCTTTTAAAAAAGACAACTCCCGAAGTAGAGAACAAGCTCTAGTGTCGCGGGGGACTTTACAAACATACAATTATCGGACACAAATTACACCCAGATTCAGAACAACTCTTTGTGGGTCACACAAAGTTTTATCCTGTGTGGGAATCGAATCCACAACCTCGTGCACAGCAGGCGCATACTGTACTGTACTGTATTCGAATACTTTGATGACTGCGCATACTGCGGCCACTGGACCACCGAGGTCCAGTCGCTGCAGTATGCGCAGTCATCAAAGTATTCGAAGGTTTCTAACAGAATGCTCGTAATGGTTGCGTTTTTGTATGCTGGTAGTTTTAACTACCAGTATACAAAATATAGGTGTCATCCGTACACAGCTCAAGAATGACATTGTAGTTAGAAGGGCAACGAAACGTACGCAGTCAATACAAACGTAGTCCGTGTGGTGACGGAATAAGAATACAAATGTCACCACCCCGTTCCATCCCGAGAGTGTCGTATGAGTCGACTATTTTAAAGAAGTAAGTCAGGCAGACAGTATCTACTGCAAGAAAGGGTAACTCGAAACAAAACCCTGTACCAACCCGTCTGGCCAGCGTGGTATAGTAAGTAAGCTAATATCCCTCCAAATGTATGGAGGAGACCCGTGCCCAGCAGTGAGAGGTTTATGGGTAAAGATGATGATGACAAAACGTTTGGAGGTATTTACAAGTACCTAAAATGTATTATTTATTATCTTGATGTGTTTATATCACGCTCTGCTGTTCATCTGGATGTCGTCGTGTGTGGACGGTTGTTTCCGCGCCAGTTGCTCGGCCTCCAGGATGGTGTCAGGCAGGCGGGTGTTGAGCGTCTCCGGCGTGGTCAGCATCAGCGCGCCCGCGATCAGCGCCGTCAACCCGAACAGCACCGACGGCAGCCACTCCACGTATATAGCCTGGATATATATAACACGTGGTTACATTATCATAAATACTCAGTATGTTACCAGGAGGCAGATAACTACAGAAGGTGAAAAAAATGAATCGAAATAATAGAATTATAACTATTTTAGTTGGTTCACCTAGAGCTTCAAATAACACATCTATAGTATCTTGAGACACCTAAATACAACCTAAGATATAAATATATTGTATGCAGACGTTACAACTATAGTAATAGACAGTAATAACTAAATTGATCCCAAATTAATCAGACATTGAATAACATCATAAGCTAGATAAACCATTTGCAAATAAATATAAATTAATTTGTAATTAGACGTAATAAGGACAAGGGCTATTAACATTAAATGTAATGGTAATATACAAATTGTTGAAAAACAAATAGAATAATTCATAATACGCCCTTAGTCGCTATGATAGATGACAGCACCAAGTGGAAATTCATTTGACCTAATTCGGACGTTCAGGATCACAATTCCTGCTGCTTGCTTATTAAAAGGATCATGTGAAATTCAATCATAAACCTACTTATTAACAAGCACATCTTCAACAGTGCATAGGTATAATTAAATGATAACATAGTGTGCCTGGACATACGAGTACATAGTGTCTGGTCACACGACGCGCCTGAGAACCTTCTATTGTGTGTAGACATCATTGTCATTACTAATAAGATAACATGTTGCACTGAGGCAGACTATCATCCTAATAGACTTCAAAGATACTAAGTAAGCTGCTGCGCCATACGGTCTCTTAAAAGCGATTGTACGATTTCCACGTGATTGACAGTGAGATAGAATAAAAGCTATTAGGAGAGCAACTCTGAGCTTTCTCAAGGATGGCTCTAAAGTTCTAGTAGTTCGCCTCATCAGACACAATACATCACTGAAGTACCTAACTACACTAATCGGGAAACTAAATATCCTCTTGCTATTAAAAGTGTGATTGACAAGAGATACTTTGATCTTGTTCCTAGCATTTATTTGTAAGTAGATAAAAAACTATCACCTGGATATTAAACCTAGATGATCTGTTATATGTATACGCACCAGCAGCGGCATCTGCGGCGCGACGATGGAGCCGATGCGGCCCACCATGGAGCACGCGCCGAGCAACGAGTGGCGCGCGTGCGTCGGGAACAGTTCCGACGTGTACATGTAGATGCCGCTAAACGCCTGCGTGATGGCCACCTTGCCCACCAGGTACAATGCCGTCGCCAGCCACGACAGATCTGATTAACAACGTTTGTTTGAATTACTAGGTAAGTAAGGTAAAGCATGGAGTTTTTCAGGTAGGAGTGAAAACGTTTTTCATCGACATATCGACGACGATAGGATCGACAACGCGCAAGTGATGATCTCAGTGTTGCAAGCGACATCAAGCCATAGGTATGCTTGTTTGCCACCTTAGTGGTACTCGTATTATTGTGTTATATCGTTAGCTCTAGATAAATTACTTAATTTCACTCTCCATTCTATTGACATTTTCAATATCAAATTTGCCAAGTTTCATTTGGAAGTTTATCAATTTATGATAAATATTGGGTCAATGCAATTGATAATAAAGGTTTGATTCGCGTACCTACTGAGCAAAACATTGTGTATGTATTTTTTTTAATTTAGGCGCCTATAAAGTAACTCTTGATCTTTTTACTCTATTAAGAAATACAATCCGGAAGAAACTTGTGACAGAATAAAAGAAGAAGACAAGTGATACTCACTAGCTGGTACAAACGGTATGGTGACGCATGCTACCCCACACACGGTGTACGCTACCAACAAGGTCCTCTTCCTCCCAATACGATCCAACACAAGCGCGTTGGTGACGACTGCTATCACCTCCACCGACACCACCAGCATGTAGTTTGTGTACTTGTCTCCGGCGAGCGACACAGAGTTGATGGCCAGCCCGTAGAACACAAACGTGCAAGTGATCCACCACCAGGAACAGATGGCTAATCTCCTCATGATGATAGGCGACCTGAACACCTGCATCCATAAACCTTCTTCTTCTTGTTTCTCTGCCTTCTTCTCATCTGTTGGCTTGGCCTTCTCTTCTGTCAACTGCTTCATCGTTTCTTCTGACAATGTTACTTTATTCATCTTGGCTGCTCTCATTATAATTTCCACAGCCTCTTGCTTCCGTCCTTTGGACAGCAGCCACCTGATGCTCTCAGGAAGTAGGTAGATGTACGAAATGAAGAGCAAAGAAGGCGGGTATGCGACTAAGATGAATGTTCTCCAGTACTGGAAGGTTTTCGCTAGAAGAGCAAAGCTGAGCCCTCCTAATACTAACATGATGCCGAGGAAGGCTGTGGTGAGGACTCGTTTGTCTTGCCCTAACAGTTCGATAGCTGAAAACAATTTAAGAAAAAAATATAATAGTTTCCACCCATGGCTTCGCCCGCCCTAGCGATTCCAGAGGAATAGTGATTATTCCGGGATAAAAAGTAGCCCATGTGCTATTTCAGACTAAAATCTATCTTAATTTTAGCGTGATTAAGTTACAAAAATCCATACATCCATCGAAACTAGCATTTAGTATTAATATTAATATACAAAGTGTAAGTAGATAAAAGTAAACAAAATCAATATTTCGTTCTCGCACCAATCATTACCTTTATACATTAACATCATAACAGTATACAGGATGGACACATCAGTTTTAGGTAGGGTAATTTAGTGCTTACTCAGGATATAGGCAGCAGGGAAGGCACTGGCACCAGCTATGGTCTCCAGGAACTCCACAGTGATGTACATCTCGTAAGATATGGAGAATGCCTTCAGAGAACCGATGACGCCAACTAACGTGCAGCTCAATATGAGAGCTCGCTTGCGACCCCATCTGCAAAGAGTATCAGTTAGTATCACGAGTGTATACACATATGTAGGCATGTTAAACAATGTTATAATAGTTTTTATAGATTCGTGTAATCCATAGGTACAAGCATTGAGAGACGAGTCACGCTTGATGCTCGTATCGTAGATTAGGTAAGTTCTAGAGTGGCGACCACGAACTGAAAGACGAAGCGTGGGCAGGCCTCCAACAAGGTGGACCGACTACCTGGTAAAGGTTGCGGGCAACCGATGGACAAGGTCGGCTCAGGATCGAGAGTTGTGGAAAACCTTGGGGGAGGCCTATGTCCAGCAGTGGACGTCTTTTGGCTGAGATGATGATGATGATGAAATTATTTTTCTCTTTCCTAGTAATATAGGTCTAGAATTATTATAATAAGGTACATACCGATCTGAGATGTATCCAAGTATGGGCAGAGACACTAACATGCCGATGTTGTGTACCGTGCCCACAAGTGTGCGCTTCCATTCCTGACAGGCCAGGTTAAACTGGAAACAACATTATCAATTATTAAAAATATTATTATAAACCATTTTAACTACGAAGCCGTCTTAATAAACCTATGTACACCAATAATCAATTAGCCCATTTCAGTCCACTGCTGGACATAGGCCGCTCCTAAATCACGCCATAATACCCGGTCCTCCGCTTTCTGCATTCAGTCTGCCCCAGCAACCTTCATAAAGTCATCGGTCCATCCGGCTGGAGGGTGTCCAACCTTACGATTACCACACACACACACATTAACACGTTTCATAATCATACTAGGGGTCGCCCGCGACTTCATCCGCGTGGTAATTTGATTTTCCCCGATTTTGCAACATATCTTACTACTGCTCCGCTCCTATTGATCATAGCGTGATGTTATAAAGCCTTCCTGGATAAATTCACTATTCAAAAAAAAAATTGTAATCGAACCAGTACTTTCTGAGATTAGCGCGTTCAACCAAACAAACAAACTCTTCAGCTTTATAATATTAATATAAGTATAGATTCATTAATAAATACCTAACTCGACCGGTAAGGACGAGTTAGGTAAATAGTTATCATGAGAAAACTAGAGTAACGAAAACAGACGCAGAACCACCGCACTATGTACCGAAAAACCTGCTCGCCCAATATGTTGCATAATAATAGTATATTTCATAATAGAGAATGAACTTATGCATGCTCTTCAAAATGTAATACATAACAATAACTAGCTGTCACTTATTACTTTGTATAAGTCAAGGTCCATGACCGAAATTCGATCGCGAAATGTCCTTGAACAGAGCGTAGAGAAGCGCTAAGTTCAACATAAATGTTCAGTGAGCCGTACACATCGCCCACCGCGCGGACAATTAGCTGCACAATCAGAGCACTGGGTGACGTCACACCATGCACCATTTACTGCTCAGTCCTCACTCGCACACTACAACTGTGACCAAACCATTTGTTCAGATGGAAACCAAAATAGAGTTGACTTTCATGTCTCTACTGTTGCGATATGTAAACACATATCGAGGCGCTCATAGCTAGGTGCACTCGCTGTTCGGTAAACGACCAGCGGGTTAAGCTACCAAGGGCGTGGTAACCCTATAGATGGGAGACCGCATAGTGGTATTTCATCTGAGCGTCTCCGTGCTTCGGAGGGCACGTTAAAAGTCGGTCCCGACTGTTATCGGTCGTTAGATCACGACAGAGGCCTAAATATGGGCGCTCTCATTAAGTCTTTTTTTTTATTTTTTTTTATACTACCAAGGTGACAAATAAGCATACGGCCCGCCTGATGGTAAGCAGTTACCGTAGCCTATGGACGTTTGCAACACTAGGGGTGTCACTCACGCGTTGCCGACCCTTTAAAAACCTTAACTCCTTTCTTGAAGAACCCCATACTATAGTATTTTGGGAAAACCTCGGCAGGGAGCTCATTCCACAGCCTAATCGTACGTGGTAAGAAATTCCTCTGGGATCTTACGATACGGCAAGTTTGAGGTGCAAGGATGAGAGGATGAACTCACTGTCGGTGGCGAGAGGTGCGTTGATAAAATGTGGCCGTGGGCATCATCTCGAACAATTCCTCAGAACACAGCCCATTGTACAGGCGGTAGAATACACACAAGGAGGCGAAGTCTCTCCTTAGACTTAGTGGATCAATACCGCCTGTGAGCTTGTCACCAGGTTGGCCACAAACCAAACGATAAGAAGTAGAACACATATCTAAATTAGCGGGATGATTGTATAAGTATTAGGGCTTTATCTATGAAATTGTTGTTTTGCCGTACTTTCAACTGGAATATAATTTGATTGCAATACTGTTTCGGAGTGCAAAAGTTATATTATTAGTTGTTTAGCTAATATGTCGTATACACATAAAACATTTATAGGTTCGAATCCAGCTCCGGGCTCGTCTTTTTCCACATTGCTTTAAAATTTAAGTATATGTGAGTGGATTGCATAGCAAAAATGCTAAAAATATTTAATAACTAACTGTTGCCCGCGGCTCCGCCCGCGTGGTTTTCGGTTATCGCTGCAAAAAGTAGCTTATGTGTTATTCCAGACCATAATCTATCTCTATGCCAAATTTCAACCAGATCCGTTCAGTAGTTTTTACGTGAAAGAGTAACAAACATCCATGCATCTATCCATACTTACAAACTTTCGCGTTTATAATATTAGTACGAAACATTGTATATGAGTAATACAGTGGTTCACAATACAAATAACTTACTATTCGGCTATAAAGTGTGTGTGAAATCAATCTGTAACACATATTAGTTACGAACCGTATCTGGAACCTAAGTGGAAATATGTTAAACTAATAATATGTTTGTGAATTGAATATGTCATATATTTTGTTTCAGTAATGTGTTAGAAGTGCTTTCACAAATAATATATAATGGCAACCCATATACATATGTCCCACTGCTGGGCACGGGTCTCCTCTCCTCTAATCAAGAGAGAGAGGGTTTTAGGCCTTAATTCACACACGCTGGCCTAATGCGGGTTGGTGAATCTGACATGTCTTTGGAATTTCTTTTAAGACATGTGGGTTTCCTCACGATGTTTGCATTCACCGTTAGCAGATGGCGAATCATTTGATTCGTACATATAAACTCCACAAAGTGAAATTCACATTGGTACTGCCCGGGATCGAACTCGCACCTCTTGCGTGCAAGTCGGTTACTTTCCCACTCGGCCACCACCGCTTTTTCACAAATGATACGCTATTGAAACTAAAGATTCGTCCGTACATTTTTAACACTGCCCTTCATGTAGACTCTATTTTCTTTCTCTCTCTTATTTCTCGTATGCCTAAAGTAAAGTATTTCATGTTTTCAAGTGACTTTATTATTTAAGACATTATATATCTCACTCATTGTGACATTGACACCATGGACTGAACTGTTTGCTACGGAGATGTCCCCGGGAGCTACTGCATGTACTTCTTAAAATGAGTTTTAAGGAGAGGATTATTCATCTTCAGCCATGCTGTGTCCTCATCATCACTATCAATATCAAAGAACAATGGTTACCACATATCATCAAATATCTGCCGTTGACCCATCTACCCACTATTTGCATTATAAGTATAAAAATGGAACAACTAGGACACACAAATAATTCCTTTAGTCATCATCAGGTCATAAAAAGATTAATATCAGGACGTCTGTTGAGGTTGTTATCAGTACCACCCGCGTACATGTCCCGACACACGAAGTAGCCGGCGCGCGGCGCGGGCGCAGCATCGAGGCGCGTTTCTATGTACAGTACTGTACCTACAGCTATTTTAAGACGCATGTGTATTTTACTATAACAATAACGTACTCAAGACTAATTATAAGTCAGCTGATAGCAAAATGGCTAGATTATCTAAATATAGGCACGACAGTCAATAGCCTTTTATCAGAATTATTAATTTAAATGGCCTCCTATTTAAAATCATAATACGGGTTATTCTAAAGGAACTTAAATAATAACAGATTTATTCAAAATTAAAGTGTTGTATGTTGCATGCAAAAATAATAGATAGGTTCAATTATATTAAAAATCTTACGCTTTTAAATTATGTGAATACTGTGTTAAAGCACTCTGAGATTATATTATAGCCTGGGTATTTTACAATTATGGATCATTATTATAAAATTGTGTTTACACCACATGTTATATTAGTATATAGTATATTCTTAGTTTTCTTTTGCCCCTTTTACATGAAATGCCTGGTTACCTTAGTATCGGATTAGAAAATGAATTGAGAGTAAGATAAATACGTGTACCTACGAGAACGTGAACCTATGCGATCAGAAAATACGTCTCTCACATAATTTCCACCATAACAAACATTCAGATGTTATTTACTCCATTGTGTTGACTATTATCGTCGTCTCAACTTAATACATATTTAAACGATCGCGATATGTTGATGCGAATGAGATACTAAGTACGTTTATTTCACACATCATCGCGGTAAACTGTGAGTTCCGGAATGACACGATTCGTGAACAAGCTACACGCTGCTAGTAGTAAACATATTATATACCATAAGATGTGATATGGTAATGTTCTAAATAAATAAACACTGCCTCGCCGGGTATCGACATTGCGAGGCTGCCCCACGAGGCTCCTCGCATTGAGCACGCAGTCAGTCGAAAAACTAATTCAAATTGGCTCGCGAGACAAACGCGGCTCCTCATTATGAGGCTGCCTCATGCGGCATGCCTTCTAGGGTAGCCTCGTGATGTTGGTGATATCGGTACTCGCCTTTATTGTGTACGACAACAGGACATTTCAAGTCAAATGGGATTGAGATCTCTTTAGAGAAATTCACAGTAAGGAGTCAAGTCAGTAGCAATAAGGTAGCCCCCTTTTACAGAGGACCCAACTTAAGTAGCTGGAAAAAAAGCGGGTGTAATACACCTTTTGCCTATCCCATCTATGAATCTATGGAACGCTACAAATATATTAAGTTCAATTTCGTTTATAATAAAGTACCCATAATATAATCATTCTTTATATTGAAACTTAATGCTTCCGCAAATATAAACTCAATAAAAGTATCAGACTCGCCAGAATAATCGTAATGTTACACACCTCGGCGACAATCGTATTATTAGCCTGGTAGAGCCAGTGGTCACACGGGCGCAGCTCCTCGGAGAAGGCGGTGCCCTCGCCGCAGGGCAGCTGATCGTCCAGAGGTGCTCGCCGGCGGCAGCGCGCGTCCACCGCGCTCGGGGGCAACGCACCTTCCAGCCAGGGGGTCGTGTACACACTACTGTTTGCAGACTCGCATTCTGGGACCACACATCTGCAGATAAGGAAACAATTACATAGTTAGGCAAGTTTCGTAAGCAACTCGAGAATATTGGGCTGTAGTAAAAATCTGCAATTGGTTGGCAACTTGCCTATCTCCAGGCTGGCGTCTTTTAGAGTACAGGTATTATTTTAATGTGTGAAAAGATTCAAAGACTAATGAAACCAAAAGTCATTTAAATGATTAAAATAAAAATAATTAGTCAAAACCCGTAATTGATTCAATACTCCCTACCCTTTAAAAAACTTTTTAATTCCTTCCTTAAATAACCTCATGCTACTTGGAAAAAACCGTCTCTCGGGAAATCCTTGACAGGAAACTTATTCCACAACCTGGCCAGGGAAGTATTTCTCTGGAACCACATGGTACAGCACCATTGAAGATCTACATTGAACTGACTCCCAGACTGATAATGCGTAGTATAGAGTCAGATGTCTATGTGTGAAAAGTGCTAAGATATTATTGTAAAGAATTCTGTTAACATTATGTAGTTCACAGAAACGGACACGTTTAAAAATTGACTTATTCATCATAACGGCGATGATCATGGTGGTAATAAGATGGACATTATTCCGGACTACAAACGCAATCGACACGTGTATTTAAAGCTCTAAACTGACCGCCACAAAAAATATACAAATACATATTGTACAAATACATATCTATATAAAACCTTGACGACTTTTAACAAATACAAGTGTTTTATATTTGTATAATACTACATTAGCATACTGAAAATGTGGAATTATTTACAAAGCAAACATACGGACATGACTTGACTAAGTAGTTGAAAAAAAAACACATTATAAAATGGGTCCAAGAGACCATATTCACAGTGCTAAGGAGGCAAAACTACAGCATTGCTAAATTAAATAATGTTTTAATTACTTTATTCTCACCATGTTATAAGAAGATCAATAAAATGCTCATTAGACTCAAATTGAACTTTACATTGCCTTCTAACAGTTTGCACTTTGTATCTGGCTGGAGAACAGGCCAGAGAGCCGAAAGATATAAGAGTATGCAGCCGTCTAAAATAATAATAAAGAGTTATCATTATTATTTTTAACCGACTTCAAAAAAGGAGGAGGTTCTATGTTCGACTGTATGTATTTTTATATGTTTTTTTTTATGTATGTTCACCGATTTTTCCCCCATTTGGGACTTGGTGCCATTGGCACCAAGTCACGATCTGATGATGAAATCCCAGGGCAATCGAGGGCAACCCTCAAATGTTATAGATATTAATAACAATGTTTTTATTTGAAATATTTTTTTACTTTTATTTTATCATTAAAAATTTTAAAAAAAATAGAATAAAAAATTAACCGACTTACAAGCTAAATATTAGGTGACAGGATGAACCTAGCACCGACTTCAATCTGTATTCAGTTATTTTTAGCTTTTTGAAGTAGGTTTATTTTTTTTCTAAAAAAAAAATTAGACTATTTCAAACACCCATAGGATAGGATATTCGAAGGTTGGCTATGTTCTAAACTTATAATATTGTCGGATGCACGCGGATGCAACAAACACCTTACCTAGAACTTTAAATAACCGGTGTTCTCACGTAAACAATGAATATTAAATACTAGACGTCCTCTCGTGGCGGCCATCTGTCTCACGTGTACCTACTATATATTTAAAATTATATATCATTATAGGTAATAGTTATAAAACGTTAGTTAACCTTAGCCATAAACTAGATAGATTTGTGATAGGAATCATCTTCCCTCTTCCTATATTGTCTGTCTGTAAAATGCATGGTTAATAGGCAATATTAATCATTTATTCATTGATAAGGTAAAAGTTATTAAAAATTATGAAACATGACAGCAAAACTGTAAACAATATAATTGAGTATTATAGCAAAAAGCACGAAGGATGTTATCGCCCACACTTATAGACCAAATTAGCCTGTGCATATTTGTATACTACTCAGGAAGCCAACAAGCATACGGCCCGGGCGGCCCGGCTGATCGAAGCAGCTTTCGTGACCTATGTACGCTTTCAACACTAGCGGTATCACTTGCGCGTTGCCGACCCTTTAAATCACTCTTAATTAAACCTTTAAACACCCGTCTGCATTACACCACGAAGACCGAAGATATTGTGAAGTACATATATCCAGAGGAAAATCAACTGGACCTTGAGAGTCGAAAAGTTGGTACCGCGTCATAACACGAATTTCCATTCGTTTGTGGTGCGGGTGCCGACTCATGGTATAGACAGATTTCTCGAGGAAGAGTTTTGGCCGAAGGGTATCGCCGTTTTCGCGGACGATTACATAACACAGCGAGGTGTAACACCACACCGATCATATGTGTTTAGCTATAAGTTTTATATTACATATATACCTATATAAGTTAGTTTGTAAGGTATTTATCTATGGGAATATATAGGCTACGTCGATTATTTTGTACTATGTAAACTGTATATTTCTGAAATAAATGATTTTTTATTATCATTATACTCCCCCCGTCATGAAGGACCCCATGTTATAGTGTTGTTACATAATTATATGATACATGCAAGTAGTTATTACACACCTATGTAGCAGTAATTATGGTTTATATAGATATAGTTATATAGGTACTTAGATATATTCGTAATATTGCCATTAGGTAAATGTTTGTGTCATCGCTTCATAAAAATAGCCGCGATACTATTATAATGACGATAGATCGCGATACGAGTATGGTGCACATCACGCATACGTGACCATTGCCTTATTATAATCATAAAATATGTGTTTATCGTTGTACTGACATGAATGGTTTGCATTGTTTATATGCGCAGAATAATGATAAACACATACTGTAAAAATAATACAAAATAGTAAAGAAATTTGCGTCATGAAGATTTTTAAAAATCAATTTTTTAAATCATCTTCAAACCTGCTGGATTCGATCTGCAGTTGTTAATATAGAAGTCGTATTAATCTAATTCAAACCTACCGACCTAAGTTCGTAATCGATTGCTGTCGATGTTCACCTGAATCATTGGAAATATTCCCGAGCCCTCTACAACAAGACATGGATTATAATTTTATTCACCGCCGCGTATCAAAGAATTCAATAAAAGTTATGTTCATGAAGATATAAGTAAGTAAATATGAATTTCTTGTTCAGAAGAGTGAATGGGTTAGCAGTTTTTGAGTTAAATGATGTAGATAGATAAGTAGCCGCACTGCCAGTAGCAATACTTGTAAGTATTAATATTTATAACTAGCTGTTGCCCGCGGCTCCGCCCACGTGGATGTCGGTTATCGCTGCAAAAAGTAGCCTATGTGTTATTCCAAACCATAATTTGTGTGCCAAATTTCATCCAGATCCGTTTAGTAGTTTTTACGTGAAAGAGTAACAAACATAATCCATCCATCCATCCAACCATCCATCATCCATCCATCCATCCATTCTTACAAACTTTCACATTTATAATATTAGTAAGGATGTTTTGTGAAATGACACAAATAAATAGTTTAAGTAACATCTTCGTTATAACCGAGTGACCTTATATTTGGACATCAGCTCGATTCGCAAGGCTAACCTTGGTGACTACACAAACACAACACCGCTGCCGTGACAATGTTGACACAAAAAATGTTCAAATAATGTACCTAATGATGACAATAAACAAACAGCCTGTATCTGTGATGCTCTATCCACACTATAGTCTGTAGAGGCGCTCATAGCTAGGCGCACTCGCTGTTCGGTAAACGATCAGCGGGTTAAGCTACCAAGGGCGCGGTAACCCTATAGATGGGTGATCGCATAGTGGTATTTCACCTGAGCGTCTCCGTGCTTCGGAGGACACGTTAAAAGTCCGTCCTGATTGTTCACAGTGGCTAGATCACGACAGAGGCCTAAATATGGGCGATCTAAATAACTCTGTCACCAGGTTGACCACTAACCAAACGATAAAAAAGAAGACTATAGTCTGTATGTATACTACTATAGTCTGTCCAACCGAATTATCGTAGCTTCAATTTCTTGAAAGATTTTCTCATGGCTCCTCACTTGTCAGATATGTGGATTTGTGGATCTTTTCCATAGATAACCTTTAGTAGACACACTGTTACTACCGATCGGGATCGAACTTACATCTCATGTGTTACAAGTCTGTTACTTTCTCACTCAGCTACCATTTCTTTTAAAGCTAATAATATTCGATCAATCCAAATACGCCTATGCTTCGTGACCATACTATAGCATGAGTTTAGTCTTGTAGCAGCCGGGCATAAGTCACGGGTGAACGCGTCTCCTCAATGTCAATATAACTAAGTATTTGCTATAATTATAGCTCATATAAAAATACCCACGGACATCTCACTGCTGAGAACTAAGGTAAGATAGATAAGTATACAGATTTCCAGATAACAATTACTGTTAGCAAGAAAGCCAGAGCATTAGCAACAGCCTTTAAATATTAAACTATCTCTATTGAAGAAATATGCGTTAACTGTAAATATAGCGATGTACAGGTACATCCCTATATTAATCGAGATCGCTAGAATAATCGATTACAGTTAATTGGATAGCGATTAACTCTAATGTGTAGTTTATATAGGTACTTGATTGTAAATGCTTGTTAAAACTTAAATTAATTATTGTTTTTCATTATATAATCAAAGAACAAATGCGAAGTGATAAATTTTCACAGTTTGTATTTGGCGTTCACGCTTCACGCAGAGATTGTCTACGAACGTATGTGTGTGTGTGTGTGCTACAGCGTCGCAGGTAGTGATGTACGTCTGGGAATATTGCCACTCCCGGAAACTTTCCACTCCCAATATGCCCGGAAAACTTCCGGGCACATTGGGAATATTGCCCAAAATTCCCAGCCAACTGTATGTTATTATTTAATCTAAAATTTGATTATAGGTATACACTATTCTCTACGCTTATGCTCGCTGCTTCGCCCTATACGCGCAGTACCCGCCGCTCTCCGCGTTTCACGCGCGCTCCCCGCGTACTGCCGCCACTCACGCGCCGCGATTTGCGCAGTGGCTTCGTGTTTGTTGCAGAGAATACGTGTCTTGTTAGTGCGTGGGCCCAACGCACCGTAATATTTTGTTACAATACGTGAGAAATCAAAAGTAAACGAATATTTCAAAGGCGACAAGGGTAATACGGGAAATGTTCGTTCTGTGGTCACAGTTTTACTTTAAAAAACGGTACAAAATTTGCGCGCCATCTTGTTAATGCAAGCAAACACTGTCATTGAACAGCAACGCAACAACGCAGACGATATAATATAGGCACAACATTTACCACTACTACGAGCCAAGCAAGTTTCTTGAAAGAAAACTTACATATCCACTTCACAGCAGTGATATTAAGTCCCAAAAAACATGGTTCTAGTCTTCGTGCAGAAGACCATTAAGAAGGATGTAATGCTATTTTGAGCCAAGTCAGCACTCAGCAATGATGCTGCTGCTGCCAATGTAATAAAAGAACTCTCTGACTTTAAATACCGAAATGGACGTTATGTAAAAAATATAATTTGGCAGGCTGCAATTCTATCGACCCAAAAGAATGGTGGACCACCTTTTTCTCAAATACACCTTTAGGTCCTGTTACAATAAAAAAAATAACAGTACCATCTACTTCAGCATTGGTATAAAGATTTTTCATTTTCTATATTATCTCATATACACACTCGAAAAAGAAACAAATTTACAACAGAAAGAGAAGGAAAAAATATAGCTATATAGCTCACAAATGAAAGGTTATGAAGAAATTGTTTCGATATATCGCTCCAGTGACATGAAATCTGACGTGAGTTTAACAGATATCAACAACGAAGAAATTAATTCAATAAATGATTCAGATGAAGACTTTAATATGGATTCAATAAGTGATTCAGATAAAGATTTTGATATGGAACCATTGGACTTTAGGTCAGTCACAGAAATATTCGAAGAGGATGTCTATTCTTTTATATTTACAATCAATGATGAAGATGATAATTAATTTACAGTAGATATTAAAGAATAAAAGAAAAAAATACAAAAGGAAAAGTGGGATTTGAGTTTGTATGAAAGTTCATCCTGTTTAAATACTTTAGACTTGGGATTTTAGGATTTTTAAAAGTTCTACAACTTGCCGTATTAAACTCTGTTTTTTTTTGTTAAAATTATATTCTATGCCAATAATTATTCAAGTTACGAGCGTAGTTAAAATTAAAAGATTATTGTTTTATATAGTATTTTTTTACAATTCGCGTTTTTGTTTATAACATAGTTTGTGATCATGAAAGTTAATTTGTTGCATACCGGGGTATAAATACAGTTTATATAATATATTATTTAAAATTATGGTTGCGTTATAATACAATTGAAACATTTTTTTTTGTTGAATAAGAAAAATGAAGCTATCTAGTAAACACGGTTTTTAATTCCTTACTTTCCTAAAATTTATAAAGGATATTACGGCAATTAATAAAGACAGCCAAAAAATTCAAAAATCTTATTTAAAATAGTAATGATTGGCTCTTTATACTTATCCAAAGTTCGTTGCCGGCAATATTCCCAAGCAACCTTGGGAATATTGCCAGCAACGAACTGGAAACATTGCTGGGAATATTGAAATGAACTGGGAATTTTCGTTAATATGATATTTTATTGCCTGCTTTTATTATAAGTATATAAGCTATAATAAACTCAAGTAAATGCAATATATCTTTCGTAAAAAAAAAACAAAAATTAACCAAAATTCCCAGAATATTTCCAGTTTGGGAACATTGCCGGCAACGCTGCCGGCAATATTTCCAGTCCTTGGCAGTGTTCCCGGGCATAGTACATCACTAGTCGCAGGCAGTGTACATAGGTAAGGCAACAAAACGTTCAATTGAACTGTTAGCATAATTAAGATCCTATTGAGTTTATATAATCGGTATTAAAAAAGGAAGTGTGAATGTGACTAGAAAACTACGTGGAATTACTGAAGTTTTGGCGAAAGGGCCCTAAACGAGCATGCATTAATAATGTTATCGGTGTGTCAAGATCGTAGCAAGTGAAAATCATCCAGATAAAAAATATTTGTTAGAATAAAAGTATGTTCTGATTCCAAACCATAAATAGTTCACATGTTTCTCAAATGCGCTGTGCTCTACGTAATAGTTAGTGCTTAGTTATAGGTAAATATTGGCAGTTTTTATATAATTATAGCATTATGTTGACACGTTTATTGTGTTGTCGTTAGTTCATTACTTTGTGTCTTCACTATGACTGTAGTAAACATCGCAATGTCACGTAATTGTGACATTTTTGATAGAAGATTATATTTATTGTCTATTATTGATAGACAATAAATATTATCTTTATTGTCTATCCGTCCGTGTGGTGACGGATTAAGAATACAAATGTCACCACCCCCTTCCCGCTTCAGGGTGCCGTAACAGTCGACTAAGGGAGTAAGTCAATATCCACCGCAAGAGAGGGAAAACTCGAAACAAAACCCTATACCACAGATAATATAATACTAGTACCTATACCAACCCGTCTGGCCGGCGTGGTATAGTAGACTAATGTTCCTCCAAACGTTTGGAGGAGACCCGTGCCCAGCAGTGGGACGTTTATGGGTTGAGATGATGGTTATTGATGATGGAATAATAATATTAATTAAGTTGCATTTTCCATAAAAACGGAGTCAAGAGGAATGGCGTTCTCCTTACAAATAACACATCAGTACAATTTCCGTACCTGTTATTATTATAGTTTTAAGTAGTTAGCACCACCACAGACCACTGGTGAGTACTTTTGTGCCTTTATTATCATTTAATTCTAAATTGGGTATTTTATCCTCAGTTACTGAAATTGCAGTAGATACAAAAGGTGGCGTTCGAATTGTTTAAAAATAAAAAACACACGCGGACGAAGTCGCGGGTAACAGTTAATCTATTGATAATATAAAAAGATTCACGTGATTCACCATAAAGGATATCTATAAATTATGCAGGCGATTGTACATAGTATGACGAGTTTGGAATATGACGAATCTGGAATATGACGAGATTGGAAAGTGACGAATCTGGGACAAATCCCGTTCCAGATTCGTCATCTTCCAAATTGGTCATATTCCAGATTCGTCATATTCCAAACTCGTCACTTTCCAATCTTGTCATATTCCAGATTCGTCATATTCCAAACTCGATACTCTTCTACCTTAGATAAGTCAAGTTATACCGATATAACGAAACATTACAATAGTAGGTATAAAGACATTACCCAAGAACTCCAAGGTCCGGGAATTAAAAGATTTTATGAATGAATTAACTATAATAAGATACAATTAAGAAATACTGTAAATATTGCAATCTTTTGCATGCGAACAATTTCCTGATACAGTTGGTATGTCGTTGTAATCATTGATTGACAAATAATAATGGATGTGCTGCTGCGTCCACAATGACACTGAACTTCCGCGACACAAAGGTTACATCTAGGTTGCACATTAGTTTCATTTCCATTTCGTTCCTCTATTGAACTCTTATTTCCAGCTCTACTGTATCAGTTTGATTTATAGAGAGACATAATCTGGGTATTGACAATGCGAGGCTGCTCATCTGGTGCTCGCATTGAGCAGGCAGACGCGAGGTAAATTGAATAATTGGGGTATTCCTCGAAGCGCACCCATTTTGAAACGCACCTAACGAAACGCACCTAAATTATTCCTCGAAACGCGCCATTCAGGTGCACCTGAATGGCGCGTTTCGAGGAATACTTTAGGTGCGTGTTGTTAGGTGTGTTTCGTTACGTGCGTTTCAAAATGGGTGCGCTTAGAGGAATATCGAATAATTTACTAACGGCAACCTGGTGTGATGTTTACAAACTGGGTAAATTGGCTCGCGAGGCAAATGCGTGTCCACATCACGAGGCTGCCTCGTGCTGTCCGTCCGAATTGTAGGATTTTTGTCATTGGTTGACAAAAGTCACAATTCTAAATACCATGATTATGATACGGCTCAGCGCCACAAATAGCCCGTAAATGAGAATGTTAATTCGACTCTATAGGTACTCTCTGATCAGAGTGAACAATCACTTACGATCCGACGATAAGTGTTACTGTTATAGAACCTAATTGTGCGCGACTCATTAATTGTTATGTAGCACACTCGATCGCTGGATGTGTTACCACTTGCCACCGACCATAGAGCCCCACATTACACCTGCTTTGTATTCTGTCACTGTTTAGGAAGCGCGCGCCATTGACCTCCGCCATTGTACACCTTGGGAGAACTAAATTGTTAAACTAAAAAAAAACTGTCGTCGTCTTAGACGATCTAAGTACGATAACAATAATAAAACTAAACGTAGGTCATTTGGTAAAACTAGTTTACTGTTTCATGGAGAACAACTATATATTCTCTTTCTGTAAAAATAATGAGATTTTATTTACTATTCAGACAGGTAGTAGGTACCTACTTGCAGTGCAACAAGTTACTTCAGGTTAAAAATAAATGCACACCTGTATCGGGGTCTATCGAAATTTTACTCCTTAGGGAATAAAATAAGGAATGAACGGTTTTACGAGTATGAAAGTTCGTCATTATTACTTCAATCGCTACGCTTCTGGTTAGAAATAATTTAAAAACTATATATATTTAATTTAACTCTTTAATAAATGTTTAACTTGTAGGTACGAAGTTGGACGGGCCATTAGTATTATTATAGAATAGTTAGTACCTAGTAGTAGACGTGTAATAAATATATGACAAATTAGTTAGATGCACGTTGTGTTCCTTCGGCGCGGCACATGGCGGCGGGTGGACACTAGACATCACATAAAACGAAAAAATTACGACTAAATAAATATAATAATTTTACAATATTATAATTAAAATTTCAACACGTCACTATAAACAATATAAAATATGTTTGCATGATTTTTTACCTATCGAGTAGAATTATAAAGGTAGTTAAGCTTTTTCTTTTTTTAGTTTTAAAAAGACAACTCTCGCATTAGAGAACAAGCTCTGTGTGGCGGAGGACTTTACAAACATACAATTAACGGTCACAAATTACAACCAGACTCAGAACAATTCTTTGTGGGTCACACGTTTTGTCCTGTGTGGGAATCGAACCCACAACCTCGTGCACAGCAGGCGCATACTGTGGCCACTGGACCACCGAGGCAGTCAGCTATTTATCTACATAGATAATTTAATTTACTGAACTGATCTTTCAGGTTTCGCTGAATAATTACGAATTTATTATCATAATTTACATATAGCTCCTTCTGTAAGGTTTAACGAGTCTACGTAAGCTTGTAGCCTGTACTTACTAAACAAGGTAAATCATTTTCAAATTGAGGAAAATAAGAGGTTCTAATCTGATAACTTTAAACGAGGAATTATTATATATATATTATTTACCTCGCAAAAGGCTCTAACGATTTGGATCAAATTTTATATTTAGATAAGGTTTTGCTATTAAAAGGGTCCTGAAATCGCGATATTACAAAATAATCGCCGGTCGCCAAAGCACAGTACCTACCTAAAGAACAGTAGACATTGTAAAAGTCAACCGCTTCGTATATACCTATTTAGTTTGTTTTTATTTTGTTACGGTGGTACCTTGACATGGAGCCGCTTGACAACGGTCAGCGATTGTGACACAAAGACCAGTGATGTGTGAACATAATCCTTACATGGTGTTTGTACTGTTTGGAGGACATGACGACTAGCATATAGCGCATAGGTAGGTCATTATTTATATAATTTGACATTCAATTGGTCACAGACTTATGACGTTACGCTAAAAACACTTGAGGGGACTCGTCGTGCTATCTACACAAAATACAACTATAATCTACCCAATTATGGTAATTTTTTACAAGGCAAAGACTTCCCCTTTCTTTTACCACGATTCCATATCCTCTTTGAACGCTGAACGCCTGTCCTTTCCATAGGTGTCCAGAGCCTCTAGACAAGTGGCATAAACGGTAGTCGAATCGAAAAGTCAAAAAAGCAAATGTATGGGATTTGTCGTAAGTCTACGATATAATGTCGTAAACTTACGTCAAATTCCATACATTTTTATTTTTGACTTTTCGCTTCGACTACCGTTTATGCCACTTGTCTAGAGGGTCTGATCTGTTTTTTAGTAGGCAATAGGCCCTGTATCTGGCATCTGTATCGTGCACTTAACAAACACATAATTCTCGGACACAAGTTACACCTAGACTCAAAACAAACATTCATTTATGGATCACACAAACCTTCCAGTCATAATCTCGTCTTCTTCTTTTGTGTTTACCATTTGGCCGCTGCTTGCTATCATCATTTTATTTTTTCATTGTGTAGGTATAGATGAGTTCTAGGTAGCTAATTGACATAACATTGGAACATCTACATACTAAGTTATTTACTTAGGATTCTTTGTTTTTGTAGAACTTTACAGTTTTTTGCTCGTTTACAAACAATAATACATTTTAGTTTTATAGTAGAGTTAGTATTTCAGTAGAAAAATGGAATGACATTATTTTAGTTTACAGTAAGTAGGTTTTATATAGTTTTACGAACACATGATTGTTGACGGCGTGAGAAAGTCACCGGTGATGGGTCACAGAAGCGGATACATGTGTGGGCTGAAGTGAACAGAACCGGGTCAACGAACATCGCTATATCACTCGTACACACGGTAATGAGACGTTTCCTACCTACGAGAGCTTGCCGTAATCAACAACCTTGACATATTCTCTCTACCAACATGAATTAAGCTAAAGAAAATATACTAAAACCCTCTCTTAGTCGGATAATAATACTTGGTATAAAAACCATTTGTCTCAGTAGAAGTACTGGTGGGTAGGGTACTTGGCCGGCTTGTATAAACATAATAGGTAGGTATACGGTCAATATGGCCCGGCATCTTATATAACCATAGAATTTTGCCAATAGGTACTACATCATTTGACGATATTAACACATTATTTGACGCAGACGCAACAGTCTCACTCACCGCTCACATCACACGTGTTTGACTGTCTATATCATTTAAATCAACCAATCAGCCTATTGCAGTCCACTGCTGGACATAGGCCTCTCCTAACTAACTGTCTATATAATAATATAAGTATCTTATATTATAATGTCAACACACATTCAACAAAGTCACTACAGTCAGATAAAATATTTTATTAATATTTTAATTTATCTGGCGATTAAATAGAGTGTCCTAACAGTGTTCTCTCACGACTCTACAGTCTACCGTCAGCAAACTAGCCGTAGGTAAATTAGCTGACATCATCTTTCTGGCTGATTCATAATTATATATTTATATATTATATATTTATGACCTTTAAACACAAACTTAAAATTCATTTAGTGTTACTCTGTACCCTAAATGAATTTTAAGTTTGTGTGTTTTTTTTATCTTGAAAATGTACGAACACGACGCAGACGCCGCGCGCCGCCCGAGATTATAGCCCCCTAAACATGTTACTTTGCCATTCTTAACTATTCCACTTTAAGTAGGTAAATGGTTACCGTATTCAAGGTAACGTAATAGTTACTAATATTTTCCTTATCGAGTAGCTGATTCTAACTTGTTCTTGTTTTATTTGGTCTGTACATTAATAGTAAATATAATTGATCATCATAAACTTTACATGAAGGCTACAGGCCGCAGGGCTGCAATTGCTCAGCCCCTCTAGACAAGTGACAATCGAAAAGTCAAAAAAGTAAATGTATGGAATTTGACGTACGACATTATATCGTAAACTGACGTCAAATCCCATACATTTGCTTTTTTGACTTTTCGATTCGACTACCGTTTATGCCACTTGTCTAAAAGGGCTGAGCCTGAAGGAGTAGGTACTTTACAAACTGACTTCAGATTTATTAACCTCATTTAGGATAAAGTTATAAAATCTTTATTATTTCGTAATTATTTGTTTTGTCGCCTATAGATATATGTAGTTTTTAAGGATATGCTTAATGTAGTAAAGTTAAATAAATTATATGTCTTACCTATCATCACTTTAGGTAATACGAAGTATGATCATATTTATTATAATAACTGCATCTAAGGCGCAATCGTAGTGTGTAAGTAGAAGCATTGTAATTCGATTAAGATATATTCGCGGGGTCATATCCCGTTTATATACGTACAAAGCAGCCCCTGTTCGCTTTATATGATCTCGGCTTAAGCTTTGTGGCGAGCAGTTTTTCGAATAAGTAGTAATAAACTCAAAACACACAAAATACCATCGACTGATATGATATGGTACCAACCCGTCTGGCCAGCGTGGTGTAGTAGGCTAATATCCCTCCAAATGTATGGAGGAGACCCGTGCCCAGCAGTGGGACGTTTATGGGTTGAGATGGATGGATAAGAATCGGTCAAAGTATTGTTCTTTATGATAATCGAAACTACAACACGTTGCTCAGTGATCAGTGGCGTGGAGGCTACTTGCGCCATCTGAGCAGTATTTACATGACTAGTGACACTGGCCGGAAGTGGTTAATGTCGCGATAACTGGGCACAATAGCGCTCAGAGATGCGCCCGCGCCGCCGCGCCACCGGCCGCCGCCGCCTGGGTCGCGCGTCGCTGCGCCCGCGCCGGCACACGGCGTCTGCGCACGTGCCCGGTGCACCTCCTCCAAACTAACAACAATCATGTCATTCACGTTATGTATGACGCATGAGTAATTACGAGTATTTGCTAAATTGCACCGTTTGTTTGTAAACTGTCTTAGTATCGGACTTAAGTACCAACTGTCAGAATTAAGAAAATAATCCTTCGCCGGTTCAACTACTTCGTTGATGCAGTTCGTTTAGCCGTAGTTATCTATTGTTTTGGACTTCGCAACGAATTTTTTTATTAAAAAAAGACAACTCCCGCACTAGAACAAGCTCTGTGTCGCGGGGGACTTTACAAACATACAATTAACGGACACAAATTACACCCAGACTCAGAACAACACTTTTTGGGTCACACAAAGTTTTGTCCTGTGTGGGAATCGAACCCACAACCACGTGCACAGCAGGCGCATACTGCGGCCACTGGACCACCAAGGCAGTCAAATAATTTTATCGGAAGTATATTTAGGAAAAATTCTACTTCCTTCCTTATCAGAGCGACAACTAGGAAACATTTTTATATGCTAAACCCTACAATGAAGAAGTCACCACGGTTACAATAAATGGCATGGCATTGAACTCGAAGCCTCGCCTTTGTCGCGGCATTCCGAAAGCATCGTCACACATATTTAAATTTCCTCACACATTTTGTAACACAAAAACTCTCTGTAAGTAGGTATGCAGCAAACAAACATACTTACCCACCGGGCTACGGATACGGTAGTACGCTTGAACTTCTAAGCAACAGAATATTATATTTGAAGGCGCTCAAGAGATTTAATAGGATATAATGCATCTATGAGTATTTCAACTGTTATAGAAAGTAATCTACACAACTCACTCCAAGTGTATAATATTTAAATAAAAGGATTTTTATTCGTAGGTTGCCCTTCGTGTTATCTCAAGGAAGACGATAATAAACTCAACGTGAACTTGACATCGGGCAGCACGCAGCGGATATAAGAGAGTTATCTTTATAATTAAAGCTAAATAATTAACAATATAATAATGCACGGTTTGCCTCAAGTAAATACAGTAATCAGTGTGGCAGACAAGCGGGTACTTACTGCGTTGGTACACAATAGTGATCTCGTAAGATAAACAAACGCTTTGTTTCATATTTTCATGTAGATTTATCGTATTAAGTAGGTATTAGTTCTAGATTGAAGGTAACTCTCAATAATTGTACGTTTCTGTTTATTACTTACTAGTGCTTATTTTTTTTTTTTTATACCACTAAGGTGGCATACAGGCATACGGCCCGCCTGATGGTAAGCAGTTACCGTAGCCTATGGACGTTTGCAACACCAGGGGTGTCATTCACGCGTTGCCGACCCTTTAAAAACCTTATAACTCCTTTCTTGAAGAACCCCATGCTATATTTTTTTGGGAAAACCTTGGCAAGGAGCTCATTCCACAGCCTAATGTACGTGGTAAGATTCCTCTGGAATCTTACGGTACCTACGGCATATTTGTGTTGTTTACAAACAAAAAATATTATATGTATGAAAACAACAGTTGTGAATCTATATAACGTAGTTCAAGCGAGTCCAACTAGAATACCACCCTTGGAGGGTGCTGATTATTATTAGGAAGAGCCATTTGCTTACAGCCAATGCGCTGACAAAGGTAGAGATTTTAAGAAGCCAAGAACGGACAAAACTCAATAGAATAAAGTTTGGATAAAAGTTAAAATCATCACTCAGTCAAATATCAACAATCCACCGGCAAGATATATGCCAATTAATAATATGATATACGAGCTACTGGTACCTACGAAGAGGTTGAATCGGATACATGACAGTGACCCAGAGTCTGAGCGTGGCCATTCACACCTCCTCTATAAATATTGTGTTAGAACAATTAAATATCCTCCGCGATGTATGTAACCTCTTTGTCTAAAACCACACAATGTGTGTACACTGTAATTGTCACCTTCTAAAGTACTTACTAATAATGTACCTAGTTCCAATAATGAATATTATCAATATTAGGTTAGTGGGCAATGTATACCTCTGGTTAAAAGTTGAGTGTCAGAGTATTAACCACAGAAATAGATCAGGAGCAAGACCAGGATTAACCAACGGCACTCATGCTTCACATTATATATGCATTTGGAAAGTAGTCAAAGCTCACTTTAGCGGTAGTAACTAGTAGTAAATGAATAGAAGGCGTGTGTAGATTTTGCATGCTCTTTGCTTCTGAGAAATATTTCGGGAGCAAAGCGAAAACGTAAATGTAACGTAACCCTTCTTGTTCTCTGCGGATCCTGTGCCCGTGTCTACTATTGGGGTATTTTATAAACAGCCCCTTTAGACAAGTGGCAAAAACGGTAGTCAAATCGAAGAGAGAGCAAATGTATGGCATTTTACGTAAGTTTACGTCATTATATCGTAAAGTTATGTCTATGTCACTTCGTTTGTTTATATCACTTCTGGAAAGGGGCAGAGCTGACATTGCATATTTAACAACACTCACTGATTCGGCTCTGTAGCAATCACAGACTGTATAGACAGTTATTTATGAAACAATTCAGACCCTCTAGACAAGTGGCATAAGCGATAGTCAAATCGAAAAGTCAAAAAAGAAAATGTGTGGGATTTGACGTTAGTTTACGACATTAAATCGTAGACTCACGTATTTCATTTTTTGACTTTTCGATTCGGCTATCGCTTATGCCACTTGTCTAGAGGCTCAGATCTGTTCGCAGGACAACAAAACAGAACAAGGCTACAGAAAAAAAATGTATTGTGACTATATGTATGTATTGTGTGCCGCTTTCCATACGTATCGAGACTTATGGCGAATTATCCTCTAATATTACTAGTTCGATATCCAAGATGGTTCCCTACTTATTCTAACAATAATAAATAATACTTTAAATAAGTGGATTACGAACAACCTATATTGGAACATAGTCGTGCTGAAAGAATTTCAATTTATATCCGAAAATAAGCTTAAAGGAAAACTTATTGTTCACGTGGCAACTGGATATTTTCCTTAAAACTATTGTAAGTTATGGAGACCTTGGTGTCAACATTAGGCCTAGGGTGAGCTCATATCTACCTTAACTAGCCATTATTATATCTAACAAGGCTTCTACGTGACATTAGATCCGGAAAACAAGTTGATGATCAACAAAGTACTACCGTATATTTGGAATGACAGCATTTGTATACCTGAGGTAATTACAGCAAACCACAAATGTGAGTAAAAACTATTTAATGTAAATAGGATGTGGATTTTCTTGTAAGTCAAACTTGGCGGTAAATATACATATAGATTGTTTTAACGTATGTTTGTCAACCACAGAGTTAATGTTAGCATAGGTACAGGGGTGTCGCGGGGAACTTTACAAACAAACAAATCACGGACACAAATTACACCCAGACTAGAAACAAACATTTATGAACACAAAGTTTTGTCCCGTGTTCTAATCGAATTCACAACCTCCGGTTTAGCAGTGAGGATCACTAGCCACAAGACCAACATGCCTGTAATTTTCGATAAATACCTAAGTATTATGAACAAAACATTTGTATAATAAAAGATGGAAGGTTAAAATAACATAGATTTAGATTGTTCATGATCGGATATGGGCAACTGAATTGTGTTCAGCCAACTGAGAAGTAACAAAAATTTTATTTTATCGTCAACATTTTTGATATTGTTGGTAATTCTACAAACGATGTTTTGATTGCAGAAATTCGTTTGATACCCTGAATTGTATGATGTACAATTCATTATAAACATTAAAAATTGAAGAAAATGACAATGACATGACATGGACAAGTCCTCGAAAATAATTATGTTTTTCTTAAAACAGTAACTTTTTGACATCACGACAGTTCCGACAATTTTCGCATGCGTTTAAAAATTTTATGTTGTCACAGATAATACTATATCTTTCATTTATTTTCGTTCATGTTTCTGAACAAGATGCCATTGAATGTTTAACTTATCATTAGTGCTTTGACAGGACCAATTTTCCTCAACCGATCAAAAATCTAAAGTGGAAAACCCAGCGCCATAAAGTCAAGCATTACACGACAACATTCTAAACATGGTGACCGAGTTTCAACGAGACTCCAATCGTAGCTCTAAAACATAAACTGGCATAGCATTAGATAACTCAATATAAACATTACCTACCACAGATAACACATCGTTGTTTTTGATATTATTATTTGACAAGTACTTGAACTTAATTGAATAAGTATCAATTTAAAGTTATTTGATCAGAATGTAGGTTCGATGGTTTGCTGTTACGTTTTAAGGCTCTTATAGCAAGCAAATTGTATTTAAATTGACCGACATTCTCATTTATAATTTAATTTTTATTGCATTGTATAATATATTATACAATGCAATAAAAATTAAATTATAAATGAGAATGTCGGTCATTGAAATAAGCTCCAATACTAGTGCTGCGAGTAAGTAATAATAAAAAGAATAGAACTGACTGCCTTGTTTGTGCCCAGTGGCCGCAGTATGCGCCTGCTGTGCACGAGGTTGTAGGTTCGATTCCCACACAGGACAAAACTTTTTGAGACCCACAAAGTGTTGTTCTGAGTCTGGGTGTAATTTGTGTCCGTTAATTGTATGTCTCACAGAGCTTGTTATCTACGAGTGCGGGAGTTGTTTTTTTAAAAAGAAAAAAATAGAAAAAATAAATAGAATTTTAACTTGCAGTGTTTTATGATTGTAATTCTCGTAATTTAACCACTAAGCCATTAACCCTTGCGATGCACAATGAATATCATCGCAAACCGTAGGACAGTGTAGCCCTACCCATTGGTCAGGTACTGTTACTGTTAGTAAATAAGAGACAAAAAGTAAGTGTAGAACTAGGTTTATATTTTCAATTTATGCTAACAAGTGGTTTTAGTCACAGCGTAAATGTTTCACGGTCAGAAATAATTGAACTTTCTTATCAACTCGTTGTAATAATGTTTTATAGGCGTGTTAAAGAGAAATGAGACGAGAAGGACATTCGTGACACCAATCAAACACGTAGGTACCTACCTATACCATGTAAGTAGTATGTGTGATTATAATATTCACGCATTTTAAGAGAGGCAGGGCACCTGCCCTACCTAAAACCCGACAGAGGAAGGACCTCCACCTTACAGAAAACTACAGACAAATAACTACACACCGGTGTGTGAGTAAAGGTCTCCAGCGCTCATCTAGGGATGAGAAAGAAACTTATCCTATCCCAGAGATAATCCCCCATCTTAAAGCCCTGGTGTAAAAAAATGGGTTGGCAACAAGCAAGTGATACCTCTGGTATTGTAAGCGTCCTTCGGCTACGGTAACTGCTTAACATCAGGCGGCCCGTATGCTTGTTTGCCACGCTATAGCAGACTTCAATTGACAATAATTGTGAAGAGCCTATCTGTAATATATATTCAGCCCCATGGTGCCAACATGTTCAGTGGAATAATGACTGAAACTAGGTGCCTCAGACATAAGACTCTACCAATCGTACTGGACTCCTATAACCCATACTAAATATATATTTTTTTTTTAAAGACAACTCCCGCACTAGAGAACAAGCTCTGTGTCGTTGGGGACTTTACAAACATCCAATTAACAGACACAAATTACACCCAGACTCAGAACAATTCTTTGTGGGTCTCACAAAGTTTTGTTCTGTGTGGGAATCGAACCCACAACCTAGTGCACAGCAGGCGCATACTGCGGCCACTGGACCACCAAGGCAGTCAATTAAGGCAGTCAATCAAATATCATTAATATCTATAACTCTGACTGACTATTTAGTATTCACGACCGCTGAATGGTGATTATTTTAGCGAAGACCGATATCTACGCGGGTAGAGTTGCGGGCATCAGCAGAGCAAATCTAAATAATATCAGCAGTAAATTACGTAGCTGATACCGTAGCTAACAGCTACAGGTATACAACTACACCGCTGTGTGTATTTATTTGGCTGTGGTCTTTTGTAAGATGCACGTCCTTCTCCAGTCAGGTTTGCTCGCTTGTATGGCGCCTTACTGTCTTAAATGTTAATGTAGTCATGACGAAGGACATGGGGGACTACTCGATATATAGAGGCGGGGGAAGTCGCGGCCACCTACATAATATATGTATATGTAGATATATCATCAGGCCTATAGTATTTGCGACGCCATTGTTTAGATAATGAGAACTATATATTAACTTTTGTTGAATTCTTGTCTCTATTCACTCAGGTAGGTACTTGCCTGATTTATTTTACTGACAAATTGTTTCATTCACAAAAACTCGGTGGTAACTGGTATGTATACGTAAGTACTGTGGAATATAATTAACTTGTGTCATAAGTAAGTAAGTACCTAGTCTTCACTTAATTTATTTGGCATGATTTATTTTTAAAGATATCGTTTTTAGAATTTACTAAGATTGCAATGTGATCTCGACACGTTTCTATCTTATTTTTACAAAAAGAAACGATCCCTCATTACCATACTAAATTCTATTTTTTTTTAACTCATTATATTGTTTCTTAATTAATTAATTAATTTAATTAAATACTTACCTCAATTTTATTCTGTATGGTATATTGGTTTCCGTTCCTTTTCGTTACCACTAATATTGTTACTTATAACAAATTGTAAATGTTATATTCTGGCGATTAAAATGAGTGACCCGAGTTTCTTGCCAATTCTTCTCGAGGCCCTACCATAGTCAGCGAATTGACCGTAGGAAAAAAGTATGCTGGCATTTGTTTTTATGACGTTCATAAGTAACATGTATAAAGATTTTCAGTTGTGTAAAGATCATATCATGTATTTGATCTAAATGAATAAATGAGCTTGACTTTAAGTTTGAATTACATAATAATAAAAATCTTCTAAAAAAAAGTTTATTAACAATCCGACGTATGTGTGTGTGTTTGTGTGTGTGTGCTCGCGTGTGTGTATGCGTGATAAACTTTAAAGTAAATAATATATTAAAACACATTTTTGTTTTTTTTAACTACCCCTTGGGGGTGGGCTATAGAGTTCTAAACTTTGTATGGAAGTTTTTATTACTCAGTTCGACTCGGTCAAAATAAACTATACGCATAAATAATGTAAGACTTATTTTTTATCTTTTTATTTTGCCAAAACTACCATTACAAAGATTAGAGCTTTCCTACACACCTATTTCATCAAATAGGACTGGGAATATTTTTAATCAATTAGCTTTACACAGTTTACACCCGCGACCTGGTAAAGGTCGCAGGCAACCGATGGACAAGGTCAGCTCAGGACCGAATGATGTGGAAGTCCTTAAGGGAGGCCTATGTCCATTAGTGGACGTCTTGTGGCTGATATGAGAGCTTTCAAACCGTATCAAATTTCAAATATTCGGACCATCTTAGTCAGGACTATTATGTTACAGGATACATTTCCGAATATTTAGACACGTAAGCATGTGTAGATTAAACCCTCTTGTCGAGGCCCGTGCCCAGTTGTGGGCCATATAAAGATTATTATTATATTATAATTATTCTAACTTCCAAATATAATATCTGTGTGATTACAAAACACGTTATAAACAAGAACCTAATTAGGTATGGTCTAAATATGTGAAATATCGTAGCCATATATTTTATAGTAAGTCAATGATTTTGGTAAAAGCTCGAAAACTTACGACAGCCGTCAACCTTGGACCTACATATTATAATATAATAATATATTATGTTGTGATAGCACAGGTGTTTAAACTCAGTAATAATATATACGATACTTTGACTTTTAAATAAGATCAAAAATATCGTTATAATCACCTCAACCCATAAACGTCCCACTGCTGGGCACAGGTCTACTATACCTATGGCCAGACGGGTTGGTATTGGCTTTTGTTTCGAGTTTCCCTTAATCGACTCTCACAACACCCTCGGGATGGAACGGGGTGGTGACATTTGTATTTTTAATCCAGCACCACACGGACATAATTATATTTCTAATTATTTTAATATCTCATGTAATAATATTGGAAAATATTATTACATGAGATAGGGTTTAGTTTTCTTTTATAAATTTTACCAACAATTTAAGTAAGCAATGTAAATAATTTCGTTATTTTTAAATTTTAAATTGACTAATCTACTAAGTTCTCGTGTTGATGATATTATCTATAATTAAAGCAGAAATTACCCACAGGATAAGAAAATTACTTACAAATAAATAAAAATCTAAGTTAACGTAAATAATTAATAAATACTATCTACATATAGGTATATGTAGTCGCGTGGTTTAATAACAATGTGGAAATAATATTATGTCTGGATATTTTTACGTGAACATAAGCATAAATATATATTGTTTTATGATAAAAAAAAGAAAATAAGTTAGGCATAACTGTATAAAATAAATTGTGTGTAACCTGTAAGGTACGTCTCCAGCCAGGAACACGTAGTTGGTGGCATAGAGCGCCGCCACGAACACGCTGGCTGCCAGCAGGCAGTAGTTGGTGAGGTGGAACCTCTTGGACTGCCCCAGCTCGCGCATCAGCCGCTCGGTGTCCACGCCACCGCTGCCCAGGCACTCCTCCACCTTCGTCTCCGCACCCTCGACTTTAGACATCGTCGCACTTTATACACTAACTGTCCAAAATAATACGCAAACTTCCCAATGTTCCAATACGTAAACTAATTTGTCACAAAATTAACGGATAATAAAGTGTCGGCTACTGTGCGGTGGTGCACGCTCGTAGGTAGTACCGTGCGCACGCGCCGATTGTGAGTGGTCAGGCGCACACGCGCACCGCTGCCATTTAACGTGCGAGCTGGTCACGGCCCGCGCCCGGTGCACGGTGCACGGTGCACGGTGCACGGTGCACGCCCGCCCTCCGGACAAGGTTTACATAATATATGTATACACAACAAGATTCCGGCTTCCGGGAAAATCTCAGCGATACTCAACTTAAAATTCGGCACATAGATTAGCAAGGAAAACCCACTCCTAATAACTTAGGTTTTTATTATGACTGCTCAAGTACACATAGCAGCATTGAGCTATTTTATCACTACATATTATATATGTATGTACCTTATTAAAAACACATTTATCAAGCTGTTGTTGAGCTACACAATATCTAGACTTCTGGTTACTTGACTAAACTTTTACAACCAGCAACCTATCTACTGATCGTTTTAAGAATATTACTATACACAACAATAACGAAACCCAATAGGTTTAGTCCCAAATACAACTTATCAACAATCAAAATTATTGATGCAGGTTACACACGTTATGAATGAATTGTAAATTCAAAAAAGCTATATCACTCAAATGGCCTAGGACCAATTCGCTTACAAATGTAGAGCTACAATTGAATGAAAGCGTAAATCGATCAGAATAAATGAATAAATTAGAACTACTTTACTAGAAAAGGCTGTCATTAAGAACTTCATTAACGGATTAACCGATTTTAAAATAATATGTTCAATACTTATTTATTGTTTTAATTATTATAAGTACCACCCGCAAAGATTTGTTCTGAGTCTGAGTGTAATTTGTGTCCGTTAATTGTATGTTTGTAAAGTTCCCCGCGACACAGAGCTTGTTCTCTAGTGCGGGAGTTGTCTTTTGAAAGAAAGAAAAATAATGTTTGAATATTTAAAATTATTTCAATGTCTTTTTGGCAACAATATCCTATGCACATTATTGTCATAAGCACTTAGTTTTTGAGGGTAAGGTTAAAGACTAATAACTGACAATAATAGTTCTATTATTAAATTAAAAAGAGGTCGTTAGCAGTGTCCCCGGCCATAGCTTCACGTCGGAGACGCTGATAAACACTCGTTATTATGTTACAGCACAAATGTACAGACTGTACAGACTGCGCAGACTGCGTAGTCGCGCTCTAGCACACCTAAGATAGAGCCACCTTGCGCATACGCAGAAACGTGCGACAATTGTATGACAAAATAACTTGTAAATATGTAACGTATATTGCAATATCTGCCCGCGATACAGAACGTGATCGATATTGGTCATAATTACCATAATTATGTAATAATTGTTTATATGTTCAATGATAAACTCAGGTTTTTATTGCCTTAAAGGATAGTATGGAAGGAAATGATATACTTACGAAGAATAATAAAATAACGTAAAAAATAATTAACAACAAATGTGCTGCCTTTATTGTTAATATTTGGTGTCTTGTACACACTGTAAGCTATATAATTATTACAATGACGTGACGTCACTCTAAGGCGTAAAAAAAAGACAATTTCAAATTCTGGAGTAGAAGCTCGGTTGGCACAATTGGTAGTGCGCTGGGCCAGAACCCGAGAGGCGCAGGTTCGAATTCTGCTCCGGGCAAATAATTAGGAAAAAAGTATGTTGGCATTTGTTTTTATAACGTTCATAAGTCTCATGTATTTGATCTAAACGAATAAATGAGTTTGACTTTGACTTCAGTTATTTAATTTTTTATTGTACACACACGCAAATGAACATTAGAATAATACTTAAAAATATCATGTACAAAGGCGAGCTTAACTCATAATGAGTTTTCTACCAGCAAACCTAAGAGTGAGATATATAATAATTATTTTACGTAAACAAAAACCCACATCCTGTTATCCTAATTTATAACTCTGCATTACTTTCACTTTACTACTTTAATAGCATGTATTCTTGATTCGGACGCGAACGTCGAGGTGGTGGGACCAAAAATAAATACTCACCTAATTATAAATACATTTATATTAAGTGTTCTTCATCAATGAAACACGGATACGGAAATAAATACCATTAAATTGCATATGGCATCAGATGCCTCTGTGACGAGGACATTGAGCCTTTACAGGTAAGTACCATTATTTATTTAATCTTTAAATTTTAAAAAAGACATCACTCGCTCTAGGGAACAAGCCCGGTGTCGCGGGGGACTTTACAAACTTACAATTCACGCACACAAATAAAACTCAGACTAGAAACAAACATTTATGAATCACACAAAGTTTTTGTCCTGTCTGGGAATCGAACCCACTACCATCGGTTTAGCAGTCAGTGTCACTAACCACTTTACCAACAAGCTAGTCAAGTTTTGTTCGTTTGGTTTTGTTGGGCTTGATGGTACCACTGTTGTGCCTCCAGATATGGAGATATTAGGATTGCGGCATGCAGCACAATATTGATGAATGCATTTAAGCGCCTGACACAAACACCATAGCAACAATACACATTTGCACACAATGCCATGTGTAAAACAACAGTATCATAATAGAAATAATCAAATCGAGTTCAAGGCTTTATTTACATTGTAGTTTTGGACACATTATGTGCAAGTACTCCGCTGTTTTGACTGCGGAAAACAAGTGAAAACAAGTATTAGTAGACAGGGCGCCATATTAGCGAGCAAGCCCGACTAGGGAAGGACCTCCACCTTACAGGAGACCACAGCCAAATAACAACACACAGTGGTGTAGTTGTGTTCCTGTGTATGAGTACAGGTCCCCAGCGCTCATTAAGGGATGCGTTTTAAAAGAAACGTATTCCTATCCCAGGGATACTCCCATCATAAAGCCCTGGTGTAATCAAAATGGGTTGGCAACACGCAAGTGATACTCTGGAATTGCAAGCGTCCATAGGTTACGGTAACTGCTTACCATCAGGCGGGCCGTATGCTTGTTTGCCACCTAAGTAGTATAAAAAAAGTGAACAGTGAGAATAAACACTGCATTGGCAGAAAGATTATCTACATTATTTTGATTGAAATATCAAATAATGTACCTAAACAATATTAGTAGGTATGCCTTAAGAAGTTTGTGACACATTATCCTACGAATAAATATCAACTACTAGCGGCCGGCCCCGACTTCGTCTGGGTTAAATTATTTTCAGCGCAACTTTCTTTGTTTTACATAACAACAATTTCATTGTTTTTCGATAATAAACACATCAAAAAAATTAATTACTGAAATCGGTCCAGCCGTTCACGCGTGATACCGTGACCAAGGTAAATAGGGATTCATTTTTATATTATAAAGATTTCTATGTCCAGCAGTGGACTGCAATATGCCGATGATGACGACGACTATCTGAGTAAAAACTAAAATATGTTGTTGTATTTAGTTTGCCTGCATGCAGTATCGTTCATGTATGTCCTACATTTGCTTACAAGTCAACAACAAGTCTCAGTCTCACTCACTAGTTACACAGTAAAGGAAACGTAAAGGCAGCACCACTGCCGAGTAGCAGCGTGCACCTGATCGAGCGCGACTCACTCATCATCACTACCTACCCCTGTACAAAACAGATATATACCACAATGAGATGTACCCGTCGTCCCGTCAGTTACTAGTCATTGTTATGTTAGTCACACACACACACACACACACACACACACACACAAACTGTCACAGATGTCATACACTCATACAATTAGTCACAATCACAATGTACACTTGCGTGTCGAGCTACTTACACATGCGCACGCGCCTCCTAACATTATATCTGCCACTTTGGACATATAACACTTTTTTTTATACTTGGGTGTTGCAATACCAGAGGTATCACTTGCGTGTTGCCAACCCATTTTTTTACACCAAGGGTTTAAGATGGGAGTATCCCTGGGATAGGAATACGTTTATTTCAAAACGCATTCCTAAATGAGCCCTGGAGACCTGTACTCACACACAGGAACACAACTACACCGCTGTGTGTAGTTATTTGACTGTGGTCTTCTGTAAGGTGGAGGTCCTTCCCCAGTCGGGCTTGTCCACTATTATGGTGCCCTACCTCTATTAAACTATACTCGTGTTCACGAACTATTCCACTTCAATTACCGTCCTATTAAAACATTGTAAGTAAGCTTCACAAGCCCACAACTGCAGATTATAATGTTCGTGGCGGTAATGCAGGTGTATACATAGATATACATAATTATTGGGACTCTTTTTCTCAATTAGGCTTAGATCTGTAATTCAGAAGATAGGTTCCCTTCAAAACATCTGATTGTTGGTTTGATAGCCGTCCGATTTTTGATTATGTAAAATATTAATAAAAAGAAAGTGATTATGCTTCGGCTTGGTCCCTCTATCTCTCTGTTTGTCAAAGCTATTTATTTTTGCAACTACTAAATCGCTTGCCCACCTTTATTGATATTAGCAAAATTGAAACTATTTGTAGGATCAATACTAATTTGCTCTACCTAGTTATTTAGTTTTAAAATAAAAATGTTAGGTAAACGACAAATATGTTTATCCTATCATTTATACGAAGTCTGCAGGGAAAACAAATTGAAATAGTTTTCTGTTTAAAGTTTTGAAATTGATACTGCAGGCAAAAGTTTATTACTATCTACTTAGCACCGTTTTTAGTCAGCAGATAATATGTAGATATATTATTTTATATCCAATACTATAGGTACTTCAACTAATCAAACATTTTAATTCAGAAAGTATCATTTAGTGAAGTCAATCTTAATCAATAGACTGCCTTGGTGGTCCAGTGGTCGCATTATGCGCCTGCTGTGCACGAGGTTGTGGGTTCGTTTCCCACACAGAACAAAACTTTGTGTAACCCACAAAGAGTTGTTCTGAGTCTAGGTGTAATTTGTGTCCGTTAATTGTATGTTTGTAAAGTCCCCCGCGACACAGAGCTTGTTCTCTAGTGCGGGAGTTGTCTTGTTTAAAAGAAAGAAAAGAAAGAAAGAATCTGATGAAGAAGACCACAGATGGCCACCTAAACTTCTCATCGATGAGTATTTCACGGATGGTAATACTAATTACATCTCGATTAAGTTTGTTAAGATACAATAACAAAAAAAAAGTAATGTACTAAATGAAAATGGTAAAATTTAACTGATCTGATGATGAAACGCATAAACGGTAAGCAACAGAACTCCATAATTAAACAATGTAATCTAGCCGTGTTTGGACTTATTGGAATGGTCTTGAGATGCACTTAAGCTATAAACGATCAGAATTTTTAAAAATTTGTCGCAGTGATTTAAAACCATTATGAGAGTCCATTCTATTTAAATCTTTAGATTTGGGTTTTTGTAAATTCTACAACTCAATAGTGTTTGAAGTCAGATTTTTTTAAATAATTTATTTTAATCAAAATAATAATAATAATGAATGAAATGAAAAACAATTGAATATTTCCAAGTAAGTAAATAAGAAGGTAAGTATTCCTAATATTCGGAAGACCGGGCCAAGTGGCGCAAACCTGGAGTAGACTGGGCCCAGCTTTGGACTGCGATAGGCTAATGATGGTGACGGCGAATGACTATGCAACTGCGCTTGTCACATCATTTATTGAGGACCTGGCAAACAAATTGAACTTAAATGATAAATTAGGGCTACTCTTTTGCCTATATGTAGAAAACCTAGAAAACCTTTTTTAAATCGTGCAATTGTCCATACTATGAAATTACCAAGAAGCAAGTCGTATGCTTGTTTTTTACTTCAGCAGTGGTATAAACAGTTAATATTTTACAGCGAGATTTATCTCTCAAGGTGAAGGAGGTAATTCCGCCTTACATAATTTTATTTTATTTATTTATTTAGGTACACAAAACACATTACAATCAAAAACATATCTAAAATAGAAGATACATGGTTTCGAACTGGACTGCAACGTAATAATATATATACACAGAAAAACAATCTGTAGCAATAAAAAAAGAAAATAGTACTAGTTACTGACCTTTAACATTCAACACTTAAACACAACGCATCCCATGGTAAAACCTGAATGACTCGGTTTCAGGTGTGACAATTTGTCACACCTGAAACCGAGTCAACCAAGCCCGTCGGAGAATGGAGAATGTCTTTGACTATTGAAGTGAATCTGCTAAAGTTATGATCAAAAATATCGAGAGATATGTTGATCTTAGCAAGTTCGTTATATTGACGTGCCATCCTTGTTAACGGGTTGAAATACGAAACATTATTTTTAAAAACTTGGAGGGCAAATAGGTTCGTCTGATTTGATCTACGGGCTCTAAATTTGATATTAAAACTAATTTTGGAAAGCAGTTCAGGTGAATCTATAACGGAATGTATAATTTTGTAGAAACAAACCAAATCGAAGTACGTGCGTCGAGAATCCAATTGTTGTACACCAAATTTTTTAAGTCTAGCCTGATAGTTCAGATTTGATCGACCGGGGTTAACACGATAACAAAGTATTCTAAGGAATTTTCTTTGAATGGCCTCAATCTCACTAACATGCACTTTATAATTTGGTGACCATATGACACTGCCATACTCGAGAATACTTCTAACGAGGCACACATTAAAACATAACACCGCAGCTAAAAAGAACTACCTATCATTAGTAGTATTTTGTTCCATTTGGTGACAAGGATCTCCAGTATTCCCTGAAAAAGCGCTGTTTTGGCAGCAGCAAAGCGTTTTACTTGTAAGCTCTGGTAACCACTTACCAACAGGCTATCTTATCTCACAGCAGGCGCATATTACGTGCTTACGTAATATGCGCCTGCTGTGCACAAGGTTGTGGGTTCGATTCCCACACAGGACAAAACTTTGTGTAACCCACAAAAAGTTGTTCTTAGTCTGGGTGTAATTTGTGTCCGTTAGTTGTATGTTTGTTAAGTGCCCCGCGACACACAACTTGTTCTTTAGTACGGGAGTTGTCTTTCTAAAATAATAATAATAAATAAACAATAAAATAGATACTGTATTAGGTATATACTGCACGAGAAAGTTGTTGGTATTTGTAGGTAGCTTATAACATTGGACTCTAACATTGTTGATTATTTGATTTATCTGGCAAGTTGCACATGACTCGTGTCGCCGCGTTGTCGGACGCGTCGCGTCGTCGTCGTCGCGTCGTGGTCGCGTGACCGCGTGGGTGCAGCAACGAGCTCACAATAAAGTGAACTCAATGCGTAGGACTGACTTCAACAATAGCCGGACGAAGATAATTACTTTTTTTGTTAGAGTGTCGCAAAACTACACCGAGCGGTGCGGCGCGGTTAATTTGTATTTACCGAAACTGGTTAATTCTTAATATTAAGCTAGTACCAAAGTAGGACTGACCTGTAAGGCACGCGAGCAGCCAAGAAGATGTAGGTAGTATGCAGCAATCCCACTTGCACGGCCACCAGAGCCACCAGCACATACATACGCAGGTGGAACCTGCCCGCCTGGCCCAGCTGCTTCACGATACTGTCAGGATCCACCTCCCCACACAACGACTTCGGCTTATCCTCCACACTCATATTGGAATACTCTATCGATGAACCACTAGTTAAGTGTGACCGGCTTTTCCCAGCCAGCAGGTCGGTGCGTGTGCGGTGTGCGTGAGCCCCGGCCGTCAGCGCAGGAGTGTGGTGCAGCGCCAGCTCGCTCGGCTCGCTGGTTCCCCGCACAATGTCGTTGATGAATTAGAAAGCCGATACTGGGCCAAGGTTGCGCGATGTCAATCAAACCTCGCCGAGATGCAATCGCGAATACTTGGTGCCGACAAGTGCACGCCTACTTAACCAGAGGATGCACACTCGGTCCTTCCTCTACCTCTTACGTCACGTGTTCGGATGGGATTCCCTCACCGTTAGAGTTTTTCAGCGCTTGCCTCATACTTGTATGCGCTTCAGTGAGAAATTGTTCACTAGACAACAGGATAAAAATTTACATACTATATCTAGTAATAAAAAAAATCTACATGTGAAAATGACTTTGAGGAAAATCAGTGCATGTTACCGACACATATTACATGATTCTCTATAATTTCATCAAAGCAATTTGGATCATAAATTTGTTTCGAATTCTAATAATGATAAATATGTACAATAGATCCAGCATACGGCGACGCTGCATCGCGCGACAATGGGACGGTGTCCATGTGCGAATTGTGAGGTGAGTGGCGCCTGCTAGTTTCATCAGAGTACGATACGTCGCGCGCCAAAGTGTTTGCAATACTAATACAGGTAATTACTCTCAACTACCGATACGAGTAGGTACATTACTTGACATTAGCGCTGTTATTATAGCACTATGTTTGACTTTCATTTCGTAATGATCAATGTCAAGCCCCTAGCTACATGTTTACGTCTATTTCTCCGAAGAGACATATCAGTAGGTACTGCGTTGATTATGTCACCCTTTGTGAACATTGAGATCAAGACTGAACGATCGAGTTCGTAGTGAGTATTCTGTGCTTTTTTTGGGTTCCGAAGTAAACAAAGAACCCTTATACATAGTTACGCCATGTCCGTCCGTCTGTCTGTAACTCAGGGACTCTTAGTATTTTATTTTATTTTCTTTATTGGGAAAACAAACAATTGTACAGTATGTATAAATGTCTTAATTACTAAATGAATGCATAGTAGTGCATAGTCTTTGTAGTACTAAGTATACTGTGGAACTAGAAAGCTGTTTATTTTTTTTGCATGAATATACATATGTGTCATGCTGACAAAGTGGTAAAATAAAATCTTAAAAAAAAAATTAAGGATGTGTACATGTAAAGTGGGGATGTTTATTTTGTTTTTTCTCATCTACACCATGGTGTGAAGTATCGTTGAATAGGTCTTTTAAAAATATTTTGTAGGTTTGTTCAATTCAAGACATTTTTTTGATTAAGAGATTCTTTTGTGAAATATTAAGCTTTAAAGTGTTATTTTTTGTTAAAGTCAAATAAATTTCCCATGTCGTCGGTCCACCTTGTGCACCGATGGACAAGGTCGGAGGGCTGTGGAAATCCTTGACGGGAGGACGCCTTTATCCACCAGAGGAGAATTTCGGCTAGATGAATGAATTAATGAATCTGCCATTGGTTTCTAAAACTCACACACATATTATATACACATTGGTTTGCTTTAAAAGAGGACTTAATGCACGAATAACTTGGAGAACAGATAACAAGGCAACACCATACAGCGGTAATTGCGCCATTGAGGGTCTCAGGCAGAGACTGGGAAGTCGGTTTCCCCATAGTTATGCCTTTGATACCGATTGTTTCACCCCTGAGCATATGGCTCTGGTGACCCTTTCTCTGGCCAGCTGATTACGTCAAGCCAGAGTTAAATCTTACGGAGATTCTTGGTGGGCAACTTCGGACTGAAGAAACTAATTGAAATAGTATTATGGTATCACTTTCTAAATGATGGCGTTTCTTCAGGCACGACATTGGGGACAATGCCACATGGAGTTACGACAGACTCCATACTGTTTATTTATTATCGACCTTACAATCGACAAACTAAATAATTACATTCTTTACATTTATAAACATTGTGTAACATAGTCTTGATTAAATAAATCAATTTGACATTATCGTATATACCAGAGTGCTCAAAACTATCCGATATATCTCCGACACCTCCACCGCTGCTTGAAAGATCATGAAAGTTGTATTCAAGTTTTTAGGCTGGAATGGACTCTCTCAATAACTCTCTGGATGATAAACGGTGAGTACATCATCTTCGATTTGCCAACGATATCGTGGTCATGGTTGAGACTTTGAGAGTATAGAAGACATTGGCTCAACGCTCAATGGCCTCTGTAGAGACTTACAACAAGTGGGTCTCAAAATAAACATGGACAAGCCCAAGATTATGTCAAATGTTTACGTCGCGTTGAAGTTGTTGACGATCATGTTTACCTGGGACAAACAGGCCATTGCTTGCATGGTGACCTACCTCTCTGAAATCACAAATGAAATGATGTCTCGTCCGAGAGTAGTTCACGTATACAGGTGCTATTTAGAATGGCTAGGCTTTTTTTCATTACTCACTAATGAGATCATGACATGCTTTTACCTTATACCTCCACAAAGAGACGATTACTATTAAAAGCTAAACAACGTATACAATAATATATACTTCGGGTATTAACACGATCATGCTTTATTTACCTTTAGATTGCTTGACGTTTCGACCAGGTTGCACCGGCAGTGGTCACAAGCTGACTGGTGAAGCGATGTCAGGACTCCGTTTGTGAGGTAGGATCATTTCTACCACCTCACATTATTATTTCTCCACGAACCGTCACACACTACACTCACAGTGTCCCTATTATGGAAGCAACGCGATAGTTTAATTAGAAACTAAACAACTTAATTCCATTTCTACATTTTGTTGTTATACGTACTCGTAATTTCAGTTTTAGTATGATGTGTTGGTTGTTGTAACTCATATCAAATTGTAAGTGTTATAGTTCAACGATTAAAAGTAGTCGCCAATTCTTCTCGTAACAATAAATACTTCAACTAAACGTATTCCTATCTCGGAGATTATACTTCATCACAAAACCCTCCAGTGTTAAAATATTTGGATTGGCAATGCGCAAGTGCTACCTCTAGCAAACATCCATAGCGCAAGTGATATTGCAAGCGTCCATAGGCTACGCTACCTGCTTATCGTCAGGCGGGCCGCATGCTTATTTGCCACCTAAGCTTGTTAGCAAATTGACTGTAATAATAAATATTCTAAAATCATTAAGTAGATAATCATACATTTGATCTTAATTAGTAAATTAGTTTGACTTTGCAATAACCTTCAAGAGTATGACCTAATTAAAGAAATAAGTTTGTGTTTATTTCTTATTATTAAACTTCCATCTTATCCGACGCCGACGAGGAGGTATGCAAGACCTTAGTATGTATGATAGTTGAGCGATCGCACCGCAATGACAAAACTTCATAATAAATAAACAACACAAACATTATCAAAATATAAAATATGATTTATTTACATAATTATTATATCTTAATGTTAACAGATGTACGTATTTTCACTGTATATTAATACCGTGTCATAGACCAAGAGCCGACGACGACAACGCACGCGGGACGTAGGTACGGCGCAACTAGTAGGTATGTACGTAGGTACACCCAACAGCAACAGTGAGTACCTACCTATACAAAATGTTCAGCATAATGTAATCTAGCCGTGTTTTAGCTTATTAGAATGTTCATAAGATGCACTTTAGCTGTAAATGATTTGATATTTGGGTGGAAGAAAAGAGGGATTTAAGTTCGTATCAAGGTTAATTCTGTTTAAATACTACAGAATTGGGATTTTAGTGTTTTTAAAAAATATATAATATTTGAACTTATATTTGTAGTCGGTTTTTTCGTTACAAATATTAAGCACGCACCCGTTCACTCACAGCCCTATAGGTAGGGCTGTGAGTGAACGAGTAAAAAAAAACTCTAATCCCGCACGCTTCTCCTTTTTGGGCCTTATTTTTTTTTAAGTTCAAGCTCTTTTCGACTATTATAAACCTTGTTCTATAATATATAATTATCTATTAGTAATAGCAAGCAAGCAATAACAGTGACAAGGCGAAGGACGCCCCGAACATGTTAAACAAATAAAGTAATCTTGGTATGTTATCACTTTGCTGTTGACTGTACTGAACAATTAAAAATAATCGATATTATTTACAAAATTATAATTAACTGAATGCAGCCCATTGTTATCAAAGTATCTTTATAAATAAACTAGGGGTCGCCCGCGACTTCGTCCGCGTGGTAATTTGGAATATATTCCCCGTTTTTGCAACATACCTCACTACTGCTCCGCTCCTATTGATCATAGCGTGATGTTATATAGCCTATAGCCTTCCTGGATAAATGCACTATTCAACAAAAAAAGTTTTTTTCTAGTGGAACCAGTACATTCTGAGATTAGCGCGTTCAACCAAACAAACAAACTTCAGCTTTATAATAATAATATTTATATATTTATTATAATATTAGTATATATAAGGCACTTTGAACCATGTTTACCATCTACTAATAATTCTATTTACTTTAGGTATGTAAGTAGATGAATTCCTTTAATTTCTTATCATTATTGTATATAATTGTAATGTTGGGAAATATGGATGGAGTGGAATAAAAGTCTTTATCAAAAACCACATAACCGATGTTAAATCTTGCTTATACAGGTCTTAAATTAGTAAACATTAGATCTTTCTTACAATGTAAACAAACGTTTGTAAACAATATTTTAAACTTCAGGCAGCTAGTTAGCTCATTTCGTATTTACAAGCAGAATAAAGTCAGTTATGAATGAAGTTGTTTACATTATAAAAAATATCTATTGTTTGTTTACATTTACATCTTATAGATATTATATAAAGTATAAATTATGAACTAGATAGAAGCCACTGCTACAATGTCTCCACATTCTCATTGTTATTGTCATCGCTTTGTACTTTTGTTTGAAACTTGAAACTGTGTCTTGTAGACAACAGCCTCTTTGAGATCAACTATTTAATATTAATATTGTACAAGATGTTCAAGTTTGTTCTAATTATATTTGTTATCCAATTACAAACAAAATTCACTGCGCGTTTTTGTTCGACAGTAGGAATAATAATATCATATTATACTCTGTATCAATAGTAATGAAGTAAATACAATATTTATGTTGGTATATGAATCGCTTTGATCATTCACTTGTTGTGTTGTTAATAATTGAACATTATTTATTGTGAGTATACCGCCATTTTATTTTTTATTTACTTACATTTATCATAATGTTTCTTAAAATTTGAAATACAATTAAATTCTTAGATCTAATTTTAATTCGTTTTCTCTTATTAATTTAATTAATAAAACAATTCATTAAGATCTAACCTAATACAAGTTGTTTGATTCCCGGGACATCACAGTAGCGTTCGTGATCATTAGGGTGGGGTTCACCTGAAGCTTTAATTAACATCTAAGGCTGACCTCACACAGCCGGAATGTCTCTCTGAAATCATAATCTGAATTCATATCATTAATTCAGAAAGTCCGAAATTCCATACAATAATGTCATTCCTACAGATCGATCTGAGAAATTCATTATCTGAAAAAATCTGTATGGGTGTGAAACATAGTTGTATGGAATTCTGGGCTTTCTGAATTAATAATATGAATTCGGATCATGAATGCAGAGAGTCTTCCGGCTGTGTGAGGCCCGCCTAAAACTTATAACTACTCTCCTCATATAACCGTTTAAGTCAAACCCCACTCTAACGACGTGCAAGTACCCGCATGTTTGACAACGAGTACAACCAGCATCTCCACACACATATTATTATACACCATTAAGTAAGTTCACTCTGTAAATTTTTTGTCAAAGATTTTCTGTTTTACAAACAATTGTTGCACTCTGTTCAGTGTTTTCCTGTGTATCAGTGTGGAGAGGGCCGCTAGCATCAGAGCGCGTTATACAAGCATGTTTCACGCATAATTCCACACTAAAACTTAACTACAATTACTTCACAAAAATCTCTTTCAATATATACCATATACACACTAGCTGCATTTCACACGAACACAATCATCAAACTTGCAAGTCAGTAAAATACAAAATGCAGCTAGTATCCATGTGCATTGTGCTTTATCAATAACTAAGTCTAAGTGTTTAGTTTCCTTTAAAAAGAAATTTCGCTTCAGAAGCGACTATACCTACCTACTATATCTATGTATTACTGGTCATCTATACGATAACAACATATATGTTTGAGCTTCTCCGTTGACTAAAGGAATGCAACTAGCTCTGTCGCTGCTCGGGAGGCGAATTTCGTTTCACTAACTTCAAGTTTTTGGCATGTCTTAGTTGTGCACCGACCGAGCTACACTCGACGACTGCTACAAGCTTCAACGCTTATGCATATATAACCATTTCGCACTTAAGTAGAACAGGTAAAACAATAGCATATCGTCCAAATTATATTCCTAAGTAATTCAATATTGTTCGTTTTGGTAACATGTCCAAATAAGGTCAATAAATAACTCATATGAAGCAACAGCAACGAGGAATGGAATTAGTTGTAATTTTCTTGATGAACACCAGTCCAGCTGATATTAAACATTTATAAATATTTTCCTCCAAAATGTAAACAAACCCAAAAATGTCACCAAATAATGTCCAGAGACATTCAAAATGCACTTCACAATTCACGAAAGCATTGTCTATATAGATTCCTTGCTACGCCTTTGAAACAACAGAGCTGTGTGATATATTGGTGGGGAGTGTACGGTGATCATACGGTGTGGTGCGCGACGTCAGCGGGAGTGTCGAGGTCGGCGAACGAGTCGGGCAGGCGGCGGTGCAGCGTGTCGGGCACCAGCCGCGTCAGCGCCGCGCTCACCAGCGGCAGGCTGCCGAACAGAGCCGTCGGCAACCACCACTTATATGTCGCCTGCAACGTTACGTACAACACTCTTTATATCTTTGTTATATTGAATACCAAACTATTTTATAAAAATCTTTGATACAAGCTTTGTTGCCTAGATATTGTATAGAATACCTGCATTATTCACATTGCCGGTAACATACATAAGTTTTATGTTAAGGCTTGGGATATTGCAAACGACCTTGAGCATATGGGCGAACCAAACACGACTCACCCCGCACCAATTCTCCAGGCGAGGGCAGGCTGGGCAAAAACGTCGAATTAATTTATAATAAATTAAAATTCATACTCATTTTTAATATAACATAACCAAATTATAGGTGTATGTTTTCTTTAAATATTGTATTTTTTCGTATTATTTGATAAAAATTGAAGTTATAAAGTGGTGCTAATTCAATTATTTTTTACAAATTATTTAGAATTAATATACCCTATTATGAAACACAGCTTGTAGATTAATAGTGTATTTTTGACAGTCATTTGTCTATAAATGCCAACAAAAAATTTCATTTACACCTCTTTTTCATCTTTTTTTTTGAGATTGGGGTCTTAAGGAATAAAGTGATAAGTAAGTAGTGTACCAGTGCAGGCGTGAGCGGCGAGACGATGGCGCCGACGCGCCCGAGCGTGGAGCAGGCGGCGAGCAGGCGCTGGCGCGCGCGCGTCGGGAACAGCTCCGCCGTGTACACGTAGAGCGCGTTCAGCGTCATCGTCGCGCCCATCTTGCCCACCAGGAACAGCGCTATGCTCCACCCGCCGCTTGCTGAAAATAACAACCACATACATACAGCTCGGTTGCTAAACACAAGTTACACTTTCGTATTAACTATAATATTTTTCAATAATCTACTTTTTTTTTATACTTCTTGAGTAGCAAACAAGCATACGGCCCGCCTAATGCTAATGTTAAGCAGTTACCGTAGCCTATGGACGCTTGCAATATGAGAGGTATTACTTGCGTGTTGCCAACCCATTTTTTTCACCAGGGCTTTAAGATGGAGTATCCCTGGGATAGGAATGCGTTTCTTTCAAAACGAATTCCTAAATGAGCGCTGGAAACCTGTACTTACACAGAGGAACACAACTACACCGCTGTGTGTAGTTATTTGGCTGTGGTCTTCTGTAAGGTGAAGGTCCTTCCCCAGTCAGGCTTGCTCGCTAGTATGATGCCCTACCTCTCTTTAAAACTTACTACTTTTTTTGTCAACATCTAGGAGTTTATACGATTTAATTAGCGCCTACATACAAACTGACAACATTATATTTATGTGACATGGCACACATGGCGCGTTCTAAACATAAAATATGTTCCTATACATCTGTAAATAATAATTCACAAAAAGGTATCTGCTTCTAATCAGACAAATCGGTACTTGAAAGTTATCTTATATATTATTTTATAAACCTTTGGAATTCATGAGACAAGTTCCGTGATAACTAAAAGTAATAGTCATGTCAATACAAGGGTTATTATTGTTATCTTAGTTCCAGCACTCGATACTGTATAGGTTACACACGCCGACGCTGACCTCTGCACTACACCTAACAGATACGAGCACTAGTTGACACCTGTCATCAACCGGAAAGCGTCCTATGTGATAACCCGCCGGTCGCGTCCTTACTTCATCACAATATACTGCATTAGTGTCAACGTTATCTGTTGACACTACAATACATACGTTGTAAGTATAGCTATATACCTTCTCTTATAGTACAAAAGACGCGTTGTGCACACATGTGCCGTACTGAGGCACATCCGCGGGTTCAATGCCCGTGGCAAAAGTGGCATTGAATATTTTGTCGAGACTGAAATCGCTATGATGGCAGTATAAGCACAGTGTAAAGAACCCTTTATTCCTTCTTATCCTTATACTGTGGTATAAGTATCTAACATAACTGGTGAAACATATTATGAGTTATGATCGCATTTTATAATCCAAACCTCAGGTTAAGGTTCAGTGGCCGCAGTATGCGTCTGCTGTGCACGATTCCCACACAGGACAAAACTTTGTGTGACCCGCAAAGAGTTGTTCTGAGTCTGGGTGAAATTTGTGTCCGTTAATTGTATGTTTGTAAAGTTGTCTAGTTGAGTCACCTTGAGGTAAGCAGGAGATTCCGATAAGTGCGCCAGCAGTGATGAGCAGCGCGGCGGTGAAGAGTGGGCGGCGGCCGACGCGGTCCAGCAGCAGGGTGTTGGCGAGCAGCGCGGGCAGCTCGGCCGCCGCCACCAGCGCGTAGTTGGCGTGGCGCGAGCCGGCCAGCGCGTGCGCCGACACCGCCAGCCCGTAGAACACGAACACCGCCGACATCCACCACACGAAGCACACGCACAGCCTCCGCCGCAGAGCGCTGTACCTGCACGCGTCATCACCGCATTATTACCTACCGCTACACTGCTACAGGACGAAAGAAACTCTGCCCACGTTGGATCGGTGCTTCACCAAACAGGTTCTGAGACTTACAAGGCAGCAGCTGCGCAAAGTCACGGCTGCCATCACTAATATCACAGCAGGCACCCTACGGGAGGCAGTCGACGTGATCGACGAGCTGGGGTGGAATGAATCGCTGCCAGCCACCCGGACGCAAAATACTCGAACTGGTCGCGGAGTTGCGGAAACCAGCCCGACGTACCAATACCAATACATAGACAGACACACGACATGTGCCTATAGTGTAGTATGCGCGTGCACGCGTGCTCGATGCACGCATTAGTATTACCTATGACCTATTGATAATGGTCTCCGTGTTATCACTCGTCAATGAAATGGATAATACACAATTATGGATACATGAGTCAAAATCCAAAGTGGTTGGTGTACAATAAAGATACTTCGAACTCACTTGATCAACGCCGTGAACAATCCTTCATCAATATTAGACTGCGCTTTTTCAGCCAGCTGCTCCTTCTCTAGCAAGATCTTCTCGAGCGCATCGCTGGGCAAATGCACGCGATTGCTCTTGGCAGCTTTCTTGATCACTTCTACAGCTTCATCCAACCTGCCTCTCGAGACCAGCCAGCGGACGCTCTCGGGCAGTAACCACGGGTACAGTAGTAGGAGCAAAGATGGCGGATACGCCAATCGAGCCCAAGTTCTCCAGTAGCCTGTCGCGTAGTCCAACAACGCGAGAGATGCTGCGCCCAGAGAAAGGGGGATACCGAGCACCAAGCTGGCCAAGATACGGTGTTCCACGCCGAGCCATTCAATCACTGCAAAACACAAACCATTTATTATATAGGTATATATTGTAATGAAGGTTTGACTAATGTTTATAATATATACATATGGGTTGAGGCAACGTCTATGGTACGACGTCACTTGCTACTACTTAAATATTCCTCTTTCGTTTCCTAATGTTAATAGATTCCGGACCAAGGTAGGTTATTAACATATCATTAGTTTTAAATTTAAAATAAACTCTATAATATCTTAATTTCGGCACATATGTATCTAGAGACTTAAAATAATGCAGATATCATAACAGAAGGTGAAGCCTAAAGTATAATTATTTCCTGCTATTAATTAATATTTGTGCTTATTGTTACGCGTATACTTTAGCGCGGCTATGGCGACTATACAACAACACACTCAATAATTAAACCACCGCTGAATGATGGAAAAACACTTGATACAATTGTTGAGCTCTACATTATTACTACACCTACTTGGAACATTTTAGAAACTCATATTTGTAGATTACATACACTTCATTCTGTGTGAGGAAACCCAGCAGTATATCGTACATTGTTGACATGATAATATATAATGTATGTACATATATATGTAAACACAAGAGCACAGGACCTGCCTGGTCTGCCAACCTTTGTACATAGATGTAAAGTACACTAACTGAGCACGAAGGCGCAGGGGTACACGCTGGCGCCGAGCACGGTCTCCAGCAGCTCCGCCACCAGGTACGTCGAGTAGGACGGCACGAACGACTTGACCAGCCCCACCACCCCTGCGCCGCACCCGCTGATCACCAGCGCGCCGCGGCGACCCCAACTATTAATTATATAATAACAATCTTAGATAAATGAAGATACACGAAGTATGAAGTTGACTCTTTACGAAATATACGTGACGTCATCACGCCTGTGAGATGCAAACATAGTCTTTCTGATAAGGCAGTGGTATTGTGTGCTTCTGTTAGAATATTCTCAGTAACAGCACAAAGTCAAATGGCGGCTGTGTTACACCCCCGTGCCCACGTGTCTCGGAGAGCACGTTGAGCCGCCTCTGCAGGTCGAGGGCATATAAATCTGTACTACGTAGTAATAAGTAGATACTGGTCACTGTAACTGAAATTCTGATAGGAGCGCTATATATGTTGTTATTATTTATTTATTTTTATACTAATTGGACAGTAAACAAGCATACGACCCGCCTGATGTTAAGCAGTTACCGTAGCCTATGGATGCTTGCAATACCAGAAGTATCACTTGCATGTTGCCTACCCATTTTTTTACACAAAGGCATTATGATGATCCCTGGGATAGGAATACGTTTCTTTCAAAACACATCCCTAAATGCGCGCTAATAAAACCTTGAACATAACATACGATTTAGACCCATTATACTTATAACTAAGTGCTTATTACTTAGGATTTCAAAAAAACATTTTATTGATAGTCCACATCATAATATATGTATAGTTTACCATAGCAAATATAATTTATCTACAAAAGGAAAATACCAAGTTGTTGTGGCGCAGTATTATTATGTGTACCTATACGTAGTCCCATAAGTGTTGGTGAAGCCTTCGATAATAATGTTTACATTGATACATGATAATGATGTATAAGTAAACCACACGTGTGCTCAAGGGGTGTTTGTTATAGAAAAAGGGTAAATATATGTGTCAATCAAAAGTAGATAGAATATAATAAATTTAGACGACCATTTCTTGTACCTAAATTGGTTGTATCTAAGTTTATCTTTTAAAGTATTTTATGTACTGAAAAACACTATTTTACAAAAATTCGAATGTGTTGTAAAAGCAAATAACAAAGTACTAAGCTGTACCACTTGGGTCGGTATCCATTTCTACATAATATTTCTGATATTAAGGAAACGCGTTGAATTCTTATGTAGGCGCGGATGATTCACCTGTAGAATGTCGGACGAATTGAGCCTCTTTAAGGTACACTCAAACACTTTCGCGAAGTAACTATTGGATGCAATTAAATCATTATGCATTTTTGCCTACATATTTTTTTTTCTGTTTAATATGTTAAAAAATTCAGTTATTTTATGATTTTTTGACAAACTCAGAAAGAACCAACAATTTTATATATAGGTACACACGGCAACGGAGTTAGCTATACAGGGCCGCTATATGAAGATTAGTTTTTTAAGAAAACCATTGTATATATTTCTGTGAAATTTGGTAACTGTACGATTAGACTAAACCTACAGATAAAAATATATTTCACACAAATTCATGCATTGGTTTTCCTGAATAACTAATCTTCATATAGCGGCACTATACAGCTAACTCCGTTGCCGTGTGTACATCATTGAAACCAAAAGATAATGTCAGCCAATTCTTCTTTGCTCAATTCGATGACAATTGTATAGTCATGAGAAGTACTGGCGGGATATTATAATTATAAATCTCTTAACAATTTGGTATGAGTTAAAAATTCGTGTATAGAGAGGTATATATACCTACGTATCAAACCACTTAGTACACAGAATTGTATAGCTTCCAATAATAATATAGGTGTGGTATCATTTCTTTGTCAATATATAGGTAGGGTAGGTAAATGTAAACGACAATGCGGTTACCTGTCGGAGACGAACCCCATGATGGGCAGTGATATGAGCATGCCCACGTTGTGCACAGTGCCCACCAGCCGCGGCATCCACTCCGCGCACGCCAGGTCAAACTGAAACACATCAAAGGTACACATCTCAATAAGTATTTACAACTAAATAACATAATATATGGGATACGTCCCATTGCTGGGCACTGGTCTCATCTCCTCTATTAAGAGAGCTCAGACAATTTAGGACCGCTGCGGAAGTCTCAATTTCCGTTCTTTATTTATGTTAATTAAGTTATATGGCAGACACAGTGTGGGCAGGCCTCCAACAAGGTGGACCGACGACCTGGTAAAGGTCGCGGGCAACCGATGGACAAGGTCAGCTCAGGATCGAACGATGTGGAAAACCTTGGGGGAGGCCTATATCCAGCAGTGGAGGTCTTATGGCATGAGATGGAAGTGATATGATGTACCTATTAAATTTTATATAGTGCGTAAATTATAGTGAAACCAAAAACAACAATGTTTGATTCTAGGACCAAGTTATATAATGTCATGTTTACATGAGTGGTTCAAGGTCAACCAGCAACCAGCCAAGTTAATGAAGTTTCAGACTGTATTGAGCTTGCAATAATATACCTGATACGTTGTATAATATAATATATTATTTTTATAAATATATATTTTTTTTATACTACCTAGGTGGCAAACAAGCATACGGCCCGCCTGACGGTAAGCAGTTACCGTAGCCCATGGAAGTTTGTAACACCAGGGGTGTCACTCACGAAATTAAAAAATAAATTTAATATATATTTATTTTTATAATATATATGTTTATGTCTGACCTCGGCGACGATGCTGCTGCCATGTTGGTACACGTAGTTGTCGCAGGCCAGGGTGGTGTTGTCGAAGTGGTCGGGGTGTGCGCACGCGCCGAGCCGCGGCGCCCACCGTTCGCACTGCGACCCCGCGGGGATCGCCCACTGCGACCACTCCGGCGACCACTGGTCGGACGACGCTACGCCTATTGTTGAGTTTTCTTCGCATTCCGGTACGTGACACCTGTGAACAATAACATACTAATATTATTATCATAGTCATTATATATTTTTTATAACTTATACGAGTAGGTAGAGTTCCCACAGGCATCGTGTCGCTTCATATGCCAACCACAATCGCGAACACATCCCTTTTAAAATATTATTTTCAATCCGCTTTTGATGTCGGTAACTTCCGGGATAATTCAGATTACGAAGCTCAATGGAGACTTCTTTATTTCAGTGACGTAGATGCAATTATGTGATGATCCACTGACAACGCGGGTCCTACTCAAGACCAACGCATTCCTTTAATAATAAGTACGAATTAATATTATAGCTAAATTATTTTAAAGCAAAAAATTTCCATTGTGTGTATTATGTTTGTAAAGGCGTTCTAGCCTCACAAACAACCATACTGTGTTTTATTTACATTTAGAATAAGATCCACCATCTCAACCCATAAACGTCCCACTCCTGGGCACGGGTCTCCTCCATAAATTTGGAGGGATATTAGCCTACTATACCACGCTGGCCAGACGGGTTGGTATAGGGTTTTGTTTCGAGTTTTCCCTCTCTTGCAGTGGATATTGTCTGCCTGACTTACTCCCTTAGTCGACTCTTACGACACCCACGGGATGGAATGGGGTTGTGACATTTGTATTCTTAATCCGTCACCACACGGACAAGAACTGTCCGTGTGGTGACGGATTAAGAATAAGATCATTTGTGAATATTTTGTTACAACTTATGTGATAAATAAAGACCTTGAAAAAAAAAAAAAAAAAAAACAATCAATCATCAAAATCAATCACTGACAAAAATAGAAGGAGAACTTGAGCATCTTATTTGAATATGGTAACTAAATAACAAATATATTCTGTACGTTTGAACATAACGTATTGTACCGACGCTGCTGTCATGTCCAATTAACCCATTTTTAATTAAAACCATTTGACAGTCGCATGTGCATCGCTCGGTTAACTTACTTACCTACTTTTGCAACAACTACTACTGCCTACAGTAAAACTCATTAACTAGTATTTAGAACAAAAACAACAAGCTGACCCACTTGACCCGTTCATTGAGATCGGATGATAACACTGATTTTAACAGTCGTTCAATAAAAAAAAAAACTAGTACCAACTGTATATTAATACATATTATGTCAATGAACTAAGAATAAACTAAACGCTGCTAAGCATATTTATAAACCTAGCTTTTACATTATATAAACTGCGTTGAAATTAGTTTCAATAAAATCATGCCACAAAAATAATTATAAACTTTTTACTTTAGGGGTTAAAAACTATAATTACAAATGTTAATTAACTCTAAAATGCATAAACAGTAATCAACAAATAGTTAATAAAGACTTTCATTTGCCCTTGAGTCTCGTTACAGTCACCACGCACCAAATGGTGCGTTAAAACAATAGCTTTACTATAAGTAGGACTAAATCTGATTTAAAAATAGATGCATGAAATAGACAACAAACAAATTATTTATCTATCGCTTGAACAAGTCAAGTGATGAGATTGACTTGTGATTGGTCAATCATGATCGAGCACTATCGTTCTAATTTTGAAACCGTTGTCTCATTCAAATACGATTAACATGGTCACCTCATTATCTAGTATTTAGTAGGTAAGTACCTACCTAATGTTGACAAACTAAACTTTGTAAAGTACAAGCTTCCACCCGCGGCTTCGCCCGCGCGTATAATCCCTCGGGAACAGAGATTTTTTCCAGGATAAAAAGTAGCCTATGTGTTATTCTAGACTATAATCTAACTCTATGTCAAATTTTATCTAGATCCATTGAGTAGTTTTTGCGTGAAAGAGTAACAAACAGACATCCATACATTCTTACAAACTTTCGCATTTAAATATTAGTAGGAAGTAGGATAAGTTGATACAATACATTATTATTTTATTTGCCTGAGTTAAAGTGTATATACTTATATGACAAAATAACAAGCAGTGGCAGATCACAAGTTCTTATCGATCGGCATATCATAATCATGCATATTTTATGCAACGCGTAAAACACTCGATCTAGCTTACTTACTTTCTCCGTCTACATATTTTATTTTATGTGTTTCTAAAACTAATGTATGAAGTAATTTCCATGTGATAATATGTACTTATATTTAAATATAAGTAGGTATGTGCTGTTTAGTTATCCGGCTCACAATAATGAATGTTCTAATCGGGTTACAGTACAAGGAACTTCTAAGAGAATATATATTATTATTATCTAAGTGTAATAGACATTGCGATAACGCCTAAATATACAGAAAGCCTTCACAAAACACTTGAATGGTATTCATTCACAAACTTTTCAAATTATATTGTTTCTTTACTTGAACCACAGAATCTATACTAATATTATCTATACTAATATTATAAAGCTAAAGAGTTTGTTTGTTTGGTTGAACGCGCTAATCTCCGAAAGTACTGGTTCGATTAGAAAAAATATTTTTTGTTGAATAGTGCATTTATCCATGGAAGGCTATAGGCTATATAACATTACGCTATCAATAGGAGCGGAGCAGTAGTGAGATATGTTGCAAAATCGGGGAAAATATTCCAAATTACCACGCGGACGAAGTCGCGGGCGATCCCTATACTTGATAATGCTTGAACGCGTATATTTGTTTGTCACCTTAGTGTTAGGTACGTACATAAATAAAACTCGTTAAGGTTTGGTTCACTGGTGCACACATAATTAGGTGGTTGGCGACGAAACCTGATCTCCGCACCTTATTGTAAGTACCTACCTACCTAGGTACTGGTACCTGAGCCGCGTGACTCACGCGCGCGCCGGTCAGCCCCAACACTGAACCACAGAATAAATACTACATATTTATTCTGTGACTGAACCTTCAATATTGACACAATATATACGCCAAACCGTGACTTTTAGTCGTTAGCAACTTTTTAATTTAACTAAATAACACCAATAATATCTGAAGTACCACACCGCGCGCCGTTTAGCATCACATTATCACATAATGTACATACTATACGTACAAGTACCTAATTATATTAGGTACTAGGAATCGCCCGCGACTTCGTCCGCGTGGTAATTTGGAATATTTTCCCCGATTTTGCAACATATCTCACTACTGCTCCGCTCCTATTGATCATAGCGTGATGTTATATAGCCTATAGCCTTATTCAATAAAAAAGATTGTTTTCTAATCGAATCAGTACTTTTTGAGATTAGCGCGTTCAACCAAACAAATAAACAAACTCTTCAGCTTTATAATATTAATATAGATATTTGTGGCGTCGGGAAGTGACGACCCCACCGCCCACTAGTGCAGGTATACGTAGTTATCTAACTGCCGGTACCTGCACTTTGTGCAAGCAGTCAACCGAATAATGGCGGTCAAACCATTGCAACATGGCGGAAGCAAATGATAAACATAAGACGGGCAGCAGCGTCCATATGTAAAGACTTCCGCCACTGCGATCGCCAACCCGCCTGCCAAGCGTGGCGATTATGGTAAATCCCCCCCAAAATGATCCGCACCAAAAGAAATCGGCCCCTAGTCCCCGGCAGTCCCGCTATTCCTGGCTCAGGTAGCGGCCATGGTAACGGTGGGACAGGGGGTGCTAAGAATCTCCGGCAGAGACCAGGCTACCAAAAACGACGACAGCTGGCCCTGGCAACATATAACACGCGCACACTGCGGACCGACGAGAAGATTACCGAACTGGAGGAAGAATTGAGCAAGCTGCGATGGGATGTTATAGGGCTATCTGAAGTCCGTAGAGAGGGTGAGGACTCGATAACGCTCAAATCCGGCAACTTGCTCTACTTTCGGGAGGGCGATCAACAGTCCCAAGGTGGTGTCGGGTTTATCGTCCACAAGTCCCTTGTGAACAGCGTGGTTAAGATCGAGAGTGTGTCGACAAGGGTAGCGTACCTTATACTCAGAATCACCAAACGGTATTCGTTGAAGGTCATACAGGTATACGCTCCAACGTCGGCGCACCCCGATGATGAGGTCGAAGCTATGTATGAGGATATTTCCAGAGCCATACATAGCACCAAGACCCACTTCACCGTTGTCATGGGGGACTTCAACGCAAAACTAGGCAAACGGAGCGGTGATGAGCTGAAAGTGGGGCAATTTGGGTATGGGCATCGGAATCCCCGGGGCCAAATGCTGTTCGATTTCATGGAGAAGGAGGGACTCTTTATGATGAACTCCTTCTTCAAGAAACGCGAACATCGCAAATGGACCTGGGTGAGTCCTGACGGTGCAACCAAAAACGAGATTGACTTCATCATGTCGACGAAGCGGCAGATATTTAATGATGTCTCTGTGATCAATGCGGTGAAAACCGGGAGCGATCACCGACTAGTAAGGGGCACATTGAATATCAATGCCAAGCTGGAAAGATCTCGACTGATGAAGTCAACGCTCCGACCTGCACCTATCCAAACCCAAAACCCCGACAGCTTTCAGCTCGAGCTGCTGAACCGCTTCGAGACCCTAGGTGATTGCGTCGATGTGGACGATTACAACAACAGGTTCGTGGAAACTGTCCGTTCGGCTGGGTCTAACAGTTTTAAAACCCGCCGAACAAAAGAAACGAAAAAGATCTCCGACTCAACCATCAAGCTCATGGAGGAAAGGCGAGAGATGGTTTTGCAGTCCTCAGATGATGCTGGCCGATACCGGCTGCTCAGTAGGCAGATCTCTAAGTCTTTGACTCGCGACCTTCGCCAATATAATACAGACTGTATTAAACAGGCTATAGAGCAGAACAAGGGCTCCAAAGTGTTCGCTAGAGATCTGTCTATCGGGCAGAGCCGACTGACCAAGCTGAAGACTGGGGACGGCAAGATCATATCGTCGAGGCCCGAGCTGGTGGAAGAGATCGAAACGTTTTACAGGCAGCTGTACACGACAACTCGGTCACCTGTTAGCTCTTCGACAGACGACCCAAGAGCTAAGTTGTCCCGACATTATACCGATGATATCCCGGTCGTCAGCCTAGACGAGATTAGTATGGCTCTCAAACAGCTAAAAAACAACAAGGCGCCGGGTGAGGACGGAATCACAAGCGAATTGCTAAAGGCTGGTGGAAGGCCGGTGCTAAAGGCACTGCAAAAGCTTTTTGATTCCGTCATACTCGCGGGCAAGACGCCGCAGGCATGGCTCAGGAGTGTGGTGGTGCTGTTCTTCAAAAAGGGTGATAAAACCCTGCTGAAGAATTACAGACCCATCTCACTCCTGAACCACGTCTACAAGCTGTTTTCGAGAGTCATTACGAATCGTCTCGCGTGCAGGTTTGACGACTTCCAGCCTCCCGAACAAGCCGGTTTCCGAAAAGGGTACGCTGCGGCAGGTTATACAGAAGACCGAGGAGTATAACCAGCCTCTTTGTCTAGCGTTTGTGGACTATGAGAAAGCCTTTGATTCGATCGAGACCTGGGCTGTGCTACAGTCTCTCCAGCGGTGCCAAATTGACACTCGGTACGTCGAAGTGTTGAAGTGCTTGTATGAAAACGCCACCATGTCGGTCCGTTTCCATGATCAGAGTACAAAGCCTATCCAGTTGCAGCGAGGTGTAAGACAGGGAGATGTCATATCCCCGAAACTCTTCACCGCTGCACTGGAAGATGCTTTCAAGCTTCTGGATTGGAATGGACTCGGCATCAACATCAACGGCGAGTACATCACTCACCTTCGATTTGCCGATGATATCGTGGTCATGGCTGAGACCATGGAAGACCTTGGCGCAATGCTCGATGGCCTCAGTAGAGTCTCACTACAAGTGGGTCTTAAAATGAACATGGACAAGACTAAGATTATGGCAAATGTCCATGTCGCACCCACCTCTGTCACAATTGGAGGCTCTACACTCGAAGTTGTTGACGAGTATGTTTACCTGGGACATACAGTCCAGTTAGGTAGGTCCAACTTCGAGAAAGAGGTCACTCGTCGAATCCGACTCGGCTGGGCAGCGTTTGGGAAGCTACGTCATATCTTCTCGTCCCAAATACCGCAGTGTCTCAAGACGAAAGTCTTTGACCAGTGTGTGTTGCCAGTGATGACATACGGATCTGAGACGTGGTCGTTCACTATGGGCCTCGTGCGAAGGCTCAAAGTCACCCAACGAGCAATGGAGAGAGCTATGCTTGGAGTTTCCCTGCGAGATCGAATCAGAAATGAGGAGATCCGTAGGAGAACCAAAGTAACCGACATAGCTCGAAGAATTGCCTCCATTAAGTGGCAATGGGCCGGGCACATAGCTCGCAGAACTGATGGCCGTTGGGGCAGAAAGGTTCTAGAGTGGCGACCACGAACTGGAAGACGAAGCGTGGGCAGGCCTCCAACAAGGTGGACCGACGACCTGGTTAAGGTTGCGGGCAACCGATGGACAAGGTCGGCTCAGGATCGAGAGTTGTGGAAAACCTTGGGGGAGGCCTATGTCCAGCAGTGGACGTCTTTTGGCTGAAATGATGATGATGATGATGATGAGATAATATGCAAGAAGGTAGGATATTTGTTAATGAGGTGCGTATTATCTCCAAAAAATACACAAAAATACTAAATTCCCACGTTGATAAATTACGGTCTACACATTGTGAAAACAATATAAAAATTGAGAATGAAATTACTTATTTTGTTTGTATATATTTATGTGTAACTAATAATAAACAAAATAATGATGTCATGATTCTTGGTGTCATTGACATAATGGACCAAGAGCCAGCAACGTATTTACTTTTGTAATTTCATAAGTCATGAAAATTCACAAACTAACTCTTTTAACCCTGCAGAGTAATAAAAGGCTCTTCTAGCAACCGGGGTGTTTAACCCCTAAATAACAAAGAGGGTAACTAATAAAACTTAACTTGGTTATTTATAAATATCAGTCCTAAAATCTGTAAATGACATTGACAGTATTTTCCATTTAAATTAATTAGGTATTTTAGTTTAGGCTTTATTTCTCACCCTCTTTGTTATTTTAGGGTTAAACACCCTGGCCCCGGAGGGTTGTCAGAAGAACTTTTTACTATTCTGCAGGTATGAAAGAGTTAGTTTGTGAATTTTCATGACTTATAAAATGACAAAAGTAAATACGTTGCTGGCTCTCCCTCTATAATGTTATGTTATGTGTAGGTATAGGTACATATATAAGAATACATCGAATATCATCCTCCGTATCCATAAACGTATCATGTATCTATTCAAGTAGGTAATTTATGCGACATTACAAACATCTGTCGTATCCATATTTAAGTAAGCTTAATTTGTGATCAAAACAATTTAATTGACTCGTGAGCCATTTGATGAGTGGCCATTAAAGACCTACACTCTTGTTATGGATACTCGTCGTGAGTATCTACTGGTAGGGCCAATTATGTGGCGAGATGTAGTACAAGGGCGGTGTGTGAGCTGTCCCACAAAAGTGCGATAACACCGGTGTACGGTGGCCCGTGATGCTGCGTCGCGTTGTGACACTGAACCACTGCGGTCTGGATCAAATTGTGACGCTTGCGATACAATATGAACTTGATAACAAAAATATGACCGCATATTTCATGAATTAAGTATTGTGTACATACAGTAAACTTTTTTTGACAATAAATCTTGTTTATCAGTCAGCAAACGTCTTTAAGCTCATATGTATCTGTGGGCTACACAGTAACTGCTTATCCACCATCAAGCAAGCCGTATGCTTATTTACCACCGAAGTAGGTACCTTCTATAGAATTAAGTTAAACTAGTGGTTGCCCGCGGCTCCGCCCGCGTACATGTCGGTTATTGCGATAAAAAGTCTATATGCTATCCCAGACTATAATTTATCTCTGTGCCAAATTTCATCCAGATCCGTTCAGTAGTTTTTGCGTGAAAGAGTAACAAACATCCATACATTCTTACAAACTTTCACGTTTATAATATTAGTAAGGATATGGTACTTGTAATGCCATCATAAATGAAGTATACCATACAATTTTAAACTACTTTATTTCTTGATCCAAAAACAACCTGCATTTTTTTTCTTACATTATCTAATTTACAGTTTTATTTGTATAAACACAAAAAGCCCGAGGAACCCCCGTCACGTTACACCGTAAACTAAAAAAGTACTACAATAGTTAGTATGTTGATGATATTGAATAGACCCCGCAACTGCGCGGGATAGAAATAAGTGGAAAAGGCAGACATAGAGCGCCGATCCTAGATGATAGGATAAGGTTTAGAATAGAAGAATTGTCACGTAAATAGCAGTATTTTTATATAAGCGTGCTGTGGTGTGGTTTAAATGTATTTTTTCTCATTAGAAATTGGTGATACCTATTTACTTTAACAATATTTTTTATTACACCTTTATCTTTGTTATTGTTAAGTGTGTAGGTACCTACTACGCTTCCCCTCAATAAATCCCCATAATCTATTATTATGAAGGTTACAGACATGTTTATTTAGATTATAATGGTACATTATAATATATCTCATTTGTTGCTCAATATTTGTACCTATATGGTCACTGGAAAGACCTTGATACGAGGTATAATAACGAATATATTAGTAACTAGGGGTCGCCCGCGACTTCGTCCGCGTGGTAATTTGGAATATATTTCCCGATTTTGAAACATATCTCACTACTGCTCCGCTCCTATTGATCATAGCGTGATGTCATATAGCCTATAGTCTTCCTGGATAAATGCACTATTCAACAAAAAAATATTTTTCTAATCGAACCAGTACTTTCTGAGATTAGCGCGTTCAACCAAACAAACAAACTCTTCAGCTTTATAATATTAGTATAGATATAATATACACAATAATATGTTTGTTCACCCGTCAAATAATGTGATTAATGCTGATATAAATGTATAAATAGATAGATATATATTCGCTAAAATTTCCGTATACTTAATAGGTATTGTAATAATAATATTGTTTGATAAGAAACATATCTCTGAAGTAAGTAAGTGTCGTGCGTGAACTAAGCGCTGACAGGGCATAGATCGTTTCAGCACACAAATAGCCGCGACCGAGGAGACTCGAACACGAAGCATGTTGGTGTGTGTAGTGTGTATGGTGTGCGAGAGACCGCGTGGTGCCCACGTGATATGCGCACGCGCACCCCGGCTACTGCGGCCCGCGCCGCGCCATCACGCACGCGACGCAAGTTCGCGGAGCAACACCACCACGCGCCCCAACTAGTTAGAGTACTACTGGTTTAAATTATAAGGTACTTGCTGTTGCCCTCGGCTCCGCCCGCGTGGATGTGAAAAATAAATAAAATTTCTACAGTAAAAGTAGCCTAAATTACTCCTCAGCTATCTGTTGATAGTCTCGTCAAAATCGGTCGAGCCGTTTCAGCAGAGATTAGCCAGGACAAACAGACAGACAGAAAAAAATTGTATAAAATATTATTTTGGTATATTTGTATCCATATGCATTTAGTAAAAAGAGGTTATTTTAATATTACAAACAGACACTTCAATTTTATTTATTTGTATGTATTGATTGCGTGTGTCGTACGACAATGTATTGTAAAATTATAAATTCACTAGTTGTTGCCCGCGGCTCCGCTCGCGTGGATGTCGGTTATCGCATTAAAAAGTAGCCTATGTGTTATTCCAGACCATAATCTATCTCTGTGCCAAATTTCATCCAGATCCGTTCAGAAGTTTTTACGTGAAAGAGACTTTTTTGAGTTTTTGACTTTTGGGTAGGTAGGTATATCATTTGTCTTAGTCTCTGCAATAGTAAGATTGGTGAGTTAACAAAATAAATGGGTAAGTATTAAGAGTCTCATATGTAACTATGAGACTCAGAACGCAGATTTTATGTTATATTAGATTTTTTTTTTATAATAGACAATATTTATAAATACATGTTACAGTTATGGTCAGTGACAATATTCCGTCCTCCCACCACGACGCCGGTCACCGCAGACCTCCTATCGTTAGTTATTATTAGTACATGACGGGATCATCACACTATAAATAGATCACGTACCTAACTATTCTAATAACAGCCGGTCATTGACTCCATAACCGACTAATTAGTGCATTTGTTTAGTCTATACAATACAACACTATCACAATATGTCCTAAAATGTATGTGATACGATGTGGTCAACCTATAAGTGGCAAGGCAGGCTCCCACGCCACGCCATGAGCGCATGCGCAAGGTGCGCAGGCGCCGCCGAGGCGCTGTGCGAGTCGCACTTTTTATTGCGATCATACTCATTATTGTGAATCAACAATGGCTCAGAGTCACGGCCAAGGGAATGGACCGCGCGAGAAAATTACACTCGACGTGAAAAAACTGAACGATAGGCATAAGTTACAAATGAATACAATTGAAATAAGAAATTGGATTGCTTTTCACGGTCGCGTTTTTGCCACTTTTACGATCTGAATATATTATCATGACTAGAAAAAAAGAATTGATAGACAATCGTGGCTTAACGTGTTATATTATTAGATATAGCTCTGCTACACTGCTGCTGCCCCATCAATAAAAAGTAACATCAGCAAAAAGTTAAGTGGTTTACATTTTTTATTGGCCTAGAAAAAATATAGAAGTGGGTAGTAACAGATGAATAAGTTTTGTAAAAAGTTTAGGTATATTGTATCTGCTGCCTTATCAGTCAAATACTACTTTTAGTAATCGAGAGATCTAATCACTCCGTGTATAGGTTAGGGAAATAGTAACAGAGCGTCTACATAGCACTTAACAACATTAACGCGCAAAGCATTTAGCACGTGCCGAGTGTGGACTGTGTGGAGCACATACTATAACAAAAAATTCAAATACGTACATAATTTTTTTGTTGATTGATGTAGAGGTAGGTACCCTCTTGTAATTCGGGACGAAGCAATACTTTAATATGTGATATGGGACAAACTAAGAATTTTTTGAAATGTGGGACAGAACTTCAGGATAAACAAAGAACAAATCATACGAAATAATGTCAATATGTATGTTACACATATATAATATAGATACACCCGATTGATTTATGACCAATTATGTACATATTATATTACGAGTATATTGAAGTACTTAAATGTTGACGTCATAGACCCAAGTAGGTAAGCAAAACCAACAGTCGTCGCGGCGAGGGCATGAACCCAAGCTAGGGCAGGATGGCCCACAGACAGAAATATTTTTATTGGTATTTATTATTATTATTATTATTTATTTTTAATGGAACATTCGCTATTATAGGTAAAGTGAAAACATATTTTCTATAAATACACTCGTACGTAGGCACTATAGTGTTCGTTCGACCCACAGTTCGACCTACGTACTAGGTACCTATGTTAAATAGAAACTACTACTAATACAGGTTAATCAACTATTGGCACCATGCAAATAAATCATGGCGCTCTGTCACAAATAACTAATATTGTATAGATTCAATATCAGTTCATTAACATAGATAAGTACCTACACAATATAAATACTTCGACACCCGACTCTAAATGTAACTCACTTGGTGTTTGAGCTTGCAGAACAAGACCTACGACATCAACATTTAAGTTTCTGGTATAATATAATACGCCCGCACTGCGGTTCCACATTTTTTATTACGAATGATACCTGATGGTAAATGGTTACCGCCGCACAAGGACTTTGACAATACCAGCGATACAGCGAAGTCGCTGTCTAGTAAGAAATGTGTCGTAGCACTTTGGAAACACCACATGAACGATATATTTATCTACAATTCTACAGCTACAGCCCTAACCTCACCTAACATCGGTTGTGTTACGGTTTACACATTCATACCGAATCATAACCTACTCGTGCATCATTTATAATTAAAGTTGGCATGTACTCGTATGTTAACATTTCCGCTTGATACTTATAGGTAAATGGAATATAATCATGTATTTATTTTTTACATTCCAATTCAATAAAAAATAGGTGCGCCAAAAGTTTCCACTGATCGCGGCGTGCGTCTGTCGTCGGTATGTCCGCATCATGCTCACGAGCACGACCACTGTACCATGTTGTCTAACATTAACATATTATACATAGCTCGGTAATGGCGAGTGACTGAGTGAGGCTGCGCGGGCGCACCCCGCACTCCTCGCTAACAACTCGTTAAGTACCGGTAGATAAACATACAGTTTAGTTAATGTCCCTGAACACCTTGTGTTTTATATTTAACTTTAAGGACGGCAAACAAGATTGCTTTCTAAGTCATGCCATTACGTTTATTTGTACTAAATGTTGTTTTTTTGTCCTAAATTTTACAAAAATTTAAAAGTCGTACACTCACAGTAACAGTACATACTTAGTAGGATCTAACGAGATCAATAAGCGCCTCTGGCACACATACTACTTAGTATACAGCACCGAGTAGTGCCTAAAGTAATAAGTGGAATAACGCCTTCGACAATCCGTGGTACAGTGACGGCCATGTGATCCAGATAGGGGACATTCACCGTGTCAAAACAGGGCCCAGTGCATTAATATGGTAGGTGTAGCTGCAGCGACCAGTATTGCGAGACTTGCGTTTCCGTAGGACATATCCCTTAGTTCTATTTATAGAACAGCTCGAAAGCAAGCTCGATCTGTGATGTGTAGCGATAGCCGTAGGCATCACGTAACGAACACTTGAGCTTTACTTAATAACTACAGACAGTATAACGAGTAATGTCTATTGCTACATGACGTGTCATAGACAATCAATCTGTAATTGTTGACCCGTCACCTCAGAACGTGCCCCGAGATCAATAAAACATACTGAGTTTAGATAACACGATAACTTTGCACGTTTAATAATGTAAATATTTTTATTGGACAAAAATATTTATTATTGTGACACCGAAATGAAACTGGTTGCCACAGGCTAAATAAAAATAAACCGCTGTATATTGATTTATAATGTAAAACTTGTCCTGACAGTGTAAACAATTTAGTTAAGTCCTGAAAATAAAAACTAACTTTTAACGTTTATTTTTTTGCTGACTGTACACCGATACATACATATAATATATGTATATCCTTGTGAATAACTTAACTGGACACTTGGCAGGTTGCGGTGGACCCAAACGAGTCAGTTAATGTGTCTGTTAGTTAATAACTAGTTTTACACATTACCTAGCGGAGGCTGTGGTCGCCAAGATATTATGTTTTTACAAATACATTATTATACGACGCACTCTAAATAAACATATAAATAACAAATTATAACGATTACACGAGGAAAATGTAATTGCTCATACATTTTAATAAGTCAATTATAATTATTATACTTAGTCATAGTTGTAAATAAACAATTATAATAACTGGCATGTGGCTTATGATAATACTTACTATATACCTACCTACTGTACATATTGTTTACCTTGTGTTATATATAACTATTGCAGTATATAATTATATTTTATATATTAGCGAAAGCCATAATTAGACAACAAAAGCGCACTGTAACTGTGTAATAAATGTTGTGTACTAATAATATATATAACTAATATCCTAGGACAACTCAAAGTTTTCCTAGGATATTATTATTATATAAGGTAGATAAACATACGATTAGGTTGTAGGATCAGCTCCCTGCCGAAGTTTTCCCGCGAGACTAATTAATAGTGTGGGGTTCTTCAAGAAAAGAGTTTTAAGGTTTTTAAAGAGTTGGCTACGCGCGAGTGATAACCCCGGTGTTTGCTACCTTCGTAGTATTAGAAAAAATGCTATAGGCATGAATTTTTTTTTTTAATATAAAATACAACTCACACAGGCACTAGAGAACAAGGTCTGTGTCGCGGGAGACTATACAAACATACAGTTAACAGACACAAATTACACCCAGACTCAGAACAACTCTTTGTGGGTCACACAAAGTTTTGTCCTGCGTGGGAATCGAACCCACAACCTCGTGCACACCAGGCGCATACTGCGGCCACTGGACCACCAAGGCAGTCGATGCTTATAATTATATTTATTGCGTTCATTTTTCTTTTCATAAAAAATATTTTGCAACATATTTATAATATGTATATATACCTCAGACTAACAAACGTAAAGAAAGTAAAAAGTTGCCTAGCTATTGGACTTTTAAAACCCTATTATCAACGAACAGTAAATACATGAGCAGCTTGAATGGTTTAATGGGCGAGTGACTTATGTGCTTATACAGGGCTTCAGTGAGGAGCGCGTCGAGTGAATGTTGAGTGTTGACGCGGCGACACACAACAAACACATGTGTGTGACACATGTCACTGTGTGCACGTTGAGCTTGTAAAGTGCAGCCCACACTGAGCATTAAGCGAAGCGACACGCTAACTACGGTGAGATTTTTTTTTTTTTTTTTTATACTACTTGGGTGGCAAACAAGCATACGGCTCACCTGGTGTTAAGCAGGTACCGTAGCCTATGGACGCTTGCAATACCAGAGGTATCACTTGCGTGTTGCCAACCCATTTTTTGACACCAGGTTTTTAAGATGGAACTATCCCTGGGATAGGAATACGTTTATTTCAAAACGCATCCCTAAATGAGCGCTGGAGACCTGTACTCACACACAGGAACACAACTACACCGCTGTGTGCAGTTATTTGGCTGTGGTCTTCTGTAAGGTGGAGGTCCTTCCCCAGTCGGGCCTGCTCGCTAGTATGGTGCCCTACCTCTCTTGAAATATGATTTCATACTTAAGCTCCCAGTTCACTAGTTCACAGTGTAAGCTAAACAAAGTTGGCGATTGCTTCGCGTATCTGCTAGTGTGGGCTAAGGTTAAGGCGTGCTCCACGCTCCACGCTCCACGCACACCACCGGTTATCGCGACATACATATAAATATATTCTGTTTAACATACACAACTCAAGGTCAGATACTATAAATAAAATATTTCACATGGGAATCGTAGGGATACGCTGTATAAGATACTCTGCGTTTATAGAGCTCAATACAATATTTTTTATTTTTCCTATTTAATGTTTTAAATGTCGTATGCCACCTATTTGTTGTTTAAGTATACATAGTAAAATTAAATATTACAAAGGTACTTCCTTAAAATGCTATTAAAAATTATTGGTTTTATCAAAAAAAAAATATTACTTAGGTGGAAAACAAGCATACGGTTGCCGCCTGATGTACATGAAACAAGCATATGTAGCCCATGGACGCTTGCGATACCAGAAGTATCACTGGCGTGTAGCCAACCCGTTTTTTCCCTGGGATAGGAATACGTTTCTTTCAAAACGCATCCCTAAATGAGCGCTGGAGATCTGTATTCACACACAGGAACACAACTACACCACTGTGTGTAGTTATTTGGCTGTGATCTTCAGTACGGTGGAGGTCCTTCCCCAGTCGGGCTTGCTCGCTAGTATGGTGCTCTACCTCTCTTAGTGATTATCACAACAAACCATGACACAGGTATAACTAGTTTGGAATATTATTTTTCTGTTGAGCAAATGTTGTTGATGACGGTACCTAGCTATAAATAGTACTAAATGCTTTTAAAATGTTAAGTATTGTATTTATAGGTAAGACAGACTTTCACTACAAAAAAGAAAGTATATGTAGAAAAATTTTCCAGCCACTCTTCGAACTCATGACTGGCTGGCTGCACTATATGATGATATCGGGGGAGTCCAATATTGCAATCTACCAAATAACAAGATAATAATATTTTGTTATTTTGTTCTTTTAAAGCGATATCGGTAAACAGATTGGATTGGAGCGTCAACACTATAGTCTTGCACTCTAGTAGTGTGTTCATTAAATATATCTAGCATTGACCAGAAAAGAAAATCCGTCATACCTAATTCCTTACCGTATTTATTTAGATAATACCGTGTTGTACAACATAGTACCTATCTGATCGACAATGTCACCACGTTAACTACAATTTAAAATTTAAAACAATCACTATAATGTTCAAAACAATTAAAACTGATTTGACTGGCGGATATCCAATGATAGATTCATTAGATAAATCCTCCAAACATTCGCGTACATTCGTCGATCACTACACTTAAATGATACTTTTATTGAAATGGAGTAGGCAGGTATATTGCTTTGTCCTCGTCCAGTGTATGGAGCCAGTCGATATATCCGTCCGATAAGGTGCAAATACCCTGTAGACCAAACTGTCGTCGCTGGTAACTTCTTGTCTAGTGATAAACAAAGATAACTGCCCTCCCCATATGTTACGGAAAATATAATTCAACCAAATATAATAATGTGTGTATATTATATTCTCGTATTAACAACAAACAAACAACAAACAACGCTAGACACTAAAGTTACCTAAATAATTAAGTTATAATAGTTAATTAACTATTATAACTTAATTATTTAGGTAACTTTAGTGTCTAGCGTTGTTTGAACACAATGCGCCTTGTCCACAACGGCAATTACATTACGCCATTTATGAAGCCATTGTATGTATAATAAATTAACTAATCTGATATCTACATATATTATACTTGCGCTAACTATTTAGCATTACCTAAATAGATATAGTTGACGACATCAAGGTTTAAACGCATCGGCGCGGTATGATCGAGGCTGCGTGCGCCGCCCGTGCCTGCGCCTGCGCTGCGTATGTACGTAAATAATAGTTGCACGTAAATATTTATATTGTTTGTATTGATAAACCGAATGTAGGTAGGCATTATATTCAAGAAAAAATAAATTATGCCTTAAATTGATTTATTTTTTTACGCAAATGTACCTATACCTATATGCAAATTGCTTCCAATTTACGTTAAGTGTGCTGAACTGCCTATTACCTACAGTCTTTATTAGGAACCGAACCGACTATTTACTATTTAAACACATTCTAGCGCGTACACAATTGTATTTTTGAATATTTATGCAAAATAATGTTAGCGCGCGTAAGGTCAAAGTTCAATATACAACGTCTGGATTTAGCAAGTCGATGACTGTACGGTGTCAACTTGTTGTGTCAGTGCCTGTGTGCTGTACCTCTACCAGACACAGTGTACACCTACGAGTACACCGTGTCTGGTGGTCTACCGCTGCCGGCGCGGCGGCACGACGCGGGCGCGGCGGTGCGGTGCAGTCGGCGCGGCGGCGTTTAAACTTGTAGGTTATGCCAGACAATGACAACTGATTCCCTGACTAGATCCTAACTAAAAGTAACTATAGTAGATTATATAAACTAAATGACTAATGCAGAGATCAAGAATAATATCACTAACTAAGAATTAACGTTAGCTATTGAGTTATTTTGAGGTGCTTAAATGGTTTGTTTACGTAGTGTAACTGTACGTTATGTCGGTATGTTTACTGTATTAAGCTTGATGATTTATATATGGTGTGAAGTAGATAATAATTGTAATTACCTGTGTGGAGTGGGTGCCGCGAGGAACACGTAGTTGGTGCCGTACGCGCCCGTCAGCAGCACCGGCAGCGCCAGCAGCAGCGCTAGCCGCGCCTGCCAGCGCCCCCAGCCCGAGCACCACTCCTCGCGCACTCCCGACATCTCGCACTAGAAGGTACTGCCGTTCAATATCTGCGAGACACTAACTTGAACTAGATGCGATGTGAACCGACCGGTATGCTGATGTGTTGTGATCTAGTAGGATGTCGCGGCGCGAGATTATCTAGCGATAAGTCGCGTCCCTCCCGGTGGAAGGGCGGCGTGGCAGTGTGCGCCGCGCCGCGGGCAGCGGGCAGCGCGCCCACGCCGCCGCGCCGCCGGGCCCGCACCTGCCCCGCGCCCGCCCCGCACCCGCGCCTCACCCGCCAGCCCGCTTCAGGACCACCTGTTTCAGCTTGCCGCTCGAAGCTAAACCGAGACACTGTACGCGACCGACAGTTGACCCACTGTGTGATAACGCACATCGACACACTTTAGACCTTACTGCCCTCACTTTAAGCTCAAGTTCCCCTGGCGACGTTCACGGAAGCAAGTCGGCAGCCACGTGCTCGCGCTTGGACATAAACACAAAACTAATTACTTATATAGCTAAACGTTTTTAGTTGTAAGTACTCGTACACCGGGCGGCACGGTGGCACGGGGGCGGTGAAGGTAACGCCATACCAAACTCATTTTTCATGAGTTATTCACAGTTGGCGAAGCGCCAAGTAGGACAACGACATATCATCGCACTTTAATACTTCCGACGAGCAAACAGGTAGTGACTAGTGACTGGTACACATTTAATGCTACACACGGACGGACATCGACTAGCACTTGGTGCATAGGACGGCGACGGCGCGGCGGCGGCGACGACGGCGTGGCGGTGACCACGCGCGCCGCCGCCGCCGCCGCCGCGCCAGTAAACGGTCAATGTTACCATTACATAGTTTTTTTTTAAGATTTACTAACTGTACATAGATTTGAAAAATAACGTTTATTTATTTATCAATATGTTTAATCGCACAGTGACCAGTTGGTGTCACTCACTTAGACACAGACCTGAGCGAGCCATCGACGCGATACGCATGTGCGTTATCATCACGGCATGTTTTGTCTAAGTCGCGGTCTGTCGTTCTTGATAATACGTTTGTACATAACTACATAATATAACCTACCTACTACATATCCTCCCCTTGGACAAATATATAGGTATAGAATCTAATCTCTCTATGTGACTCATCTTAAAGCTCTCATTGATCACAACAATATAACTGAAATATTCTGCAGACCCATAAGCTACAGTTACTACAGATATTAGTTAAGTATAGGTAGACTCGTACAGTAAGTGTTACTTGCTCTGTACATTCACATATGTCATATTCACGTGTTGTCTTGTCCCACTCGATAGAATTAAAATGTTTGTCACCATTATAATTATGCTCTCTAATAAGTAGGTAGTTACTTACATTACAAGATTCTGTATTGCTCCTTTGGTCTAGTGGTCGCTGAGTACGACTGCTGATTACGAAGTCCCGGTTTCGAATCCCTGGTCGGGCCCAAAATGGGAACCAGCATTTTATCAACAAAAATCATAATAAGCTATAAAATACGAAAAGCCTACGCGCCTATTCTTTGAACGGTCGTGTTGGATTGCCGTCCAACCGGATCTTTATTTCGGAGGCAATAAAGAGTGCACCTGTGTTTGCACACACACTTGTGCAGACTTGCTCCAGCCAGGAGATAACGTCGCAACACACTGACAGGCACGTTTACAGGAAGGGGTCATGCTTAATTGCAAAGATTAAGGTAATACAAAGAAAATCCCTTCAAATGTCTTTGGGTAATAGGAATAGACAAAAAACGATTTCCTATCCCTGGGATATCATCACAATCCCTCGTGTCACGAAAAGTAAGTTCGGCAACACGCGTAATCACAATCATGCCACATCAGATATCATATTAGGTATGTGGGCCGTGAGCGTACTTATACAAACACCATGTGTATTCCACTATACATATGTATACAGAATGTTTATGTATAGTGGAAAGCACATGGTGTTTGTTTTAGTACTTACTTATAACTTATAAAAACGTTAACTTACTTATAAAAACGTGGAGATATATTTGACAGAGACAGCTTGAAGCAGAACTTTTGGCCGTTGAGCGTGGGGCATAAAGGTTGAGGAGAGTCGACTACGAACTGGATCACGCAGTGTGGGCAAGCATCTAACAAAGTGGACCGAAGACCTAATATGTTGCGGGGTACCGATGGATAAGGTCAGTTATATACCGAAGCTATGCCTTTCCCAAGTCCCACAGGATGTGAACCATAGAACTTCAGCCAAGAGCGCCGGTAGTACTAAAGCCGGTACTGCATACGTTAAGCAGTCGTTTAGCAGCAGCTGAGATGATACCTATAACAACCTTCGACTAGCATATTATAAAGTAGTAAAAAACCAATAACTTAATAAAGATATAATGTCATGTAAACTTGTACAATATATACATAACGGTGAAAGTGAAGTATTTACCTCACACTAATACACCGATCCGTCCGTCGACGCAGCGCGCGGCGACATCGGCGACGACGTCGCGTCGGTAACTTTCCGACTCGTTACGTACAGCAGGTACCACAACTATATCTATACTTTGGATTTACTAATAATCAGTAAAATAAACAAACATTGGCAACCGTCGTACATATTTATGCATATTGTATTCACAGGCATTCAGGCTCTATCTGTTGTTGTGTGCCAAATTCAAGAAACAATTACATTAATAAATATTATTACACAAGTAACTGCTGAATGAATATATCCAGCTGTGTACTTGTGCAAATTACAGTTATTCTACAGTTGTAGAACAAATGTAATTTGCACCGAATCAGAGCCTTTTATATACAACAACTGACAATACTAGTTATAATACGCAGTTAAAAATGTATATAGCGGTCTAGTAGGTCCCTGCACAGGCCCCTATTAAGTGGAATAGGAGCCCGTTGCACGCAGTGCCAGGCCCTTAGCGCCCTAGGCCTAACTACTACGTATCTGCCTACCACCCTGCAAAGGATAGCTAAGTATGCCAAAGACATCATAATCTAGTGTCTGCTATGTGTTGCTAGTTAGTACCTAAGTAGTTCTAATCCGAATGCGTGGTTCTATCGAGACCCAGATCAACAAGACATCTTACATTAGACGTATACACCTTCTACACTCCGTACCCTAAAAGAGCTTATTGCTACACAATTACAATAACAACTGTTATACGCAAAGACAAAGATATCTGGTAATCCCTGGCCCGATATCCATCCAGATACAGTCCACACACATTTTATATTGAAATGCATGATACTTATGGACGTCATAAAAACAAATTGCCAGCTGATTTTTCCTACGGCCAAGTCGCTTACTAGGGGTACTTGTACTGTTAAGTATTCTGTGCTAGTGGTAGGGCCTTGAGAAGAATTGGCAAGAAACCCGGGCCACCTTTTTTTTAATCGCTAGAGTAGGTATGCATACACATTTACAATTGATATGAGTTACAATATTTGTGTTAAAGACAAGGGACGAAAATCAATATACAATCCGTTTAGATTAAATATTTACTACAATCAGCATTAGAGTGTGCGAGTGACACATTGTTGCATGCAAAGTGACAAATACAAAACAAATAGTTGGGGAGTCCAAACAAACACAGTAGCCCCAAGTTATGATCATGTGGGAGATTTTAGACTTCAGGGTTGCGTCGGTTATCGCGATAAAAAGTAGCCTATTCGCTATTCCAGACTATAATATATCTCTATGCCAAATTGCATCCAAATCCGTTCAGTAGTTTTTACGTAAAAGAGTGACAAACATCCATACATATCCATCCTCACAAACTTTCACATTTATAATATTAATAGGATAAGTTAATAAGTTTCTTCAATTAATCTTAGTTACGTCTTGGGAACATTCGTCGTTCGTAATTTCAAGATCATCAGTTATAAATATTTTATTACTATTTACATAGTAAATGAATGCTTGTTAAATTGCCACCATTATAATAAGTGCACTAACTTGAACTCATTTTCGAGGAAAACGTGATAATAAAACTACTAAATACTTATGTATTAGATACATAACAATTATATTGATTATATACGAGTATGTATACCTAGATTCTAGATAACACAAGGCTGGACATCAGTTAGATAGCTTTAAGCTTGCTCTATTATTGTTCTCTGTACCTAATGCGTAGACGCACATAACATAGTAGGTTCGGAAAATTATAGTCAGCTCGAACCAGATTGACTGAAGATGGTGTAAACGGTAAAAAACATTGCAATTAACGTAAGCACCAACATCTATCGAGTTTTTTTTTAACAAATCAAATTATTTATTTGTATGAACATAACATATATGTACATAGGTACAAGAACATGCATGTGAGTTGGTCAAAAGTTACGTTTAAAAGGTTTTTCTTTTTTAACCGACTTCAAAAAAGGAGGAGGTTTTTGTTCGACCGTAAGTATTTTTTTAAAATGTATGTTCTCTGAGTTCTCCGCCTTTCGTGGACCGATTCTCAAAATTATTTGTAGGAGTATACTCTTGAGGTGGTCCCATCGGCACTAAGTCAGGATCTGATGATGGAATCTCAGGGAAATCGAGGGCAACCCTCAAATGTTATAGGTATTGACAATGTTTTTGTTTCATATAGTTTTTTACTTTTATTTTATCATAAAAATAGAAAAAAATATATTTAGAAAAAAAATTAACCCGACTTCAAAAAGCTAAAAATAACTGAATACAGATTGAAGTCGGTGCCAAGCTCAATAATAGGTGACAAGATGAACATAGCACCGACTTCTATCTGTATTCATTTATTTTTAGCTTTTTGAAGTCGGTTTAATTATTTTTTTAATTATTAAATTACTTTTCTCAATACTTTTGGGGCTGTGTACTTCATATACTTGGGTACTCTGTGCCGATGCACAGGACTTGTGTTGGTATATACCAAGTATTTATTAACAAACTAGTTAACTCGTTTTTTATCGGCAAACTAAATTCAGACTAATAATGTTGAAGCAATATCACATATTGACCCACATCCTGTTATGTAGATATACAATAACATATATGTTGTACTTAATATTATTACGAAAGTATATTGTTTATCTGTGTGTAAAACGTGGCTAACAGATGATAGCCTACATCTTGTGCATGGACATAGATTAGTTTTATATTGACTGCCTTGGTGGTCCAGTGGCCGCGGAATGCGCCTGCTGTGCACGAGGTTGTGGGTTCGATTCCCACACAGGACAAAACTTTGTGTGACCCACAAAGAATTGTTCTGAATACCTATGGGTGTAATTTGTGTCCGTTAATTTGTATGTTTGTAAAGTCCCCCGCGACACAGAGCTTGTTCTCTAGTGCGGGAGTTGTCTTTTTAAAAAAAGAAGAAAAAATCAATTGTGATGCGAGTGAAGCCGACGGCGAATGTCATTATTTTGGACAATTCTTTTTTATATTATTTAGTTGGCAAACAAGCATACGGCTCGCCTGCTGGTAAGCAGTTACCGCAGCTTATGCACGCTTCCAATAGCTGGAGTATCACTCGCATGTTTCCGACCCAACAAAATTGTAACAGCACCGTTTTATGCTGGAGTATCCCTAAGAAAGACAAACGATTAAATAAAAACGCTTTGCTAATTGATAACTGTAGACACGCACAGAAACACAATTACACGAGCCCTGTGTAGTTATTTGACTGTGGTCTTCTGTAAGGTAGAGGTCTTTTCCCATTTGGGCTTACTAGTTTATTTTAGCTTTAATAATTTCGGCGGTTCAATATATTTGTTACAGTTTGTTTCAACCTTATATATTATTTGCGTGCGTCTGATACTTTCCGATATCCAATTACTCAAATACATTACCACTTATAACATTACATAGTAGGCTTATAGGCATTCTTTTGTTATATGCCCATTGTATTAGATTGAACTTACCTGTAGTGATGGCTCTGTATTTGTTTGTAAATAAATAAATTACGATCGTACGAAAATTGCTCTGAAGAAAATGACAGGCTGTAGCATTTGTGCTCTACCTATATAATATTTTTGTAACGTATAAACTACATATGTAGACATTTATTTTGTTCTTATATACATAGACAGACAGGTGAATATATAATAGAGGCCATTTATAAGATATTTCATCAAAATATAGTACTAAATAAATTACAAACCCTGATCCTGTGTGTTACTAAACACAGAGTGGTAGAATCATGCTCGTGATAAACAAAACTGGCAGGAAACTTACCCCAATATTGTTCTGTATTCTGATGCTTACTTGGTTACTTTTATAATTATGTCAGTTGTGTAGCGAATAGACCGGTGACCTGATAAAGGCTGCGGTTAGCCTATGGATAAGGTCCCGCGCAGATGGCTAGTCGCCGATTAGATTAGCCGTGACCGAAATTCGCTCAGGAGGACATTATTATAATAATTACTTATTGTTTTAGTAGTAATCTAGTGGAACAATCCGGCGAATGTATGTGTGTTAGAGGATAACTCGAGTATCCCTGATAGCAACGGTCGCGTCGTCGTCGCGCGTCGCGTCGCGTCGGTCGTGAAATTTGGTAAGTATGTAAAAAATAGCACCATATTTCCGCGTTATATAATAAACATTGAGAACACCATTGCTTTGACCAATCATATGTTGGTTTTCCGTATTCGATACCAAATATACCTGCACCAGTACAGGTTAACTTACGCCTGACACACAGTTTATATTTTACACCGCACAGCGTTATTTCAGGCGCTTCGTTTTAATAAAGTGTACACGATCAACAGTCGACGAGCCGGTTATTTTTAATCATCGTACCACAATACCTTCTGTGTTTTCTTATGTAAAAAAAAATGAGACAAAAATATTTTTTAAGTTGGAACATGAGCCAAATCGGTCAAGTGAGAGTAGCGAGTTTACAGTTCGAGGCGAACCACTATTTGTTTATGTTGATAGAAAGCCAGTACTTTCTGAGATTAGCGCGTTCAACCAAACAAACTAACTCTTCAGGTTTATAATATAAGTATAGAAAGATAAAAAAAAAATCGAAGCGATACGATTTGAAAAAAATATTTTTTTGTTGAATAGTGCATTTATCCAGGAAGGCTATGGGCTATATAACATCACGCTATGATCAATAGGAGTGGAGCAGTAGTGAGAAAATATTTCAAATTACCACGCGGGCGACCCCTAGTTTTATATAAATATTAACATGCATTATACTTTCCTCTTGATTCACTCTATATTTTGTTGAAAACTGCATTAAAATCCGTTGCGTAGTTCAAAAGACTAAGCGTACAGTCAACACGAGCGACTTTGTTTTGTTTTTAGTATTATATTATCTGTGACTATGTTAAGATTAATAATAATATTTCGATAGAAGCTCACAAGTAGAAACCATTCAGTTAGCTTAGTCTTGTTGTTGTGTAGTTAATGTTTTGTTTTGAATTAGGTTTTGATTAAAGCTGGTCCAATTTGTGCTTCCTCTCTTAGCTTTTATAATTTGTAAGCGTATTCTGTGTCAGCATGATCCTCTCTAAGATTAAATTCATCATCATCATCACGGCTGAGGATCACGATCACGTACGGTCAAGCAACCTCAAAATTATGCGGTCTTCCGACGTGTTGAACACACGGTAGCTAGCATACCATAAGCACGTTATTTACAAATTACAGATAGCTTGGTGATATTGAGTCCTTCCAGTATCGACTCATTAGTCCTCATGGAAGTCTTAGAAGCCTCCGCCAACACTACATCTCGAAGCTGACAATTTTATTACTATCGCGATTTTTATACACTATTGCTTTGACCAATCGTATGTTGGTTTTCCGCTCAGAAAGTACAAGTTAAGTTGCGCCTGAGACACAGTTTATATTTTACACCGCACAGCGTTATTTCAGGCGCTTCGTTTTAATAAAGTGTACACGATCAACAGTCGACGAGCCGGTTATTTTTAATCATCGTACCTACAATACCTTCTGTGTTTTCTCAGTTCTCTGTCCTTATGCTTTGTATATATGTTACGGTAAATCTGATTAATTGAAAATTATTAATAATAACCACATGTTTTGGTAAATGTGAATAATCGATCGAAATTTATTACTTTTAGTAGTAATTATTAATAATTCACGACACATATTGGTAAAAGTTAAAAAATAAATAAAAACCTAACCTTACCTAACCCCCCGCGCCTCTCGCACGTCGCACACACCGCCCCGCCCCGCAATCCTTGGCCACTTATTACATTTATCACTACTGGGGCTAAATTATTAATAATAACCGACAAATGTGATTAATTTATCAGTTTAACCTCGACTTTCGGTAATTATTAATAATAATAGATAATTATTAATAATCTTCAATTATTCACTCTTACCGTAACATATACATATGCAAATAAATAATAAGGAATTCTACAAGTTCCACAGAATCGTTACGGATAGTAAGTACCTACCTACATTTCTCAACTTATTTTACCTATAGATTTCATTGATGTAATAAAAATATTGCAACTCTAATAAACTACAAACCATGATAACAGGATTCTTATATATGACCATGATTTGCTACTGGCTCTTATAGCACAGGATTTATCCTAGTTTAAGTTGCCAGGGATACATTTGTTTATTACACCTGAGTATTATGTTAACTAACACATATTTTATACCATATTTGTATTCGGTTCTTCTGTGCAATAAAGCTTTATTATTATTATTACATAAGACATAAGATGAATCATGTAACATGTGGGTATTTCACACATTATCTGTACTCGTACATGCACAATGACAGTAGGTAGGTAGTAATGCTTGAACAAATCTCTCGCTTCTTACTCACTACACTATTATAATCTGTGTTTTTTACGTGCAGCTGCAAACTTATCAAGCGTGATGTTGATAAGTACCTACCTAAGCAACAAGATAATATTACATCTGAACATTTGATTGTTCCCAGTATCACTATCATATCCCACTAATATTATAAATGTGAAAGTTTGTAAGTATCGATGGATGGATGGATGGATGTTTGTTACTCTTTCACGTAAAAACTACTGAACGGATCTGGATGAAATTTGGCACAGAGATAGATTATGGTCTGGAATAACATATTATTACAGCAATAACCGACATCCACGCGGGCGGAGCCGCGGGAAACAGCTAGTATACATATAAACAAAAAACCTCCCTTGTCACTTGTCTAACTCGCATTTCTGACTATAGCGCGCGCCGCGGTATGCGCTATTCAGCAAAAGTAGAAATAATAGTAGTATCTTTTTTAAAAAGTCAATGAAACAACGTTGGTCTCACGCATTGTATGTTGACTTGTAATTTATTAGTAGACAGAAAGAAGATGTTGCTATAGATGTTGCTTGCTGTTTGCTATATATCTGTCAAACTGGCCAAACATAGTTTTATGCAAACAACTTACCTGCCTGAAAAACGATAGGGACATAGTTAGTTAATTCTGTTATTTTACACTAGGGGTCGCCCGCGATTGTCCGCGTGGTAATTTGCACTACTGCTCCGCTCCTATTGGTCATAGCGTGATGTTATATAGCCTATATCCTTCCTGAATAAATGCACTATTCAAAATAAAAGATTTTTTTGTTTTCGCACCAGTACTTTCTGAGATTAGCGCGTTCAACCAAACAAACAAACTCTTCAGCTTTATAACATTAAGTATAGATAAAACACACTCTAACTATCATAACGTACCGTTATTATTTGTTCTTGAAACAGCATCGAAAAGGATTGTTGCTATTAAGTAAAACCTTCTGTCAGATAATGTTTATAATAATAATATTATTTTTGTGCAGACGTCGTCTTCATGAGACTAACACAAAACTCTGAGGGCAAATTATATTAACCCTTTGAATCTTTAGCTTAGCAACGAAATGTTTTATCGTAGAACAAACAAACTGCAGGACAGTTTGTGGCGAGCTGAATGTGACTAGTGATACTACCGTATTGAATGCTCGGAGAATCGATCATGACACGCGACGGTGAAACCTGCCCTTAGCCATGCTTGGAGTTTACCTACTAGATCGAAACAGAAACGAGGAGGTCCGTAGGTTAGGTCACAATGGGAAGAGCACCTAGCTCATTAAACCGATGGCTGCTAGGGTAGAAAGGTTCTGGAATGGCAATCACAAACTGAAATAGGCAGCCAAGGCAGGCTATTAGCCGACAATTAGGTAAAGGTTGTAAGCAGCCGATGGACAAGGTCGGCTCTTGGAGAAGACTCCCAATTTCTGTTCTACCTACATCATTGCCTTTAAGATATATTATGGTCGTACAAAAATAAATAATTCATAGGTATAAATAATAAATTAGTGCACGAAACATAGGAGAATAAGAAAATAAATACAGTGTTGAATGTGCAGGGTGCAGGCAGTTCGTCGAATTTAGTGTTATTGTAAGAGCCACTCGTGCAAGTAAGTAATCGACAGCTCATTGTACGAGACAATACCATAACAACGCACTGGTATTAGTAAACAAGTCTAGCACTGCGTCTGACTGAGTGTTGCTTCACTATGACGACGCGCGACACTTGCCTGCGCCTCTACACGGTCAATCACCGGTCAATAAAACGTCAAACAAGTTCATCCAACAAGATTTAAAGTATAAACAGACGATCGAACTTGCTTCGAGCCGAACCACAAACATGGTGCGCTCCGAACCATATTCGCTCGTGAGGTGTACGGTCCGCCGGACATTATTATTATTAATATCATTATAATATGGTTCGGAGCGCACCATGTTCGTGGTTCGGCCCGGACCAAGTTCGATCGTCTGTTTATACCATTAAGTTGGCTTTAGTCTACGTAGGATACTTACCTAGTTTAAAGAGTACTGAAGTTCTAAGATGGGGACTATGTTCACTGTTGACTTGCTAAGAAGTACACAAAGACGTATATTTATATTATTATGTAGGAAATACTATATAGAAGCTCTGGAGTCAAACAGATCTGAGTGATCTGACTGATTACATTTATTGACTCTAACACCTAGCCTGGGCTGTCCTAAGGTAAGGCTCCTGTGTAAGGCTACGAGGCTACGAGTTATTCGATTCTTTTATTCCAACATAGTTAGTATGGTAATAAGCTTTTATCAGTTGTATGCGTAAGTATGCCATATGAAAACCTCCGGATTGGTGAACTCAGTTAATAATTTAAAAAAAAAACAGTTCTAGCCTACATACCTACTACTTTCACTCAACTACTGTACAGATAAATATGCCATAAAACGAACTAAACATGAAATTTTCAAAAAAATAATAATAAAATATAAACTAGTATTGATGGACTGATGGATTTGACTGACACTGAGTCGATCGTGTAGATACATCCACCTGTGGCATCTGTACGTCACGGCGGTACCTTGAGAAGAGTCTCGGAGAGTGTATGCGAATACGAACGTTATCAGCGCGTTGTTGATTGTCGCGGCACTCGGCGAGCGAGCGCGCCAGTGAGCGCGCGGTGATGGCGGAGACGCGCGCGAGCACGAGCACGAGCACGAGCCCCGGCAGCGCCCGCGCCGAGGAGAACAGCGACGCGCTGGAGGCGGCGCTGGCGCAGCTCGGCCCTTTCGGCTTCTACCACGGCTACGTGCTGGTGATGCTGTGCATACCCAACCTGCTCGCCGTCATGTACTCGCTCAACTACGTGTTCGTCGCCGACCAGGTACCCTTCCGGTCAGTACACACCATATATACAGAGTCTTTACTAGCTAGGTGTGCACCTACTCTACACAGTTTGGTACTATTAGTGCGCGGTTAGCCAGTGGTACTTTATAATTCAATCTCACTCAACGCCTTGTTGTCAACTAACGATACGTTTTCCAAACTTAGATACCTAAGGTTTTTAAAGGGTCGGCAACGCGTGAGTGACACCCCTGGTGCTGCAAACGTCCATAGGCTACGGTAACTGCTTACCATCAGGCGGGCCGTATGCTTGTTTGCCACCTTGGTAGTATAAAAATATATATATATATTTTTTTGAGAAAATATTTTCGTTAAATTATATAAATTTTTCTTCATTTAATATTTTCTTGTAGGCACAAGTTTTAATTCATGTCGTACCCTGCAAGCTGCACGCTGCAGCCAGTTCTCGACCTATGAGTGTACACACAGCAGTTTGTGACAGGACTACTTCTCTGCTCTCTCACAGTTTTTAATTATTTTTGTTGTTTATCGCATGTCAAAACATATTCCTAAATGAGCGCTGGAGACCTGTACTCACACACAGGAACACAACTACACCGCTGTATGTACCTGTGGTTTTCTAATCTGTAAGGTGGAGGTCCTTCCCCAGTCGGGCTTGCTCGCTTATATAGCGACCTACCTCTATTATGTTTTTATGTTCAACCTTCTACTACTAAGGTTGTATTTAAAAGCGAGCAATCTCAAAAAGTAGGTATGTATTATGACTAATAAACAATATTGTTATAACTTGTGGCAATAAAGTTTTTATTATTATTATTGTGGCGTAGCATACATACTTAATTTGTAAGAATTCAGTTTTATTGGGAACTAAAATGTTAGTGTTTAGATTAGAAACACTTAATCTGAGCTCTATCTATCATACCTACCTTTCTAAATATTGAATTTCCCATATAGATAGGTATCAAGTAGGTATATAGAGAGTATATACCTATGTACGTAGATATATTAGTAAAACCTTTGATAACATGACATTTGTAATATAACCTAATACATGTTATGTTCTCATAAAGACCGGTTTACACTACAGACTAGGTATAATAATATAACTTAATATCGATATTATATAATTTGAATAAAAAAATTCCAAGGATCGGTTTTCTGACAAACTATCTCCACGTACCTATTTAAGTAGGTGCCTACCTACCTACATAATGATATATCTGTCTCACGTCCGCAATAGGCTTATCGGTTAAATTCATTTAGAATTAATGACAATAATTAACAGATAATGATGTGATAATACGCAGCTCCGCATGTCATATATCGTGTGCGTACAGTGCTACCTACTTACGATGTTTCAACATTGGCAGGCAGACGCGTCTGTTCAACAGCATCACTCACTACTCGCTGTCGTCTTGTATCTTATCTTGTTTGATAACAATCTCTGTGCAATATTTTCGGCCTCGAGACAATACAATAAAGTACTTACTTAAATAAAACATGCTCCGGATCATACTTGGTGTTTTCATTATGTTAGCCAATAAAGCACTGACAGAGGTCGTCGAGAGGCGACGAGCGCACGCTCCGTCTCGACGACCGCGTTGTCGGCGTTGAATTCTGTGGTGGTGGTGGTGAGATCGACTTTCGTTTACTTGCCTCACCACCGCAGTTTGGCAGAGTAAAATATATATTTGCGCCGAAATATTACAACAACCTTCTAACAAAAATGTATCACATACACTTGGAAATAACTACTACTACCGTCTGTGGCAACGGTTTATGATAATACATCTTGCTTTCATCGCATATTAATATGTTAAATAGGTAAATATTATATTATAACGAATAAATATGGATGACTGTTAATGCTGCCGTCCTATAACTAGAAAGCCGTTAAGCCCAAAAAGTAGTTTTGGAGAAAACAGCAAAAAAGGCGGCAACCGTTATTTCTTAAAAAGTACAATACTTAGCTTGATGGGTGTTAGGCAGATTATTGAATATTATTTCCGTGGATCATTTTAAGGTTTTAGTTATTAAAAACAACTACACCTCGTTAAAAAAAACGTTCTTTTTCGATTTAGCTAAGCATTTTAGATAATTTTTGGCTCTAAATACTGTACTAAAAGGTCGCCAACGTTACCGTAACGGCTTTTTAGTGAAGTAATTTTAATAAATTTATACGATTCTAAATCTTAGTTAAATTTATTATGCAATCCTTAACTAGAAAGTCGCTAAGTCTTCTAACGGCTTTATTGTCGAAACTTTTCATCAATCTGAAAGTTAATATATTTTCTAATAAGCGGCTTAGACTCTTTTAAGCTAAGTAGCGTTTATAGAATATGAAACTGAACACAAGATTATTCTAATAATACTTAGCTAAAAGGCGGCAATACTTACTTCGCTTGAGTTTAACTTCCTTATTGCTAAGCATTTGACAGGATTATGTGAGAAATATAAAAATTTTAAAGTATTAAATCAAAGTTTAGTAAAAAAAATTAAAACACAATTAAAAATGCCTCCTTTTAAAATTCCAGACAAAAACGAAAATTTTCAATACAAAATTCGTGATTGCGTGAGTCGAGCAAACTTGGCGATTAAACTACCATATATATATAATGGATTTAAGTAAAAACAAACATACATACATAAAGACTTGCGTTAAAAATGTTAACAAATTGTAACGGGAAGACAAAGTAGCTAGCTAGGTCCTTCTTACTTTTGTAGGTGCGTTATTAATGCGGGATATTTATAACGAAATGCATAAAGATGTTATATTGTCTTGATTTTTGTACCTGGTCGTAAACAAATCGAGCAAAGCTTCTAAGAGTAGCTATACACATAAGCGGGCCGGCATTAATCGGCACAGTCGGGCAGTAAAATCGAATTTATATATGTAGATGATGTTCGAGGAAAAAGTATAAGCTTTGAGTTGGCTTTGTTGCCGCACAGATTATGCCGGGCCGCTTATATGTGTAGTAACCCTTATGTTCTCAAAACTTTGAGACGCAGTTTACAGAAACGCCCCACGTCCGCACAAACCATGCGATTCTGAAAGCGCACGTTGAAATATAAGCGTTCGGCAAGCTTATAGTTCGTATTGCGCATTGCGAGCATACGCTACCCGCGCCGATACGGCATAGACTAATGCGAAAAGAACTTAACCAAATATTACAACTTGAACCGTAAGCTACTAGTAGGTGTGTGCGAAATTTCAGACATTAGTATAAGAATTAATAACGAGCATCCAATATTTCATATTTATAAAATTAATGATGATGATGTCCTCCTAGACGTATCCGTCGACGGCGACCCCTACTAACTCACGGCCATACGTCTCCGCTTATGTGCTCGGACGGGGCTCGCGAAACCGAATTACGTCTTAATATATCGTCCGAATACGTCAGATAAGTGTCGTTTTAAAAAGACGGTCACACAAAGCGCAGTGAAGCCCTCCTTGCGCATTAGGTATACTCATAAGAGGGCCTTAGTTGAGTTTTACGGTGCTGGCGTTTGGCGTCAAGGTCTTTAAGACGACAGTTTTCAAACTCTTCTATACCTCTGTGAACAGTCTTATGCCAGTCTAACCTGTAGGTAGCAAGCTCCTCCCATGAGTTTGGAGACACACCGGTTACAGATAAGTGTCGCTTAAGAACATCCTTGTACAAAGATACTGTCTGAGCTGATCTCAGAGTAAAAGACAGCTTTTGGCAACCTTGAGGGCTCCATGCGTACAAGCGAAGCTGCCTTTTAATAAGGAGGCTCTCCATGCCTACCATATCCGCCGACAAAGTACTTCCGTGTTGGGAATCCGATCCTGCCAGCGTATGTGAAGTATACTGCCTTGGTGGTCCAGTGGCCGCAGTATGCGCCTGCTGTGCACGAGGTTGTGGGTTCAATTCCGGCAAAACTTTGTATGACCCACAAAGAGTTGTTCTGAGTCTGGTTGTAATTTGTGTCCGTTAATTGTATGTGCATTCCTTTTCCTTCTCAACTAATCTATCTTTCAAGCTTGTATCATATTTCTTTCTCTTTGTGGATGATGGTGGTGCTAAATTTACTAAATTCATAGAAATAGAGCAGTCAATAAAAGATAAAGATGCGTCTTTTCTTGGGTAACCGATGTCCAATAATCTCTTCTGTTCTTGTAAATTCTTGAGTATGTCGTCGCGTTATTAATTTTTCGGGAAACGTTTTAGTTATTGATGTTCTCCTTTTCAATATTGGGTTACTTTTAGGGTTTAAAACTGTATTTTGCCTTTGCATGTCATAACCATATTCAGTATCATCACTTAAAACTTTGTCACATGGCTGGCCTTAGTCCTTATCCTTAACGGAGTCATCACTATCATAATCTTATATTTCTGGTATAATGCAGTGAGAAGAAGATGGCATCGGAGAAGGAGGGGGTATCGATTTGTGGCAGTATAAAGAATGTGTTTCAAGCTGTTGCTGAGTTAATGTTTCTATTGTAAGCTTCAGAGTTTCTTCTGGTTGGCTGTTTTTATATGTTATTTGTGTTTCATTAAATTTTTGAAACTCTTGTGTTGTCATCGAGTAAGGTTCTTGGTTAAGAAGATTAACTAAATCGTTACTGTTCATGTGGGCGTACTTTGATTCTTGGCTAATATTAGAGCAAGTGGAATTGCGTGTAGATGGCATACTTTTAATTTCAAGGCGTTGTGCAGTTAGAAATTCCTGGTCCACCAACACACTATTCATCATAGTTTGGACCCTTTCCTTCCGGAATATATCCTGAGCTCGTCAAACGCAAACAAAAATCACAAGCGTTTAACTGCTTTTTAGTCTAGTATTGTCGTTTGACTGCTCTCTAGCGATTGATATTTAGCTAATACTAATTTCAATACATAACTTAAAAGCCGCTATTGGCGTATAACTGCTTTCTAGTGTAGTTTTTCTTTATAACTGCTTTATAGTTAAGGTACGATGTTCAGGTGGTTACTTATATGACACAATACATGAAGGTAGTTAAAGACGCTTAACTGCTTTTTAGTCAAGCATGACTAGATAACGTACTTTTAGTTAAGTAAAATTAGAAAAAATTATACATCAGTTTGCCGTTGAAGTATGTTAACGTCTTTCTAGAGAAGTATTGTGGCTTAGCCGCTTTTTAATTAAGGAAGTAACGAAATTTATGTGGTTTAACTGCTCAGCAATGTTTTGTATCTCTAAAACTAAGCTAGCTAGCATAATGAATCTTAGACCAAAAGATAGAGCATCGAAAGTTGTATAAGACTACATTAAAAAGTGAAAAACGGCTAACTGTGGCTTAACGGCCTTTTAGTTAGTGGACGGCAGAATGAGTTACCTACTTTAGTACTAAACCGAGCAGCGTTAAATTATGTCTACGAAACATTTACTTAGCTTACTTAGCTGGCGATAATCGTTACTGATTAAAAAATCGTAAAATCTAGGTAGGTACTATTAGTGGGAAAAGCTAACAGCTAAAATTCCAACTGACCGAATTAAATATTAAATTGGGTGAATAAAATATTGAGTGGGCTATAAGGGATATAACACGTACCTACCTCAAATTCGTATTTTAAGTCACCGTTTTCAATATTTATGTTGGCCCTCAGTATTTCGCTCACTTATTTCAGTACGCCATAATCAGTAATTCTTCGTCGAATTTTATACACTCGTTTAAATATTACACATAATTATTACATTATACCTACCTCTTTTGCATCGAGGATCACAGCCGACACGGAACATGTAGAGACCGTGTTGTCGATGTCGATACCAAGCGACACAACTTGTATCCAGTGCAGCAGTATACTGTAGGTCTACTAATAATAATAATACATTCCTTTTTGATATAAAATAGTACAGCATCATCTAGTTCTCAAGTGTAAACAGTATATCAGCACAAGATACACATTGATTGATACAGATAACAAACGGCCGCTTGTCGCTGGCGCACTTGCGTTGTCGACTGAATTAGACGCAACCCTTTAATAATAAGTATACTTAGATAAAGGTATTACTTATAATGATAGTTATGTGTGTGGCGCGATCTTTGCACTGTAGTGCACACTGCACACTCCTTCAATACGCAGGACGTGTCGCATCCAGTGCCGGATCTAGGTTTTCAAATAGGGAAGCAGCCCCCTACACTTTTTTTAACAATAAAAAAAAACTTTTGCCTAGTTCAGAAGATTCAATCAATACCCTAACATAACCTGTCTTTACCACTACAAATGTTGCTGGATTTTTATAACATAGGTATATTGTGACACTAGTATTAAGAACCTATTTTACTATGTAATCCTAGTTGCTATGTTATTGAGCATCTAATTAACTATTTATTTATTTACTAGATATATTTATGATCCTCGTGGCGACTATACACTTCGCTACTTATTACTTATCGTCACGCATATACATTACTAATTGGCTCCTTGTATGACTCCACCCGTCGCTCGTCCACCGGCGGCGCGCCGTACATAATCAGCTTCACCTTAGTACTTACGTCGTACAAACACGGAATCGTTACACGTGCTGTTCAACAAATAAGTTATATTGTTCTCTTGTATCTCTCAGTCTCGCTACGTAAGCTGAACAGCTGTACTGTCGCAAGATGGCGCTGTCTATACTAGTGTTTACAAACACACGAGAGTGATTCAAATATTAATTGAGAAGTTGGAGGTGCTACACTTGACATTAAATTCTTCTTCTCACTCACACTCGCAACTTACAAACTAACAAACCTACAGACAGTGCCGGCTATAGCACTACCGGTGGGGGTAAATGAAATAGTTCCCAAAGCATAGTAAGAAGTATTCTAAGGTAAAAGATTGGAGAAGTAGGTGATTTGCTCTGGACTTTAATTATGAATTTTCAAATTTAGAATTTCCAGTTAGGTACTAGGTACTATTATTTTTATTAAATCGTAAGCCACGTCCATACACGAAGAAATGATTCCCTTTCTTGAGCGATAGTCTATTTTAGTTGTCAAATTAGATGTACATAGGTTTAGGATTGATATTTTGGATGGTAGTCAGAAAGCGTTGCGTGTATAATTATGTCGGGGCTCGTATTCCACATGTAGAGTTTTATGAATCTGTTTGATAGCTTATGGTTGTTAGTTGGCGTGTTCCGTATTTAAATAGTTGGGGTACGTCTCGCCCACGAGCAACTTGGTCTCTGCAACTTATTTCTCTCATCACATCAAGTCTATGGGATAGTATGAAAAGTCTCCTAGCTGTCGCGTCGCTACGTGGCCGCACTTTCAAACTAACCCATAGACTTGATGTGATGAGACAAATAAGTTGCAGAGACTAAGTTGCTCGTGGGCGCCATACCTTAACTAAACGGTGAGTGAGATCCAAACCGGTGGTTGTTATGTTGCAGTTGCGTGGTGCCGGAGTGCGAGCGCGGCACCGTGCACTTCGACAACGAGGTGGCGTCGGCGCTGCTGCCGGCCACCACCCAGTGCCGCCGGTACACGCCGCTCCACGACACCGCCCTGTGCGACAGGGAACACTTCCATCGGAACGACACCATCACCTGCGACACCTTCGTCTACGAGAATGGCGACACTATCTTCGCTGAGGTAACAACAAAACGCTTCATTGTGTATATAATAACAGAAGGGGTCGCCCGCGACTCCGTCCGCGTGGTAATTTGGATTATTTTCCCCGATCTTGCAACTTATCGCACTACTGCTCCGCTCTTATTGATCATAGCGTGATGTTATATAGCCTATAGCCTTCCTGGATAAATGCACTATTCAACAAAAAAAGATTTTTTCTAATCGAACCAGTATTTTCTGAGATTAGCGCGTTGAACCAAACAAACTCTTCAGCTTTATAATATTAGTATAGAATAGTATATATTATATATTAGCCATATTTAAATTGTTTAGTAACGTCTTTTTGACAGTGATAGACGACCATCACCAAATAACGACAAATATATCTTGTTTGCCAAAGTGTTTAGTCACAAACAGATTTGTTTCATATTTGATCATAACTAATCGCATCAGCTACATAAATATGTATTTGGGGAAGTATAAATGGAAAGTAATTTAGTCTAGAACGAGACACATTAAGTATGTCAATATCAGTGATATACTTACAGTGAAATCTACTTTAGTACCTCATTAACAGATTAGCTTCCAAGCGTTATCATAACTGCTATTTGCTATATTGTTCTCTCTACAATTAGATTACCTATGTGTGTCACGTGTCACTCCGAATATATATTATCCTTATCCTTACTTACTAATATTATAAATGTGAAAGTTTGTGAGTATGGATGGATGGATGTTTGTTACTCTTTCACTTTAAATCACTGAACAGATCTGGATGAAATTCGGATAGATTATGGTCTGAAATAACACATAGGCTACTTTGATAACCGACATCCAAGCGAGCGGAGCCGCGGACAACAGCTAGTCCTTTATAATTATTATTCGCAACTGCATTATAAGCTCTGATTAATCATTGTTAGCTTATTTATCTTAATTGGTCTACCAGGCCTGTTGGTCTAGTGGTAAGTGACTCTGACTGCTACGCCGGAGTGAATATTTGTGTGATGAGCACGATTGTTTGTTCTGTGTCTGGGTGTAATTTATCTATAACTAGGGGTCGCCCGCGACTTCGTCCGCGTGGTAATTTGGAATATTTTCCCCGATTTTGCAACATATCTCGCTACTGCTCCGCTCCTTTTGATCTTAGCGTGATGTTATATAGCCTATAGCCTTCCTGTATAAATGCACAAGACAAAAAAATATTTTTTCCAATCGAACCAGTACTTTCTGAGATAAGCGCGTTCTACCAAACCAACAAACAAACTCTTCAGCTTTATAATATTAGTATAGATATGTATGTATTTAGAAATATATAGGCTCTGCCTAGTTTAAGATCAGATGGCGTAGTGTAAGTTGTTCCGAAAAAAAAATATTATTATTATTACCTGTCTGAGTTAATAAAACTCTGTCATATACTAATTTTCCATTTCGTCTCCTCTCATGTATGTGCTCGTGAACACAGTGACTTATAAACAAGTCCCTTATTTTCATTGGTCCACTAACTTCAGGTTTTTCTGCATCAACTTCATCACACAGAACACCCATGACAATATCTGGTGTCGCCGGTGACTCGCCCAATAGATTATCTGCCTTACTCATGGCTAGACCCGTCTCACTATCAACAACTTGATACTAAGTCTCAGGGTATTTCCAGGGTAGTATACCCTGGAAATACCCTGACACTTAGTATGTAATATTGCTTAGGTATATAGCGGTGGTAGCAGAGTGGGTAAGTAACCGACTTGCACACAAGAGGTGTAAGTTCGGCCCCGGGTGGTAGTACCAATTTGAATTTTACTTTGTGAAATTTATGTCTTCTAATCAAATGGTGAAGCAAAACATCTTAAGAAAACCCACACGTCTTAGATGAAATTGTAAAGACATGTCTGATTCATTAGCATTAGGTTAGCGCGTGTGAATTAAACTCTCTCTCTCTCTCTCTTGATAGAGGAGAGGAGACTCGTGCCACAGTACTCGTGCTCAGCAGTGTGGGACAATGGGTTGCTTTTGTTATTATTACGTATAATAATATTATACTTCAAATCAGTTCAGCCAGTGCCGTAGATAAGGAGTTTTTTTTCAAATCAAACATGAATTAATATGAAATTGTAAAGTCAATCAGAGCTCACTGACCTCCCCCTCCCCTGCCCGCGGTACTCGTGCCCAGAACATTACACACATTTGCTAATCATATGCAACAATCGATCATCTTAACCTTAATACCTAAATGTATTTGACATCCAATCTAATCTCGACTTTCTGCCACAAAACATTATATACGATGACTCGATCATTGCTCAGTTTAATTCACGGCACGTCTCTTCATTCCTCGTCATTAGACAACACAGGCTTTGTCCCTTATACACACACACACCTGTCTGGCAGGTACAACGACACCTAGTGTATGTAACAGTAGGTATGTATCGTGTTCTAGTCATGTTAAACACAAGTTCCTTTGTTACCGTACGGGCACGTGGTTCACGTGCCTCATTCAACTTTAGACTGCTTGCTTAATTGCTGAAGTTTACAAAATAAATTTTAGCTGCAGTAGTTCCTACATAGGCCTTATAGAACTTGTCGCTGTTGTACTACAGCAAATCGGTGAATACAAAACATATACTCCAGTCAGGTACTAATTACTGGATCGATGTTCATTATTTAGAAGTCCTGCAGAAATATCAACAGAAGAAATCGGTTTTAAGCTATTTACTACATGGAACCCAGTTATTACAATTCCGCAACCTTGCTTTTATGCGCAGTTATATACTTAATGATAAGAATACAGAATAGTAATACCGTGCGTGTAGTGTGTCGTACCACCAACCAAATAGTGACCCCTATCGGTGTCACCTGGTTGAAACTTGCAGCAATCTAAAGGTACCTATATAGTGCATGAACTCGTTAATACCCGAAGTATAAAAATCTAAACTATCTAAGATATAAACTTATATTATAAAGAGGAAAATGTTTGTTTGTTTGTTACGGTTTAACTCAAAAACTACTAAACCGGGACTTAAAATTGTTTGACCACTAAAAAGCTAGGTACATTATCAGCGGGTAACATAGGCTATATTTTATAGAAAAAAATCTGGATCTTTACGCAAACTGAATAAATGTACGAAGCTGGGACGTGCCTCTACTATTGTATATATACAATAGTAGAGGCACGTCCCAGCTTCTATCTATAGATAGATGCGATAGTTTAAATGTTTTTTTTTTTTTTAAGACAACTCCCTCACTAGAGAACAAGCTCTGTGTTGCGGGGGACTTTACAAACATACAATTAACGGACACAAATTACACCCAGACTCAGAACAACTCTTTGTGCGTCACACAAAGTTTTGTCCCTGTGCGGGAATCGAACCCACAACCTCGTGCACAGCAGGCGCATACTACACCCACTGGACCACCAAGGCAGCCTATATATAATTCTGCATTATATATTCCATATTTAGGACGGCCATGGACATGAGTGGACACAGTGTACAGTACAGTGTGTTTGTTTGTAACAGTTCGATCTGGCGTGCCGCGAGTGGATGCGCACAATGGTGGGCACGGTGCGCAACGCCGCGCTGCCCTTCGCGCTCGTCCTCACCGGCTACACCTCCGACACGTGAGTACCAACACCTATATGTATGTATACACACAATGTGTCACTATTAGGTATACAGTAATAGTAACGTAGGTACCCACTTAATGAAACTAATCATATTTTTGGGGTAAAGTATAGATGAGCATAATACCTCGCTTGCTAGCTGCAATGTTTAGTATGATACAGACAGGTAGCCATCTAAGTATTATAATGTGTGTCCTACTGCCCAACTGCCTCCGTGGCTCAGTGGCCGATGTGTGAGACTGCTGATCACGAGGTCCCGGGTTCGATTCCCGGGTCAGGCCAAAAATCGATATTGGGTTTTTCTGTTAAGAAATTCACAATAGATGCCCGGAGTTTGGAAATTGGCGGTGTTTACATCCCCGTGCCTCAGAAAGCACGTAAAGCCGTTGGTCCTACGCCTGATCTCTCTCCGGTCGTGTCGGATTTTCCGTCCCAATGAGAGTGGGGGAATAAAGAGTGCACTTGTGTTTGCGCACACTATAATATCTCCCGCGCAGATGGCTAGTCTCCGTTGAGGTTAGCCGCCGTGACCGAAATTCGGTTAGGAGGACATTATACATACAATGTCACTATTACCGCAACCCATGTAGGTATATGTATAGTAATAGTAACGTAGGTACCCACTTAATGAGACTAATCATAATATTATTAGGCTAAAGCATAGATAATGAGCATAATACCTCGCTTGCTAGCTGCAATGTTTAGTATGATACAGGTAGGTAGCCATCTAGGTATTATAATGTGTGTATCATTGTATTGACATAGACAATTATATCACTAATGTCAATATACATAACATTAACTATGCCGAAATGTTGTAATGCGTTAGGCTGCGTTCACACGGTATTGTCCTTTTTCTATTCGCTTTTTAACGTACAATCAGCCGGGTGTTCACGCGGTATATTTTTTCCGTTTAAAAAAAGAAAAGCCACAGTTTTCCTTCCTTTAGTGCCTCTCTGCAGACCGAATACGTTATATCTTCATTTGCGTGTCAAATCCGGTGAATTTTCTTTTTAACGTATAAACGGTGTACGTATTTTTGCATGACGAACGACGTGTGAATGGTTCTATATATATACAATGTATATGCCACTACTTATTAGTTAAGACGTATACAGCGTGCAGGACAATGCCGTGTAAATAAAGCCTCACATTGGCTGTGGAGCTTGAAATGACTATTGATACATAAATACTTAGATTTTATTCGACTTGGCCAATTGTCAAGTGTAACTGTGTGAGCCCGCGCTGCCGTGTTTGTTGTCCCGTATCTGATTAGGTACATACAACACGATTGTCACGCTGAGATGTTGATGACGTCATTGTCACGACGACGCGCTACTTACTACAAGTAGAGATCTTAAATAATAGTACATAATCTATCACATGAGTCTCGTATGTTTGACATGTCTATTAATTATATCTTCAACATCACTTGACTTGTACATCAGACTGAGGGTCTCCAGAGAACTAGGTACCTAACTACTTGAATAGATTTTCTTACAGGCTGTTGTAGACAAGCATGCTCTTGCAATTATTTGTTGTTAATGGCAGAGATGTTATTAGGTTCGATGTTTGAGCTTTAATGGCTTAACTTACATACTACGTTACAATTTGTATACATATTAAGTGAATGAGGGACGATGCGTCACACACTACACCACCAAAATTTAGAAAAAAGTTTAAAAATATATTTTATATCGATTACACTTTAACACTTAATAAACATATTATATATATATAAATATACTTATAATAAAAAGATCGTAAGCAGAATCTATAAAAACAATATAAAAATATATATTTTTATTATTATATTTAACATAGCATTAGCAAAACAAAATAAATTTTAATTATTATGCGCTGTTGACAATATAATAGAGGTTTTACACATGTTCTAAGAAATACTAAATTTATACATATTTATTAACAAAATATTTAAAAAATACGTAGGTATATCTCTATATAAACTCAAAAGTGTCAAAGATTTATCACAAAATAGGTAAAATAATACAAAGCTAAGCACAAAAGAATATTATTTCGTTACAATAAAAGCATTAATTTTTACATATATCTTTGCAATGTATCTGGTCATATCAATCGAATCAGTGAAACCGCGCGTATCTATAGTATCTATGCGTAACGGGTCAGCTGATAACATGTCTGCACTACCTATTACGACGACACAACAATGGAATGCACTGTTGCACAGTGTGGTATTAGGCCCTCAAACTTGGTCAAAAATATTTTATGACTCGAACGACGATTATTTGTGTATATATGTTAAAATAGGTAATAAAAAACTTATTACAGTTGGAAAAGAATATTTATTCGTCACTACTACATACATTTTCATTGGTCAGGTCACTCTCACTAAGCAAATTTAATACGTCTCCATACAATGTCTTTCTATTTTTCTTAAAATATAGATTTGTTCTCATGCTTGTTAATAGGAGGTCCGAAGTTAACGAAAGCCTATTTAAAACGTCCACATTGCACTCTACGTGCGAAAACTTTCTGGAATAGTTAAGTCTATATTGCCTTATGTTTTTGTTGCGAGCTTCTGCAGCTTCTTCTGAAAGTTGTCCTATTGGAAGAATTGCGAAGATTGTATTGAATTGGAAGAATTGTGTTTATCACTTCAGGTCCGTGACGAAGTACTTTATGCAGTGTCGGAGTCATGGGGTAAAACCCATATAAAGCCACATACATCTCGGCAGTTTCATCGCAGTATTTCTGGAAGGCTTCAACATTAATTATATACCCGCAGCACATTGTGTCTAATATAACCTTAAGTCGGTAGATAAGTTCTTTATCTATTTTGGTTATTTCCGCCGATATTTCGTAGTTTTCGAAAAATCGGCGTATTACCGTCATTGGTGTTGCCAAAATTAACTTTTGGCATATCCACCAATAGTCCAAGTGTCTGCTTGAATTGATCTTGAATCTCTTGTTTTCTGGCTTCCACCGCTTGTTTTTCCTCAATAGAAAGTCGTACATTCCATTTTTTTACATGTAGCTTATGTGCTACGTGTAAGATTGATTCAAAAAATCGAATACGAGCATGTAGCAATGACAGCCGGAATCTTAAATTTTCCTCTTTAAGTGGCCTTTTCTTCGATAAGTCATTAAATTCCGAAGTAGTTGCATCGCAAATGTAGCATCTCATTGTGGATTTCGTATGTGTTGCTGCATTGCAAACTTTGCCATCCACCATAGTGAACAACATCTTAGCTTCACTGATAAGTTGTTTCCTATGTCATTGCTGGCAAGCGCATCTATTTGTGTTGTGATGTAGTCTATTTCTTCTTTTGTTATATCCGTACTCTCCTTGACGAATCTGATTCTAATAGGTCTGCAATAACGAGGAGATAAAGGTGTCGGATTTTGCCATAGTATTTTCTTTTCATGTCCATAAACTAATTGAAGAGGAACAACAGAACTTTGAAAAATATTAGCGTCAATATCATTTTCAAATTTCATTTTATACATTTTTGCTTGAAATTGTGTTGTACATTAGCTATCTTTTGCTTTATATCATGAATTCTTATATCATCATCAGAGTAGGAACTTAGTAGTTTCTGCTTCAAAAACGTTAATTTTCCGTCAAATGTTGACTCATTAGAACCTTGCATGATAGCATACAACTCATTCCGACTCATAAACCTCAATCCTGAAGTCCCTGTAACAAAATAAGACTAAATCTTAGGAACGAATATTTATACAAGATTGTAAGGTACTAACGAAAAAAAATCTCAAAAAAAAACGGGGCGGGTACGGGCGGCTATGTTTTTTATAAAATTGTTATAGACTGTCTACTCTACAAGAAACAATAGTATTCGTATTTAAAGAATGCTAAATAGTGTAACAAAAAGTCTTTTAAACATAGAAAAGTAAGAATTTTTGTAATAGTTTATGACAACTTACTTTTAGCCCTATGGATTAAAATTGATTGAGACTTTTGTAGAAAAAAAACATGTTCCATATAGTCACATACCTGGCTTAGAGGAATCCATCACAAAAACCACCACAAAACCGTTCGTTCATAAAATATCACGTTTTAAAAACAAGTAAAATTTGAGCGTATCGAATAATCACACGACCACTGTAAGCAAACGGAAACTTCCAACTGAGCGTGCGGCACGTGTTGGCGAGCTGGTACGGAGTTATTCGGCCATTTAATTGACCAACTACCTAACTTTTAAAGGATCGGTAATATGGAATAGTTTACCAATTTTTAAAAAAGTCATTTTTGGCCAACTTTAAGGGCCTAATACCACACCGTGTGTTGTAAAACAATCTAAAAATATCAATTACAATGATAGGTAATAGATATTACCAATAATTATTAATATTTATGCCAAATTAGACAATAAAAAGTAATTATATAATATTATTGCCATGCTTTGAACATAAACATGTTGAAGGACGTTAACGACATTAGTGCATATAAAAATAATGTATAACGAAATCATATTATCTTATTTACGAAGCAGCAAAACAGTAAAAGAGTTATATTACTGTATATTGTTAACAGGCATATTTTTCTTATGTACGATATTTACGTTATATATTAATCACAATTTTTAAAATTACACTTTTAACTACATAAATCAAATGTGCACAAAATGATTGAAATTGTCATTGGCCGCGGCAATATATAATAAAAATAAGTCACCATATTATACACACATAGTCACCATAGATTTCCGGCGTCGGCATCTCAGGTGCACATGCCTTTGCAGGCACCAGTCTCCATATACCATGGCCTCAGGCTGCTCCATACAACTTTGGATCGGCAACCTCAACTTAAACGCAAATTACACCACGCTGCCCAAATAATAAATACGCCGTCAATGTGGTTTTCCAAAAAAAAATATCATTCGTTTTACATTATTATACAACATCAAAAGCTCCGTTGAAGCATCAAAGCTCTTGAGACGTTCGGTTTACGTAGTAACTATTTAGTAATCTGTGGTTCGGTTGTCAAATAAGAGATGTTATTAGGTTCGATGTTTGAGCTTTAATCCTTAACTTACATGTAGGTATACTAAGTTAAAATTATATTTAATTATAGAATGGGGAGCGATGCGTCACACATTACACTAAAAATATATACTTAGTTCCTATATAAGCAGGCTCTATAGTTTCTAACATTTCGTCAAGTAGTGGTTATTTGATCTCTTCCTAAACGTATCACACGTCCACATTGGACTGGCGATGGCGTGTGCGGCAGGAGACTGATGCCCAGCAGCGGGACATACTATTGTTATATAAACTTGCTGCTATATAAAGCTAAATATGATGAGGTTGCAGGTTCGGTCGTCGCACGGCGTTCTGCCTGTTCTCGGCGTTTGCCGGCGTGATGGGTATCCTGAAGGCGTTCTCGCTCAACTACCAAATGTACCTGGCGATGGAGTTCCTCGAGGCGGCGCTCGGGTACGGGTTCAACAGCGCTGGATATGTTCTCAGTATGTCTCACTCCCTTACCATAACACACTACTAATGACACTGACGTCACTCCAAGACGTAAGCGGTGGACAAATTCGAACTCTGGAGTAGGAGCTCGGATGGCACAGTTGGTAGTGCGCTGGGTCGGAACCCTAGAGGCGCAGGTTCGAGTCCTGCTCCAGGCTCGTCTTTTTCCACATTGCTTTAATATTTAAGTACACTACTAAAACCTCCTTTTTAAGATTAAAATGAAATTACTGATGGTAAGTAACTGTTACCGTAGACCATGGACATTCACAATGTGAGGGGTACAGTAGCTGACGCGTTGCAGATCCTAAAATTACAAAATGTTTGACAAATATCTATCCTCTACATCCCATATCGCTATATGAAAAGTGGTGGCCCACTCATGCGAACTGCTTACACCGTACCGTATAGTGCCAAACCCGTAGTCCATGTAAATTATACGTGCTTAGCTAGGTACAAACTGTGAAAGTTTTAAAGTAATGATGGCCCTTATGATTAGTACTGCGACAAGAGGACTCGCTGCGCCAGAATTGTATCATCTCAACCCATAAACGATTGTGCCAGGATTGTGCACTGCAAAAATCCCAATATCAATTATTGGCCCGACGCGGGACTCGAGCCACAGAGGCAACTAATTATCATATCCTTATCATTATTAACCAAGAGAACACTTTAAAATAAAACTACGTTCAAAACAGCTTACAGTTATTTTTTTAACCCCTTTAAGGGGTTCTAATCTATCATTTAAACCCTTTAAAGGGTTTAAATGATAGATGAATGGTTGTATGGAACTCCTCATTCTCAAAGTTAGAAGCACCCGCTTTTATTTAGAAACAAAAGTCCATATATACATGGACTTTTGTTTTTCGGGGTTTTAAAAAGTTTACCAAAAGAGAATAAAAGGCAAATAAAATAATGTTTAACCGGTGCGAAGCCGGGGCGGGCTGCTAGTTAAATACCTCAGACTAATAGAATAAGATAGACGGAGCGTGTAGAACTCGCGCGTGAAGCCGCCAAAAGTCATACTAAATAGCAATGTCATACGTTTTCGTTTTCGCGCGCAGTCGATTTGAGCCGCTCTGAAGTATTTTTACAACTTTTTACTACACAATACGGCATTATAATAATATTTTGTCAAAACGTGTTTAGACGTGCGTACTCACTAGCGGCTCAAGCTCAAATCGACTGCGCGCAAAAACGAAAACGTATGACATAGCTATTTAGTATGACTTTTGGCGGCTTCACGCGCGAGTTCTACACGCTCCGTCTATCTTATTCTATTAGTCTGAGTTAAATACATATTGTAATTGTTTTACACGCTCAGTGCATTACGCTGTGTCTGCTGTCAGCGTATAATGCCAAGCAGATAATGAGCTACAAACAGTATCGCAATACTCGGACGTGTCGCCTGTCACGACAACTCTCAGAGCTCATTGTTATTAGAGCAGAGCATCATCCGGCGCCATATCTACTCGTACTTTAGGTAGTAGGTAGCTCTTACTTTCCAAACAAATAAATAGCGCCAACAATTCCTGCATTAATCACACTCGAAAGTGTTCACACGTCACATGTGAAACTTATGTGATTATAACGTTATAATGACCCAACGGCGGTACTCAAGGTGTCTTTTATACCACAGAGATAGCAAACAAGCATACGGGCAGCCTATACGCATATTATAACCCCTCTAAAAAATAAATAACTGTGCTGACCAAGAGATAAACCCTCTCCGGATTCAAATACGGAGGGGGTTTTTCTCTTAGTCAGCTCTTGTCTATGAGTCTCTTTATCTGACAATAAAAGACTTACCAGCAATAACACGACACTACCCACGTTTTATTATTCAGCTATCTATGTACCTACTAGGTAGCTAAATGGAGTTACTGTAAGGACTCAGCGAGGGTCTAATAGCTGACTGTAAAATGAGAGGGTACCTCCTATCATATAGTCTTTCTATTGTCTAATAAGTAGTTAGGTACTTCTTAGAAATACCGGCATTAAACTATGATATGACATCAAGTCAATGACCTGTAATAAGGCTATAGAATAAATTGATTAGAGACGGCCGGCTGATTCTCTAAGAAACAGAGATCGCAAACTAACAGTTGTGATTGCTCGATGACGGCACACACGATTGCTAAACGTCAAAAAGCCCCTTTTTTCGCTATTACGGAATACTGATTTTCAATCTGACAGCCAGAAGATTTGCTCCTTTTTCGCTCTTACGAAATACCCCAGCAGGTCCAATATATCCCCTTTGTAAGATTTAATAATCATGATTAGTGTAATGTTTTTATAATACCTGTCTAACCAGAAAAACCGTGACGATGTCAAATGTAATATAACTGGATCAACTGGATCTATAAGACACAGCAATATCAGTATGTCGGTCTGAAAGTACTTAATAAGATTATTTATTTACTTATATAACAAAGGTAAGTGTGTGTGTTATTCGTGCAGTGGTAGAGATGGCCCAGCCGTCGCTGCGCGCGGTGTTCGCGTGCGCGACGGGCGTGGCGTACGGGCTCGGCGGCGTGTTGTTCGCGTGGGTGTCCTGGGGCGTGCCCTACTGGCGCCACCTGCTCTGGACCATCCACTCGCTCGCGCTGCTGCTGCCGCTCTACCACGTGCTGCTGGACGAGAGCCCGCGCTGGCTGCACGCCAAGGGGAACATTCAAAAGACTGATGCAGTCATACGAAAGGCTGCGGCTTGGAACAAGGTATCTACCCTAATTGCGTACGTGTATTATAACTCTAGGACCCCTGGGGCCCAAGTGCCCACAAACTGTATCGTGATATCTAAGCGTTTAGTCGAGCCATCTCACGATCCTATCGCTCGCCTTACTTGGATCAACGTATTAGCCTTGCAATCCAGCGTGGCCAGTCTTGTGGGTACCTTGCCTCAGAACTATGACCTCAATCAGATATTTTATTTATAGGTTAAATACAATATCTGATTGTTTGTAAGTAGGTTAGGTTGGGTTACTTTAATTTTAATAACTATTCATCTAAGACAATATTATTATGTTGTCTGTTTCTAAAAATTAATTAGCTTAAAATGTTATTGTCAAATAACAGTTTACCGTTTTCGGGAACAATAATAAAGTAAGGTAGAGTATTCGTTCTATAAACAGAAGAAAGTCTATTTTGACAATTTGTTCAGGTGGTCGTCGATGAAGAACTCATGAGGCGACTGAGCGAGGACGTGAAGGAGGAAGGCGCAGCGGTGAAGACGAGTCCGTGGCGGTCGCTGGTGCGCTCGCGGGTGCTCATGGTGCGGTTCGCCGTGTGCTGCTGGTGCTGGGCCGCCACCGCTTTCGTCTACTACGGCCTCACCATCAACTCTGTTGCGCTCTCCGGGAACAAGCATGTCAACTTCGCGCTCAACATGTCCATGGAAATAGCCGCCTCAGTCCTCATCATGATGGCGCTGGAGCGCATCGGACGCAAGATGTGCATCTTCCTCGCGTTCTTGCTGTGTGGCGTCGCGTGTGTGTCGCCCTTTTTCGTATGCAAGTGTCTCAATTTTTTTATATTTTAGAATATGTACATTATTTTATAAACGATTTAAAAAAAGGAGGCTATCTATTCGTGCGTATTTTTTTAAGGTTTATTACCGTATAACTCCGTCATTTATGAACCGATTTGTAAAATTAAAGGAAACTGATGAAGAAGACTACAGATGGATCACCGGAACTATTGGCTTGACTGTATGTACAGTGTATGTACAGCGCTGACAATAGGCATCTATTGACATTTCTGGACACCTGACACCACGAAAATATTTAGATTTTTTTACCACTAGCATCTAATCGGTATTTATACAAAAGTATTATCGATGTAAAGACGATAAACTTATGTTGAATAATCAAAACCTATTTATCTTATATGGTAATAATAGCATTGAGAGTGTATATGTAATGCGCAGCGCACGGCGGCACGTCGCTGGCGCTGTTCTTCGTGGGCAAGCTGGCCATCACGTTCGCGTTCAACTCGCTGTACGTGTTCACGGCGGAGCTGTACCCGACGCACGCGCGCTCCTCGGCGCTCGCCGCCTGCTCGCTCGTGGGCCGGCTCGGCTCCGTGCTCGCTCCTCAGACACCACTACTGGTACACATGCTAAACAACATTTCTTATTTTAACCGACTTTCAAAACAAAGGCGGTTCTACGTTTGTCTGAATATTATTTTTGCTTTTTCCTTTTTTGTATGTTCACTGATTGATTGGTCAATTGTAGACCAATTTAAAAAAAAATGGTCTAGAGATGGTTCCATTTTCACCAAGTCATGATCTGACTAATCAGATCATGACTTGGTTTTGGAATTTTTATGGGACCACTTCGAAGCTCTAAAGCTTCGAAGTGGTTCCATCAAAAATTTATTGGTATTGGACCTTGGAATCCGGAGACACACCAGGGAACTCCTCAAAATCAAATATAACATGAGTTATGATTGCCACAAGCCCTAAGCTAGGTACTCTTTGACTTTTTTTGTATTTTAAATCATACTTTGGTTTCCCCTTAAGATATTCTCATGAAATCTTTGAGGGAGGCCTATGTCCAGCAGTGGACGTCTTTCGGCTAAAATGATGAATATGACTTCAAAACGGCGCAAAATAACAGAATCACAGACCAAAGTCAGTGTCAAGGCTGGGTTCACTCCTGACACCTAGAATTCGGTACTTGACTTAAATCCGAAATTCAGTTATTATTTGTATTTTTAAAGTCGGTTAAATTTCAACAGTCAGAGTTCTAGTAGCAAAGCAGCTACCTCACACTGAAGTGTAACAATTTGTGTACCTATGTGCACAGAACATGTACGTGCAAGCGGTGCTGTACGGCGCGTGCAGCGGGTCGGCGGCGCTGGTGGTGCTGCTGATGCCGGAGACGCGGCGCGCGCGCCTGCCGCAGCACGTGGCCGACGCCGAGCGCATGCGCACCGACGCCCAGCGCCGCGACGCCGCGCTCGCGCAGCCGCCGCCGCCCCCCCCGCGCCGGTACCTGTCGGCGGACGAGTGAAGAGTGACCAGCTCCGCACCTCCGCAGAACAACGCGACGCTACTTCGCGTACTATACGATATGTATACGCTATCAAAATATCTGATCTCAGCGCAAATGTGGATAATCCAGTACAGTTCCCTTCTTGGAAAATTACCAAATGAGAATGGAATTTTTGCAAAGAATGAATGCCAGTGTGGACTGTGCTATGGATGTCGGCCGACTGTCCTTACCTCACCGAGATGCAAATGTTCATAGATATTATGTAGAATTTGTGACAATGAAGGTGAATGTGAGAACTAGACGTAGGCAGAATTCACACAACGAGGAGAGAGATCATCAGTCGTTAGTACGAGTAGAGCGAGAGGTAGAGAGTGAGGAGGAGGTGCGCGCGCGCGGGTCGCGGGACCGTCGTGTTCGTGTCCTACTTGTATATATATAGGTAGGTATATTGATTGTGAACTGTGATAATAATGTACTTACTGGTCAAACGTGTATTTATTTTGTTTTATTCAAATATATTGATAAATAACTAATTAAGCTCTCTTGTTTTTTTAATAGTCGCAATAATTATAGTCGTCCAGACCGATTACAGTTACGACGGCCAATATCGACGGAGATTAGTGAACTCTCTATTCCATCACTCTCATAGTCCGAGAGGACGGCAATCCGACACAACCAGAGAGAGATCAGGCGCAGAATCAACGGCTTTACGTGCTTTCCGAGACACGGAACAATATACTATTTGCTATCTTATATAAGTAATACAAATCCAAAACAAATAACATATAGATGAATCACTTTAATAATTAGGTCCTGCCTATACCTACTTACGTACGTTATTGCATTCGGTTTCAATATAATATTTAGGATCAGTGTGAGGTCGCTGACCCTAGAGGTAGGTAATTCGAAGCACTAGACCGGACGGGTATGATAGCCCTTAGACCGTCGCTAGTAAGAGTAGGTAGGGTTCGAAGAACTAGACCGGATGGGCTGAGAGCCCTTAGACCGTCGCTAGTATGGTAAAGTAAAGACGTTTCGAGGTACAATACTGAACTGATTTATTTACAAATTTGATCGATCTTTATACACAAATAAGGTCACGCAACATCTAAACATTACAGGAGCGATATCTGAACATTGGCCAATCACGATGCGTATTTACATTTAGCTTTAAGATTACAGATATATTTTTGGCGGGAACCAATCAGCGTGTGTTGAGATTGGAGTTGCTATTCGCCACCAGACGGCACCGTTGTCGACGTATAAATATGCCACGTATAAATTGCTTGGCTCTGTAACTTGCATCGTAGTCGGCTGATGTAGCGCGTCGCGAGCGGATGCACGTTGATGATTTTTAGGGCTGCGGGTGCTCCGGTGTTGTACGCGGCATGCGTACGCCACATCACTCCCCCTCAAGTGAAACGTACGTTGGGTTTGATAGCTCTGCCGGTGCGGGTGATGTAGGTACTTCGCTGTGTGACTGGAACTGATGTACCCGGGGCTGTTGTTGTACTTGGATTTGCATCTGTCGTTGTATTCTTCGCAGTAGCAGTCGTTTGTGAATAAAGAGGCGATGTTTCGTGATTATACAGGTGGGCAGGCTTCAGTCGGTCAATGGATACGACTGCAGTGCGAAGTGGTAGTTGTAATGTGAATTGCTTGCCATTCGTACTACGTTCAATGACCTTGTAGGGGCCATCGTAAGGTGGGGTCAACGGTCGTCGCACGGTGTCGTTGCGTACAAATACGTATGTACATGTTTCGAGATCTTTGTGAATGAATGTATGCAGATTTGATGAATGAGATCTTTTCTTCGGTGTGAGTGACGACATTGTTTCAGTTAACTGACGAACGAACTCTGCGTCTTCGATGTTCGGCTGTGTAGGCACGAAGAAATCGGACGGAATGCGTAGTGTAGATCCGTAGGTCATCAATGCGGGGCTGACTGAAGTGTCTTGACATAGTGCTGTACGTAGTCCTAGTAAAACAGTAGGTAGTTCTTCGCTCCATTTGATAGTCACTGCTCTTGCCATCAATGCAGCTTTTAATGTACGGTGCCATCGTTCTATTTGTCCATTTGATTGCGGGTGAAATGCGGTTGTACGTATTCGAGTGACGCCAAGTTTCTTCATTAAAGAGTGAAAAAGTGACGACTCGAACTGTCTACCTTGATCTGTGGTAATTCGTAATGGGCAGCCAAATCTTGTAATCCACCCGTCGTATACTGCTTTCGCTACTGTTTCGGCGGTGATATCGCGTGTAGGTATTGCTTCGGGCCATTTAGTGCAGCGGTCGATCATCGTAACTAAATACCTATAGTCGTTCGATGGAGGTAGCGGTCCCACTATGTCGACGTGTAGATGTTCGAAACGCGATGATTGTTGAAACTCGCCGAGCGGACTGATAACGTGTTTTTGAATTTTCGCGCGCTGACAGCCAATGCATGATCTTGCCCATAGAGTTATATCTTTATTCATATTCGGCCAGAAGAATTTTGTTATGATTATTTTTCTTGTTGTACGTACTCCGGGATGACTTAATTCGTGTTGTGCTTTGAAGGCTACTAGACGATAAGTCGGCGGTAGGTATGGTCTAATGTTCGCTGTCGATGTTTCGCACCATATCGGTCGTTGAACTCCAGGTAGATTAACGCGCGTAAAGTTCAGGTTGGGCTGTTTCATACATGATTGTAGTTCTGTGTCGTTCTCTTGCTCGGCGGATAATTTGTTGTAGTCGATTGTGTTGTTTAAGATTTCAACTTCTGCGATACGTGATAACGCGTCGGCCGCTTCGTTTCGATTTCCGTGTATGTACTTAATATTAGTACAGAATTGACTAATGTAGTGAAGTTGTCGCTCTCGCCTCGGTGTGTCGCTGCTACTCGCTGTTCTTGTAAGTGCGTAGGTCAGTGGTTTATGATCGGTATATATTGTGAGGTCGTTGCCCTCGATCAGACGTCGTAAACTTTTGACAGCGGTGTATATAGCTAATAATTCGCGATCATACACGCTGTATCGTCTTTGTGTGTCGCTCATCGTCTTGGAGTAGAATGCGAGTGGTTTCCAAATATTGTCGATCTTCTGTTGTAAAACGGCGCCGAGACTAGTGTCAGACGCGTCAGTGAGTAGGCATAACGGTGCGGTAGGTATAGGATGAGTTAACGTGGTCGCCTCGAGTATGCTTTGTCGGCATTGTTCGAAGGATTTCTCTGCCTCCGATGTCCACTGTATAGGTGATTTGTCGTTTTTCTTAGTGTTGTGTAGATACTTGTTTAATAGGTATTGATGGTCTGCTTGATGTGGTAAACAACTGCGGTAAAAGTTTATCATGCCTAAAAATCTTCGTAATTCTTGTACTGTAGTAGGTTTGGGATAATTTACTATGGCTTCCATACGTTCTTTCGCGGGTTTGATTCCTTCCGCTGTAACTTCATAACCGAGGAACTGTGTCTTGTCTTTGCCAAATTCGCATTTATCGATGTTGAGAGTGACTCCGAAGTGGTTGAGACGTTCGAGAACCTGCTGTAGATGTTGTCTATGGTCCTTTTCGTTGGTGGAGTATATTAAGAGATCATCTATATAGCAGAATACGATGTCGTCGAGTCCGCGTAGTACTTCATGCATGAAACGTTGGAATGTTTGTCCTGAGTTACGTAAGCCGAACGTCATGCAATTAAATTCAAATAATCCAAACGGTGTGATGATAGCGGTCTTAGCAGCGTCTTCTTTCGAGATGGGTATGTTGTAGTATGCCATTTTCATATCGAGTTTAGAAAATATTGTCTTCCCTTGTAACTGGTAGGTAAAATCTTGAAGTCTAGGTATGGGATATCTGTCGGGTATAGTCGCGGCGTTAAGACGTCTGTAGTCGCCGCATACACGTAGTGAACCATCTTTCTTCTTTACGACGTGTAGTGGACTAGCCCAAGGACTGCTGGATGGTTTACATATGCCCATTTCCATCATTCTCTCGAATTCTAATTTCGCAGCTTTGTACTTGTCCGGCGGTAGAGGGCGTGGTCGAGAGTAGATAGGTTGTCCGGTTGTTTCTATGCAGTGCACGACGTCATGTTTCGCTGTAGTCTTGAGTGACATAGGTCGCAGGACGTCGGGATACTGTTTTAAGATGTCGTGATAAGCGTGATTGCGATTTACTATGTAGACGGTCTCTTCTGATTTATGTATAATTGCGTTTACGCTTAGGTCGGTGATTCGGTCGATAAGTTTTCTTTGATGTAAATCTACTAATAACTTGTACTTTGCGAGGAAGTCTGCACCCAGTATTGATGTCTTCACATCGGCGACGGTGAATGTCCATTTAAAACTTCTACGTAAGCCTAAGTTGAGCTCAAGTGTTCGCTCTCCGTAGGTACGTATCTCTGTGCCGTTCGCGGCGTGTAACTTGTATGTACTCGTACTTTGCGTTGATTTTGCAAATTTGTTTTTCGCAGCTAGTACTGATATATCAGCTCCGGTATCGATTAGGAACTTTTCTTGGTTGTTTTTATCTATTATACATAGGCGGTGGCTTCCTTGATTAACATCGACGCCCGCCATAGTCGATGTTTTCATTAGTTTTCCTCTTTATTAATTGTCTTAGTCTTCGAACAAGGCGATTCACATTTGCGAGCTTCATCCCCATAGCGGTAATGATAAAAACATAACCAGTCGGCGTCGCCCGGTTGTCGTCGGTTTGAATTAGAGCGGGAACGCGGGCGCATTACGTAGCGACCGTGACCTTGTAAGGACGGACGGTGCGGTTGCGGTGATCTCTGCGTTGAGCGGTACGTCGGTCGTAGGTTGTATTTTCTTAATTCGGCTACTTCTACTGATAATTTTTCGATTTGTTTCGTTAATAGGTCGAATTTTAGGTTATTATTTATGGGATTTTCACTTTTTATCGCGGCGACTGTGGCAGGTTCGAAATGTTCCATCATCTTGTTGGCCATCGCAGCTAGGACTTCTAGTGATGATTCCGTGTTGACAGATAGCACGCCACGTACTTGTGATGGTAGTTGGTTTAGCCAGATGACCTTGAGCGCTTCGTCTGTTAGTAATTTCCCACTTAGGTCACGCATCTTGCGAAGTAACTGGCTGGGTTTTGAATCGCCGAGCTCTAGGCCACCAAGTAGCTTTTGTAGCTGGCGATGATCTGATTCCTGGAACGTGGAGATGAGCCTATTCTTCAGTGTGATGTATTTACCGGTAGCAGGTGGGTCTAAAATGATGTCAGCAATTTGTTCTAGGTCGCTGCAGCCGAGTAACGGGACGACGAGGTTGAATTTTTGTTCTTCTCCTATCTTGCTGGCAGCGACGGCGGCTTCAAACTGTGCGAACCATAAACGGGGGTTCTGCCGCCAGAATGGTGGTAGTCGTGCAGGCAGCGATATAGTAGCTACGTCGCTCGTAACGGTTGTAACTCCCTGGGCGTCGCTAAGTAGCTGTAGCTCTTCGCTCGACATCGTGTTATGTAGATACACGCAGTCAGCTGGATAGTAGGTAATACGCTGGTAACTTGAGCGATGATGCGGATGTGTTCAAACGTCTTGGATAGGGTTTGTAGGGGTCACCAATTTAGGATCAGTGTGAGGTCGCTGACCCTAGAGGTAGGTAATTCGAAGCACTAGACCGGACGGGTATGATAGCCCTTAGACCGTCGCTAGTAAGAGTAGGTAGGGTTTGAAGAACTAGACCGGATGGGCTGAGAGCCCTTAGACCGTCGCTAGTATGGTAAAGTAAAGACGTTTCGAGGTACAATACTGAACTGATTTATTTACAAATTTGATCGATCTTTATACACAAATAAGGTCACGCAACATCTAAACATTACAGGAGCGATATCTGAACATTGGCCAATCACGATGCGTATTTACATTTAGCTTTAAGATTACAGATATATTTTTGGCGGGAACCAATCAGCGTGTGTTGAGATTGGAGTTGCTATTCGCCACCAGACGGCACCGTTGTCGACGTATAAATATGCCACGTATAAATTGCTTGGCTCTGTAACTTGCATCGTAGTCGGCTGATGTAGCGCGTCGCGAGCGGATGCACGTTGATGATTTTTAGGGCTGCGGGTGCTCCGGTGTTGTACGCGGCATGCGTACGCCACAAATATATCTAAATGGTAGTACTTAATCAAAATAAAACATATTACATATATTTTTAAACCCAAAACTAGAAAAATACATTAAGTGTAGCAAAACTTTCTTAAACTAATTAATTATATTATTTACAATCGTCATTATTTGTACCTACGTAGGAGTGTGCAGATATTGAGCATTATTTAACCTACGTACCTACGTGAAAGTAAAGGGTTAATACATGAGCATGTCATTGTCATTTTGTAATGCACCTATGTATAGGTAGGTAATAATATATTTATAAAGCATAGTTTATAAATATAGGTAATAAGTAGGTGGCGTCAGAGTGGAATAAAATAGGGCATGAACAAATACAGTAAGTAGGTACCTATCAGAGAAATAGATCGGGAAAGTATGAACATAATGTCTCGTGTGGATTTTGTTATAGAGCTCGCTCAAATAAGTGTTACCTTAGTAGGTATTTACACCGTAGAAGGGGAACGCTCTTGGAAACGACGACAGGTAGTTAGTGATATCAAACAACTTAATCATAAAAAATGTGAAAAAATATTTTTTTCGCGTTTTTTATTCACTAACACATTTGGACAGTTTAATGAAACGATAATTCAGCAGTGGAACCAATAATATCAGTGTTTTCCCAACGAAAGTAATGTAACGTAAATAAAAACTCAGCTGCGGGCGGGGTCAACGTTCGCGCTCAGCTGTCGCCGCAGTGGTGCAGCAGCGAGCAGCGCCTATCGGTGTATCCCCCGCCTATCTCTGTCTAACATACTTATTAATTTAAAACAAAGGACTTTAAGACGTTTAGTATTAATTTGTGTTTAGATAGTATACTATTATTGTTCAGGATCCGAGAGGGTTCCCCTTTCATCCAGCCAGTATAAAATACCTATATAAGCAAAGGGAACCCTAGTGTCTTAGAGTGAAAGTATAATTATAATGTATGATGTTCATGTTTCTCTATGTAAATAGATCGATAGATATTTACCTTACGTAAAGGATGACAGAAACAAATTGTAAATGATCACCCTATTGGGCACATCTCTGGCTAGTACGTTTATAGCTTAGTAAGGTATTATTATATAAGTAGTCCTGCATTGTAGGTAGAAAATCCTTCTCTACTGTAGACTATACAATACAAAGGAAAGTTTGTTTAAACGTTATAACTTATATCTAATGTTGATACGACACACAACTGTCGTAGTTGTAGCTCTGCGGGATGTAAGTCACACAACTCAAGTAAAAATAGGCAAGAGATCTGGCAAGAACGACGATAGGAGATCGAGTAAAGCTGTGATGGTAACCATTTTGTAAGAAGATAACAGGTAGAGGTAGACTGTATAGGATCGGTAGATAAGATGCTTTACTCAACTGTCATATATCTATAACTATCTAATGGTATAGAAAGTGCCCGTACTAATAAGCTATCTAGTGCCGGTACAAATAGGTATATAAAAGCTATAGCTAAACCCTGTACCAATACATCGCGTCTGCGTGTCTATCGACAAAGTGCGCGCAACAAGCTCAATTATATCTAAACTCAGTCTCATTAGGTACTGATACCGTGCAACATATCACAATGTCAATAAAGCATTAGATAACTAACAAAACAACCTCAATGAAACTACTACCTAACTGTAGTACCTACAGGTATCCGTATATGAATCTACTGCTCACACCTAATGCCCGCTACACACCTTCAGTTTTAACTTTGCAGTTTAACTGTACAGTCAAACTGTACAGATAAGTCGTAGGTCCCTACAGCCTAGCCCAGTTTAACTGTTTGTCCTACACACCTAACGATTTATCTGTACAATCCGACTGTAGGTACAGTTAAACTGCAAAGTTAAAACTGAAGGTGTGTAGCGCGTTTAACAAAATTTGTTCTCGATTATAAATACCTAATAATATATAATGCGTTCGTGAAACACGATGCACTCGCTTGCCACCACATTTTAAACATTTTACTTTTTTTATCACTTACAATTTACCTAGTAACCTCATTCGTCGCCTTATAAAATTGTCACATAATGACCCAACACCGGAACACACACACAGCGGCGGCGCGCGGCCGCAGCGCCGCGGTCACGTCGCCTCCTCCGCCTTGAGCGGGCGCAGCTCGTGCGGCGCGTGCGCGTGCGCGTGCTGCAGGGTGGGCGCGTGCACCGGGGTGGGCGCGCGCAGGCGGCCGTACACGAGGCGCAGCGCCGCCAGCGCCGCGAGCGTGAGCGCCGCCGTGCTGCCGAACGTGGCGTCGGGCCCGCGCCGCGCGTACACCGTCGACACGAACACGGGGCCCAGCGCGCGCGACAGGCAGCCCGCGCCCGTCAGCACTCCCATCCACACGCCCTGCGGCCGCGGACCGAGGACCTTGGAGAATATGGTCTGGATGAGCGTCACCCCGAGCGAGTACCCGACGGAGACGCACGCGTACCCCGCCAGGAACTGCGACACGTTGAGCCCTCGCGACTCCGCGCACCAGGGCTGCGTCGCCTGCGGACAGCCGCCGCCGGCCTCCGTCGCGTTGGCCGGCGCGAGGGGCGGCGGACCGGGGCCCCACGGGATGCACAGTATTGACGCCATACCGGTTAGGAGAAAGCCGCCCCAGAGAAGTAGTGCCCTGAAACACGAACAAAATAAATTAATCAGTCGTTGATATAACGTGTATCGTGATTCGGTTGCATCCATTTCTATCCTATCATACCTGACTGCACCTACGACCAGAAATGTCGTTCAACAATCTGCGGACTTTTAAAGGGTAACTTGTTATTCCAATTACAATTTCATTATATAAAAAAACTCTTAATAAACCCCTTTATTAGATTGACCGCTCCAAGTGTCCTTGCCGGTGCTTCTAGCCGGTCTCTGTTACTGTATTAAGTATGTACAAAAGCAATTAATTTCTTGCAATAAATTGGCTATATAAGTAAAAGAAAATGAAATAGCAGGAGATTTACTAACTGTTCTTTATAGTTTTAGTTTGTCTATGAATCAATATGACTATATATGAGTGACCAGAATCGTAACTAAGTACATGCATATGAGAGCCGAGTACTGACCGCTCCTCGAACAGCTTAGTGAGAGGTCCGATCATGGCGAAGGTGAGGCAGGCGACGACCGCGCCGGCGCTCATCAGCGCGCCCATGTACTCGAGCGCCTGGCGCTTGCTCCACGCGAACTGGTCCATGGTGAGGGACGTCGCTAACGTCTCCAGCAGCACAAAGTTAAACACTAGCACAAAGAACGCCAGCACCAGCGTCCAGCTGCTCACTGCATCTGGCTTCAACGCCTTTAGCGCTTCTTTCTCTGAAATTCAATTTGTACATGTTTACCAGTCTGCTGTGTGTGTGTGTCGCTGTATATTATCTAACTGCATGCGGTACAGCCAATTCGGTGACGAGAGGAATTAACAAGAAACTGACCACTCTTTTTAATCACCAGAGTAGGCATAATATTTAGGTAGATACAATTGTTATCTATGAGTTACACGTAGACTATCTTGTATCTACATAATGATAATTATGTATACCTATGTACACTTAATGGTCCAAAAAAAAGACAATTTAGAAAATAGACATATAATTCACCAGAGTCAGTTCCCTGCGCGATCATGGCCTCTCTAGCAGCAATCTTCCTCTCCTTGAAGCACCACGGCAGGAAAAGTATAAAGTTGAGAAGGCCGAGCACCGCGTTGATCCAGCCTGCAGCCGTGTACATGTCGAGGCGCAGCGGGGCGGAGAGGTCCCCGGGCGGCGGGTAGGCGGCGCCGGGGCCCAGCGGCGCGGCGGCCGCCTGCAGCGCGGGGCCCACCACGAACCCCAGCACCTGCGCCAACGACACGATAGCCACGGCGCGCGTGCGCTCCGACACCAACGTCGCTGACGACAGGTACGAACGAGCTACCGCTATGTTCGCTGCAAATGTTCTATGCGTCAGACAACATACTTTACTGCATTTATCTGCATCTTTCAACCGACGCGACACCCTCTCTAACTTGTCCGCCCAATAACAAACATGTATATGTCTATATATGTATAACATCAGAGGCGTAACTATACCATCTGGGGCCCGTGGCAATTTTTTTTGATGCAGCCCTTTCAGTAAAAATCGTCACGTTGTAGGTACTTAGTTTGATTTTTTAAACCACTTAAGTAGTTATCTACCCAAGTAGTTACCCAAGAACATGGGATCTATACATATACAATGAAATAATAATTTAATTTCGATAAGATATTTATTTTAAAAAATCTTTTCTTCTTTTTGGCAAAAGTATCTTTAACATCATCAAAGTTCGGGCCATAGAATTTTCAATAGACCGAATAGCCAAGTTACTTAACCTGTCTTGTACCACCCATAGATAGATTTTCTTTATTTTAGTTCTGGAAATGATCGTTCAGCACTAACTGGAGTCACAGGAATTCTAACAAATAACATTAATGCAGCGCATACTTCACGAAAGCTGCAGGATATAAAATGATTCTTTAGTATTAATAAATCAGCAAGGTCCCTAATCGAGCTCGCGGCCTATTGGGTTGGGGGCCCTATTGGGTCGGGGGCCCGTGGCTTTTTGCCAGCCCTGCCACCCTATAGTTACGTCACTGTATAACATATTAGGTATATATGTTACTGTAAAAGCCCGAACTACGGTAAATCCTAAGATTTTCCAGTAAATCCTAAGATTTACCAACTCTTAATGGTAAAAGTCCGAACCGTTCTATGATCATCGTTTATTTCGGACTTTTGCCATTCGCTTGGTAAATCTTAGGATTTACCTCAAAGACACGGTAAATGTTGAGATAAACATGTCAATGCGTTACTTACTAGTTATTAAAACTTAATCAATAAAAATACTTACCAAAAGATATAGGTAACGATTTGACTGATTAGTAGTAGAAATGATGAATAATTACTCATAGGTATGTAAGGATTTGAATTATTATTAATTGAAATTAATGATTAAGAACTATGCATTGTTTTATTTCCAAAACCAACATTTACCATCCGTCACTGGTAAAACCTAGCATGTACTAAATTCTAATGGTAAAAGCCCGATAAAATGGTTTCTTTTTTTACATATTCTTACATTTACCGACTCGTGTTGGTAAACCCTAAGATTTACTGGTAAAATCTAAGATTTACCGTAGTTCGGGCTTTTACAGTAATATATAGATTACAACTAATATGATCTTTATAATAGGTATGTGCTTTACAAACAAAGAGGTCTCCTCTCGATACGGAAATAATAATAAATGCTTTTTTTTGGTTTACAAGATATTTTGTAAGTAAAAAGAAATCACCGCAAGCAAGAAGTAATCGTTGGTGTAGCTATTATTCTTCATAGCCCGCCACAATTCGCTACGATGCGGCGATGTTCGCAGATGGTATGATTTGAGCGTACCAGAGCTGACTCCGACAAGGAACCTGGCGAAGACCATCCAGTACTTAGCGTAGGGGCGAGTGAGGTGCAGCTGCGCGTAGAGCGTGCTGGCGAGCACGAAGAGCGCGAGCGTGGTGAGCAGCGGCGCGCGCACCGAGCCCGCGCGGTTCGCCCACAGCCCCAGCAGCGGCGAGAACACCAGCTGGCCCAGCGGGTTGGCGCCCACCGCCACGCCCAGCACCTCCTTTTGCGAGCCCGGCTCTAGCTGCAACAATGTACATACTAGACGTTAAGTACATCACTATACCACCTGTATTGGTAGAAATGTCTGCACAACTGTACGACTTTTTTCAATCTTCAAATCAGTTTCTATAACAAAATACCTACTCAGAGAAAATGATACCTTAAAGTAACCGTCTATGTTGTCAGTCTCATTCCCAGGGTTATGGGTTTAAATGACACCTAATAAACTAATAAACATTCAACAGTGTTCACAAACGGAAGGTGTTATCGGGTTAGCTATGAGTCAGTCTCGTGGACCACCTCACACACCAAATTAGATAATCGTTCTGAACATGCGAGTGAGCGGCGTGCTCCAAGGACGTTACTTTTATATAGAGTGAATTGCTTCACCAAAATAAGGTACCTTACTAAGTATGTACAAACTAGCTTTACTAAACCAGTGACTAAACAGATAGAGGACAAGTAGGTATACCAGTTATGGGTAGGTACTCAGTAAACGTAGTGCAGGACGCCCTCAGGCTAAGTGAAGCAACAACCTTTGCAAAGTGGCTAGGAGTAGCTAGATGAGACAAGCCGAAGACCGTGCCAAGTGGCATAGGTACACTTGGGGAGCTCTTTGTCCAGCAGTGGACCGCGATAGACCGATGATGATGATGAGGTATACCTGACAAATATTTATTTTCACGTCGAGGTAGAGATCACCTCTCCACTTAGACCGCACCGAGTTTTAAATATGGGTTTGACATCCGGGCAGGTCAATATTTATGTGGCCCACTGGTGGCTGGTTGTTTGGAGTTCAGGACTCAGGTGTAGGTACTCTGTCACTTGGAATCGTACGTTAACAAAGTCACCTGCGACACAGAACTTTCCCTAGTCAACAATTCATCGTTATAACATAAATAACTATAAACAAAGTTGATCGATAGAAGTAGATATAATGTAAATTTTCAGCAAATTACCATTATTTAGTAGCTGTACAACACAAATGTCAACTAGGTAGGTACTCTGACGGTGTTGGCTTGTTACATCACAGTCACCTGCTTTCTCTGTTTGTGTAAGACAGCGCACAATAAGACAACAAAACATTTAAAGTGTGTGTGACCTACATAACTGTCCACGGGAGTTCATGTTCACACTGTAGTGTGTAGGTAGGTAGCTATATAGGTACTCGTAGTAACACATATTATAGTTGTAAAGTTATCTTCATAACATAATTTTAACAAATAAAACCGACTTCAAATAGGTACGTACCTACTAAGTAAAACGATGTTAAATTGAGTAATTTTTCGGCGTTGGGTGAAACCATTTATTTCAAACTGCATAAATTCTTGTTTAATAATCAGTTAAAAATCGCGTTATGTTACCTCTTAAAAATGCTATTATCCGGTTACTGAACTGGCCGGGAATCCGGCGCACTGACCCTATCCATTTAACTATGAGCCAAAAGTTTTTTAATTAGATTCATATTAAATCATTAGATTGTTCTAAAGGTAGATTTACAAACATACTTCAATACTTACCATTGAATTGTGCACAATAGATTGTTCATTATTAGAATACTTTAACACAAAGGTATTTCAAAAGCATAGTTAATCTATATGTATGTCGATATATAAACATATGTCCTAAACATGATGTCATGTTTGTGTGTCTACCTACTGCTTACTTCTTACAGAAAATTATATATAACCTAATTATAATTGAGTATAGAATATATTCAGATAACAATGGTAGGTAGATATAGTATTATAGTTACATATGTATCTATCTAATATTGTGCACAAACAGAGCAAACAAACAACTCTGTTATTTCCATACTTATCACAATTGTTATAGATTCAGTTAATCTTTAAATGGCAACAATAAACTTATAGGTAACGTTGTGTACCTACTTATCTAAGGCACTTTGTACACAATCTCTTAACGATAACACGTCATATATTATACATTTCTAAGGTGAGAACAACAACATGTCGCCTTCCCGCGCCGGACGCTTGCAATACTGTAAAGCATATGTACCACCAGGGTTTTGTGTCATCATGATGAGTTGATGACTAACCCTGAGATAAGCAAACCACTAGTAATACATAGCAAACGTTTTCCTTAAATTAAGTGCACACTTAAGATCTGTACCTACTGACTGACGCACAGGAACGTCAGGAACTGCTTCTGCCTCTGCCTTATACCTACCCATTCGGTATCTAGGTAGAGGTACTCTTGTTACATTGTGATTTTTCTTCTTTTAATATTACAAAATAACGGTATGTATTAGGTTTGCTACGCTAAATGTTACATAGACAGTTGGATACAATATATAATTGAAAAATAACATAAATTGAACCCCGCTGCCTCTACAGTTTTTCTTAGAATGAACTATAATAAGCCTCCCCGACAATCGTTTAAAGTGCGGTCCATACAGATAGAATAGTTTATTTTAGATATTTCTATAGTGTTTTATGCTTTACGGAATATCTACATACATTTCTAGTGAGAACTACAGAACCATACAAAGTGAGCGTTCTCAAGTGCCCTGCTTCGATAATTTAAGTAGGGGTAAATAAAGGACATACTTAGGTTTTACTTTTCTTATACTTCAACTAATCCTGAGTTTGATTCAATTTAAAAAAAGTACGTATTAGAATACCAATAGCAAGCCATATGTCCCATTGTTGGATTGAGAAAAGGTTTAGGCCTTATTGGTATGCATATCCGTAAACTGATTCCAAAACTCTTGGATAAGTCTTTAAAACTGAGTCCTCATTCATAATGACGACAGTGTGCGACTGGGCGTCACGTCTAGCTCGCCCAAGTTCTGTGGTCGCCCTTCACCGGAGCGCGCGCGCGTGCCCACGTGCCCCTCAATAACAACTATTTATAGACGACAGAAAATGCATGATACGGACGCTCTCAGGAGATACAATGTCGCGTGTACAGGCGCCACACGCCACGCAGTCACGCAGCACGCGCACACTCTCACTATCAAACGGTCACTCAACACACTACACTCTGTCTGCAATCCTCTCGGTGCGTTCTGTCGTGTGATCGCCTGACCTCATACTTACTTGAACAGCACTCACAAGCGCTGAGGTACCACGAGTGCCATGACAACACCGCTCACTATGCGACACTATGACACTATAAAGTTACAATGTTTCTTCAGACAAATATTCATCGATATGTACTTCTTTGCTTGTACAGATCAAATTATTTTTACCTAGCTAAATAGCGATGGCTTTTCATAGCTAAATAAATAAATCGAGAAGACTAACAGATCATTGTCGTTTGTATAGTTTTGATAGATACCTATCTACTGCTACTGACCTACAGCACAATGAAGGATTGTGTTAGTTTCAGGATATACCTATGTCACCACAAATACCTAGCGGCTGACATTCCAGTGGGTAACATGATGGCTGCTATTTATTATAATAATGTTATTGGTTGCCACCAAATTTTAGCATTTTTGAAGGCAAGCCGCCGCCAAAGCTTTTAGCTTTATGACTTATAAGGTGGTGAGCTCGGGAGATAAATGATACAACCGTATCGATTAGAATAATGTTTATTACTACTCAACAATTACATGATCCAAGATTATATATATGATAGGTTCATACACACACTACAGACTGCTACAGGGCCAGAATTGATCATGACGTCTATTAACGCCCTTGGTGACTAAGACAAGGCTGGCAGCGCTCATGACATAGCGAGCGATGTATTGTCCACATTTGAGGACTGCACGGTTGGTTCAGTGGCCTAAGTGTTTACCTCGCCATTAACCCCTACGCAGCGTGTTGTGGGTTCGATCATAGTGTCAGGAAAAATATCTTTATAGTATTGCTTATACTATGAGTCGATTCCCACAAGACAAAAAATTGTGAGATCCGTATAAATGGGTGTCCTGAGTCTGTGTGTAGGTACTTTGTGTCTGTTAATTGTATGTTTGTAAAGTCCCGCGCGACACAGGGCCTGTTCCGTAGCGCGGGAGTTGTCATTAAAAAAATGGATTGTTGCTCCAATTAGCTAACTCCTTTTTTTACATGTTTGCATAACTTTGGCTCATTGATGGTACCTACTTATATTACTTATTGGTACCTACCTACAGAAATGGACCGACATATAGTTTTTGAGTTCTGCAGACAAACATACGGTGGCTCAGGCTGAGTTTATATATAATTATGAAGATAATGTATTGGCATTCATAATGCAGCGTCAGTGCATTGCAAACAAACTGTGGTGTTGTATCTCAAGTTCACAACACACGCAAACCTCGCTCGCTCTCACAACAACTTTCACTATCTGTTACTATTTAAATAATAAATAACTAAATATGTAGGGACGCGAGGCGCGCGACTCGTGGCTGCCGCGGCCAGCGTGCGGGGCTGCTCGCGTCGCTCGTAGTAACGTCATGTCATCGGGCGCGGACGTGCTAATGACACAGTTAACGGTGATAAGTTGATAACATTCGATTTAGTGAGTCACTGCCAGCCTGCTACTTATTAACTTACACAAAACAACACAGCACATTACGTTTAAAAGATCACTTTTAAAACCTCCTCTTCGTTCTAGTTCTATCATATTTAGACTTGCCTTTATTATTTTTAACAACTTAAACTATTTAGATTAATTTGCATATTACTTACTATGCAAATAAATAAATAATCTTTAATACAGTTGTTATGTTGGTACTTATGAATACATTTTGGACACATTTACCATTAGGCATGCATGATGCAAGTTACAGAAGAAATGTGATTACTTCCATGATCGGTCCTAAACACGGTGTGTATCGTTCTTAGTGACTCGGTCCATGCTTCGGTGGACCGGGTTCAGCATTCCGCTCACTACTAGGAGCTTACTCACCGGAACTGTAGAAGCCGATAAGCTCCGTGATGACGACATAATGCACTTTAACGCATTCCTTATCTCGAAGGTACTGATCAGCGTTTAACGTTCATATAATAATGCCCGATCCGGTTGACGACCTGCGTGTGGAGGCTGCTTCTCTTATTTATTGCGTTTGACCTACATATTTGATTATATACTAATAAAGTGTGAGCAAAACATAGTAGCTATTTATTTATTTATTTACGACTCACCAACAATTGTACACGCACTAAGTATAGTTAAAAATAATTGGCACAGTATGAATTAAGTGTTTTAATTTTTTACAAGTATAGGTGAAGGTATTCGATGTCTGGAGTCCCATATGTATAAATCATTGATTTAATTATTTTATTGTTAGCCTGTTTAACAACTTGATGTACCGAAAATGTGTCTTGGTAATATTTAAGCCTTGTAGAGCTGCTCAACTACCAGGTTAATCATACCTAGTTGATTACGAAGCTCTCGGGCCTCCTATAAACTCGTCCCCAACCTAAAACATCCCGCGTACCCTAGATCCTAGCACTAAAGCGTAACTAATCCTTTCCCGACGATTTTAAGAAAAGATCCTATTCGTTACCTACCCCAAAAGTCTCTTTTGAGGGCCAAAGTGGCCAAACCCATCCAATCAGGTAGCTCATTAATTCCAATTGAATGGTTAAAACGCAAAAAAAATAAAATAGGCTTCCGAAATTCAGTAAACCAATAATGAGTTAGGACATGCTCAGTAGAAATCAGTAAGCAATGTCGAAAATTACCCCAACAATAAAACCAATAAGCAGTGGCAAATCCTACAGATTGTATAACATCTTTATGAAATAACTTAAACTCTTAGACTAATTGGATGGATTGAAGCTCGATTGAAGCTTTCCAATTAGTCCAATTATTCTAAAACTTTAAGTTATTTCATAATAATGTTATACAATCTGTAGGATTTGCTGCCACGCGTACTTTTAAATTGTTTGAACGGTTTTCACTACTTTTCACTCAATCACCTTTCAATATCTAACCGAACCTTAACTGATTCATGAGCAAGCTGGATTAACACCAGGTATGTCATGCTTTGGGAATATCCTTAGACTGACACAACTTATTGAAGCTGTCAGCAGCGCACGATACTGTTTACATCACTCTTGATGTGACTCCTGGCAAAACTGACAGGTTAATCGCGAATAGACTTGGGCACTTCATTAATTGATGCACATTACATAACAGTTTTTATGGAAGATGTGTTAGACGCATACATCCACCACATAGTAGAGCTACCTTTTACCTATGTTATCAAATTAATTTCGAATCTCATTTCGAATATGTAGAGACCTGATCACCATGCCGCATAAGGACAGCGTGTGGGAATTATGGCCTATTCTCTCTCTTTCTCTTTGTCTCTTGATAAAGGAGAGGGGACCCGTGCCCAGCAGTGGGACATACTCGTATATGGGTGGGTTGCTATATATTATTATTGTTATGTAGACAATGTAAATTTGCTGTTATCCCTAAACAGGGCATAAATTATGCAAGGCATTTTTTACTATTTTAAGCCTTCTTTATGTTTTTCGAACCGTACAGATTCCATAAATAGTGATAGCCATAGTAAGCTACTAAGTACAAACGGAACAGAAATACCCACAATAAACTGTAAATTACAAAATGCATGTTTATTTTTCATGCAGACATTTTTAGTGTACTTTTTTTTGTACCATCGCCCAAGGGCGGCAAACAAGCATACGGCTCGCCTGATGTTAGTCAGTTACCGTAGCCTATGGACGCTTGCGACTACAGAGGTGTCGCTTGCGTGTTGCCAACCCATTTTTTTTACACCAGGGCATTAAGATGGGAGTATCCCAGGAATATTATTATTACTATTTCGACTGGCCTGTTGGTCTAGTGGTTAGTGACTCTGACTGCTACGCCGGAGGTCGTGGGTTCGATTCCCACCCAGGACAAATCTTTGTGTGATGAGCACGAATGTTTGTTCTGTGTCTGGGTGTAATTTATCTATAATATGTATGTATTTAGAAATATATAAGTATGTTTATCAGTTGTCTGGTTACCATAGTACAGGCTCTGCCTAGTTTGGGATCAGATAGCGTTGTGTGAGTTGTCCCGAAAATATTATTAAATATTATTATATTATTATATGAATACTTTCATTCAAAACGCATCCCTAAATGAGCGCTGTAGACCTTTACACACACACAGGAACACAACTACACCGCTGTGTGTAGTTGTTTTCTGTAAGGTGAAGGTCGTTCCCCAGTCGGGCTTGCTCACGAGTATGGTGCCCTATCTCTTTGACAAAACTGATCCAAATATAGTCATAAAATGTTGTATCTGCAACTTTACTGGCAGTAGGTTTATTTCAATCAACTAAATATTCATATTAACTAAATTTACAATAGAACTATATTTATGATACCTACTAGTTCAAAAATAAACAATAAAACATACAACATACACTATGATCTTCGCACAAAGATTATTATTGATTAAGATTATTATAGTTACGTCATCATAACATATTTTACTACAGTATAAAAAAGATGTCGAAATTAATAGATGTATCAAGTAGATGTAATTCTTAGAGATATTTAATGAAATATCATCTACAAAAAGTGTTGATTTAAACGGCGCTATGTCTGGAAGATCATAATAGCATAGATTTTGAATAGAAGCGGTACGAGTATGCTACCCTGTGGCACACCATACTTGTTCTCCAAAAACTGTGATCGGCATGGAGTTAGAGTTCCGTTTTTATTGATTGTCACTTCAACGCATTGTTAGCTTTTAAGCTATTTTAATACCGCGGATTTCGTATCTTTCACATTTGTCTAAAATGATGTTGTGATCTATGCAGTCAAATGCTTTAGACATGTCATGAAATCTGGCAACTACTGGTGTTTTCTTGTTTAAGCAAAATAGGCAAAATTTGCTGTACTTATATTAGGCATTTTTATAATATAAAGTGACCGATGGTAGTCGTAACAGTTTTTTTATTTCGGATAAGATACCTATTAATAATTCTGACAAGATATATGACTTGCTACATTTGCAAAACAATTTATATTTAGAATTTGTATAATTTTATAACTATTTTTATTTATTTATTTATTTATTTGTTCATAAATAAATAAATAAATAAAATATATTTATGAACAAATTAGGTAAGTATTATATTATATTATTGTGTAAATTAACACAGCTAGTATTAGATGTGTTAGTAATTTTGCGTGTCTAAACCGTCACTGTCAAGGTCAATTCTGTAGTATCTTCTGGTTTTCGTTCACGATTATGTTCAAAATTATAATTTATGGATATACCTACCAACCATAAAGTCTAATAAATTCGGTGTACTTATCTATACTTCTTTAATTATTATTCTTATATGACCTCAACTATCACTCCAGTGACTCGTTTGACATCTTGTGCTTAGTAGGTAGGTACCATAATTATGATATATTAAACATATACTTATATAAACAGAACCCCCAACGAAATATAAATGAAACATTTATTAGACTGTTGACTCGCATACTTATATACCTAAATAGTACCTAGGTACATACAATTAGAAGGGAACCGTAAATGCACCTCTAGAAGATATTCATGTACCTTGTAGGTACCTACTTTAATTACTGGTACGATTAACTTCCAACTCACCTTATCAAGATAGGGCCACACACCCGTCAGAACTATGCTGAACCCAAGGGACATCTGGAACATGGTGAAGTATATGACGTAGACGCTGCGCCATCGCTCGCGGCGTTCTTGCGGCGTCTCTAGCAGCGGCTTCTCGGCCTCGGCCTGAAGCGCCGGCGCCGAGTGCGCTTCGTCATCGTCCGCGGATTCCCGGCGCACTCGCCCTGCAAGACCTTTGAGCCATCCCATAACGCTGGCGACACTGACTACTAGGTGGAGCACCTAGTACTAGCACAGAGCTGAAATGCGTCGAAACAAACACTCAACAGACAGGCATCCTGCTCGAGATCGCGACAAGACCGTTTCAACTATTTGATATAAACACAAAGTAAACAAAGAAACGCGCGCGCTACCGCTGTACGTGAGAGGTACGTGCTCGGGTCGTGTTGCGCAAGCGCCTCCGCTGCCCGCGCCTCTCTCGACGCGACTGACTTGTATTTGTATTCGTTTCGTTGGCATCGTTTCCCTCCGCATAATCCCGAGGCTCCGTGACGACACTGATAGCGTTGCGTTCATTAAATTGTTACTGTCTTACATGTACCTACTAATGCAATATAGGTTATTTATCGTACATACCTACCTATTTACTTACCTACTCACTCGTTACTAAGTAAGTTCTGGCTCTAACTGTTCATTACCTTATATTATTAATTAGGTAGGTAAGTACCCACTTGTTAGTGTATTTGGCGAGTCATTACCTTGCCAAAGGTGAGTAGGTATAATGAGTATATTATCTTCTATGTGAGTAGGTACCTAAACAAACATTAAATTTATTTTTTGACAAATTTGTTCGTACCTCGGTAGCATTCAATAGTAAATTAGTAGGTATTATAGTTTTTACCGAATCACAATAATATAATATATTTAAGTAGATAGGTATTGATATTAATTTATACAAATAATCAAACAAATCACAAACCCATGATTATCTAAGTGAGTACGAATCCCGCCACAGAAACTTCGATAGTTTTCTGATCTAAGTAGGTACTTAATAGGTTGGGGAAAACGTTTCTTCGTATTTTTAAGAAAATTCTAAACATTTTTAATATAGTTTATTTACATTTAACTAAAGTATGTAGGTGCCATTTTGTTCGATAACTTTTTGCCATCTTGGAGGTTGGGACATGATCCCATTGCTATAGAAATGTTGGTACTTTTGATCAAAATACCGCGACAAGTGGTTTTGGCAGTCCTCTCGTGATGTTAACCTGACACTGCCGAAAGAATTCTGAAGAGACCGAAACAGGTAAAAATCTGAAGGTGCAAGGTCAGGACTATACGGCGGATGCATTAACACCTCCCAGCCAAACTCTCTTAATTTTTGCTGAGTGGCTAAAGATGTGTGACGTCTAGCGTTATCATGATGAAAAACCTCACCCCTTCTGTTGATTAATACCGGCCGCTTTCTCTCAACTTCTTGCTTTAATCTCATCAGTTATTCGCAGTAGAGTTCAGAATCGATGGTCCTGCCTGGTGGTAACAGCTCATAATGCCCTTCGAATCCCACCACACACACAGCATCACCTTGTTGCGAGTTAACCCGGGTTTCGCCACAGTCTGTGAAGCCTGACCGGCCTTTGACCAAGACCTTTTCGCACGTTCTTGTCGTACGTTGTGTACCCAGTTTTTTTCAAATGCGAAAAAACTGTTTTGTGGTCAATTCCCAGTTCTTCAGCTACGTCGTAACTACTGATATGCCGATCTTGCTCCACTTTTTCAAAAATGGCATCCATTTTATCCGTAATAGGGCGACCAGAGCGACGTGCATCTTTGACATCAAAATTTCCGGAACGCTTAAACCAAATTTGTGGTACTCTCACAGACACTGCACTAGGTCCATAAACATCGCAATTTTTTTTCGCGGCTTGCGTTGCATTTTTACCTTTTTTGTAGTAAAATTTTAAAATTTATCAAATTTCTTCATTAGATTTACTCATCTTGACAGTACGAAAAACAAATGAAAATCACACATTTTCCTAATTTAAATTTGGAATTACCTATGTTCTTTAAAATTTAACTCAATTCAATGATACCAAAACCTGCCAGATACAAATAGTATAGGTAGCCAAAGAGATTGTACCTATTACAAGTTCATACATACTATAATGCGAAAAGACTTTTTCCCCAACCTAATATTATTCAATTCAATTCAAATTATTTATTTCAGATTCTTTAAAAATATTAAAACAATTAGGGTCATTGCGCCAGTTAGCGACCATTTAGCTGGGTTGCCCACTTCAGATGAGTATAAAAAAATGTTATCTACACGCAACATAGTATGTGTTGGTGTAAATTAGTCCCAAGTATAGTCTAGTTTAGATATAAAACTCAAAATATAGTACTTTTATCCGTGAAATATTATAAAAAGCTGAAAAAGTGAAAATATAGCCAAAACGTAGGTTTACGGCCACTTTAGGCGGTTTACGACCACCAGTGTGCTAGTTTGCGACCACTATATTAATCCTTCATAACAAAGTCTATGATTTTAATATTAAAAATATGCCAATAAAGTATATTAACAGAAATAATAATTGTTAACGAAAACAATATGGTAATCATTTTTTAGGTATATCGTTAACAATTATCAACTTCAGTATTTTTTATGATGTGGTGTAAGGTTTTGACGAAGTATTAATTTTTTGCACATGGAGACCAGGTAGACCGACGACCTAGTAAAGGTTGCGGCCAACCGATGAATAAGGTCAGCTCAGGACTGAGTGCTGTGGAAACACCCAGGGAGGACTATTTCCAGCAGACGTCCTCTGCTGGACATAGTCCTCCCTTTTGGCTGAGATGGATATATGGATGGACTCAAGACCAATGACATGTGTGACTTGTTACCATTAGCAGTAATACGGGTTTTAATTGTGAACAAAAATACATTTACGCGCATCCATCCCTTTGCTGATGTGCCATTACCATTCTTCGGGCAAGCTCTCTACAACGGCTCGTGTAGTGTGTATGTAGGCAATAACAACGAGCGGCAGACTTACTTGGCCACTGGCATTGAAGGTTATCAGACCTGTCAAGTTATCCTTTTCATTTCCCGCTTTAACCTGGTACAAATTTTGCCATCCCTTCGGCGTAACAAAAATCCTGGTTTTAGGACACAGAGAAACCGCTTTCATTTTCATTAAAAATGTGCTGTCTCTTTCAAGAAATATTCAAATTCATTAAACCAAGTTTTATAGATACTTCGGTTACTCTAGCTCTAGCTTTATTAATCCTTCGGCTGCGCGGCATGATATATCAGGATGGCGCTTTAGAAAGTTTAAATACCAGGTTTGTCCTGGACGATGTTCTTCGTCTTTAACAATTTTCTGAACTGTCTGTCCTGTTTCTTAACCGAGAATCCACTCTTTAACCTGCTTTTCGCCTTTTTACCAGGCAGGTTCTGGATCTCTTAACCTGCTTTTCGCCTTTTTACCAGGCAGGATGTGGATCCCTTATCTCGATAGTATCACATCTTTTTAGTAAGCCGATCTCCAATTGTCGTTCGAGGGATCTGATACACAGTCTACAAGTTTCTCTTATTGCCTTCCCTTCCTTTCGAGCTTTTTTCAAGCCTTCTTCAGTGTACTGAATACCGATATAATATTATTTTGTCTGCCTAATTCTAATGCTGTAAATGTGAAAAGTAATAAACCTTATTCGACAGATTGCTTGCTAAAATAATAATTATTAAACGGACATTTGAAAATAAAACCAAATTCAAAAGACACACATGACCCTTGTTTATGTCTAACTAAATGATGGTGGCCGCAAACTAATGTCTATATTTCAATTATGTGGGTTAACGGCCACCTATTTAGCACTTATTTGTTGGTCAATTAAATAAACTTTCTTAAAGAAACTGGTGGTCGCTTACTAAAGATTTGCATGTTAACACTTTGACAACGCTACACCCTAAATTGTTATAGACCTGTATAAATATTAAAGTCATACTAAGCAAAACAAAATACAGCTGTATGTGTCAGATTGCGACCATGTGGTCGCAATTTGACGTTTTTGGTAAAAAGGCACTTCAGTTACCGACCACTAGATTTTAGTTTAATAATAAGTATAAAAATTAAAAATTCAATTAAATAATGAAAACAACTTAATAATTGAACTGATTAAACATCTATCTTGTGTATACGACATCAAATAAGTAATGAAACCTACCTTTGAGCGCACGCGTCGTGTTATTTTTTTCTTAAATCACTATACAATCGCTCACTACTGAATCATCATGTACTTTGAGTATTTTTTTTTTCGGCGTTGGGTTAAACCATTTATTTCAAACTGCATCAATTCTTGTTTAATAATCATTTAAAAAACGTGTATGTTTTTTTATTTATTTATGTTACCTCTAGAAATGCTATTATCTTGATTTAAATAAATTTAGTCCGACAAATGGCCGGTTACTGAAGCTGGCCGGAAAACGGCGCACTGACCCTACCTATTATGTATTTATATAAAAATCTTATAGGACACTAACAGCCCTGCCAGGCCTTGCACGGCTATTTAGTTTTCTCAGGAATCCCTGACTTTTGAAAATAAAATTTAACTAATGTTATTCAGTGATAATGTACCTACCATTCTATTAAATATGAATAAGAGAAATAATTTTAAGATCAATTAGAGAAGTTTTTGGGTTTATTCATTACAAACTATAAAACAAATATTTTAGAACTCCTATTTCTTGACGTTTTCATCAAACTGGTGGCATTTTTAAATAAATAAACCTCATGCGCTCATTTAATTACCTACCCACATACCTATCTACTTACATTATAGCAAGCTCGATGCGCGCACGATCGTGTGTGCTACGAACACCTACAACACGAAATAAAAATATGAAAAATAAATAAATGAATTGAAAGTAAAAAAACAACTCCAAATATACTAGGTACAGTACCTACTTACCTATCTAGTGTAGGCACTTAGTAACACCTAGTAGTATTTGCCTGATATTATCCTAATTTCAACGTATTTATACATTATAAACTTTCGTACAAAATTTAATTTTCCATATCCGAATTTTTGAAAATTTCGTTTTTGATGACGAAAAAATAAATCCATTAATCATTTATTCGAAGATTAATATAAATAAATTTGGCATAAAGGATCTAATGTTTGATTGGCCTAGTTTGAGATTATTGAAATTAATAATCCTAAACTAGACATTGTTCAAGTTCAATTACCTATGGAGTTCCGCACCCTTCCTACCGGCACAGTACTGCCAGCTAGGCTTCATCATCCGTGTAGATAGTAATCTCGATACGAATACTTTGCGATAGTGCTGAAGGTTCGTGCTAAGGGTACGGTTCAATGGCACGATTTTCATTTGCTACATTACATTTGCTTTGTTTCTGTTCGTTCATGTACCTACCTATATCCTTTAAAAATAAAACAAGAATTTTCAAAATGACAGAGTTCTGCGGTAACAAATAATAAAAAACACGAAATAATAACCTTCTCTTTTTTGTAATAGGTTAATAAATAGATAACTCTGCATTGTACATACACCAAGTAGTACCTAATGATAGAAAAAAGGAATCTTGAAATTTTTAAGACGATCCGAAATATTAAAATGATTTAAAAAAATGATTTTTGTGGAAAATTCACCAGTTATTCGCCTGTGTCAATTACAATTAAAATATAACTATGTACATACCCGTTTAAAAGTTTTTATATTCTTCTTGTTATCGTTTGTTAGTGCTCAATACTGCTCAATCTGGGCCCCAATTCTGCTAATTTATGGATGGCTCAATTAAATCTGTATTGATTCTCAATTGAATCTCAGTAGCATTTTTGGTATTCTGCTAATAAATTTAAGACCAATAGTTGGAAATCTATTGGTCTTGAATTATTAGCATTTTTGGTATTACAATATTGGTATTCTTCTAAATAATTTAACACCAATGGTTTTCCAACTATTCGTCTTAAATTTATTAGCAGAATACCAAAAATGCTACTGAGATTCAATTCAGATTCAATTAAGTCATCCGTAAATTAGCAGAATTGGGGCCCTGGTGACAGACTCTGACAGAGTGGTTTAGGTCGCTTATATTTTAGGCCTCTGTCGTGATTTTATAATTTAAATTAGGTACATACCTTTGATTATTAACTTTAATAATCAAATGTTATATATAAATAATATCTATTAATGTTAATAATCAAAGGTAAATATACTTATATTAAGCTAAAATAATAGCTAAATATACTTATATTTAGTATATTGCTTTACTGTTTTCTCTAGTGGCAACACTGCTGCTTTATCTAAGCCTTAGACACGGTAACATTTAATATTACCGTGCCTTAGATATTATAGTCAAAGATTCCTCCTTGATTATAGTATTTACTTTATCTAAGCAAGCAAATAAGCCAATTTCCATAATCAAAAATGTTGCTGGCAATTGTTTTTAAGTCTATAGACAGTGTGACCATTTGTGACAGATTTCTGCTATTTTAACAGATTTGATTGTTTAATTTTAACTTATTATAGTAGCAACCCATACAGGTCACACTGCTGGGCACGGGTCTCCTCTCTTAGATCATGTAAGAGAGAGAGAGAGAGAGAGAGAGAGAGAGAGAGAGAAGGTTTAGGTCTTAATTCACACACGAAGGCCTAATACGGGTGTGTAAATCAGACATGTCTGTTAAGGTTTCAACATGAATTTCACGATGTTTTCTTTCACCGTGGAAATACAAATTAAGGCAGAATTTGGTGGATTGTGAGATATAATAATAATAAATCATTTATTTCGGATAACAAAAGAAAAAACTTACTCCATAGTGTAGCATATATATACATATATGATATTTCTTTATATTATTATATTATTTCATTGTTGGACATAGACCTCCTCTAAACATATTTAACACAATTTGATAGATTTAATTTAATATCTAACAAATTGCGTTCATTTGATTTTTTATGAAATCATTGATATAAGTGAAATTGTTACTAACCAAATGAGTCTTGTTACTTAATAAATAAAATTAATTATTTTACTGACCTGAAAGCATTGTTCCAAAGTCTTAAAATATATAAATAATGCTTATTTAATTTTAATTAAATGAAATCATCACGGGTTTACGCGCCACGAGCCGACTTGGTAAAAGTAAAACGTAAGGTGGGACCTAAGGCGACGAGCGACCACCTCAAGAAGGTTGCTGGGATGCGATTGCTGATTCTATTATTTATCACTCAAAAAAACGGTACAATTGAAGTAGCATATACCTAAGGCATTTTTCATAAAGCTTTCGGCTGATTTTCAGGTGGCGTATGTGCGGCAGTTTTTTTTTTTCCTAGCTGTCACACTAGAGTTGCCATACTTGCCATTGCTTGCTATTGATAGTGGAGTGGGGACTGAAGCAAATTGTTCAGATCAGTGGTTTTTCAATTCTAACACAAGTTATTTAAATTATTAACCATGTTTATTACTCGTCCTGTTGTGTCCAGGCTATTTCAGCAAACCGGTATGTTTCTTACACCCCAATTGCAAACAATTTTTTTATATATTTCATTACACACGAATAGTTTATTTATGACATTAAAAGACAACATTTATTCAATTGTTTTGATATTGAAGTTAACTACTTGTCCAATGTTCGGTTATTTATTTTGGAATCAACTAAAAATATCCAAGTGCAGTATGCTACGTATCCTCTACGAAAAAATGTTACATAACTTATTCTGATAACCTATAACTGTCCATGAAATACATTATAATTTATCATTCAATTTCCTCATTTTGTGGTACAAACCGTAATTGGCCATGATATATACACTGACGGACTCATAAACTGCATCAAAGTAATAGACGACTTTGAAATAAATATTTTAACCAAGTAGTCAAACTTTCTATACAGATTTAAATTGAAACCTCTAGATTGGTTCGTGAACTTTAAAACAGTGTAGGGTCATATCCTTAAGTTTAAGTTTGTGTACTGGAAAGGACCTTAAGACTTTTTTTGAAGAAAAACAGAAATTTAAGGAAAATTGGTTTAATTAAAAAATTGGTTTTAACAATAGACACAAACTTTATGCAAGGGTTTATTTATGTTTTAATAAGGTGTATTACCTCCACGTGCCCTTATTACGGATTCTAATCTGTTCCGCATAGATTTTATTAGGGTTATTAAAAGATCTTGCGGAATATTGTCCCATTCTTCTGAAAGTGCTGTTCTTAGTGCTGCCACTGTCGTGGGCAAAGGGTTTCTCGCATATACAGCTCTTTTTAAATTGTTCCAAACATGCTCAATGGGATTAAGATCCGGGCTGCGTGCTGGCCAATACATTGTACGTATCCCAACCTCTTCGCAATATTGTCGAACTTGTGCAGCAGCGTGCGGCCGGGCATTATCCTGCATTAAAGTAAAATTTTCGCCTATGAATCCCATGTAAGGCACCACGTGATCTTCTAAGATCTCTGTTATGTAGCGATGTGCAGTCAAACCCCCTCTATTACCGTTTTGACGGACCATGTCTATGAACACAAGTTCTTGTCGCCCGTTCATCGATATGCCACCCCAGACCATACACGAACCGCCTCCAAAAGGAACACGCTCCTCAATGCAACTTTGAGCATATCGCTCCCCACGTCGACGATAGACTCTTCTGCGACCATCTGCACCATATAAACATGTCCTACACTCGTCCGTGAACAATACGGAGGTCCATTGCTCTTCTGTCCAATTCAGGTGATCACGCGCAAATCTTAAGCGAGCTTGTCTGTGAGCTACAGACAACTTTGGACCATTTGCTGGTCTAAAAGGGGTGATATCCGCTTCCTTTAACCTTCTTCTTATTGTTCGTGCACTCACGTTTACTCCACGCACTTCATTAAGCTCTGTTTTGATGTTAACAGACGTGAGGAAACGATTTCGCAGGGAAGTTGTAACAATAAATCGGTCATCACGTCCTGCCTGTACCACGTCTCCTTCTGTAAGAATCTGTCTCCACAAACCTTCTGTATATTCTAGAAACCGTAGACTGGTTTAAATTTAAATTTCTACCAATCGTTCGTTGATCCAAGCCCTCCCGCACCAATGCTACAATTTGAGCTGCTTGTTCGGACGAAGTATCCATATTATGGTTCAAAAACTCTCGATGAGTAAAAAAAATAACCCAACAATTCTGCTGGTAACAATAATTCAATTGACAAAAGAATAAAAAATCAATGATAATCAATTTAAAACTTTGCTATAAATAACACGCAAATCTGATACTACGAGTAAATTTTCTTTTCCCGGCTATATTCATTTGTTTTACTGCAGTTCTATTTTTAAATTTTCCTTTTTTTTGAGATTAAGAGCCAGTCTTTCCATATTTATATAATTTAATCTAAAAAGTTATCATACTTATTAAAAAATCATTTTAAAAATAATCCTGAACTTTGATGCAGTTTATGAGTCCGTCAGTGTATATTATGTACATCTATATGACACGGACAGAAGTAAAAAATTGCCTTGAATGTACGCATTATGTTTTATTCCTATGTTTACTATAGTTATTGCTATGAATGGTTAGTATTATGCAAATTACAATTTTATTCTAGACTAGAAGTGTCAGGATAATACCATTCAGGAGTAAATAAAATAAATAAGAGTATTATCCTTATGGTCTCAAGTTTTAAATGACAAAATTAAATATCTGTATGATCTACAACAGCCGGCAGATTTTATTTATTGTTAGGTTAGTGGGCAACCTAGTGACTGAGTTATTTAGATTGCCCATATTTAGGCCTGTGTCATGATCTAATGACTGCTAACAATGGGAACCCACTTTTAACGTACCATCCAAAGCACAGAGATGCTCAGATGAAATACCACTATGCAGTCACCCATCTTTATGGTTACCACGCATTTGTTAGCTTAACCGGCATAACATATGTTATGAGTAGAGTCCTAATAGTAACATGAGCTGCAAGACAAAATGATTTTCTATTCTCTTGGTTGTTGTTACCCCTGCATTAAGTAAATACATTGTAATAAGTATGTGGTAGTCCGTGTGGTGACCGATTAAGAATACAAATGTCACCACCCCGTCCCATCCCGAGGGTGTCGTAAGAGTCGACTAAGGGAGTAAGTCAGGCAGATGATCTTCACTGCAAGAAAGGGAAAACTCGAAACAAAACCCTATACCAATCCGCCTGGCCAGCGTTGTATAGTAGGCTAATATCCCTCCAATTGTATGTAGGAGACCCATGCCCAGCAGTGGGACGTTTATGGCTTGAGATGATGATGAAGTATGTGGTCCCCCCACCTATCCTATGTGCAAATGGAACCTTACAAGCTTTGGCATAGCAGTCAGAAACACTATCCTCATAATACATAATATATCTGATGTTGCAGTGCGTCGCTACCATGACAATCACTTCAAGCCCCCGACGATGGATGAGCTGCCAATTCCCCGCGGCTCGTGGCAGGCGCAGTACGACGCCAACCAGCGCCGCTACAATGCTGCGCTTCTGCTTGGCATTGCATTCACTGCTGGCACTTTAGTTGTGGTACGAGTATTACATTACATTATTATGTATATATATATATATATAATTAAACCCCATTGATCTAGTGGTCCATGAATACCACTGCTTATCTCCAGGATTGATTATGGGCATGGCCCAGGAATCAAGAAGATATTCTGAAAGCCTGGGCCGCGCCTAAAATAGTTATTAGGTTTTCTATCAATAAATTCACAATAGATGCCCAACAATTAAACAGCTTGAAAAGCTGTTGGTCCTATGCTTGATCGCTCTGCGATTGTTTCATATTGACATCCCATTGGACGAATTAATTTAATAAAGTGTGCAGAAAAAATCTTTTATTAAATAGGTAGCAGTATCCATAGGTAGACAGAATATAATACATACTTAAATATATTTTTAAATAATGTAATAAATGAAATAATATCAAAGTATATTTGAATGTGTTTCACTATTTAAGTTATTGACATGTCATTGTTGTTCTGCAGGCCAAGGCATCAGGACTGGTGTACCTCAACTACTCGCCGCCCAAGTCTCTGGACTAAGCACAGTGCTGTGAACTATAAACAACAGTCAACTTTTATAAAATAATAACATGTATGAAATGATCGACTGTAGCTGGAAGCCATTTATTTAATCATTACATACTACATTTATGTATTTGTTTTAGTTAATATTTTACAAAAGCTGAAGGGAAGCAATAGATATATTATTATTATAGTTAATTAATCAATCAAAAGTTTGTTTTATTCAAAGTCATGCTATGTTATAATAAAATTAAAAGAATATGATTTAATCACAATATTGTTACTGAACTCCCTTTAGGGATAACATTTCTCGTGTTTAGCCCCTAACTGTTAACTGTAGCCTTCTTGTCTAGTACAAGAAGGTCCGTATTAACAAGAAGTATTACCCACACACACACAACCCACTAATTATAATAATAATGTCCAACAGTAATATTGTAAGGTCCAGGCCGAGCCATTCTGCTCATGTTCAAAGTGCTCAGGCTTGTGTCACATTCATTAACCTTTTCAAGTCCAGGTCATAGTACTGCGTCAACTCCCTCTCTAATATCGTCACTCACTTTAGAGCAAGTCTTTAAAGTGACTGACGACGACTTCCTTCCGACTATCCTCTCTCAGTAGGTATATTATGATCTCTTAACTTTTTTCTGGAGAATCGATCTCCATTTATCTCCGAGGTCGTCAGCTGTTGTCGTCAGATGATTCGTCATCAAAATTCCTTCATTTTAAAATTTTATTAACCCACAACCCTGATTTTATCTATGTGTGAGTATAGGTCTCCAGCGCTAGGGATGCGTTTTGTAAGAAAGTTTTTCTATTCCAGAGAAACTCCATCATAAAGCCCTGGTGTAAAATAAATGGTTTAGCAACACGCAAGTTATACCTCTGGTATTGCAGAAGTCCATAGGCTACGGCAACTGCTTAACTTCAGGCGGGCCTTATGCTTGTTTGCCATCCAAGTAATATAAAAAAAAGGATCGCTTTCGTCTCCGTGGGGAGGAAGTTTTTAAGTTGATACAGAGCACGCAGCGTCCCGGCAACTTTCTGACTAACACTAGTTGCGTGTTATGTTATTCGTTCAGTAGTTTTTGCGTGAAAGAGTAACAAACACACAAAAATACAAATCTTTCCTCTTTTTAATATTAGTATAGAAGTAAAATTGAGAGGATAGTTTAGAACAAGTATGGTGCCTGCTTCAGTCGCTGGACGGGAGAGGTACCTACCTACACGAGCGCGGTGTCGCCGCTCCAACACCTGCCACAGGACAGGCAGAGAGTGTCTCGTGTCTCCAGCTGGACGGCATAAGCCGTCAGTCTGCCGCCGCTGCGACTCAACTCAAATCTTTATACACTTACAGCAAGATCATACAGTGTTGTTGACAATTATTTAGGCATGCAGTTTCATGCTCTGCTAATCAATACATACATAAGTATCATCACGCCCGTCTCCTATTGGGGTAGGCAGACTATGGTACGGTCCAAACATATGTAAAAATTTAAAAGGGTTTCAACTTCCACATGTCCAGGAGTTGATCGCGGGTAGGTATATACTTAGCCAAGCGAAGCGAGTGCGCACGTAGGACCGGGGGGGCGCGAGCTTTTTGATTCTCTACATCCATCAACCTCTTCATGCATGAACATCAATTTAAATATATAATTCGGTGTATGGTAGCATCAAAGACATTGCATAAGTATTAAATATATTTATAACACATAAAATAAACTTTATATTGCACATTATGTATATATATATATATGTACACAATATATAACGTTGGTGGTCAATATCACTATCGGTATAACAATATGTGTGTCGCCTATCAATATTATTTATTAATGGCAACAGGGCCCAATTTGTTAGTAACAATGTTCTTATTATCTAATGTTAGTATGGACAATCACAAATTACACATATTAAACATTAACATATTATAATCAATAGTCCATGTTAAAAATTTATGTCATTTTAATAATAATAATCATCTAATAAGAACTATAAAAATGAATAAATAATAAATTATTGAGATGTACATATCTAAAAATAATAAATGAGTAAATAAATAATATAGACCATGAATAATTTAATTTGTTTTTATTTATTAGAGTGACTATATCGGACTTTACTCTTGTAATAATCTGCCTCAAGATGGTGACTCATACCGATCTGCTATCACTCTCAGAATACTGTTGGAGCTGCCGAACAACGAGGCAGACCTTTTGCGCCAAACGGCATCAAACCCGTCCACCTCGCACCCCACCTCTGCAAACATAGTTGATGCACTACAAACGGCGGCAACCCCAACAATACCCTGAAAGCATTGTTATACTGAACACGCAGGACACTCAGCGATATCACCCACAGGCTGCTCGTGCACAAGTTCTGGCAGTATGCCTTGAACAAAGTAATCTTAACCAGTTTACTACACCGAGCACACTTACCGGCCACCATGTCACACCTCACCGGCCATGGCCTGCGTTCTCGTTCTATGTCTACATAGTCCTTGCGCTTCGGCAACTATGAAAAGGTTAGGTAAAAATGTACCAAATGTATTGTAGCGTCATTTATCAGGCCAATAGAATAACGCTACAACAAGCAACGAAGTTCAACTTAGAAAACACAGATGTCACTATACTCAGAAACACGCAACCGCAGAACAAATGTTCGAGATGCTGAATCGCGCTATCGAAGTTTACACAGACACTCAGTATATATACAACGCCCAACAACTAACCGTTGGGCCGCGGCCCGCCAGGCGCGATCACCTAGCCTGGTCGGAGGATCCTCCCTTTTCGTTGGAGGTGTGTGACAGCCTCCACAGTATATAGGTATGACAGTACGTACAGTCTACAGTATAGGTACACTAGGTGATAACAAATGAACAATTGAACACTATTTTATTAGTTTGTTTATTGCAGAAAAGGACTATACTATATATACAAGAATAATATTTACAACTTATTGTAACTAACTAAACCTAAATATATTTTTTACAAAAAAAAAGATTTCAAACAATGCTAAACAATATTTATAGTAAGTTTTAGTTAACAAAAATATAGTTAAAAATACTAAAAGAACGCAGTTATAGCGATTCGAACTAAAAAAGCCGCAAATAAACGAACTGTTTATTTGCGGTTTTTTCGCTCGAAAAACGTCACCAATTGTTGGAACTGTGCCCGAATCAAAAAAAGGGTACAGTTTAGTTCTCAGTCACTTCGCAGCGCGTGAGCAGTGTGACGTATCAAGTGTGCTGCTAAAAATGCAAAATCTATGTATACTCTAAAACCACAAAATCAGGATGAAGTGTCGTTTTTTCGATAAATATAACTTTGTTATTACAGTTTTAATAATGTCCCATGTATAATAGTAATTCTATGAACAATTTTTGAATGCGTGTGACGCGCGCATTACCTATATTTGATCGACGAACTGTTAAAATGAATAACATTGCAAGATAAAGCGTGGGGTGCCTGATATTGATTTTTGTACATATATAATTAATAGTATTTTGTTTAGTATAATTACAGTGTGGTAAAATACAGGGTGGAATTTTCTAATGCCACCTGAAGGAAAAGTGGACTCTAAATAATAGAGATAGTAAATTTCACTTAAAGGAAGCAGTTAATCAACATTTTTTAAATCAGATTAAGAAGTTCAAAATGGATAAATTATAGTCTGGGTATCATCAGCGCCACGTGCTGCGCGATGAACTCCTCCTGCATGGCGCGCGGGGGCCGGTCAGTGCTCGCGCGCGATGTCGGAGAAGGCGTCGAGGATGTGCTGCGTGGTGAGCGGCAGCGCCAGCCCCGCGGCGGGGTAGCAGGCGGCGATGCGCGCCTGCAGCGCCACGTGCTGCGCGATGAACTCCTCCTGCATGGCGCGCCACACCACCTGCAGCAGCCCGCCCTCGGCGCTCAGGTGCTTCTCCACGGTGCGGTAGAGCCGGTGCAGCGCGCGCCGCACCTCGTGCGCGGGGTACAGCGCCAGCACGCGGCGCAGCTCGTGCTTGCTGAAGGCGGCGCGGTAGCACACCTCGTCCTCGCGCACGCCCTGCGCGACCGCGTCGGCCACGCCCTCGAAGAACTGCGCCAGCTTCTCGAGCGGGCGGCCGAAGTACTGCGTGACGTAGGCGCGCAGCGCGTCCGAGTAGCGCGCGCGGCACTCCTTGCGCAGCGCGTCCAGCGCCGGCACGCGCAGCGCGCTCAGCACGGCGTGCAGCGCGTGGTAGTTCTCCAGGTGCAGCACGGCGCGCGGCGTGCGCGGGTGCGAGGCCGCCTGCACGGCCTGCAGCATGGCGCCCGCCAGCGCCACGTACCAGCGGTCCAGGTCGGCGCGCCGCCCGCCCAGCGCGAAGATGGCCTCGCACGCGCCCGCCAGCTGCTCCAGCTCGCCCACGAACGACAGCACGCCGCACTTGGGCTTCTTGGCCGCCTGCGACATACGTACATACCATATACATCGGTCTGACTAATGATAATAACAAATATGTGTTAATATTTGTACTGTTTACAATTCTCGCAGAGTAGGTACATTTTTTAAATTTAAAAAATTACATTTTTTAAATTTAAAAAAATACATTTTTAAGATATCTGTAAAGTACATCGAGCCCACCACACGACGAACACACGACACATTTCAACAAATTTTAGTATAAATATAGGGAAATTTTGAACAATAAACACCTGACAATAAAACATATCTATAATCGATGACTTGCAGCTATATTATCAGGCCGGGGTTGATAGTCTGCATGTAGCTATCGACAAAATAAATGACGATTTAGCAGCGATCAGGGATTGGTCTCGTAAGTTTGGCTTATGTGTCAATCCTGCTAAGTGTCAGGCTATACTTGTGGGGGGTTCTCGAATACTATCAAGAGTGGATATCAGATTACTTCCTCCCGTCATATTTGACGGGTCTATTATACCGTATAGCCCACATGTGAAAGATCTGGGGTTACTAATCGATTCCACTCTTGATTGGCAATCCCAGGTGGCTAAAGTCAGTCAGAAGGTTGTTGGATCCCTACGCTCTCTCTACCGCCTAAAGAATTTCCTCCCTATTCAGACGAAGACAATGCTTGTGCAGACACTAATTTTCCCTATAATCGACTATGGTGATGTGTGTTATCTCGACCTGAATGCAGATTTACTCAATAAACTTGACCGACTTCTCAATAATTGCATTCGGTTCATTTTTAATCTACGTAAGTACGATCATGTATCAACTTTTCGTTCCCAGCTGAACTGGTTGCCTATTCGACAGCGTCGCAACGTGCGAGCCTTGACTATACTTTTTTCCCTTCTTCATTCTCCAAATGCTCCTTCCTATTTAACACCCAACTTTCAATTCCGTTGCTCCATCCATAGCCGAAACTTACGGTCTTCTAACAATCGTCTCCTTGCCTGTACCACTCATAACTCCAGCCTTGTTCATTCTTCCTTCAATATTCAATCAGTTCTTCTGTGGAACGAGCTCCCTCTCGAAATCAGGATGACTGACAACCGGGTGTCGTTTAAAGCCAAAGTGCGTCAGTTTTACAGCAGTCGTTTGTTAACTAAAACTTAATGTAGTCGTATATTTTTTTTCTTTGTATGTTTTAGTAATCATCTGTTATATATATTATTGGTATATATTATAGGTATATATATATATATATTTATTTATGTTTATGTAGTTATGTGTAATTATGTTTTGTGTTGCATCTTATTCCTTAGTTTCTTTTTATGTTCTTTATTATTATTATCACCTGCCATGCTTATCTCTGCATCCCCCAAAGGTTGACTGGCAGAAAATGCCTTAGGCATTAAGTCCGCCTTGTGCAATTTGTTTGCAGGAAGTTTAAATAAATAAATAAATATCTTTGATACCTAGAAAAATTCTATGAATGATGCTATTGGTGTATTCTGTGACCTCTGTAAAGCTTTTGACTGCGTTGAACACAATACGCTTTTGCGAAAGCTTAGACATAACGGTATTAGGGGCGCTGCACTTAATCTTGTTGCTGCTTGCCTGAATCACAGGGTTCAATACGTAGAGGTAAATGGAAATAGGTCTTCTAGATTACCTGTAGCAATGGGCGTGCCCCAGGGTTCAATTCTAGGTCCTTTTCTCTTTTTTGTGTATATAAACCTTTCTTTGTACAGGATTTGTGCGACATAGTGCTATTTGCAGATTGTACGAGCAAACCCGTACAGTTTACGTAGTTCAACATTTGTGCTGACGATGCGACATGTTGCGCGCATCGTAGCGTTTCATTTTACACTTTTATACATAGTTACTTAAGTTAATTCAGTACCAATAAATCATTACATCAGACAACATCTTTCTCTAAACCCTCGGGTCGCGGTACTCTACTGTCATCATCATATCATATCAGCATATCACGTATAAGGTGTACATCGCCCGTACATCTTTTTGGTCCTTCGAGCCGGATCCAATAAACGCGAGTGAACAAGAATTCGTGTGGGTGGTTCCCGTATCAGCACCTGTGGCAGTACAGTCCTGAGGTATTCACAGCAGCAGCTGCGTTGGTTAGCAGATCAACTATCAAGTAAGATCTTTCCATTTTTCGCTTAACAAACATGAGCCGAGCCATGGAGGATCTTCTAGCAAATCAAAATGAACTAATGGGGGCCATGGATCAGCTTTTGATAAACTTTAAAAAGGCTGGTCATGAGCGCAGGACCCCAGATCATATCAAAAGGCGTCTAGAAACACTAGACACCTACTGGCAAGACTTTCAGACCAACCACGTGGCTCTGTTAGGTTATGAAAATAAGTCGAGCGAGTATTTTATCAAAAATCACTTTCAACACACCAAGGAATTCTACATCACGGCACGTGAACGAATTCAAGAATCAATTGCAGCACCAATTTTAAGACCAGCAACACCGTTAGCTGGCACATCAGGCGTAAGCATGGCGGAAAAATCAGAAAGGAGTCATCCCGAAGATACGGTGATGTCTTCTGTTCTTGAAACGCCAAAATTCAAGTCGCAAGGCACCAACAGCAAGTTGGATGAATTAATTAAAACGCAATCGAGCAATTTTAAGGCGTTTTCCCGAGAAGTTGCAGACATCGATGTCGAAAAACTCTCCGGCAGATGGGAGTTTCAAGATGCATTGAAACTTTTAGAATCAAGGTGGGCCGCTATTGACTCTCTTCATTGGGAGTTGGATAGAGAACTTCAGGGTAAAGATGAATCATACGAGAATTTATTTACAACATATGAAAAGACCTTTAAGCATTTGAAAAGGTCACTCAATAGCAAAATGTGGTCTATATCGCACAGAGAGAAGGCAACACCAAAAATGGAAGTTCCTGAATTTCATGGAACCTTCAATCAATGGGTATCATTTAAAGATTTGTTCACAGAAACTATACATAACAACCCGTCATTGACTTCAGCTCAAAAGATGCAATATCTTAAAAACAAAGTGAAGGGAGAAGCAGAAGGGCTGATTCAACATTTGAAGATTAGTTCCGACAACTACTCTATTTGCTGGGATATTCTTAATCATAGGTATAATAACAAATATCGTATAAGCACTTCTCATTTTGAAATATTAATGGACATTCCCGTAATGCAGCATGCATCTCTTAGTCATATTAAACGCCTTCATGACACCACCCATGAATGCCTTAATGCTATCAAGAATTTAGGAGTGGACATAAGCTCATGGGACTCGATGCTTGTGTTCCTTTTATCAAACAAATTGGATCCTGTAACTTTCGATGATTACAGAGATTATGTGAAGCAGCCACGTGAATTAGAAGTATTATCAGAGTTTTTAGAATTTTTGGAACACAAATTTACCAATATGGAATCATCAAGGCGAAAACAGGAAAGCAGTCATCAAAAACCTACATATTTAAATGCAAGATCATTCAAAGAATTCAATTCCAACAATAATTTCCGTAAGCAAAATAATATGAAGCAATCGTACTCAAGTAACAAAATAATTTCACAACCGTCTAACAGCAAAAATAATTATTTCAACAAAATTTGACCATTATGCAAAAATGGACATGGAATATTTCAATGTGAACAATTTATTGAAATGACTCCAAGTATCAAAAGACAAACAGTCAGCAAACTTAGATTGTGTGAAAACTGTCTTTACAGTCATAATGGCAAGGCATGTTTTTCTACAAAGCGTTGTCGAGAATGCAACGGATATCATAATTCAATTTTACACGAAGCATTTACACAATCGCAAACTAAAACGCATAGCCCCGCATATAATAGGTATGGAGCATCGCGTACCTCGTCCGAGCAAGCACAGCAAATAAATTCCCACGTTACTCAACAACGTGATATCAAGGAAATACTTTTGTCAACAGCAGTTGTGAAAGTCCAAAAATCAGATGGATCATATCTTCAATTACGAGCTCTCATAGATCAGGGTTCTCAAACATCACTTATCACAGAGAATGCGGCGCAGCAATTGGCTTTACCACGTCAGAAGTGTAAGGGTCTAATAACTGGAATAGGAACAAAAGAAAGTTTGTGCAAGGGAGTTATCAACATAAACTGTACATCAAATAATAACACTTACACATTTAACACAGATGTATTTATCATGAAAAACCTAACAAAAAATTTGCCGACATACAGTTTTACAAAACCCACGTGGAATTACTTAGAAAACATACAACTTGCAGACCCCGACTTTAACATAAGCCGTCCTATAGACATTTTGTTCGGCGCTGACATATATTCAAGCATTATTTTAGAGGGGATCTGCAGACTCAATCAATCAACCCCCATTGCTCAGCAGACACGCATTGGTTGGATCTTGTGCGGCAATGTAAGCACGTTTCAATGTAACATTGTACGGATTGATGTTGACCAATTACATAAGTTTTGGGAAACAGAAGAAATATCAGAGCCTACATCTCTGTCTTCGGACGATCAAGAGTGTATAGAACATTACAAGTCTACAACATCTCGGACGTCGGACGGACGATATGAGGTTAAGCTACCCTTCAAATCTAAGTATCAAGAAAATTTAGGCAATTCTAAATCGAAGGCTATAGCCCAATTCGGAAATTTAGAACAAAAATTAATCAAAAACCAAAACATTGCCAAAGAATACAAATCATTTATTAATGAATATCTAGCTTTAGGACATATGAAACCATCGGTTTGCAATCTGAAACTTGAATGTTTCCTACCGCATCATTGCGTAACACGTGATGACTCTACAACTACATCATTACGAGTTGTTTTTAATGCCTCAGCAAAAACATCGAGCGGTTACAGCTTGAATGACCTTATGCACAAGGGTCCAAATTTACAGCAAGACCTTCAGTCATTGATTTTAAAATGGAGACAATATCAGTTTGCATTTACAGCGGACATTGAAAAGATGTTTCGTCAAATTTTAGTACATAAAGATGATCAGCATTATCAGAAAATCATTTGGCGGGATAGTCCAAGAGACAGATTACAAGAATATCAACTAACTACGGTAACATATGGCACAAAAGCCGCTCCGTTTCTCGCAATGATGACATTGAAACAATTAGCGAGTGACGAGAGAGGTAACTATCAAAAAGCAGCAACAGTTCTCGAAGAGTCATTTTACATGGATGACCTTCTACATGGGACCCACAGTATTACAACTGCACGGGAACTACAACAAGATTTAGTTGACCTTCTAAAACAAGGAGGATTTAATTTAAGAAAACAAACTTATGCGTCAAATGCAAGAAGTTAAATCCTATCAAACAAAATCAAATAATGGGTGACTTACCTGAAGCAAGGAGCAATCCATCTCGTCCATTTGCCCACACAGGGGTAGATTTTACGGGACATATCATTTTAAAAGCCAACAAGGGTCGTGGTATCAAAACCACAAAAGGTTACGTAGCCGTCTTTATTTGCATGGCCACTAAGGCGGTGCATTTAGAACTGGTCTCGGACCTAAGCACATCAGCGTTCCTAGCAGCCCTTAGAAGAATGGCAGCACGCAGAGGAACCCCCTGTCACATATATAGTGACAATGGCAGAAATTTTGTCGGAGCCAATAAACAATTACAACAGGAATACCATGAATTACAGCAAATATTTAACAAAGAATGTCTAGCACAAATAACAGAGATGGAAATAAAATGGCATTTCAATGCACCAATCTGGCCATCAGCTGGTGGACCTTGGGAGTCTGCTGTAAAAAGTTTTAAGTATCATTTTAAAAGAGTAGTCGGAGAGCAAAAATTAACATACGAAGAGTTATGTACAGTACTCGCCCAAATCGAAGCATGCCTTAATTCCAGACCTTTATGCCCCATAACAGAAGATCCCGAAGATTTAGATTATTTAACGCCGTCACATTTTTTGACTGGAGGCTCTACACTCACTTTAGTAGAGACAGAAAGAGATCTGAGGACAAGATGGCAGTTAACTCAGAAAATATTTAATGACACATGGAAGAGGTGGCGCTCAGAATATTTAACACAATTAACAATAAGAAGCAAATGGCTACAGCCTCGAAAAACCATTGTTTTGAATGATGTAGTTCTTCTGCATGACGACAACTTACCACCTGGAAAGTGGTCAATGGGTAGAGTTATCAACTTACATCCTGGAGCAGACGGATACGTGCGTGTCATCAGTCTGAAAACTAAAAATGGAATCCTCAAGCGACCTATTACAAAGGTATCAATTTTACCTGTCAATCAGGAAACATCAAATATATCTCAAACAACAAATCATTAAAAACTTAAAACAATCACCTATCAAAAAGCTAAGACAGCAAGTTAACATTATATCATTGTTAACATAATTATTTAAGGGGCACTGAACTTGCGTACTACAACTGAGTACGACGTGCAATGTCAGCACTCTAATACGCGACCTTCTCAGCGTAAGCATTGCGTTCTTATCAATGGTGTCAGATGTCTCACCAACTAACAGGTTGCTCGAAGTATACACAAACTTCACCGAACAGTATCTCATTACATAATTACGAGACAATCAAAGATTTATCACTGCATCTTTTTTGTCAAATCAGACAAGCATCTTAAGTATTATAGAATACAATCTCCAAAAGCGAATGGAACTGACTATGAACAAACAAATTAAAATGATCACCCTACATGTAGTTTCCTTAGAAAAGCATGAAAACAATAACGACACTTTAACTTCTGTGCAATTGCAAGACCAGCTGAGTACATACTCTCTTTACCTATCAATAACATAAATATATGATATGCATCATCATCGCCATAATGGCAGTAGCAGGACTAGCGTTCGTCGGTCATCGTGAGCGCGCGTGGCGCGTGTCGCAGGCGTCGACCTTCGCAGCAGCGAATCAGGGTCCGCCTGCGCCTCCTCTACGTAACAGTGTATACAGTGCGCGAGTGTCAGTGATACAGTGATATATCAGAATAAGCTCAATAATCATAAGCATAGTTGCGTATAAATAATAACTAGTGCGCGTGAACTCGATAAAAATATCAAGTGATTAGAGACAATAAGTTCTTAAAAATATAAGTCTTTTATCACAGCATTTATATCATCAGTTATTATCATTTATTAAAATCATTTTTACATTACAGTTTATACAATAAATTTTAAATTTTTATCATTGCAACAATCATTGTTAACATTTTCTGTTATCAATTTCTTTTTGTTTTTCTTTCCTGTGCGGGAGCATGTACGAGCAAACCCGTACAGTTTACGTAGTTCAACATTTGTGCTGACGATGCGACATGTTGCGCGCATCGTAGCGTTTCATTTTACACTTTTATACATAGTTACTTAAGTTAATTCAGTACCAATAAATCATTACATCAGACAACATCTTTCTCTAAACCCTCGGGTCGCGGTACTCTACTGTCATCATCATATCATATCAGCATATCACGTATAAGGTGTACATCGCCCGTACACAGATGATACATCACTTCTCTTCAAAATTGACCATAAAGAAAGTAACTTTGATGTTGTAAATGGTTCTCTCGCACAAGTCCTGGACTGGTTCACATCAAACAATCTACTGTTAAATTCCTAACAAACTAAATGCATTAAATTTACGCCTAACGTAAGAAGTGTTACCACTAATTTGAGTCTAAATAATGAAACTATTTCACTTGTTGAGTCTACAGTTTTATTGGGTTTAACTTTAGATCGTAAACTTCAGTGCGGAGCCCATATATCATGCCTCGCAGGTAAGCTTAGCTCTGCGGCTTTTGCAGTTAGTAAAGTAAGACAACTTACTGATGTAGATACGGCTAGATTAGTTTATTTTAGTTATTTTCACAGCGTCATGTCCTACGGCATATTGCTGTGGGGCAAGGCTGCTGATATTGAAACCTTTTTTGGTATTTCAGAAACGAGCTTTACGCTCAATTTACAATCTAGGCTCACGAGTTTCTCTTAGAGAACGTTTTAAAGAAATAGGTATTTTAACAGTAGCATCACAATGTATATATTTGCAAATATTATGTTTGTTAAACAGAATATTTAACGTAGGTACATACTATCTAAATTTTTATGTTTATTTATTATTACATTTAGGAGGTTTATTTATTATTACATTAGGGAGGTTAAGGTTGCGGGCAACCGATGGACAAGGTCGGCTCAGGATCGAGAGTTGTGGAAAACTTTGGGGGAGGCCTATGTCCAGCAGTGGACGTCTTTTGGCTGAAATGATGATGATGATGATGATATATTATTTATAATTTTATATTATATATTATTTATTTTTTGTATGATTACTGATAATGATTTAATAATAATAATAAATCATTTATTTTCAGATAATACAATCCATAGATACATACCTTACAGACTAACATACATAATTATAACTTTTGTTAGTTTATAAAACTTAAAACTATGTTAGTAACACTACACTAGCACTTAATTGTCTCAGTGCGTTCAGGTGGCACTTGTCCGCGGAAGCGACGGTACACCACACCTTTCGGCCAGAAGTCGTCTTTCATAAAGATGTGCAGAAAACACGTCGGTACTCGCACCACGAACGCCTTAAAGTTGACGTTGCGGTGCGACTCGAGTAACTGCACTCTCGCCGTGTATTTCGTCTTCTGACGGACGTACTCCACGATGTCCTCTGCCTTAGTGGTGTAATGCAGGCGAGAGATATACACCGGAGTGTTCGGTGCTGCGGCGCGTAGACTTACGCCGGGCTCCACTGGAGCTGTGCCGCAACAGTTCTTTACCGCACGCTGTCGGCGCTTCCTCCTTTGCACCGTCACGAAACCGTTTTCTTCAGCCTGATTCATCGCCTTTTCAGGCATAGGCTTGGCGGGTGGAGCAATTCGAGTGCTCTGCGTGACCGGCAGGTCAGCTGATCGCGCGGCGGGGCGGAGGGAAGCCGCGGGGACGGTGCAGGGCTGCGAGGCTCAAGCGTAGCGCATACAGCCGACGCTGCATTCCGAGGCGTCAAAACTGCTGACGCGAAACTTACAACACTATCGTTCGATGTGTCGAGTCGGCAGGCTTCTCGGCGCATGTTGACGTTGTTACTACACGCCGCCGATGACCCAGTTATTGTCACAGTATTGCGCAACTCGTCGAGTTCCTTGCGCAAATCTATGACATTGTTTTCGGATTTTTCCAGCTTCCTCTGCACATCTGCTAGACTTGCCTTCAGGTTGATGATTTCCTTAAGAAGGCTAGTAACGTCGACGTGGTCGAAAGTCACGGGCGGCAACTTATACAAGTCCTTCGCCACAAACGTCGGCACGTCGTCAGGATCGGTCTGTTTGAAAAGCGTGATGATGTCCTGTAGACTCTTCTTTGTCCCGTCACGCCTGCGAGACACCATCTGGTCACTTTTATTCAGCAACGTAAACAATAGCAGCTTGGCAGCAGCTACATCTTCCTCGCTGAAGTTCGTTGAGCAGATTTGGATGGCGGACACCTCGTCCATGACATCCAGCTTCTGCTGCAAGAACGCCAGCAACTCGTTTGCCACAAGTTTATCACTCATGGCAAAATAATTTCGAGCGTCGGCTTACGCCGCGCTAAACAATAAACTTAATTATAACACGTACACGTCCACCTCAAAGTGCAGTGCGGTGACGTTTAAGTGATACATCATTTCATTCTGCTCAAACTGCTGCTTCATCTGATAATGATAGTTTCTGTTCGATTGCTGACGATATATTAGGCGATTTTGTACGTAATACCAGGCCTCCGTCACTCGCTCAAGGCCACGCGCTATGTGCCTACCGCTATGTAGCTCGTAACCGAGCCGATCGCCAGTGGGGCTGCCGCACGCGACACAGAGCGCGCACACCACGTTTCCCGCTCAAAACGCATACGATATTTACGTACACTACGTATATTAAGTTAATATCATTAAGTTTTGACTAACGACACGATGGTAAATTATTGTGAAGTCGTTGGATGTCATAGTCAAAAGAAAAATAAAAAAATGTATTTTTTTCATTGCCGAAAGATGAAGAAAGGTACGTTACGTTATTTGAAAGTAGGTACGCATATCAGCTGGCTTCAGTAAGTAGTACCTATTAATTTTAAAATGCTTCTTGTGTGTAGGTACTCTTTCTTAAAAATTTACAAGAAAGTTAGAAAAATTTACAAGAAAGTTAGAAAGACAACCCTACCGCATTCGTGCGATGACGAGCTTGCACGTGAGTCGCACGGCGGGCAACACAATCTCGACTCTTTTTTAGCGTGCTTATGGTACATTTCTTTTCGCTGCGAACAGCAGGTATTATTATTAAGATTTTGTAGGCTATTATGGCGTGGCTACTATTTGTATGGGAGTGATGTATCTGTTACGTAGTAACTATTTAGTAATCTGTGGTAATACTTTCAGCAAACAGCCTGACCGGTTGCTAAACGTTTGCCATATAAACGCACAAAGCGTGCCAAGTCACTATAGTGCCTTTTTAGATGCTTTTTCTGGCGCAAACGTTCATGCCATCCTGATTTCGGAGAGCTGGTTCATACCTCAACTTTTGTCTACTTCTTATCTTCTTCCTGGCTTTGTCCTCATTCGTAACGATAGGGTTAATAAACAGGGAGGTGGCGTTGCAATATATCTACGTAGTGATTCCATTTATAAAACTCTTGCTATCTCATTTTCTTCTAACTCCTCTGCATCTGCAGAGTTTATTTTCTTAGAGGTTTGGGTCAAAGGAGCTAAAACTGTCCTTGGTGTAATATACTGCCCCCCCAATGTTGATTACTTCACTGATTTGGAATTGGTTTTTGAATCTTTAGGGTCTGAGTATGAGCATCATATCATCATGGGAGATTTCAACACCAACCTACTTGCCTGTAATTGAAATAAAATGTTTATTAATTCCCCTGGTTCCCTTAAACTTCTTCACATTACCAAATCTGCCAGTCTTAGTGTCTTAACTCTTAATGCCACCCATCATAACTCCAACAGGCATGACACCTGGCTAATCCTAACTTCTAATCCCTCCCTTGTCTCTTGCCATGGTCAACACCTTGCTCCTGGATTTTCCCATCATGACCTAATTTACCTGTCTTAAATCCTGAAACCTCCTAAACTCCCACCTAAAGTGCTGCACATGCGGTGTTTTGCGCGTATGGATAAAGATAAGCTATCCTCTGATGCTTCATCAATAGATTGGGAACCTTTAATGATAGCGAACACTGTCGATGACAAGATAGCAATTTTTTACGATATTGTTCTAAGATTATTCGATAAACATGCTCCTATTAGAAAGGTAACGGCGCGGCGTCCCCCTGCTCCGTCGATGTCGAGAGGTATTCAGATGGCGATAAGACGTAGGGATCGTGCAATTCAATGAAAGTATAAAAAGGATCGGTGTGAGGATAACTGGACCTTTGCTGCAAGGAATCGGTGTAACCAGATGAATCGTAACGCTAAGAAACGCCATATTCTCAATAATATATCTTGTTCAACCCCTGCAAATGTTTGGAAGTTTCTTAGGACACTTGGTATCGGCAGGGCACAGCAGTGTGATCTTCTTAAGACATTGGAGCTGGAGTTTGTGTGAACTTGACTGTGGGGTACCACAAGGCGGCATTCTTTTACCTCTTCTTTTCTCTATTTTCATTAATCTTATCTTAATTTTAAATTTTAATGTTCGTATCATCTTCGTTCTATCAGCGATCAAGGATTGGTCTCGTAAGTTTGGCTTATGTGTCAATCCTGTTAAGTGTCAGGCTATACTTGTGGGGGGTTCACGAATATTATCAAGAGTGGATATTAGATTACTTCCTCCCGTCATATTTGACGGGTGCATTATACCGTATAGCCGACATGTGAAAGACCTGGGGTTATTAATCGATTGGCAATCCCAGGTGGCAAAAGTCAGTCAGAAAGTTGTTGGATCCCTACGCTCTCTCTACCGCCTAAAGAATTTTCGCTTTATTCAGACGAAGATAATGCTTGTGCAGACACTAATTTTCCCTATAATCGACTATGGTGATGTGTGTTATCTAGACTTGAATGCAGATTTACGCAATAAACTTGACCGACATCTCAATAATTGCATTCGGTTAATTTTTAATCTACGTAAGTACGATCATGTATCAACTTTTCGTTTCCGGCTGAACTGGTTGCCTATTTGACTTTGACAGCGTCGCAACGTGCCTTGATTATACTTTTTTCCCTTCTTCATTCTCCAAATGCTCCTTCCTATTTAACACCCAATTTTAAATTCCGTTCCTCCATCCATAGCCGAAATTTACGGTCTTCTAACAATCGTCTGCTTGCCTGTACTACTCATGACTCCAGCCTTGTTCATTCTTCCTTTAATATTCAATCAGTTCTTCTGCGGAACGAGCTTCCTCTAGAAACCAGGATGACTGATAACCGGGTCTCGTTTAAAGCCAAAGTGCGTCAGTTTTACAGCAGTTGTTTGTTAAAAACTTAATGTAGTCGTATATTTTTTATATATTTTTTTCATCCCCCAAAGGTTGACTGGCAGAAAATGCCTTAGGCTAGGATGCTGCCTTTCTAGGTGAATCAGTGTTAATAAATCTTTTTATTAAATATAACACTGCTATCTTATCTAGTACTGCAGTAGAACGTCTTTTTCCTACGAGCAAAGATCTAAACGATCATCGCTGACGGATGTCAGTTTAAATATGTATGCTCATTTTTATGATGGGGAACCTGCACCTAAATTACCTAATGCAAAATTACGATTAATGATAGATAACTTTTGAATTCACGAATCAACGATTAAAGAAGTCAACTTTAGGATGAACTGTGGCCGTCTATGCCTATGTGACAGTAGAGGCAGGGTGTGTGCGGGTACCTGCTTGACGGCGTCGGGCAGCGCCGCCAGGCGGTCCGCCACGGCGCGGTCGGCGCCGCGCTTGGCCGCCACCGCCACGCCCGCCAGGCACGTGCGCGCCCACCGCGCCTCGCCCGCGCCCGTCCCGCTCGTCCCGCTCGTCCCGCCCGTCCCGCCCGCCGCCTCGCCCGCGCCCAGCACGCGCCGGCCCACGCACGCCAGCGCGCGCATCGCGCCGCTACACGATCAAATATAATACGATGAGACTGGCTTCCAGTGGAATGTACAAGTAACAAGGGACACGGAGACTGACTAGGGGTCGTGCCGCTCGACGTGCGCCAGCAGCGCCAGCAGGTCCGGCTCGAGCGCCGGGAACAGCTCGGCCATGAAGCGGCGCGTCTCGGAGCCGGCGCGCGCCTCGCCGTCCGCGTCCAGGAAGAAGAACGCGGTGCAGAAGTCCTGCTCCGCGTTGCACAGGTTCTCCACCAAGGTCAGCACCTGCACATGTCCCAGCGTCACTCTCGACACTCAGCGCTCGTGCTCGAGTGGCACGGGGCCCGTCCCGTCACTCACCGTGTCCAGCGGCTCGTCGGCGCGCTCCGGCGCCGCGCCCAGAGCTGAGCGCGCCGCGTCGCAGGCGGCGCGCGTCTCGCGCTCGTACACGCGCGACCACGTGCTCACGTACACCTGCACCCATACACTAACACTTACTCATCTATCTCACTATGCATCTATTACTCATGTAGTGCTCACATTTTATTTATTTTATTTTTATTTTAGAAACATACAGTCTTAAACTAACTTAGGTTACAATTAAAATTAACTAATAGACCAAAAGAGTTCCATATCTAATGAACTAATTTAAAAATAATTTGGAAGAATTTATGACACTTTAATTTAGAATTAAATAATTGTTGTCAACAATGATTTAATTCCAAATTAAAAATAAGTATATAACATACAACATACAGCTCAAACAGATTATAACTTAATAATTAACATTAGGTACATATATAGGTATTTTATTCTAATCTATTCCATCGTATCTATGATATCAATAACATTTTTTTTGTAGGTGCCCAGTGAAGAGGAGAATATGTCTATGTTTACTAGATGACCATTATAGTACTTGCAAGTACGCCTTATCAAACTATTTCCAGCGTAATTTGTCTTATAATTATATATGTCAAAAGTAGATTTTGAACGTGAAGAGATTCTAGGGACGCGAAAATTGATTAGTTCAAGTAAGGGCGCAGGGTCAATGTAGCCGTTAATAATTTTGTAAAGAAATATAGAATCTAAATAACCACGTCTTTTTTTTAGAGAAATAACGTTGTGTCTTTCGGAAGCTGTTGCGTAGTCCAAGAAAATGTGACCGGTTCGGTAAACCAATGCCTTTAAATATTTTAAATAATTACCTACTCTGACATTAGAAGTGAAAACTTGTAATTGGCTTTATGTTGTTATACTAGTTTTAATTATAAAACTCTATTTAGTTGTAAGTTTTCCATGTCCTAAATAGATAAATAAAAAACCCCAAAAATCCAAAGAATGGATATATGGAATTTGTTACTCAATAATGCCAAAGCGACTGAAGGAATCTTGATGTAATTTAGCACATAATATAGCTTATAGTCAGGGCTAGCATGAAGGCTACCGGTTTTTATTTGGGACAAAGATGACCGTTGCCGGGGGTCGGTACGTGCAGGAGCGAGTATCGCGGTCACCTTGGCGAGCGCGTCGAACGCCTTGTCGTCCATGTCCTTGAGCCAGCGCATGAAGGGCGCGTAGGGCAGCAGCTCGGCGTGGTGGCGGTGCGCGGGCGCCGGCCGCGCCTCGTTGCCCAGGTGGATCAGCGCGTTGTTGAGGTGGCGGGCCAGCGCCGCCGCCAGCTGCTCGCGCGCGCGCTGCAGGCGGCGCAGGCGCTCGCGCACCGCGCCCAGGCGGCGCCGCGGCGCGGGCGCGTGCTCCGAGCCCTGCAGCGCGGCGCGCAGCGCCTCGGCCGCGGCCAGCGCGCGCGCGCGGCCCTCCGCGCCCGTCAGCGACACCTCGCCCAGCGCGTCCAGCGCGCGCAGCGGCGGCGCGTCCAGCCAGCCGAACACTTCGGCCAGCTCGGCCAGCAGCGCGCGCGCGTTGGCGTCGGCGCGCGCCGCGTCCGAGCGCGCGTGCGGCGCGGCGGGCGCGGCGCCGGCCAGCTCGGAGTAGCGGCGCAGGCGCTGCGACAGCGCGGCGCCCGCGCCCAGCCCGTCCTCCAGGCGCTGCGCGAGCGCCGAGCCCGCCCCGCCGCTCTCGGTGGCGGCGGCGAGCATGCCGCCCACGTTGAGCGCGTCGAGGCGCGCGAGGCGGGAGCCGAGGCGGCGCACGCGCCTCTCGGCGTCGTCGTCGCTGGGCTCGGCGTCCTCCAGCAGCGCGCCCAGAGCCGCGTCCGAGGGCGTGGCCTCGCCGCCCCCCCCGCCCGACCACTGACTCTGTACCGATTTAAATAATAAAGATAATCATTCAATATACGATGCTATTTTTGATGCAGTACACCCCAAATTTGTTTTAATTTGAAGAAGAAAAAAAACTCACAATGTTAAAAGCAATTTCATTGTAGAAATCTTTCTGCACAATTATGGTAAGTAATAAAAAAAGTAGATAGTGAAACATAAAAGTAACTAGTAGGTTGTCTGTTTCCTAAATAAACAAATTTAAAAAATAATTAAAAATAAGCCCCTTGACGTCAATTTGGGAAAACAGAATAACATACCATAATTAAATTCAGTCAGATTTTTGAGTCCCCGACATGACGTTAAACTGTGGCGCGCCTCCGAGATGGCGTTAAACTAAAATGCAGACAACACCACTGCCAGAAAAGGAAAATTCGAAATAAAACCCTATACCAACCCGTCTGGCCAGCGTGGTATAGTAAGGCCAAAAACCTCCTAATGGTAAGACGCCCAAAGCAAAGGCCCCCAGTTCCCGGTAGTCCCGCTGTCCGTGGCCACGGTAGCGGTCGCGGTAACAGCGGGGCAGGGGGTGCGAAGAATCTCCGGGCTACGATAAAAGGCTACAAAAAACACCTGACCCTGGCGTCGCCAGGGTCAGGTGTTTTTTGTAGTAGTATTTGTATAATGGACGCTCTCTACGGCTGGACCAACACCTCACCGAACTCGAGGTAGAATTGGGTCGCATAAACTGGCACATATTGGGGTTATCTGAAGTCCGACGACAGGGAGAGGATACGATAATCCTTGAGTCAGGCCACCTATTTTACTTTCGGGAAGGTGATCAGCCCTCTCAGGGCGGTGTCGGTTTTCTAGTCAACAAAGCTCTCACTAACAACGTTGTAGAAGTCAGCAGTGTGTCGACGCGGGTAGCGTACCTCATATTAAAAATCACCGACAGGTACTCCCTGAAGGTGGTACAGGTATATGCGCCGACCTCGACATACTGCGACGACATAGCCGAAGCCATGTACGAAGACATAGCCAAGGCACTACATGGTACCACCAAGGCTCATTACAACGTTGTTATGGGGGACTTCAATGCCAAAGTAGGAGTACAAGAACGCGGCGAAACGAAAATCGGATCCTACGGCGTGGGGCGCCGAAACCACAGGGGGCAAATGCTGGTCAGCTTTCTGGAGTCACAGCGGCTCTTCTTAATGAATTCTTTCTTTAAGAAGAAGCCCCAGAGGAAGTGGACATGGCGAAGCCCCGATACTGTGACGAGGAACGAGATAGACTTCATCATGACTGACAGGAGGTCTGTGTTTAGAGACGTCTCCGTGATCAACAGGTTCAATACCGGCAGTGATCACCGACTTGTACGAGGCGCTCTGAATATAGACTTCAAAGCCGAAAGGCGTCGCATGATTAGGTCTACTCTCAGACCTACTGCGCCTCAAATAGCATTAGGGTCCGAAAAGTTCCAATTGGAGCTTCAAAATCGTTTCGATCTGCTGGAAACCGAAGGCACTGTTGACGAGAAAACCGACACAGTGGTCAGAACGCTACAGGATGTGTCTCGAAGGGTGTTTCCCGGAAAAAGCGTAAACAGACAGTCTAAACTCTCGCTCGAGACTCTCGAACTTATGAGGCAAAGACGGGAAATGTCATCCACGCAGACGTCTTCGTCAGATGGCAGAAACCTCAACCGGAAGATCCGGAAGCTGGTGCGACGTGACCTCCGATGTTCAAACGCCCGCGCCATCGCGGCTGCGATTGAACAGAACAGAGGCACCAAAGTCTTCGCTCGCCAGCTAGGTAGATCCCATCTGACGAAACTATATACCGCGGATGGCAGAACCGTGACCTCAGGGTTCGGGATTCTCGAGGAAATTGAGAGTTTCTGCAAAGACCTGTACGCATCACGGATGACTGAATGAACGGATGACCACAGGGCCCCACTCACGCGCCACTACACGGAAGACATCCCCGATGTCAACCAGGGCGAGGTCAGAGTGGCTCTCGAGCAGCTTAAGAACAATAAGTCGCCTGGTGATGACGGAATAACCACAGAGCTCCTAAAAGCAGGCGGGGCTCCAATCCTGAAAGAGCTAGCGAGTCTCTTCAATTCCGTTATACACCAGGGCCTAACACCTCAAGCGTGGAGTGGGAGTGCGGTGGTTCTGTTCTTCAAAAAAGGTGACAAAGCCTTGCTGAAGAACTACAGACCCATCTCACTCCTGAGCCACGTTTACAAGTTGTTCTCGAGAGTACTCACAAACCGCCTCGCCAGAAAACTTGACGAGTTCCAGCCTCCGGAACAAGCCGGGTTTCGAAAAGGCTATAGCACCGTGGATCACATCCATACTGTTCGGCAGATTGTACAGAAGACCGAAGAGTACAATCAGCCGCTGTGTATGGCATTCGTGGACTACGAGAAAGCCTTCGACTCCATCGAAACCTGGACAGTTTTGGGTGCTCTGCAGCGGTGTCGCATTGATTGGCGCTATATCGAGGTGCTGAGATGTCTTTATGACAACGCCACTATGACCGTCCAGCTCCAGGACCAAAAGACCAACCCAATTGAGTTGCGTCGAGGGGTGAGACAGGGGGATGTAATATCCCCCAAGCTTTTCACCAACGCGCTCGAAGACGTCTTTAAGACGCTGGACTGGACTGGACGGGGCATTAACATCAATGGCGAGTACATCTCACACCTTCGGTTTGCCGATGATATCGTCATCGTTGCAGAGTCTCTGGAACAGTTAAGTGGAATGCTGCACAGCCTGAATGAAGCCTCACGACGTGTCGGTCTCGGTATGAACTTGGATAAAACCAAGATTATGTTCAACGAACATATCACACCGGGACCGATTTACGTCGACGGCTCGATGCTCGAAGTTGTTCGGGAGTATGTCTACCTTGGGCAAACTGTCCAGCTTGGTAGAAACAGCTTCGAGAAAGAAATCAACCGTAGGATTCAGTTGGGTTGGGCAGCGTTTGGCAAACTACGTCAGGTTTTCTCTTCGCCTTTACCGCAATGCCTGAAGACGAAAGTTTTCAACCAATGCGTCCTACCTGTTATGACGTACGGTGCCGAGACGTGGACACTCACAGTGGGACTAGTCCACAAATTAAAAGTCGCACAGCGGGCTATGGAGCGAGCTATGCTTGGCGTCTCTTTGAAGGATAAAATTCGCAACGAGGTAATCCGACAAAGAACCAAAGTTACCGACATAGCTCGCAGACTTAGCAAGCTGAAGTGGCAATGGGCTGGTCACATCTGCAGAAGGACCGACGGCCGATGGAGCAGACGTGTCCTAGAGTGGAGACCGCGACTCGGTAAGCGTAAGGTAGGGCGGCCCCCAGCTAGGTGGACCGGCGACCTAAAAAAGGTCGCTGGGACGGACTGGATGCGGAAGGCGGAGGACCGTGTGCTGTGGCGCGTGTTAGGAGAGGCCTATGTCCAGCAGTGGACTGCGATAGGCTGATTGATTGATATTTTTGACTCGCCATGTATTTCACAAGCAGTGGATGGCTCATTATAATATTATATAGAGAAAAATGTGATTCTTCCTTACACTATAACATAATACTTAACACGTTCTCTGCCATAGGGTAAAATGGCAATATATCAATTTTTGATAAGTGGTTTATATGATTTAAAAGTACTTATTTATGAAATATACGTATATAATAAGTGTATATATACATTTTTTTATACATTATGTACATAATTGTGGTTGCCGGTCATTTACACCCGGCGCGGCGCAAACGTAATATTTATTTCATTGGAGCCACGCCGGTCAAATTGCCGGTCACGCTTGTAAACCGCAAAATATTCCCTCGAAAACTTGCGCTCGCGCAATACTGTATTGCTATAGAATAGACAGGATAATGCAAAGCGTCACAGGACAATGCAATTGTTTATACCGGAAAACGGCTTGAATATGAATTTTCTACACCCACAAATATGGTACTCAGACTGTGTGAGGATTTGTTAGGAAAGGGCTATTCTGTCTTTGTAGACTATTGGTAAACAAATTTTGATTTGGAAAAAAAGTTAATTGACCGGGAGACCCATCTTATTGGAACTTTTCGCAAAAATAGAAAGTGCCTGCCGAAACAGGTAGTGGAGATCAAATTGAAACCTGGAGAGTTTGCAGCCAATGAAATGCAAAGGGAATTTAGAAAGTACTGGTTTGATTAGAAAAACTCTTTTTTTGTTGAATAGTGAATTTATCCAGGAAGGCTATAGGCTATATAACATCAAGCTATGATCAATAGGAGAGGAGCAGGAGTGAGATATGTTGCAAAATCGGGAAAAATACTCCAAATTAACACGCGGGCGACCCCTAGTGCTTTGATAAAAATCATAATTTTTTTTGTGCTTTCTAATTATAAAATATTTTTGATCTCAACTGATATTAATATGTCTGTATGATTATAACTAGTCTCTGATTTATAACAGTAATAAAAACATTTAAAAAGTAAATTATATCTTTTAGTATTATCCCGAACATGAACATGCTAAGAAATACGCAGTTAAAATTTTAAAAAAATACCACAGTCAGAGGCCAAGTTGTTTAAAATATTCTTTGGGGCCGCGCCAGGTCACGCAGTATGGTATTTTGCGTTACGCGTGTGGCCGGCAGCGAATAAGCGAAAGTCAAATTCACCTATGTTGTGCTGGTCATTTAAGCCCCCCACGGCCCCCTTAATAGTATCAGGTGCCGGTCATTTTGACTCCCCATGGCAGTGAATGTGTTAATAATGTTACATTTCAATCAGGTGTATGAAAATAGGTAAAATTTTAAATCGGTCTAGTAGTTTTTGAGTTAAATCGTAACAAAAACAAAAATCAAATCTTTCCTCTTTATAATATTAGTTTAAAGGAGAAAATGTTATATTCTACACCAGCCTTGGGTTTGCATGGGTTAAACTTTTAATTTTTACCTTCCCTTGTGTAACATTTATAAAAAACCCTACTATAAGTTGCGAAGCAGGTATTTGCAATCCGTTACAATATTCCTTTAAAGGTCAGATTTCGAAAAACCACAATAGAGGTATACATTGAATAATTTGATCGATTCCCCTCCTATTTTAGAAAAAATTACTCTTAGAATACCACGGACCGGTTCTCGTCAGCAACATCTTTTCTGTGTACCCTTCTATAAGACAGTCTATACCAGTAATGGCTTCCTCAGACGTAGTGTAAAATGTTATAATAAAGAATACAACGATTTGGATATGTTTACAAATTCTTTAACTAATTATAAGAAAAAATTAAATAGTAAAATTAATTACTTAAGCTAACTTATTTGTGTTTTTGGTTATAGTCGAAGTCATGTTTGTATTAGATTCATAGCATGTTATTTGTTAATACTATAACTTTTCTTTTTTGTTAACTTACTTTTGCTGTTCTTGTTTATTTTTATGTCTATAATGGAACTCTAAGTCTTTAAGAATACCTGTACTATGTTATCTATTTTGTATGTGACTGTTTGTTTCCTAAATAAAATAAAATAAAATAAAAATAAAATAAAATAAAACATTACTTTCAATCTTTAAGCCAATGTCATTTCAGAAACCTTTGTGCTAAATTATAGGTTTGTAGCCCCAGAGGTTTAGGCTCTGCATTAATGAATCAGTCAGTCATTCATGACAAACAATTATTATATGTACAGATAACATGCACTCATGTCCAGAGGTATCCTTAGTAAACATACATCATTTGAATTAATTAATAGAACTGAATCACAATAGCTCACTAATGTGATACAGTTCTATTATAGCACTGAGACAACAACACAGACAAAGGTTTAAAGTTAGTTAATATAGAGCTGAACAGAGGGAATCACGAGGTAAGTTTAAACTAGCAGAATGCAGTCCATTTGTTATAGTTTTCAACTATTTAAATTATATTGGTGGGCGGTTAACTTTGACTCTTACCATATCAGCACAGATTTGATCTCTGCCACTCTCCCAATCTCTTTGGTGACTCTCTTCAAATTTCATTTTTTTTATTGTACGTAAACGAATTAAATTATTGTGCGATAACTAAAAAGAAATCTAAAAATCACTTTATTCAAAACTTTGGGTACCGACACGACACTATATAGTACTGTGACTCAGCTGAGATTTCTTACTGAACTCGACAACAAACTAAATTTAACTAAACCATACAATAATATTATATTATTTTACTGATAGTAAGTTTAACTTTCATTTCATTTCGATATAAATTTTTATCTGTTGACAAATTTGTCATTTTGTGGAGAAATCACCACAATTTCGCAAACGTCACATAAAAATATACGATCTAGCTTGATTTATTACTAGCAGCACATCTCGCTTGACTTTGCACATAATGACATATTTTATTTAGTTATATTTAATTTTATTTTTTCTTAGGAGGCCCTTATTTTTTTAGAAAATATAGCCTATGTTACTACATAGTTAATAATATATAGTCCGGTCAAATTAGACTAAAAAATAGGGGTGAGGTTACAAAAATTCCCACTTGGCTGAATATTGGTAGGATTGTTCAATACACTATTATAAAGGAAATGTGAAAAGTCCTCATTGATCCGGCACGTGCAACAAAAATTACTCGTGGTCAAAGGTCACAAAAACGGGTTTTTCGCGATTTTCAGCAAAATGGTAAGTTTTATCATAAAATTAAATTAATGAAAATCACGAAAATAAATAATTGAAAATCGCGAAAGCCCCTTTTTTGTAACTTTTGACCCCGAGTAAATTTTTTTGCACGTGTCGGATCGATGAGGACTTTTTACATTTCCTTACAATAGTGTTTTGAACAATCCTACCAATATTCAGCCAAGTGGGAAATTTTTGTAACCTTGGATGTCTAAATTGACCGGACTAATAAAGTTTTTTAAAATCGGTAAAGTAGTTTTTGAGTTTATTCATTAAGTATGTATGTACTTATATCGAGTATTGACAATGTATAGTTTAGGCAGATGCGTTCACATTTAAAACCTCTGGCGTCTAAACTAGGATGACTCTTGTATCTCAGACGTCAGTGATTCCTCCCTATTTATTTAGTGCGGTGTAGCCTATTTTACTAGTTAAATGATGAGAGTGTGTATGTCAGTGTCTTTCGGTCATAACTTCTGCAAATAAGGATGATAAATAACTATATAAATAGAAAGTGAGCAAGAATATGATTTGGCAACTAAACTGAACGACGCTGCTCACCACCTGCTCGCTAAACGTAGGACATGAAGGAACATTTTTTTTTTACAACCAATAGCTACTTTTTGTGTAATGTAGCTATTGGTTGTCTCTGTAAAATGGGTGTTTTTTTAATGTTTGTACATAACAGCTTTGGAACTTACGAACACAAAATATAATGTCGTTTATGTCTTCTATTTTTCTAGCTTAATAACAATCCTGAACTGTAATACATACTTAGTACTCTACTACTCTATGACTATCGACTGTCATTTAAAACTTAACCTTAGATAGATGAGAGGACTTTGTTGAACTTTGAATTTGAAGATTACTAATGGAATTTTAGTTATTTATGCGATTTTAATAATAGAATAATTCTAAAGGAATAGTAAACCATATTTTAATTCACAGCAATGTCTAAGCCCGCTTCAAAAACGACAAAAAAAGCGAGCGAGGAGGTCTTTTCTGGCTTCCAAAATCTTCGCAGTGAACAGCGACAATTAGCAAATAAGATTTCAGAATTAGAAATGGATCTCAATGAACATAAGTAATTGCATATATTTTATATAAACAGTCTATGTGTATAGTAAATTTTAAGGTTAAGTATTAATTGCCTAATGTTTTCAGAATAGTTATCGATACTCTCCGTGGTGTGGACAAAACTCGAAAGTGCTTCCGAATGGTGGGTGGTGTTCTAGTGGAGCGAACAGTAGCAGAAGTGTTGCCAGAGCTGGAGAACAATAGTGAACAGTTGCCTAAAGCCCTCAAGGTATTAGAAGATCAACTGATTAAAAAGGGTCGTGAAATCAATGATTATATCGACGTTCACGACATCCGCGTTCAGCGTGTGGACCGCTCGCCCGCCGAAGCCGAGCCTGAACAACCTGCCAAATCGAATGTTCTTGTTGCTAGTGGTTGACAGTACTAAGCGTGTACTATACTAACATTAATATTAGCATTGGCATTACACAACAAACATATTAATAACTACTAAAAATATATAAATAACATAAGGTAACACATAAGTTTTAACTGTTATATATTTTCAGTTACTCACTAAACAATAATTGTTTTACTTTTATTTACAACAATGTGCTTAGCCTGTACTGTTTTTATATGCACATAGTGCTGTGAGAACCAACTTATTAATAAAGCAATTTTATATAACTTATCTAGTTTTTCTATTATATACCAATTTTACCACCAAGTGAATCTGAGTGAATGTCAACAAGATCACTGCAGTTGTTTAATAACTTACCGAGTCTTGGCAACGGGGAGTTGGCTCCTAGCACAGTTCGTCTGCGCGTTGTATAAAGAGGGGTTATGCGATTACGGAGATATCTAGCTGGCACATGGAAATTTACTTTGCCTAAAAACCCAGGGCAGTCGATAATACCGTTCAAGACCTTGTACATGAAATGCAGTCCGTCAATTCTCTACGCCTAGATAAGGTGGTGTGATTTTAAATTTCAAGAGTTTTCTCCTATATGAGGCCTTCTTTTCTTCTCTATTGCAATTACGCACTAGGTGCCACATAAATCTCTTCTGAACCCGTTCTAGTCGTATTGAATGTGTCGCGTAGTGTGGTCTTCATACCACGCTACGGTAATCCAAAACACTTCGCACTAAAGAATAGTACTTATAGCACTATTCTTGGCCTACTGCTACGAAAGATTTTTCCGATTCCTATAACAAAACCCAACATTCTTGATGCTTTTTTGATTACATTGTCTACTTGTGCCAGAAATGTTAGTTTTTGGTCAAAGATAACGCCGAGATCGTTAATTGTGTCAACTACTTGGATTTTGTGTTTATCTAAATCACATTAAGAACAGTGATATTCATTCAGTAAATACTAGAAACAAACATAAGTTAGTTGGCACGTACCATCGCTTACACAAAGTACATAATTCTTTTGTAGGACTCGGTATACGCTTTTTTTAACAAATTACCGAAAGAGATAATGAATTTGCCCTTACACAAATTTAAACCTACTATTAAAAATCATCTCATAGGAAAGGGCTATTATACAATAAATGATTATTTGAACGACAAGAAGTCTTGGAATTAGTTGCATTATATAGTTGTTTGTTTAATTTAGAATAAATCAGCTTAGTACTTAAGTTCTAATTTGTGACGTGAGGCACATTGTGAATTCTAGTGATAATTCTGTACTTTTTATTTTTTTTTTCCTTGTTTTTTTAATTAGTAGCAAAACGTTATTTACAATAAAAATTGTCACTATTCACATATTGCCTTATTCTTTAATAGCAATATGTAAATTGAAGCAGACTTTAACACCATACTTTAGGTTTTTTTTTTCTCGCACGACCAGTACTAAGTACGATTATCATATTTTATCAATATAGTTAGTATCGTGTTTTGACTGCATCAGCTTGCATGCTATCATACTTGTATTTTACAAAAGATTGTAACTATCTGGCGATTAAAAAGAGTGGCCTGAGTTTCTTGCTAGTTCTTCTCAAGGCTCTACGTCAGCGAACTAGCCGTAGGAAAATTTTGCTGACATCATCTTTCTGGTTTATTCATAATTTATGACCTTCATAAGTGTTACTTTGTAACCTAAATGAATAAATGAATTTTGAGTTTGAGTTTGAGACACACAGTGTCATAAGATGATTTTATTGATCTCCCGAATTTCAAATCATCTGCATACATGAAGTAGTCAGAAAATCTAAAACATGTTTGTATGTCGTTTATTAAGATATTAAACAATATAGGACCAAGATGGGAGCCTTGGGAAACACCAGATGTAATCAATTGTTTTATATTTAAAGCCATTAACCACGACAAAAAACGTACGCTCCTCAAGATAAGACTGCAACCACTTAAGCAAAGATCCGGTGATGCCGTTCAATTTTCGCACAAGTATTTTGTTTGAAACTCAGTCAAAGGTCTTACTAAAGTCGGTATAGAGCACGTCATATTGTATATTTGAGTATATCATCATATGGGAATATCGTCGGGACTATATTAGTCCCACAACTGCACCATCTCTAGTCCCTCATGTCTCAACCAGGGCTCAGCAGGTGCTCCGTGAAAGTGGTTTATTGGCCAACTGTAAGTATACTTAAACTGTGTTGCCCTTCTATAATTATAATATAATGCAACATGTAAAAAATAAGAGCCTTTATTTAGTGTCATAAAATATAATATCCATAAATTTATGACAAAATATGTTAAATTATTATAATATTAACAAATATACTTGTTATAACAAAAACATAATTAATTGGTACTTAAATACCTAATATACACTGTTGGTACCGTACCGTTACTACAAAACATTGAGTTTGAGCGCTTCCCATAGATCTCTAAAACTAGTCACCAGCAGATTATATATTATGGGTGTGGCTGCCCAATTCTTCAATATTTACTTCACATAATAAGCTTAAAAACTAAAATAACTGTTAAAGTTCAAAACTTTAACATTAGTTGAATGGGGTGAACAAAGTGGTTAGAATTAGAAATTGTACGGATTGGGTACTTCACACACAATACTGTAAATATGTTGTTTTTGCTACAAAGATGTGCCGATGCATTGTGAGTGGCTTTGGTAAACAAAACATCGAACAATTTGTAATCACCACTTTATATATTGTATTCACCCAATTTGTCCCTTATTTATTGAACACTTATGTATAAATATAATAATGTTGTGCAATATAAAAAGACTACACTTAATAGCACCATTATGTACTTAGTACTCGGTACTTACTTATGATTACAACAGATTCATAGAATAACAATAATAATTACCTTTATCTATATACAAGGTAATAGTAATAATCTATGTTTATATAGGTAGTTGGAATGTTACGCAATACCTACCTACTACGTACCCACACCCAGGAGAATTTAGACATTGTATAACAGTTGGACCCATCATTATTATTTCTCATTAAGATATAACTGTAGGTACATTAAGCTTTTTGTGAAGAACATTACATAATTGTGATTGCCTTGTGATCACTAATGTCCAAATACAGTTGATAGGAACAATTGAATGATTATATTATACTTTTTACATGAATAACTAATTCAAAAGGATAAGCAAACAGAGCTTCTGCAGGTGTGTTGGTTGAGATTCGCCTTATTATAAGCATCACCTACAATGTGCTGTGCTGTGATTGCTGTGAGGTGGTGAGGTGGTGAGCTAAGAGACTCAACAACTATGACACTTTTATCATATTATTTGAAAGTTTGATTGTACTCTGACCTAACAATTAACCCTATTTATTCTCTAAATCTATCTTGGCACATTCAACAATGAAGAGAATGTAGTATAGATGCAATAAGTAATAGAACACTGAATATTGTCATCACAACCTGTCGCTCAGAGAAATAATGACATTAATATTATATAGTAAGTATAGGTTGATTCAATCTTATTAATGGTCGGTCTGACGCGATGACGAATGTGCGCAGCACACTGTCACGACAATAAATACAAAAATATAAAATGCATTTATTACACATTTTGTGTTTGATATATCCTTAAGGAGAAGCCAGATGCCTTGACGGCAACACCAAATTAAACAATTTTTAGGGGTATTTTAAAATATCCACTTTCAAAATATTTATTAGGGGTCAAAATAATTTCACTGTTAGATGTGGCTTACTGTGCTTTCTCGTGTTTACATATTACAAGTGCCGCAATTTATTACCAATGTACCGTAAATCTCATTTTATGATATTCGGTGCTGTTTGGCAATATTATACAGGAAAACAGTCAGTGACAAGGCCAATTATAAAATTTACAAACGCGATACTGAAACGTATTTCAGTATCGCATTTGTAAATTGGATTTGAGATTTTCGTTTAATACTACCGTTCTTGAATTTTAAAAAAATCGCGTCCGCCATCTTGAATCATAAAATAAATATCATATTCGTTTTCAGCACCCCCAAAAAACACAAAAACGATACCCATATTGACTTTTTCGAAAAATTCTAGTCCACTATCTTGGATCACGAAATAGATGTCATATTCGTATTCAGCACTCTCAAAAACCAAGAAAACGATACCCATTTTGACTATTTTTCAAAAATTCGCGTCCGCCATTTTGGATCACGAAATAAATGTCATATTCTTATTCAGCACCATTGAGTTACATTTAAATAGAGTCGACGCTTACTTGCCAATTGAAGGCCGTTTATTTTAAGTGCACGCTCTCAACACCTGTCAGTCACTTGTTAGGTACTCTCGCTAGTTTTTGGGCGCAGAAATTTTTACCATTGTTTATATTCGAAAAAAACTGGTAAACTCCTTGAATATACCGTCGTGTGCGTTAAGATAGTTACACTGTGCACAGTAGTCAATATTTAGGTGTACTTAGGGACGCACAGAGGAGTGCCCTTGACTAGTGTCGTACGCAGTTCACTTACATTAACACCGATCACAAAGATTGAATTAATCTATACCTATCTATATGTTAGGTGTGTGATCAGAAGTAGGCGACGTTGGTGGGCGCGTAGGTCTCGTGGGAGTCGTCGTGCGGGCGCGGGCGCGGGGCGGGCGCGGGGGCCTGGGGCGCGGGGGGCGCGCTCTCGTCGTACGGCGCGCTGCGGCCGCCGCTCTTGTGCACCACGCGCAGGTCCGTGATGCGCATGGCGCGGTCCACGGACTTGCACATGTCGTAGAGCGCCAGCGCCGCCACGGCCGCGCCCACCAGCGCCTCCATCTCCGCGCCCGTGCGCGCCGTGACGCGCGCCTCCACGCGCACGCGCACGGCGCCGCCGGCCGGGCACGCGCCCTGCGGCAGCTGCACGCGCACGCGCACGGCGTCCAGCGCTAGCGGGTGGCACAGCGGGATGAGGTCGGCCGTGCGCTTGGCGCCCAGCGCGCCCGCCAGCCGTGCTACAGTCAGCGCGTCGCCCTTGGGCAGGCGCGCGTCGCGCAGCAGCCGCAGCAGGCGCCCGCCCACGTGCAGCGAGCACTCGGCCGCGGCCACGCGCCGCGTCACGGGCTTGTCGCCCACGTCCACCATGCGCGCGCGGCCCGCGCCGTCCAGGTGCGAGAAGGCGCCGCCGTCGTCGTCGTCGTCGGCGCCGGCGCCGGCCGCCGTGCAGTACCGGCGCAGCGGCACCGGCGCGCGCCGGCCCGGCGCCAGCAGGCGGCGGCGGCCCGCGGCGCGCGCTGTAACGAGCGCACACACTGAGGCCCGCTAGCCGCCTATGAGAATCATCGGCCGGTTCTCCATACGCGCCAGATTCTGCATGCCTAGAAATTCAGATCGAGGACCGTCGGCGACCTCGCTCGGCGCGCCACTGTCGCTCCGAGAGTGCTATACCAAGATAACCAATATTCGAACAGAGGTATTGGTACATTTACTTACTTAGAATTTTAACTATATAATGACAGTATGTAAGAGACTGACCCGCGTGGGCGGCGCGCTTGTTGTTGAGCGCGGCGCGCACGAGCCGGTCCAGGCGCGCGTCGTCGGCGCCCGCGCGCAGCTCGTCCCGCAGCGACAGCTCGGCGGCCCCGAACAGGCACACCTTGAGGTTGCCGTCCGCCGTGAGCCGCAGCCGGTTGCACGACGAGCAGAAGTGCTGCGTCATCGAGTGGATGAAGCCCACGCTGCCCGCGTACCCGGGCACGCGCCACACCTGCACGTAGTAATATTGTATCTTGGCGACATCCGGATAATACGAGGTAGTAACGTTGACTATTGTACAGGTTATTTTTTTATTAAGTTATTGCATAGCTTCTATCGCGGGCCTTGGGCGTGGAGACCGAATCCAGAAATTCCGTAACGAAAATAATAAACCTAACACCCCACACTCCGACCGGCACAGCGGTGATACTTTTTTTAATGACGAATTCTCTAAACGGCCAATAATAATATGTCAAATTTGTGTAAGGAGGTTTTGATCTAAGAAAATATTAATGTGAAAAAGATTATAGTATAAGGAGTCTTAAGGAAATATAACAAGTATTCATTTTTAATATTATATATTATAATCATTGAGAATAAAATAAAATGATTTAGAATTATTATTTTTTTAATGATAATAATATAGATCATTCTGTAAAGAAATTTTTTATTTGTTTCAATAAAAAACATACTAAAAAATACGCGGCAGTCCCCGAGTGCCACACGTCTTTTTTTCTTGTTATAAACGGCTTATACACATAAAAACAATTACATCACATAAAAGTTCATTAAGTATGTATTTAGGTAGGTACAGTAGGTACCTACTGTCATATCTCGAGCACAACGAGTAATAGCCTATTTGAACTATTGATTAGATTGCGCTGCCTTCATTTTTAATAAGATTGCTATTGTAACTTGTGTAAGTATCTACTGTCTAAATTGACGACCTCATCGAGAAGTACTCACTCATGGACGTTACACTTTAACATCGTTAAAGATTGCACTGTAAGTACGTGGTAAGAACAGTAAAAACGCGTTCAATATTTAGTGCATATGACCTTTTTGAACACTACTTGTTTTTTATACTACTTAGGCAAGCATACGGTTCGCCTGATGTTAAGCAGGTAGGTCGCAGGAGAGGTAGGTAGGTAGGATGAGTAGGTACAATATGTAACAATATGTACCGTGGCGGTGTCGTTGTCGCGCGGCGGCGCCGGCGCGAGGTCGGGGTAGCGCTGGAACACGGCGCGCAGCGCGGCGCGGTACGGCACCAACTTCGAGTCGTCCCACTTGTTGCCCGAGAACGGCATGAACTCGATGAAGCGCACCTCCAGGTCGCGCGCCCGCGTCCACTCCACGAAGTCGCAGATCTCGTCGTCGTTAAACCCCTTCATGAGCACGACGTTGATCTTGACGGGGCTGTAGCCCAGCTGCAGCGCCAGGTCGACGCCGGCCAGCACGCGCGGCAGGCCGGCGCGCCGCGACATGCGCTCGTAGCGCTCGGCGCGCAGCGAGTCCAGCGACACGTTGAGCGCGGCCAGCCCCGCGCGCTGCAGCGCGGCCAGGCGGCGCGTGAGCACCAGCCCGTTGGTGGTGAGCGCCACGCTGCGCACGCCCGCGGCGCGCAGCTCGCCCACCACCTCGGCCAGGTCGGCGCGCAGCGTGGGCTCGCCGCCCGTCAGCCGCACCTTGTCCACGCCGGCGCGCACGAACACGCGCGCCAGCCGCGCCAGCTCGTCGCGCGTCAGCAGCGCGCTGCGCGCCGACAGCGGCACGCCCTCCGCCGGCATGCAGTACTGACCTATGTAGTATTGTATGTGTACTTCGTACATTCATGTATTTTATGTATTATTTATTTTATTTTAATGTCATTATACTCGTATTTTAGAGCCATCTGTCAGTCAATGTTCTTTGTTCGACGACTGCAAAGAACAACCTCAGCCTGGTTCTCGCTTTTCTGCTTCGATTGGCGAAAAGCTTGTGACTCGCGAAAGACTCTGGATAATATTATACATATATAAGCTAGTTCCAGCTGGCCTGATTATTCCTTGACAATACTGGTACTCGGTGAAAAATTAACAGACGAAATTCTTCCACATCACCAGCGGCGTGTAACATGGGTGTACTTTAGCACCTACTCTGTATATTTTGTGGTTATAGTAAGAGAGCCTTAAGCAGGCAATAGGTACACTGTCGTATATCTATACAAAAATACCATTAGCACCGACAAAATGAAGATGATCTGTGCTGTGCCACTACCGAGTATATTAAGTACTGTAGAGGTTTATTGGTGGTCACTAGCTGGCCATATGCCAATAGTACCTCTGGTGTTTTATAAAGTAAATGTAATTATATTTGAATATAAAAAGATTTTGACAAATAATAATGACTTGAAGGTTGTCATGAAGAGTCAGGATCAGGCTTCCAAGAAGTGAGGTCGTCTTATAATGTATTATGTTTAATTAGGTGAAGATTTGAAAATACAAAATAGTTATAAATACCCTGGCATTTCTTGAAGAATACTAGTGATCCCGTCGCTTGGCCTAATCATACCTCCTGCAGACCAAGCGGACGCTCCCCACAGTACGAGCTGAAGGAAGAGAAAGGTCGCTGACGGCGGCGGGGCGCTACAGTACCCCCATGGTCACCCATCCGATAACTTTCACACTGCTGCCTTGCCAAGGTCAGTCATGGAATGGTTGACCATTTAAGTGATTCCCTAACATATATTAGAAGGAAAAGTATATACAATACTAGTTTCCGATACAATGCCACAGGAACAGTTCCATTTTTATTTCGATAATATTTTATTATACGTAGATGATTGGAAAGTCACAATGTAATGGCCGACATTGTACCTAGCTAGACATCATTACAAACAGGTTATTGACACACACACACACACAAAGTAAACATAATGAGGTCATACATTACAGTTCCGCTTCACTAGTTCAGCTCTTTTGCAATACCTACATATTTACAGAATTTCTAATATGTTTGTTCATGTGGTACCTATTTATTGTGTGATGCTTCTCCACTTGACTGATCTTGCAAGCAATATTTATATATACTTCCCGGTGTTTGGTTGAGATGAACTTTGGTATACTGACGTAACTTGTGGTGAGGTGGTCTGATGACGCAGTCGGAAGATGGCTATGGGAACTCTTAAACGAAACAAGGTGGAAGCGTCGTGTTTCGGTTTGTAGGATTTATCTTTGCGAGTATGTACTATATTGCTAGGGTGTTCAACAGTGGCGTAACAATAGGGTGGCATTATGGGCAAATGGCAGGGGCACCCCGCCCGAGGGTAGTCGTGAGCTCAGAAGGATCCTAATATTTATGATTACAACATTGCCACTGGCTTCTAAAGGTATAGTAACGCCACTAGTGTACAAGACGTGATGGTGAGGTCGGAAGGTGGCCACGGGAACTGTTCAACAAAACAAGATGGCCGTGTCGTGTTTGGATGTTTTAGATTTATCTTGACGGGTAATATGTACTTCTAGGTGACGACGTTTAAAATAGTGTGTGACGATGAAGTTCAAAGGTGGCCATAAGTACTCTTCAACGAAACAAGACAGTCGCGTTGTGTTTAGGTCGTGGGATCGTGTTGTTTATGTGTATAACTCATAAATTCCAAAAAAATACTTTAAACGCTTGTATTTTTTTTCTCATCATTATACTACCATTCATCATTATCATATTATTCTTCTGTGCGTTTATATGTCACTGAACTCCTCTTAAACGACTTGGCTGATTTTAATAAGATTTTGTGTGTGTTCGGGTAAGGCCTCGAATGGTTTAGATTTACAATTGGACCCGGTAGGTGGCGCTGCTGTCGGTACCTATGTCATTGTGCGTCGACGACGACTGCGAACGACGTATGCCAAGTCCGCTAGTAATAATCAATTAGGATAAGCCGATCGAGGCAAATCGTTTAAAGGTGCTTCTTCACTTAACAATACAGTAATCATCTCAACCCATAAGCATCCCGCTGCTGGGCACGGGTCTCCTCCATACATTTGGAGGGATATTAGCCTACTTTACCACTCTGGCCAGACGGGTTGGTACTGTGTTCTGTATCGTGTTTTCCCTTTCTTGCGGTGGATATTGTCGGCCTGAGTTACTCCCTTAGTCGTCTCTTACGACACCCGCGGATTGAACGGGGGGAACAAAAGATTGCTGGATGCCCTGCGCGTCCAATTTAATAATGCTGCAGTGCGTCGGACATATTTGCGCAAGCTCGAACAGACGAGTTTCACGCAAATATACGCAAAAGGACAGCCTCCCTACTAAGAAGAGTGAGAGACAGTCGCAACAGCATCCTGAGAACTGTTGTGGAGAGCTACAGCCCACCTATTTTGAAACAGTTTATTCGTAGGTTAATAACTATTAACACTAGCATGTAAGTCATAATGTTACTAACACATCCATATGTGTTAGTAATTGTTTGTGTTTACTTTTGGGTGACCAATACGCAAGTAATGCCACTCTTTAGTAATCTGTGGTAATGCCCTTGGGCCTTGGTGTTGCAAGCATCCATAGGCTACGGTAACTGCTTAGCATCAGGCGGGCAGTAGTTAAAGTATAAATAAGTATGTTGCTTTCTTTATACTTCATACGTATGCAGTTTACTGCCTCGATAGGTCAGTGGTCAATGTGTGTGTCTGCTGATCACGAGGTCCCAAATTCGATTCCCGGGTCGGGTCAAAGATTAATTATTGGGTTTCACTCACAATAGATACCCGAAGTTTGGAAATTGACGGTGTTTACAACCCCGTGCACTATATATATGTTAGAAAGAACGTAAAGCTGTTGGTCCTACGCCTGATCTCTGTCTGGTCGTGTCGGATTGCCGTCCCATCGGACTATGAGAGTGAAGGAATAAAGAATGCACAAGTGTTTGCGCAAACACTTGTGCACTATACGCCTAAGCTTGGATTATTTTTCTTTAATGACTGTTTCTTTTGTAATATTGTGCATTGAGAATATATTCTTACTACTATATATATATATATATATATTGTACTGTATGTAGTGCTCACATTTTAAATAATTACCTACTCTGTCATTAGAAATGAAAACTTGTAATTGGCTTTATGTTGTTATACTAGTTTTAATTATAAAACTCTATTTAGCTGTAAGTTTTCCATGTCCTAAATAAATAAATATAATATCACACGCGCAGATGGTTAGTCTCTGTCGAGATTAGCCGCCGTACCGAAATTCGGTTAGGAGGACATTATATAAAAGTATAAATCAAGACACATCTACTCTGTTCTGCAAGGCAAACACCTTAACGAGATGTGCTGTACAGAAACAATTATCAATGTTAACAAAGACCACAAATGATAAAGGAACGAGTATGGCGCCTTGGGGAACTCCACTAGGAATGCTTACCCAACCTGACATTATAATCTTATGATTAGTATTTATCTTGCAACAGGCTCACCACAAACAAATATAGCTGGTGAAACATCAACAAATAATCATATCAGTCTAAGGCAAGGTGGCTAACAAGCATATCATAGCTTTCCTGAGGTTTAGGTAGCCTTAACATCAGGGAGGCTATATCATACTAATTTGTTTATTGAAGCTTGCAACATCATAGCTCATAACTCATATGTTGCCTTCTTTGTAAAAACCAATCAAACCATATAATTTACATTAGCTACATTATTTACACCCATATAGACAAACTAGCTGAGTATGTCTCAGCCATTAATGCCTCAGTATGTATGTATGTCTGTTAAAGAAATTTTTAGTCTGTCTAGTAGTCAGACGAGTGTACATGCGAGCTGATAAAGCTACCATCCTTATCTATATATTAATGAACTTCACGGTTCGACGTACTTGACTACGAGGCAAAATGTCATTTAACAAGTTGAAAGCTACACACACACAATTTAAAAATCCATTGTTTGGTGGTCACCAGTGACCCGCGTGGCATACAAGGACTGTTGAGGCTCAATACAGCTTGGGATTGTTACCAGTCCGTGAAAGACCAGAAAGAAGTCATGTTTACCAAGGTCACATATATTTTTATATACCAACACTCAATATCCTACCATTACTCCACCAATACTCGGTCTATCAGCACTAGTCACAAGAGAATTATTATCTTTTACTTTGCTTCAAGGTTATAAGAAAAGCACTCACATCGTAGGTTGCATCGTTCGGTCAGCGAGATGCGCAGGTAGTTGTGACGTCTCCCAAACGAGTCAACCAGCGGCTCTACAGGGAGCGGAGCCGCCTCTGGCGCCGCGTCCGCCTGCACTCCGATCTGTTGCTATCAACAGGCGCACAAGATAATATTCTAGTCACTGCTGCGACTCAACTTATTAACAAAACAACAAACACATACCTGGTTTGGACTTGCATTAGTATACCGTCTGTTATTGTAAGTCAAAAACTGTGACACTGGCCTTAACTTTAGTTCGGGATTGTTATCTCGTTTTATTGAAATTATTTTTCTTATTATACTTCGCATTATGACCAGTAACAATGAATGAATATGTCGGTTAGAGAATGTACTTTGACTGACTGTAAGACGAAGACGGACGGAATACAAAACAATAATTATAAAGTCAAACTGACAATTGACATGTCAGTGAACTGACACATAAGTCACCTGATCTTATAACTTCATGCAAAGATAAAGGATTAAATAGATCGAACATATTTCTGTTTTCACGTGAACGAAATGTCATATGAAAAAAGGAGACAGACTTTTAACCATGTCATTTTCTGTCACTGAGTCATAATTTGAACAAAATCGGTACTTATGTGTATATATATATATATAAATACATCTCAAGCTGATTCCTCAATGATAAGTCAGGTGGAACCGCTATGCTGGCAGCGGGTTCCTACTTCCATTATCCGTTATGAACCTACCTCACCTGAAGCTATTTAGTAGCAATAGCTTTTCTCCCAGTTGATGATCCTCCTGTAAAGCAAAAAGCTCCAAGCAAGCCACCACCCATTATCTTGCATGAAATAGAAAACTTGAACATGCAAGAAACTGTGAAAAATATCGCAGATCATAATGATCCACAAGCATGGTAAGCCTGCACAAGATACGGCGTCATATCGTCCCATCAGCCTAACTCCCGTGCTGTCAAAACTCTGGGAGAGAATATTCTTGGTCTGTTTAAAGTCCTAACGAATGTAATATTATACACTCACATCAATTTGGAATAAAAAAAGCACACTCCACAACTAAACAGATGCATCGGGTACATGACGCAATCCACCAGTGCTTCGAGCATAAACAATACTGTTCGGCAGTATTCTTGGACGTGCAGCAGGCATTCAACCGCGTTTCTTTTATCTTGCAAATCAAGCCCTTATACCAAATAAGGGCTTGATTTGCAAGATAAAAGAAAAACTACCTCACTCAGTCTTTGAAATCCTCACCTCGTACCTGTCAGAGAGAGTCTTCCAGGTGAAACATGGTGACGCCAGATCATCCTTCTATGACATCGGGGCTGGTGTGCCGCAGGGTTCAGTAATCGGGCCCATTCTATATAATATATTCACGCATGACTTGCCCACCTTAGACAATGTGACCGTTGCTACATACGCGGACGATATCGCCTACCTTTCCTGTCACGATTCACCTGATATGGCTAGTGAACAACTACAGAAAGGGTTAAACAATACCCAGCACTGTATAACAAAGTGGCGGATTAAAGCCAGTGCTTCAAAATCAAAATATATCACATTCAGTCTGAGAAGAGGAAATTGCCCTCCTGTCCAACTGGGGAACGACATCTTGCCACATTGTGAGTGTATCAAGTACCTAGGTTTCCATTTAGACCGACGACGGCCTGACTTGGAAGATTCATTTGAAGCTTTGTGCGTCGAATGAGTCTTCCAAGTCAGGCGTCGGTCTAACGAAATAAACCTCAAATTCAAAAACCTGTACTCATTAATGGGACGAAACTCAGTTCTCTCTTTGGACGACAAACTCCTGCTATATAACGCCATCATTAAACCTATATGGATTTATGGCATCCAACTTGACAGTCGCCAGTGACAGTAATATTATGTATATACAAAGAGCATAAAATGCCATCCTGCGCACTATTACCAATGCACCCTGGTTCGCTCGCAGAAACAAAATGCATGAATAATCAACATGAATATCTCAACATGCTCACTGTTAAAGTGGAAATTAATAAATATACGGTGCGCTACGTCATTAGACTAGCAAGTCACCCAAATTCTCTGGCTATTAAGCTACTTAGCAACACGCAAGCTGCAAAACAGCTAAAACGGAAGCATGTTGTGTAAGGCTACAAATCTAATGGTTGATAGAGGCGATGGCCTTTTAAAATTAAAGGACATACATATTTGAATTTAACATGATGGCAGTTGAAACCGGAAAAAAAATTGTAATCTGTGCAGCAACAAATAACGGCTCGGTGGTTTTTACGGAAGTTTTTATATATCTACAGTATGTCAATGTCATTAAAGAACTCTGCACTGTACTTAATACTTGTACCTAATCCGAGGTTATTGGTGTAATATTTTTTATGTTCAACAGTTGGAAAAAGTTGTTTTCTGATATTTCTCATCATCTTTCACTCTCGTCATACATATCAATAATATAAAATTCCAAATACATATGCTGTACTATCTCTGTTCATATTTATGTAATCTGTTCAGCAACTAACTATGGTTGGGTGGTCTTTATGAGAGTTATAGGACTTGGTTTAAGGCAATCTGAGGTTACAATAATCCTGCTAGCGTTCCTGCTATAACATTCAGTAGTTGGCCTTTGGCTAGGTTAAATCAGTTTAAACCAGCATATTCCCGGAATAGGTAGTATAGACAATTAATAATAATAATATGCTGGCCCGCAGGTTTGCTTATATTCTGTACCTGTAAAGTTTACCCCATTTAAAACTTTATATATATGTACTAACTCGTGCTACAGATCCCATAGCGATTGAAATTCGACCGTGTTATTTTGAATTATATATGTTTTTAAATATTTTAGCTTTGCACAATCCTACCTTACCTTCCCTCCTAAGTAAATCCATGAAAAATAAATTACACGGGGAGTTTAGTAGTACACACTGCGTACTTAAAAAGTGGTACAAAATTTATCTTTGCATATTTTATACGTTTATTAGAACCTTAAATACAGATGTCGATAATTTACCGATGGTAAGATATCCTTTAGTTATTTTCAGATAATACACTAATTTTACATTGATAACTAATAGCTATACAAGCCATAGTTCATAGAGACATAATAATATTATACTCAACAATTAGTTTTCGAAATGAAATTGTAACTCACGTAAAATATGCAAATTTGTCAACAAAGTTGTTCATGGCCATATGGCTACCTACGATGACTTTAATAGTCGGAACACTGTACGTAGGTACGTTATTATCTCTAGCTATGTTTCTCCTTGCTCACGAAAGTCACGAATCACTCAAGTGTCAGTTAGAGTAAAATAAATAATAACATGGAGTGTTATTTGAGTATAAGTGTTCTGTGGTTATTAGTTGATTAAGACTGATCTTTAATGTTTGGTTTGCGTTATAATAAAAATACTCTCTTCTTTTTCATGGTCGAATCGGTGTAATATATTATTGTACTATAAATTTGCTCTTTTCTTAATCTTATTCAGTACCTCCTTACTTTTTGTATAGTATTCTAGTAATAAGTAATAGTGTGTGGCAATGACTTTCTGGATGTTGAATCTGCTTAAATAGGCAATAATCGAAGCACACAATTATCTATATGTAACTAATGCAAGTTACATACCATTCAAGTCTGTAGGTTTCCAAACAACATGTCTTTATTTCCTGCTTATGCTCAAATTTTGAGTGATGAAAAAAATTATGATGAAGGTACCTATATATTTGTTTCTTAACTATGTTGAGCGCATGTTTTAATAATGGTGTAGTAAATCAGTGTCACGTTACTGGTATAGAGGGTGAAATTGCGATACCCTGCGTGCCGGAAGAGGGCAGCGCATCGCCCTCGCCAGCACGAGAAGCGCAGCTGTTGGCCAGCGACAACGAAGAGGAGGCGAAGGAGCCAGACCGCGGCGGCACCTGCGGCAGCGGCAGCTTGCCACTCAGCTCTAACGATTTCTATCTGGACAGCAAGTTTGACTGTGGCAACTTGAGAGTTTCTACTCTTTACTACCCAGGTAGACCCCGGTAAGTGTTTGTTTCACTTAATTAGTTCTGTGGCTAAATTATTATGAGTTAGTATTAACATTGTCAGCAGTCACTTGATTAATCTGTCAGGATAGTGATGAACCATAAAAACATAAATTTCAGTTTGTCTATATCTACTTAACACTTGCATCTGAATAATGCTCTGTTTGTCTTTGTCAAAGTAATGTGTAAAATAATTTAACAAAATGCTTAATGTATTTTGATTTTACTTTTTTTTGTATTTATGATTAAATTAGTTTTATGTATAAAGGTAGTAAAATGTATAAATGTAATTCAATTAATAAATCAATTATAGTACAGCATATTATTTAAACAAAAAGAGTGACTTCAAATACAAATATAAAGTAGAATTTTCAAAAACCCTGATATCCTGATCCTGTAGTATTGAATCACAATGAACTCTTTTTCCAGCTTAACAATGTAGTTATCAGAAACCTGATAATTTATAGCTAGGGTGTATTTCATGACCCATCTAACAAGCCATCATTGAGAAGTTTAGATGGCTATCTTTATTTATTTATTTACCAACTTAAACTAACAGATACATCCACACTCTTAAGTTATAGGTAAGAGGTAAGTGATAATATAACTAACTTAATTATTTTTACACAATTTAAAATTAACAATACTTGAATTAGGGGGCTACGGACATTTTTCATATTTAATAATAATACTTAATATAATCTTAATCTAATAGGCAGTGTGTTAGAAGTAAATAGCACTAGGGGTTTCTATTGACTCAAAGTAACGTCCACTGACAGATAGGAGTCTCGGTTCGGTATCACTGAATAAGTCTAGTGACTCATCAAATAACAAAATATTATTTATGTGTCTTAGAGTTAAGTATAGGGGACTATTTGACAGGGCTACATAACAAGCATTAGGTACATGAAACAATGGACGCTTGCGTGGCCAGAGTGTATTTCTTATTAGCAGAGGTACATTTAAAGATATGTGTAATAAAAGAGATGGATTGTACAGTGATCCCCGTAGTGGTCGGATGAAATATTTAATTAGAGTGAGGTTTCTTCTTACCTCTAAGCTTTGGTAGGTAACCATACCAAGAACATCTTTGGTGTTCTTCATCAGTTTTACTTCACCAAATGATACTTTCTGCATGTAAAATGTTTGATTTGTTGCAATAATTCCAAAATTGCTAAAGGTATGCATATATTATTTGAGAAGTTTGCTCTACTCATCATGGATCTGGTTAACATCATAGTGATGTTTCATATGACAAAAATATTAAAAAAAGTAAAAAATTTAAAAAAACTGGTGGCCCTAATATGGTCGTGTCAGGGGGACTGCTAAATAGATAAAATAAAAAATAGAATAATGGTCTAACTTAAATAATTTATTGAATTACATATTCATTATCTGCCTTAAGCAGCTCTTTAGTCTAATCTTATAGAGACCATTCTAATGAGCTCAACACTAAATACACCGGTCTCATATAAAATATGCCATATGCTTGTTTGCCACCTAGTAGAAAAAAAAGCATAAGAAGTAGAATGAAATAAAGTAAGATTTATTGCCACAGAGTAACATGTTGGTTATTACATAAGGTATTATGTAATATCAATATGTCACTCTGTGACAATAAATCTTATTTTGTTTCTTTCTACTTCTTATACTTTTTTTATACCTTTTTGAGCTGATGTTTAGGTACGAGGCACAGAAGCGTGTGGCAGCGGTGTCGTCGCGGCGCGTCCGGCGACGGTACTTCGAAGTGCCGGTGACCGGCGAGGAGGACGCGCGCGCCCACCACGAGCTCGCCGACCGCACGCGCGCCTTCCGCCAGATGCTCTCCGACCAGCCCGCCGACGAATCTTTGTGGCTCAAGTTCATCGATTTCCAAGTACGTACAAGATTCCAAGGATCGTGGTTCAGAGAAGAGTTGCCATCATAAGGGAGAGAGATGGACAAAGATGTTGTTTGAGACAGGAGCGGTACTGCGACGCGGAGGCTGCGCTGGACGCGGCGGGCGAGGCGGCGGCGCGCCTGCCGCACTCCGCGCGCGTGCGCGCCGAGCTGCACCGCGTGCGCGCGCGCGTGCTGCCGCCGCGCCGCCGCCTCGAGCTGCTGCGCGCCGAGCTGCCGCGCGCCGAGCTGCCGCGCGCCGAGCCGCCGCGCGCCGAGCCGCCGCGCGCCGAGCCGTGGCTGCGCCTGCTGGCCGCCGTGGCCGAGCGCGGGGAGGGCGCGGCCGAGCTGGACGCGTGCGCGGCCGCCGCGCTGGCCGCCACGCGCGCGCTGCCCGCCGTCTACCCGCACGTGCTCTATGTGTACGGTGAGTGCTGTTCACTAATTGAGTTCGATACTAATGTCAGCTTATATTATTACATTATAGTATAGGTACTCGCATTTTAACGAGATACCGCACAATGTTATTTACACTAAACATAAACTGCACTTTTTTTATACTACCGAGGTGGCAAATACGCATACGGCCCGCCTGATGGTAGGCAGTTACCGTAGCCTATGGACGCTTGCAACACCAGGGGTGTCACTCGCGCATTGCCGTATGACAGGTGATATAAGAACTGTTTCTGCAGCCTTTCCAGCCGAGATATATGGACTGCATATGATGGGCTCCACACCTGACAGCAATATTCAAGTATTGATCTGACGTAGCAGTTATATAGAAGGATAGGAATTTCATAATCCTTGAAAAACTTTGTCTGACGTACGACAAAACCGATCAAACGAGCTCCTTTGTTAGTAATGTTCTCAATATGTTCGCGAAAGTCCAATTTAGTGTTTAAAACCACGCCCAGATCCCGTATGCTTGTGACTTCAGTAATTGGAGTATTCGCAATAAAGTAAGTAGCGGGCGTTGGATTCCGTTTACGTGTAAATTTAATATGAGAACATTTAGAGGTATTGATCGCCATGCCATTTGTAGAACATTAGAGGTTAATTGTGTTAATATCACTTTGGAGGGAGTTTATGTCGCTGTCATTGGAGACAATGCGGTATAACTTGAGATCGTCTGTGAACATTTGGTATCTGGATGTTATGGCAGAGCATAAATCATTCACATAAATCAAGAAAAATAGAGGTCCAAGGTGCGAGCCCTGTGGGACGCCGGATGGCACAATTTTGGATACAGATTTAAAGCCTTTAACTTTCACAAGTTGTGATCTATTAAGAAGGTATGATTCACACCATCTAAGCAAAGAGCCACAGATTCCCGCATGAGCTAGATTTTGTATTAAAAGCTTGTGATCAACCACGTCAAACGCCTTGGAGAAGTCGGTATACATAGCGTGTACTTCTGTTTTATCTTCTACTGCATCGTATATATACGTGACGTAGTCCGTTGACGTAGTTGACCTGCCTGGTAAGAAACCGTGCTGGTTGATATTAAACGTGGGTTTTAGGTGAAACTGGACCTTAGTTTGAACCAACTTTTCAAACGCCTTTCCCATTGCTGATAGAATTGAGATGGGTCTGTAATTTGAAATATCCCCAAGGTCCCCTTTTTATGTATTGGAGTGATATGCGCAAGCTTCCATTTAGTTGGGAATGTTCCATAAAATAGTGACTTATTAAAAATATGATGTAGTGGTTCTACGAGCTGTTCTGAGCATTTTTAAATAAAAATTGGTGGAATAGAATCAGGCCCAGGACCTTTGTTAATATTAATTGATTTAAGTGAATGAAGTATGTCTGTTTTAGAAATGTAATATGACCCAAGTGATTCTGGGGATATAGCTGATTCCATTACTGTCGAGATTGATAATGTCAGTTTATTAGAATACACGGAGTGAAAATATTCAGAAAAAAGATCGCTTATTCTTTGCCCACCTTGAACAGTTTTGTCATTGAGAAACATCTCATCAGGAATTTCACTACTGTTAGTCCTTATTGTTTTTATAAAAGTCCAAAAATATTTGGGATCCTCCTTAATCATCTCCTAAGATCTCTTTTTAAATTTATTTAAGCATTCATGTAACATTTTTTTACATTGATCTCGTAATATTTGATAGGTGAGGAAGTCTCTGGGGTTGGAATATTTTTTGTATTTATTATGAAACTTGTTTTTCTCATTTAAAGCTTTAAGAAGGGGACGACTGAACCAGAAGGGGTATTTACTATTGCTACTGCGACTTACTTGTTTTCTCTTTTGCTTTCTCTCAACTTCTTGCTTTAATCTCATCAGTTGTTCGCAGTAGAGTTCAGAATCGATGGTCCTGCCTAGTGGTAACAGCTCATAATGAATAATGCCCTTCCAATCCCACCCCACACACAGCATCACCTTGTTGCGAGTTAACCCGGGTTTCGCCACAGTTTGTGAAGCCGCCACACTAGTATAAGGAGTCTTAAGGAATTATTTCAAGCATGTGTAGATAACTCTGTAAAGTACTTCGTTCCTATCTGATGTCCCACGACACCAGTCGGTTTTTTTATTTCATTTTATTTTATTTAGGCGGGTACCTCCGCGCGGCGGGGCTGTGGGAGCGGCTGGTGCTGCTGCTCGAGCTGGTCATCTCCATGAACTTCGGGCCCGACGCGTTCCCGCCGCCGCCGGACGAGGCGCGCCTGCGCCGCGTCGAACGGGACCTGCAGGACGTCGAGGACAAGGTCGCGTCACCGACACTCCGCCGCGCCGCAAGTCGCCGCCGGTCGCAGGTGGCAGTAACCGTGCCGTGTCGCAGGTGGTGGGCAGCGGGCTGCCGCTCAGCACCGTGTGGGTGCGCGTGGAGCGGGCCCGCGCCGCCGCGCACTGGCGCCCCGCGCGCGGAGCGGCCGGCGCCGACCCGCAGCGCGCGCCGCTGCCGGCCGACGTGGCCGAGCTGCTGCTGCCGGCGCAGGCGCCCGACGCGCAGCTGCTGCTGCTCGCGAGCGCGCTGCGCCTCGCCAAGGTGCCGCTGCTGCCGTGCGGCGACTACGTGGTGCGCGCCGCCGACGCCGGCAACGACGCCGCGGGCGACGCGCGCTGGGCGGCGTGCGGCGAGGCGCTGCCGGCGCTTCTGCGCGCGGCGCGCCGCCTGCCGCCCGCGCACCCCGCGCGCGCGCCCGCCCCCGTGGCGCGCCGCCTGGTGGCGCTGCTCGTGGACCCGCCGCACTACTTCAGCGACGACGCGGGCTACCTGAGCTGGGTGGGCGCGCTGTGGGACGCGAGCTGCGCGTGGAGCGGCGGCGCGGCGCGCGTGGCTCTGCTGTGCTGGCGCCTGCGCTGGCTGCACGCGCTGCTGCTGCTGCTGCGGCCGGGCGACGCGGCGGACGCGGGCGAGGCGCGGCGCGTGCGCAGCGAGGCGCGCGGCGCACTCAAGCGCTGGGCGGGCGAGTCCCCGCTGCCGTACGCGCAGTTCGCGCGCCTGGAGCTGGCGGCGGCGGGCCCGGCGGCCGCGCGCCGCGCCGCGCTGCGGGCGCAGCGGGCGGCGCCGCTGTCGGCCGAGGCGGCGGCGGCGCGCCTGTACGTGTCGCGCGTGGTGAGCGAGGTGTCGCCGCTCGACTGGGCGGGCGCGTGGGCCACGGCGTGCGCGGCGCTGGCCACGCCGCTGCCGCCCGACGAGCGGCTGGGCGCGCCGCCGCCGGACGACATGCTGCGGGACGCGCTGCGCCAGGTACTGTGGTGGACATATCATTGGATACACCTTGTTTCACTTAGTATGTAGTTCATTAAACGTTAATAATATGGTCTGGTCAAATTAGACCAAAAAATAAGAGTTAAGATACATAAATCAACAAGCTGAAAGTGAGTGAAATTGTACAAAACATAATTAAAAATAACATTTTAAAATTCCTCATTGTTCCGGTACTTGGAGAAAAAATTAAGTACTTACTCTCTAAAAAAAACTAAAAAAAAATTGGATTTTTCGCAATTTTTACCAAAACGGTAATATTTATCTTAAAATTACCTAAAACAAAATTGTAGATCATAAAAAAAGGCAAAAGGCAAGTCCACTGTTAGCAACCTCGTTCTCTTTAATGATTTCTTGACCGCTGTCATGGTGAACAGGTAAATGTAGTATACACGGACTATAATAAGGCGTTTGACCGCATGGATCACCAGATACTAATAAAAAAATTAGATTACATAGGCGTCCATGGCGATCTTCTACGATGGTTCATGTCCTGTGTCGTAAATAGGTCACAGGAAGTTGTACTCAATAATTACACATCTAACTGGGTTGCCATCTCTAGCGGAATACCTCAAGGCTCATTGCTTGGTCCATTCCTTTTCATAATTTTCGTTAATGACATCGAAAAATGTTTCCAGTCCTCTAATTTATTGTCTTTTGCGGACGACATGAAGATTTATGCAAAAATATCATCAGACGTTGACAGAGAAGTATTACAAGCTGACCTAGTAAGGATGGAGGAGAACTGTCGGTGCAATAAGCTTGATCTTAACCCCTCTAAATGCTCTGTTATAACCTATACAAGAAAGCGTTCGGTTCTTGTATCTAAATACATGTTGAGAGGCCAAGTCATGCCTGGAAGTAATATTATTAAGGATCTGAGAGGCACCACGACTCCAAGTTAATATTCGATACCCACATTGACACAATGATCAGAAAGGCTTCTAAATCACTTGGTTTCGTGATGCGTATGTCTAGATGTTTTTGTGTCCCAATAAAGTAAAATAAAAATAACCTTCAACTTGTACTACGAATCATATAATCCCTTATCCGTAGTTGACAAACTGCATCCTCCTCTTGATGTCACTATTTCTTTATCAAAGCAATATAGTCTACCTTATAGTAACTCGTCTAGCGTAAGACCTAATTTTTTTAAAGCAGATTATGAACTTCTAAAAAACTACATCAATGAACAAGACTGGGATCGACTTTTTCAAGGAATGTCTGATGTAAATGACATGTTGACTGCATTCTATGATGTTCTCAAAACCGCCATTAACAGATATGTGCCTAATCGGAACGTGAAGACCAAGTGTTATCCACCTTGGTTTAACAAAGCCCTTATAAAATTATTAAAAGAAAAGAATCGGTTAAGATTACGCTTCAAAAATTACAAAAACCCTAGGGACGAATTAGAGTTAAGATTGATTGCAAAAAGATGTCAAAAATTATCTATTGAATTATATAACAATTATATTAACTATGTAGAAACTCAAATAAGAAATAATCCCAAACTCTTTTGGTCGCATGTAAAAATGAAACGCGGTGGCTCTAGCAATTATCCATTAACTATGACAGACGGACAGACTACAACTTCTGACGGCTCAATTATCTGCGATTTATTTGCAAATTACTTTTCATCTGTTTACAGTCAGGATAGCGACGTAGATACTAATTATGATCCTACTTTCTTAAAATATTTAAAAAATAACAGTAATTGTCTAACATACCCAATTTGAACACGAATCGTTGCGCAAAAAGTTGCAATCTTTGGATATTAATAAAGGTGCGGGTCCAGATGATATACCACCATTATTTATTGCAACATGTGCATCAACATTAGTTTCACCACTGTTATATATCTTTAATGCATCCCTAGCCTCGGGCGTTTTTTCATCACAATGGAAAATAATTTTAACAAAAAAAAAACCGACTTCAGTACGGCAAGTTGTAAAATTTTCAAATATTTGTTTGTTACAATCGAATAAAATCGACTGAGCGTCGGGCTGAACACAGGTCAAGTGGGTATTAAAAGCAATATTTAATCTGTGCAATCCGCGCTCAATTCATTGACGTCATTATTTCTTATTAATAGTTGCTTAGCAACAATAACCGAAACTTATCTAATCGCCATCAGTAAAATACTTATTATTGAAGTTTGAAAGTTCAGATGGCCATCTGTGGTCTTCTTCATCAGTTTTACTACACCTAATTACACTTTCTGAATACAAATAATTGATTAGTTGTTAAAAATATTGAAATTGCTATATGTGTGCCTATAACTATTGAGGAGTTCCCTCAATTCCTCATGGATCCCATCATCACAACTTTCTTTTGATGATAATGGGACCAAACTGGAAGTATGTCCAGTCAGACAAAAAATATTTTTTCAAATTGGTCCATAAATGACGGAGTTATGCGGTACAAACATAAAAAAAAAAAAAAAAAATACACACGAATTGATAACCTCCTCTTTTTGAAGTCGGTTCAAAACAAAAGTCACTCCTGTATATAAGTCCGATAAGAGAGGTTATTGGCAACTATAGACCTATTTCAATCCTACCAACGTTCGCCAAAGTCTTTGAATCGATGATAGGTACATCCAAAGACATTTTAAAATGTTTATAAATGATAATCAGCATGGGTTTGTTGCGTCTAGATCTACCGCTACAAATTTGCTATCGTTCACTGAGTCGGTCATAAAATCATTAGATGAGAATAAACAATATGATGTAATTTACACAGATTTTTGTAAAGCCTTCGACAAAATATCGCACTCATTGTTAATATACAAATTATCAGCTTACGGTATTACTGGTCCTCTATTAAAATGGTTTGAGTCCTATTTATCTGATCGCGAATTCTATGTGGTTGTAAACGGTTTCAGGTCCGCTAGTTGTGGCATCACATCTGGCATCCCACAAGGTTCTAATCTAGCTCCGATCTTGTTTAACATTTTTATCAATGACCTCCCAATTTGTTTCCATTTTTCCAAGTACTACTTGTATGCGGATGATGTAAAATTCGCAAGAAATATTTCATCTGAACAAGATTGCAAACTCTTACAGGAGGACTTGGATCGGGTTATAGATTGGTGTCACAACAACAAAATGGACCTGAACGTGATAAAATGTAATCATATGAAGTTCTCGAGAAAACATCACATTGTACACTCAAACTATTTTATAAATAACCAAAAAATACAAGAACAAGAGACTATCAAATATCTCGGTGTATTGTTCGACAGAAAACTAACCTTTGTGCCGCATATTGAAAATACCATCAACAGAGCATCGAAAATGCTGGGTTTTGTGCTACGTTACACTAGGGACTTACATAAAAATAGTACAAGGATCATGTTGTACAACAGCTTAGTAAGAAGCATACTGGAGTACTGCAGTGTCGTATGGAGACCTCACTACTCAGTACATGTATTGCAGTTGGAACGTGTTCAAAAGCGCTTCCTATGGCACCTTACATTTGCAATAAAGAAAACAAAACAGTTAGTCTCCTACAGTAAACGGCTGCAGTATTTTAGAATGCTGCCTCTATCGTATCTACGTAGGAGCATGGCAGAATGTGTGGTAGCCTGCAAGTTAATCCAACATAAAATTGACTGTCCTGAGCTTTTGAGCCACTTTAGGTTCCGTGCACCAGCTAGATATCCGAGGCATACAATAACACCATTATGTCCACCACTGAGAAGGACAGTACTTGGATCAAATTCACCTATAGCCAGAATGTGTAAAATTGTAAATGAATTTAGTAACCAAATTGATATCCATCTAGACAATAAAAGTAAAATAATATCTTGTATTGTAAACAACTATATTCATAACTCGTAATTTTTGGCCATATTTTAGTTTTTAGTTATGTAAGTTAGTTTCTTTTTGTTGCTCTTTTATTTTGTAAATTGATAATCTAATATCGGATAATTTTATATTTTAATTTAATTTGATTTTGTTTAATTTAAAGTTGATTTAATTCTGAATTTAATTATATTTTTATTTAATTATTATAACATTATTATTATTTGCTATTTTTAATGTTTGTTTTATAATTTTATTTTGTTTTATTTTATCCTAATTTTAAGTTGATTTAATGTTTCATTATAATAATATGGTAAATTTGATTTTATATAATAACGATAAATTCTATCATGTCATGTTAATTTCATTTTTTATATATTAATTTATTTTTCATGAAGCTGTACTTGGTTTTAAACCTGTAAGTAGGTATAGGTATACTCCGATACTATCTGTGCATGCGGTATTAACCTATAAATAATTGTTGCACTTGTATAAGTACCTGTAAAAATTAAATGTAATAGTGTAAACAGTTGTTGGTTAACCAAATAAATAAATAATACTACTTTTTACCTCTAGCTAAAGTAATATTTTCTCCAAGTACCGGAGCAATGAGGAATTTTAAAATGTTATTTTTAATTATGTTTTGAACAATTTGGCTCACTTTCATCTTATTGTTATAATATATCTTTGAATGTGTCTAGAATCTAGATTGATCAGACTTCATTGCAATTTATCAGAGATTATAGATTATTATATAGTTACTAGGTGCTCCGGCGAACTTTGTACCTACCGCCTTACCATAAGTATATGTTTTGTGTTAACTTATGATTAACCGTGGCAGAGTTGTTTAACTTTTATACTGCTCTACCGAACCGACCCGGCCAACCTATTCGATAACTGCCCTCGGCAAAGTTAAAAAAAAATATTACTGAACCTGTTCACTGAGCTTCCGGGCTCGTTAACACCGAACACGGTCTCCGAGAGGGTGGAGCGCGACAACGATCGATTTAACGGATTCACGAGATCGCGTCGGTTAGTACCGTCGAACTATGCACCTTGTGGCACCAACTACTGCGCCCACTATTGTTCAACACGTTTACCTTCTATAGTACCATGAATAGTGACGGTCAGTATTTATTTAATAAAAAATATGTGGAACTGATTCGGCTCCATGTTTGTTTCAGTGCGAGGAGAAGTGCGCCGATATCGAAGCGGAGCTGGGGGCGGAGGGCGCGGGCGCGGGGGGCGCGGGGCTGCTCGGCGCGCTGCTGCCCGGCCGCGGGGAGTGGGCCTCGGCGCGCGCGCGCCTGGCGCCGGCGCCGCGCCGCGCCGCGCTGCTGCGGCAGGTGCTGGCGGCGGGGGCGGCGCGGGGGGCGGGCGCGCGCTACTGGGAGCACGGCGCGTGCGCGCTGGCGCAGGCGGCGGCGCGCGAGCACGGCGCGACGGCGAGTGCGCGCGCGCTGGCGCCGCTGTTCCCGCACAACGCGCTGCTGGCGCTGGCGGGCGGCGGCGGGCCGCTGTGGGCGGGCGCGCCGGCGCCGGCCGGCACGCACGTGTCTGCGCTGGCGCGCGTGCTGCCGCCGCTGCTGCGCGCCGCGGCCGCCGACTGGCCGCCCCACGGTACAATTTTTTTTCGCTCTAATCACTCCAATTCCAAAAACCAGTAACCGTGATAATGTCCGAGAATATAGACCCATTTAGAGAAAATTATAATGAATGAACTCAGTAATGTTATTTCCCATCATATTTCGCAGCACCAACACGGTTTTTTCCAAGGTCGCAGTGTGGACACTAACCTGGTACTATACGCTGACTTTCTTCTTAACTCGCTCGAAGCGGGCTATCAGGTGGATGCCGTGTCTACCGATTTTTCCAAAGCTTTTGATAAAATCAATCATTTTATACTAATTAAAAAGTTAGCTATGATCGGTATACACGGCGATCTACTCCGTTGGCTCATTTCTTATATTGTTAATAGAAGTCAAGCGGTGGCTTTGAAGGGTTACACTTCCAAATTCCTAGAAGTCCCTTCAGGAATTCCTCAGGGCTCGCATTTAGGCCCTTTTCTGTTCACTAAAGCACACACGCGGCGCTTACGGGCTCTCCGAGGGATTATGCAAGTGGATTGCCAGCTTTTTGTCCAGGAGGAGCATAAGAACCGTCGTTGATGGTTGTTGCTCGGATCGCCTGGACATCAATGCTGGCGTTCCACAAGGCTCTGTGCTGTCCCCGACACTGTTTCTGCTGCATATTAATGATATGTTATCCATTGATAGCATTCATTGTTATGCGGACGACAGCACCGGGGACACTTTTTACATGGGCCGCGCAAACATCCCTCGTTCCGTTGTAGACGAAAGTCGCGAAAAACTTGTGTCTGAAATCAGCAGGACTCTGTCCAGAGTCTCTGATTGGGGTCGACTAAATTTAGTCCATTTCAACCCCACTAAGACACAAGTTTGCGCGTTCACCGCTAAAAAAGCCCCATTTGTTATGGCTCCACAGTTCCTGGACACAGCCCTTAAGATATCCGAGAGCATTGGGATTCTTGGCGTTGACATATCCTGCGAGGTCCAGTTTCGTCACCACTTGGAGGACAAGGCCAAGCTGGCATCTAGGAAGCTCGGTGTGCTCAACAGAGCAAAGCGGTACTTCACTGCGGGCCAAAGATCGCTGCTTTACAAAGCGCAAATTCGGCCCCACATGGAGTACTGCTGCCACCTTTGGGCGGGAGCACCTGGATACCAGCTTGGACCTTTTGACTCGATCCAAAGGCGCGCTGTGAGGATTGTTGACGATCCCAAGTTCACAGGCGGTATTGATCCACTTAGTTTAAGGAGAGACTTTGCCTCCTTGTGTGTGTTCTACCGCCTGTACAACGGGCTGTGTTCCGAGGAATTGTTTGATATAATGCCCACGGCCACATTTTATCAACGCACCTCCCGCCACCGACAGGGAGTTCATCCACACATTTTAGAACCTTTATCGTGCCGCACTGTGCGGTTTCAGAGGAATTTCCTCCCACGTACGATTAAGTTGTGGAATGAGCTTCCTGCCGAGGTTTTCCCGAAAGACTATAGCATGGGGTTCTTCAAGAAAGGAGTTATAAGGTTTCTAAAGGGTCGGCAACGCGCGAGTAATACCCCTGGTGTTGCAAGCGTCCATAGGCTACGGTAACTGCTTACCATCAGGCGGGCCGTATGCTTGTTTGCCTACTTGGTAGTATAAAAAAAAAAAAAAAAAAAAAAAACTATCTATATTAACGACATAGGCTCTCGCTTCCAGGATTCCGATCATCTTCTTTATGCAGATGACACAAAAATTTTCAAAGTAATCTCTACACCAGACGACTGTCAAAGATTACAAAATGATTTGATAAAATTTGACTCCTATTGTACTGATAATGATCTTTTTCTAAATCCCGATAAATGTTGTACCATATCCTTCACACGTAAACGGAACCAAATAAAGTTTGATTATGCTATAGCCGGTAAGAAATTAAAGCGCGTTGAACAAGTCAGAGATTTGGGAGTCATTTTAGATAAAAAACTGCAATTTAATACTCATATCGACGATATAACCTCTAGAGCCTTTAAGCAACTTGGAATGATTCTTCGTCTTGCTAGACCATTTAAACAATCTTTTACATATAAAGTTCTGTATAATTCATTTGTCCGTAGTATCTTAGAGTTCGCTTCGGTTATATGGAATCCCCAATATGCCGTTCATGTTTCACGCATTGAAAAAATTCAAAATAAGTTCCTAAAATCTTTAGACTATCGAACTGGACACTCATTTATAGATTATGTAAGTGCTTCAAAAAGGCATAACTTCTTTACAGAAGCGTCGCACCTAACTAGATGAAGTATTTCTTTACAAAATTATAAATAATAAAATTAATTCTACTGATTTACTTGGAAAGATCGTGTTTAACATCCCAAGAGTCTCCTCACGTTCTCGCAATACTTTTCACATAACTAGTCATTCTACAAATTACGCCAGGAATACATTCATAAGACGCTCATGCAGATATTATAATGACCACCTTGTAACTGTCGACATTTTCTCACTTGGTATAGGTAAATTTAAAAAACAAATTGAAGATTTGATTTACACAACATAAGTAATATCTAACAAAATTGGTTCTCAATTAACAATTAATGTAATGCGTGTATAAGTTATAAGTTCTTTTGTATCGATCTACTTGGTCTTTTTGTGATTTACTTTCTCAACTTGAATGACGTGTGTCCTGAATAAATAAATAAATAAAATAAATAAATAAATATATATTTGAAAAAATATTGTTACAATTGAGTTAAATGTTGCGGTATCCCGTCACGTCTCGACGCGACGACGTGGATTCTGCCGTGGTCGCAGCGTTGATACTAATTTAGTTCTTTATACTGATTTTCTTTTAAATGCCCTGGATTTAGGATATCAGAAAGACGCAGTGTACACCGATTTTTCAAAATGTATTGATAAAATAGAAACATTGCATTCTTATTAATCAGTTATTTACGTTTAGTATTCACGACGTTGTTGGTATACACTTGTTGCGTTGCATCAGTTCTTACATAGCTAACAGAAGTCAGGCTGTAACTCTAAAACGATATTCAGGGCTTATCCGGCAAGGAATTAGAAGTAGATTTATTTTTAAACAAACATAGTATTAATGTGCTTTGTGTTACTGAACATTGGTTAAAGAGTGATCAATTATTATTATTCAATAATGAACATTACAATATTTCTAGTGCATTTGTAAGAAAGAAGGCTATTAGTGGTGGCTTTCTAATATATGTTAAAAATAGTACAAATTGTAAGGAACGTAAAGATATAGCGAATGTTTCTACCGAGCGCACTATTGAAATGTCTTGTGTTGAGCTTGATGAACATATCATAGTCTGTGTATACCGTCCACCGCAGAGCGACTTCAACTTATTCGAAACAATCATGGAAGAGGTTTGAAGACGTTTAGGTTTTGGAAAGAAGCATGTTATAGTATGTGGTGATTTTAATGGTAACTTACTTGAGCAGTCACAGTTTTGTATTAGATTAATTAGTTTATTTAAGTCATTCAATTTAGATTTTTTTATTTTCTGAACCGACCAGAATCACCTCCCATTCTGCAACATGCTTAGACAATATTTTTATAACTGTCAGTACCTATATAAGACTATATTAAGTGACTTAACTTCAGATCATTGCGGGCAAAAAGCTGGATTTCCTTTAAGTACACCTGTTAAAGTGAACAAGATCACGTGTAGGCCAATGACCTCTGTTCGCCTAAAACGTTTCAATGAGAGTGTTGCCGCCAAAGTCACCAATATTAGTCTAATCCAGAATGATCCTGATGATCTATACGAGTCATTATTTAATGTAATTCAATTGGACTACAATACTAATTTTAAATCTAACACATTTACCAAACAAGCCAACATCAAATTCTGTGACTGGGCAACATCTGGAATTTATAAAAATAGAACTAGGTTGTATGAACTGTATGGCATGAAACAATATAATTTTGAGCCAGAATTTGTTCAGTATGTTAGAGATTATTCGAAAGCTTTTAAAAGGACTTGTGCAGCTGCTAAATCATTATATTTAAGTAATAACTACACGTCCGGATGGATATATACCATAATAGTGGATACGCCCCTGGGCACATCGGACCACTGCCTCATCCGGACCTCTGTAGCCTGTGCGCTGCCTGACCCGCCCCGGGTAATGGAATGGCGTCGCATATGGCGTTATAAGTCAGCAGATTAGGACGGACTGCGTGAAAGAGCTAACGGGTGACCGTGTTGTCGTTTATAGCTGCCCATAAAACGTTTCGATCTCATCCATCAGCTCAGGCCTGGACGATATGATTCTGCCGTCCCCAGTCTTCAGCTTGGTCAGTTGGCTCTGCCCAATAGACAGATCTCTGGCGAACACTTTGGAGCCCTTGTTGTGCTCTATGGCCTGTTAAATACAATTTGTATTATACAGGCGAAGGTCGCAAGTCAAAGACTTAGAGATCTGTTTATTGAGCCGCCGGTACCGGCCAGCATCATCTGAGGACTGCAGAACCATCGCTCGCCTTTCCTCCATGAGCATGATGGTTGAGTCGGAGATCTTCTTCGTTTTAGTTCGGCGGATTTTAAAGCTGGTAGATCCAGCCGAACGGACAGTTTCCACAAACCTGTTGTTAAAATCGTCCACATCTACGCAATCGCCTAGGCTCTCGAAGCGGTTCATCAGTTCGAGCTGAAAACTTTCGGGGTTATGGGTCTGGATAGGTGCAGGCCGGAGCGTAGACTTCATCAATCGAGACCTTTCCAGCTTGGCATTGATATTCAATGTGCCCCTTACCAGCCGGTGATCGCTTTCGGTTTTTACCGTATTGATCACGGAGACATCATTGAATATCTGCCTCTTCGTCGACATGATGAAGTCAATCTCGTTTTTGGTTGCACCGTCAGGACTCACCCAGGTCCACTTGCGATGTTTGCGTTTCCTGAAGAAGGAGTTCATCATAAGAGTCCCTCCTTCTCCATGAAATCAAACAGCATTTGGCCCCGGGGATTCCGATACCCATATCCAAATTGCCCCATTTTCAGCTCATCACCACTCCGTTTGACGACTTGTCGACGTTGGAGCGTATACCTGTATGACCTTCAACGAATACCGATTGGTAATTCTGAGTATAAGGTACGCCACCCTCGTCGACACACTCCCGATTTCGACCACGTTGTTCACGAGGGACTTGTGGACGATAAACCCGACACCACCCTGGGACAGTTGGTCGCCCTCCCGGAAGTAGAGCAAGTTGCCGGATTTGAGCGTTATCGAGTCCTCCCCCTCTCTACGGACTTCAGATAGCCCTATTACATCCCATCGCAGCTTGCTCAATTCTTCCTCCAGTTCAACAATCTTCTCGTCGGTCCGCAGTGTGCGCGTTTTATAAGTCGCCAGGGCCATTTGTCGTTGTTTGTGGGAGCCTGGCCTCTGCTGGAGATTCTTCGCACCCCTTGCCCCACCGTTACCATGGCCGCTACTGGAGCCAGGAATAGTGGGGCCGCCAGGGACTAGGGGCCGTTTTATATCGGTGTGTTTCATTTGGGGGGATATTACCATAATCGCCACGCTTGGCAGGCGGGTTGGCGATCGCAGTGGCGGAAGATTTTACACAGGGACGCTGCTGCCCGTCCTATGTCTCAAAATTTTCCTTCCGCCCAGTTTGAATGGATTGACCGCCATTTTTTCGGTTGACTGACTGCACTAGTGTAGGTATCCACGGTTTCATAACCGTGTATGTCACACCAGTGGGCGGTGGGGTCGTCACTTCCCGACGCCGAATTCGGTCTATTAGTTAAGTTTAAAGGTACCCTAGCTCAGTATAAGAGTGTGTGTTGCAGAGGCGGCGCGGGTGGTGGCGGCGTGCGCGCGCGCGGCGCGGGGCGGGGCGGGCGGCGCGCTGCTGGCGGCCGCGCGCCTCGAGGCGGAGGCGCGCGCGCCGCGCCCGCTCGTGGCGCGCGCGCTGCTGGCCGCGCTGGACGAGCTGCCGCACCACAAGTGGCTGTACGTGCGCGGCGCGGCGTGGTGCGGCGCCGAGGCGCCCGCGCTCGCCGACGTGCTGCTCGAGCGGCAGCTGCGCACGCACGCGCTCCGCGACGAGCTGGCCCCGCTCTCACCACCACCACCAGCCTCACCACCGCACGACCACGACGCCGCGCTTCAATAAACTCTTTATACGACGATGACGACTTTGATTTCCGTCCCCCTCCCTCCTTTCGATCACATAAACGATACATCTATGTACGAGCGCGCTAGCGGTGCGACTGTGACGTTCCTACGTGTACGGCGCCTAAGTGTATGCAATCAAAACTATTGGTACGCTAAAAACCGAAAAAAGTTTGAAGTTTCGTTAAATTTTCGATAAATATTGCTTAATAATTGTATTCTCCATAATTTCAAGGTAAATATGTACCGTATTATGTTTAATGTAGTTTGTATGTTCCGCGTTATTAGTACGTACACTTTGTTAGTCGCGAGTGTCACGCTAACGACGTTGTACGTTCATATTTGTAGGTCACACTATTACATCATCTGTTTGTACAACAATTCGATGAAGTTTGGTTTATTTTCTGGACGGAATTATAAATGCATACACGTGTATATGTACGTTACGTGTGTGAGTGCCACTACGAGTATGTTGCGCGTTGTTTTTATATGTGACCGTGCAATATCTATGCGTGATCGAACACCTCTCCTCACTACTGCGACGGTCACTCGTTTAATACATCGATACTATTGTGTCGATTACGATCTGTGTAACAAATGTAGCAGAACGCTAAAATGTAATATGCGTAAAACTTGACGGACTTTCCAAGATCAGAGGGTGTAAACGTCGCCAAATTCCAAACTTCGAACATCTATGGTGAAGTTATGAACAGAAAACCCAATATATTATATTATTATGGCTGGCCTCACACAGCCGGAATGTCTCTCTCAATTCATAATCTAAATTACTAACCGATCAATCTGAATTAAAAAAAAATTGTGATGTAAGGTGCTGGAAATTAAATTATGAATATAGATTATGAATTGAGAGAGACATTCCGGCTGTGTGAGGCCAGCTTAAGTATATAATTATATTTGGCGCGACCTAGGAACTCGCGCTCAACGAGCCAGTCTACTACTTAACGATGATATTATTATAACCTGTAGGACGGCCTTCGTGATATACGAAGTCCGTCAGTCGGCGCGCGTTACGCCAGCTCACACTTTGCCACTATAATCTTTTAAATATCGAATTGTTTTATATTGTAGGTTACATTTATGGCAAATGGTTACATTTATGGCAAATGGTTTTAACTAACTTTAAAAAAGGAGGTTCTATGTTCAACTGTTTTTTTTTAAATTTATTTCAATAAAATACTACTTATATGCTACAATTATATAAATACAAGAATAATATTAAAAACTTATTTAAACCTACAAAACCTAAATACGGAAACCTAATTAAAGAAATAAAACGTTTAGGCGTCATAATATTCCGCCGCATCACTGTCAACTGGAAAAGTGCCCAAAAGGCTGGCAGCATTGCAACGTTGAATGGCAACGCTGATTCTCTGTGCGAGAAACAGGCCGGCCTTCTGGTCAGCTATTGACCTGACTCCCATTCACCCACAGCCAGCGGGCGCGCTCAGCAGCACTGGAAGCTGTAGAAATAAGATTTTTTGTTACCAAGCTTCAGAGCGGCCTGTCCCACTGTTTCTGGGAGAATAGGTTAGTCGGCACACCGAGGCCACCAAAACGAATGGGAAGTGACGCTTGGAGCCATGTTCGATCGTTCAAGGCCACATTTAAAACTTTGCTTAATATAATTTGAATAATTTTGTCCATTTTGCCTAAAAGGGATATATTTTTCCAAAATTGTGATGATCTGAGAGCATGAGTTAATTTTGGAACGAAAAGACAATATCTAATAATGGTGAGACCCGAATGTATGTTAATTTTGAGTAGGCGATCCGAAATTTCACAGATTTTTTAAAATTGTACGTTAACCGATATCTCCCCCATTTGTGGACCGATTCTCAAAATGCCTTTTTTATTTGAAAGAGTATACTCTTACCCGTCCGGTCTAGTGCTTCGAATTACCGACCTCTAGGGTCAGCGACCTCACACTGATCCTAAACTCTAGAGGTGGTCCCATTGACACCAAGTCAGGATTTGATGATGGAATCCTTGGAAAATCGAGGGCAACTCTCAAATTTTATAAATATTGACAATGTTTTTCATATATTTTTCGGTCGCCAAATAAATCAGTGGGTGCCAAGCTTAATATAAGGTGACAGGATGAACCTAGCACCGACTTCAATCTGTATTTAGTTAATTTTGGGTTTTTGAAGTCGGATTCTTTTTTTTAAAATTGGTTTTAGCATTTTCTGTCATTTCTCTACAAAAAAAAATAACCGACATTAAAATGCAAAAAAGTTATTACAGATTGAAGTCGGTGCCAAGCTGAATATTAGGTGATAAGAGTAGCCTTAGCACCGACTTCAATCTATATGATTTTTTTTAATTTCAAATTTTTGTGAGGGTTGTTAGGTAGATATTTGTTTGTTTTGATTTTATCAAAAAGCGGATCCTTCACTGAAGCTCGCACGATAAGGTTGTGCACATTGATAAACAAAAATTCTCGAATAAAAGAAACACTTGTACCTACCTAGTTATAGTAGGTAATAATAAAAACATAATATTTTTCAAATTCAACCTTACGCGCATGATATAAAGTTGTATTTGTAGAGACTCGACGGGCGCGGAACGATAATATTTGAAATAGACGCAACAATGGACATGTAGCACGAGGAGGTCCTCTCTCGAGCGATAAGTAGGTGCCTATTGTAGCTAGTTACTTAATAATAATGAACATAAAGGTAGGTTGGTAGGTATTCGTTCGTCTATGGCCACTGTTACAAAGTTGCAAACAGCTAATCTTTATTTTATGGAATGTGTTCTGACATAATGACAGTATGTGATAGAAAAATGTGACCGAGTGACATCAAAGAGAAGAGAACACAGCGACATTTAGCAACAGGAGGTGGTTCGTCGTCGAAGTGGAGTTAGATGTGAATACGAGGAGTGCAGCAGCAGGCGATGTGATGAGGCGCGCTGTGCTCGCGCTAGTTGGCGCGCTGGCGGCCCTGGCGCTCGGTCAGCCTGCCTCCTTACTTACTTACTTGTCATTGTTCACCCATTCATTGCGCTAAGCTTCACATCTATGTTCCAACGTACCATTTCTTTTCTATTCTCTGGGAGGTTCCTTCTGCGAACGGCAACATTATTTTATTGCTGTCATATTTAAGCTTAATCTTCATCGGCCAAAATCGGCCACCGCGGAATCGTGTAGGCATAAAATGTAAGGAAGTGTTAAAATGTTGCGGTTCGTACAGTGGACGAGACAAGCTCAGCAAAGTCGCAATTATGATAAGAAAGCACCCGGGGGCGGAGATATAAGGTCGGTGGGGGCAATGAAGTGTTGGGTTTGAATATATGTAGAACAATAGGTACATACCTACCACTTATTAACGCATGTAACATAAATTCAAAAAAAACCGGCCAAGTGCGTGTCGGGACACGCGCAATGTAGGGTTCTGTAATGACCAACAACAATAACTAATAATTTAAACAAAAAAAACGGACTACTACTGCTTGTTGTATAGTTTTCAAAAACCCTGTGAAATCCCTATTATAAAGTATCTATTTAAACACAATGAACTATTTTTTATTTATTCTAAATAACTTTCTTCTTTCTTTTATATGATGATATTTTTAAAATTTGATCACTTATAGCTAAAGTGCATATCATGACCATTCTAATAAGCCTAAACACGGCTAGATTACGTCATTGTTTAATTATGGAGTTCGGTTGCCTACCTTTCGGCTTCATCATCAAATCAGATCAGTTGTACCATTTTTGATTTTGATCGACATTTATCTAATCGTCATCCGTGAAATACTTTGAGAAGTTTAGGCGGCCATCTGTGGACGTCTTTAACAGTTTCGCTTTACCAAATGCGACTTTATAAATGCAAATGATTGATTTGTTATAGAAAATACCAAAATAGCTATAAGCATGTCTATAATATTTGACAAATTCCCACGGTTCGTCATGGATTCCATTATCAGAACTGGCTTTTGATGGAAATGGGACCAAATTGGAAGTATATCCTTTTAGCTAAAAAAAAATCATTTCGGTTCATAAATGACGGAGTTCACCGGTAACAAACATAAAAAACAACAACAATTTCGAGAGTTAGGCCGATAGAAGAATACAGCTTGGCTGGGCATCGATTAGGAAATTGGATCTAGTCTTCTCGGCGCCAATACCTTAAAGCCTAAAGACAAAAGGAACTGGAAAGTGTAATAAAAATATAAAATTAAACAACACGGTGCTGGATCAATACTGACTTTAATTAAGTAATACATGTTATCATATAGGAGAGTACCTACACATATACCTACTTACAACAACACTACATCTCCATCACTGGGAAAAAATAAAATAAATTGAAAAATATTTTTATTTTATTTAAATCCTAAAATATGACATCATAAAATTAATATACTTTATTTAGCTATTGGATAATATAATATCTAGTATCTAATATAAGTACATACTCGTATAATAGATATTTTTCTACTACCAAGGTGGCAAACAAGCATACGGTCCACCTGATGGTAAGCAGTTACCGTAGCTGGACGTTTGCAACACCAGGGGTGTCGCTCACGTGTTGCCGACCCTTTAAAAAAAACCTTATAACTCCTTTCTTGAAAAACCCCATGCTATAGTCTCTTTAAAATAAGGCTATAATAAGTATATTTGTTCCTGGTTTGAATTTTGCACAAACGTTAGAGGAATTTCTTACCACGTACGATTAGGCTGTGGAATGAGCTCCCTGCCGAGGTTTTTCCAAAAGACTATAGCATGGGGTTCTTCAAGAAAGGAGTTATAAGGTTTTTAAAGGGTCGGCAACGCGTGAGTGACACCCCTGGTGTTGCAAACGTCCATAGGCTACGGTAACTGCTTGCCATCAGGCGGGCCGTATGCTTGTTTGTCACCTTGGTAGTATAAAAAAAAAAAAAAAAAACGTTAATAACAAATCGATATGTATCTATTGATATTTATTCGAACCAATTTTGATTTGTACCTGATGAGAGTTGAGACCCCATGCCTATACGATCGAATCACTCTTGATAATGAAAAAGACAGTAAGTATTCAAACATTCATAACTTCGTATTATTATTACTCATAAAAATAACTTGTGTCTCAAACATATTTATTTTTGAATATGGGAAAGTAAAAGTTAACAGAGAATAAAAGTTAGGTTAATTTTTAATTATATTAGGTACGTATAAACACGAAGTAACTTACCTATTCGATCGAATCACATACAATTATTTTTTTTGAATTGTTATCAACTCTCTAGTTATTTTAATATTATTAACTTCTATTATTATTTTATTTTATTTTCATACTAATTTGGAACGTACATTTCCCCGATTTTGTAACATATCTCACTACTGCTCCGCTTCTATTGATCATAGCGTGATATTATATAGCCTATATAGCCTTCCTGGATAAATGCACTATTCAACAATAAAAGTTTTTTTCTAATCGAACCAGTACTTTCTGAGATTAGCGCGTTCAACCAAACAAACAAACTTTTCAGCTTGATATTATTAGTAGGTATAGATATTCTAGGGACATTTCACGTCACCAACAATTCTCACAAAGAAACCTTGTTTTTGCACTATGATCGAATTTGAAGAACATTAACCCTTATTTTGTACCTTATCATGTGTACCATTTTATGGGTTATTGTAAACTCGCCATAATGAAAATTTGCCACAAGTAAAAATTATAGTAAACTCGCCACAGTCTTATCTGTCTCACGAAAACTTGCCACAGCTTTAAAAGTACCGATAGCAAACGAAGTATGTAGTAGTGTTTAATAATACAGTCTAGGGTATCGGGACAATTCCACCCACATGCCAAACCAAATAGTGCACCCGGATGCGATAATATACTATATATAGATTTTTACAGTATTTAAAACCCCTAATTGTGCCTATTATTGCCCACTTGGCTAATCTTTACTAAAACAATCTATTATTACCCCGGTGTACAAGGGTGGTGACAGTGAGGACATCAACAATTACAGACTGATATCGATTCTACCGATTCTAGCTAAAATGATAGAAAAGCTACTAAACTCTGGATTAATCAATTATTTATCTAAATTTAATGTATTATCTCCGTGTGCAAAAAATGTCTACATAAGATGGTTGTATCATCATTGACGTCTCATTTAACTAAAATCTAGATAAAGGAGACAAAAGTTTAACTGTATTCATTGACTTAAAAAAATGCGTTTGATACCGTCTCTCTGCTCATCCTTACACAAACATCCTTATAAAAAATACATGTTTTAGGTATACCCAAAACATGTATTTTTATAAGGATGTTTTTCAATATATATTTTTTTAATATGTATTTATTTATTTATTGAGTAGGCCAGTGGCGGATTTACAAATTCGCCGCTAGTAGGCTATTCAATTTTTGCCGCCCCTACTGATCTTTGAAATTCATTACGCTAGTTTAGTTCACAATCATATTAATTAGGTACATTAATTCGGAAATTGCTTCACAATCATATTAATTAGGTACATTAATTCGGAAATTGCAACTTTATGATTTGTGTTCTATCATATCATTACATCGGCTTTTTCCCGTTATTAGTATGATTGTGAACTAGGGGATAGTTGTGTCAGTTTCTAGATTATTTTTGCAACCCACGATTTAGTCTCTTCCCATGGTCAACACCTTGCTCCTGGCTTTTCCCATTATGACCTAATAGGATACGAGCATTTCGGAAATATAAAAGGGATCGGTGTGAGGATAACTGCACCTTTTAAAAAGCTGCAAGGAATCGGTGTAACCAGATGATTCGTAACGCAAAGAAACGCCATATTCCCAATAATATATCATGTTCAACACCTGCAAATGTTTACAAATACACACACTCGGTATCGGCAGGGCACAGCGGTGTGATCTTCCAAGGACACTGGGGCTGGACGATTTTAATCACCATTTCGTCACCAGCTCTTATTTAAATCGCCTAGTGACGTGTCAAACGGTTGATTACATTGCTAGTTTACCAAGCCCTAACAATTAAACATTAAATTTTTCTCCAGTTGCTTCTGATGAAATAAAAAATACTATCCTTTCCATCAAGTGTGATCTTCCAAGTCACTGGGGCTGGATGATTGTAATCGCCATTTCGTCACCACCTCTTCTTCAAATCGCCTAGTGAGTGTCAAACGGTTGATTACATTGCTAGTTTACCAAGCCCTAACAATTACACTTTAAATTTTTCTCCAGTTGCTTCTAATGAAATAAAAAAACTATCCTTTCCATTAAGTCTAAGCTGTTGGTTGTGACAACATTAGTCATCGTATGATTACTACACTATCCTCAACCCACTCCTTCCCGTGATTGTCCATATCATAAACTTTTCTCTTTACACTGGTCAATTTCCTAGTGTATGGAGAAAAGCCTATAGAGGGTGAACCTTTGCCTAACATTTCCATTCCTTCACTCCTTGATCACTATCGTCCCATTTCCATCCTATCCTTCCTATCCAAAATCCTTGAGGCATGTGTTCATAAACAGCTGTCTAGGTTTATAAATCACAACAATATCCTCTCACCACTCCAATCCGGTTTCATACCTGGGCATAGCACTGTTTCGGCCTTACTCAAAGTGACTGGCGATATTAGAGCAGGCATGGAGGACACTAAAGTTACTGTGCTGGCTTTGGTGGACTTCTCAAATGCTTTTTATACCGTCAATCACAATATCCTTTTAGTTATCCCTTCCTATCTTAAAGGTTTCATCGAAAGCGCTGGATTGGTTCTCTTCCTATCTTCGTGGACGCCAGCAGTCAGTACGCGTCGAGACTATGTCACGTTAGTGTGAACTTGACTGTGGGGTACCAAGGGGTGACAAGGCGGTATTCTTTCACCTCTTCTTTTCTCTATTTTCATTAATCCTATCTGTCATGTTCAACGTTCGTATCATCTTTATGCCGATGACTTGCAGCTATATTATCAGGCTGGGGTTGATAGTTTACAGCTATCGACAAAATAAACGATTTACAGCAGCGATCAAGGATTGGTCTCGTAAGTTTGGCTTATGTGTCAGGCTATACTTGTGGGGGGTTCTCGAATTGACATTTACAATTGGGTGCATTATATTATATATCCCACATGTCAAAGATTTTTTGGAAATGAACGTTGGAAATTAAAACTTCTCGTTAAATCCGTTGTAGGCGTCGTTTTTCTAACTCGGACATGAGTCTATCTATGAGGACAAGAAACGTGTTAAACCTGAAAGTTTCACTCGCAGGCATTGGTATAACGTTTTCAGATGTTTAATGAAGTCTTTTTTGTATATTGCTTCGATACGCTTAATTCCATCACCTTTTCTTCGAAATCGGGTAAAAGTTACTAAATTTAAATTGTAATTAATATTGAAACGCTATTGGAATATTTTATAAATTCATGATCGCATAAGTACCTATATTTTACAGTGCATAAATAATATAATAATATGTAGTAATGTTTTATAAACGGATTACGGATGTGCATTGCTAAAATATAGTTTTTTTGTCACTCGTTTCTTTGTGTATATAATAAGGTTTTTTTGCCAAATTTGCCGCCCCCTAAAATCTGCCGCCCTAGGCTTCAGCCTACTTAGCCTATTGGTAAATCCGCCACTGGAGTAGGCACTTCAACAACTTATCCACTAATAACATATTATTATCATAGAAACAATTATACAAAACAGATCATAGTGGATTCGTCACTTATAGATGTACACAGCACTTACATAGAACAATTTTAAATGTTTTTAAACATAAGCAAATAAATTAAGTAAATTGGCCCTGTAACGAGTGCAATTATTGAAAAGAAATAATATAAAAATGATTAAGTAATTAATTGGATTGAGTTAAAAATAAGTAAATAATAAAGAATAATTACACAGGAAGTATGTTGGTTGTGAGCTTTCGGCGAAATTGAGGGAATGTGTCAAAGAATATGTCAATATTATTGCAAGAGTCTAGTTTATTGAAACTATCTATCAAACGATTAATGGGGGCGGCGTGGCCAAGGTTTGTTTTAGAGAAAGATTTCGAAAAAATATTAATTTTGCGAATAGATCTGACTGTGCTACGTCTAGGTATGTTAATATTGATCTCAGATAATAGTTCAGGTGCAATAACCAGATTGTGGATGATTTTATAGAGCAAGAGCTGATCCGACGTGGTTCTACGTTGTTCCAAAGATGTCATGTCAAAGTGAGTTAATCTTTGGGAATAATTGGCATCATAAGGACAATTTGGGCATCTAATGTATCAGCATAATGTAATATAATCTATAGATTATATATTCTTAAGCTACTTACACACTACAAGCTGGAAAAGATTGGAATCAGAGGTAAGGAACTCTCTTTATTCAAAGATTACCTAACAAACAGAAATCAAAGAGTTAAACTCGATTAATATCGCAGTGAAGTCGTTGGCGTACCATGCGGCGTACCACAAGGTAGTGTGCTTGGTCCTACCCTATTCTTAGTATACATCAATGACCTCTGCAATTTGAACATAGATAATGCAAAAGTATTTTGTACGCTGATGATACTGCCATTGTTTTCACTGGAAATAACTGGGATATTGAAATGTTGGGGTTTGTAGAGAATGAGACAACCACTCAAGTTAACTTACATTTATTGAATATCATAAAAGATTACACATTATAAAGCACGGTAATCGGGTAAGGTGCGTAGTCAGCACTCTTACACAGTTAGTAAGGAGCATGTATACTGTTGTGCCTAAAGGAACATACACAACAACATGCTTAATATAATATTATTACACTTCACCTCCGGGAGTGAAAGAAAAGAAAAAAAATAATACATTTTTTTTTTCTTAATGACATATAATAACACTTAATAAAGCAAAAAGGACACATAAAATAACATTATTTTTAAAATATCATAACTAAAAAAATATCTAGTAAAAAAAAATTTGAGAATTAAACATAGGTACACTTTTAAAATAACTATTTTTACGATATTAAAGAAATATCTAGTATTAAAAATAGAAAATTAAACATAACAATTAATACGTACACTGCAGTGACACTTAAAATTAAAATATTACTTATAATAAGGCCTAGTTCTATTCTTATGTACTATATCTGTTTTATTATTCTTATAAATCTTAACATTACAACCCATATCTTCTTTTACTCTATAGGGACCTTCAAACAAAACGTCTAATTTTTTACCTGTTTCATTTTTTAATAATACTAAGTCATCCTTATGATATATAATTGAATTTATTGATTTGTCATATTTTTCTTTTCGTTTTTGTTTATTCAATAATAAATTTTTCTTTGCATCAGCATGGGCTAACTGCAATCGATACTTTAATTGCAATGGATAATTATCTATATTGTATAATGGATCAATATTATCAGAAATATTACTGGGTATACGACAGAGTTTACCAAAAAGTAATTCATGTAGTGTGTAATTTGTTTCAGAATGGACAGTGTTGTTATAACTAAAAGACCAAAACGGTAGCCAATAGCTCCATGTATCTGTGTAATTGTCACATTGAATTCTCAAAAATGCACCTAACGTTTTATGTGCATTTTCCAGAGCTCCAATGGATTGGTGATGATAGGCTGTCGAAGATAACTTTTCAATATTAAGAATTTTACAAACCTGTTCCATAGTCGCGGATATAAACTCTGCTCCTCGATCTATTGCTATAATTGCCGGAATACCAAACCTTAAAATGAACTGTCTTACAAATGCATCTGCAATGGACACGGTTTCTTTATTTTTAAGTGGAATAGCTTCAACAAATTTAGTCAGCTCACACTGTATGGTTAATATATAACAATTACCATCGACATCCTTGTCTAAAGGACCCACTACATCTAAATATATTTTATCAAATGCCGACGAAGCAGTTGTAGTAATTTCCATCGGCTCTTTAATGTATCGGAAATACTAAGACTTTTGACATTTCGTACATTTTTTTACAAATTGTTGAACATCTTTCTCGATACTTGACCAAAAGTATCTCTTTTTAATGGTATTAACCATTCTTCGCACTCCTGCATGACCACTAGAGGGCAGTAAGTGGAAGTCATTCATAATAATAGTCTTTTCTTCAGAATTCACGATTCTTTTTACTCCTTTCAAAATACATATTCGAGGTCCGGACCATTGTTTTAACGACATTATCTCTTTACTAATATTCTCAATAAAATCAATATTATCTTTACTCTTAATTATATAAACTTCTTCGCTACGTATCTTTTCACAAAAATAATTCAATTTTTGCACAAATTCGGCACGCGAAAAATGCGCCTTAAAATTGAGATTGAAGAAGAAAATTACATATAATGTCATTTTACTCGATATAAAAGCAAAACATTCTAATTCTTCATCAATCATATTCTTTTTTCTCAAAATCTGTAATTTACTACCTGTAATGAAATCTACAGGTAGTAAATTACAGATTTTGGCATTGGCATTTTTACAAATGGCCTGATCAACCACGAGTTGTAGATCTACAACTCGTGGTTGATCAGGCCATTTGTCGCTAGATTTATTAAGATCCGTCTTAATCTCATCATCCTTCTTCTTAACACACCTGTCATCTATCTTTTTCTTTTGAGCTCTCTCTACAAACATACATTGTTCATGCACATTTTTATGATCATCTGACGTAATACATATTCTAGATAGAGCATCGGCAATAACGTTTTCTTTACCCTTGAGATAAACTATTTTAAAATTATATTCCTCTAAAATTTAACGAAATTTGAGTAACCTACTTGAAGGGTCTTTCATGCCGAATAAATATATTAATGGCTTATGATCTGTCATTATGGTGAATTTTGTGCCATACAAATACGGTCTAAAATATTTGACTGCCCAAACGATTGCTAAAAGATTGCGAATCGTCGGGTAGTTCTTTTCGGCTTTATTTAAGGGTCTACTTGCATACGCTACCGGTCTTAAATCTTTGTTACATAATACCGCACCTATAGCAGTACCTGAAGCATCAGTTTGAACGACAAATTCGTTATGTTTAGAAAAATCTGGATATTGTAAGATAGGTGATGAAACTAAAGCATGTTTTAAACATTCAAATGCATTCTCACATTCAGTAGTCCAGTTAAAAGGTTCATTTTTCCTACATAAATTATTTAATGGCATAGAAATTTCTGAAAAATATTTTATAAATTTCCTATAATAATTACAAAAAGCTACAAAGCGTTTAACTTCATCTGAGTTTTTGGGAACAGGGTAATTTCTTAAAATTTTTGTCTTTTCTGGGTCAGGCAAAACACCTTTCTCTGAAACGACGTGACCTAAATAAAGGATTTCCTTTTTTAAAAATTCACATTTTTGTGGATTCAATTTTAGGTTAACTTTTCTTAATCTGTCCAGAACAGTAATTAGGTTGTGATTGTGCAGACTAAGATTACGGCCAAATACTATTAGATCATCTTGGTAAACAAGGCACTTATCGTATGTTAAACCTGACATTGCAATAGACATCATGCGGCTAAAAGCACTAGGACTTATCTTAAGTCCCATTGGTAACCGTTTCATATGGTAATGGCCTGAATTTGTTGTAAAAGCAGTTAATTTACGGCTATCAGAATCTAATTTCACTTGGTAATATCCTTGGTGAAGGTCAAAATAAACAGCTCTGATAAAGAATCTAGAATTTCACTTATGTTTGGCAAGGGAAACTTGTCGTCACAAACTGTTTTAATTTCCTATAGTCAATGACTAATCGCCATTTTGTATTACCTTCCTTATTTTTCTTAGGAACTAATAAAATTGGACTGGACCATTCACTATTAGACTTCTCTATGATATCATCTTCTAACATTTTATTAATCTGTTTCACTATTTCTGGTCTTAATGCTTGCGGTAATCTATATGGTTTAACATAAACAGGATTGCTATGTGGTTTTAGCGTTATAGATTGCTCGTACATATTTGTTGTGGTTAATTTATCACCATTAATGTAAAAAACATCCGAGTACATGGCACAAATTGCCGTTATAGACTGTTGTTCTTCATTATTTGAATGATTTAATTTCAATTCGTTTAATAATGTTTTAACTCTATTGACATTATCATTAGAGTTACTAAATTGACAGATATTATAATCACTTAAAGGTTGTAATTCTGGTATAAAATTATCTACAATTATTTCTTTATCACTAACATTTAGTATTTTTGCAGGTATTCTATTGTTTTGAATTTTCGCTATCGTGGTTGCTAAGAATACATCGTTAGCTAACTCTTTCCCACATATAATAACATCATCATTAATAGCTTCATTTACATAAATATAATGTATTGACTCTGAGCGTGCCGGAATATTTAGTATATTTATTGACCTCTCACACGCTTCAACAAAATGTAAGTAATGTTGTTCCCCATTAATATTTAATGTCAAAGTATTTGTATTTAAATTAATATTTGCTTTAAACCTATTTAAAAAATCTAAACCTAAAATTCCATCAGCCTTTAATGGTAATGAATCAAAAATAATAAATTTATGTGCAAAACATTCTGTGTTATGTCTTAAATTTAAACTAACAGAACCCTGAGAACGACGCTGACCACCTATTCCATTTATTAAAGTATCATCATTTAATATATTAATATTCATAGGCAACGCTTCTTTTTTTATAATTGAGAGCGTAGCACCCGTATCAACAAGCCAATAGTAATTAATATTATTTATTTTCAAAACAACATATTTAGTGTTGCCAAATGACAAAATAAAATCTTTAGGAACGAAAAAATGTTGATTCTAAATTTTTATTTGTTTCAGTTTTATCAGTTTGACTGTCATTTGCTTGTTCCGCAGAATAAACATTTCTACCGCGATTCGGAAAAGTTCTCATATTCGTATGACCTCTTTGATTGCCTCTAAAATTCGAGTATGCATAGTTTCGTCCCCTATTCATTCCATTATTACGCCAGATCTGTCCGCGATTAACACTATGGTTAAACTGTTGATTACGATTGTAATTGTTATTATATTTTCCACGAGTATTGTAAAAATTACCTCTTCGGTAAAATTGACCTTGAGCTTGTCTCACAAACGAAGATCCTCGTCCATTTTTAGATACATGCAAAACAGTACCTGATGATGATTGACGCGATGCTGTCTCCTCGTCCATGGCTGCTTGGATGGCATCCGTCAAGCTATTGTAATTTCGAGCTGCAATGATCGTACCCAACCTTGAACTGCGAAGCCCATCTGAAAACCGTTTTATTGCAAGCTTTTCATTTAATTGTTTCAAACCCTCAAACATACTTGAGTTTCCATCTGCCTGGGTAATTGTTAATTCTGAAAACAGTTTTTCTATTTCGGTGCCAAACTTATCAATAGTATTGGAACCCTGTTGTATGTTTTGCAACTGTGTCTGTATTGCCATAACAGATTTTTTCGGTAAAAGATGCTGTTTTAAATCTTTAATTAAGTCCTCAATAGTTTTATAAGAACGTGACATACGCAACTTTGCATTCTCAGATAACCTACTTTTAAGAACAAATGTAATCAAAAGGGTCTTACCTTTGTCGTCTAACATATTTGCATACATCTCGACGGAATCTATTAACCTTTTAGTCGTCTCCTGGCTGTTGTCCATAACTGGAATCAAACTACACCCCACTTTAAGGTCAAACTCCATCTTGTCAGAATCTATTTTAGGTAAATTACACAAGTTAATTATTTCGTTGTATACCCTTTGTATATTCTGATACACATCTATTGCTGAGGCTAAAGTAACATTCTTGCTTTTTTCTAGCAATAAAAATATTTGGCAACAATTATCATAAATATTTTTTGATTCACTTAACTTTGTTTCTAAGACATTACACTTATATCTAGATTGTCCCTTTTTAATTAAGTATTTTCTGTCAAATTATTTAAACTTTCTACTAAACTATCAATCATATTCTATAATTAACATTACACAAAGTTATTCTCACGATCATAAAATTCCATGTAGAACAGTAGTATCATATTAAATTATAACGAAACAATACAATAGCATGTCCATACGTTGCAATTTCATCTAAGCGGTATCATATTCACTTAGCGTTTGTGCACGATTCTTGACGATTTATTTATTTGCGTAATGAAATTTAATCTGTTCACTTTTATGGTTTAAAAAAAAAACACTTTATCACTCACGATTGCCGTTGGATGCTGAATATTTTCCAGACGTCCTCTCATAGACGCTCGTATGCGCTGGAATGTGGTTTGGCCAATTTCTTCTTGTATCCATTGGCGATGACAGTGTCTATATAATTTGATCAGGAAATAAATCACCAAACCAGCCAACACGATCAGAATGATGACAGTGACCATGCTCAGCCGCTCCACGTGTCCACCGATATTGCGCAGTATGGCATCGTTGTTACCGCCAGCCGCATTTTGGCTAACGAATACCTCCTCTTTTTCAACCGTTGAACGACACATTTTATAATTTGTATTAAATCACGCCAAAAACAAACTTTGAATACTTAAAAAAAAAGAGAACCCCTTGGCAGACATCCTGGCAGGGTCGCCATGATATGTTGGGGTTTGTAGAGAATGAGACAACCACTCAAGTTAACTTACATTTATTGAATATATAAAAGATTACACATTATAAAGCACGGTAATCGGGTAAGGTGCGTAGTCAGCACTCTTACACAGTTAGTAAGGAGCATGTATACTGTTGTGCCTAAAGGAACATACACAACAACATGCTTAATATAATATTATTACACTTCAATATAACCAAACTGGCTACAGAAATTGGCATGGCACAAATAGCCAAATGGAAAAGCTAAAACTTGCTTACTTTAAACACTGACAAAACAAACTAAGTATATCTGCTTTGTTATTCAAAATAACTTTCAACCACAAGCAGAATATAATATAAAAAATTATTACTGTAACTTCGCAGCAAACACTACATGCAGCTGTCCAACTATAAACAAAGAAAGGAATACTAAATATCTTGGCGTTCAAATAGACCAAAGACTGACATGGTATCATATTTAATTAATTAGCTCGAGAATACGAAAATTTATGTGGATGTTCAAAAACCTAAGACATATAACACAAAACATCAGGATATTCCCCTAAAATATTTCTAAATAAGATATATACCGCCCCAGTTCAATCAATTATTGCATACTGTCTGCCAATCCGGGGTGGTTCATCTAAAACACGATTTATAGGACTAAAACAATCACAAAGAGCATTGATCAAGGTCATGTACCTTGAACAAAACGCCGCTTCTCCACAGAAAACCTATATTCGTAAATTATATATTCTAAATATAACTTTGAAATTACATAAAACTTTACCACGACATAAAATAGACATAAAAACAAAGAAAAGACATAGTTTATATTGTGCCAAAAGTAAGAACCACATTTGCTAGCTCGCAGTATGAAAAACGTTCGGCACTTCTTTATAATAAACTTAACAAAATTCTTGAAATATATCCTAAAACAGAACAGAAACTGCAAAACTACAGTAACAGAATGGCTTCATAAATTTATCATAATATATGTATGATGACACGAAACAGACAGAAACTGCTAAAAAGCGTACAATAAAAAAAAACAATATAATAATAATCATTCAATATAATACACTATCTGATTTCAATATATATAAACAGGGTAATTTATATATATGTATATAATTCATAAGATATATACATGAATAGTTTTAAACATAACTTAACCTAAACTACTTACTCGTCTCCTAGTACAGATATTATTTTATGCTTAAACAGACACCTCAACCACCAGGTTGAGAACCATACATTGTTTATGCAATTAAAGTTATTTTATTTTTACTATCTTGGGCCCAGCAACAAATTTAATTAGAAGTAAATAGGAGTAGTTAGAACGAAAAGTTTCCACTTCCCTCCATAGCAAAGCGGAAGACAAAATAAATCTGTATAGGTTTTCAAACTCAAACTCAAACTCAAAATTCATTTATTCATTTAGGTTACAAGGTAACACTTATGAAGGTCATAAATTATGAATGTTTGAAACCTATGATAAGGAGCACCACGGAGGGCCTTAAATTACGGGACCTATGATTTTTTTTTTTGGAGTGGTCCACCCAGCGGCTCCATTCCAGTGACAGCGTCCGGGTGCACCGGGAACAATGTCCCTCCGCGGTGAGGTGCGACTGTGCGAGTGAGAGGCTCGATTCCCCGACCTCTAACATAAAATCTCTTTTCCTTTATTCTGAAACTAGATTACTTTTATAAACACTAATGTAGAACGAATATCGTTTTGCTGTCGGTACATTCAAAACAAGTTTGACGTACCTGTGACGAGTTTACTATACCCGTTGTGAATTATTTTGACACTGTGGCAAGTTAACCAATATTTTTAAATGTGGCGAATTTTCGTTGTGGCGAGTTTACAATAACCCCATTTTTTAATCTTTCGATTTTCGTTCGCAATTCACTGAGAAATCGGCGTAGGTAAGATATAATGTAGACGTCATTGATGGTTACTATTTAATAGCGACAATTTAGCTTTGCGCACAGACATAGCTATAATGTTATGTCTGTGCTTTGACCATAGTGTCAAAATACCTTTAGATATCAGAGATATAGCAAATTGCTTTGTTAATTTTACCTCAGTCCCCACTGGGGAGAGATTGATGTTCTTCAACTTTGCTCCTTATTTGGAAGCAGTTTAACTTTAAGAAGAAATATGATAAAAGGATTGGCTAGGGGCTAGCTATTTTATAGTGTGACTCTTGTATGAAACATTTATAAAAGTTTGTGTTACCCCGTCGAATTCTGATGGTGGAACGTTGTAATAACTCATAAAATACGAAGAATAAGTATTTCAGATATTTTAGAAACTTCACTTCGCAGATTTTGCACATTCTTGCTAAGCGGTAAGCGTTGACCGAGTTGTGGAACGTAACGACAATTAACGCAATTTACAAACAATATTGATCTTAGGTAAGGAACTTAAGTATTAATGTTGCCAGCATTGTAAAAAATATGCTAGAACTGGTGGTGTGACGAATGTTTGTTTACATCTTGGCCCCACTCATGATTGGAAATCGAAGGGCAGGCATGTACATACTGGCGATCACACGAATGCTGTGCAGTGTAGTGCGTAGTGCGTAGCGTAGCAAGCAGGCGCTAAGCTAATGAATGTCGTTGTGTTGTGCGGCGAACAGCAAACAAGAGTCTGTCGGTGGAGGCGGCGGAGGCGGCCGGCGGGCGCGGCGAGCGCGGCGAGCTCGGCCGTGCTGCCGAGGAGCGCGACCGCGAGCCCGAGCCCGACGATGACTCGGACTCTGCGCCCTTTATGGTGAGTTAAAGTGTAATACATTATATATGGTAGCCACCTACCTACTTTATGCACATTTGGATCTATGTAGTTTTTATATATTTCTTATGAATTTTTGGTACCTACATTTACATTTTGGTATATACATTTTATATAAATCGTATAGATTACTATAGATACGAGGGTTCGGATCTATAGTAATCTACCTATATGATTTATGGAGGTAGGTAGTTGTGGTATTGACGATTTCATTTTTGTGGGTGAGTACCAGTACGTACGAGTAGGTACTTAGGTGCACAGCTTCAGAACGAACAAAGGATAAATCAATTTATTCGATCGGGCACGATGAGTGGTCACAACAGAGAGTGTCGCAGATCGTGGTGGAGCACGGCAACGGGCGGCGCTGCAGTGGCTCGCTGGTGTCGCTGCGCACCGCGCTGACGTCGGCGTGGTGCGTGCGGGGCACGAACGGCGGCGACCCGCGCGAGCTGTGGGCGCTGGCGCCCGCCACGCCGCCCGCCCGCGCGCTGTCGCGGCGCGTGGCGCGCGTGGCGCTGGCGGCCGGCGCCGACGCCGAGGCGCCGCCCACGCACCTCGAGCCCGCGTGGGGTGGCGCCGAGCTTGACATCGCCGTTCTGGAGCTGGAGGCGCCGTTCGGCGGGCGCGCGCACTCGCGCCCCATCCTTATGGCCACGCGGCCCGAGGATTGTGACTCCAGCGTGACGTGCCACGTGGTGCGCGCCGTGGGGCCCGCGCCGCGCCTGCGCATCGTGGACGCGAAACTAGTGGCGGGCGAAGAATGCGGCGCGCGCGCGCGCGGCTGGCCAGGACTGCGCGACTCGGCGATGTGCCTGTCGGGGCCCATGCTGTGCGCCAGCGACCGCGGCGCGGGCGTGGTGTGCGACGGCAAGCTGTGCGGCGTACTGAGCCGCTCGGCGCGCACGCCCGCGGCGCTCTTGACCAACGGCACTCTGGAGCCGACGGAGGCGGGCGAGGTGCTGGACGACACGTGCGGCGACACGCACGTGGCGCAGAGCGTCGCGCGCTGGCGTCGCTTCCTGCACTGCGCGCACACGTTGCGCGCATGCGGACGGTGAGCATTACAGCTTTACTCATCTGTAGCACAGCTGTAGCCCGTTGCCGATAGATAGGTATTATTCAAGACTGCGATGTCTATTTAACGTTCCAATATTTGATCCTGCTTCACGCCATCGGTGACTGAATTATCTATTGGTCGGATACATACTCAAAACATTTTTATGTCAAACTTTAATATTTTCATGGAACTACTCACTAGGCACTGGTACCGGCAGATACTCAAAAATATTATTGTTCACGAAAGTGTTTACGATGGGTATCAGACTTTTCATACTAATTACACTGAGCACACTTGCATACACTTTTCAACTCGTCTAAACAATTTGGAAAATACGTCGGCGCCATACGTTTCTTAACACCTCGAAAAAAAAAAAAAAAAACAGAGGTGTTAGGTGTGAGGTTCCGCACCATAAAAGGAAAAAAGGAACCGTTACCTATAGGATGACTTTGTTGTCCGTCTGTCTGTCTGTCGAAGTTTTTTTGTCATGTTTATTTTGATCGAATTGCACAGCGGCGGAGAGTGCGCGCAGCTGTGCAGCGAGCGGCAGCTGGTGGCGCCGCTGGCGGGCGAGGGCGAGGGCGCGGAGGGCGACGGCGGCGCCGGCCTGATGGAGCTGGCCTCCGTGCCCGGCACCGGCATGGTCGACAACTCCGCGTCGCCGACCCCGCTCACACCTGTCACCGACCTCTTCAGAACAGTCACTTTACCTGTTGTACTTAACTCGCTGCCCGGTGAGTGCCAGCTTCATACCTTACCTACTTATTACCTACTCCGTAAGTTTTTGTTCGCAAAACCAGAAAAGCCTACCTACAGGCGAAAGATGGACTCGACATTTATTTCTACGTACGCAGTTTCAATGCTGCGCTTTTATACTGTGTAAAATAATTTTATTTTTGGGGTTAGTATTATACACTTAGTAAAAAATCGGTTCAGAAGATCCAGAGATTACCCCTACAACGTCACAAACTCACAAACTTTACCTCTTAATAATATTAGTGTAGGTCAGTAAGTCGGTCACCTTTTATATATATGTTTAAATTTTATATAATAAATAATCAAATATTAAACATAATAGCAGCACAGTATATGGAACTCTTTTAGAAGAATAACTCTTTTAGAAGGAATTAAGGGTTCTTTACACTGTGCTAATAGTAAGTCGAAGCGAGAGAGAAATACGTAGTTTCGTGTTCAGCGACGTCGGTCTCGCAGAAAGGGAACACGCACACCTCGGCGCTGTCGCGGGGCTCGCCCACGCACTCGGCCCCGCCGGGCCGCATGCCCGAGCCCACCGACGCGCCCATCGCCGGCTCGTCGCCGCGCGTCAACTTCGAGTTTGAACCTAACCGCGCGGACTTTAAGGTAAACGTACTCATAACTAGCACAAGTGCGCCACCGCGAGACCGGTACAGCGGCGTTACATTTGAACGTTGTTTAAAGGCGGGCGAGTACGGTGACAACGCCGCTGACTACGGCGGCGGGGACGAGAGCGCGCTGGGCGGCGGCGGCGGCGGCGGCGGAGGCGGAGGCGGAGGCGGAGGCGGTGGCAGCGCGCCGGCGGCCAGCAGCCCCACGCCGACCAGCACGGTGCGCGCGCTGCGGCCCTCGCCGTCGATCCAGGCGGCTAGCGCCGACGTGTCCCAGCTGCCGCGGGCCGTGAAGCTCTCCGCTGCGGCGCCGTCCACCTCTCGTCGCGATCTATCTTTTATTTTTGTAACCATTTTATTATATGTCTTGTGAATACATTTTGTATTGTTTTATTTATTTTATTTTATTCGGGAAGCTTACGGCTAATTTCACGATTTATACTTATTTTGTAAGCTAGTATATACCATTTACAAGCTTCCACATGTGGATAGAAAACAATATTAGTTTGGGAAAGAGGATCGTGCAGTAAAAGATTATAACGCAATCTTGCAAACTCGCTTGTTAGAAGTCAATTAGAATATTGTCTGGTCTCCTAAGTATAATGAAAGAAAGAAGAAAGAAAGAAAAGAAAGAAAGAAGGTGAAAGAAAGAAGACAACGGTGTGTGCGTAATATTGCCAGCAAATGAAAATACGCCCAACTATTACATATACATAGGTACCGCAGTGTCAAAATAATAATATGCAACAAGAACTGCTGCGGTACGGCTCCTGTGGAGCCCGGTGTAAACATACGTGCCGCGGCGCCGAATACAGCCGTCTATATCTCTCGCCTGCACCACACCACAAAGGCGGAAGACATAGCAGACTACGTGCGCAAAAAGGCGAAATACATGCCGAGAGTGCAGCTGCTGGAGTCGCATCGTAATGTCAATTTCAAGGCATTTGTAGTTCGAGTAGCGACTTGCTACCTGCACCTCGTCATGGAAAAGGACTTTTGGCCGAAAGGCGTGGTGTTCCGTCGTTTCCGCGGACAAGTACCACCCGAACGCACAAAGACTTAAAGTGCAAGTGAAACATTACTAATATAGTTATTTAACTCTTATACTAACCCAAGTTGTGTATTTATATGTATGCTAGTCTATAAGGTATTTATCTCTGTGTTTATGCGACACGAAATAAATGATTTATTTTATTTTATTTTTATTTATTTATTTGGCTCTACAACAATGAGTACACTATTACATAGTAATAAACAATGCAACTTAAGTCTAAGTGCCCCATTACTTAAAGAAGAGCACTGCATGCACTAAATTATGCGCTAAGTAACCAATAGGTAGACCATCGATTTATAACTATAGTATATATGTATTATATACTATAGTTATAACTCGATGTATAGGTTAAACAACTTAATTTTAATTTACTATACCTACATATCTATTATTATATTTGGTTTGTTTATTTTTCTCCCTTTTTTGGAGGGGGTTTTACCCAGTGACGCGGGCCGAAGCCAAGCGTAAAGGGTTAAATTACGTATGCGGATGTTGTAGATGATGACATAAACTTACGGGTAATACGGCAAGTGTTAAGTATAGTGGCTTTTTGTAATAAGTGCAATGAGTGTGTAGGCATGTGTAAAATGTCAAGGCTTTTTATTAGAGTTTTTGGTATTATTCCTGTAGATGATAAAACTATAGGGACAATGTGTACTGTTTGTGCTCTCCATTGAGTTTTTAATTCTATTGCTAAGTCTTGATATTTGGAAAGCTTGTCTGATATGGTTGCTTGGATGTTGTGCGTGTTAGGTATGGCTATGTCAATAATGTAAATGGTATTGCTGATTTTGTCGTGAACAGTTACATCAGGTCTATTGTAGTGAATTGTTTTGTCGGTTATGATGGTTCGATCCCAGTAAATTTTGCAGGTGTTGCTTTCAAGTATTGTGTTAGGTTTGTATTTGTAGTATGGGGCTTTTTTGTTAATGAAATTATATTGGTGTGCTAAATGTTGGTGAACTATTGCTGCTACTTGGTCATGACGGTGCTTATAATCTGTCTGTACGAGAGATTTGCAGGCGCTAGTTATATGTTGAATTGTTTCTGAAGCTGAATTGCAGTGTCTACATAAGTCAGTAGTTTGATTGTGATCCCTAATAATGAATTTCTTGTAATTTCTGGAGGTGATAATTTGGTCCTGTATCGCAAGCATAAACCCTTCTGTTTCTGGGAACAGGTCCCCTTTCTTGAGCCATTCGTTCGACTTTTCCTTGTCGACGTGATTATGGCATAGATCGGTTCGGTGTCTCCCGTGAAGACTTTTTCCTGACCACTTTGCGATTTTTTGTTGTATGGTATTGAGTGTTTCGTTTGGTTGTTTCGTATGTCTTGTAAGTTGAGTGGTGTGTGTTTTTTGTCGATGTATGTAATGTGTTTGTGAAGAGATGAATGTTCAGACTTTTTGTGGAAGTATCGTCTTAGTGTGATTACTTGTTTGTTGTGTAGGTTCTGTATGTCTATTAATCCTCTACCTCCTTCCTTTCGGGGTAGTGTCAGCCTTTCTATGGATGATTTTGGATGGTGTTTGCGGTGTTTTGTCATGTGGGTGTTTATTGTTCGTTGTAGGTTTTTTAATTCCGTTTGTGTCCATTTTATAATTCCAAATGAGTATGTGAGTATGGGGATGGCGAATGTGTTAATGGCTTTTATTATGTTTCTGGAGTTAAGATGAGATTTTAATATTAGATTTAATATGTATTTAATTTTTTTAGTTAATTCTTCTTTAGTTTCTTTTTGTAATATTTTCCTAGACTGCTTAAATCCTAAATATTTGTACGTAGCGTAGTCATCCATCGGTTCTATATATTCGCCAGATTCCAAGAAATATCTATTATTTTCTATTGTGCCCTGAGTTATTATTATTATTATTAATATTAAAACTTATGCTTAAATTGTTTGTTTAAATAATGTTGTTATTTTTATTTATTTTATATTCATATTCCAAAATAAATAGGAAACACAACAAACACTTAATTTCTGACAAATAAAAAAAAATGATTATTTGTTTTTCTTAAAAGACAACACCCGCAAGCTCAGTACCGCAGGGGACTTTACAAACATACAATTAACGGACACAAATTACACCCAGACTCAAAACAATGGCGTTAGCGGTAAAAACAAATTTTGTTCTCACCGCTAAGGTCATAAGGTGCCGCTCGCGGCCGTTGCCAGGCTGTAAATACGTTTATTTTAGAAAATAAATCGATAACATACCTACTCATTTTATGAATTCAAATTATCAATTATTCCTCTTAAAATCTTTATAAAAATACAGATAACGCTAAATACGCGCAACATTTTTTTTTCGCGCGGATCCACGACTGATTTATAGATTTATTTTAAATAGTATACCGATAGACTGATAAATATCGTTTTATATTTCCACTAACACGTAGCAAAATATTTTAAGGAAAACATATGACAAGGATGGCATCACTGTAGAACATGGTAGAGGTTTTGTGTTCCTAGTTTCAGTAACTAAAATATTTACGAAAATAATGAGAAATCTATAATGTTATAGTTATTTTCTTATGAAACGATAATCCAGTACTCTTTTAAAGAATTTCTGAAGTATTTTTACAATGGTTTACGACAAAATAAGGCATTATTTATAATATTTTGTCGAAACGTGTTAGACGTGCGCACTCGCTCGCGGCTGTAAGCGACTGCGAGCGAAAACGTATGACTTTGCTATTTAGTATGACTTTCGGCGGCTTCACGCGCGGGTTCTACGCGCTCCGTCTATCTTATTCTATTAGTCTGGTTAGGTTAGGTTAGGTTAGGTTCCCCCCCGAAAGAGTTCTCGCCTTGTCGTGGCGGGGGGGCTCAGTAGCCACGTGGACCGACATCCACGGTGAAGCTAAGAGGAACTCTCTCGTAAACCTTACCCGTAGGCGTAGGGAACGAGGGCCACCACCTTTCGCGAGGTGGGGGCTGAGAGGAAGAAAACCTCTATAAAAAATTACCCGCGGGCGGGCCCGGCGTAGCAATACGCTGGGCAAGCAACGGGATAACCTAACCTAACCTTTTTTTTTTTTTTTTTTTTTTTACGAAGGGGAAATGCCTAACGCATACCACGCCGCAAGGGGTTATCGGCGTGGTTATGTGGGGCTCGCACCCACTAAAACCACCTTCGGTGGCCTTCCTCAGCGCCTTAACAGGGGACTCCGGGAACGCGGGTATGCTGCTCCGGTGTCCCCCATTGCGCACGTCTCTTACGAGACACATCCCGGCGAGGGCGCAAGGTATGCGCCCTCCCATCGTCAGCCCGTGTCGTGCCGACACAGCGGACTGCGCCGCCACAGTCCGCTGTCTTCTCGGGACCGCAGTCAGAGGACCCTTCTCTGACCGCATGTTAGTCCCAAGGTGTCACCCCGGCTAGCGGCGTCCTGGACCGCCGCCGCGGAGTCGTCCTCCCACACCCCTCATCTGGCGTCCTGGTGCCACGTCCAGTCGCAGGTCCCACCTGCCGGAGACTGCTGAAGATGGCATTTCACGTAGGTAATTTTTTATAGAGGTTTTCTTCCTCGCAGCCCCACCTCGAGAGGTGACGAAGTAGGGCCCTCGTTCCGACCCAAACGGGTTGGTTTACGATTTGCCCCCCTGGCTCAGCGTATTGCTACACCGAGCCCTTCCCAGCGAGCGGTGTCTCCCTCACCGCCCCCTAGGGTCGCCTGCCCGTGCCTCTCATCCGGCGTCCTGCTGCCCCGTCCAGCTGAAGGTCTCCGACTACTGCCGGAGGGGACAGGTCACGTAGGTAATTTTTTATAGAGGTTTTCTTCCTCGCGGCCCCCACCTCAAGAGGTGGCAAGATGGCGGCCCTCGTTCCGACCCTACGGATCGGTTTACGATATGCTCCCCTGGCCCAGCGTATTGCTACGCCGGCCCCACCCCGGCTTGCGGCAAATCGCAACCGGGGTCGTCCTCCCGCACTCACGTCTTTCATCCAGCCGCCCCGTCCAATGGTGAGACCGGAACCACTTAAAGGAGGGGACGGGTCAAGTCGGTAATTTTTTAAAGAGGTTTTCTTCCTCGCAGCCCCCACCTCGAGAGGTAGCAAGATGGCGGCCCTCGTTCCGACACCTACGGGTTGGTTTACGATTTGCTCCCCGGCCTGGCGCATTGCTGCGCCGAGCCCACCCCGTCAAATAATAATAATATAATAATAATAATGTTTATTGACACCAATTTGTTACATTTTTACATTCTTGGGCAATTACAATGAGGCAAATATACAATAGTTGTAGAAAACTGTATCCCAAACTAGGCTGATTGCCTGTATTTTGGGAGGCAGTGTTCAATCGTGTATATTGATACAATTTATTTTAGAGTAATCTTAGGTGAATGTCGCTGCGCTGAATTTAACATTTTGGTAAGTAATAAGTAAGCACTTATAGTAATTATATTAATTATAGTAATTTGTAGAAACATAAACAAAAATAATGGTATGTGTGTGTGTGTGTGAGTGTTTATATGTGTGAGTATGTTTGTATTGGCGTGTGTATGTGTGTGTGTGTGTGTTTGTGCGTGTTTATATGTGTGAGTATGTTTTGTAATGGCGTGTGTATGTGTGTTTGTTTCGTGTATAAATGTGTGTGAGTGTATGTGTGATAGAGAGTGGGTGTGTATGCGAGTATTTGATATGTATATTTGGTATGTAATATTTATTTATTTATGCGATATATGTAATTAGGTCTTCTGTCATCTGGTAGTCGAGCTGTAGAAGCCAAGCAGTAACTTTGTGTTTAGTTATGTTTTTGCTTAAACCTGAGATATTTAACTTTTTGTTTATCTTATTGTATATTTTACAGCTTAAACTATTGTATTGTCTTCTACCAAAAGATGTTTTACAGGCAACTGATGGACAAGCTGGTTTTATACTGCGTTTTTTTGGATCAGGTGGGGGAACAGTAGGGTGTTTTTTTAATATTGTTTGAAGCACAAAGAGCTGTCGAACTGTTAGGACCTTACACTCCGAGTACAGTTTAACGGTTGGGTATCTATAGGGTTTCCTGGTCATTACTTTTAATACAGCTCGCTGTGCCCTCTCAAGTCGTACAAGATGTGTTTTTGCAGCTCCCCCCCATATCGTTATGCAATACTGTAAGACGGACTGACACAAGGCCACATAGACAAGTTTCAGTTTATCATTTGTTGCAGTGTCTCTTAGAGTTTTGAAGATGTGTATTAATCGCCTCGTGCGTGTTGTCATAAGTTCTATTTGTTTATTCCATTTCAGTCCACAGTCTATCTCTACGCCGAGATATTTAGCGGTATCTACTCGTTTAATCTCGTAGCAGGTGCAGCTGACTAGGGTAGTACATATATGCGCTTTGATAGTAAAGTTTTGTGGTGTGCTGTTGGTTTTTGTAATAGCAAATGGTACGTATGTAGTTTTGGAGAGGTTCAAGGTCAATAGGTTGTTTTGGAGCCAATACATAATCTTAGAAAGGGAATATTCAGCTCTTTCTTTTACCGTTTGCCAGTTAGGTCCTGAGACAAGAATTGCGGTATCGTCTGCGTAAGTATATATGTTAGTATGGGGAAGGGACATTGTGCATAGGTCGTTAATGTACAACAGGAAGAGCGTTGGTCCCAGTATGCTCCCTTGTGGGACGCCGTAGGAGACTTCTTTTTCATCACTAACATGATTATCTATCTTTACTGATTGTTTCCTGCAGAATAGGTAGTCCTTAAATATATTCCAGGGCGTGCCTCGAATCCCTAGTTTGTCTAATTTGGCTAGGAGGATGGGTACAGAGACCGTGTCGAAAGCTTTGGAGAGATCTAGAAATATACATACAGATTTAATTTTCCTATCAAGATTATTGACCACTGCACTTGTCAACTCCTGAACAGCGTCAACTGTGGAAATACCTGGTCGAAAGCCAAATTGATTTTTTGAAAGGATATTGTACTTTTCCAGATATTTTCTAAGTGCGTTATTGAGTATCCTTTCAAGAATTTTAGACAGTGCGGGTAGCACTGAGATAGGGCGATAGTTGCTTACACAGTCTCTGTCCCCATTCTTATAAATGGGGTGTATTATCGATTTTTTTAAAGCAGCGGGGAAGACTCCAGTATTTATAGCTAGGTTGCATATGTGGGCGATAACGGGAATAAGGATTTGCCTAGATTGTCTGAGTACTTGACTAGGAATGCCGTCCCATCCCACAGCACACTCTAGACGGAGTTGAAGGATGATAGTTTCTCCTTCAGAATTAGTGACATCAAGGAGGGTTATAGAGTTAGATGGACTATCAATATCCGAGAGAACTTTCGGCAAGAGCGTTGAGTCAGGACTAGCGGCAAGTATTTTATCAGCCAATTCTTTGCCTACATTAGTAAAATAGTTGCAGACATTATTGACAGAAGCTTTTGGGTCAGTGTGTGAGTGTAGAAGTTCTATAGGACTATCTCTAGTTTTATTTGTGTTCGTGATAGTTTTTATTGCCTTCCACAGTGCTCTAGTGTCATTTCCTGCTTTGTCTAATAGGCCTTTTCCATAAGCAATCTTTAATTTACGGAGTAGTGAGTTAACAAAATTTCTATATCGTGCGTAGGTTGTTTTTAGTGTCATGTTATCTGGTGATTTTTTAGCTTTTGCATGCAATCTGTCTCGATTTTTTATGCATCGTAGTAAACCAGGTGTAATCCACGGCTTAAGTATCCTATTTCGATTGGTTAGTCGTTTTATTTGGGTGTGTTTGTTTATAACGGTAGATATCATGGTTATTAAGTCTTCTGTCGCAATATTCGCATCTACTCTTTTCAATATTATTGAGAAGTCTAAATGGTCAAGGTCGGTTTTTATCTGTAAATAATCAATTGTGGTTTTACTAAAGGTGTGATTGTGTGAATGTTTGATTTTTTCAATAATTAGGACTACAGGTAGATGGTCGGTTATGTAAGATTTGAGTATTAGAGTTATTGTGGGAAGAGTTGTATTTGTTAGAATATGATCTAGACAGGTGTTTATTCTTGTAGGAAGGGTATGCGTAGGGAAAAGGCTATAGGAAGAGTTAAAAGTCAAGTAGTCTTCCGACAGTGAATCTTTGTTGTTTGGGCTTATGTCTATGTTTATATCACCAGTGAGGACTATATTTTGAGAAGAAATATTCTTGAGTACATTATTAAGACTATCGATGAATTTTTTAAAATGGTCTTTAGTTTTTGAGGATGGTGATCTATATATAGCTACTACACTTATGTTGTTATTAAATTGGCAAACTAGACAGTTTGCCTCATTGAAAGTAGGTTCGTAAATTTTGCAGATTAGTTTCATATTAGTGTAAATAATTATGCCACCATTTTGGTTTGAAAAGGTTTTGGTGGAATGTACTTTGTATCCATCGATTGTCGGTAGATTGGTTATTTTACCAAGCCAACATTCCGTGAGCACAATTATATCAAATGTTATTTTTGTAAGTGACAGTAGAATGCGGAATTGGTCAAAGTTTTTGTTTACACTGCGAATGTTTATGTGGATTAGCTTAATGGTTTGATTAGGGTTGTTGAGATAGTTATGGCAATCTTCAGGACTGCAGGTAAAAACATTTGAATTTTTATTTGAATCTAATTCATAGTTTATATTCATTAAATTAGCCATTTGTTGGTATTGTAGACATTGGGAAAAAAGTCACGAAAGGTGTTAAATTATTAGAAGATCTGTTTTTAATTAATTTATATCGCATAACTGTGTGTGTGAGATGTTGATGAATATAAGTGTAAAGGTAGCAGTAGTGAGTTAGGTTAGTATGTGTGCATGTGTGTGTGTAGTTTATGTTTATGTTTGATAACTTTGTATGCGTGTGTATAATAACATTTTTGTCTTTTTGTTTTAGGTAATAATACGAGATTTTATACAATACTCCGTATAGGACGGAGAGTAAAGCAAAATGAATGAAAAAAAATTGAAAAAAACTTACAATTCTGCTTATATATAACATAGGATATACTGGTCCGTGTACGTAGCGAGATAGTCACATACTTTTACGCAGATCTGTCAAGCATTGTTCTGAGGAAATCAGAATTTGTTTATCTCCTTGCTCCTTACGAAGAAATATATTTCCATTTGTGAACCAACAAAATCTGAAACCATTCTGTTTGGCAAAATCTCGCGATAAGTGGAAAAGCTTTTTAGAACTTGCAGGAATATGTTCGGCAACATAGACTGGTTGGCATTTGCCAGGGATGGCGATCAGGTCCGTATTCAATTTCTCCGCGACGTTTGTCTTCTTATTGTTGAAATCTCGAACTGCAGATATTGTGTCCATCTTTTTCTGCACTGTTTTGAATTCAGCAATAATGGGACGTGTTACGCCGGGTTTCCCGGGGATACGGTAGATGTCACGTAGGTCCGATGTGGAGATGGATGATCCGACGGACTGCCCGATCTTGCAAAGTACACTTGATAAATAAGAAGTAGTCTCCTTTTCAATTGGCGGTATGTTTCTAACCTCTAAACTTGAGGATCTAGATTTAAGCTGTAGATCATGTACCTTTCGTTCTATGGTTTCGATACACCTACGCTGCTCTAGTCGTTCTTTTTGTAAGTTGTCTATACCCGATTTTATATCTTCGTATTGTAGATTTATAAAAGCCATTGATTGGGCCAACTCGTCATTTGTTTTTTGGGTTTTTGAGCTCAGCTGTTTCAGTTCGGAAATATCTGAAGATAATTTTGATATGAGGCTGTTTTGTTTACTCGATATTTCGTTCAGCTTGGAATCAAATTCCTTCTTCCAATCCTGTAGCATTTCCATAATATCTTTTTTGAGATCCTTGTCGTCAACTTCTGGTGATCTTGGTTCTGTACGGGGGCGTTTGCTTCTACTCATATTTACAAATGAGTCATCGATCGACTTGAGTGAGGGCAGATCAGATTCCGACTGGGAATGATCTACAGGTGATATCGGATTTTTTGTCGGTGTTCGGCTGGTCATGTTGTAGAAATTGAGTTGTATTTAGATTATTATTTAATAGATAATAACTTCGCGATAATATGTATATTCCACTCACTGCTGGATCAAAACAAAAGAAACCGGTTTCGATAAGTAGTATCGTAGACGATGAGAAACAGCGCGGCGCGACGGCTACGACACACCGGTTTGTAGCGCGTAGCGGTTCCAACCAATCAGAAAAAAGATATTTACAATTTAATATTAGCTCGAATACGGCAGCGACACGCGACCGGTTGTAAGCAATGCTACGACGAAAAAAAAGAAGTCAAGCGGGGTTGTCCTCCCGCACCTCACATCTTTCGTCCTGCCGCCGTCGCCCAGTGGTCGAAGCTGGACGGGCGGGTCACGTAAGGTTATTTTTTATAGAGGTTATTCTTCCTCGCAGCCACCACCCTGAGAGGTTGCAAAGTGGCGGCCCTCGCTCCGACGCCTACGGGTCGGTTTACGATATACTCCCCTGGCCCGGCGTATTGCTACGCCGGCCCCGCCTCACGTCTTTCATCCTGCCGCCCCGTCCAATGGTGAGACCGGAACCACTTAAAGGAGGGGACGGGTCAAGTCGGTAATTTTTTAAAGAGGTTTTCTTCCTCGCGGCCGCCACCTCGAGAGGTGGCAAGATGGCGGCCCTCGTTCCGACACCTAAGGGTCGGTTTACGATTTGCTCCCCGGCTCTGCGCATTGCTGCGCCGAGCCCACCCCGTCAAGCAGGGTCGTCCTCCCGCACCTCACATCTTTCGTCCTGCCGCCGTCGCCCAGTGGTCGAAGCTGAACGGGCGGGTCACGTAAGGTTATTTTTTATAGAGGTTATTCTTCCTCGCAGCCACCACCTTGAGAGGTTGCAAAGTGGCGGCCCTCGCTCCGACGCCTACGGGTCGGTTTACGATATACTCCCCTGGCCCGGCGTATTGCTACGCTGGCCCCACCTCACGTCTTTCATCCTGCCGCCCCGTCCAATGGTGAGACCGGCACCACTTAAAGGAGGGGACGGGTCAAGTCGGTAATTTTTTAAAGAGGTTTTCTTCCTCGCGGCCCCCACCTCGAGAGGTGCAAGATGGCGGCCCTCGTTCCGACACCAATGGGTCGGTTTACGATTTGCTCCCCGGCCCGGCGCATCGCTGCACCGAGCCCACCCCGTCGTCCGACACCCGGGGTCATCCTCCCGCACCTCACATCTTTCGTCCTGCCGCCGTCGCCCAGTGGTCGAAGCTGAACGGGCGGGTCACGTAAGGTAATTTTTTATAGAGGTTATTCTTCCTCGCAGCCACCACCTTGAGAGGTAGCAAAGTGGCGGCCCTCGCTCCGACGCCTGCGGGTCGGTTTACGATTTACTCCTACTGCCCCTAGGGCTCATCCCGGGTAATTTTTTATAGAGGTTTTCTTCCTCGCAGCCCCCACCCCGGAAAGTGGCAGCCCTCGTCTCCGACACCAATGGGCCGACCCATTGGTGTCGGAGACGAGGGCTGACCTTACGAGTTCAACCGCTTGTGGTGCTGATGCGCCTGAGCTCGACCTCGATTTCAACCTCATAGAGGTCCTGGTGACGACATCTTGGCCACAAGGCAAAGAGTCGCCCTCCGAACCCGCACAGATGGGCGTGCGAGTCCCGTCTTCACAGGAGGGCACAAAACTGGGCGTGCGCCCTTCCTCTTCCAACTGAGAATCAGCTGGGCGATGCACTGCATCGAGGCTCTTTTCCCCCACCACAAATACGTAGGGGGTGCGTCCCGTAGGACGGCCGGATTCGCCGGCTTGTGGAGAAATGGTATTTTTAAAAGAAGCCATTATTAAGTGCCTTTTTATTACCCAGGGTAAGCTCCCTGCTCCAGCCCTCCGCCTTACTACACTCACCCCGCAGCGAGCCGGCATACTTCGGGGTGAGGGACTGCCGACGACAGGATACCCCCCTGCCTCGCATCCCCTGGCCACAGTCGAGCACGGGATTAGGAGTGATTTTTTATAGAGGTTTTCTTCCTCGTGGCCCCCTCCTCGAGAGGAGGCGGCCCTCGTCCCCGACGCCTACGGGTCGGTCTACGAGTTGGCCGACTTGTGGTCATAGGACCAGTTCGTCGCCCACGACAGCAGTGACAACGAGAGGACAGGCTGTCTTCTCATCGTCTGCCCAGCGAAAATACGCCGGGCCCGCCCTTGGGTAATTTTTTATAGAGGTTTTCTTCCTCGCGGCCCCCACCTCGGAAGGTGGCAGCCCTCGTCCCCGACACCTACGGGTCGGTCTTACGAGATGGTACCGTTGCGTGCCCAGCGTATAGATACGACGGGCCCGCCCGCGGGTAATTTTTTATAGAGGTTTTCTACCTCGCAGCCCCCACCTCGCGAGAAGTGGCGGCCCTCGTCCCCGACACCAACGGGTCGGGTTTACGAGTGAGTTCCTCTTAGCTTCACCGTGGACGTCAGTCCACGTGGCTACTGAGCCCCCCCGCCACGGCAAGGCGAGAACTCTTTCGGGGGGGAACCTAACCTAACCTAACCTAACCTAACCTTTTTTTTTTTTTTTTTTTTACGTGGTAAAAATGCGTTACGCATACCACCCACCTGGGCGTCGGTGGGTGGTTATGTCGGACTCACCGGTCTCACAGGCAAGGAGACCGGCATACCGACTAAAAAGCCACGGTATTCCTTCAGACGACCTATCGCCGGGGACACGAGGACGCTCGCGCATTCTTCCGCATCCCCGGCAGGTCACGGCTCGCCGACCCTGGCGAGCCCCGTCTGATTTGGAGGGCTTACTAGCCCTCCCTCACGAAAGGCGCGCACGGAACACCTGCGCGCCTTCCTCTCGGGCCTGCTGGCGACAACTGCCCAAGGTCGTCGCCCGCAGGCCGTCAATCATGGTGGCCGGAGATCTTGGTCTCGCGCCCTCCGACGCCCGTTGCGTCGACTGCGGGAGGGGAGGGTGGTTGTTGTTTCCCTCTCCCTTTCCGCTAGCTCCTTGGCGAGCATCACCTCCTCGCAGAAGGAGGTGACGGAGTTCCAGGCAGCCCCGCTCCCAACCATGGCAAGTACCACGGAAGAGAGCGAGACGCTGCCCACCCCTATTGCTGCACCAAGGTCGCCGCGCTGCCCCGCCCACGCTGGACACTCCACCAGCGTGTGGACCGCCGTGTCCTCGGGGCAGTTCCCGCAGTGATGACACTCGGGCGTCTGCTCCCGGCCTATACGACACAGGTACTTCCCGAAGCATCCGTGCCCCGTCAGTACCTGCGTCAGCCGGAAAGTGAGGGCGCCGTGACGCCTCTCCAGCCACTCTTTGAGCACGGGACTTACCGCCGCAATCGCGGCGTGCCCGGCACTTGGTCGCACAAGTCGTGCTCCCCACTCCTCCACCATTATGGTGCGGAGCTGGGACCTCTGTGCCCCGACCTCTCGGGGCAGCGGAAGCAGGCCCTGCGCCAACGCATCCTCGCGCCAACAAAACATTGACGCAAGGACCTTTGCCTCCAGGTCCCAGGGGGGGGATCCGGCGAGGAGGCTCGCCGCCTCAAACGAGACCGTGCGGTACCCTCGGATAATCCTGACGGCCATTGCGCGCTGTGGTTTGCGCAGAGACGCAACGTTATCGGCCGCCAGGTTCCCGGCCCAAATGGGAGCTCCATATAGGGCCATTGACCGCACGATTCCCGCGTAGAGCCTCCGGCAGGAGGCGTTCGGACCCCCAAGATTGGGCAAGAGCCGCGAGAGAGCGCCCGCGGCGCCCATAAGTTTGGGGGCCAAACGACGGAAATGTTCCCTAAAGTTCCACCGGCTATCGAGGACAAGACCAAGGTATTTAAGTGTCGACTCGACGCCGATGCGAACACCTCCCACCATGATATGAGAGCCCGGAGGTGGTCCGTTTCGGGGGCCGTGAAAACACACGGCCTCCGACTTACTCAGAGCCACCTCGAGGCCCAACCGCCGGATCCTACTAACGACCTGTGCGACACCAGCCGTCGCTATTATTGAGGCGCGACGAAAATCCTTTCCGCGCGCCGTCACCAGGGTGTCGTCAGCATAACAAGTCACGACGACACCCGGGAGAAATACACCTCGTAACGCCCAGTCATATCCAATGTTCCACAGGAGCGGCCCCAGCACCGATCCCTGTGGAACACCGCACGACATGGGTCGCCGACCCCAACCGGCCTGACCCGGGTAGATCACCGCTCTATCACTAAGGTAAGCCCCGACGATGCGGCGGAGGTAGGTCGGCACTCGATGGTACGCGAGTGCCTCCCTTACGCAACTCCAAGGCAAGGTGTTAAACGCGTTGGCGATGTCGAGTGACACCGCCAGCACCACCTCGCCCCGGGAAAATGCTTCCTCCGCCAGGCTCCTCACACGCAGAATTGCGTGCACGGTGGAGCGCCCTTGGCGGAAACCATATTGGTTGTCCGCCAGATCCGGACCCACTGCACTGAGATGTGCGACGAGGCGGTCCGCGATGACTCTCTCGAAGAGTTTCGCCACCTCGTCCAGCAACACTATGGGCCGGTAGGCGGACGGAGAGTCCGCCGGGCGCCCCTCCTTTTTGAGGAGGACCATCTTACCGGTTTTCCACGACATCGGAAACCGGCCCTCCTCTAAGCAAGCACTGAGGAGTCCTAACAGTCGGGGCCCTAGCTCCTGAATTGCCAGGACCCACGCTCGGCCTGGAATGCCGTCGGGCCCTGGGGCGGTGTTCTTGGCTTTCAGCCGTTGCACCGCTGACTGCAACTCCACCCGGGTCACTTCGGGCACGTCGTCGTTGTCCGCGTTGGAAGCCATGGAAGGCAGAACCATTGGCGGAGGAGGGTGCTCCGGCCTGTCAGGGAACAGAGCGACCACTACCTCCTCCAACAACTGGGGCTGGAGACTCTGGGACAGCGGGGGCGCCCAAGGGCGGAGTTTGCCCCTTACCATGCGGTATGGGCGTCCCCAGGGATCTCGGTCCAGAGTCGCCAGCAACTCTTCGCGGGCCTGAACCTTGGCCCGCTTGATTGCCAGTTGTAGGGCCTTCTTGGCCGCTCTATACACCTCGTATAGCTCTGCCTCCCTGGCCATAGCATCGGGAGGGCGGCGACGCCTTCTGCGGTACCTGGTGTACTGGCGACGGGCCACCACACAATCGCTCCGTAAATGAGCGATGTCTTCCGTCCACCAGTACACCTGGCGCCTCGCAGGTCTAGTGCGAACCCGAGGCATCGCCGCGTCGCATATTTGCGTCATCGCTTCCTGGAACCACTCGGCCTCCACCTCGATGTCGTCAGGCCTGTCCGGGGCTTCACCCCAGGCCTGAGCGATGGAGGCCTCCAGGAGCGCCTCCCGATCCAAATGTTTCAATGCCCAACGCGGACTGTTCCTACCAGGGGCCGCTCTGACTGGGACGCCAGAGGTCTGGGCGGAGACGTCAAACCGGATGTAAAGGTGGTCCGACAACGTCTCCACCTCCTCGATGACGCGCCAGTCTAGGACTCGGCGTGCCAGTGCAGGGCTCGCAAAAGTCAGGTCAACTATTGACCCGCCCTGCTGACGCACGCACGTGTGCGCGACACCCTGGTTCAGAACGAGCAGGCCTTGTTCCACGGCCCACTCCTCGAGCACCCCACCCCTTACGTCCGTACCTGGGGAACCCCAAGCCGTGGATTTGGCATTGAAGTCCCCGAGGACGAGAACTGGGTGAGGTTGACATCGAGTGACGACGGTACCCAAAATGTTGAGGAAGTCCTCAAAGTCAGCGAGAGACCGGTTGGGGGAGAAATATACGGCCACAACGGCCATCTCACCGAGACGCGCTGCAACACAGCCCCGTTCCCTCGAGATGGTGTTGAGGGACGGGGCTCCGGCAGCCGCAGACGACACAATGGTGACCGAGCCGTCCAGGTCATCCACCCAGTCATCCCGAAGGGGGATGAAATACGGCTCGGCCACAACAGCAACACTGATTTGCCACTGCGCCATGGTCTGCAGGAGAAGATCCTGAGCCCTGGCGCAGTGGTTAATATTCACTTGGAGGAAACGTAGATGGGCCATTATTGAAGGTCCATTTCCGTTTCCTCCACTGGAGAGCGTGGCGCAACCGAAGCAGCCACGTTGGCCTTTTTGGGAGCCTCACCCGCCGGGGCCTTGCCCTTTGGCGGCTTTACTGCCGGCGCGACACAGGCTTTCGTACCTAGCCTATGTTCTGCCGGCTTACCTGCTGCAGAGCAAAGCGCGCAGCGGGGAGTCTCCGTGCACGTGCCCGCCTTATGCCCTGCTTGACCGCAGCGATAGCAGCAATCGCTGCGGTTGACCTGGGACGTGCACTGCACTCCCAAGTGCCCAGTTGCAAGGCATCTATAGCACCTTGCTGGTCTATCCTTGAGCAGTTTTACTTGGGCCGACACCCAACCTACCAACAGCCGCTTGCCGTCAGCAACCTTTTGGGCCGCCGCCACGGGACATGACACGACGACTGTGCCCATACCGTGCCGACCCGTCCGAATCGTGCCCGCACGGACTAGTGCAGGGGCACAGTCGCCCGCCTTGGCGACGGCGTCGACTACTTCTTGGGCCACGACGGAGTCGTCGAGGCCTGACAAGCGAAGGTCTGCGGTCTTAGTGGGCCTGGTTACGCGGACATCATCCTCCGGGAATAGCTCCCGGAGTTTATCCGCGAGGGTGTCTGCCTTTGCGCCTGCAGTGGTGCCGGGGATTTCTAAAAGGCGTGCACCAGTTTGGGTGGGCTTACATCGTAAGCCCGATAGAATTCCAAGGTCCCGGGGGTTAATTTCAGTTTTCGCCTTCGCAAGAAGCTCGGCGTACGTGGCGCCCCTCTGGATAGCTGCCGGCTGCAGCGTAAGCACTACTGCTGCCGACCGAGGGACGCGGAGCTTAGCTGCTTTAAGCTGCTTAGCAGCTTTTTGTTTCGCACGCCGAGCCTTCTTCTTGGCCGCCCGTTTGGCCTTCTTCTTTGCTCCGACAGTTTCCCATTCACCCCCACTGGGCTTAGGGACTGCCGGAGCGGCGATTTCAGCCGGAGCGGCTTGCGAAGGCGCACTTTTCTTCTTTGCGCCAGAACTTCCTACCCCCGAGACCTTTTTAGGTTTGGAGGTGGTGGCAGCACCAGCAGGTTTGGAGGTGCCAGCGCTGGCTGGTTGAGAGACGACAGCCGCGAACGTCTTTGCCGCCGGAGGAGGGGGGGCCGCTCTAGGTCGGTCCGCTGCCAAGGGCGGGCGGAGGAGCCGGCCCTCCAGCACAGAGAACCTGGCATTGAAACTTGCCAGTTCCCTCTGTACTAAGAGAGCCAGCTCTGAATCCGCGACAGGTTCAGTGGCCGGGGTTTTTCCTGCCATCGGGCGCTCCCGGCTCAACTTCTGCATACCCTCAGGAGCTCTTGCTCCTCTCGGAGCTCCTTGACCTGAGCGGCCAGGCGGGCATTCTCCCTCTGCAGTCGCTTGGCCTCTCCAGTGACGGTGCGGTTCATCAGTGCCTCGGCCGCATCGGCGATGGTGGCTGCGGCGTCCTTCAGCCCCTTCTGGCTGGTGCCTTTCAAATTCTTTGAGGCGCGGGCAATGGTGCGTATGGCGTCGACTGCTTCCGCCATACGCGCCTTAAGCGCCACTGCCGACAGGCCCTCGACGTCGGTGTCTGAGGTGTCAGACAGGCGCGACACCGACACCCTCTTCGTTACTTCGGCGATCCGGCGTTCCGCCTCCGCCTCCGCCAACGCTCTATCGGCAGCACGCTGCGCCTCGGCCACCTCCTTGCGGGCCTTGTGTAGGCCCACGCACTTACCGTGCGTGAGTGCACCTTGGCCTTTGCCCTTCTTTGGCTTGGCCAAAGATTTGGCCTCGTCCCCCGAGGCCGAGTCCGACCCCGGGTTCTTCGATGAGCGTGGGCGCTTCAGCCACGATCTGAAGCCACTACCCACGCTCATCTCGCTCCTCACTGAAACGAGGCTGGACGTGTCGGAGTCCGACTGTCCAGCCCCACCCTCCTCTGCACCTTGCTGGGTGCCAACACTCGGGCGCACAAAACTGGGCGTGCACGCCCCATCGAAAATCGGAAGGCGATCCAGCACCACTCGCGGAACCGCTTGTGGCGCTGATGCGCTCGAGCTCGACCTCGACTTTAACCTCGTAGAGGTCCTGGTGACGACATCTTGGCCACAAGGCAAAGAGTCGCCCTCCGAACCCGCACAGATGGGCGTGCGAGTCCCGTCTTCACAGGAGGGCACAAAACTGGGCGTGCGCCCTTCCTCTTCCAACTGAGAGTCAGCTGGGCGATGCACTGCATCGAGGCTCTTTTCCCCCACCACAAATACGGAGGGGGTGCGTCCCGTAGGACGGCCGGATTCGCCGGCTTGTGGAAGTACTGTATTTTTAAAAGAAGCCATACTAAATTACTTTTTATTACCCAGGGTGAGCTCCCTGCTCCAGCCCTCCGCCTTACTACACTCACCCCGCAGCGAGCCGGCATACTTCGGGGTGAGGGACTGCTGACGACAGGATACCCCCCTGCCTCGCATCCCCTGGCCACAGTCGAGCACGGGATTAGGAGTGATTTTTTATAGAGGTTTTCTTCCTCGCGGCCCCCTCCTCGAGAGGAGGCGGCCCTCGTCCCCGACGCCTACGGGTCGGTCTACGAGTTGGCCGACTTATGGTCAGAGACCAGTTCGTCGCCCACGACAGCAGTGACAACGAGAGGACACGCTGTCTTCTCATCGTCTGCCCAGCGAAAATACGCCGGGCCCGCCCTTGGGTAATTTTTTATAGAGGTTTTCTTCCTCGCGGCCCCCACCTCGGAAGGTGGCAGCCCTCGTCCCCGACGCCCACGGGTCGGTCTTACGAGATGGTACCGTTGCGTGCCCAGCGTATAGATACGACGGGCCCGCCCGCGGGTAATTTTTTATAGAGGTTTTCTACCTCGCAGCCCCCACTTCGCGAGAAGTGGCGGCCCTCGTCCCCGACACCAACGGGTCGGGTTTACGAGTGAGTTCCTCTTAGCTTCACCGTGGACGTCGGTCCACGTGGCTACTGAGCCCCCCCGCCACGGCAAGGCGAGAACTCTTTCGGGGGGGAACCTAACCTAACCTAACCTAACCTAACCTAACCTAACCTAACCTAACCTAACCTAACCTAACCTAACCTAACCTAACCTTTTTTTTTTTTTTTTTTTTTTTTTTCGAAGGGGAAATGCCTAACGCATACCACGCCGCAGGGGGTCGTCGGCGTGGTTATGTGGGGCTTGCACCCACTAAAACCACCTTCGGTGGCCTTCCTCGGCGCTTTACAGGGTACTCCGGGAACGCGGGTATGCTGCTCCGGTGTACCCCATTGCGCCCGTCTCTGGTGTGAGACTTAGTCTCGGGGAAGGCTTGTGTGTGCCCTCCCGTTGTCAGCCTGTGTCATGCCGACACAGCGGACTGCGCCACAACAATCCGCTGTCTTCCCGGGACCGCAGTCAGAGGACCCTTCTCTGACCGTATTCGGGTCCCGAGGTGTTTCTTCCGGGTTAGCGGCGGCCGTTGTCGCCGCCGCGGCGTCTTCCTGTCCTGCGAGTGGGATCGGCACGTTCCCGATCCCGCTCGGCGGTCTCCTTCTGAAGCATGACAGCTTCACAGAAGGAGACCACGGCATCCCAGTTAGTTTTCCCTTCCAGCATCTTCTTTACTACGGCTGGAGGGGACAAGTCTGTTCCAATTTCGGCGACCAGGACCCGCCGCTCGGTCTCCCACGCTGGGCAATCTTCGAGCGTGTGTTGGGCGGAGTCCAGGTCGCTAGGGCAGTGGTGGCAGTGCGCCTCCACTTGCCTCCCTATCCGGCTCAGATACTCGCCGAAACAGCCGTGTCCGGTGAGTATCTGAGTCAGGTGAAAGGTTACATGACCGGATTTTCTACCCAGCCACTGCTCGAAGCTGGGTAGGATTGCACCCACTATGCGCTGCCGTGCATTTTTAGGCTCTCTAAGCCTGCTTTGCCATCGGGCGAGCGCCATTTTGTGCGCGCCCCGCTTGAACTCACTGAGCGTCTGGCACGGTGCTTCCGCGTCCTCCCGGCCCTCCCAGCGGGCGTGGGTCTCTTCGTAGACGCTGGCGTCCACGCTTGCCAGGATGTCGAAGGGCGGGATGCGCGCTAGGAGCGCCGCCGCCTCGTGGGATATCGTGCGGTACCCGCGTGCGATCCTGATGGACACCACGCGCTGCAGGCCGTTGAGAATAGCTCTGCAGCGGGAGGCGCTCGTCAGTCGATCTGACCAGACGGGTATGGCAACAGCCATAACAAATATTGTAAAACGTGTGAACGTGTAAATACATTAATATGGCAAAGTGCTGTCACTGCACATTACTCACGTTCATCGTTTAATCCCTTCCAACTCATAATTGTATTTTCCTTTGTTATGTTTTAATATAAATAGATTAAGATTAAGAATAAAGACTAGTCGATTACAAGCAAAAATCATCGTCTTATTTTACTCCTCAAAACGAATATAGCAATACGCTATAATTGGTGACCCCGACTGGCTACCGCTTCTCTAGTGCTGATATAATACCGGGACGACCGGAACCCAAATTGGTTTTCAGCATCAAATCTAGAAAGTGATAGAAAACAAACAAGACACCATGGCTCCACCAGCGACTCCAGCGAAAGGCGACGCCAGCACTGATAGTATTGCAGCGATATCAGTTACCGAGAAACTGCCTCAATTTTGGACTGACTCACCAAGATTGTGGTTCGCGCAGTTCGAAGCAATCATGGCTCCCCAGAAACAAGGAGAGGAATATAAGTACAACATGGTAATTGCCAAATTGCCAAAGGAGGTGATCCATCAAGTAAGCGACATCCTGACACATCCTCCAGACGAGCAAAAATATACGGCTATTAAAGATCGCCTTATAAGCTGTTACGAGGAGAGCGAGCACAGAAAATTTCAAAAACTATTATCAGAGATGGACCTCGGTGACCAGAAACCTTCCCAGCTATTACGAAAAATGCGGGAAGCAGGCAGCGGGAAGATGAACGACGATACGATACGTCTCCTGTGGTTCCGACAACTCCCAGCCACCATTACATCTATCATTGCAGTATCCGAAGACTTGACATTGGAAAAACTGAGCGAAATAGCCGACAAAATTCACGAGAATCTAACGTATACACGAACAAGCGCCATATCGTCGACAGCTGACATCAGTTTAATAACAAACCTGACGTCACAAATTGCAGCGATGCAAATTGAAATAAACGAGCTTCGCAACAATCGTCTGTCTCGAACGCGACAACGCAGCAGTTTCCGGTCACGTAATGATTCACGCTCACGGTCAATGTCGCACTATCGAAAGCCGCAGAATGGCATTTGTTATTATCATAACAAATTCAAGCAAAATGCAATAAAATGCCGGCAGCCGTGTACATGGAAGAAAAATACGAATGCGATGTCGGAAAACTACTAATAGCACAGAAAGCGACGGATCTCTGTGCTATGCACCCCGCTAACCGTCTAACTATAACCGACTTAAACAGTAGTTATAGATTTTTAGTCGACACCGGTGCAAACATTTCCGTTTTAAATCGCACGGAACATGATAGCGACGCATGCAAATACCAAGTATACGCCGCCAACGGAACCCCAATTAACACATATGGAGAACGCACGCTAACACTGAATTTCGGACTCCGTAGAGAATTCAAATGGTGTTTTACCATCGCCGACGTGAAAATGCCGATTCTAGGAGCCGATTTCCTCGAGCATTTCCAGCTGTTAGTGGATATACACGGACGAAAATTGATCGACAAAGAAACGGGATTAGAAACGCCTGCACGAATAATAGTAGCAAATATTTCATCAATACGAACAATTAACTCGAACTTACCAGATTCGATCAGGTGCTTGTTAGAAAAGTATGAAGATATTACAAAGCCTGGATCGATGAAGAACCCTCCGAAACACAATGTTAAGCATGAGATTATAACAAAAGGGTTCCCAGTTGCTACACGGGCACGTCCTCTTCCTCCAGACAAATACAAAATCGCAAAGCAAGAGTTCAAGGAGATGATGCATATGGGAATTTGCAGACCCTCGAGCAGTGAGTGGGCATCCCCACTTCATATGGTCAAGAAGAAAAATGGCGAATGGAGAGCATGCGGTGACTACCGCGCACTCAACAAAATTACCGTACCGGATAGATACCCATTGCCACGACTGTTAGATTTTACGTATATCGCAAGCGGAAAAACCATTTTCAGTAAAATCGATATAAAGAAAGCATTCTATTCGATTGCTGTCGCTGAACCAGAGAAAACAGCGATAATAACGCCGTTCGGACTTTTCGAATTTACAAGACTTCCGTTCGGTTTAAAGAACGCCGGACAGTCATTTCAAAAGTGGATGGACTCTATATTTAGAGATTTAGACTACGTATATGTTTTCGTTGATGACATTTTAATTGCTGACTCAGAAACCGACGTCCACTACAAACACTTAGAAGAAATATTCAAACGCCTGCAAGAAAACGGCATTACAATTAACACAAACAAGTGTGAATTTGCAAAATCGGAGATTGATTTTCTTGGTTATCATATAACGAGCCAAGGATTGACGCCTACAACGGAAAAAGTTCAAGCAATTAACGAATATCCGAAACCAAATACAGTGAAAGAACTACGTCGTTTCTTAGGCATGTTAAACTTCTACCGAAGCAGCATACCGTACGCAGCGAAGCATCAAGCGCCTCTAAATAGATACTTGAGAAATTCGAAGAAAAATGATAAAACAATCATTCAGTGGAATAAAGAAGCGGACCACGCTTTCGAGCGCTGCAAACAGGATATACGACAAATAACGTCAATAGCCTGCCCAGACAGCCAAACCCAACTAGCAATGATGACTGACGCAAGCTTAAAATGCGTAGGCGCCGTCCTACAGCAACGACAAAAAGGAAAGTGGGAACCGATAGCTTTCTTTTCAAAAGTACTAAGCGAAGCTCAAACGAAATACTCTACTTACGACAGAGAGTTACTGGGAATTTACATGGCAATTAAACATTTTAGAAGACTCATCGAGGGCCGAGAATTCACCGTCTACACGGATCATAAGCCATTGATTCAGGCATTCGATAAGAAGCCATCATTGAATGACACACCGAGGCGGATTCGATACCTGGACTACATATCGCAATTCAGCACTAATATAACACATATTAGCGGCAAGGAAAACACAGTTGCAGACGCCTTGTCTCGAGTTGTTGAAACGATATCATTACCATCCAATATAGACTGGAAGGAGGTAGCAAATTGTCAACAAAACAATGACGAACTCGAACGATTGAAATCAAATAAATCATTACGGTTCGAAACGGTACATTTTCACGAGAAAGGAATCAAGATATTCTGCGACTTATCAACCAGGAAACAACGACCATTTCTTCCCCTTAAATTCAGAAGAGACATTTTCGAGAGTTTCCACAATATAAGCCATCCCGGAAAAAACACTACGAGGAAGTTAATTGCAGCGAACTACATTTGGGAAAACATGAACACGGACATCAACAAGATGACGGAAGCATGTTTACAGTGTCAACGTTCAAAAGTACATCGGCACACCAAATCACCACTTGGAAAATTCATGCCAGCAGAAAGATTCTCTCATCTACACGTCGACATTGTCGGACCCCTCACAACATCCCAGAATAAACGATACATCATAACAATGATTGACCGATGTACGTCATGGCCAGAAGCTTTCGCAGCGTCAGACATCACTGCAGAGTCAATTGCAAGAGTGATATACGAAGGGTGGATAACCCGATTCGGATGTCCTGAATACATAACTTCAGATCAGGGAGCTCAATTCGAATCAAGAATATTCAGAAGTTTGGCAAAACTCATGGGAATAAATAAAATACGGACAACTCCGTATCACCCACAGTCAAACTCGAAAGTCGAACGATTACACAGAACTATGAAAGCAGCGTTAATGGCAAGAGGGAACACTACAAACTGGACAAAGGAACTAGCCACAATATTACTCGGTATCCGTACCAGCTTACGGCAGGATACTGGATTTTCGGCAGCCGAACTAGTATATGGAACAACAATAACGTTACCTGGAGCATTTTTCGAGACAAGAAGCCTAACAACCTACACTGAAATGGTAGAAGAGTTGAAGAAAAACATCGAACGAATAACTTCCGTGCCACAGAGAGAGCGCACAAATGACAAAATATTTGTACATCCAAAATTAGCAGAATGCACGCACGTATTCTTACGATGCGATAGATTGCGGCCGAGCTTGACGCCGCCATACGACGGACCTTATCTCGTAATTAGACGGAGCGATAAATTATTCACGATATTGATAAACGGAAGACACAGTACCGTATCTATCGACAGGATAAAACCCGCCTTCGTAATAAACGATAAGGAGATAAGAAATCGCACATCAGTAGATAAGAAAATAGTTGTAGAAACGCAAGATAATCTAGCAAATAAAAAAACACGTGCAGGGCGAATCTCACGCCCAACGGTTCGATTCCAGCTATGATATATAAAGCTATACAAACGATCTACAATCACCACTCACGACAAGAAGTTTTCACACGCAACATGGGATCCAACACAAGTACTCATGAGAAAGAACAAGTCAACATGGTGCAAAACAACGCGCCAGCCATTCCGGAAGAGTTACTGCAGATACACTCTAGGCTCGCTGAGGACCTACAGAGCATACGAGGTTGGATCACAATAACGATTATCACAGTGATAATAATAATATGCATCATCAGTGTCTACATGTTGTTCCGAGCGATCGGAACAAAAATCGAGAAGAGATTTATGCGTGTGATACGAGAAACCAACGTGGTGTAGGGTAATAAGTTTAATCGTAAATATTTTTTCTATAATAAATATTTTTTTTTAAGGAGGGAGTATCTATGGCAACAGCCATAACAAATATTGTAAAACGTGTGAACGTGTAAATACATTAATATGGCAAAGTGCTGTCACTGCACATTACTCACGTTCATCGTTTAATCCCTTCCAACTCATAATTGTATTTTCCTTTGTTATGTTTTAATATAAATAGATTAAGATTAAGAATAAAGACTAGTCGATTACAAGCAAAAATCATCGTCTTATTTTACTCCTCAAAACGAATATAGCAATACGCTATAACGGGCGCCCCATAGAGGGCCATCGATCGCACTACTCCACCGTAGAGGCGGCGGACCTCCTCCGGGGGCCTCCGAGGTTAGGCAGGAGTCTCTGCAGAGCCCCCGCCGCTCGTTGCACCTTTGGAGCCAGACGCTCGAAGTGTTCTTTAAAGGACCACCGGCCGTCCAGAGTAAGGCCCAGGTACTTAATGTGGCGCCCCACCTCCACCTCCGCATCGCCCACTCTGGCAACGTGGGTGGGTGGTTCCAATCCACGGCGTAGGCCGTGGAACCACATCGCCTCCGTTTTGTGAGGTGCCACACGAAGACCTAGGCTGAATCCTAAGTGCGTTATTGAGTATCCTTTCAAGAATTTTAGACAGTGCGGGTAGCACTGAGATAGGGCGATAGTTGCTTACACAGTCTCTGTCCCCATTCTTATAAATGGGGTGTATTATCGATTTTTTTAAAGCAGCGGGGAAGACTCCAGTATTTATAGCTAGGTTGCATATGTGGGCGATAACGGGAATAAGGATTTGCCTAGATTGTCTGAGTACTTGACTAGGAATGCCGTCCCATCCCACAGCACACTCTAGACGGAGTTGAAGGATGATAGTTTCTCCTTCAGAATTAGTGACATCAAGGAGGGTTATAGAGTTAGATGGACTATCAATATCCGAGAGAACTTTCGGCAAGAGCGTTGAGTCAGGACTAGCGGCAAGTATTTTATCAGCCAATTCTTTGCCTACATTAGTAAAATAGTTGCAGACATTATTGACAGAAGCTTTTGGGTCAGTGTGTGAGTGTAGAAGTTCTATAGGACTATCTCTAGTTTTATTTGTGTTCGTGATAGTTTTTATTGCCTTCCACAGTGCTCTAGTGTCATTTCCTGCTTTGTCTAATAGGCCTTTTCCATAAGCAATCTTTAATTTACGGAGTAGTGAGTCACGCCAAATCCACGGCTTGGGGTTCCCCGGCTACGGACGTAAGGGGTGGGGTGCTCGAGGAGTGGGCCGTGGAGCAAGGTCTGCTTGTTCAGAACCAGGGTGCCGCGCACACGTGCGTGCGTCAGCAGGGCGGGTCGATTGTGGACCTGACTTTCGCGAGCCCTGCACTTGCACGCCGTGTCCTAGACTGGCGTGTCATCGAGGAGGTGGAGACGCTGTCGGACCATCTCTACATCCGGTTCGACGTCTCCACCCAGACCTCTGGCGTCCCGGTCAGAGCGGCCCCTGGGAGGAACAGTCCGCGTTGGGCATTAAAACACTTGGATCGGGAGGCGCTCCTGGAGGCCTCCATCGCTCAGGCCTGGGGTGAAGCCCCGGACAGGCCTGACGACATTGAGGTGGAGGCCGGGTGGTTCCAGGAAGCGATGACGCAAATATGCGACGCGGCGATGCCTCGGGTTCGCACCAGACCCGCGAGGCGCCAGGTGTACTGGTGGACGGAAGACATCGCTCATTTACGGAGCGATTGTGTGGTGGCCCGTCGCCAGTACACCAGGTACCGCAGAAGGCGTCGCCGCCCTCCCGATGCCATGGCCAGGGAGGCAGAGCTATACGAGGTGTATAGAGCGGCCAAGAAGGCTCACAACTGGCAATCAAGCGGGCCAAGGTTCAGGCCCGCGAAGAGTTGCTGGCGACTCTGGACCGTGATCCCTGGGGACGCCCATACCGCATGGTAAGGGGCAAACTACGCCCCTGGGCGCCGAGTCACTGTCCCAGAGTCTCCAGCCCCAGTTAGGTTAGGTTAGGTTAGGTTAGGTTTTTTTTTTTTTTTTTTTTTTTTTTTTTTTTTTTTAATGGCTGAAGGCCTTTCTGGTTTCCTCTAACGTGATCAGAGATTTTCTTTTTCTGTTTTCATTTAGTGTGGTTAACATTTTATTTACTGGTGACAGACGGTCACTGAAGTTTTAAATATATAGTGATTCTTTTTCCATTTATAAAGGTAATTGCCTTTATCAAAATTGCTGGCGACTTGAGAGTCGCTGTTATTAACCATTTTAATAGATATATATATTTGCTTAAATATTAGATACATTTACTTAAATAATAGATACATTTTCTTACATAATAGATACATTTGCTTATTTACTAGATACATTATCTTAAATAATAGATACATTTGCTTTATTAATAGATACATTTGCTTAGATAATAGATACATTTGTTTGATACATTTGCTTATAAGGTAAAATAATATAATAATACAATAATATAATAGTACAATATTGCCACTTATGGCATTTTATAGTTATTGCTTATATCTATTTATATTTTTTTTTTTTTTTTTTTCCTTGGTAGACTTATTTACTACTTACATTTTATAGCGTATTTTGGCGTTTATTAGTTTCTCGCTTACACATTTCTTATTTTTCATTATAACATTTTGACTGACGAATGACTACTGCAGAGATACGACGGCATTTTTGTAATCCATACAATAAATACTTATCTTTTAAAAAAAACAACTTATAATATACTATCATCCTACTGCTGTGAATTTTGTTTGTGCCTTGTGTGTGTGTATGTGTGGGTGTGTGCGTGTGAATGTTTGCGTATCGTGTTTCTTGCCTTTACCGTGCTGTGTTTAATGTTTTTCTTACATCTTATGAATGTTTAGCTTCGTAATTGTCAAATTATGAGGTCAACATTCTTTATTTTCTGTTTCGTTTGTTGACTATCGTGGTTATTTGTTCGCAGTATTTAATAAATGTTTTCCTGTGTTTTTTGTCAGACATGATGCTAGGTAGTTGGTCCACTGTCATTTCTCTCTCCATTCTCCTTTCGATCTCCATCCTGAGGTACCCGAACACCGGGCATTCCAGGAGTACATGCGTCACTGTCTCCGGCATGTCAGGCGCACAGATGCACGATGGGTTGTCCTTACACTTAAAACGATGTAAGTATGCAGAGAACCCACCGTGCCCCGTTAGCACCTGTACCATCCCGGCCGATAGCTCTATCTTCCTGACCACTCCGTACGCCAGTATTATGTCAGGTAGAAATAACCTCGTTGTAGAAGCCGTTTCTTCTCCTCTGTATCTCAGGTTCCATTCGTCAAGCGACGACCCGCGGATTTGTCGCCTGACGAATGAAATCGGGCAAGAACTGTAGTGTGGGGCCGTTTTAAGAGTTTGTGCGGCTTCTTTTGCCAGTACATCCGCCCGCTCATTACCTGCCAAGCCAGCGTGCGCTTTCACCCAGAACAAGGAAACATCTTTGCTCTGGGTGAGTGCCAGTTTCAGGTTTAGCCTGATCTTATGTACGAGCGGGTGTGTAGAGCCGTGGCTACAGATGGCCTCGAGTGAGGACCGAGAGTCGCTGTAAACCCCGAAGGTAGTCTCGGAGGATTTTGTGATGTACACCGATGCTTTCCAGATGGCCAGCAGCTCCGCCTGATACACTGTGCAATAGGATGACAGCTTGAGCTTGTGGGTTTTGATTTCGGCCGCACTTTTCCATATGGAGAGTGCGGCTCCCACTTTGCCCTCAATTTTGCTGCCATCCGTATATATGCATATGTCCTGGTTTTGACCTAGCACTTCGTCATCGAGTGTCAGGCATTGGAATTGCAGGCACATCCAGTCCGCTGGGTGTGGTGTTCTAGTGTACGCGACTCTCTCCTCAACGTCACAGCCTCGCAATTCCTCCCGGGGGACCCCACGCTTGGCCTCGTACAAGGCTGCGACCTCCTGAATTCTGAGGTCGAGTGGCAAGAGCCCGGCGAGGACCAAAGCTGAGTTCAGCGACGCCGTACGGTAGGCCCTGCAGATCTTTTGAGCGAATCCTCTCTGAACAACTCCCAGCTGCTTTCTGACGCCGAGTTTACGAGTGGCCGGTGCCCACGCGCTCGCCGCATACATGATGATGGGCTCCACTACGGCGCCGTATATGGTACGAATGACCTCAGGGTGGAGACCCCAACTGATTTTTGCAGCCCTGGACAGCTGCTTATACACGTTTATGGCTTTCCTACAAACTGCGCCAACATGGCTATTGAAAGTGAGGCCATCGTCAATGGTGACACCCAGAAGTTTGACTTCCTTAGTCAGAGCAATTTCGACCCCGCCCATGCTCAGCAGAGGTGAGTCATACTTTAGTTTTCTGGTTATGACCATTGCGTTTGTTTTATGCGGAGCAAACTTTAACTTGTTTCTGACTCCCCACCGCTGCACATGGGCAAGAGCGGCATTTGCTTGCTTCTGGACTTCACCTGCGGTGTCACCATGAAAGACGAGGACTATGTCGTCGGCAAAAGCCTGACAATAATCTCCTCGCCCTTCCAGGTCTTTTAGTAGTGGATCGAGGAGGAGGTTCCACAGGATTGGTCCACCAATGGAGCCCTGCACGCACCCTTTTGTGGTTGCTCTATGGTGTTCCTCTCCTGCGTACCTCACTTTGACGCTCCTTTGCTTGAGGTAGCTGTCCATCATCCTCCGGATGTTAACAGGACACTTTTCCTCAGCCAGTCGGACTCTCAGGGCTGGCCACCAGGCACTATCGAAGGCTCCCTCTATGTCTAGCGACACTAGGGTAATAATTTTCTTTTGGTCGAGTTGTTCTCTGATGTGTTTGAGTAAATCGTAGAGGGAGTCCTCCGTGCTTCTCTGGGGCATGAAGCCGTACTGGCGAGTACTCATTCTGGGGAGGATGTGCCATTTCACACGTCCCACTACCAATTTTTCCAGGATTTTTCCCATCACTGGCAAAAGTCCAATGGGCCGATACGACTTAGCGGTTGTATAGTCTGTCTTTCCTGGTTTTTTCAGGACGATCACTGTCGCTTCCTTCCATGCTTTTGGAAAGTGACCGAGCTGCATACATTTGTTTGCCAGTGATAGGAAGAGTCCCGGATCCAGAGCGATGGCGCGTTCACAGATGTCCGGGGTAAGACCGTCTGTTCCAGGTGCCTTTTTTGGATTGAAGCTGTGTAGCGTCACTCTGAGTTCTTTTAATGTAAATGGAGGGTCATGAGACTCACCATCCACCCATTCATTTACTTTCTCAGCCGCTACTCTGGTTTGTCGATGGTCTATGTTATCGGCTCCTGGCAAGTCCTCGGGGTAGAAGGTTTCAGCGAGCCACTGTGCCGATTCCCTCTGTCCCAGTGCCCGTCCATCCTTTATGAGAGACAGGTCTTCTGTCCTCTTCTCCGTTTTGCCTATTATTCGGTAGATTCCCTCCCATAGCCCCTCTCTGTCCTGTCTGGCGCAGAAGTCCTTCCAGCTATTTACCTGGGCCTTTTTTGCTTCAAGCTCATATTTTTCTTTTTCCCGCAGGTACTCTTCGATTACCTTTGTTCGTCTGACTGGTGCTGCGCAACGGATCCTGCGTTTCTTGGTGGCGACCTCCTTCTTCAGTTTCGCTAGTTCCTCAGACCACCACGGCAAGGTAAGTACCGTGTTTTCCTTTTTTCTCGGTATGCTGACTTCGCATGCCTCTGTTACAATTTTTGTAAATACTTCTACCTTTGCTTCTAATATGTCGGTTGTTTTAATTTTTTCTATTTCTTCTTTGTAAAGCTTATTTTCTTCGGCCAATTGGGTCAATTTCTCACGAAATTGAGTCCAATTGGCTTTTTTAGTGTTAAAAATTCTTGTTGTTCTTCTAATATTTATACCTTTGGCTTTAATTAAATTTAATTTTATTGCTATTGTGTTGTGGTCTGAGGTCGTAGCTCCATCGTCCACTTTCCACTCCGAAACGAGGTCTAGCATGTTCGTTGAGCAGGCTGTTACGTCAACATAGCTTTTATATGTTTTGTTACCCCGTACTGTGTCAAATGTGGGGGTATCGCCTTCGTTTAGGATCTGCAGACCAGCCTGTTCTAACATTCCCGCCATTTCCCTGCCTCTGCTGTCCGTTACTGGGCTTCCCCACCATGCACTCTTGGCATTCGTGTCTCCTCCCATAAGCACCCTACAGGGTTCCAGCTCTCTCGCAATTTTTTGCAGCTGCTCCAGGTAAGGCTCTATGGGGTTATCCGGCTCGAAATAGAAGGAAACCACAGCTATCTCCCAGGCGCTCGTTCGGACTTTCACCACAACGATGTTTTTTGTGGTGAGGTTTGGGCACTGTATTATGTCAAGGCTGCTATCGAAAACTGCGATTGCAGCCTTGACAGTGTCCCCGCCTTGGTCGTCGCACTGGAAGATTCGGACTCCGCTGTAGCTTCGCATTTTTCCTATCCCCCCGGTGTAGGGCTCCTGAAGCAGGGCGAGGGCCGCCTTTCCTTCTTTAGCTACGAGCAGGATCTCTTGGGTAGCTAGCTGTTTTCGCTGAAGATTCGCCTGCAGGAGAAGGTACAGTGAGGAGCAGGTTGGTTTTCTGCATGTTGCCCTGGGTACCACCTTAGCAATAGGCCACCCTTGCTCTAGCCAGAGTGTCCCATTTCTTTCTGACTGCGCACTCATCGCTGAAGGCGTTGTGTGCAGTGTTATCGATACCCGCCTTCCTGCAATTGCAGCAAGAGGGTTCCACTCCGACGAGCTGGTCGGGGCACCCTGATTTTAGGTGGGGACCTCCACAGTGGCTGCATTTTTCGAGGACCTCTGCGCAAAAGCGTCTCGCGTGTCCATATCCCAGGCACATAGAGCACTGGACGAGAGGGGATTGGTCTTCCACTCTTATCTTTTGGAGGTCGATGCTAACGCTGCCGGCTTCGGTAAGTTTCTGCCATAAGAAGGGGGAAACTATTACGACGACATGTGACGTGTGAGGGTTTCGCGTCTTCTTCTTATACTTGATCGTGACTCTATCTTCTTCCTTTGGGATGTTTCCGAAAATCTGCCTGTTTTGGTTTCTCAGGGCGTACAGTATATCCTGGTCACTGTTATAGTTGAGGACGCTCCTGAGAATCACGAGCGGGTCCTTGTTTTTCACCTCTTCCACACTCAGTTCTTCTCCTGCATTTTGCAGCCTGTCTTGAATTTTTCTTCTATCCTCCTGCGTTCTGCATCCCATTATTATTTTCCTATCCTTTCCTTTCCTCACTTGGTCGACCGTAACTCCCCCTTCCCGTGCATTTACCGCTTTACGGATTTTATTCAAGACCTCCTCTCCTGTCTCCTTTTCATTTTTTGAAGTGACTACGATTGAGTGTAGCGCTGTTGGTTTCGGGTATTGCTCCCTGCTATGGCCAGCTACCACACTCGCATATGTCATCTCTTTCTGCGTCTTCAGGGTGAGGTTTAACTTTTCTGATTCCTCTTTACACTCCTTAAGGAGTTTGGAGTGTTCCCAGAGGAGATTTTTAAAATCCTCTCTTTCTTTTACCCAGTTAATCCCGCTGTCCTGTTTCTCGCTTTCCTCCTCTTTCCTTTTCTCTGTTTCCGGCTTTTTTGCGCTTTCCTTTCCCCTATATGTTTTTCCATCCTCCGAATCTTTTACCAACAGGTACAGCTGGTCAATAGCCCCCACCACGGCCTCTTTAATTTCACTCTTTAGGTTCCGCGAGTTATTAAGATGGAGCCTGGCTTTGGCCGCCAGGGCTTTGGCCTCGAGAGCTCTGCTGATGTACGTGGGCTTCGGCGAGGTCTCCTTGACCAACTGGGCCGTTGGTTTAGAAGATGTCGGAGGGTTTGTTTTCGGAGCAGATACTTCCTTTCTAGGGGCAGATATGTCTCCGCTAGCGATCGTGGAGGGGATGTTTGTGGGGTCCTGTGATTTTCTACTGGCAGGCACTTTGCCGTCCTGAGATGTTGTAGCGAACTTCGATTTCGGTTGGCCCGAAAGAGCCACCTTGGTTTTTGCAGGAGAATTTCCAGAGGGCTTATTCTGGCTAATTTCCCATTCCCCGATACTGCGTCTAACCTTTGAGGTTTGGGCTTGGTCGGCCTCCATAGCCTTAGTCGGGGAGGGTGGATCCCTCTCGCCTTTCTTAGCGGGCGTCCTAATCCCGAACATCTTTATTTTAAATAGGGTTGCAAAAGCAAAATAACAAGTGTATAAGTAATCGCAAAATATGAATAAAAACAAAGAAAAGTATAAAACAAAACAAAAAGAGTATAATAGTCAGTCAAAATAAATTTGTATAAGTTGTAATGGTTATTTAAAAAAGTTTTTCTTTTTCCAGGTATCGTCGCACTGCGAGTCAACCTTTTGTCTGGTGTCAATATCAGTTTAGGCGTCTACGAGAAGAACAGCTCCAGTCACCGGTAAGTATGTGTGTAAGTTGTGAGAGTTGTGTGGATGTGTGTGTTTGCGTTTGCGTGTATGAGTGTGTATGTGCGTGTGATGTATGTTTGGGTTATCGGGTAAGATGAGTACTTGAGTGCGTGTGTATAAATGGGTGTGTGTATGTTTGCGTGTATAGTCGTCGAGGAGTGTGTAGTGAATCTGTGCGTATAAGTTCAATAGAAACGTAACTCACGAGTTCGCCTGTCTTAAATATAACTAACAAAATAAAATAAAAAGAAAGTTTAAATTTTTGTAGAGTCACAAAAATTTTGTCTCTACCTAGAGTCAAATTAGTAGTCTTGTATTATAGTCCTAGGTATGCCTATACTAGTGAAAAAAGTCCTATGTCTCTAGGACGTCAGGTTGCGGAGTTATAGCAGTTTGAAAATTTTCAAAATGGCGGACAAAATGGCCGCTAAAAGCTCTTTTCCGTCGTATCTCCGTCAGATTTCTACCAATTTCGACCGGATTTTTTGTTAACATGCAAGCATCCAAAGGTGAATGACTTGGTCCGGACAGCTAAAAAATTTTTTCAGGAAATTCCTGAAAAATATTTTTCAGGAAAATTACAGTTTTTGTTTTTCTTACTGCTAGGGCTCGTAAGGCCAAGAAAGACAAGCCCAAACACGGCCCAATTTGGTCACCAGGAACGGCTACAGAACGACGTAAAGTTTTTCAAGATGGCGTCCGCGCTATTTTTAAAGTGAGATTGCAGCCGAACCAGTGGTCCTAGTCAGGCCGTTCTTGGGTTCGCCTTTAATGGGAGGTCCTTGTGAACAAGTTTATTGGCCTTTCAGGCTGTCGAAATCCTGAAACCTGAAAAGGGCTGAAACTTTCAGGGTCCCCCAGCCGTCAACTCCCAATCACTTCACCGAAAACCCCGTGTCTCTAGGACACCCAGGAGCCGAGTTCCGTTGGTCCGGAACAACGGCCAGAGACCAGGCTGGTTTCCAGACCGACCAGGGTGGCACGGATCTCGGTTTCCAGAAGTGCTAGGACTTTGGGAAAGGTCTCAGGTTGTTTGTCCTGGGAAGGAGACGGCGTGCGGACTACCTGTATAATTTTCCCGTTTCAGGTTTCAGGAAACAAAGTACAAAATACAATTAAGGCTGTAAAAAATTTTCTGCTTGTAACAAAAATCTGAAAATTTATATATAGGCTATTTATAATGTCTTATTTAATATTGCGTACTAAGAAGTTGAAAAATGTTGATATTTCGGGGACCTCGTGGTCTGAAAATACTTTGAAAAATTTTTAATTTGAAAACTGGTGATTGAAATTTCACAAAATTTTGTAGGCACTTTAAACTAAATGATATCTAGCTAAATCTAAAATAAAAATGATAGGTCCTCGATCTTGATCTTGAGCAGCTTGAGTCCAAAGATTTATAAATTCTTAGATGTCAAATAAAAATATTAGGAATGGGTTTTCAGACCTGAAAATTTTTTCTGGAGGTCCTCCTTGATGTCCCCTTACAGGGCCGGTGTCAAAACTATCCCAGCTGCGCTGGATCGTTGACCACGTGGCCACGTGGTTTTCACAATTTAGGCTGTAAGTCCTCGAATTCAGGAGCGAAAATTCTGCAATTCGGTAGCCTTCTGGTGGTCACTGGTAAGCTTCGACCCGCACTTAAAAAAGTGGGGGTCGTCACTTTAAATTCTGAGTAAATCACGTTCTAAGATGTAAAATTAACAAAAACCACGTGTTAATTTTTGTTTTTCGCTTTTGTTCGCTTTGCACAATAAACGTGGCACTTTCACACAACTGCACTGCAATCCATACACGATTCCGCAACTTTTGAGGTATAACACTACAAAATCGGATCACTTTTTCCGCTGTTACGATTTTTTAAAGACGGAGCGTTTACAAAACGATGCGTTCACGAGTGCGGCGGGATAGCGACTGGTTAGGTTAGGTTAGGTTAGGTTAGGTTAGGTTAGGTTAGGTTAGGTTAGGTTAGGTTAGGTTAGGTTAGGTTAGGTTAGGTTAGGTTAGGTTAGGTTAGGTTAGGTTAGGTTAGGTTAGGTTAGGTTAGGTTAGGTTAGGTTAGGTTAGGTTCCCCCCCGAAAGAGTTCTCGCCTTGCCGTGGCGGGGGGGCTCAGTAGCCACGTGGACCGACGTCCACGGTGAAGCTAAGAGGAACTCACTCGTAAACCCGACCCGTTGGTGTCGGGGACGAGGGCCGCCACTTCTCGCGAAGTGGGGGCTGCGAGGTAGAAAACCTCTATAAAAAATTACCCGCGGGCGGGCCCGTCGTATCTATACGCTGGGCACGCAACGGTACCATCTCGTAAGACCGACCCGTAGGCGTCGGGGACGAGGGCTGCCACCTTCCGAGGTGGGGGCCGCGAGGAAGAAAACCTCTATAAAAAATTACCCAAGGGCGGGCCCGGCGTATTTTCGCTGGGCAGACGATGAGAAGACAGCCTGTCCTCTCGTTGTCACTGCTGTCGTGGGCGACGAACTGGTCTCTGACCATAAGTCGGCCAACTCGTAGACCGACCCGTAGGCGTCGGGGACGAGGGCCGCCTCCTCTCGAGGAGGGGGCCGCGAGGAAGAAAACCTCTATAAAAAATCACTCCTAATCCCGTGCTCGACTGTGGCCAGGGGATGCGAGGCAGGGGGGTATCCTGTCGTCAGCAGTCCCTCACCCCGAAGTATGCCGGCTCGCTGCGGGGTGAGTGTAGTAAGGCGGAGGGCTGGAGCAGGGAGCTCACCCTGGGTAATAAAAAGTAATTTAGTATGGCTTCTTTTAAAAATACAGTACTTCCACAAGCCGGCGAATCCGGCCGTCCTACGGGACGCACCCCCTCCGTATTTGTGGTGGGGGAAAAGAGCCTCGATGCAGTGCATCGCCCAGCTGACTCTCAGTTGGAAGAGGAAGGGCGCACGCCCAGTTTTGTGCCCTCCTGTGAAGACGGGACTCGCACGCCCATCTGTGCGGGTTCGGAGGGCGACTCTTTGCCTTGTGGCCAAGATGTCGTCACCAGGACCTCTACGAGGTTAAAGTCGAGGTCGAGCTCGAGCGCATCAGCGCCACAAGCGGTTCCGCGAGTGGTGCTGGATCGCCTTCCGATTGTCGATGGGGCGTGCACGCCCAGTTTTGTGCGCCCGAGTGTTGGCACCCAGCAAGGTGCAGAGAAGGGCGGGGCTGGACAGTCAGACTCCGACACGTCCAGCCTCGTTTCAGTGAGGAGCGAGATGAGCGTGGGCAGTGGCTTCAGGTCGTGGCTGAAGCGCCCACGCTCATCGCAGAACCCGGGGACGGACTCGGCCTCGGGTGACGAGGCCAAATCGTTGGCCAGGCCTAAGAAGGGCAAGGGCCAAGGTGCGCTCACGCACGGTAAGTGCGTGGGCCTACACAAGGCCCGCAAGGAGGTGGCCGAGGCGCAGCGTGCTGCTGATAGAGCATTAGCGGAGGCGGAGGCGGAACGCCGGATCGCCGAAGTGACGAAGAGGGTGTCGGTGTCGCGCCTGTCTGACACCTCAGACACCGACGTCGAGGGCCTGTCGGCAGTGGCGCTTAAGGCGCGTATGGCGGAAGCAGTTGACGCCATACGCACCATTGCCCGCGCCTCAAAGAATTTGAAAGGCACCAGCCAGAAGGGGCTGAAGGACGCCGCAGCCACCATCGCCGATGCGGCCGAGGCCCTAATGAACCGCACCGTCACTGGGGAGGCCAAGCGACTGCAGAGGGAGAATGCCCGCCTGGCCGCTCAGGTCAAGGAGCTCCGAGAGGAACAAGAGCTCTTGAGGGCGGATATGCAGAAGTTGAGCCGGGAGCGCCCGATGGCAGGAAAAACCCCGGCCACTGAACCTGTCGCGGAGTCAGAGCTGGCTCTCTTAGTACAGAGGGAACTGGCAAGTTTCAATGCCAGGTTCTCTGTGCTGGAGGGCCGGCTCCTCCGCCCGCCCTTGGCAGCGGACCGACCTAGAGCGGCCCCCCCTCCTCCGGCGGCAAAGACGTTCGCGGCTGTCGTCTCTAAACCAGCCAGCGCTGGCACCTCCAAACCTGCTGGTGCTGCCACCACTTCCAAACCTAAAAAGGTCTCGGGGGTAGGAAGTTCTGGCGCAAAGAAGAAAAGTGCGCCTTCGCAAGCCGCTCCGGCTGAAATCGCCGCTCCGGCAGTCCCTAAGCCCAGTGGGGGTGAATGGGAAACTGTCGGAGCAAAGAAGAAGGCCAAACGGGCGGCCAAGAAGAAGGCTCGGCGTGCGAAACAAAAAGCTGCTAAGCAACTTAAAGCAGCTAAGCTCCGCGTCCCTCGGTCGGCAGCAGTGGTGCTTACGCTGCAGCCGGCAGCTATCCAGAGGGGCGCCACGTACGCTGAGCTTCTTGCGAAGGCGAAAACTGAAATTAATCCCCGGGACCTTGGAATTCTATCGGGCTTACGATGTAAGCCCACCCAAACTGGTGCACGCCTTTTAGAAATCCCCGGCACCACTGCAGGCGCAAAGGCAGACACCCTCGCGGATAAACTCCGGGAGCTATTCCCGGAGGATGATGTCCGCGTAACCAGGCCCACTAAGACCGCAGACCTTCGCTTGTCAGGCCTCGACGACTCCGTCGTGGCCCAAGAAGTAGTCGACGCCGTCGCCAAGGCGGGCGACTGTGCCCCTGCACTAGTCCGTGCGGGCACGATTCGGACGGGTCGGCACGGTATGGGCGCAGTCGTCGTGTCATGTCCCGTGGCGGCGGCCCAAAAGGTTGCTGACGGCAAGCGGCTGTTGGTAGGTTGGGTGTCGGCCCAAGTAAAACTGCTCAAGGATAGACCAGCAAGGTGCTATAGATGCCTTGCAACTGGGCACTTGGGAGTGCAGTGCACGTCCCAGGTCAACCGCAGCGATTGCTGCTATCGCTGCGGTCAAGCAGGGCATAAGGCGGGCACGTGCACGGAGACTCCCCGCTGCGCGCTTTGCTCTGCAGCAGGTAAGCCGGCAGAACATAGGCTAGGTACGAAAGCCTGTGTCGCGCCGGCAGTTAAGCCGCCAAAGGGCAAGGCCCCGGCGGGTGAGGTTCCCAAAAAGGCCAACGTGGCTGCCTCGGTTGCGCCACGCTCTCCAGTGGAGGAAACGGAAATGGACCTTCAATAATGGCCCATCTACGTTTCCTCCAAGTGAATATTAACCACTGCGCCAGGGCTCAGGATCTTCTCCTGCAGACCATGGCGCAGTGGCAAATCAGTGTTGCTGTTTTGGCCGAGCCGTATTTCATCCCCCCCCGGGATGACTGGGTGGGTGACCTGGACGGCTCGGTCACCATTGTGTCGTCTGCGGCTGCCGGAGCCCCGTCCCTCAACACCATCTCGAGGGAACGGGGCTGTGTTGCAGCGCGTCTCGGTGAGATGGCCGTTGTGGCTGTATATTTCTCCCCCAACCGGTCTCTCGCTGACTTTGAGGACTTCCTCAACATTTTGGGTACCGTCGTCACTCGATGTCAACCTCACCCAGTTCTCGTCCTCGGGGACTTCAATGCCAAATCCACGGCTTGGGGATCCCCGGCTACGGACGTAAGGGGTGGGGTGCTCGAGGAGTGGGCCGTGGAACAAGGCCTGCTCGTTCTGAACCAGGGTGTCGCGCACACGTGCGTGCGTCAGCAGGGCGGGTCAATAGTTGACCTGACTTTTGCGAGCCCTGCACTGGCACGCCGAGTCCTAGACTGGCGCGTCATCGAGGAGGTGGAGACGTTGTCGGACCACCTTTACATCCGGTTTGACGTCTCCGCCCAGACCTCTGGCGTCCCAGTCAGAGCGGCCCCTGGTAGGAACAGTCCGCGTTGGGCATTGAAACATTTGGATCGGGAGGCGCTCCTGGAGGCCTCCATCGCTCAGGCCTGGGGTGAAGCCCCGGACAGGCCTGACGACATCGAGGTGGAGGCCGAGTGGTTCCAGGAAGCGATGACGCAAATATGCGACGCGGCGATGCCTCGGGTTCGCACTAGACCTGCGAGGCGCCAGGTGTACTGGTGGACGGAAGACATCGCTCATTTACGGAGCGATTGTGTGGTGGCCCGTCGCCAGTACACCAGGTACCGCAGAAGGCGTCGCCGCCCTCCCGATGCTATGGCCAGGGAGGCAGAGCTATACGAGGTGTATAGAGCGGCCAAGAAGGCCCTACAACTGGCAATCAAGCGGGCCAAGGTTCAGGCCCGCGAAGAGTTGCTGGCGACTCTGGACCGAGATCCCTGGGGACGCCCATACCGCATGGTAAGGGGCAAACTCCGCCCTTGGGCGCCCCCGCTGTCCCAGAGTCTCCAGCCCCAGTTGTTGGAGGAGGTAGTGGTCGCTCTGTTCCCTGACAGGCCGGAGCACCCTCCTCCGCCAATGGTTCTGCCTTCCATGGCTTCCAACGCGGACAACGACGACGTGCCCGAAGTGACCCGGGTAGAGTTGCAGTCAGCGGTGCAACGGCTGAAAGCCAAGAACACCGCCCCAGGGCCCGACGGCATTCCAGGCCGAGCGTGGGTCCTGGCAATTCAGGAGCTAGGGCCCCGACTGTTAGGACTCCTCAGTGCTTGCTTAGAGGAGGGCCGGTTTCCGATGTCGTGGAAAACCGGTAAGATGGTCCTCCTCAAAAAGGAGGGGCGCCCGGCGGACTCTCCGTCCGCCTACCGGCCCATAGTGTTGCTGGACGAGGTGGCGAAACTCTTCGAGAGAGTCATCGTGGACCGCCTCGTCGCACATCTCAGTGCAGTGGGTCCGGATCTGGCGGACAACCAATATGGTTTCCGCCAAGGGCGCTCCACCGTGCACGCAATTCTGCGTGTGAGGAGCCTGGCGGAGGAAGCATTTTCCCGGGGCGAGGTGGTGCTGGCGGTGTCACTCGACATCGCCAACGCGTTTAACACCTTGCCTTGGAGTTGCGTAAGGGAGGCACTCGCGTACCATCGAGTGCCGACCTACCTCCGCCGCATCGTCGGGGCTTACCTTAGTGATAGAGCGGTGATCTACCCGGGTCAGGCCGGTTGGGGTCGGCGACCCATGTCGTGCGGTGTTCCACAGGGATCGGTGCTGGGGCCGCTCCTGTGGAACATCGGATATGACTGGGCGTTACGAGGTGTATTTCTCCCGGGTGTCGTCGTGACTTGTTATGCTGACGACACCCTGGTGACGGCGCGCGGAAAGGATTTTCGTCGCGCCTCAATAATAGCGACGGCTGGTGTCGCACAGGTCGTTAGTAGGATCCGGCGGTTGGGCCTCGAGGTGGCTCTGAGTAAGTCGGAGGCCGTGTGTTTTCACGGCCCCCGAAACGGACCACCTCCGGGCTCTCATATCATGGTGGGAGGTGTTCGCATCGGCGTCGAGTCGACACTTAAATACCTTGGTCTTGTCCTCGATAGCCGGTGGAACTTTAGGGAACATTTCCGTCGTTTGGCCCCCAAACTTATGGGCGCCGCGGGCGCTCTCTCGCGGCTCTTGCCCAATCTTGGGGGTCCGAACGCTTCCTGCCGGAGGCTCTACGCGGGAATCGTGCGGTCAATGGCCCTATATGGAGCTCCCATTTGGGCCGGGAACCTGGCGGCCGATAACGTTGCGTCTCTGCGCAAACCACAGCGCGCAATGGCCGTCAGGATAATCCGCGGGTACCGCACGGTCTCGTTTGAGGCGGCGAGCCTCCTCGCCGGATCCCCCCCCTGGGACCTGGAGGCAAAGGTCCTTGCGTCAATGTTTTGTTGGCGCGAGGATGCGTTGGCGCAGGGTCTGCTTCCGCTGCCCCGAGAGGTCGGGGCACAGAGGTCCCAGCTCCGCACCATAATGGTGGAGGAGTGGGGAGCACGACTTGTGCGACCAAGTGCCGGGCACGCCGCGATTGCGGCGGTAAGTCCCGTGCTCAAAGAGTGGCTGGAGAGGCGTCACGGCGCCCTCACTTTCCGGCTGACGCAGGTACTGACGGGGCACGGATGCTTCGGGAAGTACCTGTGTCGTATAGGCCGGGAGCAGACGCCCGAGTGTCATCACTGCGGGAACTGCCCCGAGGACACGGCGGTCCACACGCTGGTGGAGTGTCCAGCGTGGGCGGGGCAGCGCGGCGACCTTGGTGCAGCAATAGGGGTGGGCAGCGTCTCGCTCTCTTCCGTGGTACTTGCCATGGTTGGGAGCGGGGCTGCCTGGAACTCCGTCACCTCCTTCTGCGAGGAGGTGATGCTCGCCAAGGAGCTAGCGGAAAGGGAGAGGGAAATAACAACCACCCTCCCCTCCCGCAGTCGACGCAACGGGCGACGGAGGGCGCGAGACCAGGATCTCCGGCCACCATGAGCGACGGCCTGCGGGCGACGACCTTGGGCAGTTGTCGCCAGCAGGCCCGGGAGGAAGGCGCGCAGGTGTTCCGTGCGCGCCTTTCGTGAGGGAGGGCTAGTAAGCCCTCCAAATCAGACGGGGCTCGCCAGGGTCGGCGAACCGTGACCTGCCGGGGATGCGGAAGAATGCGCGAGCGTCCTCGTGTCCCCGGCGATAGGTCGTCTGAAGGAACACCGTGGCTTTTTAGTCGGTATGCCGGTCTCCTTGCCTGTGAGACCGGTGAGTCCGACATAACCACCCACCGACGCCCAGGTGGGTGGTATGCGTAACGCATTTTTACCACGTAAAAAAAAAAAAAAAAAAAAAAAGGTTAGGTTAGGTTAGGTTAGGTTAGGTTAGGTTTTTTTTTTTTTTTTTTTTTTTTTTTGGGGTGGAACACAACTGGGTGTGTTCCTCTACAGGATCCAGGGACTCTAGGTCTCTGACCTTGTTTGCCATGGTTAAATTTATACTTTGACCTAATTTGGTGGATTATTAGTTTTACTTTAATTTATTTTTATCTTTCTTTATTTTACTTTAAACTCTGCACCGAAGCGCAGGGTCTTTTAAACTTATCAAGACGTAGTTTTGCATCATTTAGAGTACCTCTGCGCTTCGGTGCACAGTCATTAACCAATTTTCAAGTTTATTTGAGACATTATAACAACACATTGTAAGCCGAACACGAACATAAACACACGCGTAAACATTCACGCAACCGAGCGAGTGGTTTTGGCGACTATCTATGATAAGACGGACTTCGACGTTTGACCCATTTTGATGCTGTTTAGATGACCAGTCACGGAGACTTTCCGGATACATATTCTGCTCGGGCCAGCTGTGGATTGGCCACAGCGCATTACCAATGACTCCAAGGGAGTCGTCTCTGGTTTCCTTTCTCTGGCATGCATTGTTTAAAATGTAGTCCAAGAGATCAGGGCCTGCAAGTTCTGTTTTGCGCTGTGGATTAATGCCAATATTTCTATGGCTTGACCTCGGCAGAATATGTAACCCGATTCCTGGGACCGTCGATGAAGAGTCATTAAGCACAACGCTTGTGTCCGCCTTGCACTGTGGGACCACCTTAGCAGTACGCCACTGCCGACCTTGCCAAGGTGTCCCACTTTCTCCTAATAGGGCAATCCACATCGAAGGCGTTGTGTACCGTGTCAGCGCACTCCGCCTTCTTGCAATTGCAGCATGTAGGAGATCCCCCCGAGAGTCTCTCCGTGCACTTGTCCTTTCGGTGGGGTCCCCCACAGTGGCTGCATACGTCTTCTGGGTCTTTACAAAACTTTCTTGTGTGTCCGTAGCCTAAACATCGAGAGCACTGAACCAGAGGGGAGTGGTCTGCGACTTTGACCCGCTGGAGGTCGATATGGACGAAACCGGAGTCCGTCAAGCGGCCCCATATTCCGGGTGACACCTTAACCACTATGTGGGCCACCAGCGGATTCCTCGTCTTTTTACGATACCGAACCTCCATCCGGTCCTCGTCGCCGCCGATGTCCCCAAGGAGATGCTTGTTCTGCGCCCTTATTGCGCCAAGCACCTCATCGTCTGTGTGGTAACACATGACGTCTTTGAGAACGATCAGCGGATCCCTGTTTCGAATGCTCTCGATGCTTAGGTCCTTCCCCGAATTCTTTAATTTGCCCTTGATTTTTTCCAGCTCTTATTCCGATCTGCACCCTAGTATCACTTTTTGGTCTTTTACCTTTCTTATTCTATCTATTCTCAGACCTTCCTTAATTGCGTCAGTCGCCTTTCTTAACTTCTCCAACACTTGGTCACTGGTGTCCATTTGGTCAGTTGACGCTACCATTATGGAGTGCATAGCCGTAGGCCCCGGAAGCCTGGGTTTCAGGGGCCCGGCCACTACACTCGCATAGGACACCAGTGGTTGCTTTTGTAGTTCTTCCCTTAATTTTTCCATCTCCTTTCGGTTCTCTTCTAAAAGCTTTCCATGGTCTTCCAGTTTCTTTGTTATACTACTGTCATCTCTGACCGTTTGTACTTCTGCTTGGCTTTCACTCTTGCCAACTTCTGGATCTCTAACCCCCCTAACCTTTCCACTATGTTCGTCTTCGGACTCCTTCACCAACTTAAACAGGCGTTCGATCGCCTGCAGCACGTCATTTTTTATGTCGGTGCGAAGGTTCCGGCTGTTGTTGAGCTGCAACTTTGCCTTCATCAAACACGCCTTTGCCTCCGCAGTGCGGCTGGGGTATTTTAGCTCCTTGGTGACCGTGAGCGGGTCCACCCTGTTTTTCGGCGCCGTTGTGTTTTTGGTGGGGGAAGTCGAAGGTCTCAGCTTCGACTCAATCTCCCCCACACTACGCCTGACCTGTGTGGTCCCGCCCCCGGACACCACAGTAGCAGCCTTTGACGACGTGCTGGGCTCCTTCGGAGGGGTGCGGATGCCGAACATAGTGGGTTGGTGAATAAATAATCAATATAATGTAAACTTTAAAATAATTAATTAAGATACAATATTGTAATAATAATTGTTATAATTTGTATAAAAACAAAGGTATAAAAACAATGAAGTGTATATAATAAAGGTGTCAAAATGTATAAAGTGTAAACTGGACAAAACAACAAAGAAATAAAACGATACAACACCTAAATAAACGACACAACACTTAAATAAAACGTCACAACACTTAAATAGAACGTCACAACACTTAAATAACGACACAACACTTAAATATAACGTCACAAATTCTGTCAAATATCTTTAAAAATATCAAGAGGTGATATTCCGTCAAAATCCGTAGTCGAAATTTTTTCCCGTTTTTACCCGTTCCTATGGAAAATTGCAAGTTGCTTACTGTCGTAACGCTATAGGGCGGGTGGGCGGGCGATTTTTTTATATTTCCAGTGACCCGATCAGAACGGGAGGGGTGTCAATCGACGCGGCTAGTCAAATGCTATTATCCTACACTATC